>CANXME010001052.1:2950810-4426216 GCA_948144175.1 Closterium sp. NIES-65 | reverse complement strand
CATATAAGGGCGTTTGTGAGCCGGGAAGCTGCGAAATCCGTACCGGTATAAAATGTGAAGCAATGTTACTCGGATCCTGGACCGCCCAGCACGATCGTGTTTGCCACAGTCCTAGATAGCTTGGGACGAGATTCCAGCTCTTTTTGCCTTCAAACGGGCCCGCCGCATGAAGAACCGTCCCCATATAAGGGCGTTTGTGAGCCCCGGAAGCTGCGAAATCCGTACCGGTATAAAATGTGAAGCAATGTTACTCGGATCCTGGACCGCCCAGCACGATCGTGTTTGCCACAGTCCTAGATACCTTGGGACGAGATTCCAGCTCTTTTTGCCTTCCAAACGGGCCCGCCGCATGAAGAACCGTCCCCATATAAGGGCGTTTGTGAGCCCGGGAAGCTGCGAAATCCGTACCGGTATAAAATGTGAAGCAATGTTACTCGGATCCTGGACCGCCCAGCACGATCGTGTTTCGCCACAATCCTAGATAGCTTGGGACGAGATTCCAGCTCTTTTTGCCTTCAAACGGGCCCGCCGCATGAAGAACCGTCCCCATATAAGGGCGTTTGTGAGCCCGGGAAGCAGCGAAATCCGTACCGGTATAAAATGTGAAGCAATGTTACTCGGATCCTGGACCGCCCAGCACGATCGTGTTTGCCACAATCCTAGATACCTTGGGACGAGATTCCAGCTCTTTTTGCCTTCAAACGGGCCCGCCGCATGAAGAACCGTCCCCATATAAGGGCGTTTGTGAGCCCGGGAAGCTGCGAAATCCGTACCGGTATAAAATGTGAAGCAATGTTACTCGGATCCTGGACCGCCCAGCACGATCGTGTTTGCCACAGTCCTAGATAGCTTGGGACGAGATTCCAGCTCTTTTTCCTTCAAACGAGCCCGCCGCATAAAGAACCGTCCCCATATAAGGGCGTTTGTGAGCCCCGGAAGCTGGGAAATCCGTACCGGTATAAAATGTGAAGCAATGTTACTCGGATCCTGGACCGCCCAGCACGATCGTGTTTGCCACAATCCTAGATAGCTTGGGACGAGATTCCAGCTCTTTTTGCCTTCAAACGGGCCCGCCGCATGAAGAACCGTCCCCATATAAGGGCGTTTGTGAGCCCGGGAAGCTGCGAAATCCGTACCGGTATAAAATGTGAAGCAATGTTACTCGGATCCTGGACCGCCCAGCACGATCGTGTTTGCCACAAGTCCTAGATAGCTTGGGACGAGATTCCAGCTCTTTTTGCCTTCAAACGAGCCCGCCGCATGAAGAACCGTCCCCATATAAGGGCGTTTGTGAGCCCCGGGAAGCTGCGAAATCCGTACCGGTATAAAATGTGAAGCAATGTTACTCGGATCCTGGACCGCCCAGCACGATCGTGTTTGCCACAATCCTAGATAGCTTGGGACGAGATTCCAGCTCTTTTTGCCTTCAAACGGGCCCGCCGCATGAAGAACCGTCCCCATATAAGGGCGTTTGTGAGCCCGGGAAGCTGCGAAATCCGTACCGGTATAAAATGTGAAGCAATGTTACTCGGATCCTGGACCGCCCAGCACGATCGTGTTTGCCACAATCCTAGATACCTTGGGACGAGATTCCAGCTCTTTTTGCCTTCAAACGGGCCCGCCGCATGAAGAACCGTCCCCATATAAGGGCGTTTGTGAGCCCGGGAAGCTGCGAAATCCGTACCGGTATAAAATGTGAAGCAATGTTACTCGGATCCTGGACCGCCCAGCACGATCGTGTTTGCCACAAGTCCTAGATAGCTTGGGACGAGATTCCAGCTCTTTTTGCCTTCAAACGGGCCCGCCGCATGAAGAACCGTCCCCATATAAGGGCGTTTGTGAGCCCGGGAAGCTGCGAAATCCGTACCGGTATAAAATGTGAAGCAATGTTACTCGGATCCTGGACCGCCCAGCACGATCGTGTTTGCCACAATCCTAGATAGCTTGGGACGAGATTCCAGCTCTTTTTGCCTTCAAACGGGCCCGCCGCATGAAGAACCGTCCCCATATAAGGGCGTTTGTGAGCCCGGGAAGCTGCGAAATCCGTACCGGTATAAAATGTGAAGCAATGTTACTCGGATCCTGGACCGCCCAGCACGATCGTGTTCGCCACAATCCTAGATAGCTTGGGACGAGATTCCAGCTCTTTTTGCCTTCAAACGGGCCCGCCGCATGAAGAACCGTCCCCATATAAGGGCGTTTGTGAGCCCGGGAAGCATGCGAAATCCGTACCGGTATAAAATGTGAAGCAATGTTACTCGGATCCTGGACCGCCCAGCACGATCGTGTTTGCCACAATCCTAGATACCTTGGGACGAGATTCCAGCTCTTTTTGCCTTCAAACGGGCCCGCCGCATGAAGAACCGTCCCCATATAAGGGCGTTTGTGAGCCCGGGAAGCTGCGAAATCCGTACCGGTATAAAATGTGAAGCAATGTTACTCGGATCCTGGACCGCCCAGCACGATCGTGTTTGCCACAGTCCTAGATAGCTTGGGACGAGATTCCAGCTCTTTTTGCCTTCAAACGGGCCCGCCGCATGAAGAACCGTCCCCATATAAGGGCGTTTGTGAGCCCGGGAAGCTGCGAAATCCGTACCGGTATAAAATGTGAAGCAATGTTACTCGGATCCTGGACCGCCCAGCACGATCGTGTTTGCCACAATCCTAGATAGCTTGGGACGAGATTCCAGCTCTTTTTGCCTTCAAACGGGCCCGCCGCATGAAGAACCGTCCCCATATAAGGGCGTTTGTGAGCCCGGGAAGCTGCGAAATCCGTACCGGTATAAAATGTGAAGCAATGTTACTCGGATCCTGGACCGCCCAGCACGATCGTGTTTGCCACAGTCCTAGATAGCTTGGGACGAGATTCCAGCTCTTTTTGCCTTCAAACGGGCCCGCCGCATGAAGAACCGTCCCCATATAAGGGCGTTTGTGAGCCCCGGAAGCTGCGAAATCCGTACCGGTATAAAATGTGAAGCAATGTTACTCGGATCCTGGACCGCCCAGCACGATCGTGTTTGCCACAATCCTAGATAGCTTGGGACGAGATTCCAGCTCTTTTTGCCTTCAAACGGGCCCGCCGCATGAAGAACCGTCCCCATATAAGGGCGTTTGTGAGCCCGGGAAGCTGCGAAATCCGTACCGGTATAAAATGTGAAGCAATGTTACTCGGATCCTGGACCGCCCAGCACGATCGTGTTTGCCACAATCCTAGATAGCTTGGGACGAGATTCCAGCTCTTTTTGCCTTCAAACGGGCCCGCCGCATGAAGAACCGTCCCCATATAAGGGCGTTTGTGAGCCCGGGAAGCTGCGAAATCCGTACCGGTATAAAATGTGAAGCAATGTTACTCGGATCCTGGACCGCCCAGCACGATCGTGTTTGCCACAATCCTAGATAGCTTGGGACGAGATTCCAGCTCTTTTTGCCTTCAAACGGGCCCGCCGCATGAAGAACCGTCCCCATATAAGGGCGTTTGTGAGCCCGGGAAGCTGCGAAATCCGTACCGGTATAAAATGTGAAGCAATGTTACTCGGATCCTGGACCGCCCAGCACGATCGTGTTTGCCACAATCCTAGATACCTTGGGACGAGATTCCAGCTCTTTTTGCCTTCAAACGGGCCCGCCGCATGAAGAACCGTCCCCATATAAGGGCGTTTGTGAGCCCGGGAAGCTGCGAAATCCGTACCGGTATAAAATGTGAAGCAATGTTACTCGGATCCTGGACCGCCCAGCACGATCGTGTTTGCCACAGTCCTAGATAGCTTGGGACGAGATTCCAGCTCTTTTTGCCTTCAAACGAGCCCGCCGCATGAAAGAACCGTCCCCATATAAGGGCGTTTGTGAGCCCGGGAAGCTGCGAAATCCGTACCGGTATAAAATGTGAAGCAATGTTACTCGGATCCTGGACCGCCCAGCACGATCGTGTTTGCCACAATCCTAGATAGCTTGGGACGAGATTCCAGCTCTTTTTGCCTTCAAACGGGCCCGCCGCATGAAGAACCGTCCCCATATAAGGGCGTTTGTGAGCCCGGGAAGCTGCGAAATCCGTACCGGTATAAAATGTGAAGCAATGTTACTCGGATCCTGGACCGCCCAGCACGATCGTGTTCGCCACAATCCTAGATAGCTTGGGACGAGATTCCAGCTCTTTTTGCCTTCAAACGGGCCCGCCGCATGAAGAACCGTCCCCATATAAGGGCGTTTGTGAGCCCGGGAAGCTGCGAAATCCGTACCGGTATAAAATGTGAAGCAATGTTACTCGGATCCTGGACCGCCCAGCACGATCGTGTTTGCCACAATCCTAGATACCTTGGGACGAGATTCCAGCTCTTTTTGCCTTCAAACGGGCCCGCCGCATGAAGAACCGTCCCCATATAAGGGCGTTTGTGAGCCCGGGAAGCTGCGAAATCCGTACCGGTATAAAATGTGAAGCAATGTTACTCGGATCCTGGACCGCCCAGCACGATCGTGTTTGCCACAGTCCTAGATAGCTTGGGACGAGATTCCAGCTCTTTTTCCTTCAAACGAGCCCGCCGCATAAAGAACCGTCCCCATATAAGGGCGTTTGTGAGCCTCGGGAAGCTGGGAAATCCGTACCGGTATAAAATGTGAAGCAATGTTACTCGGATCCTGGACCGCCCAGCACGATCGTGTTTGCCACAATCCTAGATAGCTTGGGACGAGATTCCAGCTCTTTTTGCCTTCAAACGGGCCCGCCGCATGAAGAACCGTCCCCATATAAGGGCGTTTGTGAGCCCGGGAAGCTGCGAAATCCGTACCGGTATAAAATGTGAAGCAATGTTACTCGGATCCTGGACCGCCCAGCACGATCGTGTTCGCCACAATCCTAGATAGCTTGGGACGAGATTCCAGCTCTTTTTGCCTTCAAACGGGCCCGCCGCATGAAGAACCGTCCCCATATAAGGGCGTTTGTGAGCCCGGGAAGCTGCGAAATCCGTACCGGTATAAAATGTGAAGCAATGTTACTCGGATCCTGGACCGCCCAGCACGATCGTGTTTGCCACAATCCTAGATACCTTGGGACGAGATTCCAGCTCTTTTTGCCTTCAAACGGGCCCGCCGCATGAAGAACCGTCCCCATATAAGGGCGTTTGTGAGCCCGGGAAGCTGCGAAATCCGTACCGGTATAAAATGTGAAGCAATGTTACTCGGATCCTGGACCGCCCAGCACGATCGTGTTTGCCACAGTCCTAGATAGCTTGGGACGAGATTCCAGCTCTTTTTCCTTCAAACGGGCCCGCCGCATGAAAGAACCGTCCCCATATAAGGGCGTTTGTGAGCCCCGGAAGCTGCGAAATCCGTACCGGTATAAAATGTGAAGCAATGTTACTCGGATCCTGGACCGCCCAGCACGATCGTGTTTGCCACAGTCCTAGATAACTTGGGACGAGATTCCAGCTCTTTTTGCCTTCAAACGGGCCCGCCGCATGAAGAACCGTCCCCATATAAGGGCGTTTGTGAGCCCGGGAAGCTGCGAAATCCGTACCGGTATAAAATGTGAAGCAATGTTACTCGGATCCTGGACCGCCCAGCACGATCGTGTTTGCCACAATCCTAGATAGCTTGGGACGAGATTCCAGCTCTTTTTGCCTTCAAACGGGCCCGCCGCATGAAGAACCGTCCCCATATAAGGGCGTTTGTGAGCCCGGGAAGCTGCGAAATCCGTACCGGTATAAAATGTGAAGCAATGTTACTCGGATCCTGGACCGCCCAGCACGATCGTGTTTGCCACAATCCTAGATACCTTGGGACGAGATTCCAGCTCTTTTTGCCTTCAAACGGGCCCGCCGCATGAAGAACCGTCCCCATATAAGGGCGTTTGTGAGCCCGGGAAGCTGCGAAATCCGTACCGGTATAAAATGTGAAGCAATGTTACTCGGATCCTGGACCGCCCAGCACGATCGTGTTTGCCACAGTCCTAGATAGCTTGGGACGAGATTCCAGCTCTTTTTGCCTTCAAACGGGCCCGCCGCATGAAGAACCGTCCCCATATAAGGGCGTTTGTGAGCCCGGAAGCTGCGAAATCCGTACCGGTATAAAATGTGAAGCAATGTTACTCGGATCCTGGACCGCCCAGCACGATCGTGTTTGCCACAATCCTAGATAGCTTGGGACGAGATTCCAGCTCTTTTTGCCTTCAAACGGGCCCGCCGCATGAAGAACCGTCCCCATATAAGGGCGTTTGTGAGCCCGGGAAGCTGCGAAATCCGTACCGGTATAAAATGTGAAGCAATGTTACTCGGATCCTGGACCGCCCAGCACGATCGTGTTTGCCACAGTCCTAGATAGCTTGGGACGAGATTCCAGCTCTTTTTGCCTTCAAACGAGCCCGCCGCATGAAGAACCGTCCCCATATAAGGGCGTTTGTGAGCCCGGGAAGCTGCGAAATCCGTACCGGTATAAAATGTGAAGCAATGTTACTCGGATCCTGGACCGCCCAGCACGATCGTGTTTGCCACAATCCTAGATAGCTTGGGACGAGATTCCAGCTCTTTTTGCCTTCAAACGGGCCCGCCGCATGAAGAACCGTCCCCATATAAGGGCGTTTGTGAGCCCGGGAAGCTGCGAAATCCGTACCGGTATAAAATGTGAAGCAATGTTACTCGGATCCTGGACCGCCCAGCACGATCGTGTTTGCCACAATCCTAGATACCTTGGGACGAGATTCCAGCTCTTTTTGCCTTCAAACGGGCCCGCCGCATGAAGAACCGTCCCCATATAAGGGCGTTTGTGAGCCCGGGAAGCTGCGAAATCCGTACCGGTATAAAATGTGAAGCAATGTTACTCGGATCCTGGACCGCCCAGCACGATCGTGTTCGCCACAATCCTAGATAGCTTGGGACGAGATTCCAGCTCTTTTTGCCTTCAAACGGGCCCGCCGCATGAAGAACCGTCCCCATATAAGGGCGTTTGTGAGCCCGGGAAGCTGCGAAATCCGTACCGGTATAAAATGTGAAGCAATGTTACTCGGATCCTGGACCGCCCAGCACGATCGTGTTTGCCACAATCCTAGATACCTTGGGACGAGATTCCAGCTCTTTTTGCCTTCAAACGGGCCCGCCGCATGAAGAACCGTCCCCATATAAGGGCGTTTGTGAGCCCGGGAAGCTGCGAAATCCGTACCGGTATAAAATGTGAAGCAATGTTACTCGGATCCTGGACCGCCCAGCACGATCGTGTTTGCCACAGTCCTAGATAGCTTGGGACGAGATTCCAGCTCTTTTTGCCTTCAAACGGGCCCGCCGCATGAAAGAACCGTCCCCATATAAGGGCGTTTGTGAGCCCGGGAAGCTGCGAAATCCGTACCGGTATAAAATGTGAAGCAATGTTACTCGGATCCTGGACCGCCCAGCACGATCGTGTTTGCCACAATCCTAGATAACTTGGGACGAGATTCCAGCTCTTTTTGCCTTCAAACGGGCCCGCCGCATGAAGAACCGTCCCCATATAAGGGCGTTTGTGAGCCCGGGAAGCTGCGAAATCCGTACCGGTATAAAATGTGAAGCAATGTTACTCGGATCCTGGACCGCCCAGCACGATCGTGTTTGCCACAATCCTAGATAGCTTGGGACGAGATTCCAGCTCTTTTTGCCTTCAAACGGGCCCGCCGCATGAAGAACCGTCCCCATATAAGGGCGTTTGTGAGCCCGGGAAGCTGCGAAATCCGTACCGGTATAAAATGTGAAGCAATGTTACTCGGATCCTGGACCGCCCAGCACGATCGTGTTTGCCACAATCCTAGATACCTTGGGACGAGATTCCAGCTCTTTTTGCCTTCAAACGGGCCCGCCGCATGAAGAACCGTCCCCATATAAGGGCGTTTGTGAGCCCGGGAAGCTGCGAAATCCGTACCGGTATAAAATGTGAAGCAATGTTACTCGGATCCTGGACCGCCCAGCACGATCGTGTTTGCCACAGTCCTAGATAGCTTGGGACGAGATTCCAGCTCTTTTTGCCTTCAAACGGGCCCGCCGCATGAAGAACCGTCCCCATATAAGGGCGTTTGTGAGCCCGGGAAGCTGCGAAATCCGTACCGGTATAAAATGTGAAGCAATGTTACTCGGATCCTGGACCGCCCAGCACGATCGTGTTTGCCACAATCCTAGATAGCTTGGGACGAGATTCCAGCTCTTTTTGCCTTCAAACGGGCCCGCCGCATGAAGAACCGTCCCCATATAAGGGCGTTTGTGAGCCCGGGAAGCTGCGAAATCCGTACCGGTATAAAATGTGAAGCAATGTTACTCGGATCCTGGACCGCCCAGCACGATCGTGTTTGCCACAATCCTAGATAGCTTGGGACGAGATTCCAGCTCTTTTTGCCTTCAAACGGGCCCGCCGCATGAAGAACCGTCCCCATATAAGGGCGTTTGTGAGCCCGGGAAGCTGCGAAATCCGTACCGGTATAAAATGTGAAGCAATGTTACTCGGATCCTGGACCGCCCAGCACGATCGTGTTTGCCACAATCCTAGATACCTTGGGACGAGATTCCAGCTCTTTTTGCCTTCAAACGGGCCCGCCGCATGAAGAACCGTCCCCATATAAGGGCGTTTGTGAGCCCGGGAAGCTGCGAAATCCGTACCGGTATAAAATGTGAAGCAATGTTACTCGGATCCTGGACCGCCCAGCACGATCGTGTTTGCCACAAGTCCTAGATAGCTTGGGACGAGATTCCAGCTCTTTTTGCCTTCAAACGGGCCCGCCGCATGAAGAACCGTCCCCATATAAGGGCGTTTGTGAGCCCGGGAAGCTGCGAAATCCGTACCGGTATAAAATGTGAAGCAATGTTACTCGGATCCTGGACCGCCCAGCACGATCGTGTTTGCCACAATCCTAGATAGCTTGGGACGAGATTCCAGCTCTTTTTGCCTTCAAACGGGCCCGCCGCATGAAGAACCGTCCCCATATAAGGGCGTTTGTGAGCCCGGGAAGCTGCGAAATCCGTACCGGTATAAAATGTGAAGCAATGTTACTCGGATCCTGGACCGCCCAGCACGATCGTGTTTGCCACAATCCTAGATAGCTTGGGACGAGATTCCAGCTCTTTTTGCCTTCAAACGGGCCCGCCGCATGAAGAACCGTCCCCATATAAGGGCGTTTGTGAGCCCGGGAAGCTGCGAAATCCGTACCGGTATAAAATGTGAAGCAATGTTACTCGGATCCTGGACCGCCCAGCACGATCGTGTTTGCCACAATCCTAGATACCTTGGGACGAGATTCCAGCTCTTTTTGCCTTCAAACGGGCCCGCCGCATGAAGAACCGTCCCCATATAAGGGCGTTTGTGAGCCCGGGAAGCTGCGAAATCCGTACCGGTATAAAATGTGAAGCAATGTTACTCGGATCCTGGACCGCCCAGCACGATCGTGTTTGCCACAATCCTAGATAGCTTGGGACGAGATTCCAGCTCTTTTTGCCTTCAAACGGGCCCGCCGCATGAAGAACCGTCCCCATATAAGGGCGTTTGTGAGCCCGGGAAGCTGCGAAATCCGTACCGGTATAAAATGTGAAGCAATGTTACTCGGATCCTGGACCGCCCAGCACGATCGTGTTTGCCACAATCCTAGATACCTTGGGACGAGATTCCAGCTCTTTTTGCCTTCAAACGGGCCCGCCGCATGAAGAACCGTCCCCATATAAGGGCGTTTGTGAGCCCGGGAAGCTGCGAAATCCGTACCGGTATAAAATGTGAAGCAATGTTACTCGGATCCTGGACCGCCCAGCACGATCGTGTTTGCCACAATCCTAGATAGCTTGGGACGAGATTCCAGCTCTTTTTGCCTTCAAACGGGCCCGCCGCATGAAGAACCGTCCCCATATAAGGGCGTTTGTGAGCCCGGGAAGCTGCGAAATCCGTACCGGTATAAAATGTGAAGCAATGTTACTCGGATCCTGGACCGCCCAGCACGATCGTGTTTGCCACAATCCTAGATACCTTGGGACGAGATTCCAGCTCTTTTTGCCTTCAAACGGGCCCGCCGCATGAAGAACCGTCCCCATATAAGGGCGTTTGTGAGCCCGGGAAGCTGCGAAATCCGTACCGGTATAAAATGTGAAGCAATGTTACTCGGATCCTGGACCGCCCAGCACGATCGTGTTTGCCACAGTCCTAGATAGCTTGGGACGAGATTCCAGCTCTTTTTGCCTTCAAACAGGCCCGCCGCATGAAGAACCGTCCCCATATAAGGGCGTTTGTGAGCCCGGAAGCTGCGAAATCCGTACCGGTATAAAATGTGAAGCAATGTTACTCGGATCCTGGACCGCCCAGCACGATCGTGTTTGCCACAATCCTAGATAGCTTGGGACGAGATTCCAGCTCTTTTTGCCTTCAAACGGGCCCGCCGCATGAAGAACCGTCCCCATATAAGGGCGTTTGTGAGCCCGGGAAGCTGCGAAATCCGTACCGGTATAAAATGTGAAGCAATGTTACTCGGATCCTGGACCGCCCAGCACGATCGTGTTTGCCACAATCCTAGATAGCTTGGGACGAGATTCCAGCTCTTTTTGCCTTCAAACGGGCCCGCCGCATGAAGAACCGTCCCCATATAAGGGCGTTTGTGAGCCCGGGAAGCTGCGAAATCCGTACCGGTATAAAATGTGAAGCAATGTTACTCGGATCCTGGACCGCCCAGCACGATCGTGTTTGCCACAATCCTAGATAGCTTGGGACGAGATTCCAGCTCTTTTTGCCTTCAAACGGGCCCGCCGCATGAAGAACCGTCCCCATATAAGGGCGTTTGTGAGCCCGGGAAGCTGCGAAATCCGTACCGGTATAAAATGTGAAGCAATGTTACTCGGATCCTGGACCGCCCAGCACGATCGTGTTTGCCACAATCCTAGATAGCTTGGGACGAGATTCCAGCTCTTTTTGCCTTCAAACGGGCCCGCCGCATGAAGAACCGTCCCCATATAAGGGCGTTTGTGAGCCCGGGAAGCTGCGAAATCCGTACCGGTATAAAATGTGAAGCAATGTTACTCGGATCCTGGACCGCCCAGCACGATCGTGTTTGCCACAATCCTAGATAGCTTGGGACGAGATTCCAGCTCTTTTTGCCTTCAAACGGGCCCGCCGCATGAAGAACCGTCCCCATATAAGGGCGTTTGTGAGCCCGGGAAGCTGCGAAATCCGTACCGGTATAAAATGTGAAGCAATGTTACTCGGATCCTGGACCGCCCAGCACGATCGTGTTTGCCACAATCCTAGATACCTTGGGACGAGATTCCAGCTCTTTTTGCCTTCAAACGGGCCCGCCGCATGAAGAACCGTCCCCATATAAGGGCGTTTGTGAGCCCGGGAAGCTGCGAAATCCGTACCGGTATAAAATGTGAAGCAATGTTACTCGGATCCTGGACCGCCCAGCACGATCGTGTTTGCCACAGTCCTAGATAGCTTGGGACGAGATTCCAGCTCTTTTTGCCTTCAAACGGGCCCGCCGCATGAAGAACCGTCCCCATATAAGGGCGTTTGTGAGCCCGGGAAGCTGCGAAATCCGTACCGGTATAAAATGTGAAGCAATGTTACTCGGATCCTGGACCGCCCAGCACGATCGTGTTTGCCACAGTCCTAGATAACTTGGGACGAGATTCCAGCTCTTTTTGCCTTCAAACGGGCCCGCCGCATGAAGAACCGTCCCCATATAAGGGCGTTTGTGAGCCCGGGAAGCTGCGAAATCCGTACCGGTATAAAATGTGAAGCAATGTTACTCGGATCCTGGACCGCCCAGCACGATCGTGTTCGCCACAATCCTAGATAGCTTGGGACGAGATTCCAGCTCTTTTTGCCTTCAAACGGGCCCGCCGCATGAAGAACCGTCCCCATATAAGGGCGTTTGTGAGCCCGGGAAGCTGCGAAATCCGTACCGGTATAAAATGTGAAGCAATGTTACTCGGATCCTGGACCGCCCAGCACGATCGTGTTTGCCACAATCCTAGATACCTTGGGACGAGATTCCAGCTCTTTTTGCCTTCAAACGGGCCCGCCGCATGAAGAACCGTCCCCATATAAGGGCGTTTGTGAGCCCGGGAAGCTGCGAAATCCGTACCGGTATAAAATGTGAAGCAATGTTACTCGGATCCTGGACCGCCCAGCACGATCGTGTTTGCCACAAGTCCTAGATAGCTTGGGACGAGATTCCAGCTCTTTTTGCCTTCAAACGGGCCCGCCGCATGAAGAACCGTCCCCATATAAGGGCGTTTGTGAGCCCGGGAAGCTGCGAAATCCGTACCGGTATAAAATGTGAAGCAATGTTACTCGGATCCTGGACCGCCCAGCACGATCGTGTTTGCCACAATCCTAGATAGCTTGGGACGAGATTCCAGCTCTTTTTGCCTTCAAACGGGCCCGCCGCATGAAGAACCGTCCCCATATAAGGGCGTTTGTGAGCCCGGGAAGCTGCGAAATCCGTACCGGTATAAAATGTGAAGCAATGTTACTCGGATCCTGGACCGCCCAGCACGATCGTGTTTGCCACCGCGAAGTCCTAGATAGCTTGGGACGAGATTCCAGCTCTTTTTGCCTTCAAACGGGCCCGCCGCATGAAGAACCGTCCCCATATAAGGGCGTTTGTGAGCCCGGGAAGCTGCGAAATCCGTACCGGTATAAAATGTGAAGCAATGTTACTCGGATCCTGGACCGCCCAGCACGATCGTGTTTGCCACAATCCTAGATAGCTTGGGACGAGATTCCAGCTCTTTTTGCCTTCAAACGGGCCCGCCGCATGAAGAACCGTCCCCATATAAGGGCGTTTGTGAGCCCGGGAAGCTGCGAAATCCGTACCGGTATAAAATGTGAAGCAATGTTACTCGGATCCTGGACCGCCCAGCACGATCGTGTTTGCCACAATCCTAGATACCTTGGGACGAGATTCCAGCTCTTTTTGCCTTCAAACGGGCCCGCCGCATGAAGAACCGTCCCCATATAAGGGCGTTTGTGAGCCCGGGAAGCTGCGAAATCCGTACCGGTATAAAATGTGAAGCAATGTTACTCGGATCCTGGACCGCCCAGCACGATCGTGTTTGCCACAGTCCTAGATAGCTTGGGACGAGATTCCAGCTCTTTTTGCCATAAGGGCGTTTGTGAGCCCGGGAAGCTGCGAAATCCGTACCGGTATAAAATGTGAAGCAATGTTACTCGGATCCTGGACCGCCCAGCACGATCGTGTTTGCCACAATCCTAGATAGCTTGGGACGAGATTCCAGCTCTTTTTGCCTTCAAACGGGCCCGCCGCATGAAGAACCGTCCCCATATAAGGGCGTTTGTGAGCCCGGGAAGCTGCGAAATCCGTACCGGTATAAAATGTGAAGCAATGTTACTCGGATCCTGGACCGCCCAGCACGATCGTGTTCGCCACAATCCTAGATAGCTTGGGACGAGATTCCAGCTCTTTTTGCCTTCAAACGGGCCCGCCGCATGAAGAACCGTCCCCATATAAGGGCGTTTGTGAGCCCGGGAAGCTGCGAAATCCGTACCGGTATAAAATGTGAAGCAATGTTACTCGGATCCTGGACCGCCCAGCACGATCGTGTTTGCCACAATCCTAGATACCTTGGGACGAGATTCCAGCTCTTTTTGCCTTCAAACGGGCCCGCCGCATGAAGAACCGTCCCCATATAAGGGCGTTTGTGAGCCCGGGAAGCTGCGAAATCCGTACCGGTATAAAATGTGAAGCAATGTTACTCGGATCCTGGACCGCCCAGCACGATCGTGTTCGCCACAATCCTAGATAGCTTGGGACGAGATTCCAGCTCTTTTTGCCTTCAAACGGGCCCGCCGCATGAAGAACCGTCCCCATATAAGGGCGTTTGTGAGCCCGGGAAGCTGCGAAATCCGTACCGGTATAAAATGTGAAGCAATGTTACTCGGATCCTGGACCGCCCAGCACGATCGTGTTTGCCACAATCCTAGATACCTTGGGACGAGATTCCAGCTCTTTTTGCCTTCAAACGGGCCCGCCGCATGAAGAACCGTCCCCATATAAGGGCGTTTGTGAGCCCGGGAAGCTGCGAAATCCGTACCGGTATAAAATGTGAAGCAATGTTACTCGGATCCTGGACCGCCCAGCACGATCGTGTTTGCCACAATCCTAGATACCTTGGGACGAGATTCCAGCTCTTTTTGCCTTCAAACGGGCCCGCCGCATGAAGAACCGTCCCCATATAAGGGCGTTTGTGAGCCCGGGAAGCTGCGAAATCCGTACCGGTATAAAATGTGAAGCAATGTTACTCGGATCCTGGACCGCCCAGCACGATCGTGTTTGCCACAATCCTAGATACCTTGGGACGAGATTCCAGCTCTTTTTGCCTTCAAACGGGCCCGCCGCATGAAGAACCGTCCCCATATAAGGGCGTTTGTGAGCCCGGGAAGCTGCGAAATCCGTACCGGTATAAAATGTGAAGCAATGTTACTCGGATCCTGGACCGCCCAGCACGATCGTGTTTGCCACAGTCCTAGATAGCTTGGGACGAGATTCCAGCTCTTTTTGCCTTCAAACGAGGCCCGCCGCATGAAGAACCGTCCCCATATAAGGGCGTTTGTGAGCCCGGGAAGCTGCGAAATCCGTACCGGTATAAAATGTGAAGCAATGTTACTCGGATCCTGGACCGCCCAGCACGATCGTGTTTGCCACAGTCCTAGATAACTTGGGACGAGATTCCAGCTCTTTTTGCCTTCAAACGGGCCCGCCGCATGAAGAACCGTCCCCATATAAGGGCGTTTGTGAGCCCGGGAAGCTGCGAAATCCGTACCGGTATAAAATGTGAAGCAATGTTACTCGGATCCTGGACCGCCCAGCACGATCGTGTTCGCCACAATCCTAGATAGCTTGGGACGAGATTCCAGCTCTTTTTGCCTTCAAACGGGCCCGCCGCATGAAGAACCGTCCCCATATAAGGGCGTTTGTGAGCCCGGGAAGCTGCGAAATCCGTACCGGTATAAAATGTGAAGCAATGTTACTCGGATCCTGGACCGCCCAGCACGATCGTGTTTGCCACAATCCTAGATACCTTGGGACGAGATTCCAGCTCTTTTTGCCTTCAAACGGGCCCGCCGCATGAAGAACCGTCCCCATATAAGGGCGTTTGTGAGCCCGGGAAGCTGCGAAATCCGTACCGGTATAAAATGTGAAGCAATGTTACTCGGATCCTGGACCGCCCAGCACGATCGTGTTTGCCACAGTCCTAGATAGCTTGGGACGAGATTCCAGCTCTTTTTCCTTCAAACGAGCCCGCCGCATAAAGAACCGTCCCCATATAAGGGCGTTTGTGAGCCCGGAAGCTGGGAAATCCGTACCGGTATAAAATGTGAAGCAATGTTACTCGGATCCTGGACCGCCCAGCACGATCGTGTTTGCCACAATCCTAGATAGCTTGGGACGAGATTCCAGCTCTTTTTGCCTTCAAACGGGCCCGCCGCATGAAGAACCGTCCCCATATAAGGGCGTTTGTGAGCCCGGGAAGCTGCGAAATCCGTACCGGTATAAAATGTGAAGCAATGTTACTCGGATCCTGGACCGCCCAGCACGATCGTGTTTGCCACAATCCTAGATAGCTTGGGACGAGATTCCAGCTCTTTTTGCCTTCAAACGGGCCCGCCGCATGAAGAACCGTCCCCATATAAGGGCGTTTGTGAGCCCGGGAAGCTGCGAAATCCGTACCGGTATAAAATGTGAAGCAATGTTACTCGGATCCTGGACCGCCCAGCACGATCGTGTTTGCCACAATCCTAGATACCTTGGGACGAGATTCCAGCTCTTTTTGCCTTCAAACGGGCCCGCCGCATGAAGAACCGTCCCCATATAAGGGCGTTTGTGAGCCCGGGAAGCTGCGAAATCCGTACCGGTATAAAATGTGAAGCAATGTTACTCGGATCCTGGACCGCCCAGCACGATCGTGTTCGCCACAATCCTAGATAGCTTGGGACGAGATTCCAGCTCTTTTTGCCTTCAAACGGGCCCGCCGCATGAAGAACCGTCCCCATATAAGGGCGTTTGTGAGCCCGGGAAGCTGCGAAATCCGTACCGGTATAAAATGTGAAGCAATGTTACTCGGATCCTGGACCGCCCAGCACGATCGTGTTTGCCACAATCCTAGATACCTTGGGACGAGATTCCAGCTCTTTTTGCCTTCAAACGGGCCCGCCGCATGAAGAACCGTCCCCATATAAGGGCGTTTGTGAGCCCGGGAAGCTGCGAAATCCGTACCGGTATAAAATGTGAAGCAATGTTACTCGGATCCTGGACCGCCCAGCACGATCGTGTTTGCCACAATCCTAGATACCTTGGGACGAGATTCCAGCTCTTTTTGCCTTCAAACGGGCCCGCCGCATGAAGAACCGTCCCCATATAAGGGCGTTTGTGAGCCCGGGAAGCTGCGAAATCCGTACCGGTATAAAATGTGAAGCAATGTTACTCGGATCCTGGACCGCCCAGCACGATCGTGTTCGCCACAATCCTAGATAGCTTGGGACGAGATTCCAGCTCTTTTTGCCTTCAAACGGGCCCGCCGCATGAAGAACCGTCCCCATATAAGGGCGTTTGTGAGCCCGGGAAGCTGCGAAATCCGTACCGGTATAAAATGTGAAGCAATGTTACTCGGATCCTGGACCGCCCAGCACGATCGTGTTTGCCACAATCCTAGATACCTTGGGACGAGATTCCAGCTCTTTTTGCCTTCAAACGGGCCCGCCGCATGAAGAACCGTCCCCATATAAGGGCGTTTGTGAGCCCGGGAAGCTGCGAAATCCGTACCGGTATAAAATGTGAAGCAATGTTACTCGGATCCTGGACCGCCCAGCACGATCGTGTTTGCCACAGTCCTAGATAGCTTGGGACGAGATTCCAGCTCTTTTTGCCTTCAAACGAGCCCGCCGCATGAAGAACCGTCCCCATATAAGGGCGTTTGTGAGCCCGGAAGCTGCGAAATCCGTACCGGTATAAAATGTGAAGCAATGTTACTCGGATCCTGGACCGCCCAGCACGATCGTGTTTGCCACAATCCTAGATAGCTTGGGACGAGATTCCAGCTCTTTTTGCCTTCAAACGGGCCCGCCGCATGAAGAACCGTCCCCATATAAGGGCGTTTGTGAGCCCGGGAAGCTGCGAAATCCGTACCGGTATAAAATGTGAAGCAATGTTACTCGGATCCTGGACCGCCCAGCACGATCGTGTTTGCCACAATCCTAGATACCTTGGGACGAGATTCCAGCTCTTTTTGCCTTCAAACGGGCCCGCCGCATGAAGAACCGTCCCCATATAAGGGCGTTTGTGAGCCCGGGAAGCTGCGAAATCCGTACCGGTATAAAATGTGAAGCAATGTTACTCGGATCCTGGACCGCCCAGCACGATCGTGTTTGCCACAATCCTAGATACCTTGGGACGAGATTCCAGCTCTTTTTGCCTTCAAACGGGCCCGCCGCATGAAGAACCGTCCCCATATAAGGGCGTTTGTGAGCCCGGGAAGCTGCGAAATCCGTACCGGTATAAAATGTGAAGCAATGTTACTCGGATCCTGGACCGCCCAGCACGATCGTGTTTGCCACAATCCTAGATACCTTGGGACGAGATTCCAGCTCTTTTTGCCTTCAAACGGGCCCGCCGCATGAAGAACCGTCCCCATATAAGGGCGTTTGTGAGCCCGGGAAGCTGCGAAATCCGTACCGGTATAAAATGTGAAGCAATGTTACTCGGATCCTGGACCGCCCAGCACGATCGTGTTTGCCACAATCCTAGATACCTTGGGACGAGATTCCAGCTCTTTTTGCCTTCAAACGGGCCCGCCGCATGAAGAACCGTCCCCATATAAGGGCGTTTGTGAGCCCGGGAAGCTGCGAAATCCGTACCGGTATAAAATGTGAAGCAATGTTACTCGGATCCTGGACCGCCCAGCACGATCGTGTTTGCCACAATCCTAGATACCTTGGGACGAGATTCCAGCTCTTTTTGCCTTCAAACGGGCCCGCCGCATGAAGAACCGTCCCCATATAAGGGCGTTTGTGAGCCCGGGAAGCTGCGAAATCCGTACCGGTATAAAATGTGAAGCAATGTTACTCGGATCCTGGACCGCCCAGCACGATCGTGTTTGCCACAATCCTAGATACCTTGGGACGAGATTCCAGCTCTTTTTGCCTTCAAACGGGCCCGCCGCATGAAGAACCGTCCCCATATAAGGGCGTTTGTGAGCCCGGGAAGCTGCGAAATCCGTACCGGTATAAAATGTGAAGCAATGTTACTCGGATCCTGGACCGCCCAGCACGATCGTGTTTGCCACAATCCTAGATACCTTGGGACGAGATTCCAGCTCTTTTTGCCTTCAAACGGGCCCGCCGCATGAAGAACCGTCCCCATATAAGGGCGTTTGTGAGCCCGGGAAGCTGCGAAATCCGTACCGGTATAAAATGTGAAGCAATGTTACTCGGATCCTGGACCGCCCAGCACGATCGTGTTTGCCACAATCCTAGATACCTTGGGACGAGATTCCAGCTCTTTTTGCCTTCAAACGGGCCCGCCGCATGAAGAACCGTCCCCATATAAGGGCGTTTGTGAGCCCGGGAAGCTGCGAAATCCGTACCGGTATAAAATGTGAAGCAATGTTACTCGGATCCTGGACCGCCCAGCACGATCGTGTTTGCCACAATCCTAGATACCTTGGGACGAGATTCCAGCTCTTTTTGCCTTCAAACGGGCCCGCCGCATGAAGAACCGTCCCCATATAAGGGCGTTTGTGAGCCCGGGAAGCTGCGAAATCCGTACCGGTATAAAATGTGAAGCAATGTTACTCGGATCCTGGACCGCCCAGCACGATCGTGTTTGCCACAATCCTAGATACCTTGGGACGAGATTCCAGCTCTTTTTGCCTTCAAACGGGCCCGCCGCATGAAGAACCGTCCCCATATAAGGGCGTTTGTGAGCCCGGGAAGCTGCGAAATCCGTACCGGTATAAAATGTGAAGCAATGTTACTCGGATCCTGGACCGCCCAGCACGATCGTGTTTGCCACAGTCCTAGATAGCTTGGGACGAGATTCCAGCTCTTTTTGCCTTCAAACGAGCCCGCCGCATGAAAGAACCGTCCCCATATAAGGGCGTTTGTGAGCCCGGAAGCTGCGAAATCCGTACCGGTATAAAATGTGAAGCAATGTTACTCGGATCCTGGACCGCCCAGCACGATCGTGTTTGCCACAATCCTAGATAGCTTGGGACGAGATTCCAGCTCTTTTTGCCTTCAAACGGGCCCGCCGCATGAAGAACCGTCCCCATATAAGGGCGTTTGTGAGCCCGGGAAGCTGCGAAATCCGTACCGGTATAAAATGTGAAGCAATGTTACTCGGATCCTGGACCGCCCAGCACGATCGTGTTTGCCACAATCCTAGATAGCTTGGGACGAGATTCCAGCTCTTTTTGCCTTCAAACGGGCCCGCCGCATGAAGAACCGTCCCCATATAAGGGCGTTTGTGAGCCCGGGAAGCTGCGAAATCCGTACCGGTATAAAATGTGAAGCAATGTTACTCGGATCCTGGACCGCCCAGCACGATCGTGTTTGCCACAATCCTAGATAGCTTGGGACGAGATTCCAGCTCTTTTTGCCTTCAAACGGGCCCGCCGCATGAAGAACCGTCCCCATATAAGGGCGTTTGTGAGCCCGGGAAGCTGCGAAATCCGTACCGGTATAAAATGTGAAGCAATGTTACTCGGATCCTGGACCGCCCAGCACGATCGTGTTTGCCACAATCCTAGATACCTTGGGACGAGATTCCAGCTCTTTTTGCCTTCAAACGGGCCCGCCGCATGAAGAACCGTCCCCATATAAGGGCGTTTGTGAGCCCGGGAAGCTGCGAAATCCGTACCGGTATAAAATGTGAAGCAATGTTACTCGGATCCTGGACCGCCCAGCACGATCGTGTTTGCCACAATCCTAGATAGCTTGGGACGAGATTCCAGCTCTTTTTGCCTTCAAACGAGGCCCGCCGCATGAAAGAACCGTCCCCATATAAGGGCGTTTGTGAGCCCGGAAGCTGCGAAATCCGTACCGGTATAAAATGTGAAGCAATGTTACTCGGATCCTGGACCGCCCAGCACGATCGTGTTTGCCACAATCCTAGATAGCTTGGGACGAGATTCCAGCTCTTTTTGCCTTCAAACGGGCCCGCCGCATGAAGAACCGTCCCCATATAAGGGCGTTTGTGAGCCCGGGAAGCTGCGAAATCCGTACCGGTATAAAATGTGAAGCAATGTTACTCGGATCCTGGACCGCCCAGCACGATCGTGTTTGCCACAATCCTAGATACCTTGGGACGAGATTCCAGCTCTTTTTGCCTTCAAACGGGCCCGCCGCATGAAGAACCGTCCCCATATAAGGGCGTTTGTGAGCCCGGGAAGCTGCGAAATCCGTACCGGTATAAAATGTGAAGCAATGTTACTCGGATCCTGGACCGCCCAGCACGATCGTGTTTGCCACAATCCTAGATACCTTGGGACGAGATTCCAGCTCTTTTTGCCTTCAAACGGGCCCGCCGCATGAAGAACCGTCCCCATATAAGGGCGTTTGTGAGCCCGGGAAGCTGCGAAATCCGTACCGGTATAAAATGTGAAGCAATGTTACTCGGATCCTGGACCGCCCAGCACGATCGTGTTCGCCACAATCCTAGATAGCTTGGGACGAGATTCCAGCTCTTTTTGCCTTCAAACGGGCCCGCCGCATGAAGAACCGTCCCCATATAAGGGCGTTTGTGAGCCCGGGAAGCTGCGAAATCCGTACCGGTATAAAATGTGAAGCAATGTTACTCGGATCCTGGACCGCCCAGCACGATCGTGTTTGCCACAATCCTAGATACCTTGGGACGAGATTCCAGCTCTTTTTGCCTTCAAACGGGCCCGCCGCATGAAGAACCGTCCCCATATAAGGGCGTTTGTGAGCCCGGGAAGCTGCGAAATCCGTACCGGTATAAAATGTGAAGCAATGTTACTCGGATCCTGGACCGCCCAGCACGATCGTGTTTGCCACAGTCCTAGATAGCTTGGGACGAGATTCCAGCTCTTTTTCCTTCAAACGAGCCCGCCGCATAAAGAACCGTCCCCATATAAGGGCGTTTGTGAGCCCCGGAAGCTGGGAAATCCGTACCGGTATAAAATGTGAAGCAATGTTACTCGGATCCTGGACCGCCCAGCACGATCGTGTTTGCCACAATCCTAGATAGCTTGGGACGAGATTCCAGCTCTTTTTGCCTTCAAACGGGCCCGCCGCATGAAGAACCGTCCCCATATAAGGGCGTTTGTGAGCCCGGGAAGCTGCGAAATCCGTACCGGTATAAAATGTGAAGCAATGTTACTCGGATCCTGGACCGCCCAGCACGATCGTGTTTGCCACAATCCTAGATACCTTGGGACGAGATTCCAGCTCTTTTTGCCTTCAAACGGGCCCGCCGCATGAAGAACCGTCCCCATATAAGGGCGTTTGTGAGCCCGGGAAGCTGCGAAATCCGTACCGGTATAAAATGTGAAGCAATGTTACTCGGATCCTGGACCGCCCAGCACGATCGTGTTTGCCACAATCCTAGATAGCTTGGGACGAGATTCCAGCTCTTTTTCCTTCAAACGAGCCCGCCGCATAAAGAACCGTCCCCATATAAGGGCGTTTGTGAGCCCCGGAAGCTGGGAAATCCGTACCGGTATAAAATGTGAAGCAATGTTACTCGGATCCTGGACCGCCCAGCACGATCGTGTTTGCCACAATCCTAGATAGCTTGGGACGAGATTCCAGCTCTTTTTGCCTTCAAACGGGCCCGCCGCATGAAGAACCGTCCCCATATAAGGGCGTTTGTGAGCCCGGGAAGCTGCGAAATCCGTACCGGTATAAAATGTGAAGCAATGTTACTCGGATCCTGGACCGCCCAGCACGATCGTGTTTGCCACAATCCTAGATACCTTGGGACGAGATTCCAGCTCTTTTTGCCTTCAAACGGGCCCGCCGCATGAAGAACCGTCCCCATATAAGGGCGTTTGTGAGCCCGGGAAGCTGCGAAATCCGTACCGGTATAAAATGTGAAGCAATGTTACTCGGATCCTGGACCGCCCAGCACGATCGTGTTTGCCACAATCCTAGATACCTTGGGACGAGATTCCAGCTCTTTTTGCCTTCAAACGGGCCCGCCGCATGAAGAACCGTCCCCATATAAGGGCGTTTGTGAGCCCGGGAAGCTGCGAAATCCGTACCGGTATAAAATGTGAAGCAATGTTACTCGGATCCTGGACCGCCCAGCACGATCGTGTTCGCCACAATCCTAGATAGCTTGGGACGAGATTCCAGCTCTTTTTGCCTTCAAACGGGCCCGCCGCATGAAGAACCGTCCCCATATAAGGGCGTTTGTGAGCCCGGGAAGCTGCGAAATCCGTACCGGTATAAAATGTGAAGCAATGTTACTCGGATCCTGGACCGCCCAGCACGATCGTGTTTGCCACAATCCTAGATACCTTGGGACGAGATTCCAGCTCTTTTTGCCTTCAAACGGGCCCGCCGCATGAAGAACCGTCCCCATATAAGGGCGTTTGTGAGCCCGGGAAGCTGCGAAATCCGTACCGGTATAAAATGTGAAGCAATGTTACTCGGATCCTGGACCGCCCAGCACGATCGTGTTTGCCACAGTCCTAGATAGCTTGGGACGAGATTCCAGCTCTTTTTGCCTTCAAACGAGCCCGCCGCATAAAGAACCGTCCCCATATAAGGGCGTTTGTGAGCCCCGGAAGCTGCGAAATCCGTACCGGTATAAAATGTGAAGCAATGTTACTCGGATCCTGGACCGCCCAGCACGATCGTGTTTGCCACAATCCTAGATAGCTTGGGACGAGATTCCAGCTCTTTTTGCCTTCAAACGGGCCCGCCGCATGAAGAACCGTCCCCATATAAGGGCGTTTGTGAGCCCGGGAAGCTGCGAAATCCGTACCGGTATAAAATGTGAAGCAATGTTACTCGGATCCTGGACCGCCCAGCACGATCGTGTTTGCCACAATCCTAGATACCTTGGGACGAGATTCCAGCTCTTTTTGCCTTCAAACGGGCCCGCCGCATGAAGAACCGTCCCCATATAAGGGCGTTTGTGAGCCCGGGAAGCTGCGAAATCCGTACCGGTATAAAATGTGAAGCAATGTTACTCGGATCCTGGACCGCCCAGCACGATCGTGTTTCGCCACAATCCTAGATAGCTTGGGACGAGATTCCAGCTCTTTTTGCCTTCAAACGGGCCCGCCGCATGAAGAACCGTCCCCATATAAGGGCGTTTGTGAGCCCGGGAAGCTGCGAAATCCGTACCGGTATAAAATGTGAAGCAATGTTACTCGGATCCTGGACCGCCCAGCACGATCGTGTTTGCCACAATCCTAGATACCTTGGGACGAGATTCCAGCTCTTTTTGCCTTCAAACGGGCCCGCCGCATGAAGAACCGTCCCCATATAAGGGCGTTTGTGAGCCCGGGAAGCTGCGAAATCCGTACCGGTATAAAATGTGAAGCAATGTTACTCGGATCCTGGACCGCCCAGCACGATCGTGTTTGCCACAATCCTAGATACCTTGGGACGAGATTCCAGCTCTTTTTGCCTTCAAACGGGCCCGCCGCATGAAGAACCGTCCCCATATAAGGGCGTTTGTGAGCCCGGGAAGCTGCGAAATCCGTACCGGTATAAAATGTGAAGCAATGTTACTCGGATCCTGGACCGCCCAGCACGATCGTGTTCGCCACAATCCTAGATAGCTTGGGACGAGATTCCAGCTCTTTTTGCCTTCAAACGGGCCCGCCGCATGAAGAACCGTCCCCATATAAGGGCGTTTGTGAGCCCGGGAAGCATGCGAAATCCGTACCGGTATAAAATGTGAAGCAATGTTACTCGGATCCTGGACCGCCCAGCACGATCGTGTTTGCCACAATCCTAGATACCTTGGGACGAGATTCCAGCTCTTTTTGCCTTCAAACGGGCCCGCCGCATGAAGAACCGTCCCCATATAAGGGCGTTTGTGAGCCCGGGAAGCTGCGAAATCCGTACCGGTATAAAATGTGAAGCAATGTTACTCGGATCCTGGACCGCCCAGCACGATCGTGTTTGCCACAGTCCTAGATAGCTTGGGACGAGATTCCAGCTCTTTTTGCCTTCAAACGAGGCCCGCCGCATGAAGAACCGTCCCCATATAAGGGCGTTTGTGAGCCCCGGAAGCTGCGAAATCCGTACCGGTATAAAATGTGAAGCAATGTTACTCGGATCCTGGACCGCCCAGCACGATCGTGTTTGCCACAATCCTAGATACCTTGGGACGAGATTCCAGCTCTTTTTGCCTTCAAACGGGCCCGCCGCATGAAGAACCGTCCCCATATAAGGGCGTTTGTGAGCCCGGGAAGCTGCGAAATCCGTACCGGTATAAAATGTGAAGCAATGTTACTCGGATCCTGGACCGCCCAGCACGATCGTGTTTGCCACAATCCTAGATACCTTGGGACGAGATTCCAGCTCTTTTTGCCTTCAAACGGGCCCGCCGCATGAAGAACCGTCCCCATATAAGGGCGTTTGTGAGCCCGGGAAGCTGCGAAATCCGTACCGGTATAAAATGTGAAGCAATGTTACTCGGATCCTGGACCGCCCAGCACGATCGTGTTCGCCACAATCCTAGATAGCTTGGGACGAGATTCCAGCTCTTTTTGCCTTCAAACGGGCCCGCCGCATGAAGAACCGTCCCCATATAAGGGCGTTTGTGAGCCCGGGAAGCATGCGAAATCCGTACCGGTATAAAATGTGAAGCAATGTTACTCGGATCCTGGACCGCCCAGCACGATCGTGTTTGCCACAATCCTAGATACCTTGGGACGAGATTCCAGCTCTTTTTGCCTTCAAACGGGCCCGCCGCATGAAGAACCGTCCCCATATAAGGGCGTTTGTGAGCCCGGGAAGCTGCGAAATCCGTACCGGTATAAAATGTGAAGCAATGTTACTCGGATCCTGGACCGCCCAGCACGATCGTGTTTGCCACAGTCCTAGATAGCTTGGGACGAGATTCCAGCTCTTTTTGCCTTCAAACGAGCCCGCCGCATGAAAGAACCGTCCCCATATAAGGGCGTTTGTGAGCCCCGGGAAGCTGCGAAATCCGTACCGGTATAAAATGTGAAGCAATGTTACTCGGATCCTGGACCGCCCAGCACGATCGTGTTTGCCACAATCCTAGATACCTTGGGACGAGATTCCAGCTCTTTTTGCCTTCAAACGGGCCCGCCGCATGAAGAACCGTCCCCATATAAGGGCGTTTGTGAGCCCGGGAAGCTGCGAAATCCGTACCGGTATAAAATGTGAAGCAATGTTACTCGGATCCTGGACCGCCCAGCACGATCGTGTTCGCCACAATCCTAGATAGCTTGGGACGAGATTCCAGCTCTTTTTGCCTTCAAACGGGCCCGCCGCATGAAGAACCGTCCCCATATAAGGGCGTTTGTGAGCCCGGGAAGCTGCGAAATCCGTACCGGTATAAAATGTGAAGCAATGTTACTCGGATCCTGGACCGCCCAGCACGATCGTGTTTGCCACAATCCTAGATACCTTGGGACGAGATTCCAGCTCTTTTTGCCTTCAAACGGGCCCGCCGCATGAAGAACCGTCCCCATATAAGGGCGTTTGTGAGCCCGGGAAGCTGCGAAATCCGTACCGGTATAAAATGTGAAGCAATGTTACTCGGATCCTGGACCGCCCAGCACGATCGTGTTCGCCACAATCCTAGATAGCTTGGGACGAGATTCCAGCTCTTTTTGCCTTCAAACGGGCCCGCCGCATGAAGAACCGTCCCCATATAAGGGCGTTTGTGAGCCCGGGAAGCTGCGAAATCCGTACCGGTATAAAATGTGAAGCAATGTTACTCGGATCCTGGACCGCCCAGCACGATCGTGTTTGCCACAATCCTAGATACCTTGGGACGAGATTCCAGCTCTTTTTGCCTTCAAACGGGCCCGCCGCATGAAGAACCGTCCCCATATAAGGGCGTTTGTGAGCCCGGGAAGCTGCGAAATCCGTACCGGTATAAAATGTGAAGCAATGTTACTCGGATCCTGGACCGCCCAGCACGATCGTGTTTGCCACAATCCTAGATACCTTGGGACGAGATTCCAGCTCTTTTTGCCTTCAAACGGGCCCGCCGCATGAAGAACCGTCCCCATATAAGGGCGTTTGTGAGCCCGGGAAGCTGCGAAATCCGTACCGGTATAAAATGTGAAGCAATGTTACTCGGATCCTGGACCGCCCAGCACGATCGTGTTCGCCACAATCCTAGATAGCTTGGGACGAGATTCCAGCTCTTTTTGCCTTCAAACGGGCCCGCCGCATGAAGAACCGTCCCCATATAAGGGCGTTTGTGAGCCCGGGAAGCTGCGAAATCCGTACCGGTATAAAATGTGAAGCAATGTTACTCGGATCCTGGACCGCCCAGCACGATCGTGTTTGCCACAATCCTAGATACCTTGGGACGAGATTCCAGCTCTTTTTGCCTTCAAACGGGCCCGCCGCATGAAGAACCGTCCCCATATAAGGGCGTTTGTGAGCCCGGGAAGCTGCGAAATCCGTACCGGTATAAAATGTGAAGCAATGTTACTCGGATCCTGGACCGCCCAGCACGATCGTGTTTGCCACAAGTCCTAGATAGCTTGGGACGAGATTCCAGCTCTTTTTGCCTTCAAACGAGCCCGCCGCATGAAGAACCGTCCCCATATAAGGGCGTTTGTGAGCCCCGGGAAGCTGCGAAATCCGTACCGGTATAAAATGTGAAGCAATGTTACTCGGATCCTGGACCGCCCAGCACGATCGTGTTTGCCACAATCCTAGATACCTTGGGACGAGATTCCAGCTCTTTTTGCCTTCAAACGGGCCCGCCGCATGAAGAACCGTCCCCATATAAGGGCGTTTGTGAGCCCGGGAAGCTGCGAAATCCGTACCGGTATAAAATGTGAAGCAATGTTACTCGGATCCTGGACCGCCCAGCACGATCGTGTTTGCCACAATCCTAGATACCTTGGGACGAGATTCCAGCTCTTTTTGCCTTCAAACGGGCCCGCCGCATGAAGAACCGTCCCCATATAAGGGCGTTTGTGAGCCCGGGAAGCTGCGAAATCCGTACCGGTATAAAATGTGAAGCAATGTTACTCGGATCCTGGACCGCCCAGCACGATCGTGTTCGCCACAATCCTAGATAGCTTGGGACGAGATTCCAGCTCTTTTTGCCTTCAAACGGGCCCGCCGCATGAAGAACCGTCCCCATATAAGGGCGTTTGTGAGCCCGGGAAGCATGCGAAATCCGTACCGGTATAAAATGTGAAGCAATGTTACTCGGATCCTGGACCGCCCAGCACGATCGTGTTTGCCACAATCCTAGATACCTTGGGACGAGATTCCAGCTCTTTTTGCCTTCAAACGGGCCCGCCGCATGAAGAACCGTCCCCATATAAGGGCGTTTGTGAGCCCGGGAAGCTGCGAAATCCGTACCGGTATAAAATGTGAAGCAATGTTACTCGGATCCTGGACCGCCCAGCACGATCGTGTTTGCCACAGTCCTAGATAGCTTGGGACGAGATTCCAGCTCTTTTTGCCTTCAAACGAGCCCGCCGCATAAAGAACCGTCCCCATATAAGGGCGTTTGTGAGCCCGGAAGCTGGCGAAATCCGTACCGGTATAAAATGTGAAGCAATGTTACTCGGATCCTGGACCGCCCAGCACGATCGTGTTTGCCACAATCCTAGATACCTTGGGACGAGATTCCAGCTCTTTTTGCCTTCAAACGGGCCCGCCGCATGAAGAACCGTCCCCATATAAGGGCGTTTGTGAGCCCGGGAAGCTGCGAAATCCGTACCGGTATAAAATGTGAAGCAATGTTACTCGGATCCTGGACCGCCCAGCACGATCGTGTTCGCCACAATCCTAGATAGCTTGGGACGAGATTCCAGCTCTTTTTGCCTTCAAACGGGCCCGCCGCATGAAGAACCGTCCCCATATAAGGGCGTTTGTGAGCCCGGGAAGCTGCGAAATCCGTACCGGTATAAAATGTGAAGCAATGTTACTCGGATCCTGGACCGCCCAGCACGATCGTGTTTGCCACAATCCTAGATACCTTGGGACGAGATTCCAGCTCTTTTTGCCTTCAAACGGGCCCGCCGCATGAAGAACCGTCCCCATATAAGGGCGTTTGTGAGCCCGGGAAGCTGCGAAATCCGTACCGGTATAAAATGTGAAGCAATGTTACTCGGATCCTGGACCGCCCAGCACGATCGTGTTTGCCACAATCCTAGATACCTTGGGACGAGATTCCAGCTCTTTTTGCCTTCAAACGGGCCCGCCGCATGAAGAACCGTCCCCATATAAGGGCGTTTGTGAGCCCGGGAAGCTGCGAAATCCGTACCGGTATAAAATGTGAAGCAATGTTACTCGGATCCTGGACCGCCCAGCACGATCGTGTTCGCCACAATCCTAGATAGCTTGGGACGAGATTCCAGCTCTTTTTGCCTTCAAACGGGCCCGCCGCATGAAGAACCGTCCCCATATAAGGGCGTTTGTGAGCCCGGGAAGCTGCGAAATCCGTACCGGTATAAAATGTGAAGCAATGTTACTCGGATCCTGGACCGCCCAGCACGATCGTGTTTGCCACAATCCTAGATACCTTGGGACGAGATTCCAGCTCTTTTTGCCTTCAAACGGGCCCGCCGCATGAAGAACCGTCCCCATATAAGGGCGTTTGTGAGCCCGGGAAGCTGCGAAATCCGTACCGGTATAAAATGTGAAGCAATGTTACTCGGATCCTGGACCGCCCAGCACGATCGTGTTTGCCACAGTCCTAGATAGCTTGGGACGAGATTCCAGCTCTTTTTCCTTCAAACGAGCCCGCCGCATAAAGAACCGTCCCCATATAAGGGCGTTTGTGAGCCCCGGAAGCTGGGAAATCCGTACCGGTATAAAATGTGAAGCAATGTTACTCGGATCCTGGACCGCCCAGCACGATCGTGTTTGCCACAATCCTAGATAGCTTGGGACGAGATTCCAGCTCTTTTTGCCTTCAAACGGGCCCGCCGCATGAAGAACCGTCCCCATATAAGGGCGTTTGTGAGCCCGGGAAGCTGCGAAA
The DNA here is from genome assembly GCA_948144175.1 of Closterium sp. NIES-65. Lineage (NCBI taxonomy): Eukaryota > Viridiplantae > Streptophyta > Zygnematophyceae > Desmidiales > Closteriaceae > Closterium > Closterium sp. NIES-65. Next base: position 4,397,079 of record CANXME010001052.1, on the reverse strand, counting down.
TCCGTACCGGTATAAAATGTGAAGCAATGTTACTCGGATCCTGGACCGCCCAGCACGATCGTGTTTGCCACAATCCTAGATACCTTGGGACGAGATTCCAGCTCTTTTTGCCTTCAAACGGGCCCGCCGCATGAAGAACCGTCCCCATATAAGGGCGTTTGTGAGCCCGGGAAGCTGCGAAATCCGTACCGGTATAAAATGTGAAGCAATGTTACTCGGATCCTGGACCGCCCAGCACGATCGTGTTCGCCACAATCCTAGATAGCTTGGGACGAGATTCCAGCTCTTTTTGCCTTCAAACGGGCCCGCCGCATGAAGAACCGTCCCCATATAAGGGCGTTTGTGAGCCCGGGAAGCTGCGAAATCCGTACCGGTATAAAATGTGAAGCAATGTTACTCGGATCCTGGACCGCCCAGCACGATCGTGTTTGCCACAATCCTAGATACCTTGGGACGAGATTCCAGCTCTTTTTGCCTTCAAACGGGCCCGCCGCATGAAGAACCGTCCCCATATAAGGGCGTTTGTGAGCCCGGGAAGCTGCGAAATCCGTACCGGTATAAAATGTGAAGCAATGTTACTCGGATCCTGGACCGCCCAGCACGATCGTGTTTGCCACAATCCTAGATACCTTGGGACGAGATTCCAGCTCTTTTTGCCTTCAAACGGGCCCGCCGCATGAAGAACCGTCCCCATATAAGGGCGTTTGTGAGCCCGGGAAGCTGCGAAATCCGTACCGGTATAAAATGTGAAGCAATGTTACTCGGATCCTGGACCGCCCAGCACGATCGTGTTCGCCACAATCCTAGATAGCTTGGGACGAGATTCCAGCTCTTTTTGCCTTCAAACGGGCCCGCCGCATGAAGAACCGTCCCCATATAAGGGCGTTTGTGAGCCCGGGAAGCAGCGAAATCCGTACCGGTATAAAATGTGAAGCAATGTTACTCGGATCCTGGACCGCCCAGCACGATCGTGTTTGCCACAATCCTAGATACCTTGGGACGAGATTCCAGCTCTTTTTGCCTTCAAACGGGCCCGCCGCATGAAGAACCGTCCCCATATAAGGGCGTTTGTGAGCCCGGGAAGCTGCGAAATCCGTACCGGTATAAAATGTGAAGCAATGTTACTCGGATCCTGGACCGCCCAGCACGATCGTGTTTGCCACAGTCCTAGATAGCTTGGGACGAGATTCCAGCTCTTTTTCCTTCAAACGAGCCCGCCGCATAAAGAACCGTCCCCATATAAGGGCGTTTGTGAGCCCCGGAAGCTGGGAAATCCGTACCGGTATAAAATGTGAAGCAATGTTACTCGGATCCTGGACCGCCCAGCACGATCGTGTTTGCCACAATCCTAGATACCTTGGGACGAGATTCCAGCTCTTTTTGCCTTCAAACGGGCCCGCCGCATGAAGAACCGTCCCCATATAAGGGCGTTTGTGAGCCCGGGAAGCTGCGAAATCCGTACCGGTATAAAATGTGAAGCAATGTTACTCGGATCCTGGACCGCCCAGCACGATCGTGTTTGCCACAATCCTAGATACCTTGGGACGAGATTCCAGCTCTTTTTGCCTTCAAACGGGCCCGCCGCATGAAGAACCGTCCCCATATAAGGGCGTTTGTGAGCCCGGGAAGCTGCGAAATCCGTACCGGTATAAAATGTGAAGCAATGTTACTCGGATCCTGGACCGCCCAGCACGATCGTGTTCGCCACAATCCTAGATAGCTTGGGACGAGATTCCAGCTCTTTTTGCCTTCAAACGGGCCCGCCGCATGAAGAACCGTCCCCATATAAGGGCGTTTGTGAGCCCGGGAAGCAGCGAAATCCGTACCGGTATAAAATGTGAAGCAATGTTACTCGGATCCTGGACCGCCCAGCACGATCGTGTTTGCCACAATCCTAGATACCTTGGGACGAGATTCCAGCTCTTTTTGCCTTCAAACGGGCCCGCCGCATGAAGAACCGTCCCCATATAAGGGCGTTTGTGAGCCCGGGAAGCTGCGAAATCCGTACCGGTATAAAATGTGAAGCAATGTTACTCGGATCCTGGACCGCCCAGCACGATCGTGTTTGCCACAGTCCTAGATAGCTTGGGACGAGATTCCAGCTCTTTTTCCTTCAAACGAGCCCGCCGCATAAAGAACCGTCCCCATATAAGGGCGTTTGTGAGCCCCGGAAGCTGGGAAATCCGTACCGGTATAAAATGTGAAGCAATGTTACTCGGATCCTGGACCGCCCAGCACGATCGTGTTTGCCACAATCCTAGATACCTTGGGACGAGATTCCAGCTCTTTTTGCCTTCAAACGGGCCCGCCGCATGAAGAACCGTCCCCATATAAGGGCGTTTGTGAGCCCGGGAAGCTGCGAAATCCGTACCGGTATAAAATGTGAAGCAATGTTACTCGGATCCTGGACCGCCCAGCACGATCGTGTTCGCCACAATCCTAGATAGCTTGGGACGAGATTCCAGCTCTTTTTGCCTTCAAACGGGCCCGCCGCATGAAGAACCGTCCCCATATAAGGGCGTTTGTGAGCCCGGGAAGCTGCGAAATCCGTACCGGTATAAAATGTGAAGCAATGTTACTCGGATCCTGGACCGCCCAGCACGATCGTGTTTGCCACAATCCTAGATACCTTGGGACGAGATTCCAGCTCTTTTTGCCTTCAAACGGGCCCGCCGCATGAAGAACCGTCCCCATATAAGGGCGTTTGTGAGCCCGGGAAGCTGCGAAATCCGTACCGGTATAAAATGTGAAGCAATGTTACTCGGATCCTGGACCGCCCAGCACGATCGTGTTTGCCACAATCCTAGATACCTTGGGACGAGATTCCAGCTCTTTTTGCCTTCAAACGGGCCCGCCGCATGAAGAACCGTCCCCATATAAGGGCGTTTGTGAGCCCGGGAAGCTGCGAAATCCGTACCGGTATAAAATGTGAAGCAATGTTACTCGGATCCTGGACCGCCCAGCACGATCGTGTTTGCCACAGTCCTAGATAGCTTGGGACGAGATTCCAGCTCTTTTTCCTTCAAACGAGCCCGCCGCATAAAGAACCGTCCCCATATAAGGGCGTTTGTGAGCCCCGGAAGCTGGGAAATCCGTACCGGTATAAAATGTGAAGCAATGTTACTCGGATCCTGGACCGCCCAGCACGATCGTGTTTGCCACAATCCTAGATAGCTTGGGACGAGATTCCAGCTCTTTTTGCCTTCAAACGGGCCCGCCGCATGAAGAACCGTCCCCATATAAGGGCGTTTGTGAGCCCGGGAAGCTGCGAAATCCGTACCGGTATAAAATGTGAAGCAATGTTACTCGGATCCTGGACCGCCCAGCACGATCGTGTTTGCCACAGTCCTAGATAGCTTGGGACGAGATTCCAGCTCTTTTTCCTTCAAACGAGCCCGCCGCATAAAGAACCGTCCCCATATAAGGGCGTTTGTGAGCCCCGGAAGCTGGGAAATCCGTACCGGTATAAAATGTGAAGCAATGTTACTCGGATCCTGGACCGCCCAGCACGATCGTGTTTGCCACAATCCTAGATAGCTTGGGACGAGATTCCAGCTCTTTTTGCCTTCAAACGGGCCCGCCGCATGAAGAACCGTCCCCATATAAGGGCGTTTGTGAGCCCGGGAAGCTGCGAAATCCGTACCGGTATAAAATGTGAAGCAATGTTACTCGGATCCTGGACCGCCCAGCACGATCGTGTTTGCCACAGTCCTAGATAGCTTGGGACGAGATTCCAGCTCTTTTTCCTTCAAACGAGCCCGCCGCATAAAGAACCGTCCCCATATAAGGGCGTTTGTGAGCCCCGGAAGCTGGGAAATCCGTACCGGTATAAAATGTGAAGCAATGTTACTCGGATCCTGGACCGCCCAGCACGATCGTGTTTGCCACAATCCTAGATAGCTTGGGACGAGATTCCAGCTCTTTTTGCCTTCAAACGGGCCCGCCGCATGAAGAACCGTCCCCATATAAGGGCGTTTGTGAGCCCGGGAAGCTGCGAAATCCGTACCGGTATAAAATGTGAAGCAATGTTACTCGGATCCTGGACCGCCCAGCACGATCGTGTTTGCCACAATCCTAGATACCTTGGGACGAGATTCCAGCTCTTTTTGCCTTCAAACGGGCCCGCCGCATGAAGAACCGTCCCCATATAAGGGCGTTTGTGAGCCCGGGAAGCAGCGAAATCCGTACCGGTATAAAATGTGAAGCAATGTTACTCGGATCCTGGACCGCCCAGCACGATCGTGTTTGCCACAATCCTAGATACCTTGGGACGAGATTCCAGCTCTTTTTGCCTTCAAACGGGCCCGCCGCATGAAGAACCGTCCCCATATAAGGGCGTTTGTGAGCCCGGGAAGCTGCGAAATCCGTACCGGTATAAAATGTGAAGCAATGTTACTCGGATCCTGGACCGCCCAGCACGATCGTGTTTGCCACAGTCCTAGATAGCTTGGGACGAGATTCCAGCTCTTTTTCCTTCAAACGAGCCCGCCGCATAAAGAACCGTCCCCATATAAGGGCGTTTGTGAGCCCCGGAAGCTGGGAAATCCGTACCGGTATAAAATGTGAAGCAATGTTACTCGGATCCTGGACCGCCCAGCACGATCGTGTTTGCCACAATCCTAGATAGCTTGGGACGAGATTCCAGCTCTTTTTGCCTTCAAACGGGCCCGCCGCATGAAGAACCGTCCCCATATAAGGGCGTTTGTGAGCCCGGGAAGCTGCGAAATCCGTACCGGTATAAAATGTGAAGCAATGTTACTCGGATCCTGGACCGCCCAGCACGATCGTGTTTGCCACAATCCTAGATACCTTGGGACGAGATTCCAGCTCTTTTTGCCTTCAAACGGGCCCGCCGCATGAAGAACCGTCCCCATATAAGGGCGTTTGTGAGCCCGGGAAGCAGCGAAATCCGTACCGGTATAAAATGTGAAGCAATGTTACTCGGATCCTGGACCGCCCAGCACGATCGTGTTTGCCACAATCCTAGATACCTTGGGACGAGATTCCAGCTCTTTTTGCCTTCAAACGGGCCCGCCGCATGAAGAACCGTCCCCATATAAGGGCGTTTGTGAGCCCGGGAAGCTGCGAAATCCGTACCGGTATAAAATGTGAAGCAATGTTACTCGGATCCTGGACCGCCCAGCACGATCGTGTTTGCCACAGTCCTAGATAGCTTGGGACGAGATTCCAGCTCTTTTTCCTTCAAACGAGCCCGCCGCATAAAGAACCGTCCCCATATAAGGGCGTTTGTGAGCCCCGGAAGCTGGGAAATCCGTACCGGTATAAAATGTGAAGCAATGTTACTCGGATCCTGGACCGCCCAGCACGATCGTGTTTGCCACAATCCTAGATAGCTTGGGACGAGATTCCAGCTCTTTTTGCCTTCAAACGGGCCCGCCGCATGAAGAACCGTCCCCATATAAGGGCGTTTGTGAGCCCGGGAAGCTGCGAAATCCGTACCGGTATAAAATGTGAAGCAATGTTACTCGGATCCTGGACCGCCCAGCACGATCGTGTTTGCCACAATCCTAGATACCTTGGGACGAGATTCCAGCTCTTTTTGCCTTCAAACGGGCCCGCCGCATGAAGAACCGTCCCCATATAAGGGCGTTTGTGAGCCCGGGAAGCTGCGAAATCCGTACCGGTATAAAATGTGAAGCAATGTTACTCGGATCCTGGACCGCCCAGCACGATCGTGTTCGCCACAATCCTAGATAGCTTGGGACGAGATTCCAGCTCTTTTTGCCTTCAAACGGGCCCGCCGCATGAAGAACCGTCCCCATATAAGGGCGTTTGTGAGCCCGGGAAGCTGCGAAATCCGTACCGGTATAAAATGTGAAGCAATGTTACTCGGATCCTGGACCGCCCAGCACGATCGTGTTTGCCACAATCCTAGATACCTTGGGACGAGATTCCAGCTCTTTTTGCCTTCAAACGGGCCCGCCGCATGAAGAACCGTCCCCATATAAGGGCGTTTGTGAGCCCGGGAAGCTGCGAAATCCGTACCGGTATAAAATGTGAAGCAATGTTACTCGGATCCTGGACCGCCCAGCACGATCGTGTTTGCCACAATCCTAGATACCTTGGGACGAGATTCCAGCTCTTTTTGCCTTCAAACGGGCCCGCCGCATGAAGAACCGTCCCCATATAAGGGCGTTTGTGAGCCCGGGAAGCTGCGAAATCCGTACCGGTATAAAATGTGAAGCAATGTTACTCGGATCCTGGACCGCCCAGCACGATCGTGTTTGCCACAGTCCTAGATAGCTTGGGACGAGATTCCAGCTCTTTTTCCTTCAAACGAGCCCGCCGCATAAAGAACCGTCCCCATATAAGGGCGTTTGTGAGCCCCGGAAGCTGGGAAATCCGTACCGGTATAAAATGTGAAGCAATGTTACTCGGATCCTGGACCGCCCAGCACGATCGTGTTTGCCACAATCCTAGATACCTTGGGACGAGATTCCAGCTCTTTTTGCCTTCAAACGGGCCCGCCGCATGAAGAACCGTCCCCATATAAGGGCGTTTGTGAGCCCGGGAAGCTGCGAAATCCGTACCGGTATAAAATGTGAAGCAATGTTACTCGGATCCTGGACCGCCCAGCACGATCGTGTTCGCCACAATCCTAGATAGCTTGGGACGAGATTCCAGCTCTTTTTGCCTTCAAACGGGCCCGCCGCATGAAGAACCGTCCCCATATAAGGGCGTTTGTGAGCCCGGGAAGCTGCGAAATCCGTACCGGTATAAAATGTGAAGCAATGTTACTCGGATCCTGGACCGCCCAGCACGATCGTGTTTGCCACAATCCTAGATACCTTGGGACGAGATTCCAGCTCTTTTTGCCTTCAAACGGGCCCGCCGCATGAAGAACCGTCCCCATATAAGGGCGTTTGTGAGCCCGGGAAGCTGCGAAATCCGTACCGGTATAAAATGTGAAGCAATGTTACTCGGATCCTGGACCGCCCAGCACGATCGTGTTTGCCACAATCCTAGATACCTTGGGACGAGATTCCAGCTCTTTTTGCCTTCAAACGGGCCCGCCGCATGAAGAACCGTCCCCATATAAGGGCGTTTGTGAGCCCGGGAAGCTGCGAAATCCGTACCGGTATAAAATGTGAAGCAATGTTACTCGGATCCTGGACCGCCCAGCACGATCGTGTTTGCCACAGTCCTAGATAGCTTGGGACGAGATTCCAGCTCTTTTTCCTTCAAACGAGCCCGCCGCATAAAGAACCGTCCCCATATAAGGGCGTTTGTGAGCCCCGGAAGCTGGGAAATCCGTACCGGTATAAAATGTGAAGCAATGTTACTCGGATCCTGGACCGCCCAGCACGATCGTGTTTGCCACAATCCTAGATAGCTTGGGACGAGATTCCAGCTCTTTTTGCCTTCAAACGGGCCCGCCGCATGAAGAACCGTCCCCATATAAGGGCGTTTGTGAGCCCGGGAAGCTGCGAAATCCGTACCGGTATAAAATGTGAAGCAATGTTACTCGGATCCTGGACCGCCCAGCACGATCGTGTTCGCCACAATCCTAGATAGCTAGAGACGAGATTCCAGCTCTTTTTGCCTTCAAACGGGCCCGCCGCATGAAGAACCGTCCCCATATAAGGGCGTTTGTCCGCTTCCATCACCCCGCCCCATTCTCCCGCCTTCCATCAACCCGCCCCATTCTCCCTCCTTCCATCACCCCACCCCATTCTCCCTCCTTCCATCTTCCCGCCCCATTCTCCCGCATTCCATCACCCCGCCCCATTCTCCCGCTTTCCATCACCCAACCCCCTTCTCCCGCTTTCCATCACCCCGCCCTATTCTCCCACTTTCCATCACCCCGCCCCATTCTCCCTCTTTCATTCACCCGCCCAATTCTCCCGCTTTCCATCACCTCGCCCCATTCTCCCGCTATACATCACCCCGCCCCATTCTCTCGCTTTGAATTTCTCTGCCCCATTCTCCCGCCTTCCATCACCCCGCCCCATTCTCCCGCTTTCCATCACCCCGCCCCATTCCCATTATTCCTCTTTCCATCACCCCGCCCCATTCTCCCGCTTTCCATCACCCCGCCCCAGTCTCCCGCTTTCCATCACCCCGCCCCATTCTCCTTCTTTCCATCACCCCGACCCATTCTCCCGCTTTCCATCACCCCGCCCCATTCTCCCGCTTTCCATCACCCCGCCCCATTCTCCCTCTTTCCATCACCCCGCCCCATTCTCCCGTTTTCCATGACCCCAACCCATTCTCCCGCTTTCCATCACCCTGCCTAATTCTCCCCCTTTCCATCACCCCGCCCCATTCCCCCTCTTTCCATCACCCCACCCTGTTCTCCTGTTTTCCATCACCCCGCCCCATTCTCCCGCTTTCCATCACCCCGCCCCATTCTCCCGCTTTCCATCACCCCGCCCCATTCTCCCGCTTTCCATCACCCCGCCCCATTCTCCCGCTTTCCATCAACCCACCCCAATCTCCCACTTTCCATCACCCCGCCCCATTCTCCCGCTTTCCATCACCCCTACCCATTCTCCATCTTTCCATCACCCCGCCCCATTCTCACGCTTCCCATCACCCCGCCCCTTTCTCCCGCTTTCCATCACCCCGCCCCATTCTCCCGCTTTCCATCACCCCGCTCCATTCTCCCGCTTCCCATCACCCCGCCCCTTTCTCCCGCTTTCCATCACCCTGCCCCATTCTCCATCTTTCCATCACCCCTGCCCCATTCTCCCTCTTTCCATCACCCCGCCCCATTCTTTCTCTTTCCATCACCCCGCCCCATTCTCCCTCTTTCCATCACCCCGCCCCATTCTCCAGCATTCCAGCACCCCGCCCTATTCTCCCGCTTTCCATCACCCCGCCCCATTCTCCCGCTTTCCTTCACCCCGCCCCATTCTCCCGCCTTCCATCACCCGGCCACATTCTCCCACCTTCCATCATCCCGCCCCAATCTCCCTCCTTCCATCACCCCACCCAATTCTCCCTCCTTCCATCACCCCGCCCCAATCTCCCACTTTCCATCACCCCGCCCCATTCTCCCGCTTTCCATCACCCCTCCCCATTCTCACGCTTTCCATCATCCCGCCCCATTCTTCCTCTTTCCATCACCCCACCCCATTCTCCCGCTTTCCATCACTCCGCCCCATTCTCCCGCTTTCCATCACCCAACCCCATTCTCCCGCTTTCCATCACCCCGCCCCATTCTCCCGCTATCCACCACCCCGCCCCATTCTCCCGCTTTCCATCACCCCGCCCCATTCTCCCGCTTTCCATCACCCCGCTCCATTCTCCCTCTTTCCATCACCCCGCCCCATTCTCCCTCCTTCCATCACCCCGCCCCATTCTCCCGCTTTCTGTCACCCCGCCCCATTCTCCCACTTTCCATCACCCCGCCCCATTCTCCCGCTTTCCATCACCCCGCCCCATTCTCCCGCCTTCCATCACCCCACCCCATTCTCCCTCCTTCCATCACCCCACCCCATTCTCCCGCTTTCCATCACTCCGCCCCATTCTCCCGCTTTCCATCACCCCGCCCCATTCTCCCGCTTTCCATCACCTCGCCCTATTCTCCCGCTTTCCATCACCCCGCTCCATTCTCCCTCTTTCCATCACCCCGCCCCATTCTCCCTCCTTCCATCACCCCGCCCCATTCTCCCGCTTTCTATCACCCCGCCCCATTCTCCCGCTTTCCATCATCCGCCCCATTCTCCCGCTTTCCATCACCCCGCCCCATTCTCCCGCTTTCCATCACCCTGCCCTTTTCTCCCGCTTTCCATCACCCCGCCCCATTCTCCCGCTTTCCATCACCCCGCCCCATTCTTCCGCTTTCCATCACCCCGCCCCATTCTCTTGCTTTCCATTACCCCGCCCCATTTGTTATAGTCACAGTAGGCTCCAATGTGCCTAAAACGAAAGATAGAGTGCACAGTCGGATTTCTTCACAGCGGCTTCAAACGTTCATATCGTTCTGGTCAGAGCTTCAAATGACTTGATTCAACTTGGATCTGGAGCTTCTTATTGTCGCCTAGAACAGGCAATTTAGATCACACGATTGGACCAAGCATTGACGACACAGCGTTGATTTGAACGAACGGCACTATGGCAGCCACTATAGTCTTAGAACACAAGATAGGAAGAGTTAGGAAGAGTTACGAGTTGGGAATGACTCCCATCTCCTACAAACCCCAAGAGCCGAGGTACAGTGATGTGGAACAGTGCCACACTGTCCCCAACCACGAAGGGTCTCGAAACTACCCTTCACTAGGGCCTACACCAAGTGAAATGTTACACTACACAAAGTAATGTAACTATCTTCAATATCTTGAGGTGTACCCTTTTGGCGAGCTTCGAAATCACTTGAGGCTTGACACCAAGGCTCGGGCTCTTCATCACAAACTCATCCTTGAGTTCTTGATGGGTCTGCTGCACATACCTGCGACACACCGAACGTTCGACACAGGGCAAAATAGAAACCGCGCACGACAAAATAAAAACCGCGCGCGAGACACAAACGACCGCGTAACACGCGTCTAGCGATAACTCGCTATTGACTCAACACACACACTCGACTTCATGACTCAACATTCACACACTATTATAAGCATGAAATATATATTATCCCATGCCCTCATACCATTCCATACACATACACATGCACGCATACGGATAACAAGCCGAGTGCAAACCAAAGGGTTGCACCAACAAACTCCCCCTCGGATTGTTGGCCTTAGGATATGTTGCTCTCTCAGTTCAGAGCCATCCCAGCCAGCTTGCAACACTTCCAATGCTGCTGCTCCACCAGCCTCTTAGTCATCATGTCAGCTGGCTGCCCCGTGGTCTTCACGTAGCGCAACTCAACTTCACCCGCGGTTACCATGCTCCTCGTCCAATGCCACTTCACCCTCATGTGCTTCGTAAGTCCATGCAACACAGGGTTCTTAGCAAGAGCAATGGCACCCTGGCTGTCACAATACAGTGGGGTAGGTCCTTGCTGCTCCTCCCCCAATTCAGCCAACAAACGCCGCTGCCACACAATCTCCCATACGGCACGGAAGAGTGCCATGTACTCGGACTCCACCGAGCTCAAAGTTTGGTCAACCTGCTTCTTGCTCTCCCAAGCAGTTGGGCCTCCACCAACACAGCATATGAAGCCTCCCACGCTTGTCATGTCCTCTGGTTCTGATGCATATGAAGCATCCGAGTATGCGGTGAGGAACAAACGCCCGGGTTCAACACCATCCGCGCCCTTTTGGCGCCTTTGTGCCGCCGCCGAGTATTGCAGCCCAACGGTCGGTGTTTGGCCAAGATACTTGGCCACCCTCATTCCAGCTGCTACCTGCTCCTCATTAGGGCATTGCACAACACTAGCCAGCTGCTCGGTAGCAAACGCGACGTCCGGTCGGGTGTTTACCGCCGCATACATGAGGCTGCCCACCAACGGGTGAAATCGGCGCCTCTCCTCTTCTCCAACGCTCTCCTCCTCTGGCCCCTTCACACACTTGAACCCAGAGGGAAAGGGAGTAGCCACATGACCTTCACTCTGGCCGAAGTTTGCAGCCAACGCCTCCAGGTACTTCCGTTGGTGCACTCGCATGCTCCGCTTCTCCACGTCTCGTTCGATGTGGAGCCCAAGGTAGAAGTTCACGTCACCAAGGGACTTGCACTTGAACTTGTCATGCAGCTTCCGCATCACCTCCTTCACAAGGTCAGAGGAGGGTGAGAATATGAGAATGTCATCCACATAAACCACCATGAAGCTCCTCTACTCCCCCTCGCCAAGCATGAACAAGGAGTGATCGGCCGTTGAGGGAGTGAAGCCGATCTCCTCCAACACTTCGCGCAGCTTCATGTACCATTGCCTATGGGCCTGCTTCAGCCCATAGAGGGCCTTCTTTAGCTTCCACACTTTGCCACTACCATCATCAAACCCCTCTGGCTGCGCCATAAAAATCTCCTCCTCAAGGATGTCGTTAAGGAATGCCGTTACGATGTCCATTTGTTTTACTACCCATCCTTTGATGGCGGCTCCCGCAAATAGGTTTCGCAGCGTCGTCGGCTTCACCACAGGGGCAAACAGCTCCTTGAAGTCCACCTTCTCCTTCTGCTGGTACCCCTTGGCTACAAGCCTAGACTTGTAACGCTCGATCTTGCCGTCGGCATCCGACTTGATTTTGAAGAGCCACTTGGACGTTATCGCCGTACGCCCCTCCGGTAGCTCCACCAATTCAAACGTGTCATTCTCCTCGATGCTCTTCAGCTCACTCTCCATGGCCTTCTTCCACTCCTCAGCATCACTACTCTCCAAAGCCTCCTTGAGAGTTTCTGGTTCTCCCGGCATCTCCACCGGAGAGAAGAACGCGAAGGCACACTCCTCGTAGTCACTCTCCTCGTCGTCTCCGACCATCATTGCCGCTCCGGCCAGGGCTGTCTTGCCTTGCTTTCCAAGTGCATCATAGGTCAGCCTATTAGGGGGTTGAACTCTCCTCTTCCCCCTTCCTTCCTCCTCAGCTGCAGGGACTTGAAGGCCTTGGCGTTGCTGCGGTGTGGCTCGAATCCGTGGAGCACTCGTGGTACGGGAAGGGAGTGACGGTGCACGCTCGCTCACTTGCTGCACCTCCTCCTCTTCTTCCTCTGAATCATTGGCCTCCTCTCCCCTATTCACAAGGGAGGATTGCCTTGTGGTTGTGCTGCCGCTGCTCAGCTCCAAAGGCAGCTCCACATGCTCCAAACCGGAACTCTTCACCTCCCCAAACCGCACGCCTATCTTCGCCTCATTCTCCGCCTTCCAATCCTTGTACATGAAGTTCTCCATGAACTTGCAGTCCCTGCTCACCAAAAACTTCTTGGTGAATGGGTCCCAAAGAAGCCATCCCTTGCTGTTTTGAGCCATGCCCAAGTGCACGGCCCACACCGCCTTGGCACCAAGCTTGTTGTGCCGAAGATGCTTAGGCACGAGCGCCATGCACATGCACCCAAACACCCGAAGCATATCCACCTTTGGCTTCCTTCCTAGCCACTCCGCATAGGGCACCCATTTGTCTGCTCCCACATGAGTCAAGGCTCTGTTCTTGGCCACACACGCACTCCGCACCGCATCAGGCCAGAAATAGTCGGGTAGCCCGGCTTCAATGAGCAACCCACGTGCCGCCTCCGTGATTGTGCGGTTCGCTCGCTCGGCGATGCCGTTCATTGCAGGGGAGTATGGCATGGTGAGGGAGTGCCGAATACCATTCTTCTTCAGCCACAACCCAAACTCCTTGCTCAGGAACTCTCCCCCTCGATTGGTGCGGATTGACTTGACTAGACGGTCTTGTTGCCGCTCCACCATCGGGAACCAATCCGCCTTCAACGTTTCAGCCACGTCGCTCTTCCTGGCCAGCACGTACACCCAAGTCATATGGGTGTAGACGTCCACAATAGTGAGGAAGTACTCAGCTCCAGCAGCTCCAAGCTTCAGGGGGCCCACCACATCCATCACCACCTCATCAAGTGGTGCCTTAGCCGTTGCCTCCGAACTAGAGAATGGGAAACGGGTGAACTTGGCTTGCATGCACGTCAGGCAGCCAAGTACCTCATCGGGCTCCCCTTTCACACGTATGCCAGCAACCATCTCATTCTTCACTAGCTGCTAAAAGATGGGCAGGGCCACATGCCCCTTGCGCCGATGCAAGGTGAGCCAATCACACTCCCCCGTAGCCGAAGTTGGATTGGAGAATGCCGCGCTCGCAATAGTGCCCCACATACTCTCTCCGTAGTCCTCCTCCGCTGCTGCCTCGGGGTTCTCCTCACCCTTTTTCTGCTCCTTGGCTGCTGCACCACTCTCCTTAGGTTCACTGAACTTGCTGGTCCCTCCAAGTTTGCTCTTCTTGAGCTCATTCTCCTTAGCGCGACCGTTCGCGCCATCGTCGCTACCGACCGCTCCATCCTTGGTGCTGATGCTTGCTGCCACTTGCCTCTCCTTAGGCATAGGGACCACTGGGATCTGCCACATCTCGTTGTAGACATCCTTGTCCTCATGAAGGTCCCAGAGAATTCGATCGCCAAGCCTTGCGGTGTAGGTCTTGGCTCCCTTCGAGTTCGTGTCCATGCCGGCCTTTGCCAACCGCCGCACGGAAATCAGGTTTGCAGCAAGGCTGGGCACCCAAAGCACGTTCTTGAGGCCCACCATCTTCCCATCAGCACCCTTGAACATGGCCTTCCCCATGCCTTTCACCTCAGCTCGCTGCCCCAAAGCCGATGTGACATGCTTCACCGGTGACGGCTCGAGTTCGGTGAGCAAGTCCGGGCGAGGTGTCATGCTATAGGTAGCGCCACTATCAAACACCCAGTAGTCAAGGGGGTGTAGGGTCACCTTCCCCACAGCTGCTGGCTCCTCAAAGCCTTCATCCTTCTCTGGACCAGCCGGTGCTTGCATCGACACGAAGTAGAATAGACCCGGGTATCGATCGTCGCTCGGGTCCTTGTCGTTGTCTCCGCTCTTCATGTTTGCAGCTCCGCCATCGCGACCGCCACGGCCTCCACGGCCTCGTCCTCTCCCTCCTCCTGCTCCTCTACCCTCTTGGCCTTGAGCAGGGGTCCAACCATCAGGGATTTTGTAGCAGTCGCGCCACATGTGTCCGCTCTTGTGGCAATAGTGACACTCGCCGTCGAATCGGCCGCGACCGCGTCCGTAGCTCTTGTCGTCGCTGCCGTAACCGCCACTCCCGCGGCCTCCGCCGAAGTTGCTGCCACCAAACCTTCCTCCCCCTCGTCCTCTGCCTCTTCCTTGACCATATCCACGGCCGATGCTCGCTGCCCCAGCGCCATCCGCACTCGCTAACTCACGGCGGCGGAAATCCTCTTGAAGGATAGCCCGCTTCAAGTCTTCGAGCGAGAGGCGGGGCAAGTCGCAATTCAGGTTGATGATGAGCGAGGACCATGATTCGGGGAGTAGGGCCAGCAACTTGGTCTTCTTTTGGAGCTCACTATATTTGAAATCCGCTCCCTCAAGCCGCGTCAACAAGTCGAAGAATTTCTGCACCCTTCTTCAACCGCTTCATCCTCTTCAATTCGTAACGTCGCCATTTGCCGTTCCAACAACACAGCTACCGCCGCTGTTGCAGGAGCGTGTACACCCTTGAGAGCAGCCCATGCTTTTGGTCCCTTCTCTGGTTCACGCTGGAAAGGCTTGATGTGACGGATTTGGCTGCTCCCCAACGCTTGCCCAAGTAGGAGGTAGCCTTGTGCGCTCTTCCGCACCCACGGGCTCTTCTCCGGGTCGTTCTCGGGACGCTTCTCCGTTCCTTCCATCACCTCCAGCAGGTCATAGTGGTCAAATATGTTCTCCATTCTGAAGGACAACTCAGCAAAGTTGTCACCATTGAACTTGTCAAGGCCAAACACTCTAGGCTCATCCCTAGATGGGCCAACACTTGGTTGCAAGGGCGCCATGGCTGAGTCACGGGGTTGGCCTTGAGCTTAGGCTTCTCCTCTACCACCAGCACCTCTGCCACCCCTTTCCTCATGTCCAGCCATTGTCGAAACTGCTCCAAGGGGCTCTGATACCACTTGTTATAGTCACAGTAGGCTCCAATGTGCCTAAAACGAAAGATAGAGTGCACAGTCGGATTTCGGCACAGCGGCTTCAAACGTTCATATCGTTCTGGTCACAGCTTCAAATGACTTGATTCAACTTGGATCTGCAGCTTTTTATTGTCGCCTACAATAGGCAATTTAGATCGCACGATTTCACCAAGTATTGACGACACAGCGTTGGTTTGAACGAACGGCACTATGGCAGCCACTATAGTCTTAGAACACAAGATAGGAAGAGTTAGGAAGAGTTACGAGTTGGGAATGACTCCCAGCTCCTACAAACCCCAAGAGCCGAGGTACAGTGATGTGGAACAGTGCCACACTGTCCCCAACCACGAAGGGTCTCGAAACTACCCTTCACTAGGGCCTACACCAAGTGAAATGTTACACTACACAAAGTAATGTAACTATCTTCAATATCTTGAGGTGTACCCCTTTGGCGAGCTTCGAAATCACTCGAGGCTTGACACCAAGGCTCGGGCTCTTGATCACAAACTCATCCTTGAGTTCTTGATGGGTCTGCTGCATACACCTGCGACACACCGAACGTTCGACACAGGACAAAATAGAAACCGCGCACGACAAAATAGAAACCGCGCGCGAGACACAAACGACTGCGTAACACGCGTCTAGCGATAACTCGCTATTGACTCAACACACACACTCGACATCCTGACTCAACATTCACACACTATTATAAGCATGAAATATATATTATCGCATGCCCTCATACCATTCCATACACACACACATGCACGCACACAGACAACAAGCCGAGTGCAAACCAAAGGGTTGCACCAACACCATTCTCCTGCTTTCCATCACCCCGCCCCATTCTCCTGCTTTCCATCACCCCGCCCCATTCTCCTGCTTTCCATCACCCCGCCCCGCTCTACTGCTTTCCATCACCCCGCCCCGTTCTCCCGCTTTCCATCAACCCGCCCCATTCTCCCGCTTTCCATCATCCCGCCCCATTCTCCCTCCTCCCATCACCCTGACCCATCCTCCCGCTTTCCATCACCCCGCCCCATTCTCCTGCTTTCCATCACCCCGCCCCATTCTCCCGCATTCCATCACCCCGCCCCGTTCTACTGCTTTCCATCACCCCGCCCCGTTCTCCCGCTTTCCATCAACCCGCCCCATTCTCCCGCTTTCCATCATCCCGCCCCATTCTCCCTCCTCCCATCACCCTGACCCATCCTCCCGCTTTCCATCACCCCGCCCCATTCTCCCGCTTTCCATTACCCCGTCCCATTCTCCCGCTTTCCATCACCCCGCCCCATTCTCCCGCTTTCCATCACCCCGCTTTATTCTCCCTCTTTCCATCACTCCGCCCCATTCTCCCGCTTTCCATCACCCTGCCCCATTCTCCCTCTTTCCATCACCCCGCCCCATTCTCCCGCTTTCCATCACCCCGCCCCATTCTCCCGCTTTCCATCACCCCGCCCCATTCTCCCGCTTCCCATCACCCCGCCCCATTCTCCCGATTTCCATCACCCCGCCCCAATCTCCCACTTTCCATCACCCCGCCCCATTCTCCCGCTTTCCATCACCCCGCCCCATTCTCCTTCTTTCCATCACCCCGCCCCATTCTCCCTCCTTCCATCACCCCGCCCCATTCTCCCGCTTTCCAGCACCCCGCCCCATTCTCCCGCTGTCCATCACCGCGCCCCATTCTCCCGCTTTCCATCATCCCGCCCCATTCTCCCTCCTCCCATCACCCTGACCCATCCTCCCGCTTTCCATCACCCCGCCCCATTCTCCTGCTTTCCATCACCCCGCCCCATTCTCCCGCATTCCATCACCCCGCCCCGTTCTACTGCTTTCCATCACCCCGCCCCGTTCTCCCGCTTTCCATCAACCCGCCCCATTCTCCCGCTTTCCATCATCCCGCCCCATTCTCCCTCCTCCCATCACCCTGACCCATCCTCCCGCTTTCCATCACCCCGCCCCATTCTCCCGCTTTCCATTACCCCGTCCCATTCTCCCGCTTTCCATCACCCCGCCCCATTCTCCCGCTTTCCATCACCCCGCTTTATTCTCCCTCTTTCCATCACTCCGCCCCATTCTCCCGCTTTCCATCACCCTGCCCCATTCTCCCTCTTTCCATCACCGCGCCCCATTCTCCCGCTTTCCATCACCCCGCCCCATTCTCCCGCTTTCCATCACCCCGCCCCATTCTCCCGCTTCCCATCACCCCGCCCCATTCTCCCGATTTCCATCACCCCGCCCCAATCTCCCACTTTCCATCACCCCGCCCCATTCTCCCGCTTTCCATCACCCCGCCCCATTCTCCTTCTTTCCATCACCCCGCCCCATTCTCCCTCCTTCCATCACCCCGCCCCATTCTCCCGCTTTCCAGCACCCCGCCCCATTCTCCCGCTGTCCATCACCGCGCCCCATTCTCCCGCTTTCCATCACCCCGCCCCATTCTCCCGCTTTCCATCACCCCGCCCCATTCTCCCGCTTTCCATCACCCCGCCCCATTCTCCCGCTTTCCATCACCCCGCCCCATTCTCACGCTTTCCATCACCCCGCCTGATTCTCCCGCTTTCCATCACCCTGCCCCATTCTCCCGCTTTCCATCACCCCGCTCCATTCTCCCGCTTTCCATCACCCCGCCCTATTCTCACGCTTTCCATCACCTCACCCCATTCTTCCGCTTTCCATCAGCCCGCCCCATTCTCCCTCTTTCCATCACCCCGCCCCATTCTCCCGCTTTCCATCACCACGCCCCATTCTCCCGCTTTCCATCACCCGGCCCCATTCTCCCACTTTCCATCACCCCGCCCCATTCTCCCACTTCCCATCACCCCGCCCCATTCTCCCACTTCCCATCACCCCACCCCATTCTCACGCTTTCCATCACCCCGCCCCATTCTCCCGCTTTCCATCACCCCGCCCCATTCTCTCGCTTTCCATCACCCAGTCCCATTCTCCCTCCTTCCATCACCCTGCCCCATTCTCCCTCTTTCCATCACCCCGCCCCATTCTCCCGCTTTCCATCACCCCGTCCCATTCTCCCTCTTTTCATCACCCCGCCCCATTCTCCCGCTTTCCATCATCCCGCCCCACTCTCCCTCTTTCCATCACCCCGCCCCATTCTCCCACTTTCCATCACCCCGCCCCATTCTCCCTCTTTCCATCATCCCGCCCCATTCTCCCGCTTTCCATCACTCCGCCCCATTCTCCCTCTTTCCATCACCCCGCCCCATTCTCCCGCTTTCCATCACCCCGCCTAATTCTCCCCCTTTCCATCACCCCACCCCATTCCCCCTCTTTCCATCACCCTGCCACATTTTCCCTCTTTCCATCACCCCGCCCCACTCTCCCTCTTTCCATCACCCCGCCCCATTCTCCCGCTTTCCATCACCCCGCCCCAATCTCCCACTTTCCATCACCCCGCCCCATTCTCCCGCTTTCCATCATCCCAACCCATTCTCCTTCTTTCCATCACCCCGCCCCATTCTTCCTCTTTCCATCACCCCGCCCCATTCCCCCTCTTTCCATCACCCCGACCCATTCTCCCTGGTTCCATCACCCCGCCCCGTTCTCCTGCTTTCCATCACCCCGCCCCATTCTCCCGCTTTCCATCACCCCGCCCAATTCTCCCGCTTTCCATCACCCCGCCCAATTCTCCCACTTTCCATCACCCCGCTCCGTTCTCCCGCTTTCCATCACCCCGCTCCATTCTCCCTCTTTCCATCACCCCTCCCCATTCTCCCGCTTTCCATCACCCCGCTCCGTTCTCCCGCTTTCCATCACCCCGCTCCATTCTCCCTCTTTCCATCACCCTGCCCCATTCTCCCACTTTCGATCACCCCGCCCCATTCTTCCTCTTTCCATCACCCCGCCCCATTCTCCCTCTTTCCATCACCCCGCCCCATTCTCCAACTTTCCATCACCCCGCCCCATTCTCCCGCTTTCCATCACCCCGCCCTATTCTCCCTCTTTCCATCATCCCCCCCATTTCTCCCTCTATCCATAACCCAGTCCCATTCTCCCGCATTCCATCACCCTGCCCTATTCTGCCGCTTTCCATCACCCCCCCCCAATTCTCCCTTTTTCCATCACCCCGCCCCATTCTTCCGCTTTTCATCACCCCGCCCCATTCTCCCGCTTTTCATCACCCCGCCCCATTCTCCCGCTTTCCATCACCCCAACCCATTCTCCGGCTTTCCATCACCCCGCCTAATTCTCCCCCTTTCCATCACCCCGCCCCATTCTCCCTCTTTCCATCACCCCGCCCCATTCTCTAGCTTTCTATCACCCCGCCCCATTCTCCATCTTTTCATCACCCTGCCCCATTCTCCCTCTTTCCATCACCCTGCCCCATTCTTCCTCTTTCTATCACCCCGCCCCATTCTCCCTCTTTCCATCACCCCGCCCCATTCTCCCGCTTTCCATCACCCCACCCCATTCTCCCGCTTTCCATCACCCCGCCCCATTCTCCCTCTTTCCATCACTCCACCCCATTCTCCCTCTTTCCATCACTCCACCCCATTCTCCCTCTTTCCATCACTTCACCCCATTCTCCCTCTTTCCATCACCCCGCCCCGTTCTCCCTCTTTCCATCACCCCGCCCCATTCTCCCTCTTTCCATCACCCCGCCCAGTTCTCCCTCTTTCCATCACCCAGTCCCATTCTCCGGCATTCCATCACCCCGCCCCATTCTCCTGCTTTCCATCACCCCGTCCCATTCTCCCTCTTTCCATCACCCCACCCCTATCTCCCGCTTTCCATCTCCCCGCCCCATTCTCCCTCTTTCCATCACCCCGCCCCATTCTCCCTCTTTCCATCACTCAGTCCCATTCTCCCGCATTCCATCACCCTGCCCCATTCTCCCACTTTCCATCACCCTGCCCCATTTTGCCGCTTTCCATCATCCCGCCCCATTCTCCCTCTTTCCATCACCCCGCCCCATTCTCCCTCTTTCCATCACCCCGCCCCATTCTCCCGCTTTCCATCACCCCGCCCCATTCTCCCGCTTTCCATCACCCCGCCCCATTCTCTAGCTTTCTATCACCCCGCCCCATTCTCCCGCTTTCCATGACCCCAACCCATTCTCCCGCTTTCCATCACACCGACCCATTCTCCCTCTTTCCATCACCCCGCCCCATTCTCCATCTTTTCATCACCTCGCCCCATTCTCCCGCTTTCCATCACCCCGTCCCATTCTCCCTCTTTCAATCACCCTGCCCCATTCTCCCTCTTTCCATCACCCCGCCCCATTCTTCCTCTTTCCATCACCCCGCCCCATTCTCCCTCTTTCCATGACCCCGCCCCTTTCTCCCCCTTTCCATCACCCCGACCCATTCTCCCTCTTTCCATCACCCCGCCCCATTCTCTAGCTTTCTATCACCCCGCCCCATTCTCCATCTTTTCATCACCTCGCCCCATTCTCCCACTTTCCATCACCCCGTCCCATTCTCCCTCTTTCAATCACCCTGCCCCATTCTCCCTCTTTCCATCACCCCGCCCCATTCTTCCTCTTTCCATCACCCCGCCCCATTCTTCCTCTTTCCATCACCCCGCCCCATTCTCCCTCTTTCCATCACCCCGCCCCATTCTTCTTCTTTCCATCACCCCGCCCCATTCTCCCGCTTTCCATCACCCCGCCCCATTCTCCCGCTTTCCATCACCCCGCCCCATTCTTCCTCTTTCCATCACCCCGCCCCATTCTTCCTCTTTTCATCACCTTGCCCCATTCTCCCTCTTTCCATCACCCCACCGAATTCTCCCTCTTTCCATCACCCAGTCCCATTCTCCCGCATTCCATCACCCTGCCCCATTCTCCCGCTTTCCATCACCCCGTCCCATTCTCCCTCTTTCCATCACCCCACCCCATTCTCCCGCTTTCCATCTCCTCGCCCCATTCTCCCTCTTTGCATCACCCCGCCCCATTCTCCCTCTTTCCATCACCCCACCCCATTCTCCCGCTTTCCATCTCCCCGCCCCATTCTCCCTCTTTCCATCACCCCGCCCCGTTCTCCCGCTTTCCATCACCCCACCCCATTCTCCCTCTTTCCATCACCCCGCCCCATTCTTCCTCTTTCCATCACCCCGCCCCATTCTCCCTCTTTCCATCACCCCACCGAATTCTCCCTCTTTCCATCACCCAGTCCTATTCTCCCGCATTCCATCACCCCGTCCCATTCTCCCTCTTTCCATCACCCCACCCCATTCTCCCGCTTTCCATCTCCCCGCCCCATTCTCCCTCTTTCCATCACCCCGCCCCATTCTCCCTCTTTCCATCACCCAGTCCCATTCTCCCACTTTCCATCACCCCGCCCCGTTCTCCCGCTTTCCATCACCCCGCCCCATTCTCCCTCTTTCCATCACCCCACCCCATTCTCCCTCTTTCCATCACCCCTCCCAGTTCTCCCTCTTTCCATCACCCCGCCCCATTCTCCCGCTTTCCATCACCCCGCCCCATTCTTCCTCTTTCCATCACCCTGCCCCATTCTCCCGCTGTCCATCACCCCAGCCCCATTCTCCCTCTTTCCATCACCCCGCCCCATTCTCCCGCTTTCCATGACTTCGCCCCATTCTCCCGCTTTCCATCGCCCCGCCCCATTCTCCCTCTTTCCATCACCCCACCCCATTCTCCCGCTTTCCATCTCCCCGCCCCATTCTCCCTCTTTCCATCACCCCGCCCCATTCTCCCTCTTTCCATCACCCAGTCCCATTCTCCCACTTTCCATCACCCCGCCCCGTTCTCCCGCTTTCCATCACCCCGCCCCATTCTCCCTCTTTCCATCACCCCACCCCATTCTCCCTCTTTCCATCACCCCGCCCAGTTCTCCCTCTTTCCATCACCCCGCCCCATTCTCCCGCTTTCCATCACCCCGCCCCATTCTTCCTCTTTCCATCACCCTGCCCCATTCTCCCGCTGTCCATCACCCCAGCCCCATTCTCCCTCTTTCCATCACCCCGCCCCATTCTCCCGCTTTCCATGACTTCGCCCCATTCTCCTGCTTTCCATCGCCCCGCCCCATTCTCCCTCTTTCCATCACCCCACCCCATTCTCCCGCTTTCCATCTCCCCGCCCTATTCTCCCTCTTTCCATCACCCCGCCCCATTCTCCCTCTTTCCATCACCCAGTCCCATTCTCCCACTTTCCATCACCCCGCCCCGTTCTCCCGCTTTCCATCACCCCGCCCCATTCTCCCTCTTTCCATCACCCCACCCCATTCTCCCTCTTTCCATCACCCCGCCCAATTCTCCCTCTTTCCATCACCCCGCCCCATTCTCCCTCTTTCCATCACCCCTCCCCATTCTCCTGCTTTCCATCACCCTGCCCCATTCTCCCGCTGTCCATCACCCCAGCCCCATTCTCCCTCTTTCCATCACCCCGCCCCATTCTCCCGCTTTCCATGACTTCGCCCCATTCTCCCGCTTTCCATCGCCCCGCCCCATTCTCCCCCTTTCAATCACCCTGCCCCATTCTCCCTCTTTCCATCACCCCGCCCCATTCTCCCGCTTTCCATCATCCCGCCCCATTCTCCCACTTTCCATCACCCCACCCCGTTCTCCCACTTTCCATCACCCCGCCCCATTCTCCCTCTTTCCATCACCCCGCCCCATTCTCCCTCTTTCCATCACACCACACGCATACATGATACGTCATTTTTTCAGAAACGCCGTATATGAGTGAGGAGGTGAGTGGAACGGGGCACGTAAGCACCAGTATCCAGCAATGAGCAAGATAGCCAGCAATCTGCCTCGTCTGATGCACTGCAAGCAAGAGCACGGCCAGCGATCCCCTTATCAACCCCAAACACAGCGTCACAAGCAGCCCCACTCACACAAACATCAATGATCATGCAACGGCACTGTATCCCACCACGCACCCACACCCGTAACCCAGAACCACCCACCAGCCCAACCCATCACATGCACACACGAGCCATCCCACTAACCCATCCACCCCCTCCACCCCACCTTCTCCCCCTTGCCCCCTCTTCCCACCCCTTCACAAATTCTCCCAGCCTGCAAGTCCCAAGCCACGCCACCAGTGCAGCACACACAACACAACGGAAAGGAGAACCCACGAGGACGAGGCCAATGATGAAGCTGACGACGGAGACGGCCGCCAGCAGGTCGGCGGTCTTGTGTAGCGCGCACAAAGCAACGGGAAGGAGAACCTACCAGGACGAGGCTGATGATGAAGCTGACGATCGACATGGCTGCGAGCAGCTCCACAGCCTTGTTGAGAGACAGCAGCCCGCCCACGAGCGCCGCCACCACGCCCCCAATGAACATGCCCAGCCCCAGCACGCCCCCGACAGATCGTCGTTGATCAGCACGTCCACCCCGCGCGCCTTGAACAACTCCCATGTGTCCTTGGCCACCCGGATGAACGTCTATCCGTACATTGCGAACTGCATGGGGGGGAGGGGGAGGTTGGGAGGGCAGAGAGGGAGGAGATGGAGAATGGTGAGGCTTGTAGAAGAGAGTACAGGAAGCGGGCAAAGTTGTGCGAGAGAGGAGTGGTGGGAAAGAGAAGGATGGAAGGGGAAGTAAGGGAGGGGAAAAAGCACACATCAGTGATTCAGCAACCATGGGGAAGAGGTAAGTATTGTGTTTGCCTCATGCATGTGCACGCACCTGGATGTAGGCGTATTCATGCCCACTTGGATGTAGGGGTACTCATGCCCACCTGGATGTAGGCGTACTTGTTGAAGAACTCGACGATGGCCTAAATGCACGCTAGGAAGCACTGCGCACAGCACGTTATGAAGTTGCCCCCGTCGTCGTTGTTCGCTAGCGCAGCCACCTGGGAAGGCAAGCATGGGAGAGGGAAAGGTGGAAGCAAAAGGCACAGTGAGTATGCGGAAAGACTTGGATCTGGAAGATCATATCTCTAAGAATATATTCGGCTGCTGCCAAAGCCTTCCTCATCCTGCCTTCTAGACATCTCTCGCCCTATATCCCTTTCGCCCCCACCCTCAACCCCGTTTCAGCCAGCCACAGACACAAAATGACCTCGGACCCCCTTCATCCTCTTCTTCCCACACCCAAGAAAACACGCTCTCCATCCTCTGTCCCCCCACTCCCCCCAGCACGGACAATGAAGCGGA
Organism: Closterium sp. NIES-65; assembly: GCA_948144175.1. Lineage (NCBI taxonomy): Eukaryota > Viridiplantae > Streptophyta > Zygnematophyceae > Desmidiales > Closteriaceae > Closterium > Closterium sp. NIES-65. Next base: position 4,372,441 of record CANXME010001052.1, on the reverse strand, counting down.
GGGTTTGGATGAGCGCAACGAGCAGCGAGCCGAAGCAGACGGAGCCAAAGCTTTTGGTGGCGGCGCGGTGCAGCGCGAGGGTGGTGGGTTTAGGCGGCATGTTGTGGCGCAGAAAGTAGAAGGTGGTCGTGGTGCCCGCCACTGCCGTGTGCACCATGTTGCGCACCACCTGCGAGGCCCAGACAGGGGGGGAAGAGGGGGCGGGAGTGTGGGAGAGAGTGCACCACGTTGCGGAATACCTGCGAAGCCCCCGAGGGGAGGGGATATGTGGGAGAGGAAGGGAGGGGGGGTCCGGGGAGAGGGAGGAGGGGAAGGAGGTGGGGAAGGGTGGTGAGTGTCGCGAGAAGGGGAAGAGAGGGGAGGGTGGTCGGAGGGGTGAAGGGGTGAGAGGGGTGGGAATGTGGGGAAGGGGTGGGGTGGGTGGAGTGGAAGAAGGGTTGCAATGGGTGAGGGGTTGAGGTTAGTGAGGTGGTGGAGAATGGGGAGAGTGGTGAGGGACAGAGAGGAGAGAAGAAAGACGAAATGGTGGGTTCATAAGGTAATCAGAAAGAGAATAGGCAGGTTGCAGCAGATGTGAAAATCAAGGTCCCTGGTTTCAGCATGCATGCCAGGTGGCGGTGGCAGGGTCCAGAGTGAAGAGGGCAGTTCATTGCATGGCAAGGAGGAGAGGGGTGGCATAAGTAAATACCTCCATGGTCCAGTAGTTGCTGAGCATGAGGATGATGAGCACCACAAATGCGTTCGTCTGCCGCCCACACACACACACACCACAGCACAGCACATGGTGTGGGGGAAGGGAAGGGAGAGCACACACACACCACAGTGCACGGGGTGGGAGAGAGGATGGGAGAGTAGCGGGAAGGTCAGTAGATGCAACATGGTGCGACGGTGACATGATGTGGAGCGGAAGATGACAGGATGGGGGCATATAGAGAGGCATGGCTCTCACCAGCGCCATGGCGCCTGAGACGCCGACGACCCAGATGACGGTCCAGATGAGGCTGAGGAGGAGGAAGAGGTACGCCACCCAGATGACCGACGGGAACGTATTCACCACGTGCACCGCGTGCTTCAGAATCGTGGCCGAGAACGGGATCCTGTGCGCAGCAAGGGGAGGAGGGAGGCACCACGGCGGTCACTTAGGTGGGTTAAGTGGAGATGCTGCGGACGAGTGTCGGTGAGTGTGCACAGGTGCATGCATGTGAGGGAGCGCGGGAGGGAGTGGGAGAGCGGAGGCAAAAGTGTAGGTTGTATGCCTACGAGAGCAACGCAATGCGAGCGATGCATGCAGCCATGTGTGCATGGGTGTGTGAGTGCATGGGTATGCGTGGGTGTGTGAATGTGTGGGTGCGCACGCATGCACACCTGTGTCGCACGAGCCAGATGTAAAGCAGCTGCAGCAGCGAGGAGCGGAGGAGCACGACGCCCACGCCCTCAAACACGGGTGCTGTGCCGCACAAATACCGCGATTGCCACCGCCACCGGCGCCACAAACCCAAACCACCCGGGGGGAGGAGAAGATTTGCACCATGTTTCAGACTGCTGGTTGTTTGCGTGTATGCCCAGGGCTGAGAGTAGGAACACGGGGTCTGGAGGGAGGAGATGGGAGAGCGGAAAGAGGGGGAAGCGGGGAAGGGGGTGGTGGCAGCGAACATGGGGTCTGACGGTGCCCGGGAAAGGCGGAGGGGGAAGAAGGGTTGGGTGGTTTGTGTGCAGGGTTGGAAGGAACGCATACAGGGTGGGCGGCAAGGAAGTTAAGGGAGCCAAGATTGAAGGAGAGGAGAGGCGGCACCGCGGCTGGGCACTTCAATATATTCGCTCGTGAAACACGCCTACCCCAGACTTTGAAGGGCGCACTGCTTGGCACTCGTGCTGTTGCGCTGCACCGCACCTACACACCACGCCACTCGCATCCGGCCAGCGCAACCGCGAGGCTTGTTGACGTGACCGCACTGCTGCCACATAACCGCCTAGCATCAAAACCCTGACACAACTCTACGCCCAATTCTGCAAGTCCTCGCAATTCACGCCGTTGCGCCGCACCATGCCTCGGGCGCACGTGCTCTCAGACATCCACCAGCGCGTCATCGTCGTAGTTCCATCAGCCTCCGTCGCTCGTCGACCATCAACGCGCGCCCATGCTTAGAGTGGTCAGCGCCCTACCGCCCTCTGCCTCCCCCCTCCCCCTCCCGTAACTCTCTATCGACATCTCTCTCTTCTTGTCGTTCCTCCTCTTTCGTCTCCCTCCATTGCACCCTCGATGGGCCTTACCGTTTTCTCGTACATTCATCCATCCCCACCCCCCATTTTCTCCACCTCCCTGAATCGTGTTGCATTCTTGACTAAGCAGATCTCCATCTGACATGCCATCACCCCAGAAACTTTCAGAGGGTATTCGAACTCGCAATGATAGATAGGGGTGCTATACAATCACCCTAGTGGAGAATAAACGAAACTGACTAATCTAATGGTGAAAAAAAATGTATCCAGTACATATCTACTTACCAAATTATGCAGTGGTCATTATAAAGGCACATTTATTTGCATAAATAGTTCCAATAGTTAACTGAAATTTGTTTCCTACATTTTTTATTGAGCCAGAGAACATGTATTTCAGTTTTATTACTATGGTATAAAGTTGGTACTAATACCTATTTAGGATTAGGTGATCACTAGTTCCATAACCTAGTCGTGTTACATGCTTATGTGTGCCGTTAGCGAGGAGGGCGTCTGTACTGTTCAAAAAATTCCCCGCGATGTCAAGAGTCGATGTCATTTCGCGCCACTCGGTGCGGCACCAGCACCACAGCCGAGGCGCCTTTCGCTGCGTGGTGTGGTGTGGCATGGTGGTGGTGTGCCGTACTTGCTGTTCTATTCTGGGATGGATGTGATGTGAGTGCGCGGCAGTGATGCCCACTTCCTGGCATTGCGCTGCACTCCTCACCTCACACTTGCATCACCACCAGGCCCTACTCTGATGCCTCAGCCTCAAACAACTCTTTCCCTATCTGCTGATATCCTTTCCACACCACAGCAACAGCAAGCTTTTCTCTGCCTCTTGGTTGCGCCATATATTCCTGGACCTTCGTACTTTTGCGCAGGGTATTCTAGCAGTGACGAATAGAGCGTGAATCCGTGCTTGCGACGAAGTCTAGATAGCATACCACGTAGCGCAGATACCTTATATCCGACGATGAGCAGCTTTGCAACGACCAGTTCGCAGCCCAACCCTGCCTAAAGTTGCAGCTTTAGGTAATTGTCGGGAGACGGTCGTTCTGTCTAGAGCCTTCTGTAACTTTTACATGACTGGTTTCGCGCATCGTACGCCATGGTGTTTCACCCTTGTAACTCTCAAAAAGGCCCTTTAGTGCTGGTCGCTGTGCGCATCAGATTCGCGCCGACCTTTGGCGGATTCGTCTTCTTCGCGATCCCCATTCGCGCCCTTCACGATTCCCGTATCTCAATCGTTTTGTTCCGTCCCTCCCCCGGCCGTGACCTTCCCTCCTCGCGCGTGGCAGCACGGAGATGGTGGATCGCTCCGCACACGGCCACGGCAGCAGCCCTCACGTCGCCACGCCATCACCCAACCCCCCCACTCCAGTCAGTCACTCCACCATACAGCCTCTCCCCCTTCCTCCATCCTTGTCTGATTCATCCTCGGAATTAATCCCCCTACATGCTTCTGCCGTTACCGCGGCCCGCGGGGCGGAGAGAGGGGGGGAAGGTTGGAGGTTGCGCGAGAGCGACGCGAACGTGGCGACGGGGTGTGAAGGGGGAGGGAAATATGATGGGGAGGAAAAATCTGGTGGAAGCGACGGGAAGTTGCCTGGCGGGACGGGCAAAGGGGAGGGCGAGGCGGGCGCGAACGCGTCACAGGCGGCAGACCAAGTGCGCGCGTACAGGCGACACCTGGAGCAAATGCAGGAGAACGAGAAGCTGCTCTACGCCGAGGTAACGCGCTCATCTCCGCGCCCGCTCTCCTCGGCCCTGCGCGCTCCAGCTCCCACGTGCCCTTTAGCCTGCCTTACCCCTCTCTCTCCCCGTCTCAGTATCCTCCCACGTGCCATTCCCTGCTTCCAACTCTCTTTCCCCGCAGATTGACGAGTTGCGCGCGGCTCTTAGCGCGGAAAGGGAGGTGGCGCGCGCGACGGAGAGAGTGGCGGAGGCGGAATGCTGGCGGAGGTTGGAAGTGGAGCGGGGGCGCGCTTCTTTGGCGCGGGAGGTAGAGCGGCTGCAGGAAGAGCTAGCGGATGCGCTTGAACAGGCGGAACGCGCGGGGGAAGAGGACGGCGACGCGCGCGAAGGCGGGCGGGCGGAGCGGGTGAGCGAGGCGGAGCGGCAGGCGCGGGAGGAGGTAGCGGAGTTGGAGGAGCAGATCGAGCAGGTGTGCGAGTCGGCGGCGCAGCGCGAGCAGCAGTTCCGCGGGCTGCTGAGCGACATGGAGGAGGAGCTGAGTGCGGCGCAGGCCATGGCGATGGTCGCCATGGAGCGCGAGGAGCGCGCGAACGAGGCGCTGCGGACGCTGCGGCAGGTGAACGACCAGCTCATGCAGCGCCTGCTGCAGCAGGGCAAGGTGCTCCGCGCCGCCCGGGGGCCCGCGGAGCACGCCCAGCGGAACAGTGATGGGGAGGGGGGGAATGAGGGGGACGGCGGTGGCGGGGTGACGCGGGGCGAGCACGAGCGGGGCAAGGACGATGGGGCGGCAAGTGCGGAGGGAGGTGGCGAGAAGGGGTCCGGTACAGAGGGCTGCGGGGAGGGTGAGGCGGAAGCGACGTTGGACGGACGGGATGAGAAGAGTGAGGACAGCGCGGTAAGAGAAGTCGAGCCGGAGGTCGATGCCGGCCCGACGCCGTGCGCGGAGGGGCTTGTGGACACGCCGCCGCTGCACTTGTGCGCCTCCCCGCCGATGCTGCGCGGCAAGGAAGCGGCGGAGGGCCAGGGGAAGTCTCGCGCGAGCAGCTGCGAGACGAGCAGCGCGGGCAGCAGCCGCAGCGGGGGCAGCATGACGGGGCTGTGCAGCGGATGCCGCCAGAAGATGATCCGCGCGCGAGTGGGCGCGGCGGGGAGAAGCAGCACGCCCAGCAGCACGAGCAGCGGCAGCCGCGCGTCTACTGGCGAAAGCAGCCCCAGCCGGCGACAGGCGGAGCAAGGCGGACAGGCAAGCGCGCAGTGGCGCGAGCGGGACAGCGACGCGCAACCGCGGCATCGGGGGGTGGCGGGCGGAGAGCGCGAGGCGGGGTCGGACGACGAGACGGCGTCGGAGTTCTCGTTCCACTTCCGCGGCGCGCTCTCCGACTCGGGCGAGCTCGCGGGGCTGTACGGTCCCGCCGTGGTGGGGTGCCGCCCGCGCGCGCGCGCGTGGGGCAGCGGGGACAGGTTGCGGGGCGGGGCCGGGGGATCGAGGGCGGGCGCAAGGGACAGGCGGAAAAGGCATGTCATCCGTGAGGGGGAGGGGGAGGGAGAGGAGAGCCTGAGCTCTGTGAGCGGGGGAGGCGACGATGCGTGCACGCGGGAGACATGGCGGGGGCTGCTGGGCTGCGCGGGAAGGCAGGCGGAGGAAGAGCGGGGCGAGGGTGGCATGCGCGCGCGTGGGAGGGGGGAGCGGGGCCCGGCGTGGATAGCTGCGGAGCTGGGGAATCTGGTAGGGGAGGCGGAGCGGGTGTGGGAGTGGGCGGAGGAGAAGGAGTGCGTGGAGCAGGGCATTGTGCAGCTGTGCGCGGGGCTGAAGCTGCTGCTGCTCAAACTGCTCCACGGCGCGCATGCGCGCGCGCTCCCGCGCACCAGCAAGCGGAAGCGGAGCGGCGACGCGGAGGGGCAGGGCGGGGGGGAGACGAGCGACGAGGACGAGGAGCTGCTGGCGCTGCTGGGCGCGGGGGATGCGGTCGAGGAGGACGAGCAGGGGGAGGGGGAGGGGGAGGCGGAGGGGGAAGGGGAGGGGGAGGATGACGAGGGAGAGGAGGGCGAGAGGGTAGAGTATGAACGCGGTGGGGAGGGCGGTGGGCGGAGAGGGCAGTGGTTGTGCTTGGGGGAGAGGGGCGCAGACAGCAGGTGGGTGCGGGTGAGCAGGGGCGAGGGGGGGCACGCTGGAGGGCACGTTGAGGGCAGGGGCGGAGGCAAGGACGACGCGCGTGGCGGGCAGCATGGGGGCTTGCTGGAGGGGTGCTGCGGCAGTGCAGGCGAGGACGCTTGGCAGGGAGACGAGGGGCGTGAGGGGTACGAGGGGTACGAGAGGTATGAGACGAGAATGGGCGGAGGCAGCGAGGGTGGGGAGCATGGCGTGCAGCAAGGAGGCAGTATCGCAGCACAGAGCGGCGGCAGCAGCGGTAGTGGGGAGCACGAGAAGGAGGGAGAGAGGCGCAGTGAGGATTGGGGGGAGAGCATGGATAGTGACATGGACGGGGAGAGGGGGTCGTGGTGCAGCAGGCAGGGGGAGAGCCTGGATGGCATGATCGCCACGGATTCACGCGACAGGGATGATGATGATGACGTCACTTCCACGGGCGATTCGGGCGGGCACGGGGGGAAGGAGGGCGAGGCCAGTGGTGGGCGGGTGGAGGGATCCGAGATGGATGGTGAGGGGGCGGAGAGGTCCCAGGCGGTAGAGCAGACGGGGGGAGGGACGAGGCTTATCCCCACAGGCGGGTCTCACAGTGACGGCACAGCTGCTGATGCAGCCTTGCATGCACCTCCGGTCAGTGGCACGAGCAGGAACGGCAGCAGGAGCGAGAGTGGGCGGGACAGTGCTGCACTTGAGGAGGGAGACGATGAGGGTGGGGCATGCGAGCTGAGCGAGCATGCGCAGGACGGCACTGGCGCCGAGGCGGGGGGCAGCAGGCGCAAGCAGCTGAGCGTGCTGCTGCCCCTCCCTCGCCCCGCGCTGCACCCCCTGTGTGTGTCCCCTGTGGGCGTGTCCAGAAGCCCGTCCAAGCTCGGCAAGTGGGTCGTGGGCGGCGTGTGGAAGGGCGTTGCTGCTGCTGGAGCAGCAGCAGGTGGGGCAGGAGCAGGGGAAGGGCAGTGCGTTGCGGCGGGCGAGGACGTGGAGAAGGAACTGGAGTGGTGCCGGGCGTCCCTGCAGGCGGTGACTGAAGCCGTGTACGTGCACATGGCCGCCGTGCTGGAGCACAGCACACGCCCCACACTCAGCGACGGGTGTAAAGAGAACAGGGGCGGCATGGAGGGGGGCATGGATGCGGAGATGGTGGAGGGGGTGGTGGAGCGGTCGCACGGGCAGGTCAGGGAGGCGGAGGTGCTGCTGGGGAAGGCGCAGCGCACGCTGCAGCGACTCGCTGCGGTGCAGGGCAAGGGCCGGGCGCTGTGCCGGCGCATGAGCAGCAAGCAGCGCGTGCTGCTGGAGCTGCAGCGCTGCCTCGTGCAGGCGCAGGGCGGGCAGGCGGAGCAGCAAGTGGGGGGAGTGATGGTGGTGGGCGAGAAGCAGGAGCCCCACGTGCGCTGCAACTTGTTCTGGCGCCGCTGATGTGATGGCGCTCATGTGCACTGCACTGGAACCCAACAGTGCGCTGCCATATGCTCAGTTACCTCAGTGACTGGCGGACTCGCTCCCTGCTAACCACTTACCTACTAATCATGCCATATGTACCTACTCCAGTTGCAATAGAAGCAACTGGTTACTATATCATTACTCAAGTATTATATATATGAAGCCTGATTTTGCATTTCCAGTGGGGCATGTTAATGGCAACAAAAAAAAAGAGTCACCATCTTCTTGTCCGTGGAATCAAGGCGGAGCCCACCAGCGCCTTACACACAACTCTATTATTCCACTGTTGAGAGCTGTGGATCCCTGTAACAGTACTACCGGTACATGATCTGATGTGAGTGGTTATTCCCTGTATGCAACTCCTGTTTGATAGCAAATCCACACCGAACCTTGTTGGTCACCTGAACGTTACAGCAAAAAACACATCCTCCCAGCCAACAGAAGGTGGCATATGAAATGGCAGGAGCTGGAGAACCCAACTAGTACGGTGCATTGCGTCGTCTCTACCGCCCACTGACCTAAGGCTCTCTCCTCATTCCTCCTCCCCCGCGCGCGATCGCGACCTTGACAACCGTTTGCCTGTGGTCCTCCTCTTCATCTTCTTATTTGCCCTGGTCTTCATCTTGCGGTTGCTCACTCGAATGGAGTCCGCATCTTGCTCCTCCTTCTCATCCCTGCTCCCTGCACTGCGTGCTTCCGCCTCTGCACCACCTTGCTCCTCCTCTCTGCTCCCTGGGTCACCTCTGCTCATGCCGCCACTATTCCCGCCACTATTGCCGTCAACACCTGCGTCTGCATGTGCATGTGTGCGTGCATCGCTGCCATCCTCCTCGTCTGCTGGAGCCTTCTCCTCATGGTCTTGCTCCCCCTCACCATCACTGTGCCCTGACACGCCTTCCTCTCTGCCTTGCTCCACCTCCGCCTCACCACCCTTATCATCTCCCTCCGTTTCCTCACTTTCCTGCACAGCCTCCCCACCCTTCCCTGCACCATCACTCTCCACACCTGCTCCCCCATCACTCTCCTCCTTCCCATCCTCCCCACCCGCCCCACCCTCGCCCCCTTGGCTCTCCCCATCCCCGCCCTCACCATTGCTCACATGGCCTGCTCCCTTGCTCTCCGCCCCGGCCAAAGCACCCCTGTCGCCCTCCTCGCTCTCTGCATGTGCCCCCCCTTTCCCATCCCCATCCCCACTCCTACGCCTATGCCCTTCCCCTTCGCTCTCCCTGCTGGTTACCCCCCCTCCCACATTGCCCTCCGCCACTGTCCCCGCGGCCCCCATGTGCACGTGCGCGCCCTGTTGCCCACCACCGCTGTCACCACCATCTGATGCGCCGCCCACACTGCCGCCCTTCCCAGCACCACCAGCGCCCTCCCTCCAAGCAGCGCCCTTCCCCCCATCAGCAGCGCCCCCCCCAGCAGCAGCCGCGCCCTCCACCACGGACCTCAGACGCTCTACCTCAGGGTCTGGCGGACGCGCGGGGGCGGGGGGAGGGGGAGACGGAAGGGGCGGAAGTGGGTAGGGCGGAGGGGCGGAACAATGGCACGTGGATTAGGACATGGGAAGAGAAGGACAGGCGGAAGAGAGAAGTGGGGCAAAATCGAAAAAGGGGGAGGGCAGGGCGGTAGGCGCGGGAGTCGGAAATAGAGCGGGAACGAGGGAGATGATGGGCAACGACACAGCGGGCCAGGGCGATGGGGACCAGGGGGTGGGCGAGCAGAGTGGGTGAGGTACTGGGATGATGTAACTGCCGTAACGTGCATGGTGGTTGTCTGGGACCCCTACTCCACCGCATGCCACGTGGATCCTGCCGCGCGTAGACACGGGCGCAGGTGGCGCGGACCCCGCATTAACACCCGCCGTCCTCGCAGACTGCCGGCCATTCGCCATGCCCCTATCTCGCGCGCGCGGCATTCGCTGCTCGAGCTCCGCCTCCGCCTTCCCCCGCTGCAACTATTTTTCGCGGCGCGTCTTACCGACTTCCGGCTGGATGGGCGCGTCGGGGCCGTTGTCGGTGGCGGCGAGGCGCCAGTAGATGGGCGGCCCGAGGAAGTACGCCAGTAGCACCACGGCCGCCACCGCCACCACTCGCAGCGCGTTGCGCGGCAGCGTGGAGTGCGGCGTGGCGTGCATGGCGGCGAGACGAGCGACGCGAGCAGAGGAATGAGGGACGGGGAGAAGGGCAGCGAGAGTGAACGGTAGAGTGAGGTCGGCAGGTTGTGGGTGATACGGTGGGTGGGATGCTGGCAATTGACGGCGATCAGCAGCAGCACCTTTCAAGGCTGGCGGAGTGGTTGGTTGAGGGGTTCAAGATTTCGATTTATTGTACAGTGAAGAATCAGGTCACGTATTACTTTTCCAAAAATGTAAATGACCACCAGGCCACTGCTTTGTTTCTTTCACCGAGCGTTTGGAAATCCAGCATTTGTCACACAAAACACGTTCTCTTCAGGCTGTCAACTGCATCCTAAGGATCAGCACCCGACAGCAACATTCAATCCTACTAACTCAACTTCCACCCCCAAAAATCTCAACTCCACACAAGCGGGAGAGAGGCGCGCGGGCATTTAATTGGGGAGCTCGCCCGAGTCGGCAATGACGCAGGGGGCCTTGGGCCGGTCCATGCGGTCCGTCTGCTGGCCCTCTATGGTGCGCACCACGTCCAACCCCTCCAACACCTGCCCAAACACCACATGCTTGCCGTCCAGCCATGGCGTCTGCACATGCACAACAAGTACAAAACAACAAAAAGAATGAAAGTGCACACACATGGTAAGGCCAGGACCATACACGCGCACGCCCACATGGTAAGCGTGTGCGCCCACATGGGAGCAGGCAGGGAGCAGGCAGCAAGCAGGCGGACATCGTGTAGCGGGAAAGAGAAAGTCAGTGGTGGAGCTCACAGATGAGCCCCTGTCCACGTGGGGGCAGGGCGGGAGCGCAGCAGGCGGGGCAGGCAGCACAGCACACTCAATACATGCATTGACACTTGCTCATCATGCTGCGCACCATGCAGCTATGAGCATGTGGCGCATCACACAGAGATGGGCAGAGCCCACCAACCAGTGTCGGCACCGCTGCTGCATCACAATCAAGTATTCCTGACTGCTTTCCAAAACCCTCGCCAGTATCTCCCTTCCCCAGGCTGTAATACCTCAACCGTGATAGAGCGAGCAGCAGGCGCGCAGCAGTGCACGGCGCGGGCTCACCTTGACGGTGCAGATGAAGAACTGGCTGCCGTTCGTGTTGGGACCCGCATTCGCCATGCTCAGGATGCCGGGGCCCGTGTGCTTCACTGCTCACACGCACACCAGAGGTGGGGATAGATCACCGCACGGGCAGTAGTGAGTGCAGGGGAACTGGTGGGTTCACTTTAACACATCACACCAACCAACACTAACACCAATGCATGTGTGAGTACATCATCTCCACTTCCCCCACTCCCCCCCACACTCCCCCGCCCAACCCCCCTACCCCCCTGTTCCCTTCCCCCCATTCTCTTGCAAGCCCAAGCCAGAGCGCACAGCAGTTGCGCGAGCCCGCCCATGAGGAGCGTACATTGGAAGTTCTCGTCGGCGAACTTGAGCCCGTAGATGCTCTTGCCGCCCGTGCCCTGCCGCCGCCATGCCGCATCACCGTGCGCACGCACACCCGCAAGCAAGGGAGGGGCACAGAGGGGTAGGGGCACCCAAAAGCACACGAGATAAATGAGAGATGAGAGAATGCACGGGTGTGAGGGAGAGAGGGAGAGAGGTGAAGAAGTGCGACAGGACGAGGGGACAACGTACAGACCAGGCAATCGGAACGGAGAGACGGAGGAAACAGCAGCGCCAAGTAGAAAAAGAAGGATGGCGAGGCGAGGCGAGGGGAGGCGGGTTGAGGCGAGGAGAGGCGGAGTGGGGCGATTTACATACATTGCCGGCGGTGAAGTCGCCGCCCTGGATCATGAAGTCGCGGATCACGCGGTGGAACGCCGACCCCTTGAACCCGAAGCCCTTCTCGCCTGCCCACGGGAGGAAACGAGAAGAAGAATTTCCCGGGAGGGAGTCAGCGGGAAGCGTCAAGACGGCACGAATCTAGCGCGGGAGAGAAATTGACGGAGGACGAACGGGTGAATGGGATTGACGCAGCGGAATCTACCAACAACGGTACGGCACGGGGTGGCAAGCAGAGGAGGCGCGACGCGCACCGGTGCAGAGGGCGCGGAAGTTCTCGGCGGTCTTGGGCACATTCTCTCCGAAGAGCCCCAGCACGATGCGACCAGCGGGCTTGCCGCCGATCTCCACGTCGAAATACACCTTGTTCGTCACCGTTGGCTCCGCCCCCGCCTGCTCGCCCGCACGCCGCGCAAGGGGGACGAGGAGGAGGCGCAAAGGGGGAAGTGGTTCGGAAGGAAAGAAACGGAAGGGGAAGCGGTAGTGGCGGAGGGGGGGGAACGGGAGGGCAGAGGAGGGGAGGAGAGAAAACGATGGCGGTAGATAAGTTACACCATATTATGGCGAACTTGCGACATGGACGACACGTCGCGAACTGAAAGCAGGGCTGGTCAGCAAACGCGGTGCATAGCCAACCCACCTGAGCGCGGGGCGCCGTGGAGAAGGACGAGACTTGACGGCGGGTGGTGGCGGGCGCCAGGGACGCCGCGGAGAGCGGCGACATGAGCGACGACGACGACGCCGCGAGGGACGCCGCCGAGGAACGAGCCGGCGCCATGAAGGACGCGGCGACCACGCGCGATCTCACGGTCGCAGCCATGGACACGCGCGACACGGCTTGCTGCTCGGGACACGACGAGACAGTTGCAGACAGGTCGGGGTGAGGATGATTGAGTGGAGGAACGCGATAGCAGGGAAGGATGCGCGAGTAATATGTGTGGCCAGCTACAGGCGTAGACCACGGAAGCGAGTGCGATGGACGGGAGAGAGCCGGAAAGGATGAGATGTTTGAGGAAAGGGCAGGAGTCGGCAAGAGAATGAATCACAGCTGCGATTTCGCTGAACAACGGTGAGGCATGATGCAATGACCAGCGCGAATTCATGGAATCGAATTGACTTGAGAGCGTAGGATGCACGGACCCGGAAAAATAATATCCCTAAAACTCGAAAAGATGGCAATGAAGAGGCACTCACAACAGCATGGCTGGAGAGGAGGGACTTGGCCGCCATGGTTGAGAGGTGAAGCAAGGTTGAGGAAAGGTGAATAGGCGCGGGAATAGCAAGCACAACAGAGCCCAGCAGAGCAGAAATGAGTTTGCGAGGAGGGCGAGGCAGGGGTGGAGCGGGCGGAGTGTGCAAGGAAGAAACGGGAAGGTCAGACGGGCCAGTGATGACGTGGACCGATGGAGGCAAGAGATCAGTTGACACGTCAATATGGCTTTGATGGATGTGACCCTTGTGTGCACGACAGGCGACGCTGACTGGGCGCTAGCTGAAAAGCTAGGTGGCAACATTGGCTAGATCGCGAATTGGGGAGTGTTGCCTCTGAGGAGTAGTTGCCTCTTTGTTTGCAGACATACCTTGTGTGTCTTCTGTAGACTCTCCTCTATATGGTTGTTTCAGTACATAATACAATCGGATTTCAGTTGTAACATATTCTTGGTTGGGGATGTACCACAGTTTCATATATTAGTTTATGCCCTGTGGATGGGTATGCTACGGCACGCGCCTCTCTGGACGGGCCCTCAAGCCCGATCCAGTTGATCGTGTCGCTCGCGCTTCGATCGCCCCGCCCTGGTCTGCTTCCCCCTCCTTTTCCTCTGTTTTGGCTTTCGTCGCGTCTGCCTCTTTCTCCCTTTCTCGTTCCTTTTCTGTGTCCTTGCACGATGGACTCTCAGATGATGCTCGATGTTGACCTTGACGTCTCTGATCATGCGCTAGAAGAATTCTTTGCAGAGAGCGAAGAACTTCAGTCTAAACGCCCTCGTGACGACGACTCTTCCTCTGCTTTCTCCCACCCCCCCAAGCGTGCCTCCTCTCCCGCCCCTAGTGCAGTGATGGCGGATCCGATGCAAGCTGAGCCTGAGGTCCCGCCGCCTCGTCCTGCTGCCTCTCTTCCGCCACGAGCCCCTCTGCCCTCTCGTCCGAGTGGCGGTACCCGCGCGGCGGTGTCGTCTCCGGCGTTGGGTGCGATTGGCGCCCAGCAGGAAACTGAGTCTTCGGCAGACGCGCCGTTCCCTCCCCCCCCTCCGACATCTGCCCCTGTCACCTCCGCTCCTGTCCCTGCTCCTGTTACCCGTGCTGCGGCTCTGCGTGCACGTAACGCCCTTCTGCGCCGTTACACTGACGCTGTCCTCGAGTCTGTCACCAGGGATCCGGCGCTCACTGTCACCATTCTGATGGAAGAGAAGTTCGCAGCGGAAAAGCTTCGGTCTGCGATTCATCTGGCGATCATGGCGAAATTTCGCGACGAACAGTTCCCCGGTGGCGTGATCCCCCTCTACGAGACCTCTTCTGGCGATCTGCTTAAGCTGCCTCGTGCTTCCTATGGTCGGCAGCTCTACGCCTGGCCGACCGCCGCCGATGCTCGTGTCTTCCGCGACTCTTTCCCCATGCGTGTGCGCCTCGCTGACGGGCAATTTGTTGAGCTTCGTGTTTTTCAGGAGACGTCTCCTGGCTTCGCCTCAGCGAAAGCACAGGGTGCGACGACGATCCTGGTCCGTAACCTTCCGGATAACTGTGACATCGCCCGCGTGCGTGCTAAGCTTCTTTCTGGCAGGACCGGCGGGCACAAGTGGCTGGCCACGCTGGAGCATTTTCATCGTGTGAAAAATCCGTTTACGGGTTTCGATCTGCCTCAGTTCGCCGGAATCGTCACGCCGGTCACTGGTGATCCGGACTTCGCTTTCCTCCCCCCTGTCCTGCTTCCCCCTAACCCTCTCCTGGGCGATCCCATGTATGTGCACCTGTCGTGCCATACCTGCGCCATCTGCGCCAGCAACCATCGCACCAATGATCACGAGGTCTTCGCGGTGTATCGCGCTGGCAAAGCTCCCAACCCGTCCCTGCTGACGGTCCTGCAGCTTCAACAGCACAATGGTACCGCCTCTCTCGCCCCGGCGTTCTTCTCTTTGTGTTTTGTCCCTCTGCTTCCATTTCTGCTTTTCTGCCTTCGAAGGTTACGCCTCTTGTTTCTGGTTCGCTTCTCTTCTGCATGGTCTGCTCTTTGCCCCCTTCCCCCCTTTACGTACCTTCCGGCTCTGCTTGGCTGGATGGTCGTCTATCCTGGGCGCTGGGCCCCGGTCTACTTCTCCCTTCCTCCCTGTTCTTCTGGCCCCCTCTCTCTGCTTGCCTCTTCACTCTGCCCCCTACCTCAGGTCAGAATCTTGGACAGACGCCGGCAATCATGGCCTTCCGTGCGGATCCTGGTCTCCTGCTCATCGGCATGGAGTACGCTGTGGAGCCCTGGACCTGCTCCCTCTGTGATTTCGTCTGTGGCCCAGCGTTGGATAGCGCCCTGGACCATCTCCGCTCGGCGGAGCACGTCTCCAAGCTCAACAGCCCGGAGGGTGTGGTGGTTCCCCGCCTCGCCCAAGGGAACCAGAAAGCGGCGCGACTGGTGCAGCACCCTACTGTCGCCGCCTTCCTGGCATCTCAGGCCATGGCCTCTGAGGAGTAGTTGCCTCTTTGTTTGCAGACATACCTTGTGTGTCTTCTGTAGACTCTCCTCTATATGGTTGTTTCAGTACATAATACAATCGGATTTCAGTTGTAACATATTCTTGGTTGGGGATGTACCACAGTTTCATATATTAGTTTATGCCCTGTGGATGGGTATGCTACGGCATATCAGGGCGTTTGCATTTCCTCCATGAAAATCCCCCTACGCATTACCAGCATTAACATCAATGGTCTTAGCACTACTGCTAAAATGGACTTGTTTCGCGCATGGCTAGTTCACCCGCCTGACATCCTCATCCTCATCGACACCCGCGTCACGACCACTTTCCGCGAGCTCTTGTTTAAATTTAAGCCACGAGCGTACGCACACTCTCCGCCCTCTGTAGTCGCTGGGAGAGTACGACCGGGCGGTATCATCGTCCTAGTGTTTAACAAGCGCATCACCATCACTGAGCGAGCACCCTCCTCGGACAATCGCCTCCTGAGACTTCATCTCAGCTTCCTCCAGCTGCATCTGGGCTTGGTCGCAATATACCCCTCCACCCATGCGTCTGTCCGGAGACGTTGGTGGAACGATACTCTGCACCCTGCCTTGACCGCCTGCACCAACTGTGATGGGATCATCTTGGCAGGTGATTTCAACGCTGTTATCGACCATCTCGATCGTAACCGCCCCCTCCTGCAGCATGAGCTAAGCGAAGCCAGCATCCTTAACAACCTCCTCAACACTCACGGTCTCGTTGACTCCTTCAGAATCCACCATCCCTCTCTCCCCTCTTTCTCTTTTGTTTCGCATGCACGCGCTGGTTTGGCGTCCAGCCCGGCCTCTCGCCTGGATAGAATTTGTGTCTCACATGGTTGGCTCTCCCAGCTCCAGTCGGCTGACCTGGTCGCCATCTCCCCCCAACTCTCCGACCATTTTCAACACCCTGTGTGCACCATCCTTGTAGACGACCCCAACACGGCCCCTAGACCCTGGAGGTTTCCTCACTCTCTCCTCCGCAAACACTGCGTTCAAACCCTTGTCCAGAAAGCGGTAGACTCCCTCCCTCTGCTGTTGTCCCCTCTTGATTGGGACTGTTGGAAAGCCCGTCTTTGTACCCGCCTGCGGTCTTTCTCCTCGGAAGAACGCACCCGTGTCCGCAAGACAATGACGCACCTCCAGTCGGTTGTCGCTACGTGCCAACTCTCCCTCCTTCGCTTCCCCCATAACCCCCTTATACAGCACCGTCTACAGCAGGCTTCCCGACAGCTGGAACAATACCTTTCCTCTCGTGCCGCTGATATCGCCTTCAAAGCCAAGCTCAAAGTGGAGGGGGCCCGTGAGATGGGGGTCCCGTCTCTTCTCAGTGGCCTCAACTCTCATATCAAGGCCTCGCAAGTCTCCGCGATCACACTCCCCTCTGGCCGCCTCACCTCCAACCTCGGCGAAATCACCGCCCACTGCACCTCCTTCTTTTCCAACCTCTACGGGGCCCCTCCCCAACCCGCTCGTCCGTCGGATTTCTGGCATCACCTCCCCCCCTCATCCCCACCGTCAGCTTTGTTGCTTCCCTTACAGGCGCCCTTCTCGCTTGCCGAAATTGATCGGGCAATGGCCTCTCTCGCCCCTGGCAAGACGCCCGGCAGCGATGGCCTGCCGGGAGACTTCTTCCGCTTTTACCGTGCTCTCCTCGGCCCGGTCTTCCATCAACTCTTCGCGTCAATCTGGCGCTCTCAGTTGTTGCCCCCCTCTATGAGAGGTGGTCGCACTGTCCTCATCCCCAAACGGCAGGCTTCCTCAATGGTCGAGGATCTTCGCCCTATTACGCTCATGAATGCTGATTACAAAATTCTCGCCATCTGCCTCGCCAACCGTCTTCAACCTGTTCTGCGACACATTAACCACCCCGCCCAGACAGCCTTTGTGCGTGGGCGTAGCATTGGAGATACGATCAACGACACTCTCGACTTAATGGAATGGGCAGTTGCCCGCTCCGTACCCCTCCTTGTACTCACTGTAGACATTCGCAAAGCATACGACCTAGTAGATCGCGAGTTCATGTACCAGTGTTTGTCCTATCTCGGCCTGCCTTCCGACTTCATCACTTGGGTACGCCTCCTCCACACTGACACCTCAACCCGGGTACTGGTCAATAATCATCCAGGACCCGACTTCCCGGTCCGCTCAGGCGTCCGTCAAGGCTGTCCCCTAGCCCCCCTCTTGTTCATCTGTGTCATCGAGGTCCTTCACCGCCATCTGTCCTCTGCCCTCCCGGGTTTCGCCTTCTCTAACCACCAACGGCGTCTGGCAGCATGCTATGCCGATGACATTTCCATTTTCCTCAACTCAGACTCCGAACTTCACACTGCCTCCCAGCTTTTGGACTCCTTTGCCCTGGTCTCCGGGGAACAGCCTAACTGGAATAAGTGCTCCATCCTCCCCTTTAATATCCCGCACCAGCAGATTATGCATGCAGGCCCCATTCCGGTGCGCCAGCCCGAAGACGCTGAACGTATTCTGGGTGTGTTCGTTCAACAGACCCAACCCGGAGTCAGGACGTGGGAACAGATTCTCGCCACAGCCTCATCCACCATCGCATTTCTCTCCAAACTCCACCTCACTGCTTCGTGCCGCGCTGCCCTTGTCACTGAGAGGGTCATCCCCCGGATTGCCTTTGGCGGCCGCTTTCAGCCTCCTCCCCCTCGATTGCTTAAGCAGCTGGACATGCTCGTTGGAAATTTCCTCTCCGCCAGTAAGCATCACTACACAGGCCTCGTCTCCCGGCTTCTCACCAAACGCATCCTCTATAATAAAAAACAACACGGCGGGATCGGCGGTCTCGAACCCTCGCAGTACGTCTCTGCCCTCAACGTCCAGAGAGCCTGCCGCCGTTTCCGGCCCACCCCGTTTGAGGACATCGCACGCAGCTGCTCCACCTTGCCTTTCGGACTTCATTGCTTCCTTCTCCACCCCCTCATCTTGAGACATCTCCATGTCTCCACCCCCGCGCGTGCCAGGGCTGAACTTGAGTCCTTCCTGGCCATGTCCCCGCTCATTCACCCCCCACGCCTGGAACCTTGGGTCCTACTGGCAGAACCTCTCCCCTTTAATCGTTTTCTCCTCAAGCCGGACGGGCAGCCCTTTGGTGGTCTCAAAGAAGAACTGCCTCTCTTCACCCTCCAACTCCGCCTTGGTCATCTCCTCACCCCTACAGAGACTGGTCTTCGTCGCCTCTCCAGAGTTGAAATTTTCCGTCAATTCCCTACTGCTCGTTTCCCCTGCAGCAGACGTATCCTCACTGCCATTATCGAAGCGGTTCCTCTGGACTGGTGGGAGGTCCTACTCCCTTTTCAACGCCCTCTGGGTTCCTTGGCTGCAGGCGATTGGACTGTCCCTGTCTCCCCTCCTCCCCTCTCTCCCCCTCACCTTCTGCAGGTTCGGTTCCCATTACCAGGAGGTCTGGTGGTAGCAGATAGGTATGACATCAGTTGTAGACGTGTAGGCAGGGAACCCGCCAGTTGCAGCATCGTCCCCGAGCGCTCCCTTCTCACCATCCTCGTCCGTGACAGATGGATCCATGGCCCCTTTTGCTCCGGTGCTGGGTTAGCTGATCGCATAGACTTGCTCCGCCCTGGACCACCATCCTTAGCAGTCCTTCGCAAACAGTTCTACCGCCCCCAGCCGCTCTCCATACAGGAAGCCTGGTCGACGGCGTTACAGATCCCTGTCCCTGCACTGCCCTCGCTTAGACACCCCTTTCTCCGCGAGCAGCCCAGTCGCCCCCGTGACCTCCTCCTCCGCCTTTTTGCACGAGCCCTTCCCACAGGTGCCCGGTTCCGCTTCATGGAAGATGGTGGCAGCTGTCGTCGCTGTCAACCCAGACCCCTTGAGACCCTCCTACACGTCTTCAATGAGTGTGGCCCAGCGGCGTCAGTCTCAGCGGCTCTCTGTCGGGTAGCCCGCTCGCACCTGGGAGTGACTGTCCCGGCTCCGCTTGTATTCTTCCCTCTCTCCCACCCTGCTGGACAGATTGCACCTTGGTGTTTGTTGGTGGGCGCTGCTGCCAAGACCCTCTGGGATGAGCGCTGCGCGGCTGTACATCAGCGCGAGTCTTCCTCAGCCATCTCCATCCTGCACCGTGTCCTAGGAGCTTTCCTTTCCGCTTGCAAGCTTTTCTTCTGGCAGCGGAAAGTGCGGTCGATCAAATTCCAAAGAGCAACGGCATCCAGGGTTCGCTACGCCCAGTCTCTCCGCCTCCTGTGCTTTGACTCTTCTTTGTACCCTTCAATACACCCAGCACTACAACGGACCTGGCTCCTGAACGACCCTTTCCGCCCCCCGTGAACGTTGCATCCTCACCTAGGCCTGGTACCGGCCATCAGGTGGTCCCTGGTGCCAGCAGGAGTCCTGCTGGGCAGCTAGCACGATACAGTGCAGGTTGTTTTTACGACCTTGATTCGTCATCATTGCTGTTGCTTGTATCATTTGTATTGGTTACGACCATCAATAAAACTTAAAACTTAAAGCGAATTGGGGAGTGTTCTGTAACAGCTCGCTCCAGCGATTGGTTTACTTACAGGCATCCATTAAAGTATGACTGTGACTATGCTAAGCCTTTTGGACATTCTTTTTCACAATCACTCTACATCAATATTCCATCATCCTGCATGCAATATAATCCAAAAAAATGTTCACTGGCTGCGAACATATCTTTTTAACTACTCCAAAAACACCACTGCAGACTTCACATCCTTCCAGAATGCCTGTGTTGTCAATCCAGTATCGGGCAACTATTACCGTATTCTTCAAGCTGAAGGCTCTGGAGTAGATTGCTTGTAATAAATGAGCTTGCTCAAGTCGAATCCTTGGTCAGCAGCCATCTGTGGGTGGAAAATGGAGGGCATTTAAATGAATGCAGTCCTTGTAACAGGATATGCCATAACAAGCTCCAGGGAATGGATGGCACACGAGTCTCTCCTTACCTGCAGCAGCTTATCAACAACCTCCTTAGGCAACTCCGGAGTTCTGCTGTGTATCTGCATACAGGACATAACAGGAGCCACCCCAGGTGTTACATATTAGGATGGAGTTACTGACAGGAACAGTAAATCAGAGTCCAGTGAGGCAGAGCAGAGAGGCACGGATGGCAACAAATAGGGCAATGGGCCACTACCAGGTTCAACGAACAATGTGGCTCACTGGCAATTTAGTGCCACGTCCTCTAGTTGCTGTCGTACATCTTCTCACTCGCTTTCGCCCATGATACTCCTTCACTCGCTCATGCACCCTACACGTACCCAGAGCGCCTGCTTAGCAGGCTGGCCGTGCAGCATGTACTGGGGGTTGTCGCCTTCCTCCATCGCCATCACCCAGATGTCCGTGTGCACAGGAATGATCGGCGCAAACGGCGGCACCCATAACGTCTGCCCGAACCGCGCCTCGACGCCCGCGTCTTTCGCCTTCGCCAGCTTACCCTGAACCAGGGACGAGGAGGCGACGGGGGCGTAAACGGAAGAGATTCCAAGGGTAGGGAAGAGATGTGGAGGGTAGAGTGGAGAAACCGGCCGAATGAGTAAGAAGTTCGTGCTTACCCTCTCTTCTCCTCCTCTTTCCTGGTCCCTCCCTGATTCTCATTCCTCATGGTCGCACCTCCACTTTCCCGTGTTTGCCGCTGGCCATGATGGCTTCGTTGACCACCTTGAGGCTAGCGCCGTCCTTGTTCACCGTGTACGTTGTCGTGTTGCCGCTGCTGTCCGTCGGCTGCCCCTTGGGCGGGATGCTGGCTATGGTGTACCACTTCCCCGCCATCACCGCTATGTCCAGCCCCTTCACTGCCTGCACCGACTTACCGTCCGCAGCCATCGCAAACGACCACAAAAAAAAAAAGTAGCGCAAGAGGAGACACAAGAGAAGGAGGTCGGGCAAAGAGCGGGAGGCACTACAAGAATGCGCGAGACCAGGTTTCGGTTACGTCACTATGGAGAACGATGAGCCTAGGTAACTATCGAGAATCAGAGATTCACTCTTCTGGGTCCGAGCAATGATACATGGCAGCGCCTTTATATCTAAATCTACAATCACATTTGCAAGGCCAAGAACGGAGAAACCTGGATGGAAGAAAGTGAGGGTGGAGTTCTGCCCAAACGCGATCTCAATAGTGAAATTTGATGAACTTCCACAAATACAGTACCCGGATTTGAGATGTTCTACGATCGCATATAAACGGAAATGTAATCGAAACTGTAGAACTCAATCCAGCCACGACACAACACCGAGAGCGGTGGTGATCATCCCACTCCCGTCCATATCATATCCGTCGTCACACTCGCCCAGCCCTGTATCCAAAAATCCTGAAATCTAGGGATTCGGCAAACTCGGGAGAGTGAGCGTGTATGTGGAGGGCGACTGAATGTTACCTAGGTAACGTCGGGCAGTTGTCGCCATCAAGGTTGCGATTTTCGCCACTGTGTAAGGAATTCGCAGCAACTTTTGCGAGGCTTGCGACTGCGATGGCCATGGATTCATTTCTCCCCACCCCATCCCAAGTCAGGTAACCAAGACCAACCCCTCCTTCACTCCTCGTGCCTGGACTGGTCTGAAAGCAAGACTTCATCCCGCCGCTTCTGCCGCTCATAGCTCTCTTGAATCATGGCTTCCCGGTCGAGCCTTAAGACTACTGGTAAACTCGGGAGGCCGATCCTGCACCGTAGCTCCTTGCCAGCCTTTTATGCGGCTCTCTTGTTCTGACATTGACATCGCACGCTGAAGTTAGTGTCAGGCCGAGCGAGGCGACTGGCAAGGTCTGTGCTGTGGGATCCCCCAGTGGCTCTGTGTGAAGCACGTGCGTCAATCTCGCACCTTGCTCGTCGATCTTAAGTCACCGCCGAGAGTAGTGGCGAAGAGCCCAGTCGCTTCATCCGTCTGCCTGCAGCACAGGATTTTTGCCCGCACTCATCGCAATCCCCGCTGCATCCCACTGTCCTTCCCGGAGACCACCTTTCTTAATGTGCGTCAGACTGCGGTAGTCATCATAACAGGATTCCTTCTTTCTTCTCAACATCGTCAACACTCCGCAACCCATCGTTCCTTCCGCGATCACATTGACGCTGACTGGCACCACCGCGTCGTCTAGCATTGTCCCTGGTTCCTTCCGCTTGCGGCGATCCAGTGTCGTGCACTCGCCCTTCTTCCCGTCAGCTAGTCCACTGCTCCATCTCCTCTCCTCGCCCCTTGCCTCGCTGGCAAGTGCCTTGCCAACTGACCATCGCGCAACGCGATCACCGCGCTGCCACCTGTCACGTCTCTCCAATCCCTCAACCTCGTGCATACGTGTGCGCCTGTGACTCGCTGACGTCAGATTTGGTAGATAGTCGCAGCCGTCGACTAGAGCGAGAGGGGGCAGCAGAACCTCGACAGCACGGGCAGCATTGGCCGGCCCTATGTAGGTCGGGCGCGTCAACCTTTCGCCACGACATTGGAAGCCGTTAACCGGTTCGCGACGGTTTCGCTAGAAGCAATCATCACGTTGGGGCGGGGCTGTAGCGACGGCGCAGTGCCAGTGCGAGGGAGTGGGTGCAGGGCGCGAGTGGCGGCGCCATGGGCAGTCGCGAGGGGTACGGCAGCGGCGGCGAGCTTCCGTTCATGTCCTCCCGCGCCCGCTCGCAGCGCCGCGATCTGGATTCGTGCTCCTTCCTCGAACCTGGGTGGGTCGCGGGGTGCGGGCGGCTAGCAGACAGCAACGGCCTTGGCAAGCCAAGATATCGTGGACATTGATGTAGCATTCACCTTTGCGGTTCATTGCCTCGTGTACTCATGCCAAGAGGTTCCCATTGTTCGTGCGTGTTTGTCGACTGGTACTGAGCAGGAACGAGTTCTCTCGCCGTCCATCACTGCTGAATGACAACTTGGATGGCGGCCGCCCCAGGTGAGCCCTCACACGACACGCAAATGCACAGCACGCGGTGGGGGGTTGGGGCCTTGGTAGGCCTTGATTGTGACGACTCGTCCCTTCGCTCTCACTAACTCACACTGTGCATGGCCCGCTGGCCGCCACTGCTGCCCCTGCGTGTGTGTGGGTGCAGCCATGAGTTTGCTCGACGGCCGTCCCTTCTCAGTGATAACATGGACCCCTTCCGATCCAGGTACGCTCTCTCCCGCCTTCTCCGGCTGCGGCTGCTGTTGCTGCTGCTGCACCATTCCCACCTGCGCATGGCCTTCGCTTCTTCTTGCACCCTGCCTCTCCGTCATTACTCGCCCCA
Organism: Closterium sp. NIES-65; assembly: GCA_948144175.1. Lineage (NCBI taxonomy): Eukaryota > Viridiplantae > Streptophyta > Zygnematophyceae > Desmidiales > Closteriaceae > Closterium > Closterium sp. NIES-65. The sequence goes on along the minus strand of CANXME010001052.1, from coordinate 4,349,085 downwards.
AATCATGTCTGTGCATACTCCAAACCTGTCTGCAATGTTTCTTTGTGTGTCCCTCCGCCATCCCCCCCCTCGCCCCTCGCCCCTTCCCCCGGTCCCCTGCGTCCCTCCCTCCTGCCAGTGCGAGAGGGGGTCCATCGCTGTCATCACTGACGGGTTCATCACTGGACCCAGTGGACGCGGCTCTCTCGCAGCCCGCCCTCTCAGCGCACCCCATGCGCGCTCCCACGCCCCTCGATGCCGCCGCCGCCGGCGTCTCAGGCACAGGCGTTGCTGCCGCCACTCGCTCGTGAGCCCTGCTCCTACTGCCACCCTCTGCTCCTCTCAACCTGCCGTCCCTTCCACACTCTTCCGCCTTTCTTGTCCCACTCTCACCCTCCTGTCTCGCCTTGCTCTTCGCCCGACCAACCATGCATTGCTGTCCCTCACGTCCGCTCTTGCCCCTTGTGCACTTCGCCCCGCGTGTGCCTGCACTGCAGTGTGGAGCGCTACATGTCGTACCTCTCTGGCGCCTCCTCCCGCCGCCCTGCCGCCTATGCGCCGCCCTCGGCCCTCGCCATCCCATCTGTTGCCGCACCCTCTGGGAACGCGCTTAGGTGAGGCACACACTCAGCGGATGTTCATCGCTGCTGCATGGGCTGGGTTTGCTTGCAGCGGGAGAAGCTGAGCGGCTCTCACTCGCAGGCTCTGTTGTGCTGCCTTTAATTCTGTTGGCGTGCAATTGGTGCCAGCCTGCCAGGTGGCATCTCTCCTCTAACTTCCGCCCTGGGTAACCTCTTCCTCGCCCCCTCCCTCCACCCATCCTTGTTCCTCTCCCCCAACCCTGCTTGACTGCTGATTCGTTACTTCCCCTGGCTGGTGTGGCATGGCGGCGTTGTGTCCCCTGGTGCTGGCAGTCCCACGAGTGAGCCCGAGGGCAACATGCGGCGCCACCGCAGCAGGCGCAGGGCCATGCAGGAGGACAGGCTGGGCCACCTGGCCGGCAGGTCCGTTGGGCACGGGGGAGGGGGAAGCTGCTGGGGGAAGGGGCACGGGAAGAGGATAAAGAGGGAAGCACCCTTGCTGAGTGCTCGGGTAGAGTGTGTGTGGGGGAGAAAGAGAGAATTGGCCATGTGAGTGGACTAACCTTACTTGCGGGGGCGGTTCACAGAGAATCGAAATTCCTGCAAGGGGTGGCATCATGATACCAGTCTGTGAGCTGTGCTCCTGGGAGCACATCTATTTTCTTTTGCAGGCCTTTCTCTCGCAGCCATCTAATCCCGCCCATCCTTCGCATTCGCAGCCCCTCACTCTCTCTTCCCTCATCCCACCCGTGCGTCACAGGACGCACATGCAGCACTCGCGGTCAGCCAATGCGTGTGAGCGCGGATTCATGAGTGGCGGCGAGGGGGGTCCGGGGCGGTACGAGCGCATGTCCATGCTGAGCGGTGCTGTGAGCGAGTCCGAGGGCGCTGTTGCCATGACCACACGCGCTGCCGCCTACCTCATGCGCCACACTCCCCCCTCGGGCAGTGTTGAAACCAGGTACAGCGTACAAACGATCAGCAGCACTTGTGACTGCCGCTGTTGTGTTCCACTTGTGACCACTGCTGGTATGCCCTGGCAGGTTCTTCAGGATCCCGCCAGGAGTGAGAGTCCATTCCAGTCGCCTCATCTCATGCATTCAGGACATGTGGTTTTTCCCTTCTCAGCCCACCGCGCCACCCCACCCTCACCATCCCCCCTCTCTCTGCTCTGCTCCTGTGTGGCAGTCCTGAGGCAGCGCAGGCATACCGGTCGCGGTCGGACAAGAGGATGGGGTCGGCAGCTGCAGCAGCGGTGGCAGCTGTGAGCTCGGGCTACGACTCGCCCACGCCGCCCTCCTCTGCTGCTACACTCGCTGCAGGGGCAGGGGGGATGGGTGCAATGGGGGGAATGCAGGCAGCGGCGATGGGAGGGCCAGTGCCGCCAGGTGCAGGAAGGTGAGCTGTGTGGTGGGTAGTGCTGCTCGTCTGAGCCTCCATGCTCCCTGCTCGCACTACACTGCTCTCAAAATGCTGAGCTTACCCCATGCTGTCTGTTGCGCTGCGCTGCTGCTGCATGGCCAGCCAGGCATGTGTGGTTGGTGGCACGACATTGTACAGCGGCATGCATACAGAACATGATGTTCACACCCATAACACCACACCCCCTTGGTGCTATGTGCATGTGTGTGCCATGGCATGGCAGGACGGATGGCAGCATGTCAGACCACTCGTTCATGTCAGCGCGAACCAGGGCGTCTCTGGCGCCCATGCACAGACGCTCCTTCGACAACTCCTCCCACAGGTGCAAAGCCTTGCCCTTCCCTTCCTTCTCCTGCCCTTGCTTTCTCTCTCGTACCGTCTCTCACGCCGTCGCTCGCACCTTCGCTCATGCACTCTCTCGCTGACGGTGCGCATGTGGGCTCCTGTGTACGCTCTCTGCTGTGAGCAGTCAATACCGGCGCAACACTGTGGGGTCCGATGTTGAGGACTCCAGGCAACTCCCGCCCAGGTGTGTTGCACGCCCTGCTCTGCCGTGCTTTTCTGTGCTGTGCTGTGCTGTGCTGTGCTGTGCTGTGCTGTGCTGTGCTGTGCTGTGCTGTGCTGTGCTGTGCTGTGCTGTGCGGTGCCATGCCAAACTATGCTATGTTGCAACGGAGGCACAACATCACATTCCTCTCTGCGCTGCGTGACGCACACACACCCGCACCTGCAGTATACTTATATCCACCAAAAAAAAAAAAACAAAAACACCTGCACCTGCACCTGCACCATGTACCCCTTACCCCCCTTGATTCAGCTCAATACTGGGCGGGGATGCAGCAGCATCAAGCTCGTCCACCATGGGTGCAGGCGCCCCACCAGGAGGGCTGGCTCCCACGCCTCCTGTGGGTCCCTTTGAGCCGGCGCCCCCTCTCGTGCGCCGCCGCACCTACTCTGCTGCTGACGGCTCAGCAGAGGTCTCAGCGGCAGGCATGGAGCAGTACGTGTGGGGTGGGCTAACAGGGCGCTTGGGTATCGATAGGGAGCCAAGGCGTGCGTGCAGGGGGTGCAGAGAGTGTGTGGGAAGCTGCTGTCGAGCTACATTTGGTTGCATGGCTTGTCGACCTCCTTTGTTGCCCGTGTGCATGAGAGGTGTATGTATGGAGCACTTGCTTCACCTTCCATTGCCTTATCGACCTCCCTTATTGCCCTTTGTGTGGCATGGCATGGAATGGCAGGAATCGCACGTTCCTGCCCACACCGCCCCCGCGCAGAGGAGTGGGAGAACCATCAGCTCCACGGTGAGACTGCTTCCCTACTGCTCTCTGCTCTGCCATGGTGCAGTTATGCACCATGCACCATGCACATGCACCATGCACCATGCACCATGCACATGCACCATGCACATGCACCATGCAGCGCAATGCATCCATCAAGCACATTCTCACAATAGAACCCATGAAACCACGCCACTCACTGCGCCCAGCCACTGCTCAGCTGCTCGCATGTCTGCTCCCATTATCCCATCCGCCGCTCCTCAGCATTGTGCTCTCCTTTTCCGGCCCTCCCTCTCTCTTCCACCCTCTCCTCCCCACCCTCTCCTCCCGGCCCTCTCCCCTCCACACTCTTCCCCCATCCGCCCCCTTCCCTCCCCTCTCCCCCCGTCATGGGTGTGAGCAGGGGAAGGCGGCGCACGACAGCACCGGAGGTCAGCGATGAGGTCGCCAAGTGAGTCATGCCACGCACACTGCAACCCCATGCCACGCCATGCCATGCCATGCCATGCCATGCCCTAGCCTGCCATTGTCTCCTCGTGTGTGTCTGTGCCATGCTCTTTCCACACTACCCCTGTCCATGCGCTCCTCCTAACGCACCTCACTGCTCTGCTTGCATGGGTGGGTGCTTCCAGGAAGGTGCGGGAGTACAACGAGGCGATTCGCAGGGACAGGAGGGCGTTGAGAGTGGAGACGGCAACAGCAGCAGCGGGCGAGCAGCAGCTCACGGCGGATGGCAGCGACCTCTCCACTGCTCCCTCGCCGCTCCCCCCCACCTCCTCCACCTCCGTCTCAGCCGCGCCCTTCTCCTCTGTCCTGGTCAGTCCCTATCTCTGCCTCCTTCCACTGCCTCTTTCTTTGCCTCTCCCCTGCCTGCCCCCCGTCCTCCTGCCATGCCCATGCGACCTATCAGTGTGTCTCCACAGCATCTCACTGCACCACCTCCCGCATCCTCGTCTCACCACATCCCGTCCAGTATCCCCTATTCCAAGTATCCGTTTCCATGTCCTCATCCACTCTTACTCAACTCTGTTCCTCCCACCTCGGCCTCCGCTCCCTTCCATCCCACGTGCCATGCCCCTCCCCTGCGCCCTGCCCAGCGTGTGTGTCCCACGTGCCACCAGCACTGGCCGCTCACCACAGCACAGCTCTCCCCTGCCATCCCCGCCACTGCTGCCACCACCCCCTCCACCGCCACCACCCCTGCTGCCACCTCCGCCCCCGCTGCTCCGCCTGCTGCTGCTGCTCCGTCACTCTCTCGTGACTCCAGTGGTGGGGGGCCGGGGCAGCTGGGAGGAGACGAGCAGCGTGCAGGGGAGGGTGGGGGGGAGGAAGCGGGGGGGATGAGGCCGGATGAGGGGGACGCTGGGGGCACAGGCGAGGGTGGGGAGGGCAGTGGGGAAGGGCAAGGAATAAAAGAGACAGGGAGAGCTGATGAGGAGGAAAGAAAGTGCAGAGGGGAGAGCGGGGGAAAAGAGGGCGGTGTGGAAGATGGAGGTGGGGTGGAAAACGGTGGCGCGGGGAAAGGAGGGAAGGAAGTAGGTGCGGAGGAGAGATGTGGGGAGGAAAGAGGTGGGCAGGAGAAGGCTGAAGAGGGGAGGGATGGCGAGGAGGGAGCAACGGTGCAGCAAGGTGAGAACGCAGAGGGTTCTCAGAAGCAAGGAGCGGAGGGGAAGGAGGTAGGAGATGGGGAGCAGTCAGGGACAGCAGCAGTCACAGCAGGTGAAGGTGCAGGTGGGGGTGCGGGTGAGAGCGGTGGGAGCATGCAGCGGCAGCGGCCCGGCATGAGCCATCGGTCGCAACCATCCTTTGGCAACACCAGTGGCAGCTCAGGCTACGTCAGCCCTCTCCAGTCCGCCTCTCCTCGCCCGCACCACCCTGCCTCGCCACCGCCACCCGCCTCCTCCCACCCGGCCTCTCTACGGCGCCCCACACCCCCCGGGGCTTCAGCCCCGGGCAGTGGAGCCCTGTCGTCTGCACCGGGGAGTCAGCACCAGGGCGTGCCCGCTGCTGCTGCGCTGCCTGCTGCTCCTGCTGCTCTGGTGCCAGTGCCACCCGTGGCAGCGCAGGCAGTGCTGGGCAGCGAGCAGTGGACCATTGACTTCAATGAACTGCGCCTGGGCATCCGAGTCGGCATCGGTGCGTGCTTGCTTACCTTGTGCCTCGCCTCAGCTCGCTCCTGATCCCCCCCTGCCATTCCCTTCTCATGCTTCCACGTATTCTGTTCTTGATTATCCACTCAAGTGCGTCCTCTCTTCTTAGGATACTTCTCGTTGCCTCCTTCCTGGTGCTGGGTGCAGGGTCGTTCGGAGAGGTGTTCAGAGCGGTGTGGAGGGGCACGGAGGTGGCGGTGAAGCGGCTGTTGGTGCAGGACGACCCATCGCCAGAGGAGTACGAGGACTTCTACAACGAGGTCTCGCTGCTCAGGTCACACCACCGTCCCCACACTACGCTCCCTGCTGCCTCCTCCTCACTGCCGCATTCGCGTTCCCACGTCCATGCCATCGTACCAGTTGTTTCTTGCCTTGCTCTCATTGCCATGCTCTGTCCTCCGTGCGGCCGTGCATGCATCACCTTTCCCATGGCTGAAGTAACCCCACATGCTTTGTGCATGCTGTACAGCCCACTCTCGACTCACCTATCCCATACATTGCACGTGTATCTGTGTGTGCATGTGGTGTGCTTGTGTCTGGTGTGTGTTGTGTATGTGTGTGCATGAGTGCATGTATGTGTGTGCATGAGTGCATGTATGTGTGTGCATGAGTGCATGTATGTGTGTGCATGAGTGCATGTATGTGTGTGCATGAGTGCATGTATGTGTGTGCATGCGTGCATGTGTATGTGCGTGTGCATGAGTGCATGTGTGCGTGTGTGCGTGTGTGTGCATGTATCCTGCAACACCATGCATCTCGCTGCACGTTACTTCCCAACAGTCGTCTGCGCCACCCCAATGGTACTTCTCCTTTTCCTCCTCGCACTCCAGCTATCTTGCTTCACGCGCCTCTCTCCTCTGTCCCCTTCCTTGTTCTTCCCTTGCCCCATCCCCCCTTGCCATCGCGTGTACCCCATCGTGCATTCATCCTGCTGTTTGCACCGTGCTTCTCGCACAGCGCTCACAAACACCCATCATCTCCCCTTCGCCCATCTAATCCATTCCGTTCCATTTCTTCACCCATAATGTCCCTCCTTCCCCCCCAACCTCCCCCCCCTCCCCCAGTGCTGCTATTTATGGGGGCGTGCGTGCAGGCGCCGCAGGTGTGCATGGTGACGGAGTACATGCACATGGGGTCGCTCTACCGCATCATCCACTCGCGCGAGCCAGGGCAGGGCGGCGAGTCGCTCAGCTGGAAGCGCCGCTACAAGATGCTCCGAGACATCTGCAGGTGGGGGAGGGGAGACGGGTGGGAAGGAGTGAAATTGCGTGGGATGGGTGGTACGCTGTGTGTGTGTTGTTGAGGCGGTTTTGAGCATCTACCATGGTGATATGGGTAGTTGGACATAGCTTAAGCCACTGCATAGTTCCCCCCTGCCAGCCCCCGTGTTATCAATCCTCAGCGTCGGCAACCATCTGTTCCCCTCCACCTCTTCCCCTCCCTCGTTTCTCTCTCCATCTCTTTTCCGCCACCAGGGGCATGCTATGTGTGCAGCGCATGAGCATAGTGCACCGGGACCTCAAGTCCGCCAACTGCCTGGTGGACAAGCACTGGTGCGTCAAGATCTGCGACTTCGGCCTCTCCCGCCTCGCCCCCGACGGGCTCGTGCTGGGGCGCACGGCGGCCGGCACGCCCGAGTGGATGGCGCCGGAGCTGCTGCGCAACGAGCCGTGCTCCTTCAAGTGCGACGTGTTCAGCATGGGCGTCATCATGTGGGAGCTCGTCACCTTGCGCCGCCCCTGGGAGGATGTTAAGAACCCACTCGAGGTGAGGGGGGAGGGCATAAGGTGGAGGGATGGGATGGGAGGGAGGCAGGGCGGGAGGGGAGGGGGGGAGGGGGATAGGGGGAGTGAGGGGATGGGAGAGTGGGAGAGGGGGAAGTGGGGAAAGGGAATGGGCAGCGCAGCGCAGTGCAGTGGGGCGATGAGCATTTTTGGTGATTCCATTTGAACGCGAATGCGCGCCCTCCAATGGTGTTGGCATGTCCCTGTGCTCACGTGCCTGCGTGTGTGCATGTGTGCCAGGTGGCATATGCGGTGGCGCATCGCAATGCGCGCCTGCCTGTGCCGGACGGCATGCTAGGGCAGCTCATAGCAGGTACACCTCTGCTGCCCACAACACCTCAGTCCCCTGCTGTGCTTCATCTTCTCTCCAACAGCAACCTTTCTTCCTCCTGCAGCCAGCAGGCGCAAGCGCACACAAGCACAGTTCCACACACCTCACACTATTTGCATCCCCTCACGCTCTCAAAGTGAATAACCCTTGTGCGAATATTTCTTGTGTGAATTTCTCTGGTGTAAATATCGCTTAGCTCTGTGAACCTTATCTTCCAGCCCTGCCTCCTACCTGTTCTCCTCTCCATCACCTTCCTTTTCCCCGGTGCCGTGGGTGACAGACTGCTGGGAGGACGACCCAGAGAGGCGGCCCAATTTTGAGCAGATTCTGGAGAGGCTGCACGAGTGCGAGTACCTTGATGTGTGACGCATGGCATGGCATGGCACCATGGACCCGCTGTCCATGCATCATCATGCTCCATACATGCCGTACCGCTCTCATGCACATGGGTCCTCCTGGGTCCTGGGTTGTGCAAGCCTTGCGTTTTGACTCAGCAGCGACCAGACCAGAGGATATGCACGTGCACTGCTTCCCATCCCACCCGTGCAAACCACACCCTGCTTCCTTGCTGTGTCCTGCTGTCTCTAAATCCTCTCAACTAGCGGGCTAGCCTTGCCTGCTATAACCACTGCCTAGGATCTGCTGGTGTGGCACAAACAAAATAAACAGCCTCATCTACATACGGTAAAAGTTATGCAACTACCAGTATCACATTAGAGAATCTACTCCTCAGGCTTGTCAAGCACTGGGTTATGTTATAATAAGCCATTAGTGGCATCGCAAATACAAGCTATGGCAACAGAACCACCTAGTGGAACCACCTACAGAGCTGCTGCTTGATTCCAAGATTCTACGTAGGGCCCTCAGGCCCTCTGCATGCCCATGCCTTGTTCTTGCTACATCACTGCCTCCTCCCACTCCCCCACCCCCCTCCCCAAGCACACTCCCACTACTCTAGCCCTAAGCCCAGGCTCCAAACAGGTAGGGATGACAGGCCAAAACGGGATGATGACCAGGTCTACGAGCTGATGGCTTCCCTTCGCTTCTTGGCGGGGGGCACGGACAGCAGCGTCACATTGGGCCCATACAGCCACTGCCCTAGCACGGATGCCACAAACGCCCCGTTCAAATCCACGCCCTCCGCTATCCCCACCACCGTCACCCCCTGCCCCACGCCCCCTGCTGCTGCTACTGCTGCTGCTGCAGCTGCTGCGTCAGGAGTGGAGTCGGGCGGTGGGAGCGGCGGGGAGACATGCCAGTGCGGGCGCGGCGAGGGGCTGGGCGAGGATGCAATGAGGTACAGGGATGTGTCTGGTACCAGGGATGCCAGCTGCAGGGAGGGGGGGCAAGGTGGGGTGTTGGGGGACAGGCGGTGAGGTGAGGTGAGGTGCACTTGAAAATGGGCAATGGGAAGGGAGGGGTGCATGACTCAGCAATGGCAGGATGGGTGATGAATCAAGTAGCACTTTTGAATGGAAAGGTGGGTGGGTGGGTGGGTGGGTGGAGGCGCAAAGGGAAGGAGAGCAGGCAGGGCAGCGTGCTTACAATGTCGGCTGCTGAGGTTGCGGCATCGCAGGGCAGCAAGGCGAGCAGCGACGAGAGGCGCGGCGACGGCTGAAGCGGGTCCTGGTGTGATGGGCCATGTTGAATGTGGTGCATGGGGAGGACGAGGGGAGAAGGTGGGGGAGAAGCGGGAGGGATGACGAACAGGCACGGAGAGGACGGGCACAGATGGATGAGAGTTGTGAGAGGGGGATGGAGCAGGAGGGCGTGTATGGATGGATGGATGGGTCTGCATCACTGGCTCACTCTCAACCGTATGACGACAGTGGGTGCAAGTGCACAGCGACGTTAATCAGCAGTGCGTGTGTGTGTGGCAATACCTGCTCCATGGCCTCAGTCAGTCTGCCCACTGCCACCACAAGAGCTGACGCCACCGCTTCGCTCCCACCTGCACCACTCCCCTTGCCCTCCCCTTGCTCCTCCCCCTGCCCCTCCCCAATGACAGCACTTGCCATGCGCATCCCTGGCGGCAGTGACATGAGCAGCACCCCTACCGAGTACTGCTCCTCCCCGCCCTCCCCCGCTCCCTCCGCGCCCCTCACCGCCACCCCATCCACTGCGCCCCCTGCCGCTGCTCCCCCTCCCTCCGCCCACACGCACGCGCCTATGACCTCACTTCCCACCACCAGTTGCGGCACTGCTGCCAGCGCCACCCGCGCCAACCCCCGCCCGTCCGCCCCGCCCACCCCCTGCGCGCCCAGCGCCCCTGCTTTCCCCGCTTTCGGTCGCTGGCGGAAGGGCAGCAGGCGCAGGAGACTGGGGTCCGCGCGGGGCGCGCGGAGCAGCGAGACGGCGGCGAGGACGGGCCCGGACGCGAGGAACGAGTCTGCTGCAGCGCGGCACGCGGCGTCTATGGCGGGCAGCAGCGCGGCTGACGTGGCGACGCCCTGCGACGCGAGCAACCCGCCGAGCGAGGGGGAGGAGGGGGAGAGCGAGGAGAGCGCGAGGATGGTGCGCATGTCCGCGTGGGTCGGCGCGGACCACCCAGGCGGCACCACCCACGTGGGCGCCGTGGCGGAATCGCGCAGGGACGACAGCGACGCGCCTGCTGCAGCGCCGTCCGTGCCGCGGCCCCGCGTTACCTGCGCCCACGCACTCGCGAAGGGCTCTGGCAGTCGCGACGGCAGCGCTTGCAGGCTGGAAACGAGCCCTCCCGCGCCAGACGCGGAGAGCAGCGGCGCGTTGAGGCGCATGATAGCAGCAGCTGCAAGAGACGACGCGACGACCAGCGCAATGGACAGCGACACTGACACCCCCGCGGGCGCCTGCGACAGAATCGCGCCCCCGCCCGCCGCTGCTGCGCCTCTCCCCCCCGCGCTCCCCTGCCAGCCGAGCCAGTGACCCACGCCCCCGATGGACGCGACCTGCTGCGGCTTCTTCTCGGGAATGATGAGGATCTGCCCCACCTGCAGCCCGCCGCCCTCCTCGCCCTCGCGCACGCCGTTGCGCTCCGCCAGCTCCTGCCACGCCACGCCGTACCGCTCCGCGATGTCCGCCAGGCTGTCCCCCGGCATCACCATCCCCACGCGCGCGCCCGCCAGATGCGCCCCCGCTGCCCCGCCCGCGGGCCCCTGCTGCCCCGCGCTGGGCCCCCCAGCCGCTGCTGGTCCGCCTCCGCCGCCCTTGTCCGCCCCGCCAGCCGCCACCACGAGCGCGCCCCCCATGGCCTCCACGTCCGCGGGATCCAGCGGGAGCGCCGCGCCCGTTGCGCGCCTGCGCCCCGCGGGAACGCGGATCTCGTCCGCGGGCTTCACTTTAGCGAGATCGACGCCGGGGTTCATGTCCTGTAGCTGCTCCACTGTAAGGCCGTAGTCCGCTGCTAACGAGGATATCCACTCCCCTCGCCGTACCCTGTGCACCCGCCATCTCTGGTTCACTCCTTGCTGCCCCTGCGCCCGCCCCTTCTGCTGCGCCTGTGCCTGCTGTTGCTGCGGCGGCAGCTGCGGCGCCTGCTTTTGCTGCTTCACGGGCGCTGCTGCTTCTGCCGCTTTTTGCTGCTGTTTCTCCCGCGGGCCCCCTGCGCCGTCTTTCTGCTTGCCGTCCCCACCCATTCCCCGCACCAGCGCCTCGAAGAACGATGCCTCCGCTGCCGGCGCCCCTCTGCTTCCGCCAGCTCCCCCCACCACTGCGCCCGCCGCCGCAACACCCTGCGCCGGACCCCCCTTCGCCTCGCGCGCGGCACCTGCGCCCTTGGCCTCTGGCACGGCGCACACGTCGCCGCCCGCTTGGCTGCCCGAACTGGCCCCTTCCCGCCCCGCCGAGGCGGGCGGCTTGCAGATGGGCGGAGGCGCGCACACGGGCGCGGAGGCGGATGGCGCAGATGGAACGGACGGGGACGGAGAAGGGGCAGGGGAGGGAGATGGGGCGGATGGGGGGACGGGACAGAGAGGGGGCGCAGCAACGGTTGCGGCTTGACGCGCGGAAGGCTTATCGCGGGAAGCAGCTGCGGAGGCGGAAGCGGACGCTGTAGCTTCCGCCACCACCGCTGCCTTACTCCCCCCGTCAGCGCTCTTCAGCGACGCGCCACCACCCTTCGCGCTGCCGTCCCTCTCCCCTGCATCCCCTGTCGCCACCCCGCCACTCTCCTTCCCCTTCTTCTCTCTCTCCTCCTTTAACCCTTTCGACCCCGCCCCTGCCACGTCAGCCCCGCTTGCCGCCGTCGGCTGCTGACGGAGGCGGGCGGCGCGGCTCTTGGGGACGTTGATGCGCTGCTTGGGGCGCACGTTGTCGAGATTGACGCCGGGGTTGAGGCGACGCAGATACTCGATGTCCACGTCAAGGCGGCTCGCCACGTCACACACCCACTCCTTGCGCTTCAACACGTACTCCTCCACCTCGGTCCGCCCGCCCCCCACAGGCCCCCCCAGCAGCGAGTCCAGCCACGACCCGCCGGACGGGCGCGCAACCGGCTTCGTGCTGCGCGCCGATGCGGACGGCGCGGTGGGCGCGGCGGGGGGGGACGGGGCTGCTGCGGAAGGGAGGGAGGGGGAAGGACCGGGGGGAGGGGCGGTCGGAGCAGGAGGGGCGGTCGGAGCAGGGGGGGCGGTGGTTCCAGCGGGGTTTTTCGCGGAGGCAGCGGGGGCGGAGTCGGCATTGGCGGGGGCGGTGGTGGCTTGCGTGCGCGCGGCGCCGCCGGTTGGGCCGGCGGCGAAGGTGGTGGAGAGCTGCTGCGCGGCGCGGGTGAGTTCGCGCTCGATGGGATCGAAGGGCGAGGGGCGGCGCGGGACGACGAGGCGCTGGCCGGCGAGGACGCGGTCGATGTCGACGGTGGGGTTGAGCGCGCGGATATCCGCCACCGTGCAGCGCCGCTCCACGCACACGTCGTACACCCACTGGTTCTGCTTCAGCCTGCGCACGGGGATGGCAGCACGCGCGAGCGCGCACAGCCGGGAATGAAGGTTGTGTGGCAAGGACGGAGAATGCGAATGTGAAAGGGGAGTGGGGGGAGAGAGCAAGAAGGGCGAGCCTGAGGGGATCGGCATGAGGGTATGGGGACGATTGAGCGGCGCGAATAAGGTCTGCGCGGATTAACGGCCCCCAATGGCAGCGAGGAAGGCGTGACCAGAAGCCAGGTTGACTGGCAGCTTCGCGAAACGCATGCGACAATCAATGCCAGGCAGTGTCGCATCAGCTGAACCTTCAAAAACCCTCACCGAATCACTTCAGTCTTTCGCGGCGCATCGATCGCTTTGCCCTTAGCCACGACCCCGCGCATCCGTCCATCCCCTGTTTTTGCCGCCCCTCCCGGCGCTAAAGCCGGCCGCACACCCACACGTCCTCGTAACAATCGGTCGTGACCAGCGGGCGTGACTGATATTCTTTGGCCCGCAAAATCTGACAGCAGCGACACGCCCCCACGCGGAGTGCACGATCTGCTCGACCTAACAGAAAGTAACGGCGACACTAGGGAGGCGCGAGGCGCGGAGGCGAGGAAGCGCGCCGATAACGATAAGTTGTGGGGAGGACTATGGAGAGGGCGGCTTGAAGGAAGCATAGACATTTGGGAAGCCATGCTGAGGGCTACAACCTTTGGTCCTCGCTGTACGGCCTCCATAGAAGTCGATGGGGAGCTAACTGCTAACATGGCGCACATGCAGCATTCCGGCGAGTCTGCAGAGGACGGAGCTGAAAGGACCACTCAAATAAGCGACAATCTGCGCCTGCCTCTATGATCGAGCTGAACTAATGTGTCAGATGATAGGAGAAATCAAGGCAGACCAGCAGACAAGCTCGAGGTGCGGTTGAGTTGAAAATGAGAGCAAGACGACAGAGGTCAAGTTTATGGCGGGAGAGGGGTGTTGATGGGCTGGTTGCTGGAGTGCTGCTGCCGCTTTGTGCGCTTGTAACGAAGCTCAAAATGTGCTTATGACGAGCAATACGACGCCGCGCGATGGCCTGGTTCCTTCGTGCGTGCGACGCTGACAACTGATGTGTGCCCAGCCCAGTGCGTCTGCCGCACGATCACGAGAGACGGGCTGAAAAGATCGTTCTTGTACGCGTTATCACATTTAGCTTGCCCAATTAGGATAAGTGATTATCACAAACATTCTATTGTTATCATAACAATTCCGGAGGTACTAGTCCAACTAGTGATTGTTCACTTCAATTCTACTCATCAAACCACATTGAATGAGAGTTGCGCCGCTTTCATGAATGTTGGAACATGTACAAAAAATGTCAGGCAAACAAATTCCCAGGCACAAGACCAAGCCCATGCCTAGTTAAAGCTCAATTAGATGACATAGTCCAGCACAAACTCATCCCCGCCATTCCCTTTCCCATCACCTTTCCTCCTCACTATCTTGGCAGGGTTGCCGACCACAGTGGCTTCTGCCTCCACGTCTGTCAAAACCAGACTACCCGCTCCCACCTTCACCCGTTCGCCCAGAGTCACAGGACCTAGGATCCGGGCCCCAGCACCAATGACTGAACCCCTACCTACGCGTGGGTGGCGAATACCAGCAATGGCGCCAGTACCGCCAAGCGTGACATTGTGCAGCATCGACACTTCGTCTCCGACAACAGCGGTCTCGCCAATTACCACTCCCGTTGCGTGATCCAGCATTACCCCTTTGCCTATCTGCGCGGCGGGGTGGATATCCACCTGAAACACCTCCGACATGCGGTTCTGGAGCGCCATTGCCATACTGTATCGACCCTGCTGCCACAACCTGTGCGCCGCGCGGTAAGCCTGCAGAGCAGCAAATCCCTTGTAATTCAAGAAGCAAAGGAGGAAGCCGTCGCATGCCGGATCCTTCTGCCGCACCGCCATCAAGTCAGCCCGGATGGCGGCTTGAATGCTGCGGTCATCAAGAAACATCTCCCTGAAGAGCTCGAACAGGTGCGAGGCGAGCAAGGTGGGCGACGAGAGCTTGTTGGCAATGTGCGCAGCGAGCGCTGGTTCCAGCGATCTGTGAGTGAGCACGGTGGAGTACAGGTAGCTCGCTAGAGCTGGCTCTTCCTCCGCAGCCGCACGAGCCTCGGCACGAATCTGCAGCCACACATCCTCTTCCATCAACGCCGCAGCACCGTCCCTCTCCAAGCCCTCATTTTGAGGAGGCGTGGCCAGCGAGCCATTCAACTCCGCCTGTCCCACAATCGCGGCTAATCGTGGAGCTGGGTCCTGCGAGCTCGATACACCGGGAGGCAGCGCGGGACGAGAATCGGACGCAGCCGACGGAAGCAGCAACTGCGCGGAGCGAGGGACGGTGACGGGAATCAAGTGGCCCGAGTTGATGCCGAAGGCGGCAGCCCAATCGGCCTCCGACATGGTTCCGACCCCCACCACCAGCTTGCCCTCAGGAGAGTACTTCAGAATAGGTGCCGCTGTCGCCAGAGACAGGGCCGGCAGAGGATCAGTTTGGCGATTAGCCGAGGGAGGTGGATCATCCGCAGGTGGACCATTCGCCCTGTCTGCTTGGCGGGTGATGATTGACGACTTGGTGTCCGTCGGCGGGCAATCCGTCACGGTAGCCTTGAGAGATGGTGCCAGAGGTGCACGAGAGGAATTCGGATTTGAGACGAAAGGCGTGCTTGGGGGAGAAGAGCGCGACGGCTGCGACGATGACGATGACGATGAGGCATGGTTGCTGGTCACACGTGATCCCACCGACGCGGATACGGTGACTGGTGTTGTCTGTCTTGACGAGTTCACGAGGAAATTGAACGATGCTGCGTGACCAGCCGTGCACGTGTGAGTCATGCTCAGCGAAGCCATGGTACTGCTCGAGGAGACAATCGCAGGCAGAGAAACAACCAAAATCGGCCCAACCCCAAACTCAGCTTTCACTGCCGAAACCCTAATGCAAGGCAGTGGCAATTGATCTAGCCGATCGCTGGAGAGGCGATGGAGTAAAAGGCACAGAATGAGGAGTTTCCTTGTAACGAAAAACCTGGAGGCTGTCAGAGCACGAACTCTACTGACACAATGGTCAAGCCCAATTGGGAGATGGGAGTGGATGAGAGAGGATCGAGGAACTGCGAGGGTAACGTCTAAAAGCAGGCCGGAGAGAGAGGTAGGGAGGGGATGCGTGCGAGGGGAGGCGAGGGCAGGTGAGGAGCGGAGGTGAGGGGAGGGCGAAAAAGCGGGAATAGGGGGGCCAAGCAACACGTGGACGCACGGCAGGATTTGTGTGGTTTGTGCGCCAGAGGCGAGGAACCAGAGGGGTTGGAGATCGGCGAGATGATACAGCTGGGCTCTGACGGACGATCAGGGTGGATGACGGCTGAGGTAAACCAATCAAAGTTTGCAGAGCTCCCAACTGGAGGCTGGTTCAGAAATAACTGGAGGCTTGATGTGAAGATTTTGGAGATTGCGCGGTTCTTCCTCCATGAAATACACGCGGTCGCACCGCAAACTGGCAAGGGGTCTGGGCAGGAGAGCCACACCTCCCCTGACTACGTGGAGTCGCAAGGGCAGAGCAGTGTACCGGAATATTCCAGACGCGTGTTGAGGGTTTGATGGGCGACTGGCGAAAGGGTGATGAGGTGTTGGCGAAACATCCCGGAATGGATGGACGGCTTGGAAGGTGCGCGACAGGTACGGGCTCTAGGGTGGCTCTCAGACGCTTCGCCATAAGTGCTATCACCGTCACGCCGTTCGTCACGTGCACATTTTTCTGCTAAAACACATCTATAGAATGGCTGACCAATATCTCTGTGTCCTCCATTTGTTACGGGTGCAATGAATCGAAGTAGCGAGAATTGCACTAAGGTGTCAAACGAGTACAAAATGTGAGCGAAGGCATGAGCGAACATTTATACGCGAAACATGCAAAACGGTAACGCGGTGCGTGCGAGCTTGCTAGTGCTACGCTGGAGCGAGGCTCGGGCTAGTCCCGAAGCGTAGGCCGATACGGCCATGCCAGCAGTGCGAGGGTTGGCAAAACAGTGCGCGCGAAGTCAGCGAAGTCCCGTTAGCAGTAACGGGCGAACAACGGCTGTTGCTGTACGCGATGTAGTCGGCTCCGTAAGGAATGCCGAGAAAATTCCTTACACTACCCCCCCCCCCTTAAGAAGCCCCCTCCGCTACGCGAGTGCGTGTATATCACGGAATCCCCGGCTCCTCAGGTACACTTGCAGGGCAGGGTGTTTTTCAATGTTGGTCAGGGGTACCCAGCTATCTTCAGTTGGCGTGCGGTCCTTCCAGCGAACGAGGAATTCAATCCTCCTGATTCCCGTGGGGTGGCGGATCCGATGGCTCAGGATTTTTTCGGGCTCGATGATCGGCTCCGATGCAGGGCGAGTCATTGATTGTGGGCGGTGACGCGGCAGTCGACTTGTGGTCGGGATGTATGGGCGAAGTAGGCTGACGTGGAACGAAGGGCTGATGTACCAGACGGTTGGCAACAGTAGATGTGCGGTGACGGGTGTGATCATGTGACTGATTTGGAATGGTCCACAGTAGCGCGGTCGTAATTTCGGTACGTCGGGCAGTCGCAGATTTTGCGTGTCGAGCAGCACGTAATCTCCAGATTGATACGTGACAGGGCGTCGGTGGCGGTCAGCGTTGCGCTTAGCGATGACGTTGGCTTTTTTTATTGCTTCGGCGGCTCTGGTGCGGGCAGCTTGCAGGATTTCGGCGAATTGTTGTGCACGTGGCGTTGGGTTGTCCGGACTCGGCGTCATGGGCACTGTGGGGTTTTGCCCATAGTTCAGGTAGAACGGGGACTGCTGCGTCGTGGCTGACGTGGCGTTGTTGTACGCGAACTCGATCAGCGGCAGCTGCTGCTCCCAGGCCGTGGGGTCGTCGCACGTGGCACGAATCAACTGCTCCATCGTCTGATTCGTCCGCTCCGTTTGGCCGTCGGTCTCGGGGTGGTACGACGAGCTGAACTGTAGTCTGGTCCCAAACTGCTCCCAAAGGTTCTTCCAGAAGTTGCTGGTAAACTTCGTGTCCCTGTCGCTTATAATCGCTGCTGGTATCCCGTGCAGGCGAACAACGGCTGCGATGAACAGGCGAGCGGTCTCCTCGGCTGAGATCGACTTTTTGCACGCTGCGAAGTGTGCCATCTTCGTCAGTCTATCCACGACGACCATCACCGCGTCGTTACCCCCAGGGTTCGAAGGTAACCCTGTGACGAAGTCCATGGTTACTTGCTGCCAGGCGCGTTCGGGCGGTGGGATCGGCTGCAATTGACCCGCCTTCCGCTTCCTTGAACTCTTCATCACCTGACACGTAGGGCACGAGCCCACGTGCTGCTGTACGTCGGTCAACAGCTCCGGCCAGTAGTAATACCGCTGCAGTTGCTGTCGTGTTTTTTCTACCCCGAAATGTCCCGAGGTAATCCCGTCGTGTGCCTCCTGCAGTAGCAGCTCCCTCAGTAGTGAGTACGCGGGTATCCAAATGCGGTTGGTGCCTGTTTTTACGTAATAGACTCCTTTTGCTTCTGCCATTTGCTGTGAATTTCCGGTCGTGAAAAATGGGTCCGTGCGGTATCCGTGGGTGAATAGGCCAGTTAAAAGCGGGTTGGTCTGGGCGAGTAGGATGGCGTGGAGTTGGGCGGTGGGGCGGGTGAGAGCGTCGGCGATGTTGGATGCTCCTTTTTTGTACGTAACGGTGTAGTGAAAATTGGACTCAAGATAGTCCAACCAGCGAATCTGTCGTGGGTTGAGATTCGGTTGGGCGCGAAGGTACTGTAGTGAGCGGTGGTCTGTTCGTACTGTCACGTCGGCGCCAGTCAGGTAACACCGCCAAACTTTGAACGCGTGTACGATCGCCAGCATTTCACGGTCGTGTATCGGGTAGTTGCGTTCGGGCGGGTGTAGCTTGCGGGACTCGTACGCGATTGGCTGGAGGCCATTCCCGAAGTCCTGCAACAGTACTGTGTCAGAACATATCTATAGCTTATACTGCTGTGTAGGCTGTAGTGGGGTATCCCATAGGGGGTACAACCCAGTTAGGGTTTCATATTTGTACTGCTTTCATTCATAGTTCATTTATTCCTGTTTTCCTATTTTCACATGGTATAGAGCGGGTCCTACCTTAGGACCGTTGTCTGGGCCCACCGACGCGCGCCCCGAGGCGCGCCCTTTTTTTTTTAGCGACCCCTCGGGTCGCCTTTTCACTCGCGGCCCCGCCGCCTCCTCTGACGCGGCTTTGCCGCCTCCCCTGACGCGGCCCAGCCGCCTCCCTTGACGCGGCCCCGCCGCCTTTTTTAACGCGGCCCCGCCGCCTCCCTTGACGCGGCCCCGCCGCCTCCCTTGACGCGGCCCCGCCGCCTCCCCTGACGCGGCCCCGCCGCCTCCCCTGACGCGGCCCTGCCGCCTCCCTTGACGCGGCCCCGCCGCCTCCCTTGACGCGGCCCCGCCGCCTCCCCTGACGCGGCCCCGCCGCCTCCCCTGACGAGGCCCCGCCGCCTCCCCTGACGCGACTCCGCCGCCTCCCCTGACGCGGCCCCGCCGCCTCCCCTGACGCGGCCACGCCGCCTCCTCTGACGCGGCCCCGCCTCTGCTGCCGACGGCCCCGCCGCTGCACTCTACGGCCCGCCGCTGCACCCTGCCGGCCCGTCGCTGCTCCTGCCGGCCCGCCGCTGCACCCTGCCGGCCCGCCGCTGCTCCTGCCGGCCCGCCGCTGCACCTACCGGCCCGCCGCTGCACCCATCGGCCCGCCGCCTCTTACGGCCCGCCACTTGCACCTGCCGGCCCGCCGCTGCACCTGCCGGCCCGACGCTGCACCTGCCGGCCCGACGCTGCATCTCCCGGCCGAGCCGCCCCAGCAGCCGAGCCGCCCGGGACCCGGGCCGCCCTGCCGCCGAGCCGCCCGGGAGCCGAGCCGCCCTGCACCCGAGCTGCCCAGCCGCCGAGCCGCCCGGGAGCCGAGCCGCCCTGCGCCCGAGCCGCCCAGCCGCCGAGCCGCCCGGGAGCCGAGCAGCTGTGCACCCGAGCCGCCCGGTCGCTGAGCCGCCTTTCTGCTGACTGCACGACCTGCCCTGCCTGGTGAGCACTGTCCCACTGACACTGCGAGCTCTTTCCCTACTGCTTGCACTGCGTCGCTGTCGTCACCATGGCTACCCCTAGTGTCCTAGCTTTTGACGCTGAGGGTCGCGCCATTGATTTTGAGGTCTGGTTAGACGACCTGCAGCTGTTCTTACAGTGCGACAGGGCTGACGACCTTTCTCTCTTTGACCTCACCTCTGGCGCCTCTCCTGCCCCTGCTGCTGATGCTGATCCCGCTGTCCGCTCTAAGTGGGCCACCCGCGATGCTGCTGCACGTCTTGCTGTGCGTCGCCACCTCCCTACCTCTGAGCGTGCGCACTTTAGTCAGTACAAGAGTGCTCAGACCTTGTACGACGCTGTAGTTGCGCGCTACTCCTCCCCTGCCACTGCTGCACTGAGCCGTCTCATGCTTCCCTACCTCTTTCCTGACCTCTCTGCCTTTCCCACTGTCGCTGACCTCATTACGCACCTCCGCACTAGTGACACTCGCTACCGCGCCGCCCTTCCTGCTGAGTTCTGCGCTAAGAACCCCCCCCCCATGTACATCGCTCTCTACTACGTAGTCGCGCGCCTCCCTGACTCCCTTCGCGTCGTCAGGGACCACTTTCTCGCAGTCTGTCCCACCACTCTCACCGTCGACCTCCTCGAGAAGGCCCTCCTTGCAGCGGAGAAGAGCATAGTCGCTGTAGGTGCTTCTCGTGGTGACCCTCGCACCCCCATCTTTGAGGGGTGCTCTCCTTCCCCCTTGCTGCCCTCTGTTGCCTCTGCTGCTGCTGCCGACCTGCTTGGTCTTGAGTCGGTCGGCGCGGCGTCTGCCCCTAGTGGGAGACGTCGCTCCAGCAAGGGCAAGGGGGGCAAGGGCGCGGGTGGAGCTGGAGGGGGCGGTGGCGGTGGCGGCGGTGGCGGCGGAGGGAGTGGGGGTGGCGGCGGGGCTAGTGGCGGGGGTGGTGGTGGTGGTGGCGGCAGCAGCGGCGGAGACGGTGGTGGTGGTGCCAGCGGTGGTGGTGGAGGCAGCGGCGGAGGTGGAGGCGGCGGAGGTGGAGGCAGTGGAGGCGGCAGCGGAGGAGGCAGTAGTGGTGGAGGAGGTGGAGCTGGTCGGGGTGGTACCCAGCAGCGTAGCGGCGGTGGTGGTGGCCAGCGCTCGCACCGGCAGCAGCAGCAGCGCTCGCGGGACATCCCTTCGCCTCAGCAGCTTCGTGAGTGGTACGCTGGGCGTCAGAGGGGTGGGGGTACTGGTCCCTGCACCTACGTTCTTCGTTCCGGCGACCGCGCGGGTGAGCAGTGTGGGGGTGCCCACGCCACCCAGCGCTGCTTTGGCCGCCTGACGGACGCTTGGCGTCAGCAGTTCCCTGGGGCTAGTGAGATCCCTCGCTGGGATGAGCTTCTCAGGGCTGGTGTAGCGATCTTTGATCTTGATTTTGATGCTATCCTTACTGCTATGTATGTTGTGGATTATAGTGAGGAGAATGAGGGTTACCGGTGTTTTCAGCCCGACCCGGGCATTGGTTCTGCTGCGCTAGGTGCTTGTGAGGCTGCTGCTCTAGGTGCCAGTGCGTCTGCGCTCTCAGGTACTGGTGAGACTGCGCTCTCAGGTACTGAGTCGTCCTCGTCCTCCCTCACCTTCACACTTGACTCCGGAGCTTCTCGCTCCTTCTTTCGAGACCGCACTACCCTTTCGCCGCTCGCCAGGCCGGTTGCGGTCTCCCTTGCTGACCCCTCTGGGGGTCCTGTCCTGTCTCACTTCTCCACTGTCCTCCCGTGTCCGGCTGCCCCTTCGGGCACCCTGTCGGGTCTGTACCTTCCCTCGTTCTCTACGAACTTGGTGAGTGGAGCGGACCTGCAGGATGGGGGTGTTCACCAGTTCACTCCTGCGCGTCAGAGGGTGACCCACTGCACGGAGGCTCGCACAGGCCGACACCTGGCCACGTTCTCACGTCGGCCGGGGTCGAGTCTCTACACCCTGACCGTTGAGTCTCCTCCTGTCCCTGCGTCTTGTCAGGTGGCTGCGTCGGGTCAGGTACTTGCTGCTGCGTCCCGGTCAGGTCCTGAGTCTGCCCCCTGTTCTTGTCGCCTCCTGTCTCACGAGACTCTCCTGTGGCACCACCGTCTTGGCCACCCCTCCTTGCCCCGTCTTCGGAGCATGGCTTCCCGTGTCCTTGTCTCTGGTCTTCCCCAGTCTCTCCCTCCTCTCCCCTCCGGGCCAGGACCTTCCTGTGTCCCCTGTGTCGAGGGTCGCCTCCGGGCTACTCCTCACTCCTCCCACTTCCCCCCGACAGAGGCTCCCCTGCAGACGCTTCACATGGATGTGTGGGGCCCAGCCCCCGTCCGTGGGCAGGGTTACGAGCGCTACTTCCTGTTGGTGGTTGACGACTACTCGCGTTACACCACAGTCCTCCCCTTGCGCAGCAAGGGTGCGGTCACTGAGGTGCTGATCGACTGGATCCGCGAGGCTCGTCTCCAGCTCAGGAAGAGCTTCGGCTCGGACTTTCCTGTTCTGCGTCTGCACTCTGACAGAGGCGGAGAGTTCTCTTCTCGCCTTCTGCGAGACTACTGTCGTGCACGGGGGATCCGCCAGACCTTCACGCTTCCGGACTCACCACAGCAAAATGGGATTGCTGAGCGCCGCATTGGCATGGTCATGGATGTCGCTCGTACGTCCATGATGCATGCGGCTGCCCCCCATTTTCTGTGGCCGTTTGCGGTGAGGTACGCGGCGCATCAGCTCAACCTTCACCCCCGGGTCTCTCGGCCAGCGATGTCCCCAGCCTTGCTGTGGACGGGGAAGGTTGGCGATGCGTCTGTGTTCCGTGTCTGGGGATCTCGGGCGTTTGTCCGCGACTTGTCTGCGGACAAGCTGTCCCCTCGTGCTGCTCCCTGTGTCTTCCTTGGCTTCCCCACTGACGCCCCAGGGTGGCAGTTTTACCACCCCTCCTCTCGTCGTGTTCTGTCCTCCCAGGACGTCACGTTCGACGAGTCAGTCCCCTTCTACCGTCTCTTCCCCTACCGCACTCCTTCCCTCCCCCCTCCCCCGGACTTCCTTGTGCCGGTTCCCCCCCCGGTAGACCCCCTCCCCCCTCAGGTTCCTGCCCCCTCAGGTGTGTCCCAGGTAGACGCCGTTGACCCGGTCGAGGTTACTGGTGACTCTGGTGCTGCTGCGGGTGCTGAGCCTGGGGGTGCTGACTCTGGGGGTGCTGTGCGCGGGGGTGCTGAGCCTGGGGGTGCTACTGCTAGGGGTGCTGGGCCTGAGGGTGCTACTGCGGAGGGTGCGGAGCCTGGGGGTGCTGAGCCGGGGGGTGCTGTGCCTGGAGGTGCTGGGTCTGGGGGTGCTGGGTCGGGAGCTGCTGAGCCTGGGGGTGCTGAGCTGGGAGCTGCTGAGCCTGGGGGTGCTGCGTCTGGAGCTGCTGAGCCTGGGGTTTCTCCTGCTGCTGCGTCTCGCCGGGAGCCCCTCTCTCCACAGGAGCTGCGCGAGTGGTTCGCTCGCCGCTGGAGGCGTGCTGCTGAGTCTGGAGGTGCTGCTGGAGCTGGAGCTGGAGCTTCTTCGACCGTCGAGGGTGCGGGTGCAGCCGGTCCCGGAGCTGCTGGCCCTGCAGGTCCTCCTGGAGCTGGAGCTGCTGAGGGCGTTCGTGCTGAGCCTGCTGCTGTTGGTCCTGCCGCTGGAGGTGTGGGTGGCGCTGGTGCTGTCGCTGAGGGTGCTGGTGCTGTCCCTGCTGAGTCTGGAGCTGCCGCGCGGCCTCGGCCGTACTTCGTTCCGCTCCTTCAGCAGGTTCTTGGTCTTTCTCCTCCAGTAGAGGGTCCACCGCCTGTCCAGTCGCAGCCCCTACTGGAGCCTTCCTCTCCACTGCCTGCTCCCTCTCCTTACACTGGTCCTACTGGAGGTCTTGCTGAGCGTCGTGAGCCTGCGTCTCGTCCCGCGTCGCCTGTTCGTGCTGCTCGCGCTAGTGGTCGCAGTTCGCGTCAGCGTCCTCCTCCTGTCCCTGGCACGCACCGGATGTCTTTACGTCCGTCCACTGCTCCTCTGCGTGCCCCTTTGCCTTCTCCTCCTGAGTCCTCTCTTCCTGCGCTTGCGGACCCTGAGTCGGACTCTCTTCGTGCTGCCAGTCCCACTGTCACGCGTCTGCTTGCTACTGTCGTCACTGACCCCTCTTTTGAGTCCACTGCTGCGTCTGCTCTAGTCGCTGAGCTCGTCGACTTTGCTGCTCGCTGTCGTCTCGACTACGCTGCTAGTCTTGTTGCTGAGTCTGCGTCTGTCTGTCCTCCGTCCGTCGGGGGTGAGTGTGCTCTTGGCACGGACGTCCTAGAGGACAGGCAGGAGGAGTTACAGTGTCTAGCGGCTGCTTCACCTCATCTCGCGTCTGTACTGCTTGCCCCTGAGGGAGACCCGGATGCACTAGACATCCCGACTCCGCGTTCTTACGCGGAGGCCGTAGAGGGTCCCTACTCCTCTCAGTGGCAGGCAGCTATGGATGCAGAGATGGCTTCCTGGAAGTCCACAGGCACCTACGTTGACGCGGTTCCCCCTCCTGGGGCGAACATCGTCAGTGGCATGTGGATCTTCAGGGTGAAGCGGCCGCCGGGCTCTCCACCTGTCTTCAAGGCACGGTACGTTGCTCGTGGCTTCAGTCAGCGGCAGGGAGTTGACTACTTTCAGACCTTCTCTCCCACCCCGAAGATGACTACTCTTCGGGTGCTGCTGCACATAGCCGCTCAGCGCGACTACGAGCTTCACTCTCTCGACTTCAGCACTGCGTTCTTGCAGGGTAGCCTGCACGAGGAGATCTGGCTTCGCCGTCCACCTGGCTTCACTGGGACTTTCCCTCCTGGCACCCAGTGGAGCCTCCGACGGCCAGTCTACGGTCTCCGCCAGGCACCGCGTGAGTGGCACGACACACTGAGGACTACGCTTGCGGCTCTTGGGTTTGCTCCTTCTACTGCTGACCCGTCGCTGTTTCTTCGCACCGACACTTCCCTGCCGCCGTTCTACATCCTCGTGTACGTCGACGACCTGGTCTTTGCCACAGCGGACACTGCTGGACTCGCCTACGTGAAGTCCGAGCTGTTGAAGAGACACACGTGCACAGACCTGGGTGAACTGCGCAGCTACCTTGGCTTGCAGATCACTCGGGACAGAGCACGCCGCACCATTACCTTGACTCAGTCACACATGGTGCAGCAGGTCCTTCAGCGCTTCGGCTTCACGTACTCCTCGCCTCAGGCCACTCCTCTGCCTACTCGCCACTCACTCTCAGCTCTGCCTTCGGATGAGTCCGTAGAGTCGAGTGGTCCGTATGCGGAGCTTGTTGGCTGCCTCATGTACCTGATGACCTGCACACGACCTGACCTTGCATACCCTCTGAGCATTCTTGCACGCTATGTTGCTCCTGGGAGACACAGACCGGAGCACATGGCTGCAGCGAAGAGGGTATTGCGCTACCTGTGCAGTACGTCAGGCATGGGGCTAGTGCTTGGAGGGCGGAGTCCAATGGTCCTTACCGGCCACGCGGACGCTTCTTGGGCTGACGACCAGGCTACGCAGCGGTCGTCACAGGGTTACACCTTCAGCCTTGGTTCCGGCTCTGTCTCGTGGCGGTCTACTCGCTCGTCTTCGGTTCTCGGCTCCAGTTGTGAGGCTGAGATCTACGCCGGGGCCATGGCTGCACAGGAGCTTCGCTGGCTCACCTACCTGCTGACTGACCTTGGAGAGCCGCCTCGTTCTCCTCCAGTGCTGTACGTAGACAACAAGGCTATGCTGGCCTTGTGTCGAGAGCAGCGCTTGGAGCACAGAACGAAGCACATTGCTCTCCGCTACTTCCTTGCTCGTGAGCTGCAGCAGCGTGGTCAGTTGCGACTTGCGTACGTGGCCTCTGAGGCCAACACTGCTGATGTGTTCACCAAGGCACTTGCGCCTTGTGACCATCAGCGCTTCTGCACCCAGCTGGGTCTTGTGCCTGTCTTGCCTCACTTGCTCTCCTCTTGACTTCACTTGTACTGTGACATATATATATACCTGCTCTTGCTTGTCTAGCTTTATATATATGTCTGTACTCTTGCTTGTGAACTGGCCTTTGGCCTTGCTCTTGTGCTCGGACTGTGTGGTGACTTTGTGATCCACCCTGAGCTTTGCTTTGTCTTGCTTGACTGGTCTTGTGACCCCTTGTTCTCCCCCACTTTGCCTATGGGGGTGTGTCAGAACATATCTATAGCTTATACTGCTGTGTAGGCTGTAGTGGGGTATCCCATAGGGGGTACAACCCAGTTAGGGTTTCATATTTGTACTGCTTTCATTCATAGTTCATTTATTCCTGTTTTCCTATTTTCACATACTGCTCCCACAGCGATGTCACTTGCGTCAGTGACGAGCTCGAACGGACGGTGTGGATCTGCGATGTGAAGCACGGGCGATGAGCACAAAATGTTTTTGAGGGCCGAGAAGGCAGCTTGCTCTTTCTCCCCCCACGTGTACTCAACCCCCTTCCTCAGCAGGTCGGTCAACGGGGCAGTCAGCTTCGCCATGTCGGGGACAAACCGGCGCACGTAGTTGACGAACCCCAGGAAACTCTGCAACTCGGTCAAGTTGGTCGGCGCGTGCCAAGCCTGAATCGTCGCAATTTTCTTCGGGTCTATTTCCACTCCTGCAGCTGAAATAACGTGTCCCAAAAACTCCAGGCGGTCCTGTAAAAATTCACACTTAGATGCTTTGGTCAGTAGGCGGTTCTCACTCAGGATTTTAAAAACTGCTTCGATGTCCTGTAAGTGCTGTGCTCTGTCAGGGCTGTAAATCAGTATGTCGTCCAGATAAACGATGACGCACTTATCTAAAAGTGGGCGGAATGCTTCGTTCATGGTCATTTGGAAAGTGGCGGGGGCGTTGGTCAGCCCAAATGGCATGACAGTGTATTCGAAAGATCCGTAGCATGTTCGGAATGCGATTTTAGGACAGTCGGGTGGGTTGACGCGGATTTGGTGGTAGCCTCCCCGGAGGTCAATTTTCGAGAAAACCCGGGCTGTGCGCAGTTGGTCGATCAGTTCGTCGGCTCGTGGGATGGGGTAACGAGATTTGATGGTAACCCTGTTCAGTGCTCTGTAGTCTATGCACATGCGAAATCCCCCGTCCCTTTTCGGTGTGAACAGTATTGGTGCGGCGAAGGGCGACGAGCTAGGGCGAATGAATTCTTTCTCGAGCAGGTAATCGAGCTGCTTCCTTAGTTCGTCTAGTTCGGGTTGGGTCAGGCGGAACTGTCGCTGTACTGTTGGCTGTGCCCCCGGTTCCAGTTCTATCCTGTGATCGTGCGGTCGCTGAGGTGGCAGTCCCGTCGGTAAGTCATCCGGGAAAATGTCACTGTATCGTGTTAACAGTGCTGCCAGATCACTCGGTACGTCGGTCAGCAATTTCTGTAAATCCCCTCCCTTGTCTGCTGCCTCGGCTTCCCGAATGTCAACCGCGTACACGTCAGCTCCGGCCGCTACAGCGCGTTTCATCGTGATCGCATTGACACGCACCGACGAAGACTCAGGCGAGCCCCAGCGAGGTAAGGCGATGTTGTTACCGTTCACTCGCACGGTGCAGTCACCCGTCGTCCAGTCGATTCGCAGATTGTGTCGTCGCAGCCAATCACGCCCGAGTAAAATGTCGGTTCCGTCGAGGGTCGTTGCGAGCATTTCCTGGCTGAATGTGAAGTTACCCCCGCATCGAATCCGAACTCGGTCTACGCGTTCCCGTATTGCCAGCGGCGTGCCGTCTACCAGTCGTGCGTCGATCTCAGGTAAGCATCTGTCCAGTGGCAGTCGCAGTTTTCGTGCCGTAGCAGTGTTAATGAGGCTGTGGCTGGCTCCCCCGTCTACGAAGATTTTAACTAAGTCCGTCCCAATTTTCCCACTGAGCAGTATAGGGCTGTCTACCGTGGTACCCTCCTTATTCGGCCGGGTGTGGTCGATTGCGTGAACCGGCACAATCAATCGGTGAGGGTCGGTTGGGTCGGGCGAGCGGCGTGACCTGTCAGTAGAGGGCCCGTCTGCTACTGACTTCCAGCGTTTCCCTGCTGCTTGGTCTGTGTCTGCTGCTCAGCTTCCCCCTTTCCCTTAGCGTTTTCCGGGCATTCGCTCTTGCGATGTCCCGGCCAATTGCACGCAAAGCAGCGCCCTTTGAACGGTGCGGCAGCGGCATTTGCGGCGACGGCGCGTATCGTGGCGCTCTCGTTCGTCCCACGAGGCCGATGTCCCCAGTTGTTGTTTCCGTAGGACCCCGGTCTCGGTCGGCGAAAAAAGTCGAGCTTCTCCGCCATAGCGAGAATTTCCTGAAATTCGGTGACGCCGCGAAGCTGGATTTCCTGAGCGATGTCCTGCTTCAGGCCGCCGATGTAGCGGTCGATGCGCTCGCTCTCATGCATGTAGCCCACCTGTTCGCATAGCGCCAGAAATCCGCTCGTGTAGTCCTGGACGGAACCGAGTTGGCGCCAAGTGCGGAGCTTCTGTCGTGCCGCGATCGAAGCCGCAATTGGCTCAAATCGAGCGCGCAGACCTGCGCACCACGCATCCCACGTGCGATACTGGGGCACCTCCACGAAATACGACGGCGCCCAGGGTCCGGTTTGTCCTTCCCGTGTCGGCAGTGTCGCGTAGTCTGTCGGCTTCGTGACGATGACGCGCCACCAGTCCATGGCGGGTCCTCGCAACAGCGACACGGCGTATCGAATCTTCGCCGAGTCCTCCGAGACGTAGTTGGCGTCGAAGAAGACATTCATCGTGAACAACCACGCCTGAACGGTAGGACCACCCCGTTGACTCGGGTCAAAACATGGCGGGCGCTGCGGCTTCAGCGGCCTCGGTGACGGCAGTCCCGAATCGTGGGTTGGTGCCGAAATCGTGACGCGAGGCTGACTTGGGGCCGCGTGCGTCGCTCCGGGGTGTGTCGTGCCGTGGTCATCGTCCCCGTCGGGGCGGACGACGCCATCACTGGCCGCGCTCGCGGGTTGCCCCACACTCCCGTGTTGTGATGTCGAGGGTGCAGGTTGAATCGGAGTGCCAGGTGCTTGAGATTGTGCTTGTTGTGCCCTCGTGAGGTCATTTTGCAGCGATGAGCGTTCTGCCGTCAATGCCGCGATTTCCTCGGAACTTTCGCGCAGCTGTCGCAGCAGATCGTTCAAACGCTCATGCGTGAGGGTGGTGACGTCGATATTTTCAGCCATGACGAAGGGCGTCGGCTCGTCTTAGTCTAGGCGCGGTCGTGGCTGCACGCGTTTACGAGAGAACGCGAGGACAGCGGCTCCTAGGGGCTAAGGTGCGTGAGTCCCTTCGAGTGAAAAATCAAAAGTTGATTTCCTGGTGTGCGGAGATGCGCGGTCCGAAAGAAAGGGGCTCTGATAACCAAGTGTTTCGGGTGCAATGAATCGAAGTAGCGAGAATTGCACTAAGGTGTCAAACGAGTACAAAATGTGAGCGAAGGCATGAGCGAACATTTATACGCGAAACATGCAAAACGGTAACGCGGTGCGTGCGAGCTTGCTAGTGCTACGCTGGAGCGAGGCTCGGGCTAGTCCCGAAGCGTAGGCCGATACGGCCATGCCAGCAGTGCGAGGGTTGGCAAAACAGTGCGCGCGAAGTCAGCGAAGTCCCGTTAGCAGTAATGGGCGAACAACGGCTGTTGCTGTACGCGATGTAGTCGGCTCCGTAAGGAATGCCGAGAAAATTTCTTACACCATTTCAAAAATGATGAATTTCATATGCTAAGATCAGGGCCTCAGATTCGTTTTGGCCTAGGCTGAATCGTCAGCCTTGGGAGTGGGATGAAGGCTGATCAATCAGGGTAGCCTTGAAAAAAAAAACTGAAATTTCAGTGCTTAGTTTCAAATATTGGCTGATCATTCAGCCTTGCTTAAAAACA
The DNA here is from genome assembly GCA_948144175.1 of Closterium sp. NIES-65. NCBI lineage: Eukaryota > Viridiplantae > Streptophyta > Zygnematophyceae > Desmidiales > Closteriaceae > Closterium > Closterium sp. NIES-65. The sequence goes on along the minus strand of CANXME010001052.1, from coordinate 4,319,684 downwards.
AAGGCTGAACACAACTTCAAGCTTTCCTATAGCGCAACACGCGACGTGCTGCCAACAGTGCACACGACGTGCCTACACAGCTTCACACACGAAGATACAGTACCTTCTATCGGCAACAACATGGGCGAATCCGAGCTAATTTCCAGTGATTGGGCGAATTTCTGGAAGAAATTGTTGTGCCAGAGCGAAACTTCTTGTGATTGGGCGAAATTGTTGTCGCTTTGACGGGGCGAATCTGTTCTGTAGGGGCAAATTTGCTGTCTCGGGGCGAATCTGTAGTGACGAGTCAAGCTGATTGACTTGCATCCAGAAACCAGAAACTAGATTGCACATTCATTCCATCTGATTGGCCAGGCAGGTTTTTGATTCTCGGCACTACACGAATCTCCACTAGTGGGATTTCAGCCCACACACCCGTTGCAACGCTGATCAGTCAGTGTACACCTCTAAAAAAACTCTGAAATTTCAGACCATACAATGAAAAAAATGCTGAAAAATCAGCCGGTACAATGAAAAAAAAGCTGACAAATCAGCCCCACTTTCTTCCCAGCACTGAAATCTCAGCCTTTTTACCCCTAATCAGCCTTTTTTCGCTGACTTCTGAGGCCCTGGCTAAGATGCTCAAGAAACAGCACCAACCAGCTACAACTCAATGTTTACTACTATCTGCATATTTACATATAAAACTAATAAAATGTATGCCAAACTGGCTACACTTGGAAAGCCTTCTCATCCCACCCGCCTTCCAAACCACCCACACCAGACCATCATTGTCATTCCACAACCATGTAGATCCAAAGCAGCCCACCCACATAGAGCAGGGGCATGGCGACAAGGCAGAGGCCATCGAGGCGAGAGATGAATATCTTGGCACGGTTTGGGTCCTGCTCCACCATGCCCTTGAGATGCCCCGCCTGCGCCACCGTCTCTTGAATGCGCTTCGACAGGTGAGACAGCCCCGCAAACGATTCACTCTCAGAAAGCACACCCCGTCGATTCACCTTCTCTGCTCCCATCTCCGACTCGTTTTCCTGCTCCGTGGGCTGCTGTGACACAGCTTCCCCCTCACTCTCCTGATCCCTCAGACCCCCGCACGGCCGGATCACCGGTGCACATGGCTTGTCACTGCTCACAAGATCACCTGACCGCACTCCACCACTGGCGGTGTGCTGTGGGGGCTTGCTCTCACTCTTACCTGCATCTCCCAGTACACTCCTCTCTGTCACTCGCTCAACCCCTCCCAAACCCTCACCCTCTCTCTTCCCGTCTTTCAACCCCTCCCTTCCTGCCTCCTTCCCTTCCTCGCCACCTTTCCTCCCCCCCGACCCAGCAGCATCCTTGCTGCTTTCCCCGCGCCTCCCCCCACCCTCCCCACCCCCTACCGGTCCCTCCTGTGCGAGCAGCGGCTCAGCAGCAGCAGCAACAATAGAGGCAGAGGGGCGCCAGAGCAAGGAGAGGGCCTGCGGGGACAGGCTAGGCCAGCGTCCTGCAGAGGACAGCCGCACAACGTTGTGACTCCTCCCCGCATTCCCACTCCCACTCCCAACCCCACTCCCGCTCCCACTCCCACTGCCACTCCCACTCCCACTCCCAATCCCACTCGCACCCCCCTTCCCACCCGCGCTCCCGCTCCCACTGGCATGCACATCCCTGCTCCCTGACGCCGCCCTCCCCACAGCGCCCGCAGACCCCATGAGGAGGCGCCTTGTAGCCCGCGCCGCCACCGACTCGTTGTGCTCGCGCGCCGCCGTCTCCCCAATGCAGTACACATAGTTCACTAGCAGCGACTGCAGCACCGCGAAGACTATGAGCGCGTACGACCAGATGATGAACCAGCCCATGATGGTCACGTAGCTGGAGTGCGGCAGCGTGTCAAAGATCACAAACTGGTGCGATGTAAGTGCGAGGAAGAGCGTGACACCCGTGCCCACTCGCAGCTCGAGGTGCTCCGGGGACATGCAGAAGGAGGTCCAGGAGAGGGCCACGGCCAGGAAGGTGGGGAGGAGGAAGAGGAAGAGGTAGTAGTGCCAGATGCGCTGCACGCGAATCACGATCAGCAGAGTCGAGTTGAGCGATGCTGCTGCCAGCTGCTGCTCCCGCTCCTGCCACGCCCTCCACTCGCTGCTCTCCACCCTCCCGCTCCCACACTCCCCCGCCTCTTCCCCCTCCTCCTCCTTCCCCCCCACCTCCTCCCCGCCCTCCTCGCCTTCCCACAGCATGGTGCCGCACGGAGTGCCCCCCCCGCCCAGAGTGGCCCCAGCCAGCTCTTCGGAACGCACACAGAACACCTCGTCCGCATGGGGCTCCTCCACCCACTGCATCATGCGCCCTACGTGCGTCGCCTGCGCCTGCACGTACACGCTCTCCACCTGCCACCCCGACAGGTCGTCCGGGCCGCTGCCGTCGTCCCTCCTGACCCGCCCCCGCCGCACGCGACTCCTGCTCGCCCCGTCCGCCCCGCTCTGCTCGCCCCGCCGCCCCATGCTGCCTCTGCTGCTGCCAGAGGTGACTGAGGGGGAGGCGCTGTCGTGAAGATGCGATGGGGCATGGGCGGATGGCAGCAGGGAGCGCGGGCGACGGATGGCGGCGGCGCTGGGCACGAAGGAGTAGCAGCAGCTCTCCGCCCACAGCTCCACCACCAGCTGCTGCCTGCACTCCACGCACCACAAGGGGGCGAGCCGGGGGGCATGGAAGGGACGAGGGGGCGGAAGTGAAAGGATATGAGCGAGAAAGGGGTCATGCGAGCATTGCATGACAAAAGCTCAAAATTCAGCTTGCGAATTCCAGACAGGCTTCAGAATTGGGCGCATTGCCTCATAAGCCTCGTAGCCATCCCTTCCCCCATATCGTAACACCTTGTGTGTTCCACCGCTACCCTTCCTGCACCCTGCCATGGCTCACGTGTCGAAGGGGTAGCGGTGGAAGCGCAGCGCGGCGTGGAAGGTGGCGCGCAGGCGGCGCCCCCAGCGCACGTTGCTGTGGTTGCCGGGCTGCAGCGCGATCGCCTCCCACTCCGTGCGCTCGTCTTCTAGCGACAGCAGGTTCCCGCCCATCACGCCCGGCAGCCACAACGAGTCGCAGCACAGGGACCGCCCCTTGGCGCACACGCGCGCGCACGCGGACGGATTCCCCGCCAGGAAGGTCTCTGCAGTGCGCCGGCGGATCTCGAGTGGCGCGCGCGGGTCGTGCCACGACATGCGCAGGTGCACGATCGCCTCGAACTGGTACCGCTCGTCGTCCACCTGCGCGCGGTGGGGGAGGGGGGGGCAGGGGGAGAGGGGGAGGGGGGGTGGTGGCGGGGGGGCGAAGAGGGAGGGGGGGCGAAGAGGAAAGGGGGGGAAGAGGGGAGGGGGTCCGAGAGGTTGGCAGACGCGGGGAGAGGACGCGGACATGGAGGAGAGGCTGGAGCGCGGCGCATGGTGCATAGCCGAGTGAAAACTGTCCACGCAACGCAACGCCACGACCAGGAAAAAAAGATGCGCGGCGCAGTAACGCGCGCAGGGCGGTGCGCGCGCGGTGTGTCTCACATCAAGCAGCTTGTTCAGCACCACCGACACGAACACCGGAGTGTACGCCGCGCGCACCGCGGGCTCCCCTCCCCCCGCGCTCGCGCACGTCCCCCCGCCCTCCATCTGCAGCGCGCGGCGCTCCCCCTGCCCATTGCGACCCGGTGGCGTCAGCAGCGTCGGGTAAGGCGCGAGCCCCTGGCCGGATAGCGGCGACTGGCTCTGCGCGAGAGACGGCGGGAGATGCGGGGCGGCGAGTAGCAGGAGCAGGAGGAGCGGAGCGAGGCGCGGAAGGGAGGGAAGGCGCAAGGAGCAGGGCGGAGAGGAAAGCCTGCGCGCAAGGAGCATAGCGGGAGGAGGATCAAGAAACGCAAGAGGGCGAGCGCAAGCGCGGGGGCAAGCGCGAGGAAAGAGAATAACGACTAGGGAAGGAACGCGCGCGCACGCGAGCGGGACCGTGGGATTGTCGCAGTGAGGGCAGGACTAACGGCGGGCAGACTAATGGACGCATGCGCTGGTGAATGCGGTGAATGGTGACTATTGAGGTGATCGGTGAAGCGGAGGTCGGAGGGAGCGAGGGAGTAGGTAGGTAGGCACTAGGTACACGCGATGGCCGCCATGTATGCCAATTGACTGCTAATCCCCGTTACAAGTGATCAGAGTTTATAGGATAACTATTCTGGTCGAAAACGCACCCTCGACCATACAACAAGAAAACACTGCAATTCATTGGAAAATATATCCAACAAGCTACTGTACTGGCTGACAGAACCCGTTTTGACAGAACGGGATGGACAGCTGGGAGTGGCAGGGCAAGCTTGCAGTGCACAGCGATGAGATGCTCCAGTAGAATCGACTCCCTACCAAACCCATGCGCAGGCGCGCTGCTTGTCGAGGCGTTGCGGCGGTGTCCCACTGGGGAACCACAAGGAGTGGTTCTCTACTTCTCATCATCACACTGCCACGCCCTTCTCTACCTCCATGGCTTTGCTTTGCTGCCATATCTGACAGCGGCCAGGTGCTACCTACTGCATGCTACGTGCTACATGCTAAGTGCAAGGTGTGGTATTGCAGGCAGGCAGTGCCGTCCTGCGGCACATCTCAGTTGCGCTGCACTGCGGTGTTCATGTGAGCATCTGGCATCTTGCTGTTGACGTGCGCAGTGCACACAACACAGGGAAGTCTTAATTCTGGCGCGCCTTGAAAGGCGTGTGCGAGTGGGGTGGTGTGAGGGTGACGTCACGTGCGCAGAGGGCGAGCAGGCTCCGCCACCTGCACATTGAGAGGACAGAAAAACTGCATCAACAACTCAACCATGACGCTTCCCCGCACACACAAACATGAGTGGGTGCCAAGGGTGGTTGCGCGTGCATGGGGGTGCATGTGCGTGAGCGTGCACGTGGGCGTGCATGCATGTGCCCGCAGGTGCAACACGAAGCAAGCAGAGCAGGGCAGAGCAGAGCGAGGGTCTCCCCAGCAGGACACGGACCGGCACAGCAGAGGCGGCGTTGGCAGTGGGAGCGGATGGCAGGAAGAGGTCGGGCTCGGCCTCGAGCGTGTTGGGCTCCGTGTCCGGCAGGAGGTACGAGGGCGTGGCGTCCGCTGTCTCCACTCCCATGTCCGCCTCCAATGCATCTAGCTCTGATGCCGTTGTTGGCATGCCATGCACAGCGGCACCAAGGGGGTGAGTTGGCGGATACATCAAGGGAGGGGACAGGGAGGAGGAAGGTGGAGGGCGGAGTGGGGAGGGGGAGGGGAAAGGGAGGAGGGGGAAGGGAGGAAAGGGAAGTGAGGGAGGGGAAGGGAGCAGGATGAACGGAGCAGGCGTAACAGAGCAGGACGGGAGGATGGGGAAGCGGTAAGGCGAGAATGAGCTGGGAGGGAGCGGGAACAGCATAAGCACAAGTGCAGGTGCACCAGCACGCGGCAGGATCAAGTACTTTCATTTTGCACTGAATCCCTCCCTCCACTGCCCATGTCCATCATAACTTCACGTTCTTCATCCCAGGCAATCCCATGCCACCCCATGCCATCCCCATACCCTCCCATCCCACCCCACGGCATCCCACGGCAACCCCCAGCGCACCGCCGAGTAGCTCGTCCTCGTCAATGTCATCGGGCACGCCGTACGACTGGCCGAGCGCCTGCTGGATCTCGTTGCTGTAGTCCATCAGGTCGAACATGTCGTCCTGCATGCTCTGTCACATGCCACGCCGGGGCACGGGCGACAGACAGCACAGGCATCACGCAACGGAGGGGTGCCGTGGTAGGGAGTAGGTGATTAGAGAGTCTCCTTGGTCAGGTGAGAGGCGGGTTTTTCTAATCAAGAATAACTCCTTGCATACACAAATCTCCTGAACAGTATTTTCCCTGTGGACAGGGGTGGCATTTGAGGCATGTGTGGCTCGCTGCCTGCTGCACTTGTGGACGGAGAACGATTAGGTGCAGGAACGGCAGCGAATGAAGCGAGCAACACGGGGAGGGGGAGAACGATTAGGTGGCGCAGAACGGAGGTGTGGGAAGCGAGGAACGCGCAGCAGCAGCAGGGCGTGTGTGTGTGTGCGCGTGTGCAATGCGATGGTCACAGCACGGCGCAGTGCGGTGCTGTGCGGTGCAGTGCAACACTCACATCGATGTCCTCAATCTTGACGGACTTCATCTGCGTCTTGAGCTCCTTGTTGGCCGCCTTCATGGCCGCCACCTGCCACGCCCACCAACCAGTGCGCGGTGAGGGGGCATGGAGACGAGGACGGGTGAGTGATTCAATGGGGGAAAAGTGGGGGGAGGAGAAGTGGGGGCGTGGGAGCACACAGAGGAAAGGGAAGCATGGATGAGGGTGAGCTTGCACGTGAAATTAGGAGTTAAATATTGCTGCCATCCTCTACGCCACAGCAAGTCTTGAGGTCCGTGTGGCATGAATGGGCTCTTTGCAGGCATGGCGGGGGCAGGCATGGCGGGGGCAGGCATGGCGGGGGCAGGCATGGCGGGGGCAGGCATGGCGGGGGCAGGCATGGCGGAGGCAGGCATGGCGGGGGCACGCATGGCGGGGGCACGCATGGCGGGGGCACGCATGGCGGGGGCAGGCATGGCGGGGGCACGCATGGCGGGGGCAGGCATGGCGGGGGCAGGCATGGCGGGGGCAGGCATGGCGGGGGCACGCATGGCGGGGGCAGGCATGGCGGGGGCAGGCATGGCGGGGGCAGGCATGGCGGGGGCAGGCATGGCGGGGGCAGGCATGGCGGGGGCAGGCATGGCGGGGGCACGCATGGCGGGGGCACGCATGGCGGGGGCAGGCATGGCGGGGGCACGCATGGCGGGGGCACGCATGGCGGGGGCACGCATGGCGGGGGCACGCATGGCGGGGGCACGCATGGCGGGGGCACGCATGGCGGGGGCAGGCATGGCGGGGGCAGGCATGGCGGGGGCAGGCATGGCGGGGGCAGGCATGGCGGGGGCAGGCATGGCGGGGGCAGGCATGGCGGGGGCAGGCATGGCGGGGGCAGGCATGGCGGGGGCAGGCATGGCGGGGGCAGGCGTGGCGGGGGCAGGCGTGGCGGGGGCAGGCATGGCGGGGGCAGGCATGGCGGGGGCAGGCATGGCGGGGGCACGCATGGCGGGGGCAGGCATGGCGGGGGCACGCATGGCGGGGGCACGCATGGCGGGGGCACGCATGGCGGGGGCACGCATGGCGGGGGCAGGCATGGCGGGGGCAGGCATGGCGGGGGCAGGCATGGCGGGGGCAGGCATGGCGGGGGCAGGCATGGCGGGGGCAGGCATGGCGGGGGCAGGCATGGCGGGGGCAGGCATGGCGGGGGCAGGCATGGCGGAGGCAAGCACGTGGTGGTACTGACAGTGGCCTGCGCGTCCTTGATGCCCTCCTGTGCGAACGCCACTTGCTCCACGTTGAAGCTCTGGTTGTACAGGTTGTCCCTCTGCCCCTCCAACCTGCCACCCGCCACCCATGCGCCATGCGCCATGCGCCATGCGCCATGCGAAACGTGCAGCACAACGTGCACATGCAAGGAGGAGAGGGATGATAGCAGTGAGAGCACGGTAGCAGACGAGAGAGGAGGTACTGAGTAGACGAGTATCCATCTCCACGCACACTGGGACACACACGCACACGCCAACAGACGCCACAACGTGAGAAGAGAACCACCCGCACGCCATCCACGCCCTATGAATGCACGCCCTATGAATGCACGCCCTATGAACCACGCCCCGTGCACCACGGCGTGTAATACTCACATCTTCTTCTGCTTCAGCACGCGCATGGCTCGCGCCTTGAGCGCCTCCTGCGCCGGCCCGGGCCGCGTGCGCTTGATCTGGTCGCGGTACCGCACCAACTCCGCCTCTAGCTTGCGAATCTTCTCGTCCAACGAGTCGCCGCGCGCATTGATCTGGCACGGACACACGTGGCGCGGCGCGGCATCGTGGAGAGGGTGCAGGGTGGGTTGGTGAGCAAGATGACAGGTCAATGGCACGTGACGACAAGACACGCACGGAGATGGTGTGAAAGAGAGAGAGGGCGACGATGATAGAGGTGCAGGGATGTGGTGACACGAGGGGCAAAGAAGACGAACGAATTCAAATATCAGGGGGAGAAGCAAGAAAAAAAGAAGGGCAGGCAGCGATAGAGGGAAAGGAGAGCAGGCGAGGGCGAGAGAGAAAGGAAGGGCGACGTGGGTCCCGCGCGGGCGAAGCTTGTCCTTACTCTTTCTGACGCTTCCGTGAGGCTCGGTGCCGGCGTCTTCTCTTTTTTCACGCCGAATATGCGATTCATCTCGACTCTACGTTCAAGTTATGTGATGATAAGTGCACGTCGGCTGGAAGACCGCGACGCGAGAAGGAAGGTGCCTTCACGAGACTACAATCTGCTCACTGGAATCCGAATAACGTAGGTGGCTATTCTGTTCGGATGGTTCGAGGGAGGAATTCTAGCTCAATTGGTAAACTAAACGTCACTAAACGCGCGGAGAAAGAAGGGCGGTGATTGGACGCCCGCTGACGGTGAGACGAGAGCGCGGAAAACTGGATGTGCGGTGGTGGAGCGGCCGCAGGAACAACTGCCTTATAAGCGAGAGGCAGGGGACTGTCACAAGTGATAACCAGTTTTCTGTGACAGGCGCGCTGGAGCAAGAAGAGAGAAGTGATGGGAGGAGGTGGTGGTGGGGACTAGTGGGGTGGGGAGTCATGAATCCCAGAAGTGGCACGGATTGGGATTGGGGATTTGGACGGAGATGAAAGTGGAGGGTGGGAGGGCAGGGAGGGAGTACGTGGTGCTTCCACGCAGGTCACGAGTGCCGTGTGCGAGGTTGAGCATATCATTTGCTTACTGTACCGCCCCAAATCGAACAGCACCGACAACTTGTATCCCTACTTCAGATGCTCATCTCTAGAAGTGTAAGGAATTTTCCTGAATTCCTTGGGGTTGACTGCTTCGTGTACAGCCCCAATTTTCGGACTTAGCACGTTCGGCCGATCTCAACGCTGCCGAGGCTCCTCGCGTCGCCTTCGGCATTCCCCGTCGCCAAACCTGCACCCAACCTCGCTTGTCCGAGGTTCCCTCCTAGCTAGGCTAGCTCCTACATTGAATTCTCAGTTCATTCAATCACAGCCTCGTTATTCTTTTACCTGCGCACTCTCCTTTAAACTCATAATACCTGGTATCAGAGCTACTTTCCTAGTTCACCCCGCTTTTCCGAGGGTAGTTTGGTGGCACGGGTGTGGCTGGTTTAGTGACTACACGACGGTTGGCTGCAGAGACTGTTAATTCAATCCTGCCTGACTCCGATAGTTCGTGTTTTCACTTGCCTGAAGGCCACGAAGACCCGATTGCCCACCAGACGCAGCGCTGGGTACGTGGAGCAGGAGGCGGTTAACAGACTGATGGCGCAAGTGGCAGAAATGCAGAAGGGCATGGAGTCATAAATGTCAAACATATCTATGTATGTTATAATACTGGGTAGGCTGTAGTCGGGTAGACTATTTGGGGTACAACCCCTTAGGGTTCTCCCTTGTACCAAAATCACTCGACATTCTAGTCACTTCTCTCTCATGCCTAAGTTTCTAAGATGGTATCTAGAGCATAGGTCTTTAGGACCTACGATTAGGGCCCACCGGTTACCACGTTACCTCACCTACGGCCTTGCCTGCCTGCCTGCCTTGCCTGTTGCCCGCGCGCGCCTCGGCTGCACGCGCACGGCCCCCCCTTTTTTTTTCCGCGCACGCCGCTTTAGCAGCCCGCGCAGCCCGTTTTCGGCCCCGCGCGCCGCGTCAGCCGCCCGCGCAGACTGCTGCCGGCCCGGGCGACGCTTAGGCCGCCAGCGTGCAGCCCGCTTAGGCCCCGCCCGTACAACCCGCCGCCGCACGCAGCCCGCAGCCGCGCGCAGCCCGCAGCCGCGCGCAGCCCGTCGCCACGCGCAGCCAGCAGCCGCGCGCAGCCCACAGCCGCGCGCAGCCCGCAGCCGCACGTGCCCTGCCCGTGTGACGCCCGTGAGCCGCGCGCCTGCCTGTCTTAGCCTGCCTTGAACGCCTGCCTTGAGCGCCTGCCTTGAGCGCCTGTCTTGAGCGCCTGCCTAGAGTGCCTGCCTGCAAAAAGCGCCTGTCTGCCTTGAGCGCCTGCCTGCCTTGAGCGCCTGCCTGCCAAGAGCGCCTGCCTGCCTTGAGCGCCTGCCTGCCAAGAGCGCCTGCCTGCCTTGAGCGCCTGCCTGCCTTGAGCACCTGCCTGCCTGCCTTGAGCGCCTGCCTGCCAACCGCGCGTTTACTTGCCCTGCGCGCCATCTCCGCTACCTTGCTTGCACTGCTACTATGGCGACGCTTAATGTGCCCGCGTTCGATCCTGACGGTCGTCCAGTAGAGTTCGCCACCTGGCTTGACGACCTGCAACTGTTCCTCCTGACTGATGCCAAGGACGGTGTTTCCCTGTTCGATTACGTGTCTGGCACTGCCGTTGCTCCTGCTGACACTGAGCCTGCTCTAGACCGCTCCCAGTGGCAGACCCGCAATGCTGCTGCACGCCTAGCTATTCGCAACCATCTGCCGATCACAGAGCGCGCGCATTTTAGCCAGCACAAGACTGCCAAGGCACTGTACGATGCTGTAGTTGCCCGCTACTCTTCCCCGGCCACTGCAGCCCTAGGTCGGCTTATGCTACCCTACCTGTTCCCCGACCTGTCTTCGTTTACCACCGCTGAGGACCTCATCTCGCACCTACGCGCTTGTGACACTCGCCTTCGTGCCGCCCTTCCAGCCGAGTTCCTCGCAAAGAACCACCCCCCGATGTACTTTACTCTCTATTTCCTCATCACCCGCCTCCCTGACACTCTTCGCTCAGCCAGGGACCATTTCCTCGCCCTTGACCCCCATTCTCTCACTGTCGACGGCCTCGAGAAGCACCTCCTAGCAGCCGAGAAGAACATTCTAGCTCTATTTGCTGCTCGTGGTACTCCCCGCACTCCCCTCTCTGAGGGGTGCTCCCCCTCCCCTCTTACCCCCTCCTACGCCTCCGCAGCTGCTGCTGTCGACCTCCTTGGTGCTGAGAAGGTCGCAGCTACTTCCGCTCCGACTGGGAAGCGCAGTGGCAGGGGTGGCGGACGTGGCGGTGGAGGGGGCGGTGGTGGAGGCGGCGGGGGCGGTGGGGGTGGTGGCGGTGGTCGTGGGGGTGGAGGTAGTGGTGGGGGCGGTGGTGGTGCCGGGAACAGTGGCGGTGGCAGCGGCGGTGGTGGCGGAGGGGGGAGTGGTGGTGGTGGCGGTGGTGGGGGCTTGGGTGACGCCGGTGGTGGCCAGGGTCAGCAGCAGCAGCAGCAGCGTCAGCGCCAGACCCCCACTTCCCAGCAGCTTCTTGACTGGTATGCCGGGCGTGGGGCGTCTAGGGGTCCTGGTCGCTGCCCCTATATCATTCGCACAGGTCCCCGCGCTGGTCGCCAGTGCACAGGGTTTCACAATAAGTACCGCTGCTTCGCTCGGCTCAGCGACGCCTGGCGCGTCAAGTATCCTGATGCTCCTAAGTTCCCCAACTGGGCAGACCTGCTTAGGCGTGATGTACCTATTTTGATCTTGACTATGAGACTATTCTTGCTGCTATGTATGCATTGACTGTTAGTGCTGAGGGTGACTGCTACTTGTGTGTGGCGCCTGACCCCGGTATAGCCCCAGGTATAGCGCCTGTGGCACTAGGTGCTTGTGAGTCTGTTCCCCCTGGTACTGCGTCCGCACAGGCCTTGCACACCTTCACACTTGACTTTGGTGCTTCCCGCTGTTTCTTTCGCGACAGCACCATAGTCACTCCCCTCCCTACACCTGTTCCTGTCTCACTGGCTGACCCCTCTGGGGGCCCAGTGCTTGCTCGGTCTTCCACTGTGCTTCCGTGTCCGGCGGTCCCGTCTGGTGAGCTGTCTGGTCTCCACCTCCCCTCGTTCTCTACGAACTTGGTGAGCATTGCCGTCCTTCAGGATCACTGGGTTGACACCTTTACTCCTGGAGGACAGCGTGTGGCGACGTGCACGTGCTCCCGGACCGGCCGTCACCTGGCCACGTTCACACGTGCGCCTGGGTCCAGTCTGTACACCCTCACCACTACGTCGTGCTCCACCCCTTTGTCTCCCCACCTGTACGCGTCTGCTCAGGTAGCTACCCAGTGTGAGTGTCGCCGGCTGTCGCACAACACTCTCCTGTGGCACCACCGCCTTGGTCACCCCTCCCTGCCTCGCCTTCGTAGCATGCACTCTCGCTTCCCGGTCTCTAACCTTCCCAGGTCTCTGCCTGCCCTCCCTCCCTCGCCTGCGCCACCCTGCATTCCTTGCGTCGAGGGGCGGTAGCGCGCCGCTCCTCACTCCTCCACGTTCCCTCCCACAGAGGCTCCACTGCAGACTCTCCACCTGGACGTGTGGGGCCCAGCCTGCGTCCGTGGACAGGGCCACGAGCGGTACTTCCTGCTGGTCGTCGACGACTACACGCGTTACACCACGGTCTTCCCCTTGCAGCGCAAGGGGGAGGTCCCTAATGTTTTGATCCCATGGATCCGCGCTGTTTGTCTCCAGCTCCGTGAGCGGTTCCACTCGGACTTTCCTGTCCTGCGTCTGCACTCTAACAGGGGTGGTAAGTTCTCCTCAGACCTCTTGGCAGCCTTCTGTGCGGAGCACGGCATCCGCCAGATGTTCACGCTTCCGGCCTCTCCGCAGCAGAATGGGGTTGCTGAGCACTGCATTGGCTTAGTCATGGAGGTCGCTCGTACCTCCATGATCCATGCGGCTGCCCCCCATTTTCTGTGGCCATTTGCGGTCCGATATGCCGCGCATCAGCTCAACCTCTGGCCCCGTGTCTCCTTGCCGGAGACCTCGCCCATACTGCTGTGCACGGGGAAGGGTGGCGATGCGTCGCGTTTCCGGGTCTGGGGTGCTCATGTCTTTGTCCGCGATACCACCGCGGACAAGCTCTCCGCTCACGCCATTCCCTGCGTCTTCCTTGGCTTTGTCCCTGACGCGCCTGGCTGGCAGTTTTACGACCCCGCCTTGCGCCGTGTCTTTCCGTCTCAGGACGTCACCTTTGATGAGTTTGTTTTCTTTTACCGTCTCTTTCCCTATCGCACTGCCCCTCGCCCCCCCCGCCGCTCTTTCTCGCCCCAGGTCCTCCCCAGGTAGACCCCCTCCCCGCGCCAAGTCCTGCTCCTTCAGGTGTTTCTCAGGTAGACCCTCCCGTGCCTGCGCTTGTTGAGGTCACTGGTGACTCAGGTCCTGCTGGGGGTGGTGCTGTCTGTGGGGGTGCTGAGCCTGGGGGTGCGGAGCTTGTGGGTGCTGAGCCTGGGGGTGCGGAGCTTGGGGGTGCTGAGCCTGGGGGTGCGGAGCCTGCGCGTGAGGACCCAGGAGGTACTGAGCCGAGGAGTGCAGAGTCTGGGGGCGCTGAGCCTGAGCGTGAGGAGCCTGGAGGTGCTGAGCCTGCACGTGAGGAGCCTGGAGGTCCTGAGCCTGGGGGTGCTGTGTCTGGAGGTGCTGAGCCCGGGCGAGAGGAGCTTGGGGGTACTGAGTCTGGGGGTGCGACGCCAGAGGTTCTGAGTCTGCTGCTGCGTGGTCTCCTTGGAGTAGCCGCCTTCGTCCGCGTGTGCCTCTCACCTCACAGCAGCTGCACGACTGATACGGTCGCCATCACAGTCGCGCTTCTGGAGCTCGGGGCTCTGCTGCTGGAGGTACTTCTGCTGACGTCACTGGAGTTGGGAGTGGTGCTGATCCTTTGTCTACTGGAGGTGCTGGAGTCGCTGGTCCCGGAGATACTCGAACTGGAGGTACTGGAGCTGCTGTGGCTGGAGGTACTGTGTCTGAGGTTGCTACTGCTGGAGACCCTGGGTCTAGGGGTGCAGCTGCTGGAGGTGCTGGAGCTGCTAAGGGTTCTAGAGCTGCTGGAGGTGCTGGAGCTGCCGAGGGTACTGGAGCTGCTGGAGGTGCTGGAGCTGCTGAGGGTACTAGAGCTGCTGGAGGTGTTGGAGCTGCTAGTGCTGGTGGCACTACACAGCCGCGCCTGTTCTTCGCTCCGCCGTCTCCGTCGTCTCAGCCACCGCCTGACTCTGCGCTTCACCACGTTCTCAGTCTCCCTTCGTCTACTGGTCTTCCGTTACAGCCTGGCTCCCCGCTGCTTGCTCCTTCTCCTTACACTGAGCAGACAGGGGGCCTTGCTGAGCATCGTGAGCCTACGTCGCGTCCTGTCTCGCCTGTCCATTCTGGTCGTTCCGGTCGTCGTGTTCCTCGTTCGCGTCAGCCGGCTGTCCCCGGCACCCACCTTGTTGTCCGTCGTCCTTCCTCTCCTCCGCAGCGTGTTCCTCTGCCTTCTCCCTCTGCGTCCTCTCTGCCTGACGTTGCGGACCCTGAGTCTGACCAGTTTTGTACTGAGCACCCTACTGTCACGCGTCTGTTAGCCACTGTGGTCACTGACCCGTCGTTTGAGTCCACTGCTGCGTCTGCCCTAGTCGCTGAGCTTGTCGACTTTGCTCCTGCCTGTCGTCTAGACTACGCTGCTAGTCTTATTGTTGAGTCTAAATCTGTTTGTCCTCCGTCCGTTGGGGGTGAGTGTGCTCTTAGCACGGACGTCCTTGAGGACAGGCACGAGGACCTTGAGTGTCTTGCAACCGCTGCGCCTCATCTCGTGGCCATGCTGCTTGCCCCTGAGGGAGACACGGATGCACCAAACATCCTGACCCCGCGCTCTTACGCTCAGGCGATCGCGGGTGAGTACTCTTCTCAGTGGCAGACATCCATGGACGCAGAGATGGCATTATGGAAGTCCACATGCACCTACGTCGATGAGGTTCCCCCTCCCGAGGCGAACATCGTCGACGGCATGTGGATTTTCAAGGTGAAGCGGCCGCCAGGTTCTCCGCCTGTCTTCAAGGCTCGTTACGTTGCTCGAGGCTTCAGTCAGCGAGAGGGAGTTGACTTCTTTCAGACCTTCTCTCCCACCCCAAAGATGACCACTCTTCGGGTGCTGCTGCACGTTGCCGCTCAGCGTGAATACGAGCTTCACTCTCTTTACTTCAGCACAACTTTCTTACAGGGTAGCCTGCACGAGGAGATTAGGCTGCACCGCCCACCTGGCTTTACTCGGTCGTTCCCTCCTGGTACCTAGTGGAGCCTCCAGCGGCCGGTCTACGACCTTCGCCAGGCGTCGCGTGAGTGGCATGACACACTGAGGACGACACTTGCGGCTCTTGGGTTCGCTCCTTCGACTGCTGATTCGTCGCTGTTTCTGCGCACCGACACTTCGCTGCCACCGTTCTACATCCTCGTGTACGTCAACGATTTGGTCTTTGCCACTGCTGACACTGAGGCTCTGGCCCTGGTGAAGTCGGAGCTGCAGAAGAGACACACGTGCACAGACCTGGGTGAGTTGTGCAGCTACCTTGGCTTGGAGATCACCCGGGACAGAGCACGCCGCACCTTCACACTGACTCAGTCACACATGGTGCAGCAGGTCCTTCAGCGCTTCAGCTTCATCTGGTCCTCGGCACAGGCCAGTCCTCTGGCTACAGATCACTCGCTCTCAGCTCCACCTTTGGACGAGTCCGTAGAGCCGAGTGGTCCTTACCCAGAGCTAGTTCGCTGCCTCATGTATCTAATGATCTGCACTCGTCCTAACCTTGCGTACCCTCCTGGCCTTCTGGCTCGCTACGTGGCTCCTGGTCGGCATGAAAAGGTGCACATGGATGTTGCTAAGAGGGTACTGCGTTACTTGTGCAGTACATCAGGCATGGGGCTCGTGCTTGGAGGACGGGGTGACGTTGTTCTCACTGGTCACTCGGACGCTTCTTGGGTTGACGACCAGGCTACACAACAGTCGTCACAGGGTTACACCTTCAGTTTTGGCTCTGGCTCTGTTTATTGGCGGTCTACTCGCTCGTCTTCTGTTCTCGGCTCAGTTGTGAGGCTGAGATCTACGCCACAGCCATGGCTGCACAGGAGTTACGCTGGCTCACCTACCTGCGGACCGACTTGGGAGAGAGGCCTCGTTCTCCTCCAGTTCTGTACGTCGACAACAAGGCAGCCATTGCCTTGTGTCAAGAGCACAGACTGGAGCACAGAACGAAGCACATCACTTTGCGTCACATCCTGGCTCGAGAGTTCCATCAGCGGGGTCAGCTTCGTCTTGCTTACGTGGCCACTCGGGCCAACACTGCTGATATATTCACCAAGGCACTTCCGTCTCGTGATCATCAGCGCTTTTGTACCTTGTTGGGCCTTGTGCCTACGTTTCCACACTTGTTGTAGACTCTGCTTGTCCTGAGATATAAATATATAAATATATATATATACATATATACATATATACCTGCTTGCTTGCTTTTGCTAGGTAGTGATCACTGTACGGTTGCTATTCCATACATACCTCTGCATGTGAACTGGCCTTGTGGCCTTTTGCCTGTGCTTGGAGTGTGTGGTGACGTTGTGATCCACCCTGAGCTGCTTTGCTTCTCTTGACTGGTTTTGTGACCCCTTGTTCTCCCCCACTTTGCCTATGGGGTTGTGTCAAACAAATCTATGTATGTTATAATACTGGGTAGGCTGTACTGGGGTAGACTATTTGGGGTACAACCCCTTAGGGTTCTCCCTTGTACCAAAACCACTCGACATTCTAGTCACTTCTCTCATGCCTAAGTTTCTAAGAATAAATGGCGGAAGTGACAACGTTACGAGAGGAAAACGCCGAGCTACGCAAGACGCGAGGTGAAGCGCGTCAAGAGTCGCCCGTCAAGGAAGGCGAGTGCAGGCGGTGAGCAATTCGTTGGACGCGTTCACACGTTATTTCGAAGTAGAGGATAGGCAGCGAGCGGCAGCAGTGCCAATTGCAGTAACGACGATCAAGATTAAACCCGTCAACTCGCCCCCGTTCACTCCTACAGACAAGACGACTACAGTGAAGGGGGTGGCTGTTCGGTGTTGAGTCTTCTTCACTACAACAGGCGTTAACGACGATGCCACGTGTATTAATTATGCGGTTTTGCGGCGCAGCGCTTGAGTGGTGGCACCGGACCTTGGAAACGGGGACCCCGACAAGTGTAACGCATGCGGCAGATGGGACCTCAACACTGACTAATCAAGTAGCAGAATCGATCTTCAGAGTGACCAAGATACGCACGTAGAAGGAGTGGGGCGCAGCCTTACGAGATCGCTTCGAGCACGTATCCGCCTCGGAGCAAGCTCGCATGAAGCTGCGTGCATGGTCGTAGGTGGCATCCGTCCAAGACTACACGGCGTCATTTATGGGCCTCGCCAACCAAGTTAATAACATGTCAGAAGCAAAGCGGTTTGATAAATACATCAGCAGTCTCAAGTACCAAATTCAATACGAGGTTCGCAGGGGCCGCCCGACATCATTCCTAGAAGCAGTACGGCTGGCGGAGTTTACCGATGCGCTGATGCAGTATGCGAGAGTAGCTTTCCGGGAGGGAAATCGCTTCCGTGGCCAGACCCATCGGGCCACGATCAACGCCATCCATACACCCGATCGCCCTCCTAAGGGACCGTGTGAGAAGAAGTGAACGAGAAATGAATTGACTACGAACGAGGTGAGTACAAATAGGAAACCCTAATTGGGTTGTACCCCCTATGGGATACCCCACTATAGCCTACACAAACAAGTAAGCTATAATGTTCTGACACACCCCCATAGGCAAAGTGGGGGAGAACAAGGGGTCACAAGACCAGTCAAGCAAAGCAAAGCAAAGCTCAGGGTGGATCACAAAGTCACCACACATTCCGAGCACAAGTTCAAAGGCCACAAGGCCAGTTCACATGCAAGATCATATATAGATATATACAAGAGTCAAGCAAGCAAGAACAAGAGTATATATAGGTGAAGGTACAAGCAAGGTCAAGAAGTGAGCAAGTGAGGCCAGACTGGCACAAGACCCAGCTGCGTGCAGCAACGCTGATGATCACAAGGTGCAAGTGCCTTGGTGAAGACATCAGCAGTGTTGGCCTCCAGAGGCCACGTACGCAAGTCGCAACTGTCCACGCTGCTGTAGCTCACGAGCAAGAAAGTAGCGGAGAGCAATGTGCTTTGTCCTGTGCTCCATTCGCTGCTCTCGACACAAGGCCAGCATGGCCTTGTTGTCTACGTACAGGACTGGAGGAGAACGAGGCGGCTCTCCAAGGCCGGTCAGCAGGTAGGTGAGCCAGCGTAACTCCTGTGCAACCATAGCCCCGGCGTAGATCTCAGCCTCACAACTGGAGCCGAGAACAGAAGAAGAGCGAGTAGCCCGCCACGAAACAGAGCCGGAACCAAGGCCGAAGGAGTAACCCTGTGACGACCGCTGCGTAGCCTGGTCGTCAGCCCAAGAAGCGTCCGCGTGCCCAGTGAGGACCACTGGACTGCGCCCTTCAAGCACTAGCCCCATGCCCGATGTACTGCACAAGTAGCGCAACACCCTCTTCGCTGCAGCCATGTGCTCTGGTCGGTGTCTCCCAGGAGCAACATAGCGTGCGAGAATGCTGAGAGGGTATGCAAGGTCAGGTCGTGTGCAGGTCATCAGGTACATGAGGCACCCAACAAGCTCTGCATATGGGCCACTCGACTCTACGGACTCATCCGAAGGCAGAGCTGAGAGCGAGTGGCGAGTAGGCAGAGGAGTGGCCTGAGGCGAGGAGTACGTGAAGCCGAAGCGCTGAAGGACCTGCTGCACCATGTGTGACTGAGTCAGAGTAATGGTGCGGCGTGCTCTGTCCCGGGTGATCTGCAAGCCAAGGTAGCTGCGCAGTTCGCCCAGGTCAGTGCACGTGTGTCTCTTCTGCAGCTCGGACTTCACGTAGGCGAGTCCAGCAGTGTCCGCTGTGGCAAAGACCAAGTCGTCGACGTACACGAGGATGTAGAACGGCGGCAGAGAGGTGTCGGTGCGTAGAAACAGCGACGGGTCGGCAGTAGAAGGAGCAAACCCAAGTGCCGCAAGCGTAGTCCTCAGTGTGTCGTGCCACTCACGTGGCGCCTGGCGGAGACCGTAGACTGGACGCCGGAGACTCCACTGGGTACCAGGAGGGAAAGACCCAGTGAAGCCAGGTGGGCGACGCAGCCAGATCTCCTCGTGCAGGCTGCCCTGCAAGAAAGCAGTGCTGAAGTCGAGAGAGTGCAGCTCGTAGTCGCGGTGAGCAGCAACGTGCAGCAGTACCCGAAGAGTGGTCATCTTCGGGGTGGGGGAGAAGGTCTGAAAGTAGTCAACTCCCTGTCGCTGACTGAAGCCACGAGCCACGTAACGCGCCTTGAAGACAGGCGGAGAGCCTGGCGGCCGCTTCACCCTGAAGATCCACATGCCACTGACGATGTTCGCCCCAGGAGGGGGAACAGCGTCAACGTAGGTGCCTGTGGACTTCCAGGAAGCCATCTCTGCATCCATAGCTGCCTGCCACTGAGAGGAGTAGGGACCCTCTATCGCCTCCGCGTAAGAGCGCGGAGTCGGGATGTCTAGTGCATCCGGGTCTCCCTCAGGGGCGAGCAGTACAGACGCGAGATGAGGTGAAGCGGCGGCCAGACACTGGAACTCCTCCTGCCTGTCCTCAAGGACGTCCGTGCCTAGGGCACACTCACCCCCGACTGACGGAGGACAGGCAGACTCAGACTCAGCGACAAGACTGGCAGCGTAGTCTAGACGACAGCGCGCAGCAAAGTCGACAAGCTCAGTGACAAGGGCAGACGCAGCAGAAGACTCGAAGGAAGGGTCCGTGACAGCAGTAGCAAGGAGACGCGTGACAGTGGGACTGGCAGCACGAAGAGAGTCCGACTCCGTGTCGGCAAGAGCAGGAAGAGAGGAAGCAGGAGGAGAAGGCAAAGGGGCACGCAGAGGAGCACTGGACGGACGCAGAGACATCCGGTGCGTGCCAGGGACAGGAGGAGGACGCTGACGCGAACCGCGACCACTAGTGCGTGCAGTGCGAACAGACGACGCAGGACGAGACGCAGGCTCACGACGCTCAGTAAGACCTCCAGTCGGACCAGCGTAGGGAGAAGGAGCAGGCAAAGGGGAGGCAGGCTGTAGCTGTGACTGTGACGGGACTGGCTGTGGACCCTCTAAGGGAGGAGGAGGAGGACCAGGAGAAGGTGTCAGACCAAGAACCTGCTGCAGGAGCGGAACGAAGTACGGTCGGGGCCGCGTGGCGACGCCAGAAACAGCAGGGACAGCACCAGTACCCCCAGCAGGAGTACCCGCTCCAGCAGCACCTCCAGCAACACCTCCAGCAGCACCAGGAGCACTGCCAGTCGGACCGCCAACAGTAGTCTCAGCGCCAACACCCTCAGCAGCACCAGCTCCAGGAGAACCCTCAGGCCCAGCAGCTCCAGCACCCACAGCACGAGCACCTCCGGGACGCGCGGCAGCAGCACCCTCTGCAGCCGAAGAACCTCCAGCACCAGCAGCACGCCTCCAGCGCCGGGCAAACCACTCACGCAGCTCCTGTGGGGAGAGTGGCTCTCGGCGAGACGAAGCACCTCCAGGCTGAGAACCTCCAGGCGAAGAACCTCCAGGCGCAGCACCCTCAGGCAAAGCACCTCCAGGCGGAGCACCCCCAGTCTCAGCACCCCCAGACTCAGCACCCCCAGGCTCAGGACCCCCAGACTCAGTACCCCCAGGCTCAGCACCCCCAGGCTCAGCACCCCCAGGCTCAGCACCCCCAGACTCCGCACCCCCAGGCTCAGCACCCCCAGGCTCAACTCCCGCAGCAGCACCAGAGTCACCAGTGACCTCGACAGGCTCGACCGCGTCTACCTGGGACACACCTGAAGGGGCAGGACCTTGAGGGGGGAGGGGGTCTACCGGGGGGGGACCTGGTACCAAGAAGAGCGGGGGCGGGGGAAGGGAAGGAGTGCGGTAGGGGAAGAGGCGGTAGTAGGGTACCGACTCGTCGAACGTGACGTCCTGGGAGGACAGAACACGCCGAGAGGTGGGGTGGTAGAACTGCCACCTAGGGGCGTCGGGGGGGAACCCCAGGAAGACGCAGGGAGCAGCGCGAGGGGACAGCTTGTCCGCAGACAAGTCGCGGACAAACGCCCGAGATCCCCAGATCCGGAACGCCGACGCATTGCCAACCTTCCCCGTCCACAGCAGGGCTGGGGAGGTCTCCGGCCTGGAGACCCTGGGGTGGAGGTTGATCTGATGCGCCGCGTACCTGACCGCAAACGGCCACAAAAAATGGGGGGCAGCCGCATGCATCATAGACGTACGAGCGACGTCCATGACCATGCCAATGCGGCGCTCAGCAATCCCATTTTGCTGCGGTGAGTCCGGAAGCGTGAAGGTCTGGCGGATGCCTCGCGCACGACAGAAGGCACGCAGAAGGCCAGACACTGGAACCCCTCCTGCCTGTCCTCAAGGACGTCCGTGCCTAGGGCACACTCACCCCCGACGGACGGAGGACAGGCAGACTCAGACTCAGCGACAAGACTAGCAGCGTAGTCTAGACGACAGCGCGCAGCAAAGTCGACAAGCTCAGTGACAAGGGCAGACGCAGCAGAAGACTCGAAGGAAGGGTCCGTGACAGTAGTAGCAAGGAGACGCGTGATAGTGGGACTGGCAGCACGAAGAGAGTCCGACTCCGGGTCGGCAAGAGCAGGAAGAGAGGAAGCAGGAGGAGAAGGCAAAGGGGCACGCAGAGGAGCAGTGGACGGACACAGAGACATCCGGTGCGTGCCAGGGACAGGAGGAGGACGCTGACGCGAACCGCGACCACTAGTGCGTGCAGTGCGAACAGGCGACGCAGGACGAGACGCAGGCTCACGACGCTCAGTAAGACCTCCAGTCGGACCAGCGTAGGGAGAAGGAGCAGGCAAAGGGGAGGCAGGCTGTAGCTGTGACTGTGACGGGACTGGCTGTGGACCCTCTAAGGGAGGAGGAGGAGGACCAGGAGAAGGTGTCAGACCAAGAACCTGCTGCAGGAGCGGAACGAAGTACGGTCGGGGCCGCGTGGCGACGCCAGAAACAGCAGGGACAGCACCAGTACCCCCAGCAGGAGTACCCGCTCCAGCAGCACCTCCAGCAGCACCTCCAGCAGCACCAGGAGCACTGCCAGTCGGACCGCCAACAGTAGTCTCAGCGCCAACACCCTCAGCAGCACCAGCTCCAGGAGAACCCTCAGGCCCAGCAGCTCCAGCACCCACAGCACGAGCACCTCCGGGACGCGCGGCAGCAGCACCCTCTGCAGCCGAAGAACCTCCAGCACCAGCAGCACGCCTCCAGCGCCGGGCAAACCACTCACGCAGCTCCTGTGGGGAGAGTGGCTCTCGGCGAGACGAAGCACCTCCAGGCCGAGAACCTCCAGGCGCAGCACCCTCAGGCAAAGCACCTCCAGGCGGAGCACCCCCAGTCTCAGCACCCCCAGACTCAGCACCCCCAGGCTCAGCACCCCCAGACTCAGTACCCCCAGGCTCAGCACCCCCAGGCTCAGCACCCCCAGGCTCAGCACCCCCAGACTCCGCACCCCCAGGCTCAGCTCCCGCAGCAGCACCAGAGTCACCAGTGACCTCGACAAGCTCGACCGCGTCTACCTGGGACACACCTGAAGGGGCAGGACCTTGAGGGGGGAGGGGGTCTACCGGGGGGGGACCTGGTACCAAGAAGAGCGGGGGCGGGGGAAGGGAAGGAGTGCGGTAGGGGAAGAGGCGGTAGTAGGGTACCGACTCGTCGAACGTGACGTCCTGGGAGGACAGAACACGCCGAGAGGTGGGGTGGTAGAACTGCCACCCAGGGGCGTCGGGGGGGAACCCCAGGAAGACGCAGGGAGCAGCGCGAGTGGACAGCTTGTCCGCAGACAAGTCGCGGACAAACGCCCGAGATCCCCAGACCCGGAACGCCGACGCATTGCCAACCTTCCCCGTCCACAGCAGGGCTGGGGAGGTCTCCGGCCTGGAGACCCTGGGGTGGAGGTTGATCTGATGCGCCGCGTACCTGACCGCAAACGGCCACAGAAAATGGGGGGCAGCCGCATGCATCATAGACGTACGAGCGACGTCCATGACCATGCCAATGCGGCGCTCAGCAATCCCATTTTGCTGCGGTGAGTCCGGAAGCGTGAAGGTCTGGCGGATGCCTCGCGCACGACAGAAGGCACGCAGAAGGCCAGAGGAGAACTCTCCGCCTCTGTCCGAGTGCAGATGCAACACAGGAAAGTCCGAGCCAAAGCTCTGCCTGAGCTGGAGACGAGCCTCGCGGATCCAGTCGATCAGCACCTCAGTGACATCACCCTTGCTGCGCAAGGGGAAGACTGCGGTGTAACGCGAGTAGTCGTCAACCACCAACAGGAAGTAGCGCTCGTGACTGAGTCCACGAACGCGGGCAGGGCCCCACACGTCCATGTGAAGTGTCTGCAACGGAGCCTCTGTCGGAGGAAACTGGGAGGAGTGAGGGGCAGCACGCTGACGCCCCTCGACATTGGGGACACAGGCAGGGCCAGGGCCCTGAGGAAGGGGAGGGAGGGACCGGGGGAGACCAGACACAAGAAGACGGGAGGCCATGCCTCTGAGCCGAAGCAGAGAGGGGTGGCCAAGGCGGTGGTGCCAGAGGAGAGTCTCGTGAGACAGACGGCGACACGAACAGGGGGCAGACTCAGGACCAGACCTGGACGCTGCAGCAAACACCTGACCAGACGAAGGGACTCTACCAGACTCAGCACCGGGAGGAGAAGCAGTGGTCAGTGTGTACAGGCTCGACCCTGGCTGACGTGTAAACGTAGCTAGGTGGCGACCTGTGCTTGCCTCTGTGCAGTGTGTCACCCGCTGACGAGCAGGAGTGAACTGGTGGACCCCCACATCCTGTAGGTCAGCACCACTCACCAGGTTCGTAGAGAACGAGGGGAGGTAAAGACCTGTCAGGGTGCCAGAGGGAGCCGCCGGACACGGGAGGACTGTGGAGAAACGAGACAGAACAGGACCCCCAGAAGGGTCAGCCAGGGGCACCGCAACCGGCCGACTAAGCGGCGTGAGTGTGGTGCGGTCCCGAAAGAAGGAGCGAGACGCCCCAGAGTCAAGGGTGAAGGTGTGGGAGGCAGAAGCCGACACAGTACCTGAGAGGGTAGACTCACTAGCACCTGAGAGCACAGAAGCACTGGCACCTAGAGCAGCAGCCTCAGTGGCACCTGACACAGCAGTACCAATGCCCGGGTCGGGCGGAAAGCACCGGTAACACTCACCATCATCACTAACAGTCACAGCATACATGGCAGCAAGGATAGCATCAAAGTCAAGATCAAACACAGCTACACCAGCCCTAGACAGCTCTCCCCAGCGGGGGATCTCAGAGGCCTCCGGAAACTGCTGGCGCCAAGCGTCGGTCAGGCGGGCAAAGCAGCGGCGAGCGGTGTGGGTGCCCCCACACTGCTCACCCTCGCGGTCGCCGGTGCGAAGGACGTAGGCGCAGGGACCGAACGCCCCACCACGCTGACGCTGCGAGTACCACTCACGGAGCTACTGAGGGGCGGGGACGTTGCGAGAGCGCTGCTGCTGCTGCTGCTGCTGCTGGCGCTGACCACCCCCAGTGCCGCTCCTCTGGGACGAGCCACTCCGACCACCTCCACCACCGCCACCCCCGCCTCCGCCGCTACCGCCGCCACCGCCACCCTCGCCCCCGCCGCTCCCACTGCCTCCTCCGCCACCACCTCCGCCGCCACCTCCGCCTCCACCGCCGCCACCAGGCCCTCCACCCCCGCCTCCACCCCCACCGCCACCCCCACTCCCCCCGCCGCCCCCACCTCCTCCGCCACCGCCCCCGCTAGCTCCACCCGCTCCCTCACCCCCCTTGCTCCTGCCAGAGCGGCGCCTACCGCTGGGGGCAGACGCCGCACCGACCGACTCTAAATCAACGAGGTCGGCCGCAGCAGTAGAGGCGACAGAGGGTAGCAGGGGGGAAGGAGAACACCCCTCAAAGATGGGGGTGCGCGGGTCACCACGAGAGGCCCCTACAGCGACTATGCTCTTCTCGGCCGCTAGCAGGGACTTCTCGAGGAGGTCGACAGTGAGGGTGGTGGGACAGACAGAGAGAAACTGGTCCCTAACAGCACGAAGGGACTCAGGGAGACGGGTGACTAGAAAGTAGAGGGTGATGTACATGGGAGGGGGGTTTTCAGCGAGGAAGGCAGCAGGAAGCGCAGCTCGGTAGCGAGTGTCACTAGCGCGAAGGTGGGTAAAGAGGTCAGTGACTGTGGGAAAGGCAGTAAGGTCAGGGAAGAGGTACGGTAGCATGAGGCGGCTTAGTGTAGCAGTGGAAGGGGAGGAGTAGCGCGCAACTACAGCGTCGTACAAGGCCTGAGCGGTCTTGCACTGACTAAAGTGTGCACGCTCGGAGGAAGGGAGGTGGCGACGCACAGCAAGACGTGCAGCAGCATCGCGTGTGGCCCACTTGGAGCGAACAGTGGGGTCAGCATCAGCAGGAGGGGCAGGGACAGCGCCAGAGACAAAGTCAAAGAGAGAAACCTCATCGATCGCATCGCACAGTAGGTACAGCTGCAGGTCCTCAATCCAGACAGCAAAGTCAATGGCGCGACCCTTAGCGTCAAAAGTCAGGACACTGGGGGTGGCCATTGTAGCAGCTGACAGTCTCACCGGGCAGGAAGAGTCGGGTAGCAGAACGACACAGCAACACGGCAGCACAGCAGCTGCGCCGGCCCAGGAGCCCCACAGGAGCAGAAGATCGGCTCCTCGGGCGGCTCGGGCGGCTCGGGCGGCTCGGGCGGCTCGGGCGGCTCGGGCGGCTCGGGCGGCTCGGGCGGCTCGAGCGGCTCGGGCGGCTCGGGCGGCATGGGCGGCTCGGGCGGCTCGGGCGGCGTGGGCGTCTCGCGGGCGGCTCGCTGGCGGCTCACAGGCGGCAGCACGGGCGGCTGGTGCGGCTCGTGGACAGCTGCACGGGCGGCTGGAGCGGCGAGCGGGCGGCTCACGGGCGGCTGCACGGGCGGCCGAGGCGGCTCACGGGCGACTGGGGCGGCTGCACGGGCTGCTGGGGCGGCTCGAAGGCTGCTCACGGGCGGCTGCACTGGCGGCCGCACTGGTAGGTGCACGGGCGGGTGCACGGGCGGCCGCACGGGTAGGTGTACGGGCAGGTGCACGGGCAGGTACACGGGCAGGTGCACGGGCGGGCACACGGGCGGCTGCACGGGCTGCTCGTCGGGCGGCGCTAGGGCGGCGCGTGGGCGGCGCGTTGGGCAGCGCGACGGGCGGCGTTAGGGCGGGCAGCGGGCAGCGCGACGGGCGGCGCGTTGGGCAGCGCGACGGGCGGCGCTAGGGCGGCTGCACGGGCAGCGCGACGGGCCGCGCTAGGGCGGCGCGTTGGGCGGCGCGTCGGGCGGCGCTAGGCTGGCGCGTCGAGCGGCGCTAGGGCGGCGCTAGGGCAGCGCGTCGGGCAGCGCTGTGGGCGGCGCGTCGGGCGGCTAGCGCTAGAGCAGGCCGCGGACGGGCGCTAGGGCGCTAGGGGCGGCGCTCACGTTCGAGGGCGGGCGGTGCGCTAGTGGCTAGGGCAGAAAAAAAACGTTTCGAGGTGGTGGGCCCTAAGCACAGGTCCCACAGGGGAACCTGCTCGATACCATGAGAAGAAGTGAACGAGAAATGAATTGACTACGAACGAGGTGAGTACAAATAGGAAACCCTAATTGGGTTGTACCCCCTATGGGATACCCCACTATAGCCTACACAAACAAGTAAGCTATAATGTTCTGACACCGTGTTATCGGTGTGGGAAGACGGGTCGCTACATGAAAGACTGCCACGAGGAACGATAGGAAGCAGCAGGGAAATGTTAGAATGTAGTAGCAGGAATGAATGGACTAGAATTGAGTTGGGTACAAATGTGAAACCCTAGAGGGGCTTGTTAGAATGAGCTCGAGGTTACTAAGTTTTAACTAGGGCCTAGGCTTAGTAGCTTAGGCCCAACTAGGATGTCGAGTGAGTTGGGCCAAGGGTGAGAGGGTTGAGAAAGTTGGAAAGTGAGGTTTCACTATAGGTTCAAGGAACATATAGCATAGGAAACAAAAGGGTGCACCACCTAACAAAGTTTACAATAACTACACTAACTACAGCTACAGGCAGTTACAAATATAAATAGTATAACGTCTGACAGGGCTATACCCCATATTGGCTACCCCACTACAGCCTACACATATATGACATACATATAATTTGACACACCTCCATAGGCAAAGTGGGGGAGAGCAAGGGGTCACGAGACCAGTCAAGAGAAGCAAAGCAAGCTCAGGGTGGAGCTCAGGGTCACCACACACACTGAGCCTAAGCAAACAGCCACAAGGCCAGTTCACATGCAGGGGTATATATGCAACAACAATAGCACAGTGATCTCTACCTACCAAGAGTAAGCATGCAGGTATTTATATATAGATCACAGTACAGGCAGAGCCTACAACAAGTGAGGAAACGTAGGCACAAGGCCCAACAACGTACAAAAGCGCTGATGATCACCAGGCGGAAGTGCCTTGGTGAATATATCAGCAGTGTTGGCCCTAGTGGCCACGTGAGCAAGACGAAGGTGACCCCGCTGCTGCAACTCTCGAGCAAGGAAGTAATGCAAAGTGATGTGCTTCGTTCTGTGCTCCAGTCTGTGCTACAGACACAAGGCAATGGCAGCCTTGTTGTCTACGTACAACACTGGAGGAGAACGAGGCCGCTCTCCCAAGTCGGTCAGCAGGTAGGTAAGCCAGCGTAACTCCTGTGCAGCCATGGCTGTGGCGTAGATCTCAGCCTCACAACCGGAGCTGAGAACTGAAGTCGAGCATGTAGAACGCCAAGAAACTGAACTAGAGCCAAGGTTGAAGGTGTAACCCTGTGACGACCGCTGCGTAGCCTTGTCGTCAACCCAAGAAGCGTCTGAGTGCCCAGTGAGGACAACGTCGCTCCGTCCTCCAAGCACGAGCCCCATGCCCGATGTACTGCACAAGTAGCGTAGTACCCTCTTAGCAGCATCCATGTGCACCTTTCGGTGCCGACCAGGAGCCACGTAGCGAGCCAGAAGGCCAAGAGGGTACGCAAGGTTAGGTCGAGTGCAGGTGATCAGGTACATGAGGCAGCCCACTAGCTCTGGGTAAGGACCACTCAGCTCTACGGACTCGTCCGAAGATGGAGCTGAGAGCGATTGACCTATAGCGAGAGGAGTGGCGTGTGCCGAGGACCAGGTGAAGCTGAAGCGCTGAAGGACCTGCTACACCATGTGTGACAGTGTGATGGTGCGGCGTGCTCTGTCCCGGGTGATCTGCAAGCCAAGGTAGCTGCGCAACTCACCCAGGTCTGTGCACGTGTGTCTCTTCTGCAGCTCCGACTTCACCAGGGCAAGAGCCTCAGTGTCGGCAGTGGCAAAGACCAAGTCGTCGACGTACACGAGGATGTAGAATGGCGGCAGCAAAGTGTCGGTGCGCAAAAACAGCAACGGGTCAGCAGTCGACGGAGCAAACCCAAGAGCCGCAAATGTAGTCCTCAGTGTGTCGTGCCACTCACGCGGCTCCTGGCGGAGACCGTAGACTGGCCGCCGGAGGCTCCACTGGGTACCAGGAGGGAACGACCCAGTGAAGCCAGGTGGGCGGTGCGGCCAGATCTCCTCGTGCAGGTTGCCCTGTAAGAAGGCTGTGCTGAAGTCAAGAGAGTGAAGCTCGTAGTCACGCTGAGCGGCAATGTGCAGCAGCACCCGAAGAGTGGTCATCTTCGGGGTGGGGGAGAAGGTCTTGAAGAAGTCGACTCCCTCCCGCTGACTGAAGCCTTGAGCAACGTAACTGTTGGTGCAACCCTACGGTTTGCACTCGGCTTGTTGTCCGTGTGCGTGCATGTGTGTGTGTATGGAATGGCATGAGGGCATGGGATAATATATATTTCATGCTTATAATTGTGTGTGAATGTTGAGTCATGATGTTGAGTGTGTGTGTCGAGTCAATAGCGAGTTATCGCTAGACGCGTGTTACGCGGTCGTTTGTGTCTCGCGCGCGGTTTCTATTTTGTTGTGCGTAGTTTCTATTTTGTCCTGTGTCGAACGTTTGGCGTGTCGCATGTGTGTGCAGAAGACCCATCAAGAACTCAAGGATGAGTTTGTGATGAAGAGCCCGAGCCTTGGTGTCAAGCCTCAAGTGATTTCGAAGCTCGCCAAAAGGGTGCACCTCAAGATATTGAAGATAGTTACATTACTTTGTGTAGTGTAACATTTCACTTGGTGTAGGCCCTAGTGAAGGGTAGTTTCTGTTGGAATCACTGAACAGGAATGAATGAACTAGCAGTGAAATGAGTACAAGTACCTAACCCTAGAATTGTGTACCCCCTATAGGCTAACCCACTGTAGCCTAAACTAACACAACATATATAATGTTTGACACACCCCCATAGGCAAAGTGGGGTAGAACTAGGGGTCACAAGACCAGTCAAGGCAAAGCAAGGCAAAAGAAGCTCAGGGTGGATCTCAAGGATACCACACAAATTCCGAGCACAAGCAAGTGGTCACAAGACCAGTTCACATGCAGGTTTATAATAGAGCAAAAGGTACAATGATCACAACCTAACAAGAGTAAACATGCAGGTATATATATAGAGATCACAGTACAAACAGACTCAAGAAGTAAGCAAGTGAGGTCCAGTAGGCACAAGGCCTAGAAGAGTGCAAAAGCGCTGATGGTCACAAGGCTGAAGCGCCTTGGTGAACACATCAGCAGTGTTGGCCTCAGAGGCCACGTAACGCAGGCGAAGCTGACCACGCTGCTGCAGCTCTCGAGCAAGGAAGTAACGCAGAGCAATGTGCTTCGTTCTGTGCTCCAGTCTGTGCTCCTCACACAAGGCAATGGCTGCCTTGTTGTCAACGTACAGCACTGGAGGAGAACGAGGCTGCTCTCCAAGGTCGGTCAGCAAGTAGGTGAGCCAGCGTAGCTCCTGGGCCGCCATGGCTGTGGCGTAGATCTCAGCCTCACAACTGGAGCTGAGAACAGAAGAAGAGCGAGTAGAACGCCAAGAAACAGAAGCAGAGCCAAGACTGAAGGAGTAACCCTGAGACGACCGCTGAGTAGCCTGGTCGTCTGCCCAAGAAGCGTCTGAGTGCCCAGTGAGAACAACTGGGACTCGCCCTCCAAGCACTAGCCCCATGCCCGACGTACTGCACAAGTAGCGCAACACCCTCTTAGCTGCATCCATGTGCTCCTTCCGGTGACGGCCGGGAGCGACATAGCGTGCAAGAATGCTGAGAGGGTATGCAAGGTCTGGTCGAGTGCAGGTCATCAGGTACATGAGGCAACCCACAAGCTCTGGATACGGGCCACTCGGCTCTACGGACTCATCCGAAGGCAGAGCTGAGAGCGAGTGACCGGTAGGCAGAGGAGTGGGCTGAGGCGAGGAGTACGTGAAGCGGAAGCGCTGAAGGACCTGCTGCACCATGTGTGACTGAGTCAAGGTGATGGTGCGGCGTGCTCTGTCCCGGGTGATCCGCAAGCCAAGATAGCTTGTCAGTTCACCCAGGTCTGTGCACGTGTGTCTCTTCTGCAGCTCCAAATTCACGTGGGCGAGTGCCACAGTGTCAGCAGTAGCCAAGACCAAGTCGTCGACGTACACAAGGACGTAGAACGGCGGCAGTGAGGTGTCGGTGCGTAGAAATAGCGACGGGTCAGCAGTAGAAGGCGCGAACCCAAGAGCCGCAAGCGTAGTCCTCAGTGTGTCGTGCCACTCACGAGGCGCGTGGCGGAGACCGTAGACTGGCCGTCGGAGGCTCCACTGGGTACCAGGAGGGAACGACCCAGTGAAGCCAGGTGGACGGCGCAGCCAGATCTCCTCGTGCAGGCTGCCCTGCAGGAAAAAAGTGCTGAAGTCAAGCGAGTGGAGCTCGTAGTCACGCTGAGCGGCGAAGTGCAGCAGAACCCGAAGAGTGGTCATCTTCGGGGTCGGGGAGAAGGTCTGGAAGAAGTCAACTCCCTCTCGCTGACTGAAGCCTCGTGCAACGTAACGCGCCTTGAGGACAGACAGACTCAGACTCAGCAACTAGGCTAGCAGCGTAGTCTAGACGACAGCGAGCAGCAAAGTCGACAAGCTCAGCAACTAAGGCAGACGCAGCAGCAGACTCAAAGGAAGGGTCAGTGACAACAGTAGCCAGGAGACGCGTGACAGTAGGACTGGTAGCACGAAGAGAGTCTGACCCAGGGTCAGCAAGAGCAGGAAGAGAGGAAGCAGGAGGAGACGGCAGTGGGACACGCTCTGGAGCGGTGGACGGACGAAGCGCCATCCGGTGAGTGCCTGGGACAGCAGGAAGACGCTGACGCTGGACTCGACTACTAGAGAGAGCAGTGCGGACAGGCGACTCAGGACGAGACTCAGGCGACGCAGGACGAGACGCAGGCTCACGCCGCTCAGTAAGACCTCCAGTCGGACCAGTGTAAGGAGCCGGACCAGGGAGAGAGGAGGCAGACGGTAACGCTGACTGCAGCTGGACAGGTGGAGGACACGCTAAGGAGGGAGGAGGAAAAGGAGGAGGAAGCTGACCAAGAACCTGCTGAAGGAGCGGAACAAAGTACGGCCGAGACCGAGCAGCGACACCAGAGCCAGTAGGGACACCCGCACCAGGGTCCGCAGCACCAGCAGCAGCTCCAACGCCCACGTCCTCAGCACCAGCGGCAGCTCCAACGCCTGGGTCCTCAGCACCAGTAGCAGCTCCAACGCCCGGGTCCGCAGCACCAGCGGCAGCTCCAGCGCCTGGGTCCTCAGCACCAGCAGCAGCTCCAACGCCCGGGTCCTCAGCACCAGCAGCAGCTCCAACGCCCGGGTCCGTAGCACCAGCGGCAGCTCCAACGCCTGGGTCCTCAGCACCAGCAGCAGCTCCAACGCCCGGGTCCTCAGCACCAGCAGCGGCTCCAACGCCCGGGTCCTCAGCACCAGCAGCAGCTCCAACAGCAGCGGGGTCCGTAACACGAGGCACGCCACTCCGAAGAGTGCAGCGCCGCTCGTACCACTCACGGATCCGCTCGCGAGAGGGGAGCTCCCGAACGGGAGAAGAAGCACTAGCACCAGTCCCAGTAGTACGTCCGGCTCGAGCGGTACCTCTCCGGAGGCTGCAGTACTCTAAGTACCACGCATGCAGCTGCTCCGAGGAGAGGGCTCCTCCAGGTGCAGGACTCCCAGGCCTAGTACCTCCAGACTCAGAACCCCCAGACTCCGGACTCCGCAGCTCAGCACCACGAGGCTCCACACCCCCAAGCTCAGCACCCTCAAGCTCCACACCCCCAGGCTCCACACCCCCAGGCTCCACACCCCCAGGCTCCACACCCCCAGGCTCCACACCCCCAGGCTCAGCACCCCCAGGCTTAGCACCCCCAGCAGGACGAGAGTCGACAGCTACCTCAACAGGCTCAACCGGGTCTACCTGAGACACACCTGAGGGAGCGGCACCCTGAGGGGAGAGGGGGTCTGCAACAGCAGCACCTGGCGCGAGGAAGAGAGGCGGGGGGGGGGGGAGCGGGGCAGTGCGGTAGGGGAAGAGGCGGTAGTAGGGGACGGACTCGTCAAAAGTGACGTCCTGGGAGGGCAAGACTCGGCGCGAGGTGGCGTGGTAAAACTGCCAACCAGACGCTTCCGGGACAAAGCCGAGGAAGACGCACGGAACAGCACGGGAGGAGAGCTTGTCCGCAGACGAATCGCGGACAAAAGCTCGAGACCCCCAGACCCGGAAACGCGACGCATCGCCAACCTCCCCCGTCCACAGCAGCGTGGGCGAGGTCTCCGGCAAGGAGACACGGGGCCAGAGGTTGAGCTGATGCGCAGCGTACCGGACCGCAAACGGCCACAGAATGTGGGGGGCAGCCGCATGGATCAAGGAGGTACGGGCGACCTCCATGACCAGGCCAATGCGGCGCTCCGCAACCCCATTCTGCTGTGGAGAAGCCAGAAGCGTGAACGAGTGCTCAATGCCGTGCTCAGCACAGTAGGCTGCCAAGAGGTCGGAGGAGAACTCACCACCTCTGTCAGAGTGCAAGCGCAGGACAGGAAAGTCCGACTGAAAACGCTCGCTGAGCTTGAGACGGGCTCTGCGGATCCAAGGGATCAAGACATCAGGGACCTCACCCTTGGTGCGCAAGGGGAAGACCGAGGTGTAGCGCGAGTATTCGTCAACAACTATCAGGAAGTACCTCTCCTGACCCTGACCACGGACGCGGGCTGGGCCCCACACGTCCATGTGGAGTGTCTGCAAGGGAGCAGTCGTCGAGGGGAACGAGGAGGAGTGAGGAGCGGCGCGCTGCCGTCCCTCGACACAGGGGAGACAGGTAGGAGCAGGCGAGGGTGGGAGGGCAGGAAGGACCCTGGGCAGGCCAGAGACAAGGTACCGGGAGTGCATGGCACGAAGCCGCTGCACAGACGGGTGGCCAAGGCGGTGGTGCCAGAGGACAGTCTCGTGTGCCAAAGAGCGACACGAGCAGGGGGCGGACAGCTGACCTGACGCAGACGCGGACGCAGTCGCAGCAACCTGAGGGGACTCAGTAGTCAGTGTGTACAGGTCCGACCCCGGCTGCCGAGTGAAGGTAGCCAAGTGACGGCCCGTACGAGCACACGTGCAGTGTGTCACGCGCTCGTAGGCAGGGGTGAACTGGTGAACACCCCCGTCCTGGAGTGCACATCCTGCCACCAAGTTCGTAGAGAACGAGGGGAGGTGGAGACCTGACAGTGTGCCCGACGGGACCGCAGGGCAGGGAAGGACAGTGGAAGAGGTCGCAATGACCGGACCCCCAGAGGGGTCAGCAAGGGAGACAGCAACTGGCCGAGCAAGCGGCTCAAGGGCAGTGCGGTCACGAAAGAAGCAGCGAGAAGCACCTGAGTCCAGTGTGAAGGTGTCCAGTGCGGCAGTCAACGCAGTACCAAGGGGGGGAGACACACGAGCACCTAGAGCAGCAGCCTCACCAGCACCTGGGGTAGCCGACACGCGAGTACCTGGAGCGGCAGACGCACTGGCCCTAATGCCCGGGTCGGGCGGCACACACAAGTACTCAGCACCCTCTCCACTAGTAGACATCACATACATGGCAGATAGAATAGCATCAAAGTCTAGAGCATAGATATCAATCCCCTTCTTCAGGAGATCAAGCCAACCGGGCAGCTCAGTGGCCTGAGGGAACTGAACACGCCAAGCGTTGTCGAGACGAGAGAAGCAGCGCTGTGTGGCGTGCGGTCGTCCACACTGCTGACCAGTGCGGTCACCAGTGCGAATGACGTACGTGCAGCTAAGACCACCCCCACCCCCGTGCTGAGAGTACCACTCACGGACCTCCTGGGGCGAGGGAGTGTGCTGCTGGCCCTGGCCACCGCCAGTGCCTCCACGGCCACCACCACCGCTGCCACCTCCTCGACCACCCCAACCCCTGCCGCCGCCTCGTCCACCGCCACCCCAACCGCCGCCTCCACTCCTGCCACCTCCCCCGCCGCTGACGCCACCACCCCCACCGCTACCACTCGCCCCTCCAGCCGAGCCACCACCCCCACTGCCTCCACCGCCCCCACCGCCGCCTCCCCCGCCGTCACCGCCACCAACCTTGCCCCCTTTGCCCTTGCCGCTACGGCGTCCGCTCGAGGCAGACGCAGCGCCGACCTTCTCAGTACCAAGAAGGTCGACAACAGCAGCAGAGGCGACAGAGGGAAGAAGGGGGGAAGGAGAACACCCCTCAAAGAACGGGGTACGGGGGTCGCCACGAGAGGCACCTACAGCGACTATGCTAGTCTCAGCTGCAAGTAGCTCCTTCTCGAGGAGGGCAATGGTGAGCTCAGTGGGGCAACGAGCTAGGAAGTGGTCCCTGACAGCACGCAGTGTGTCAGGGAGGCGGGTGACTAGGTGGTAGAGAGTGAGCCAGAGTGGAGGGGGGTGCGTGGCAAGGAACTCAGCAGGCATGGCGGCACGGAAGCGGGCCTCACTTGTACGGAGGTGCGTGATGAGGTCAGCGACTGTGTGAAAGGAGGCCAGGTCGGGAAACAGGTAGGGGAGGGAGAGACGGCCTAGTGCGGCAGAGGCAAGTGAGGAGTAGCGAGCAACTACAGCTGTGTACAGTGCATGTGCAGTCTTGTGCTGACCAAAGTGCTCGCGTTCGTCTATCGGCAGGGAGTTGCGAATGGCGAAGCGAGCGTGGGCATTACGAGTCTGCCACTGTGAGCGAGCAGTGCTGTCAGCAGTAGCAGCAGGGGCAGTGACATGGCCTAGGGCGTGATCGTACAGTGAGATGTCATCCTTGGCTGTGAGCTGTAGGTAGAGGTGCAGGTCATCGAGCCAGGTGTCAAACTTCACAGGGCGGCCCTCAGCATCGAACACGAGAACCTGTGGGCTAGCCATAGGAACAGTAGAAATAGCAGCAGTAGCAGTAGGAGAAGCAGGTAGGACGAACCAGGTAGGGCAGGGCGGCGCGGCTCGGTTCAGGTCGGGTCGCGGCTCGGCTGGGTGGCGCGGCTCGGTTCGGGGCGCGCGGCTCGGCTCGGGGCGTGCGGCTCGGGTCGCGCGGCTCGGGTCACGGCGGGGACGGGCCGCCCGCTCTCCCTCGTGTGCTGCGGCGGGAACGGGCCGTCCGGGGCCTCTAGGTGGTGGGCACGGGTCGGCGAGGTCGGCACGGGGCCGGTTGGGGCCCTAGAGGGGCGAGCGCGGGGCCGATCGGGGCCTGAGCGGGGCTAGTGCGGGGCCAAACGGGGCCTTGACGGGGCTAGCAAGGGGCCGACGGGGCCTGAACGCGGCTAGCGCGGGGCCAACGGGGCCTGAATTGGGGCTAGCGCGGGCCCGATCGGGGCCTGAGTGGGGCTAGCGCGGGGCCAACGGGGCCTGAGAGGGGCTAGCGCGGGGCCGACGGGGCCTGAAACGGGGCTAGCGCGGGCCGACGGGGCCTGAGAGGGGCTAGCGCGGGGCCGACGGGGCCTGAAACGGGGCCGACGGGGCCTGAACGGGGCTAGCACGGGGCCTCAACGGGGCCTTAAAGGGGCCGACGGGGCCTGAACGGGGCCGCTAGGGAGAGCGGGCGTGGGGCCGACGGGGCCTGAACGGGGCTAGCGCGGGGCCGTCAAGAGGGGCCTCTAGGGGCGTGACACGCCGAGGCGCCCTAGGGCACAGGTAGGTAGGTAGTTACGTAGTGGTGGGCCCTTAGAAAATTTCGGTCCTAGGAAGGACCTGCTCTATACCATGTTGGAATCACTGAACAGGAATGAATGAACTAGCAGTGAAATGAGTACAAGTACCTAACCCTAGAATTGTGTACCCCCTATAGGCTAACCCACTGTAGC
This sequence comes from Closterium sp. NIES-65, assembly GCA_948144175.1. Taxonomy (NCBI): domain Eukaryota; kingdom Viridiplantae; phylum Streptophyta; class Zygnematophyceae; order Desmidiales; family Closteriaceae; genus Closterium; species Closterium sp. NIES-65. Next base: position 4,283,469 of record CANXME010001052.1, on the reverse strand, counting down.
CTAAACTAACACAACATATATAATGTTTGACAGTTTCGAGACCCTTCGTGGTTGGGGACAGTGTGACACTGTTCCACATCACTGTACCTCCGCTCTTGGGGTTTGTAGGAGCTGGGAGTCATTCCCAACTCGTAACTCTTCCTAACTCTTCCTATCTTGTGTTCTAAGACTATGTTGCTGCCATAGTGCCGTTCGTTCAAACCGACGCTGTGTCGTCAGTTCTTAATGGAAGCATGCGATCTAAATTGTTTATTGTAGGCGACGTTAAGGCGCTCCAGATCCAAGTTGAATGAAGTCATTTGGAGTTGTGAGCAGATCGCTATGAACGTTTGAAGCCGCTGTGCAGAAATCCGACTAAGCACTCTATCTTTCGTTTTAGGCACATTGGAGCCTACTGTGACTATAACAAGTGGTATCAGAGCCCCTTGGAGCAGTTTCGACAATGGCTGGACCTGAGGAAAGGGGTGGCAGAGGTGCTGCTGGCAGTGGAAAAGCCCAAGCTCAAGGCCAACCCCGTGACTCAGCCATGGCGCCCGTACAACCAAGTGTTGGCCCATCTAGGGACGAGCCTAGAGTGTTTGGCCTTGACAAGTTCAACGGTGACAACTTTGCTGAGTGGTCCTTCAGAATGGAGAACGTGTTTGATCACTATGACCTGCTGGAGGTGATGGAAGGAACGGAGAAGCGCCCCGAGAACGACCCGGAGAAGAGCCCGTGGGTGCGGAAGAGCGCACAAGGCTACCTCCTACTAGGGCAAGCGTTGGGGAACAGCCAGATCCGTCACATCAAGCCTTTCCAGCGTGAACCAGAGAAGGGACCAAAGGCATGGGCTGCTCTCAAGGGTGTACACGCTCCTGCAACGGCGGCGGTAGCTGTGGTCTTGGAACGGCAAATGGCGACACTACGAATTGAAGAGGATGAAGCGGTTGAAGAAGGGGTGCAGAAATTCTTCGACTTGTTGACGCGGCTTGAGGGAGCTGATTTGAACTATAGTGAGCTCCAAAAGAAGACCAAGCTACTGGCCCTACTCCCTGAGTCATGGTCCTCGCTCATCATCAACCTGAATCGCGACTTACCCCGCCTCTCGCTTGAAGACGTGAAGCGAGCTATCCTTCAAGAGGATTTCCACCGCCGTGAGTTGGCGAGTGCGGATGGCGCAGGGGCAGCGAGCATCGGCCGTGGATATGGCCGTGGAAGAGGCAAAGGACGAGGGGGAGGAAGGTTTGGTGGCAGCAACTTCAGTGGAGGCCGCGGGAGTGGCAGCGACGGCAAGAGCTACGGACGCGGTCGCGGTCGATTCGACGGCGAGTGTCACTATTGCCACAAGAGCGGACACATGTGGCGCAACTGCTACAAACTCCCTGATGGTTGGACCCCTGCTCAAGGCCAAGAGGGTAGAGGAGCAGGAGGAGGGAGAGGACGAGGCCGTGGAGGCCGTGGCGGTCGCAGTGGCGGAGCTGCAAACATGAAGAGCGGAGACAACGACAAGGACCCGAGCGACGATCGGTACCCGGGTCTATTCTACTTCGTGTCGACGCAAGTACTAGCTGGTCTAGAGAAGGATGAAGGCTTTGAGGAGCCAGCAGCTGTGGGGAAGGTGACCCTACACCCCCTGGACTATTGGGTGATCGATAGTGGCGCTACCTATAGCATGACACCTCGCCCGGACTTGCTCACCGAACTCGAACCGTCACCGGTGAAGCATGTCACATCGGCTTTGGGGCAGCGAGCAGAGGTGAAAGGCATGGGGAAGGCCATGTTCAAGGGTGCTGATGGGAAGATGGTGGGCCTCAAGAACGTGCTTTGGGTGCCCAGCCTTGCTGCAAACCTGATCTCCGTGCGGCGGTTGGCAAAGGCCGGCATGGACACGAACTCGAAGGGAGCCAAGACCTACACCGCAAGGCTTGGCGATCGAATTCATTGGGACCTTCATGAGGACAGGGATGTCTACAACGAGATGTGGCAGATCCCAGTGGCCCCTATGCCTAAGGAGAGGCAAGTGGCAGCAAGCATCAGCACCAAGGATGGAGCGGTTGGTAGCGACGATGGCGCGAACGGTCGCGCTAAGGAGAATGAGCTCAAGAAGAGCAAACCTGGAGGGACCAGCATGTTCAGTGAACCTAAGGAGAGTGGTGCAGCAACCAAGGAGCAGCAAAAGGGTGAGGAGAACCCCGAGGCAGCAGCGAAGGAGGACTACGGAGAGAGTATGTGGGGCGCTATTGCGAGCGCGGCATTCTCCAATCCAACTTCGGCTACAGGGGAGTGTGATTGGCTCACCTTGCATCGGCGCATGGGGCATGTGGCCCTGCCCATCTTGCAGCAGCTAGTGAAGAATGAGATGGTTGCTGGCATATGTGTGAAGGGGGAGCCCAATGAAGTACTTGGCTGCCCGACGTGCATGCAAGCCAAGTTCACCCGATTCCCGTTCTCTAGTTCGGAGGCGACGGCTGAGGCACCGCTTGATGAGGTGGTGACGGACGTGGTGGGCCCCCTGAAGCTTGGAGCTGCTGGAGCTGAGCATTTTCTCACCATTGTCGACGTCTACACCCGCATGACTTGGGTGTATGTGCTGGCCAAAAAGAGCGACGTGGCTGAAACGTTGAAGACGGATTGGTTCCCGATGGTGGAGCGGCAACAAGACCGTCTAGTCAAGTCAATCCGCACCGATCGAGGGGGAGAGTTCCTGAGCAAGGACTTAGGGTTGTGGCTGAAGAAGAATGGTATTCGGCACTCCCTCACCATGCCATACTCCCCTGCAATGAACGGCATCGCCGAGCGAGCGAATCGGACGATTCCGGAGGCGGCACGTGGGTTGCTCATTGAAGCCGGGCTACCCGACTATTTCTGGCCTGATGCAGTGCGGAGCGCGTGTGTGGCCAAGAACAGAGTTTTGACTCATGTGGGAGCAGACAAATGGGTGCCCTATGTGGAGTGGCTTGGAAGAAAGCCAAAGGTGGATATGCTTCGGGTGTTCGGGTGCATGTGCATGGCGCTCGTGTCTAAGCATCTTCGGCACAACAAGCTTGGTGCCAAGGCGATATGGGCTGTCACTTGGGCATGGCTCAAAACAGCAAAGGGTGGCTTCTTTGGGACCCATTCACCAAGAAGTTCTTGGTGAGCAGGGACTGCAAGTTCATGGAGAACTTCATGTACAAGGATTGGAAGGCGGAGAATGAGGCGAAGATAGGCGTGCGGTTTGGAGAGGTGAAGAGTTCCGGCTTGGAGCACGTGGAGCTGCCTTTGGAGTTGAGCAGCGGTAGCACCACCACAAGGCAATCTTCTCTTGTGAATGGGGGAGAGGAGGCCAAGGATGCAGAGGAAGAAGAGGAGGAGGTGCAGCAAGTGAGCGAGCGTGCACCAACACTTCCTTCCCGCACTACGAGCGCTCCACGGATCCGAGCCACACCGCAGCAACGCCAAGGCCTTCAAGTCCCTGCAGCTGAGGAGGAAGGAAGGGGGAAGAGGAGAGTTCAACCCCCTAATAGGCTGACCTATGATGCACTAGGAAAGCAGGGCAAGACAGCCCTGGCCGGAGCGGCAATGATGGTCGGAGACGACGAGGAGAGTGACTACGAGGAGTGTGCCTTCGCGTTCTTCTCTCCGGTGGAGATGCCGGGAGAACCAGCAACTCTCAAGGAGGCTTTGGAGAGTAGTGATGCTGAGGAGTGGAAGAAGGCCATGGAGAGTGAGCTGAAGAGCATCGAGGAGAATGACACGTTTGAATTGGTGGAGCTACCGGAGGGGCGTACGGCGATAACGTCCAAGTGGCTCTTCAAAATCAAGTCGGATGCCGACGGCAAGATCGAGCGCTACAAGTCTAGGCTTGTAGCCAAGGGGTACCAGCAGAAGGAGAAGGTGGACTTCAAGGAGCTGTTTGCTCCTGTGGTGAAGCCGACAACGCTGCGAACCCTATTCGCGGGAGCCGCCATCAAAGGATGGGTAGTATAACAAATGGACATCATAACGGCATTCCTTAACGGCATCCTTGAGGAGGAGATTTTTATGGCGCAGCCAGAGGGGTTTGATGATGGTAGTGGCAGAGTGTGGAAGCTGAAGAAGGCCCTCTATGGGCTGAAGCAGGCCCCTAGGCAATGGTACATGAAGCTGCGCGAAGTGTTGGAGGGGATCGGCTTCACTCCCTCAACGGCCGATCACTCCTTGTTCATGCTTGGCAAGGGGGAGCAGAGGAGCTTCATGGTGGTGTACGTGGACGACATCCTGATCTTCTCACCCTCTTCTGACCTTGTGAAGGAGGTGATGCTGAAGCTGTAAGAAAAGTTCAAGTGCAAGTCCCTTGGTGACGTGAACTTCTACCTTGGGCTCCACATCGAACGAGACGTGGAGAAGCGGAGCATGCGAGTGCACCAACGGAAGTACCTGGAGGTGTTGGCCGCCAACTTCGGCCAGAGTGAAGGTCATGTGGCTACTCCCTTTCCCTCTAGGTTCAAGTGTGTGAAGGGGCCAGAGGAGGAGAGCGTTGGAGAAGAGGAGAGGCGCCGTTTTCACTCGTTGGTGGGCAGCCTCATGTATGCGGAGGTAAACACCCGACCGGACGTCGCGTTTGCTACCGGGCAGCTGGCTAGGGTTGTGCAATGCCCTAATGAGGAGTAGGTAGCAGCTGGAATGAGGGTGGCCAAGTATCTTGGCCAAACACCGACCGTTGGGCTGCAATACTCGGCGGCGGCACAAAGGCGCCAGAATGGCGCGGATGGTGTTGAACCCGGGCGTTTGTTCCTCACCGCCTACTCGGATGCTTCATATGCATCGGAACCAGAGGACATGACAAGTGTGGGAGGTTTCATATGCTGTGTTGGTGGAGGCCCAACTGCTTGGGAGAGCAAGAAGCAGGTTGACCAAGCTTTGAGCTCGGTGGAGTCCGAGTACATGGCACTCTTCCGTGCCGTACGGGAGATTGTGTGGCAGCGGCGTTTGTTGGCTGAATTGGGGGAGGAGCAGCAAGGACCTACCCCACTCTTCTGTGACAGCCAGGGTGCCATTGCTCTTGCTAAGAACCCTGTGTTGCATGGACTTACAAAGCACATGAGGGTGAAGTGGCATTGGACGAGGAGCATGGTGACCGCGGGTGAAGTTGAGTTGCGGTACGTGAAGACCACGGGGCAGCCGGCTGACATGATGACTAAGAGGCTGGTGGAGCAGCAGCATTGGAAGTGTTGCAAGCTGGCTGGGATGGCTCTGAACAGAGAGAGCAACATATCCTAAGGCCAACAATCCGAGGGGGAGTTTGTTGGTGCAACCCTACGGTCTGCACTCGGCTTGTTGTCCGTGTGGGTGCATGTGTGTGGGTATGGAATGGCATGAGGGCATGGGATTTTATATATTTCATGCTTATAATTGTGTGTGAATGTTGAGTCATGATGTCGAGTGTGTGTGTCGAGTCAATAGCGAGTTATCGCTAGACGCATGTTACGTGGTTGTTTGTGTCTCGCGCGCGGTTTCTATTTTGTCGTGCGTGGTTTCTATTTTGTCCTGTGTCGAACGTTCGGCATGTCGCAGGTGTGTGCAGAAGACCCATCAAGAACTCAAGGATGAGTTTGTGATGAAGAGCCCGAGCCTTGGTGTCAAGCCTCAAGTGATTTCGAAGCTCGCCAAAAGGGTGCACCTCAAGATATTGAAGATAGTTACATTACTTTGTGTAGTGTAACATTTCACTTGGTGTAGGCCCTAGTGAAGGGTAGTTTCGAGACCCTTCATGGTTGGGGACATTGTGGCACTGTTCCACATCATTGTACCTCGGCTCTTGGGGTTTGTAGGAGCTGGGAGTCATTCCCAACTCGTAACTCTTCCTAACTCTTCCTATCTTGTGTTTAAGACTATGTTGCTGCCATAGTGCCGTTCGTTCAAACCGACGCAGTGTCCTCATTTCTTAATGAAAGCGTGCGATCTAAATTTTTTATTGTAGGCGACGTTAAGGCGCTCCAGATCCAAGTTGAATGAAGTCATTTGGAGTTGTGAGCAGATCGCTATGAACGTTTGAAGCCGCTGTGCAGAAATCCGACTGTGCACTCTATCTTTCGTTTTAGGCACATTGGAGCCTACTGTGACTATAACAGTAACGAGCCTTGAAGACAGGCGGAGAACCTGGCGGCCGCTTCACCCTGAAAATCCACATGCCATCGACGATGTTCGCCTCAGGAGGGGGAACCTCCACGATGTAAGTGCCTGTGGACTTCCAGGATGCCATCTCTGCGTCCATGGCTGTCTGCCACTGAGAGGAGTAGGGACCCGCGATTGCCTCAGCGTAAGAACGCGGACTCGGGATGTTTGGTGCATCCGGGTCTCCCTTAGGGGCAAGCAGCATGGACACGAGATGAGGCGCAGCGGCTGCAAGACACTCAAGGTCCTCCTGCATGTCCTCAAGGACGTCCGTGCCAAGAGCACACTCACCCCCGACGGACGGAGGACAAACAGACTCAGACTCAGCAACAAGACTAGCGGCGTAGTCTAGACGACAGGCAGCAGCAAAGTCAACAAGCTCAGCGACTAAGGCAAACGCAGCAGCAGACTCAAACGACAGGTCAGTGACAACTGTGGCTAGCAGATGCGTGACAGTAGGGTGAGCAGCACGAGCACGGTCAGACTCAGGCTTTGGAACGTTAGGCAGAGAAGACGCAGGAGGATATGGCAGAGGAATACATTGTGGACGAGAGGAAGGATGACGGACTACGAGGTGGGTGCCGGGGACAGCCGCCTGACGTGGACGAGGAACACGACGACCAGAACTACCAGAATGGACAAGCAAGACAAGACGCGACGCAGGCTCACGATGCTCTGTAAGACCCCCTGTCTGCTCAGGGTAAGGAGAAGGAGCAGGAGGCGGGGTGCCAGGCTGTAACGGAAGACCAGTAGACGAAGGGAGAGTAAGAGCCTGGCGGAGCACTGAGTCAGGCGGTGGCTGAGACGACGGAGACGGTGGAGCGAAGAGCAGGCGCGGCTGTGCAGTGCCACAAGCACCAGCAGCTCCAGTACCCCCAACAGCTCCAGCACCTCCAGCAGCTCCAGAAGCCTCAGCGCCAGCTCCTCCAAGACCAGCTCCACCAGCAGCAGCACCCCCAAAACCGACACCTCCAGTCCTAGAGTCTCCAGCCTCAGTGTCTCCAGCAGCAGCACCCCCAGACCCAGGGTCTCCAGCATTGGCACCCTCAGGCTCAGCACCTCCAGCCCTAGCAACTCTAGTACCTCCAGCGGCAGAGTCCCGAGCTCCAAAAGCGCGACCCTAAAGGCGACCGTACCAGTCGTGCAGCTGCTGTGAGGTGAGAGGCACACGCGGACGAAGGCGGCTACTCCAAGGAGACCGCGCAACAGCAGACTCAGAACCCTCAGGCGTCCCACCTCCAGCGCCAGCACCCGCAGTAGCTCCAGAACCTCCAGCTCCAGCGCCACCAGCGCCAGCACCTCCAACAGCGCCAGCACCTCCAGCGCCAGCACCCGCAGCAGCTCCAGAACCTCCAGCTCCAGCGCCACCAGCGCCAGCACCTCCAACAGCGCCAGAACCTCCAGCGCTTGCACCCGCAGCAGCTCCAGAACCTCCAGTGCCAGTACTCGCAGGAGCTCCAGAGCCTCCAGCTCCAGCGCCACCAGCAGTAGCACCCCCAGAGCCGGCACCTCCAGCTCCAGGGCCTCCAACCTCAGAGTCGACAGCAGCACCTTCAGGCCCAGCAGGGCCTCCATTCCCAGCAGCTCCAGGAACTCCAGTAGAAACAACTCCAGTAGCAGAGTCACCAGCTCCAGCGCCTCCCGCAGCAGGGCCCCTAGCTTCAGCAGCGCGACCCTGACGTACCACTCACGCAGCTGCTGTGGGGAGAGAGGGAGACGACGACGAAAGTGCAGCGGCGAGGCACTAGCAGAGCGACTACGGAGACGGCCGCTCCAGGGAGACTGCTCACCAGACGCCTCAGCACCCCCAGGTATAGCACCCCCAGACTCAGTAACCCCAAGCTCAGCACCCCCAGACTCCTCACGCCCAGACTCAGCACCCCCAGGATCCGCAACTCCAGGCTCCGCACCCCCAGGCTCAGCACCCCCAGAAGTAGTACCCCGAGCAGGACCACCCTCAGCAGGACCTGAATCACCAGTGACCTCAACCGGCGCAGTCAAGGGAGGAGGGTCTACTTGAGACACACCTGAAGGAGCAGGACCGGGAGCGAGGAGGGAGTCTACCTGGGGAGCACCTGGAGCGAGGAAGAGTGGCGGGGGGGGGGGGGGGGGGGGAGAGGGGCAGTGCGGTAGGGGAACAGACGGTAAAAGGGAACCGACTCGTCGAACGTGACGTCCTGAGAGGGGAAGACACGGCGAGAGGTGGGGTGGTAAAACTGCCAACCAGGCACGTCAGGGACAAAGCCAAGAAAGACACAGGGAATAGCGCGGGCGGAGACCTTGTCCGCGGTGGATCACGGACAAAGGCACGAGGACGCGAGACCCGGATCACCGACGCATCGCTAACCCTCCCCGTCCACCGCAGTGTGGGCGAGGTCTCCGGCAAGGAGACACGGGGCCAGAGGTTGAGCTGATGCGCGGCGTAGCGGACCGCAAACGGCCAAAGAAAATGGGGGGCAGCCGCATGGACCATGGAGGTATGAGCGACCTCCATGACCAAGCCAATGCGGCGCTCAGCAACCCCATTCTGCTGCGGAGAGGCCGGAAGCGTGAACGTCTGGAGAATGCCCTCCCCACAACAAAAGCTCTGCAGAAGGTCGGAGGAAAACTCCCCACCTCTGTCAGAGTGCTGACGCAGGACGGGAAGCTCCGTCCCGAACCGCTCGCGGAGCTGGAGACGGGCAGCGCGGATCCAAGGGATCAAAACATCAAGGACCTCACCCTTGGTGCGCAAGGGGAAGACCGTGGTGTAACGCGAGTAGTCGTCAACAACCAGCAGGAAGTAGCGCTCGCGGTCCTGCCCACTGACACGGGCTGGGCCCCACACGTCCGTGTGCAGGGTCTGCAGGGGAGCAGTCGTCGGGGGAAACGAGGAGGAGTGAGGAGCGGCGTGCTGCCGCCCCTCGACACAGGGAAGACAAGGAGGCAAGGAGGAGTGAGGAGCAGGCGAGGGTGGGAGGGGAGGGAGAACACTGGGAAGACCAGAGACAAGGACACGGCGGTGCATGCTACAAAGGCGCTGCACCGAGGGGTGACCAAGACGGTGGTGCCAAAGGAGGGTATGGTGCGACAAAGCGCGACACGAGCAGGGGGCCGCTAGCTGACCTGACGCAGACGCAGCGACCTGAGGGGACACAGTAGTCAGTGTGTACAGACTCGAGCCAGACGCACGGGTAAACGTGGCCAGGTGCCTGCCCGTCCGGGAGCACGTACAGTGGGTCACGCGCTAACCTCCTAGAGTGAACTGGTCAACCCACTGGTCCTGGAGGTCAGCACCACTCACCAAGTTTGTAGAGAACGAGGGGAGGTGAAGACCTTACAGGGAGCTAAACGGGACCGTCGGACACGGTAGGACCGTGGAGGAGTGCGCAAGGACTGGACCCCCAGAGGGGTCTGCCAGGGAGACTGGAACCGGCCGACTGAGCGGCGTGAGGGTGGTGCTGTCGCGAAAGAAGGAGCGAGAAGCACCTGAGTCAAGTGTGAAGGTGTACACAGACTCAGCAGGTGCAGTACCAGAGAGAGTAGACGCACCAGCACCCGGAGCAGCAGCCTCACCAGCACCTAGAGCAGAAGACGCACTAGCACCTAGAGCAGTAGCCGCACCAGCACCTAGGCAGGAGACGCACAAGCACCCAGAGCAGCAGCCTAACCAGCACCTAGAGCAGCGGACTCTATACCTGGGTCAGGCGGTACGCGCAGGTAACAGGCACCGTCAGCACTAGTAGGCAATGCATACATGGCAGTGAGAATAGCATCATAGTCAAGAGCAAAGATATCTACCCTCTGCCTAAGCAGCTCCAGCCAGGTGGAGAGCTCAGCCTCATCGCCAAACTCGGTACGCCAGGCGTCGCTTGTCAAACTATGTTTTACATAGTTTATATAACTGCTTGTAGTTAGTCGTAGTGTAGTGATTTGATTGCTTGTTTTGTGGTGCACCTTTCATTCTTGCCTATATGTTCCGTAAACCTATAGTGAAACTCAATCATTCTCAGCATTCCTCCTTGGCACAAGCTACTCACAATACCCTTGGCCTAGGCTACTAAGCCTAGGCCCTTCTTAAACCCGGTTACCAGCTAAGCTAGTATCGTGACATCGCTCAGACGGGCGAAGCAGCGGGACTGTTTGTGACTAAGCGTCCCGCAAGCCTGACCAGCCCGATCACCTGTGCAAATGACGTACGGGCAACGAACGGTACTCCGAGACCCTCTACTCTGAGCGTACCACTCGTGAAGCTGGTGGGGCGTAAGTGTCTCGCGCGGGCGCCGCTGCAGCTGCAGCTGGCCACTGCCAGACGCTCCCAGCTGACCAGCTCCAGGGCGACAGCTACGAGTGCTACCGCCACAACCCCAACTAGCGTACCACTCACGAAGCTGCTGGGGCGTGAGAGACTCACGTGGACGTCGCTGGAGCTGCATCTAGCCATCGCCAGTAGCAGCAGTAGCAGTAGTACCAGCAGCAATAGCAGCAGGAGCCTAGCAGCAGTAACAGAAGTAGTAGCAGTAGCAGCGTAGGCAAGGCAGGCGAGGCACGCAGGCAGGCAGGCAGGTAGATGGCGCTGTAGCGCGCTAACAAGGCAGACACTCGGGAAGCGCGGGTAGGGCAGGTGCTCACCAGTGGCGGGAAGGGCAAGCGCACGACGGCGGCGACGGCGGGGCCGCAACAGCGGCTGTAGAGTAGGGCTGCGTCAACTGCAGGGCTGGGGCCACGACAGCGGCAGGGCAGGGCCGCGGCAGCTGCTGCAGGGCGGGGTCGTGTCGCCGGCAGGGCGGGGCCAGGCGAGGCCGCGTGGCGGCAGGGCGGGGCCGCGTCTGCGGCAGGGCGGTGCCGCGTTGGCGGCAGGGCGGGCTGCGACACGGCGACAAGGCGGGGCCGTGTCGGCAGGGCCGCAACCTGGCGGGGCCGCGTCGGCGGCAGGGCGGGGCCGCGACAGTGGGAGGGCGGGATTCATGCAATCGATCGCACTCGGCCAAATAACGGGGATACTCATGTGGATCACCCTATGCTGGTCGCTGGCAAGGAGTTAAAAAAATAACTTGAAAATGTTCGTCGATGGGGGGGGCAGCCATAGCCTCTTCAACTTGGCGACAGCAAAAAAATGCAAGCTGCAACTTGACAGGTGTCTGCCCGCAATTGATGCTCGCCTTGTGGATGGGACACCTCTGGCGATAACGGAAGAAACACGGACGGTCAGGATCGAATGCAGCGATGATTTTGGCTTCACCATGAAGTTCCTTGCGACGACACTGGATGGCTGCAACGTACTGCTGGGACGTGATTGGCTGCGACGGCACAACCCCGTCATCGACTGGACAACGGGATTGTGCAGCATCAACAAGCACGAGGGGCTGATTAAATTGTCCGCATGGACACCTGACTACATCCAAGCCCCGTGCGTCAAAGCTATCACTATAGCTCGCCACTTCAACAGGGGCGCGCAGCTGTTCGCTGTTTGCTTACGCGAGTCGGCAGTTGACACCGACGGAAATGACATCGAGAAGCTTTGTGCAGCTGTACCGCCGAATTTAGCGGAGTTGATTCGACGCTACCCCGACATTTTTCCCGACGACCTGCCACGTGGACTGCCCCCCGAGGGATCTAAGGACCACAAAATCCAACTGGAACCTAGTGCGCAGCAGACTGTTCAGGCATAGTGGCGGTTGACCCAGCCGAAACCCGAGGAGCTACGAAGTCAAATTGATGCACTATTGGAGAAAGGATTTATCCGGGCTAGCACATCTCCCTTCGCAGCACTGATCATATTCAGTCCGAAGAAAGACGGCGGGCTTCGCATGTGCATCGACTATCGCGCGCTGAACCGGGTGACCATCAAGTCTCGCTATCCAATCTCACGAACCGACGACCTCCTCGACCAACTCCGCAGCGCTCGCTATTTCTCGAAGATTGACTTACGTGTCGGTTACCACCAGATTTGAGTCTTCGCCGAAGACTGTCACAAGACTGCGTTTCACACACGCTACGAGAGTTATGAATTCACGGTGATGCCTTTCAGCCTCACGAACGCGCCTTTGACATTTCAGTTGACAATGAACAGGGATTTTCGGGATCTTCTAAACCGATGTGTCATCGTCTACTTGGACGATATCCTGATTTTTAGCAAGACACGGGAGCAGCATCTCTCTCGACGCAGTATTTAAGCGGTTGCATGATAATCGACTTATCACCACGGGTTCTAAGTGCGAGTTTTTTTAGCAGGAGTTGGAGTTTTTGGGCCACATAATTTCCCGAGATGGCATTAAAATCAACCCGGCAAAAATCAAGACCATACAGGAGTGGAAGTTCCCGACTGATGTTACGGAACTTAAGAGTTTTCTGGGGTTCGTGAATTACGTCAGGTGGTTTATCCCGAATATGGCGGGGATAACCAGCCCGCTGACCGACCTACTACACAAAGACAGGAATTTCATGTGGGGGTAGGAGGCAAAGGCGGCTTTCCATGAGCTAAAGAATTTTCTGGTTTCCCCTCCTGTGCTGCGCATTGCGGACCCATCAAAGCCGTTCGAAGTCGTAACCGACGCGTCAGATTTTGCCATCAGAGTTGTTCCACTCCAAGATTTCAGGAACGGGCTACAGCCGATCGCCTACGAGTCACGCAAGCTGTAGGCAGCCGAGCGCAGCTACCCGATTCACGACAAGGAAATGCTCGCCATTATCCACGCGTTTAAGCTGTGGCGATGCTATCTGGTGGGCGCCGACGTCACTGTTTGCACGGACCATAAGTCCCTACAGTACCTGCGAGCCCAGCCCAACCTCAACCCGCGACAAATTCGGTGGCTGGACTACATGGAGAGCCACTTCACCTACCACATCACGTATAAGAAAGGGGCAAATAACATCGCCAACGCCGTGACCCGACCGACACTACAACCCTGTGCAGTACTCATCACCCATTCGAACCCGTTACTTACCGGACTATTCACCCACGGCTACACTACGGACCCGTTCTTCACGACTAGAAATCATCAGCAGGCCACAATGCAGAGAGGGGATTATTACCTAAAGGCTAGAACTAACTGGGTTTGGGTTCCCGCTTACCGGCTGCTGCGTGAACTCCTTATCCAAGAGGTACATGATTCCAACTTCTCCGGACATTTCGGGGTTGACAAAACCCATAAATTGTTGCACCGTCAATATTAATGGCCTGACTCCTCTAACGACGTGCAGCGATATGTGTCCTCATGCAGGGTGTGCCAAGCCATGAAATCGACACGTCAATGGCCAGCTAGGCTGTTGCAACCCCTCGAGCCACCCGAACGACCGTGGCAGCAAGTGATAATGGATTTCGTCGCGGGAATGCCAGCTGGACCGTCCGGCAATGACGTTGCTCTCATCGTCGTCGATCGTCTCACGAAAATGGCGCACTTCGCACTGTGTCGTACAACAATCACAGCCAAGAAAACTGCACGCCTCTTCATCTCAACGGTCGTGCGACTGCACGGAATTCCTTCGGCGATCATCAGCGACCGAGATCCGAAGTTCACATCGAACTTTTGAAAGGAAACATGGGCGCAGTACGGCACGAAACTATAGTTCTCATCAGCATACCACCCACAAACGGACAGCCAGACCGAGCTGACCAATCAGACCATGCAGCAACTGATCAGGACAAACTGCTCCGACCCTGCCTGCTGGGAAGACTCGCTCGCCATGCTGGAGTCTGCATTCAACAATGCTCCGTCCAGCATGACTAACCACTCCCCGTTTTTCCTTAATTACGGGATGGACCCGACGGTGCCTACAGCGACAACACTCGACAACCCGGTCCCGAGGTCACAAACATTTGTGACGGAACTTTATGAAGTTCGCAAAAAGGCTGCGGACGCAATTCGCGAAGCGAATATCACTTCCCGAAAATACACCGACCTCCTACGACAGTAACTCTTCTTGGCAGCTGGGCAACTAGTCCTACTTGACACGAAGAATCTGCACCTGCCTGGCCCGTCGAAACTATGGCCACGTTTTGTGGGCCTTTCAAGATTATCAAGATGGTGAGACCTGTCACCGCGAAGCTGTTGCTACCCGACGATTGGCGCATCCATGACGCCTTCCACGTTAGCCTGCTTCACACATCGCACGACAAACTGCTGCCCCAATAGCACGACCTATCCCGGAGCCGACTCTCGACCCATCGAAGATTCTGGCGCATCGGGTTCGCCTTGACGCAGCTGGTCGCCACGTGGATTTCCTCATCCGTTGGACTGATTGCACCAGTGAAAACGACACGTGGGTGTGAAAATTACTTAACAAGGAATGACTGAACTAGCAAGGAGATGGATACAAGTGAGAAAACCTAGCAGTGTTGTACCACATATAGTCTACCCACTACAGCCTACACAGACTATATCATATATGTTTGACACACCCCCATAGGCAAAGTGGGCGAGAGCAAGAGGTCACAAGACCAGTCAAGCAAAGCAAGGCAAGCTCAGGGTGGATCACAACGTCACCACACAATCGGAGCACAAGAACAAGGCCACAAGGCCAGTTCACATGCAGAGTTATATATCAAGGTGAACAAGCAAGGCAGTGATCTCAACCTAGCAAGGGTAAGCATGCAAGTGTAGGTATATATAGATCACAGTACAAGCAAAGTAAAGAAGTGAGCAAGTGAGGCCAAGTAGGCACAAGACCTAGCATCGTACAAAAGCGCTAATGATCACAAGGCTGAAGTGCCTTGGTAAAGATATCAACAGTGTTGGACCGAGAGGCCACGTAAGCAAGGCGCAGCTGACCACGCTGCTGCAGCTCACGAGCAAGGAAGTAGCGAAGAGCAATGTGCTTCGTTCTGTGCTCTAGTCTGTGCTCCCGACACAAGGCCAGCATGGCCTTGTTGTCTACGTACAGAACTGGAGGAGAACGAGGCGACTCTCCCAGATCAGTCGGTAGGTAGGTGAGCCAGCGTAACTCCTGTGCAGCCATGGCCCCTACGTAGATCTCAGCCTCACAACTGGAGCTGAGAATTGAAGACGAGCGGGTAGACCGCCACGAAACAGAGCCGGAACCAAGGCTGAAGGTGTAACCCTGTGACGACCGCTGCGTTGCCAAGTCGTCAACCCAAGATGCGTCTGCGTGACCAGTGAGGACCACTGGACTCCGCCCTCCAAGCACAAGCCCCATGCCGGACGTACTGCACAAGTAGCGTAACACCCTCTTCGCTGCAGCCATGTGCTCTGGTCGGTGTCACCCAGGAGCAAACATAGCGAGCCAAGATGCTAAGAGGGTATGCCAGGTCAGGTCGAGTGCAGGTCATCAGGTACATGAGGCAGCCAACAAGCTCTGGGTATGGGCCACTCGGCTCTACGGACTCATCCGAAGGCAGAGCTGAGAGAGAGTGGCGAGAAGACAGAGGAGTGGCCTGAGGCGAGGAGTACGTGAAGTCGAAGCGCTGAAGGACCTGCTGCACCATGTGTGATTGAGTCAAGGTAATGGTGCGCCGTGCTCCGTCCCTGGTGATCTGCAAGCCAAGATAGCTGCGCAGTTCACACAAATCTGTGCACGTGTGTCTCTTCTGCAGCTCGGACTTCACGTGGGCGAGTCCAGCAGTGTCAGCAGTAGCAAAGACCAAGTCGTCGACGTACACGAGGATGTAGAACGGCGGCAAAGAGGTGTCGGTGCATAGAAACAGCGACGGGTCAGCAGTAGAAGGAGCAAATTCAAGGGCCGCAAGCGTAGTCTTCAGTGTGTCGTGCCATTCACGGGGCGCCTGGCGGAGACCGTAGTCTGGCTGCCGGAGGCTCCACTGGGTACCAGGAGGAAACGACCCAGTGAAGCCAGCTGGGCGGCGCAGCCAGATCTCCTCGTGCAGGCTGCCCTGTAGGAAAGCAGTGCTGAAGTCAAGAGAGTGAAGCTCATAGTCGCGCTGAGCGGCTATGTGCCACAGCACCCGAAGAGTGGTCATCTTCGGAGTGGGAGAGAAGGTCTGGAAGTAGTCAACTCCCTATCGCTGACTAAAGCCTCGAGCCACGTAAAGTGCCTTGAAGACAGGTGGAGAACCCGGCGGCCACTTCACCCTGAAGATCCACATGCCACTGACGATGTTCGCCCCAGGTGGGGGAACCTCGTCGACGTAGGTGCCTTTGGACTTCCAGGAAGCCATCTCTGCGTCCATGGGTGTCTGCCACTGAGAGGAGTAGGGACCCTCTATCGCCTCTGCGTAAGAGCGCGGGATCAGGATGTCTGGTGCATCCGAGTCTCCCTCAAGGGCAAGCAGCATGGACACCAGATGAGGTAAAGCAGCAGCAAAACAATGGAACTCCTCCTGCCTGTCCTCACGGACGTCCGTGCTAAGAGCACACTCACCCCCGACGGACGGAGGATAGACTGTTGGTGCAACCCTACGGTTTGCACTCGACTTGTTGTCCGTGTGCGTGCATGTGTGTGTGTATGGAATGGTATGAGGGCATGGGATAATATATATTTCATGCTTATAATTGTGTGTGAATGTTGAGTCATGATGTCGAGTGTGTGTGTCGAGTCAATAGCGAGTTATCGCTAGACGCGTGTTACGCGGTCGTTTGTGTCTCGCTCGCGGTTTCTATTTTGTCGTGCGCGGTTTCTATTTTGTCGCTTGTCGAACGTTCGGCGTGTCGCAGGGGTGTGCACAAGACCCATCAAGAACTCAATGATGAGTTTGTGATGAAGAGCCCGAGCCTTGGTGTCAAGCCTCAAGTGATTTCGAAGCTCGCCAAAAGGTTGCACCTCAAGATATTGAAGATAGTTACATTACTTTGTGTAGTGTAACATTTCACTTGGTGTAGGCCCTAGTGAAGGGTGGTTTCGAGACCCTTCGTGGTTGGGGACAGTGTGGCACTGTTCCACATCACTGTACCTCGGCTCTTGGGGTTTGTAGGAGCTGGGAGTCATTCCCAACTCGTAACTCTTCCTAACTCTTCCTATCTTGTGTTCTAAGACTATGTTGCTGCCATAGTGCCGTTCGTTCAAATCGACGCTGTGTCGTCAGTTCTTAATGAAAGCGTGCGATCTAAGTTGCCTATTGTAGGCGACGTTAAGGCGCTCCAAATCCAAGTTGAATGAAGTCATTTGGAGTTGTGAGCAGATCGCTATGAACGCTTGAAGATGCTATGCAGAAATCCGACTCTGCACTCTATCTTTCGTTTTAGGTACATTGGAGCCTACTGTGACTAAAACACAGACAGACACGGACTCAACAACAATACTAGCGGCTTAGTCTAGACGACAGTGAGCAGTGAAGTCGACAAGCTCAGCAACTAAGGCAGCAGTGGACTCAAATGAAGGATCAGTGACAACAGTAGCCAGGAGACGCGTGACAGTAGGACTGGCAGCACGAAGGGAGTCAGACTCCGGGTCAGCAAGAGCAAGAAGAGAGGACTCAGGAGGAGACGGCAAAGGGACACGCAGTGGAGCAGTGGAAGGACGCAGTGCCATCTGGTGCATGCTTGGGACCATAGGAGGATGCTGACGCGGAACACGACGACTGGTGCGAGCAGCACGAACAGGCGACGCAGGACGAGACTCAGGCTCACGACGCTCAGCAAGACCTCTAGTAGGACCAGTGTAGGGAGAAGGAGCAAGCAGTGGGAAGGCCAGCTGTAACTGAGATTCAGACTGGACAGGCAGTGGACACTCTAAGGACGGAGCAGGACCAGTAGAAGGCGGGAGACCAAGAACCTGCTCAAGGAGCGGAACGAAGTACGGCCGCGGCCGCGCAGCACCTCCAGAACCAACAAGGACAGCACCAGCACCCCCAGCATCAGCTCCAGCAGCTCCAGCAACACCACCTGCTGCTCTAGTAGCGCCAACTTCAGCACCCACAGGAGCACCGGCTCCAGCAGCACCTCCAGCTCCAGCACCCTCAGCAACTCCAGCTCCAGCAGGACCACCGGAAGACGAAGCAGCTCCAGCTCCAGTACCTCTAGCAGCACCCACGTCAGCAGCACCGCCAGCTCCAGCACCACCAGCAGCTCCAGCACCAGTAGCACCACCAGGCCCAGCAGCTCCAGTACCTCCAGTACGAGCACCTCCGGGACCCATGGCTCCAGCAGCGCCGAGCAAACCACTCGCGCAGCTCCTGCGGAGAGAGTAGCTCCCGCCGGGACGAAGCACCCGAAGGACCTCCAGGCCCAGCACCGCCAGACTCCACACGAGCAGGCCCAGCACCCTCAGGCTCCGCACCCCCAGACTCAGCAACCCCAGGCTCAGCACCCCCAGACTCAGCACCCCCAGGCTCAGCACCCCCAGACACAGCACCCCCAGGCTCCGCACGCTTAGGCTCAGCACCCCCAGACCCGGCACCCGCAAGGCTCAGCACCCCTAGCAGCACCATAGTCAACAACTACCTCGACAGGCTCGACTCCGTCTACCTGGGACACACCTGAGGGGGCACGACCCTGAGGGGGGAGGGGGTCTACCGGGGGGGGACCTGGCGCGAGGAAGAGCGGCGGGGGGGGAAGGGGAGCAGTGCGGTAGGGGAAGAGACGGTAGTAGGGAACACGGCGCGAGGTGGGGTGGTAAAACTGCCAACCAGACGCGTCAGGGGGGAAGCCAAGAAAGACGCAGGGAACAGCACGGGAGGACAGCTTGTCCGGACGAAAGCTCGAGATCCCTAGACACGGAACGCAGACGCATCGCCAACCTTTCCCGTCCACCGCAGAGTAGGGGAGGTCTCCGACATGGAGACCCGGGGCTGAAGGTTGATCTAATGCGCCGCGTACTGAACCGCAAACGGCCACAGAAAATGGGGGGCAGCCGCATGGATCATGGACGTACGAGCGACGTCCATGACCATGCCAATGCGGCGCTCAGCAATCCCATTTTGCTGCGGAGAGGCCGGAAGCGTGAACGTCTGGTGGATGCCCTCCGCACGACAGAAGGCTCGCAAACGGTCGGAGGAAAACTCTCCACCTCTGTCAGAGTGTAGACGCAGAACAGGAAAGTCCGAGTCGAACCTATCTCTGAGCTGGAGACGGGCAACGCGGATCCAGCCGATCAACACCTCAGTGATCTCACCCTTGCAACGCAAGAGGAAGACTGTGGTGTAACGCGAGTAGTCGTCAACCACCAGCATGAAGTAACGCTCGTGACCCTGGCCACGGACGCGGGCTGGGCCCCACACGTCCATGTGGAGAGTCTGCAGTGGAGCCTCTGTCGGAGGAAACTCGGAGGAGTGAGGAGCGGCGCGCTACCGCACCTCGACGCAGGGAACGCAGTTAGGGGCAGGCCCCGGGGGAAGGGGAGGGAGGGACCGGGGGAGACCAGAGACAAGGACACGGGAGGCCATGCCTCGAAGACGAGGCAGGGAGGGGTGACCAAGGCGGTGGTGCCAGAGGAGAGTCTGGTGAGACAGGAGACGACACGAGCAGGGGGCAGAATCAGGACCAGACCTGGACGCTGCAACAAACACCTGACCCGACACAGCTACCTGACCAAACACAGTAACCGGAGGAGACTCGGTAGTTAGTGTGTAGAGGCTCGACCTCGGCTGAAGGATAAACGTGGCCAAGTGTCGGCCCGTCCGAGCACACGTGCAGTGGGTCACTCGCTGACTCGCAGGAGTGAACTGGTCAACCCCCCCATCCTGGAGATCAGCACCACTCACCAAGTTCGTGGAGAACGAGGGGAGGTAAAGACTTGACAGGGAGCCAGACGGGGCCGCCGAACACGGTAGGACAGTGGAGTAGTGGGCAAGGACAGGACCCCCAAAGGGGTCTGCCAGGGAGACTGCAACCGGCCGACTAAGCGGCGTGAGTGTCGTGCGGTCTCGATAGAAGGAGCGGGAAGCACCCGAGTCAAGGGTGAAGGTGTACAAGACCGTAGCAGGCGCAGCACCAGAGAGAGCACACTCACCAGCACCTGGAGCAATAGACTCACCAGCGCCTAGAGCAGCAGCCTCGCCAACACCTGGAGCAGGAGACGCACGAGCACCTAGAGCCGCAGCCTCACCGGCACCTAGGGCAGCAGACTGGATACCAGGGTCAGGCGGCACACACAGGTGACAGGCACCCTCAGCACTAGTAGACAATGCATACATGGCAGTAAGGATAGCATCATAGTCAAGAGCAAAGATATCTACCCTCTGCCTAAGCAGCTCCACCCAGTCGGGGAGCTCAGGGTCGTCGCCAAACTCTGTACGCCAGGCGTCGCTCAGACAGGTGAAGCAGCGGGACTCTGTGTGACCAACCGTCCCGCAAGGCTGACCAATCCGGACACCCGTGCGAATGGCGTACGGGCAGCGAGCAGTACTCAACGACCCTCTACTCATAGCGTACCACTCACGAAGCTGCTGGGGCGAAAGAGCCTCGCTCGGACGACGCTGCAGCTGCACCTGGCCACTACCAGAAGCTCCCGAACTACCCACTCCAGGGCGACTCCCACTACGGCCACCCCGACAACCCCAACTAGCGTACCACTCACGAAGCTGCTGGGGCGTGAGGGACTCACGCGGACGGCCCTGGAGCTGCATCTGGCCACGCCAGGAGCTGCAGAAGTAGTAGTAACAGCACTAACAGTAGTAGCGGCAGTAGTAGCGATAGCAGCGCGGGCAGGGCAGTTCTCACCAGTGGAGGGAAGGGCAGGCGCACGACGGCGGCGACGACGGGGCCGCTACAGCGGCAGGGCGGGGCCACGACCGCGGCAGGGAGCTCCGCGGCAGTTGGTGCAGGGCGGGGCCGAGCCGCGACGGCAGCTGGTGCAGGGCGGGAACAGGGCCGCGACGGCAGCTGTTGTAGGGCGGGGCAGTCCGCGACGGCAGCTGCTGCAGGGCGGGGCAGGCCGCGATGGCCGCTGCTAAAGGGCGGGGCAGGGCCGCGACGGCAGCTGCTGCAGGGCGGTGCAGGGGCGGCCGTCCAAAGGGCGGGCGCGGGGTAGGGCAGGGCGCTGCGGCGGGCAGGGGCGACGCCGCGCGGGTCTCGCAGGGGCGTCGCGACGAGCTGGGGCGACGCCCGGGTCCCGTTGGGGCGGCGTGATGCGCAGGAGCCGCGCCTCGCGGGTCCCGTAGGGGCGTCGCAACGAGGCGGTGGCGACGCGCGGGTCCCGCAGGGGCGTCGCGACGAGGCAGGGGGCGACGCGCGGGTCCCGCAGGGGCATCGCGATGAGGCAGGGGTGACGCGCCGCGACGAGGCAGAGGCAGGGCGACGCGTCGCGGGGTCCAGGGGCCGCGCCGCGGGGTCCAGGGGCTGCTGCGCGGGTGCAGGGCAGGGACGGCTGCTCCAGGGGCCAGGGGCGGCTGCTGCAGGGGCGGCTGGTCCAGGGGCCAGGGGCGGCTGTTGCACGAGCGGCTGCTCCAGGGGCCAGGGGCGGCTGCTGCAGTGGCGGCTGCTCCAGGGGCTAAGGGCGCGGGTAGGCAGGCGCTCGAGGGCGCGGGTAGGCAGGCGCTCGAGGGCGCGGGTAGTCAGGCGCAAGGCACGTGACATGGCAGGCAGGCACGACAGTGCGATTAGGGCAGGGCAGAAAAAAAAGTTTGTGGTGGGCCCTTAAAAAAAAAAACCGGTCCCACTAGGGAACCTGCTCTGAAACCATGTGAAAATTGCAGAACAAGGAATGACTGAACTAGCAAGGAGATGGGTGCAAGTGAGAAAACCTATCAGTGTTGTACCCCATACAGTCTACCCACTACAGCCAACACAGACTATGTCATATATGTTTGACAGTGGGTGCCGTCCGCCTCGTTGGACGCCTCACCACTTGTTGGTGTTTACCTGGCGCGCAAGCGTGTTCCGGATATTGATCACCTCTCTTAAAGGGTGGCAGGGGGGGGGGGGGGGGGGGGGGGGGGGGGGGGGGGGGGGGGGGGGGGGGGGGGGGGGGGGGGGGGGGGGGGGGGGGGGGGGGGGGGGGGGGAGAAGTGTAAGGAATTTCCCCGAATTCCTTATCGGGGTTGACTGCTTCGCGTATAGCCCCGATTTTTGGACTTTGCACGTTCGGCCGATCTCAACGCTGCCGAGGCCCCTCGCATCGCCTTCGGCATTCCCCGTCGCCAAACCAACACCCAACCTCACTTGTCCGAGGTTCCCTCCTAGCTAGGCTAGCTCCTACATTAGTCTGTGCCTTCATTGTTCTCAGTTCATTCAATCACAACCTCGTTATTCGTTTACCTGCGCACTCTCCTTTACAACTCATAACAACAGGTTTAGTCTAGTTACTCTATTTTTCGGCGATTGCGCCGTTGTGCCGTTGCGCTCTTTCGCCTTAGCGTTCTTGCTCCGTCTCTCTTTATAAAGTCTTTCGTGCACTCTGTTTAGCACAACTCATAACAGGACGGCTGTTTTTCCCATCAGGGAATGGCTCGCTAAACATCGCAACAAACTGAGTATTATGTATTTTTTTTCATTACTACACCCATTATCAAACAATATGGGAGCATGAGTTGTCACCTTTTGATGGAATCATACCCAGATATGTAGGTAATACGCGTTCTGGAAATCTGGACGAAGTGTATTTCGGCTACACTTCAGAACAGGCCTGTCGCTTGCAGGGCGTTTGCCCTGCTGGACCTTGAATTCCAGGGCTGGGTTGCCCTTGAAAACTGAAATTGATGGGTTGAGAAAATTGTGGCCCTGATTCATTACAGGGCTGATTTCGGGCTTAGGTCTGGAGTGTTAAGGGTAGATTTTAGGCGAGCCCTGGAACAAAGTCTTTCGAACTTCCCCTCCCACTCCCCCCCCCCCTCCCCCCCCAAACTCCTCCATTCCCCCCCCCCCCCGTTTCTATTTTGATTGCATTCAAGCCTGTCAAATTTGGAGTTGCGTGGCTGGACCACAGATTCAACTCAACCAACAACTGGTACTTGTACCAATTACAACCTCGCTCCCATCCCATGATACACAGACAGTAGCATGAACCAACATGCAGCAGCAAAACACATCTCAGATCCCCGTCATGTTGTGCACCCTCAGGCCTGAATGGGCATAGCAAGACACAAACCACATCTCAGATCTTTGCTAAGAGTTGGAAGAGGAGGAAGTCTGTTACGCGTGCGTAGTGAATGACGCTAACTAGTTTTTTTATTGCTAACTAGCTAATTTGATACTAGCGGAGTGCAGCTGTCAGCTTTGTGGTAGAACTGAGGCTGCAGAATTTTCCGCGGCTAACCTGATTTACAGGGAGGAATAAATTTCAGCCCTCAAGCCTAAAGGGCCGAGATTCGCCCCGACCCTGCTAAATACAGGGTCGTACATGCCGGGCCCCCTGATTTGTCCGGGGGGGCCAAAACGAAACGACAGCTCTGCTTCAGAACGATCGCTTTCGTTCAGAATTCTCCTATTTAGGGCTTCATTCCACGGGACGGTTCTTGCTGGTGATTCGCTCGTTCATCAGTTCCCCCTCGCTCCCTCAGGGGTCCTCCCTCCCTCCCCTCCATCCGTGGCTGGCAGAACGATCCGTTGTGTGATGCGTTCGTGCCTTTGTGTCACGTTTTGGACGGCAAATATCATTTCATGTCAGTGAGAAGCTGCTGACGTGTGCAGATTCATACCCCGAAACGTACGGATGCAGCCTGGTTCTTGCATATCTCCACCCACCGTACAGTCCCCCCTCCCTCCCCCATACACCGCACTCCCCGCCATGCATTCGTCCATCCATGGCACCCCCTTCCCTCCTGCCCATCATGTGAACTAGAGCATCCACTGGCGTGAGAATAACATCTGCAGTGCACACTTGCACTGCCGTGTTCGCCGCAACCCCAGGCGTTATGATCACTGCAGCTCGCGTCCTGTCTCCATATCACATCCAAGTTTTCTGGGATCAAATCGGGTGGTCTTGCTAGCCGTCCCCTGATAACCCTCACTTTACGGCGACCCGCCACATAGGAAACAAACCCGTGGCGTTGACTTTAGCTCGCTTCAAGTTGCAGCGCATGGAGGTGTAAATATTGCTCCTTAGTCAGCTATTTGTTCCTGGTAACTCTCTTACCTCCCAGTCCGTCGTCTCAGCTTTCCATTCCCACGCGGTTCGCTTTCGTTCCGAATTCTCCTCTTTTCACATCGTTTTCCCAGCAGCACCACTGGCGCCGTTTCGCTGTCCCCTCACGCACTCTGTCTCCCCACCCGTCTCCTCGTACCCGTTGATATCCAGAAGCCGCGCTCACATGAAACGAACCCCCGGCCGCGGCGGCTCAGATGGCGCGTCGCAAGGATTCTCCTCCACAGCCGCCGCGTCCGCCGGCTTAGGAGGCGGAAGCGCCGTTGGATTGTTCAATTGCCGAGATCGGCTAAGAGGGATGGGTCGACCTCAATTGGTTCTGCTATTGGTAGTGGGGACTGCGGTAATCGCGGCGCACCTAGTGGTCTTTACGGCGATCATTCGTCGCAGCATGCATCACTGCGGGCCGGCAGCGGATTCGCCAGCCGGTTGGGCAGTCGGCGATGCGAGGGAAGCCGGCACGGTCGACTCCAGCAGCAGAAGTAGGTTAAGCAGTAGCGGCGTTAGCGAGTCCGCGGGGAGCGGCAACACCGGGGGGGAGATCAGCACCGGCGGAGATGGGGGGGACGGCGCAGTGCGCGAGGGCGGAAAGAGCCCGCCTCGATTCATCATGTACCGCATTATAGGGAACAACATGCCGCCGTTGCAGTGCCCTAGCCAGCTCCTCTGGAACACCCAGGTGCGAGCGAGCGTGTGTGTGAAGCGAACGAGCGTCGGTATCTGTCCAGCGAACCCTAGAGGAGACACGTGAGTTGACCAGATTCTCTGCCACGCGCAAGCACTCCGCTGCCTCCCCCGCGCACTCTCCATCGCACCCCGCTCGCTCCGCTCGGCCCCAGAAGTTCTTTCTGCACTGAGCTTGCATGGCGATGTGGGAAATAGGTCTAGCAAGTTCTTTGTCTCGTGGTCTAGCTTGGTCTTTTGCGGATGCTCATGGTCGCACTGCTGTCATCCCAGCTTTCGTCGCCACACTCCATTTGTCTCAAGAGCTAATTCCGCCGCTCGTTTCAAGTCCCACCAATCCCTTTCAATGCGCTCATCGCACGCACCGGCCACTTGTCCTGTCGTACGCCCCGGCTCTCTGCATCATCCCTCTCCCTCCCCCCCATCCCCTCCGTCTAATGCCCGCGCTACCGTCCCACCCTTCCCTTCCCCTCCCTCCCATCCCCTCCCTCCATCTCCCCCCGCACCTCCCTCCCATCCCTTCTCTCCATCTCCCCCCGCACCTCCCTCCCATCCCTTCTCTCCCGTAAACTCCCTCCCCTCCCAATCCTCCCTCCCATCCTCTCCCTCCCATCTGCACCTCTCCCGTGCGTTGTCCTGGCCTGAGTGCAGTACGCGTTGCGGCACGAGGGCGAGTTGGAGGGGTGTGAGAAGCGGTGGGTGATAAACCAGATAGTGAACCGCACGGAGCGGGCGCTGCTCATCGACTCGCTGCTGGCGCACGGCTACTCGCTCAACCACATCCTCATCCGCCGCCTCAACCTCTCCAAGGTGCTGCTCTAACTGCTCTAACGCCACACCACCGTGACGGTCTGAGCCACACAAGAGGTCACAAAGGACGTAACACACAAAGGTCTTACCAGGTGTTCCTCCCGTCCTCCTCCGTTTTCTTCACAACCGTGGCTTCCTGCATCGTCCATCTGTTCCCTCCCGTTCCTCCCCACGCCCAAGCCTAAGAACCCAGGCCCTTGCACAGGCCATCCAGTTCTCCCGAATTCAAATGCTAGCCGCACCAACTGCCAGGTTGCCAACCTCACCCCTCTCTCTCATTGCCACGTCGCCACCTCCCCACCCAACCCCTTCCCCGCCCCCCCCCTCTCCCCATGCGTGTGCCCGCCTGCAGATATCGCAGTACCCGAGGGAGCAGTGGCTGGACGTGGTGACGGCGCAGAACGAGGCGCGCAACGCCGCCATTGATGACGGGGTCAAGGCGGGGGCACGGTGGATCCTGCCGCTGGACGGCAACCACTTCATCACCCAGGAGGCCTGGGCTGCCATCCGCCGGTCCGCGGAGCAGGCGGAGAGCAAGGGGTACAAGTACTTCAAGGTCCGTGCTGGGGCGATGATGGGTGCTACCAGGGGGTCGCCGGGCCTGAGGACCTCAGTATATTGCAAGTCGTCTTGTTGCCCCATCCCGGTCTGCAGAACTGCACGAAATTATTGCTTGCGCTCAGCACACTCCCTCTTTCTTGACCCTATCTCACATGCATGTGGAGCAGCAGCACCCACCACCCACATACCCTAATGCGCGTTCTATTCGGCCCTCCTGCCTCTGTGTCCCTTTCCCGCACGGCTGTTGTATGTCCGCAGGTGCCAGTGCACCGGTTGCATGCGGAGCAGAAGCCAGCATGGCTGCACGCCAACTCCACCTTCACCACCGTCCGCCGCTACATCCCCCAGATGATTGAGAGCCAACTCGCCTTCCGCAATGATGCTCCCGAGCGATTCAAGGCTGGTCAGTGCCACTGACAGTGAGGTCGGGGGAGGGGGGGATGGGAGGGGGTGTGGTAACGGTCAGTGGCGGGTTGGAAGGAGGGGTGGAGAAAGGGAGGCAAGCGGAATATGTGAGCTGGTTGGAAGGTGCTAACGAGCTCGCCACAACAGGTTGTCTCACTTCTCTTCCCCCCTCCCTTCTTCCCCTGCCATTCCATCCTTTCTTCCCCTGCCATTCCATCCTTTCTTCCTTCCTGTCAGTGCCACATGATCCCTTACTGATCCCCTCCTCTCCGTGCATTTCCCCTCCTCTCTGTGCTTTCCCTCCACCCCTCCTTTCCCCGAACCACCCTCCCAGGCATGGTGTACGGCATGCAGAACAAGCTGGAGCTGCTGCAGCGTGCGTGTGGCGTGGCAGGGGAGGCGGGGTACAAGGAGCAGTGTGGGTGCGCCGACCTGGGCAAGGAGGGGCAACTGCACCCCTCCGACCCCACCATTGCTGCCACCTGCGGCTACTCCCTGCGCCTCTGGTTCTTCCCCTGTAACGGCACCGAGCCCGACAAGGTGCGTGCTGGCAGCAGTAACGAAATGTTGTCCTTTGGGCCTTGGTTCTGCCATTCCTGGAGTGGGGTTGCGGGGAATGTGTTCTGTGTGCCTGTCTTCTTGCATGACTGGGGGGTGTCCTTGTTTTTGGCTATCTGGCTTGTAGTGAGTCCTGCTTGTAGCGTGAGAGTAGTGGTGTTTGCCAGTTGCATGTTGGCACATCCCCCTAACCTGTATTTCTCTTGTGTGCCAACAGGTGTTCAACAATGGTCTATACCGCAAGAGATTGCGCACCAAGTCTAGGCAAACCATGCATGCTGTAATCAAGAACCTCATGCGCCATCCAAATGTTTTCTATGTATGACAAGTAGTGGGTCTCTTTGTGATTTGTTAATTTTCTCTATCCACAATGGCTCGTTAGAGTTGAGAAACTGGAGGAACTGTGTTACGAGTGCAATTGAGTGAACGAACGAGAATTGCACTATCGAAGCAAGAATCCAATGAGCAAAGGCATGAGCGAAGAATATATAGCGAAACTACAGTGGTAACGGTAATGGACTGTGGTTGTCGTGCGATGAGCCTGGGACTGAGGTTGGGAAAGTGTCGAAGCGGAGGCCCGGAGCGCGGGTTACCAGCCGAGCCGTCAGGTCGGGGTGCGATGTGCGAAGATGGCGGGATGATTGTCGATGCGAGGATCGCGAGTGGTAACGGTGCTGACTGAGGTGCTACAGTGATGTACGCGTTGAGCAGGGATGCGAAGTAAGGAAAAGGGATTTTCCTCACAAACTGGGTGTTGGCAGGATGTTGTGAGGTGGGTCGAGATATAAGTCAAGATTCAAGAATATCTTGGTCAACTTGTATCGGAATTTTGGAGTAATTCCGGGCCGGCTGGCACAACTCGCCAGCGCAGCAAAGCCGTCCCCATCTTCTGAGAATTGCACCAACCGCTTTGCATCATCTCCGCGATTGTGGAGCTGGTTGTCAGATTTCCTATCCACCTGCTGCCATCGTGGCAGAAGTGACCAGCTTTCCCGTTTTAGGCAACCGTCAAACCGCGGAATTCCCGTAACCTAGAATTGCTTGTTCTGCAAGTTTCAGGCTCGCTCGATCGCCTGAATGTCATGCTCCGAAGAGATACTGTAGTGCATTATTGTCCTACACATTGATGACTTCTTTCCTGCAATCAGTCCTCAGCAAATCGTGTGCCATTCATGTCGTGAGACTGAAGCCAGAGGAAAATACCGAGATGGACGAGACAAAAGCGGGTGAGAGTAAAAAATGCTAAAGGAGGAGAGGTGAAAGGAGACGAGTCTAAAACGAAAGAGATCGGAGTCGGAGAGGCTAAGGCGGGAGAGACTGGAACGGAGGCAGATACAGCGGGAGAGACTAGAACGAAAGAGGTCAAACTGGTAGAAACTACAACGGAAGTAGCTGAAGTGGGAATGACTGGAATGGACGAGGCGAGAACGGAAGCGGCTAACGGGGGAGAGACTGGAATAGAAGAAGGTGCAATGAGAATGAATATATCGAAAGAGGCTAAAGTGGAGGAGACCAAAATGCAGGAATCGAGAAGGGGAGAGACCGTAATAGGAGAGGCAGACGCGAGAGCGATCAGAACGAAGGAGGTTAAAACGGGAGAGGCGAGAACGGAAGAGGCTGGAGCAGGAGTGACTAGAATGGATGATGCTACAACGGGAGAAGCTAGAATGGAAGTGGATGAAGCGAGAGAGGCTGAAGGGGGGATGACTATAACGGGAAAGGTTGAAGCGGGAGAGGCAGAAACGCAAGAGGTTAAAGAGGGAGAGACGATTGCGGAAGGGGCTGATGCGGGAGAGATTGCAATGGACGATAAAACAGGAAACAATCTGGCAGGAGTGGCTACAGCGGGAGAAACTAAAATGGCGGAGGCTGAAGCGAAGGAAACTGCGACTGAGAAGGTTGAGGCGGGAGAGACTAGAGTGGATGAGCCTGAGGTGGAAAAGACGGAAGCTGCCAAACCGGAAGAGACGAAAGCGGAGGACGTTCTAGTGGAAGAGATTAACACGGAAGAGGCTAAAGGGGGAGAGGCAGTGAAGGAGGACTCACCTTGGGACCTGCTGGAAATTCCGGCTGACGGCGGGCCTGGAGGGAATGAGGAGAAGAACGGTAGCGCAGCTGCTGGTGCTGGTGCTGGTGCTCCTGCGCCCAAGGGACATTCAACAGCATCACCAGCATCCGGTGCGAGCAGGGCAATGGGCGCTGACCTACTCAGAGCAGCTTGTGCCGATCTCGTCGCCAATAGCCCCCAACGCTCGCTGACCCTTCGCGAGCTACTCCCTGCGCTGAAGTCACTAAATCGCGCTGACCTGGCGCCAGCTCTAGCGGAGGTGATAGGCGCAGCGGAGGGCAGGAGTCGAGGTTCCGCGCACGAAGGGCGTCTGCGGAGCGTTCTTTCCGCAGATTCGCGCTTCACGATTCAGGGAATGGGGAACTCGGTGAGCGTTGCGCTCGCGGCTGCGGAGAGTGACAGGGAAGAGGGGGAAGGCGCAGGCAAGCGGAAGAGAAAGACGGAACGTGAAGGGAAGCGCGGGGGAAAGGGAGACGGGGAGGCGGAGGTTGCCAGTCCAGGGAGGAAGAGGCGGAAGGGAGTTGGGGAGGATAAGGGGGAGAATGCCGAGAAAGGCTCAGGCTCAGGGGAGAAGAAACGAAGAAAGAGTACTGGCGCTGGAAAATCTACGGAAGACGAGGAACGGAAAGACGGAGGCGAAGAGAACAAGGTGAGTCGTGTACGGTCAATGTATGGTGAGAGCACTTCACTGTCTCGTCCGTCTGCTAATGCGCTTCACCCGTTGCTCAGAACCAACAAAAACCAGATTATGTTTCCGTTTATAAATAATAGAATTCAACCACCCAACAAGTCGTGCCAAATATATACCGTGAGTCAAACGGTTTCTATATCTGTAAGCATGAGTGTGTCCGCCTTTGCATGTACATGCCCGTGTGCATGCATCTTCTCACGTCTGTACGCATGCGGATGTGTAATGCGTGTGTGCGTGTGTGTGTGCGTGTGGGCGTGTGCGTGTGCGTGGGCGTGTGCATGTGCATATGCGGGTGGGCATGTGCGTGGGTGTATGCGTGTGCGTTTGCGAGTGGGTGTGCGTGTGCACGCGCTGAAGCGCATGACAGAGCACGAGTCGCATGTGCCATCAGTGCCAGCGCAACGACAAGGAGACAATCACCATCTGCAGCAAGGTGCACACTCACCGCTTCTGCGGCGGCTGCATCCGCAACTGGTGAGACCAGGTGACAGGGCCGAGTGCATATACTTTGAGAGGAGTAACTGGAGAGAAGAAGGAAGTATGGGGCGATGGGAAGCAATTTACACTGATGATGAGAGAGTATGCGAACGCAGTGGCTGCTGATCCATTGCACGGTGCTACCACGCCTCCCTCCATACACCAACAAACCCCAATCACGGCTCCCTGCGTGCAACACGCATCCCCCTGGCGTGCCTTGTCCTGTGCGTGCACCAGGTACCCCTACCTCACACCGGAGGAGATCCACGCCATCTGCCCCAAGTGCCTTGGCGTCTGCAACTGCAAGACGTGCCTGCGCACCTTCATGCCCCCGCCCTTTGTACGTCCCTCACTCGCTACTCGCTCTCTCTTCTCAACACTGGCCCTCTCGTAATCCACCTCAAATCCAACTGCAATCCCTTTTTTCTCCTCGCATCCGTCTTGTCTTCCCCATAAGCCGCCTCATTCTTACCATTCCGCACACATTCTCCCTCCCAACCTGGATTTCACCTTGTCCCTAGCCCCCAATTTCATCTCTTGCCAGTCCCGTTCTCCATCTCCATACTTCCCGCCCTTCTTATCCCTCTCACCCGCCAATACCCTCTCTGCCCGCGTCCTCCGCCTGCCCTGTTATTGGCATGGCAGAAGGCAGAAAGCTCCCCCGAGCAGCAGAGGGGCATGGCACGGTGGGTGCTGGCGTGGGTGATGCCGCACGTGAGGGCCATGCAGAAAGAACAGCAGCAGGAAGTGGAGGAGGAGGCAGCCAGACAAGCCATCGACCCCTCCTGTGAGACTCTACACGCCTTTTCGTCTTCAAACGCCCACGTCTTCCCCTCACCTGTCATTGCCTCATTTGTGCCCCTCCCTTTCTCCTTGCTTTCGTTCTCCCTCAGTTCCTTCCCGTCTCCCTGTCTACACGCCCTGCATACTCCTCATTACTGGCGCTTCTTGATTCAATGTGCGTAGCCAGCCTCGCCCAGCTGCTGTAACTCCGTTTCCGGCCCCATCCGCCCCTCAACCCTCATACCTCAACCCTCACCCCTCTCGCACCCTCACCCGCGCCCCATCTGCATGCCTTCCTTCCGCCCACCCCCACCAGCGTTGAAGGTGAAGCGCGCGGAGCTGCTCAAGGGCGAAAGAATATTCTGGTAAGAGTGAGTGGGGGTAGGCTGATACACGTGCGGGCTGTGGGACGGTCAATTACTGCAGGCGCGAGTGGGATAATGCGGGGCTATGTTTGAGGAAAGTGTTGGGTACGACGGGGATAAAGGGTTAGAAAAGAAACCGCAAATCCTCCTGATCGTCCTCCGTTCCTCAACCCTCCCAACCCCTGCTCCTCCCCCAATCGTCCCTAACGCCAGCCTTCCCGCTGCACTTCCCAACCCTCACCTCTCCTCTCTTCTCTCCCCCTTCCTCCCAGTTCACACTGTCAGACGGGCATAGCTGGGTTGCACCGCAGCTGCCCTAAATGCGCCTACGACCTGTGCTTGCAATGCTGCCGTGAAGCACGCTCAGGGGCCCTCCCTGGTGGCCCTAAGGCGTTCAAGGGGATGGTGGAGCAGGAGAACGCGCAGGAGAAAGAGGTGGAGAACGGTGCAGAGGGAGAGAAAGCAGAGGAGTCAGAGGAGGCGGAGGGAAAGGGGAAAGGCAAGTCGAGGAAAAACCCAGGAGGAAAGAGCAGCAGCAGGCGATCTAAGAGGGGTGCTGGGAAGCTGGGGAATAATGGGGAGGCGGATGATAAGCAGGAAGAGAAGCAGACAGGGAAGCAGCCAGAGAAGCAGTCAGACGGCAGGGCGGATGAGAAGGGCAGGGAGGGGGTGCCGAAGCATCTAGTGGAGCGATGGAAGGTGGAGGATGACTGGCGGGTGCAGTGCCCTTCCAAGGACTGCAGCAGTGCAAGAGAGGCGCGCAGGCAGAGCGAGGGGCAAGGCGGGCAGGGGCCGTGGCTGGAGCTGCGGTCACTGCATGCTGATGGGTGGCTTACGCAGCTTGTGGCACAGGCAGAGGAGGCTCTAGGAACGGATGGTGAGAGGAAGTCAGAGGAGATTGGGGGGACAGGAAAAGGGGTGGTGAAGTCGAGCGGGTGTATTGATGCTGCTGCTGTTGCTGCTGCCGCTGCTGCAGCACAGAATGCACAAGTGGCACTGGGGAGCATTCCCCTCATTGCTGCTGATCAGTTCCCGTGCTGCTCCCTGTGCCAAGAGCGTGCAACACAGGTGCTGCAGGAGATGACTGGCGGAACAAGCAGCAGCGGTGGCAGTCAAGTTGCTGCGACAACTACACTGGGAAGAACAGGGAAGCAAGAGGCAGCAGGGGAGAAGGAAAAGGAGGTGGGCAGGTATTACAGGAAGAGAACTAATAAGGCAGTGGGCAAGGAGGGGGAGGAGGCAAAGGAAGGCAACGAGGGGAAGAAGGAGGAGGAGAAGGAGAAGAGAAAGGTGGAGGAAGGCAAGGGAGGAAACGGGGATGGAAGGAAGGAGGGGCCCCCGATACGTGGTCTTGACTTCCTCATGAGACCCCAGCAATCCTCCTCCACCACCGCCCCTGCTTCCACCACCACTACCGCTGCCGCCACCGCCGCCGCCACTACCACAGCTGAACCTGCCGCAGCAGCAGCCCCAGCAGCAGCCCCCTTGCCTGTCGCCCCTGCCTGTGACCTGCAGCACCTGCATCAAGTGGCGGAGAGCCACGGGTTGCGCCTGGCCTCCACCCGACCTCCCTCCTCCTGCTCCCCCTCCAACTTCCTCTTCTGCCCCACCGCTCAAGACCTCGCCCCTGCTCCTGCTGCATCTCCTACTGCCGCCGGTAACTCTCCTCTCCCGATAGGTCACAACCCTCCAGCCGTGGCACACTTCCAGCAGCACTGGCAGCGCGGGGAGCCCATAATAGTGCGCCACGTGATGCCGCCGTCCGTGAAGGACGGACTCAGCTGGGCACCGCTCGTCATGTGGCGCGCGTTCCGAGAGACCAAGGAGGGGCGCAGCGTGCAGGAGAAGCTCACAGTGGTGGCTGTGGACTGCGAAGACTGCACTGAGGTGGAGCTTGGCACTCACCTCTTCTTTGATTGCTACATGAACGGCGAATCAAAGAGCGCAAAGGTCCCAGAGATGCTCAAGGTGAAGGACTGGCCGCCCACTGCTGCATTCCAGGACCGGCTGCCTCGGCACGGCGCTGAGTTCCTGCGCGCGCTGCCGCTTCACGAGTACACGCACCCTGAGAAGGGCTTGCTGAACCTGGCGACGGCGGTGCCGACGGGTGACCCGAAGGCGGACATGGGCCCCAAGGCGTACATCGCGTATGGGGTGAGGGAGGAGCTGGTGCAGGGGGACTCGGTGACCAAACTGCACTTCGACATGGCTGACGCGGTGAGCAGGGCGTGTGGGGTGAGGACGAGAAAGGAGGGATATAGTTGGGGCTGTTACTGAGGCAGTACCTTTCCTCCTTCCTTTCTCGTGTTCTCCGGTTCTCACCCACTTCCACATTTCGATGTTTAGGAGCACCTGAGAATATACTCAGTTCTTTCCTGATTCCCCTCTGCATTCCCTGCTTCCAGGTGAATATTCTGACCCACTGCCACTACCGCCCACCCAGCAAGCGTCTGCAAGGGCTGATGCGGAAAAACGCAGAGGGGAACGCGGCAGAGGGGAACGCGGCAGAGGCAGGGCATGAGAATGGTGTGGCGACTAAGAGCGAAAGCGAGAAAAACCAGGAAGGGAGCAATGGGAAAGGGCGAGGAGGTGGAGGGGGCAGCGAGCCGCAGCAACAAGCAGCAGGGAGCGCTAGCGGGCGTGTGCTGACAGCAGGGGGGGACGAGGGAGCAGCGCTGTGGGACATCTTCCGGCGGGAGGACTCGGACAAGATCCGTGCCTTCATTGCTCGGCACCTCCACGAGTTCCGCCACCTGCACAACCAAGTCATCCAATCGGTCTGTGGCCCATGCCTCTCCTATGGCCCACACCCTTCGATCCCTCCATATGCATCCAGATCCATCACACACTCATCCTGGTCCATACATGTTCTTCTTCAAGAAGCAATGACAGAGAGGCATGATGCCCACCTTTCCATTCGCCTTCCCTACCCACTCTGTCCCACGACTGTGTATTGTGTGAGAGTAGATGGACGATGAGATCCACGACCAGACAGTGTACCTCACTGCCCGCCACAAGGAGATGCTCTATACTGAGTATGGTACGTCCATGCCATGCATGCTCGCGCTGCCCCTTAAAACAAGCACACATCCAGCCGTCCTCTTATTGTGCATTGCGCACCATCTCCTTGCCCGTGCCCCTGTACTTCTTCAAATCCATAACTTCCATACTCTTGCCGCGTACCTGCCGTGCCGTCGCCTGCTATTGTTACTTGTCGACCCTTATCGCCTCTCCTCTACCCCTCGTGCCTTCTCTGCATGTTCTACGGCCCCCATCCCATGCACCTGCTCGCCTGAGTGGCCTGCAGGAGTGGAGGCATGGACGTTTGAGCAGCGCAGGGGCGAGGCAGTGTTCATCCCTGCTGGCTGCGCACACCAAGTCAGAAACCTCATGGTGCGGTGTCTGTGACCTGCCACATGCACGCAAGGCGCGCACGCACACCCACACACATGCGTAACAAGCATGCACGCACAAATCACGAACGAGTGAACCCAGTGCCCTTGTCCCAGTCAACAGGTCCACCACTCGTCTTTGTCATCTCACCTATTACACCATCCGCTCACCAATGCCTTCCCCCTCTCCCTCTCACCCCCGCTCCACACCCTGCCCCTTTCCCAACACCACCACGGGCAGTCGAACATGAAGGTAGCAGTGGACTTTGTTTCCCCCGAAGGCACCTCGCACTGCCTGGCGCTCACTGCGCACGTCCGCACCATGCCTGTGCACCACCGCTCCAAGGAGGACAGGCTTGAGGTGAGCAGGGCAGGGGGGAATGACGTG
Source organism: Closterium sp. NIES-65 (assembly GCA_948144175.1). NCBI lineage: Eukaryota > Viridiplantae > Streptophyta > Zygnematophyceae > Desmidiales > Closteriaceae > Closterium > Closterium sp. NIES-65. Next base: position 4,248,260 of record CANXME010001052.1, on the reverse strand, counting down.
GAGAACACCAGTGGCAAGTGTAATGGGGGGAGAAGGTGAGGGGGGGAGGGTGGGGGAGAGGGAGTGGGTGAATGATTTTGAGGAACACCCGTGAAAATGCCACCTTTGCTAGTTTTAACCGCCTAAGTGAAGCACGCTTGAGTAAGGGGAAAGATAAAGAGGTGCAGAGAAGTTTGATAAAATGTGGTTGTGTGTTCCTTATGAATGCCATCTCCCTGCAGGTGAAGCGCATGATACTGCATGCTGTGGAGCGGTCCCTTGCGATCCTCAAGTAACAAACTCCGGATGTGGGACATGTCAATCTGGTGACGAAATCATGATGTTTTTCTAGAGTGCTTAGGGGGTGTCCAGCTCGTACATTTACTGTTCGTAAGCCCGCTCAGTTACCACATTTTTTTGTTGTAACACTGTATTGGACGTGTCCTGCGGACACAATCAGCTTTCGTTCACAAGACGGCACGCCCCCTGCACGTACCTCGAGTCGTCTGACTCACGTTACTGGAATCAGCGGGGACGCGAACAAGGGTACAGCACCGCGTCCTGGCCACTACAGTCGTGCCCCCTGTATCGCTTGCATAATTTCGCCATAATTTCGCTACACTCGCCAACACAACCCCCCCCCCCCCCCCCCCCCCCCCCCCCCCCCCCCGCCTGCCCAAAAATTCGTTAGATATGATTGACGAGGGAAACGGTTACCTCGTTTCGAACGCGATCAGAGCACTGTTGATTCGTGTGGCGGAGAATGTGTCCGCGCTCCTGAAATTACAGGCAGGTGGGACTCAACTCACAATGCATTCGTTTTTAGGTACAGTGATTATTTTTGAACCTTGGGACTCAACTCAACTGAGACGTGTGTTGGCACAAAAAAACCCAAAATGAACGAACTGGACACGCCCTTATTACAATACCTAGAGGTCTTGATGATGCCTAACATAACTACAGACCCAGCCTTGAGCCTTTTCAGCATGTATCATTAGTTTGCACTATAGCTCAGCCTTCAGCAGTTTAGGTCTCAGATAATTCCCTTCACAGACTTCTACACCATGGCCTTCCACCAGCTATGTTACACTAAATTCAAGCAAGGAACAACCACTATATGGACAGTAAGAAAGTCCCACCCTTGGCCCAGAAATAGCCCACTCTAATGTGGGATGAGAGCAAGGTGGCTAGCAACAGAGCAGGAGGCCCCATGCGGTAGAGAGCATAGCCAAGGCCTGGCTCAATAAGCACGGTGTTATTTCAGTCCACGTGGCAGCTGCGTCAGACGGGGTACTTGGACTTCCGTGCTATCTTAGCCGCCACCTTCTTTGGCACCTTCAGCCCCTTCTTCTTCCCCTTCACCGATTTCCGCGCACTGAACTTGCGCCCACCGCTTGTCCCCTTGAGCGCTTTCCCCCGGGTCCCCTTGTTCTTCCCAATCACCTTGCCCCGCACCCCAAGCCGCTTGTTCTTCGCGCCCTTTCCATCCTCGTCCATGGCCGCTGCGTCCTCCGCGTTTCCCGCTCCTTCGGCGTCCATCTCCGCATCTGACGTGAGCCGGGGCGGGTTACGGAGGAGAGGGGAGGGGGGGGGGGGGGGGGGGGGGGGGGGGGGGGGAAGGGGGGGAGAGAGGGGGGGGCCGGCGTTAGGGGGTCGCAGGCACTTGGGCAATGGGCAAAGACGTAATTGGGTATGTGGAGAAGAGGGCATGACAGTAGCATAAGCTGAGACACATTCAGTTGAGGATACCTTCGCCTGAAGAGCCGCCAGTTTTTTTCTGCTCAATTTTATCGATGTGCGACGTATACACCGACGGCGCTGCCACTATAGCTTCGAGAATATTGCGAGTCGGCTCCTCCTTCGCGTCGTAGTGTTGCTCCGCAATGTCCCTCTTCTTCGCCTTCAACCGCTGAATGCGCTTCGACCGTAACGACTTGCCCATGCTGCCTTAAGAGCTTTATAGGTCTGTAAGTGGTGTCGCAACCGAGAAGAACAGAAATTAGTCGGTAGCACAGACTCCCAGGGCAAGAGTTTGAAGGTTGAGGGGAGAAGGTGTTGGTAAAATGAAACGCAGGGTCGGAGGGATAAGGTTTAGTCAGGGGTTGGTGAGTCGATATGGATGGTAGTGCCAAACATTTGTACACCGCAAAAGCAGCGTTTCCTGTTAACTGGTATGCAGTATTTGTGCACAGAATTAGATGCTTACTACTTAATTTTCAGTTGAAATATAACCGGATTATCAAATTCGCATAAACTAATGATCTTAAGTTTGCATGTACGTATATGTTGTATTTCGAAGTCACTGTATACGGTGGTATGAGAACCTACTTTCAACTTAGATGGCTGATGAATGTAATAAACGAGGTGTCCCAATCGGGAATACTCTGTGTGGGCTGCGTAAATTTAGGAGGGCATAGCGGGGACGAATGGTAGAGACAAAATGAAGCCCTGGGCGCTGCTTGATCCGACGAGAGGTACACGTTCTGCGGGCTTTGCTGACAGCAAATCTGACCAATAATTTAGCGAACATTCCGTACGCTGCCAACCGCCTGAACGGGTCATCGTCGTCACCACCACCAACAAATCCAGACGGCGACGGCAGCTTCACTGGTGGCATGACGTGTGACCGTCGTTACCGTGGCAGATTTGGTTGGTTGTATTCAGCAGAGCCAGGTCTGACCTTTCAAATGTCCCGCATTTTCCGAACCGAACCGGGACGTTCGCGCCCCTGATTATGAACCTCCCACCAATAAAAATCATCGATGTGGTACATTTACCCGCCCGTCTAATTTCTGGAGTCGCCGTACCACCACCTCTGTCCTAGCGTGGCGTCCAGGTCATCCTCTCCAGCAAAATTGCAGTTTGGTTGGAGGAGCACACCGAGCATCGTCCCCCCACCGAACCTCCACACAAAAATGGTCATTCAACTGGGCGCGCAGATCCCAGATTTGACCAGACCAGATTTCAAGCTGCCCGGGTGCCTCCTCATTGGCTACCCTGGAAATGCCGAACCTGAGTACTGGATTGAAGGGTGCTCGTGGGCTCTGTGAGACAGTTTAGGTTCGGCCAGAATGACCGAAGTAGTGACGGGCAGGACAGGACAGAGAGATGGTCGATGCGGAGGGCCGAGCAGAGCATCCACCATTGTTGAGACCGCCGCCGACGTATCCATGGCGGTCGGTTTGGGGAATGGCGCGTCAGGCCACACCCACACGGACGAGTTCCTTGTGTGTGACGGGACTTCTAACCTCGTTCCTCCGCACTTCGTTGCTCCGTCCCCGTAATCGCCTCGGGTTGATCTCGCTGGCTCAAGCCAGTGCATTCAGCCCTGCACTAACTCCTCCCTCTTCGTCGCCTTCTGGCGAAAAGGAGTTATCCGCCATGGTACGGAGAGAAGACAGAAGCATGTCACCGGATAAGACTCCACGTTCTTCCGTCGTTCGCGCAACGACACAACCACATTCCCTCATGACTCCAGACCTCGCCACATCTCCTTCCAAGCGCCCCGTTTCCCCGGCGCCGCAGTCGCAGACGAGTCGACGATCGCGAGCGGCGGAGCGACGATTCATGGCGGTGATGGCGGTGGGCCTTATGATCGCCATGAGTTCCTCCGCATTCGCCGCCGCAGTCGACACATTCCCGCAATGGGGCCCTAACATCCTCTCTCGAGCCGCGCGCTTAATCTCCGACCAGTCTCCAGTCTCGGATCTTATCTTCCGTACTAGTCGCGGGTTTTTCGGCATAAGCACCGTCCGACTGGACGAATCCCTAATAGACAGAGTACTCGTCTCATCCAGCAGCAGTCCCGCCGGAAACTTCTACGTCGCGTTGTCGGCATTGCTCAGCGCGTCTGGGATCTGCTGCGCGGCCGTTTTAACCCACGGCCTCGGCGGGCGAATGAAGTACCGCCACCTGGCATGGATGTTCTTCCAGCCGTTCGTGGGCGGCGTGCGGTTCATCTTAATGCAGGCCATGGCGTGGACGCTCTTCGCCTTCTCCCTCCTCGTCTTCTCCAGCGTCGCGTGCGTCGCCGCATTCATCGGGCGCGCCTTGCTCGGGCAAGGCCTCCTAGCTTCCGCCGGCGTCACCGGCCTCGCGTCGGAGTTCCTCTTAATCGCCTCCTTGCTTATCTTCGAGTCGCCCAGCGATTGTTCAAGCGCGCCGAGTAACGACTTCCCGTCGCCGTCCACCCAACGGCATTCACAAAGTAAAAGTCCGACAAAGCCGATCCACGCGACTCGCGAGTCGCCTAGAAGAACAGTGGAGGAGGTGACGACAACAGCAGCTGATTCGGAAACCGCCGCACAAGTGTTACTCCCGAAACAGGCTGAGGAGCCAGACGAGACTGCTGTAGCAGCACGCGGAAAGGAGGGCACGGCGGGGAAAGCGGCGAAGCAAGGGGGCGCAGACGCGACGACGGAGAAGGGCGAGATGCGCGTGGTGTGCCCCGCGCCGTGGACTTCGCGCCAGCTCGCCATCGCCACGCGCAGACCCGCGGAGATGCTGTCCCTGCTGCTGACGGGCGCACTGGGGAAGGCGTTGAAGGGCGCGGAGGGGTTTCTAGGCGCGAGAGATGGTGCGGAAGCGGAGGAGGAGAAGAAAGGGGCAAACAGACTGCAACCGGCAGACGATGGGGAGAAAGATGAGCGGAGCAGCGGCAAGACCGCGTCGGACGCGAATGGCGTTCCGGAATCCATGCCGCTACTCGCGGCGGAGGAGAACGAGGAGAGTAAAGACGGGGAGAGGTTGCAGCTGGACGCGCCGTTGACGGCGTGGGAGGTGCTGTGGTGGTGCTGGGTCAAGACGCGATCCTTCTGCTCCGTGTGCTTCCTGTACGCGGTACAGCACGCGCTCGCTATCGCCATCTGCATGCCCGCCGTGTGCTGCGAGCTGCGCACGGCGGCGGCCATATACGCGGGCGTGCTGGCGGCATTCGTCTACTGCAACACATGCGGGAACGACCGCGAGAGGAACGGCAAGAGCCACTGGCTCTGGCTACAGCCATAGTAAGTGCCCCTCATCTCGCCGCATCCGTTCGTGTGTCCTTCTGTGCTCGCCACGCTGATTGCAGCAGTCAAATCCTCGCTTCCCTTGCCTGATCCCATCAACCTCTCAACTCCTCGACCCTTCTCCTCCGTTTCTCCTCGCTTCCCCTTTTTCCCTGTTCTCCTCCCCTTGCGCATTCCCCGCGGCGGCTGTGGTACGTTCCGCGGCGCCCGTTGCGCGCGCGCGCAGCTGCATGTGGCTGTTGGAGGAGTGTTCCGCGGCCTACTTCAACACTGTGCGCATCGTGCGCGAGGGGCACGCGTCGCTCTATCCCACTTCTCAGCGATACATCTTCACCTATCATGTATGCTCGTTGCTCGAACGCCGTTGCTTCCTCACTCGCTGCACACGTCGCTGCTTTCTAACACGCCGTGCACCTTCCATAAACCGAGCTCCATAGTACACTCTCCTTTCCTCACTCCCCTCTTCCCCCATACTTCCTCCCCCCCCTTTGCCCCACCCATCCCCCCTCCCTCCTTCCCCTTCCCCCAGCCGCACGGGCTGCTGCCGGCGATGATGGCGTGGTTCTTCCGCACGGGCGCGTGGGCGCAGCTGCTGCCGGGCATCCGCCCCGTGGCGCTCGTGGCGTCCGTGCTCTTCCGCGTGCCGCTGCTGCGCCAGCTCGCCCTCTGGGGCGGCCTGCGCGAGGTCTCCCGCCAGGGATTCGCTGCTGCCATCCGCGACCAGCAGGCTGCCATTCTGTGCCCCGGCGGACAGGTGCGGATGGTGGATGGGGCTGGGCGGAGCGGATACGAGAGGGGCAGGGGGGTTAAGGGAACAGCGGGGTGGGTGTGGGGAGGTTGGGGCTGGGTGGGTGGGATGATGGGAAGGTGGGAGGGAAGAAGGGACACTTCGCTAGTTTTTCGCAGTGGGTCCTGCTGGGTTGTTTCTGAGCTCTCCTTGTCCCTTGCATCTCCACAGCCCTCGTCACCCACTCTCAATTTACTCACATCCACGCCCACCCCCATGAACCCCCCTGCTCTCTGCTCTCCCCATCAGTCGGAGCTGTCGTACCACACGGCAAGCAGTGAGCGCGTGGTGGTGCTGTGTGCGCGCAAGGTGGGCTTTGTGCGCATGGCTCTGGAGACGCGCTCGCTGCTCGTGCCCGTCTTCTGCTTCGGCGAGGCCGCCCTTTTCGACAACCTATTTGACATGCCCTCGCTGCAGGTCCGCACACCTAATGGGGGTAGTTGTTGTTGGAAATGAAGAGGGCGTTGGGAGGGCTGGGGAGATTAGTGGGTCTGTGTGGTTGGGCTGCAGGGCTGCTGTTTGCGAGTGCATGTTGATGTTCGCTTGTCGCGTTGGTCTTTTCTTGCTGCACCTCGCCTCCCACTCCCTTGTGCCCAGCTGTCTCTGCACACAACACTCACAGCTTCCTTGCCCCCCCTTTCCTGCCCCGCTTTCCGTTTCCTTTCTGTCCCTCTCGTCTCTCCACCCCTCCCCACAACCCGAACCTATCTGCAGCGCTTCACGTACCGGCGATTTGGCTTCCCCATCCCGTTCCTCCCCATCGGCCTCTTCGGCCTGCTGCCTCTCCCCCGCACCTCCCCCGTCACGCTCGTCGTGGGCCGTCCCTTTGACCCCGCGGCCCTGCTGCCGGCACCACTGCAAGCTGGCGAGCCATGCTCTGTGACCTCGGAGCAGCTGTGCGCCATCCGTGACCGGTACTACGAGGAGGTGCACGCACTGTTTGAGCGCCACAAGGCGCGCTGGGGCATGGCGCACGTGCAGCTGGAGCTGCGGCGGTAGCACTGGGATGGGGAAGGATATGGTGGGATGGGGAAGGATATGGAGGGATGCTTGGGACGGGAGGAAGGGTAGGTTGTGGCGAGGACAGGGAGGGAGGGGAGGCGAGGCCTGATGGTTGCGGCATGGAGATCGTTGCAGGTTTAGCGAGCAAGGAAGGATGCACAATATCAAGTGTGGAACGTGGCAAGATTTTATGCAAGGTGACTATCCTGGTCACCTAGACTAATCTGGTAGGCCAGGCGTAAGGGTGCAGAGGACTTGCGAGGTGTCTATAGGCATCTAGGTGACTATCCTGGTCACCTGACTACAGCTAATCTGGTAGGCCAGGGCGAGGTGGAGCAGAGGTGGAAATAGGAAAAGTAGGCAATACAGGGACAGTGCAGAGGTGCAAAGTGCTGTCATAGGGGCGCAAGAGGCCCCATAAGCAACAAATAGCTGCCATGGAGGCCCTGGATATTAGTAGTGTAAATAGGTCAATGAAGATTGAAATTGCGATTGAATTTGGAATGCATTGTATTGCTACCAAGCTAACATTCAGCTAATGCCACAATTCCTGTTTGTATGGTCAAACCAAAATCCAACGCTGTTCATTCCAAATGTTACGACAGCATTTGAGCGAGTGAGCGAGAATTGCACTATCGAAGCAACAAGTCCAAATGAGCAAGGGCATGAGCGAAGAATATATAGCGAAGCTGCAGTGGTAACGGTAATAGACTGTGGTTGTCGCGTGACGGGTGTGGGACTGAGGTTGGGAAAAGTGTCGAAGCGGAGGCCCGGAGCGCGGGTTACCGTACCCGCCGAGCCGTGAGGTCGGGGTGCGACGTGCGAAGGTGGCGGGAGGATTGTCGATGCGAGAGTTGCGAGTGGTAACGGTGCCGACTGTAATGCTACAGTGATGTACGCGCTGAGCGGGGATGCGAAGTAAGGAAAAGAAAACTCCCTTACACTACCCCCAACCCTAAGGAGGTCCTTCTTTACGAAAGTGCGTGTACATCCCTGAAGTTTCGGCTGCGCAGATACTCGGTGAGGACGGGGTGGTTTTCGATTCTGTCCAAGGGAACCCAGTTGTCTTCGGTGGGTGTACGGTCTTTCCAGCGGAGCACGAACTCGATCCTTTGGGCTCCTCGAGGGTCGCGAACTCTGTGACTCATAATCTTCTCGGGGGTGATGATTGGTTCAGTCGGCGGTCGAGTCATGCTGGCTGGGGGATTGCGTGGGAGTTGGCTTGAGGACGGGACGTAGGGGCAAAGCAGGCTGACCTGGAATGAGGGGCTGACGTACTAGTCAGCGGGGAGGAGGAGGTGGGCGGTGACGGGTGTGATCATGTGGCTGATGCGAAATGGTCCACAGTATCGGGGGCGGAGTTTTGGGGTGATGGGCAGGCGGAGGTTCTAGGTGTCAAGTAAAACTAGGTCATCGCGCTGGTAGGTGACAGGTCTGAGAAACTTAGAACGAGAATGATGAATGACTAAGTAAAAGTTGGGTATAAATAGAAACCCTAGAAAGCTGTACCCCATATGTGCTACCCCATTATAACCTACAACAACTATGTCATATAAATCTGACACACCCCCATATGCAAAGTGGGGGAGAACAAGGGTGGATCACAAAGTCACCACACAGTCCGAGCACAAGGTCAAGGCCACAAGGCCAATTCACATGCACGAGTACACATATATATATAAGGCTAAACAAACAAGAGCAGATATACATATATATATATGTAAGAGTACAAGCAAGGTCAAGGGGTGAGCAAGTGAGGCAAGACAGGGACAAGACCCAGCTGAGTGCAGAAGCGCTGATGATCACAAGGCGGAAGTGCCTTGGTGAAAACATCAGCAGTGTTGGCCTCAGAGGCCACGTACGTAAGCCGCAACTGACCACGCTGTTGTAGCTCACGAGCAAGGAAGTAGCGAAGAGCAATGTGCTTTGTTCTGTGCTCCAGTCTCTGCTCTCGACACAAGGCCAGCATGGCCTTGTTGTCTACGTAGAGGACTGGAGGAGAACGAGGCGGCTCTCCAAGGTCGGTCAGCAGGTAGGTCAGCCAGCGAAGCTCCTGTGCAGCCATGGCCCCGGCGTAGATCTCAGCCTCACAACTGGAGCCGAGAACAGAAAACAAGCGAGTAGCCCGCCACGAAATAGAGCCGGAACCAAGACTGAAGGTGTAACCCTGTGACGACCGCTGAGTAGCCTGGTCGTCAGCTCAAGAAGCGTCCGCGTGCCCAGTAAGGACCACTGGAGTCCGCCCTCCAAGCACTAGCCCCATGCCCGACGTACTTCACAAGTAGCGCAACACCCTCTTCGCTGCAGCCATGTGCTCTGGTCGGTGTCTCCCAGGAGCAACATAGCGTGCAAGAATGCTAAGAGGGTATGCAAGGTCAGGTCGTGTGCAGGTCATCAGGTACATGAGACAGCCAACAAGCTCTGGGTACAGACCACTCGACTCTACGGACTCATCCAAAGGCAGAGCTGAGAGCGAGTGGCGAGTAGACAGAGGAGTGGCCTGAGGCGAGGAGTACGTGAAGCCGAAGCGCTGAAGGACCTGCTGCACCATGTGTGACTGAGTCAGGGTAATGGTGCGGCGTGCTCTGTCCCGGGTGATCAGCAAGCCAAGGTAGCTGCGCAGTTCACCCACTGTACGTATGCTCGGACGGGCCGACACTTGGCCACGTTTACCCATCGGCCGGGGTCGAGCCTGTACACACTGACTACTGAGTCTCCTCCGGTTGCTGAGTCTGGTCAGTTAGCTGCGTCGAGTCAGGTGTTTGCTGCAGCGTCCAGGTCTGGTCCTGGGGCGAATGATGCTCAGTCGCAGGCCAGGTCAAATCTGGTCAGGATAGGTGTGAACCATGATTGGGTAGCGAGAACTGAATGCGAAAAAGGTTGATGAAACAAGCTCACAATTTTTTTATGTGAGTCTATAACGAATTTGTGTCGAACCAAAGATGAACCGAACGAGCCTCTGGTTCGGAACCAACAAATGCACGATGTTAGCAGGGAACTCAAATGCTGGTTGTCAGATGTCTTTTCGAAGCCCCGCATAATGAACTCCTTGGAAAATCCCTACTTCCTGACCTGACACTCCCAAGGAGAAAGGCAGCCCTTGCGAAGAAAGTTCCATTCGATCTTCTCTGCTCAAAAGCTATAAGAATTGATCAGTTGGATTGCCTATCAGCACGTCAGCGTGGCGTCACGACGATAGGCAATGATACGACTGACGACTTGCCTCGTCGTCGTATAGATGGCGAGCCATGCCTTCCAATCGCCTTCCGTCCGTCATCGCGCACTAGCCGTCGCTCGCAGCGGAAGACTCCGCCTCGCATCTCTTCGTGAGCACCTCTCACCTTCGCCAGCTGCACCTCTCGCATCGTTGCATGCCACCGATTCGTCGCGCGCTAACATTTTCGCAGATACGCCTTCGCGCCGCCATTCCTGCGCGTCCCATCCTCTCCCACCTTCATCGTTCCTCAGCGCGTCTCACCGTAACCAACTCTGCGATTCAGGTACTCACCGTAACCCCGCGCTGATCCGATTAGTCGCCACTCGCCCGTCACCGCAGCCTGCGTCTCCTAGCATCTGTCGACATCATTACCACAGCAGCCGCACGCCGCCTGTTCATGAATCCGGGCTCTCCGCTTCGTCCGCTCTGATTTTGCGGCTTTTTCACTCTTCTCGAGCCGTCCCCGCCGCTGGATCGGAGCCGCCGGTTGCCGGGAAGAGATCTGGACCGTCGGGCGAGAGAGCGGCTGGCGGGGAGGAGAGTGTGGGGGATGTTGAGATAGTAAGAGTAGGGCCTAGGCTTAGTAGCCTAGGCCAATGGAAGTCGAGAGAGTTTAGGCAAAGAGGAAGGAGAATGATGTTGTTCACTATAGTACAAGGGTACATATAGCGAACAAATGAAGAGGTGCACCACCTACAAAGTTAATAACTACACTACAGGTAGAACTACATGCAGTTATACCAACATAATTCTGACATCCCCCCGTAACTGCATGCAGGAATAGCTAAGTGCAGAACACAACCTGCAGAGGTACACCACAGACAGAGAAACCAGCAACAGCAGGTAAGAGGCAGAACTAGAGAGGGAGTCGGGAGGAGGAGGGACTATATGAGGAGAAGCTGCTGGCAGGTGAAGCTGCTGGCTCCGAGGCGGCTGCTTCCTGGAACCTTCCCCAGCCCTCCAAATCCCCCTTCCACACTCCTTGACAACCCTAGCACCTTTCCCCCAGCTCCCCCACACCTTCACACCCACCCCCCCCAGCGGCAGCTGCAGCAGTGGGAGAGAAAGGAGGAGGGGAAGGTGATCACACACGCCCATCACCCCCATACCCGCCACCCCCATAGCCTCCGTTCCACGGCTGCACGCGCAGCAGGGAGACGAAGAAGGGGGGGGGGGGGGGGGGGAGGAAGAGCAGGGGCAGCACAGGCACGGGCAGGGCAGTCGCACGTGCAGGGCAACAGCGCGGAGCAGGGCAGGGCAGCCGCGCATGCAACAGGCAGCACAGGCACGGGCAGCAGTAGAGCGCACGAGGGCGCGGGCAGCAGCAGGGCGCACGAGGGCGCGAGCAGCAGCAGGGCGCACGAGGGCGCAAGCAGCAGCAGAGCAGAGCGGACGAGGGCGCAAGCAGCAGCAGAGTAGAGCGCACGAGGGCGCGGGTGAGACAGAGTGCACGAGGGCGCAGGCAGCAGCAGGGTGCACGAGGGCGCGAGCAGCAGCAGGGCGCACGAGGGCGCAAGCAGCAGCAGAGCAGAGCGCACGAGGGCGCGAGCAGCAGCAGGGCGCACGAGGGCGCAAGCAGCAGCAGAGCAGAGCGCACGAGGGCGCAAGCAGCAGCAGAGCAGAGCGCACGAGGGCGCGAGCAGCAGCAGGGCGCACGAGGGCGCAAGCAGCAGCAGAGCAGAGCGCACGAGGGCGCAAGCAGCAGCAGAGCAGAGCGCACGAGGGCGCAAGCAGCAACAGAGTAGAGCGCACGAGGGCGCGGGTGAGACAGAGCGCACGAGGGCGCAGGCAGGAGCAGGGCGCACGAGGGCGCGAGCAGCAGCAGGGCGCACGAGGGCGCAAGCAACAACAGAGCAGAGCGCACGAGGGCGCAAGCAGCAGCAGAGCAGAGCGCACGAGGGCGCGAGCAGCAGCAGGGCGCACGAGGGCGCAAGCAGCAGCAGAGCAGAGCGCACGAGGGCGCAAGCAGCAGCAGAGCAGAGCGCACGAGGGCGCAAGCAGCAGCAGAGTAGAGCGCACGAGGGCGTGGGTGAGACAGAGCGCACGAGGGCGCAGGCAGCAGTAGGGCGCACGAGGGCGCGAGCAGCAGCAGGGCGCACGAGGGCGCAAGCAGCAGCAGAGCAGAGCGCACGAGGGCGCAAGCAGTAGCAGAGCAGAGCGCATGAGGGCGCGAGCAGCAGCAGGGCGCACGAGGGCGCAATCAGCAGCAGAGCAGAGCGCACGAGGGCGCAAGCAGCAGCAGAGCAGAGCGCACGAGGGCGCGAGCAGCAGCAGGGCGCACGAGGGCGCAAGCAGCAGCAGAGCAGAGCGCACGAGGGCGCGGATGAGACAGAGCGCACAGGCACGCGCAGCAACAGGCAGCACAGGCACGGGCAGCAACGGGTAGCAACATGCAGCACAGGCACAGGCAGCAACGGGCGGCAACGGGCAGCACAGGCACGGACAGCAACAGGCAGCAACGGGCAGCACAGGCGCAGGCAGCAACGGGCGGCAACGGGCAGCACAGGCACGGGCAGCAACAGGCGGCAACGGGCAGCACAGGCACGGGCAGCAACAGGCACAGGGAGGCAGCCGTACCGAGTCCAGGAGCGGCGGCGCATGCAGTTGCAGGGTCGGCGCCGTGGGCTGCTGCTGAGGTCCAGGGGCGGCTTCACCAGGGTCAGCTGCTCCAGGGGCCAGGGGCGGGTGCTCTGGGTCCAGGGTTTAGGTGCAACAGGGGCGGCTGCACCAGGGGCCAAGGGCGGCTCCGGAGGTCCAGGGGCGGCTGCTCCAGGGGCCAGGGGCGGCTGGTCTGGGTCCAAGGGCGGCTGCTCCAGGGGCGACGGCGGCTGGTCCAGGGTCCAGGGGCAGCTGCTCCAGAGGCCAAGGGCGGCTGCAGAGGTCCAGGTGTCAGAATTATATTTATTATAACTGCATGTAGTTCTAGCTGTAGTGTAGTTATTAAATTTGTAGGTGGTGCACCTCTTCATGTGTTCCTTTGCTATATGTACTTCGAATGCTATAGTGAAAACACATTCTCCAATTTCTCTCTCACAACTCACTCGACATCGCTCCTAAGGAAAACCCGCTCGATACCTAGTTAGGGCCTAGGCTACTAAGCCTAGGCCCCACCTTTCAACTCCTGTTCTTATTACTCTCGACATGTTATCGGAGCTGAGTTCGTCCTGGCCTGTGGGCCCGCTTTACTTCCGCTGCTAAAATTTTACGGTCGCGCGCCTAGGGCGCGTGACGATTTTATTCTTTACCTTGTCCCGCCCACGGGCGTGTGACTCCTACCCTGCCCGTCGCGCGCCCCGTGGCACGCGACGGTGCCCTTTATCTGCCCATCGTGTGCCCCGAGGCACACGATGGTGCCCTGCTCGTCGTGCGCCCCGAGGCACACGATCGGGCCCTTTTATCCTACCCGTCGTGCGCCCCGTGGCACTGGCCCGCGACGGGCCTCTCCGCCCCTGCACTCCCTGCTGCCGCCCCTGACCCATCTGCACCGACGCCTCTTCGCCGCTCTGCGGCTTTCTTCCTTCCCACCCCCCCCTTTCTCTTATCTCCCTGCAGCCGTGGGGAGGAGGGTATGGGGGTGGAGGGTGTTGGAGCGTGGGGTCAACTCTCTCCCTTCCCCTCCTCCTTCTTTCAGTCCCACCGCTGCAGCTGCCGCTGGGGGGGGAGGGTGTGAGGATGTGGGTGAGCAGGGGGAGTGGTACCGGGGTGGCGGGTGTGAGGCAACAAGTAGCCGTCCCTCCACCTCTCCTCTCTTCCCCCCTTCTCTGCTGCTTCTGCAGCAGTGTGGGGGAGGGGAAGGAGGAGGGTGAGGAGATGGAGGGGGTAACCTTTCAAAGTTAGCCCGCCTGCAGTACCTGCTGTTGCTTGTTTTATTGCTCGTTGGTGTACCTCTGCAGGTTGTGCTTGGCACTTAGCTATTCCTGCATGCAGTTACGGGGGGATGTCAGAATTATATTTATTATAACTGCATGTAGTTCTAGCTGTAGTGTAGTTATTAAATTTGTAGGTGGTGCACCTCTTCATGTGTTCCTTTGCTATATGTACTTCGAATGCTATAGTGAAAACACATTCTCCAATTTCTCTCTCACAACTCACTCGACATCGCTCCTAAGGAAAACCCGCTCGATACCTAGTTAGGGCCTATGCTACTAAGCCTAGGCCCCACCTTTCAACTCCTGTTCTTATTACTCTCGACACCAGGGGCGGCTGCAACGGGGGCGGTTGCTCCAGGGGCCAGGGGCGGCTGGTCCAGGGTCCAAGGGCGGCTGCTCCAGGGGCAGCGGCGGCTGGTCAAGGGTCCAGGGGCAGCCGCTCCAGGGGCGGCGCTGGTGCATGGCAGAGGCAGTGGCCAGGGGGGAGGGCGCCGCGACGAGCAGGGACGGCGCCCAAGGGGCGCCGCGACGAGCAGGGACGGGGCCCAAGGGGCGCCGCGACGAGCAAGGGCGACGCCCCAGGGGCGCCGCGACGAGCAGGGGCGGCGTCCAAGGGGCGCCGCGACGAGCAGTGGCGACGCCCCGCGGGTCCCGCAGGGGCGTCGCGACGAGCAGGGCGACGCCGCGCGGGTCCTGCAGGGGCGTCGCAACGAGTAGGAGCGGCGACGCCCGGGTCCCACAGGTGCGTCGCGACGAGCAGGAGCGGCGCCTCGCAGGGCGCCGCGAAGTGGAGGGTACGGGCGGGCAAAACAGGCCCGCGCGTGGACGTGAGGCAGGCGCGCAGGCGGCGTGAAGGCAGGCCGCGCGCGGGGCAGGAAGACGCCGCGTGCCCAGGGCGCACGGCGGGCAGAAAACCGCCGTGCGTCCCGAGCACACGGCAGGACGATAGGCAGCGGAAGCACATTGGTGGGCCCGTTAAGGAAGGCAGCAGGAAGGAACCTGCTCTGAATACCATGTTGAGATAGTAAGAGTAGGGCCTAGGCTTAGTAGCCTAGGCCAAAGGAAGTCGAGAGAGTTTACGCAAAGAGGAAGGAGAATGATGTTGTTCACTATAGCACAAGGGTACATATAGCGAACAAATGAAGAGGTGCACCACCTACAAAGTTAATAACTACACTACAGCTAGAAATACATGCAGTTATAACAACATAATTTTTGACAGGGGATGTGCGTGTGAGCTATAGCGCGACTGCGGAAGCAGAGGGGGAGGCGGCGGAAAGAAGAAGAAATCTCGAAAACGGAAGGGAGGAGGGACGGGGAAGGGTTTGGGATGAGGTTCGGGAAGTGGATCGGAAAGCTGAGGCGCGGGGCGGGGTGGCTTTAGCGGACGGCGATGAAGATATGAGCGGGTACGGAGTGGCGTCGGCGGAGAATCTGCGCAACGCGAAGCAGATCGCGAACGCGATTCTCAACGGGCGGCTCTTCGCGGGCATGAGCCGCGGGAAACGGCACTGGGCGGGGGACGACGCTGGGGAGAGTGGCGGAGAGGATGGGGGAGTGGGAGAACGCGTGGGGGGAAGGAAGGAGAGGCGCGGGGAGGGGCGCGGGGCGGGGGGAGACGACGAGGAGCAAGAGGAGGAATGGCGGAGGAGTTTCCGCGAGAGGGGATGGCGGCCGGGATTCAGGGGTTTGGGGGACTGGTTGGGGGAGGCGGGCGGGGGGCCGGCGGAGGAGGAGGGGCAGGTGCCGGTGGAGAAGCAGCGGTTTGCGCGCGTGCCGCTGGTGGGCGCGCCGAACGCGGGGAAGTCCGCCCTGATGAACCGCCTGGTAGGGGGAGAGGAGAGAGGGGGGTTAGTGCGGGAGGGAAGGGGTGAGGAGGGAAAGTGAGCAGAAGGGGAGGGTGAGTGGGTGTGGGAAAGAGGGGGACGGGTGGGGGGAAAGGGGACAATGATATTAAGGTTGGAACAGGGGAAACTGCAGGGATACGCAGTTTGGGCAAGGGACAAGGGACGATGGGGGATGCAAATGGAAGGGTAAGAGCTGAAGGGGAAGCGTTGAAGGGAGGTAAGGTGAGGGAGGGGGGCAGGAAAGAGCAGATACTACGTGAGCAGATACTGGGTTCAATGCAAGTTTTGGCACGCTAGTGCTCTCTTTCTATTCTGTCTCAACCCCTCACCACTTCCTTACTTCACCTTTGCCATCTCTCTCTCATCCACTCGCCCCCCGCGCCCCACTCTCTCTTACTTCTGCCGCACCGGCCCCCCTCCTCTTGCTTTCCCCACCTTTCACCGACCTCCTTGTCATTCCCCTCCCCGGACCCTCTACCCCTCACACCCCCCCCCCCCTCCTCGCCCTGGCTTCTCCTTCCCCCGTTGCCGTGCGTGCAGGTGGGGGTGAAGATATCAGCAGTATCGCGCAAGACCAACACGATGCAGAGGGAGGTGGTGGGCATTCGCACCACCGGCCCCACACAGCTGGTGAGCTTCGCTCTTCCTCTCGCCTCTCTCTGCCACCCCACCTCACTCCTCACCTCACTCCTCCCTCCACCCCACCTCCCGCCCCCTCCTCCTCCCTCCCCTCCTCCCTCCCCTCCCCCCTCCCCTCCTCCCTCCTTCTCTCCTTTGCGCTTCCTCCCTCTTCCCCTCCTTTCCCCATCCCTATTCCTGCTTCTCTCCGTCCCCCCGCCTTTTCCCTGTCCCCGTGCCCTCTCCCCCCGTCGCCCCTCCCTCTTCCCCCTCTTCCCTCCCACCTCCCCTCCCCCCCCCCCCCCCCCCCCCCCCCCCCCCCAGGTGTTTCACGACACGCGAGGGCTGACAGTGGCGGTGCCATCGCAGCCGCTGTCAGCAACTCAGCGCCAGGGTTCTCTTCTCGCATCGTCTGCTGTCCTGCACTGCAATGTGGTGGCGCTCGTCATTGATGCCGACCACCAGATCAGGAGGTGCGTGAGTGAGGAGGGGGTGCAAGGAGGAGGGTGGTTGGGGAGTGGGTGCAAGGAGGAGGGGTCGCTGCTCGCGTCATCCGCTGCTCTGCACTGTCATGTGGTGGCGCTGGTCATTGATGCCGACCGCCAGATCAGGAGGTGCGTGAGTGGTTGAGGTTAGGCGGAGGGTAAGGGAGCGGAGGGGGTTGTGTGTGGGGGCATGGGACAGGGGGCAGAGCGCAGGGGTTGAAGGGAGTAAGGAAGTGGTGCCACGTGGTGGTTATCTTGATTGATGATGACTGGCAGAACAGGAGGTGAGTGAGTGAGGAGAAGGAAAAGGATGGTGGGTGGGACAAGGGTGAAGGGAGTGGAAAGGGAGTGTGGGTGACAGGGAAGGGGTTGGGCGGTGGTGGAGGAGAGTGGGCAATTGAAGGCTGGCCGTTGGGGTGAATGAGCGAAGGGGTTTCACAAAGTGGTGGGGTTATACTGTGTCTCTTTCTACCTTGCCTTGCCCTGGTTCTTCCCCACTTCCCCACTTCCCCACTCACAATCCTTCTCTCTTGTCCAGAATGCCCCTCTCGAATGTCCCCCTCTCTCTCCATCCTGTTTCATCCCATCCCAATCCACCCCATCCCACAAACCCATCCCATACCGCCCCATCCCTTCCCACCGCACCCCACACCTGCAGGCCGGACCCGCGGGTGCGGCGGATGGTGGGGGTGGTGGGGGCGGAGCGGAGGGAGGGGCAGCAGCGCGTGGCGGTGTTGAACAAGGTGGATCTGGTGAAGGACAAGCGCCTGCTGCTGCCGCTCGCACAGGAGCTCAGCGCTTTCCACTCCATCGAAAGGTATGTAGGGTGGAGGGGAGAGTGGCAGGGGGTGGGGACGCTGGGTGCATGAAGGGAGGTGAAGGAGTGGAGGCGGTGGGGGGTTTCGGGGGGTAGGAGTGGGTACAGGGGATGCATGAGGGAGGGCGTTGAGGTTGAGGGTTGAAGGCGGAGGGAGGGGCAGCAGCGCGTAGCGGTGTTGAATAAGGTTGATCTGGTGAAGGACAAGCGCCTGCTGCTGCCGCTTGCACAGGAGCTCAGTGCTTTCCACTCCATTGAAAGGTGGGGGAGTGTGAGGGAGAGGAAGGAGGGATTGGGGGAAGTGAGAGCAGTGGGTGCAGGGGGGGAGTGGAGGCATCTGGGGAGTGAGTGGGATATGATGCAGTAGTGCATGTAAGAATGGATGACATATAGTGCGGCAGTGACATAAGTCATTGTTTCACAACACCGCCCAACTCTATATATTGTGCCTCAACCTGTCATGTCACAACACAGTCATGTCCACCCTTCATGCGATTCTTCTCATGCCTTCGCCATGCTTACGCCCCGTGTGTTCTGGGCCCCTTAGTGCCATGCCCTCATCCAACACCACCCATCTTCAACCCACCCCTCCCCACCGTGCAGGGTGTTCATGGTATCCGCATTGCAGGACAAGGGCGTCAACCTACTGGAGGAATATCTCTTCGACCATGTGCATGCTTCGCCCTGCCCTGCCCTGCCCTGCCCTGCCCTGCCCTGCCCTGCCCTGCCCTGCCCTGCCCTGCCCTGCCCTGCCCTGCCCTGCCCTGCCCTGCCCTGCCCTGCCCTGCCCTGCCCTGCCCTGCCCTGCCCTGCCCTGCCCTGCCCTGCCCTGCCCTGCCCTGCCCTGCCCTGCCCTGCCCTGCCCTGCCCTGCCCTGCCCTGCCCTGCCCTGCCCTGCCCTGCCCTGCCCTGCCCTGCCCTGCCCTGCCCTGCCCTGCCCTGCCCTGCCCTGCCCTGCCCTGCCCTGCTCCCACATCTCACTCACACATGAGGATGACATTCCATGTCTGGGGGGCTATGCCATGTCTGGTTGCCATGCCATACCATGGGATGAGGCTTTTGCGACGAGTGCCTTTTCATGTCATGGCTTATTCATCAAGTGTTTTGACTTGGCCCTTTGGCCACTCTCCGTTCCCCCTTCCAATATTTGTTCTCTGTTCACTCAAAAATTCATCTGTGCTATTTCCCAGTCACCCACCATGCATGCACCAGCCAGGTTGCTCCGTGAATGCAACAAGAATGTAATTCTTAGCTGCCTCCCCTCACACAAACACCCGCCTCAACCGACCCCTATCATTGCTCTCACTCATTTGCTCCCCCTCCCTGTGATCCGCATTATTCCTCCCATGCTCCCCCTCTTATGGGAGGATGGCGTCGACTCTCGGCTGTTGAGGCCTTTCAAGCGTTCTTCCTCCCCCAACCGTCCGTCCTTCTTCTGAGTCGACTCTCATGTTTCCCTCATCCCCTCCTTTCCGTCTGTCCTCCGTCCTCCTGCCGCACACACACCAGGCGGTGCAGGCGCCGTGGGAGGAGGACCCTCGCCTGCGCACAGACCAGTCCCCGGAGCAGCTGGCCATGCAGATCGTGAGGGAGCTGCTGCTGCACCGCATGCACCAGGTGGGCTGGGCTTTCAGGTGTCTCAATATCCCTGGAATTGAGTCACCTCCGTGTTTCCATGTGTGTTTTGATGCGTCTGAAACAGCCAAGTATGTTTAATAGACTCAAACAGCCAGGCATGTAGCTTTGTTGCGGCGTCCGACAGCGGATCAAAGTGGGCATTTGAGACATGTTGAAGACATTCAGTCATCTGAGAAGTCCCCTTACGCTCCTTCTCTACCCACCCTCTGCCTCCCTGTCCCATCCCCACAGGAGGTGCCGTATGCCATAGAGCACCGCCACGTGTCGTGCTCTGTGCTCAAGGACGGGTCGCTGCGCATAGAGCAGCTGCTGCTCGTGCACTCCAACGCACAGAGGGCCATGCTCGTTGGCAAGGCCGGACAAGTCGTGCGGTGAGTCCCGCTATTGTTATCGTGTGGTCATAACGTGGTGGGTTCATTCATGCTGTTGTTGGTATGTCTATAAAGCATGCCTGGTATTCATGCATGTCGGTATGCGACATGACATTAGAGCGTCGTCGGTGCCCCTTGTCCTTCTGTCATGCCTAGCGCTGTATTCCTGAGTGCATTTCAGCTGCCGCTGTTCTTTATTCCTTCAGCGTCTTCCTGCTTCCTGATGTGCCAGTGATGCAGTTCCATAGGCAGGGAGGCACGGTATCAGCTTCAGAATATCCTAGGCGGTCCTGTTCATCTCATCTTGCAAGTGAGAGTGGACCGCAAATGATAAAAATCGGCACATCTTATGCGTTGCCCCTTAGGCTCGCACGGCCTTCTGCAATTCCTGTTACAGGCGAATTTTCTCCGTTTCGCCAAGAGGTGCTATCTTCACCTCGCTCTTGTGAATGCATACTGAAGTTGACCCGTTTCATTAGTTTTCTTTCTGTAAAAAGGGATATGGATGTAACGTACTGAAGGTTCCGTTATACATGCTCGTCGAACCAGCAAGAATCAGTCCACAAACGATTCACCCCGCCAGTGCAGTCGGCTTCCCGTACAGACAATCCATGCCAAATCGGCTTCCCGACTTCCTTTCTGACAAGATCCGGCTTTTCCTGTAGTTATTCTTGTTCGTGACTGCTCGTCACGTCACACCATTATCGCTCGTCGACGTCGCTCCCTGTCCGTCTTCAGGAACGACCAGCCTCGTCTATTGTATGTCCGAACGAGCAATGGCCGACGCCACGCCCCAGGCGACATTTCAGCTCGGCGAAATCACCGCTGACAAACTAGCAGAGTACAACGGCTCTGACGCCTCCAAGCCCATTCTCGTGTCGCTGAAGCACGTCATCTACGACGTCACGTCAGCGAGTTCCTTCTACGGTCCCGATGGGCCGTATTCGATCTTCGCAGGCAAGGACGCGAGCCGGTCGCTCGCGACCATGACCATGGATGACGTCGGCGGGTCGCTGGAGGGGTTGACCGAGAAGCAGCTTAGGACGCTTGACGACTGGGTGGAGACGTTTGCACGGAAGTACCCCGTTGTTGGAACGCTCGTTTGAGCGAGCTTACCCGCGCTTCGCAAAGGTTCTTTCAGGCATGGCATTGCTTCATGTATATTTCCCGACTTATCTTTTTTTTTTTTTCTGTTGAAGCAAACCGCGAGCAATATACACTCTGTCCATTGTTTATTCTTCGCAATCTGCAATTCAAAATGGACCCTCTCTCTCTTTATCTCTCTCCTTCTCAGTCCTTCCCTCGATTATTTCCAATGCACCACCAGAGGAGAGGGGTTTGTGCTCCCTCCCGGCCGAACCCCTGATCGACTTCCTCTTGCCAAGTTTGTTAAGCAGCAAGCCTTCTATTCCAGCCATAGCACAGCGAACCTGGTGTGTCTGTCAGTCAATGAGCAATACAACGTGACAACACAGGTTCTGCCACGTGCTATTTGCTTTGTGGTGTTGTGACGTCCAATGCGCTGCGTGCTCCTGCCATTCGCCCCCCACGCCACCTCCTCCCGCTCAGCCATCCCCCTGAGTTGTGCCGCGCACAGGCAGGTGCAGAGGGAAAGCGGGAGGGGTGGGGAGGGGGAGGAAAGGGGGCAGATGGGCCAGGAAAGCGGGGAGGCGCAGGGGGGGTGCGAGAAGCATCGATCAGGAGTTTGTGCTTTAGACAAAAGAGCAGCGCAAGTGGCTCAGGGAAGCAATTGACGGCAGGGGATGGGCAGGGCAAGCAGGTGGGAATGGGTGGTGAGGGGAGGATGAGTGAGGTGACACACATGGGTGGCTGGTGGTGAGACGTTGGGGAGAGGGAGGCCAAGAGAGAGACGAAAGCCAAGGGGCACAATGGATGGGCTCATTGCATGCACCCTTCCCCCTCGTACCCCCTATCTCTCCCCTCCTCCCCTCCCTCCCACCCACCACCCACCATTGCTCACACGGGATGGTATCCCCTTCACACTCTCTCCTCGCCTGTGCTGTGCCATCCTGCCTACATGCCCCGCCTCAGCCTGCACACCCCGCACATGCCCTGATGCCCTCTTGCCGCTAGAGCTCACCCCCGTCAACCATCATCTGCTTGCCTTGCTCGTTAACATGACGTTGTTTCCCTTGAATTCTCAAAAGCAATTCCCACCGGTCGTCAACTGCTTTGAGAATGCCCTTCAAGGCTGCCCTTCATTTGATTGATCTTCTTACTGCCACACACACACACACAGCCTCCAATGAAGTCATTTGTGCATTCTGTGTTGCACTTCATGATAGTAGCTTGTACTGCTGCCACAGTTCATGCAGTGTCCCTAGAGCCTGCGCGTTGTATGCTCTGCGTGTAATGTGTCGTGTTTTGAGTTGATTCAAAACACGATTCTGTGTTGCACTCCATGATACAGTAGCTTGTACGGTAATGGTGCCACAGGTCATGCAGTGTCCCTTCCCTAGAGTTCTGTGCGTTGTATGCTCTGATATCAAAGAACCGTATTACAGTACCCATATCCTCCCTACCCTACATAATGCAAGGAGACAACAACGAGGGTGGAGAAAGAAACAAGGGATTGAAGGAATAGATAGTGCAAGAAGGATATTCACAAGAAAAGGGCATAGGATAGGTAGCATGATCTTGGCCAGCAACTATAACCATAGCAACATCAGAATCCCGCAACCATCAATCAATCAACTCGATATCCACAATTTCGTCCATCCCATCCCCAAAATCTCCTCCAAATGCTTCCGAAGGCAGATCCTGAAGCCGCTTCAAAACGCAGCCGTTTTCCTCTCCAGCTGCAATACCTGCGTCTCCAACCTTCCGCTTGCCAACACTCCTCTCCGCTGCTGCATCCGCATCCCCACCCCCCACTCCTCCACCAGCCCCCACCGCCCCACAACTACCTCCCAGCCCCATCCCTTCTTGTTCCCCCTCGCCACCCTCACCCCCTCCGTCCTTCCTCTTCTGCCCCATTTCCCCATCCCAGGCATCATATTCTCCCTGGGTCAAGCCCACGATAGCCAGCAGCTGTTGCGTGGACATGATGGCAGGATTCACGCGCCGTTGAACCACCATCCGAGCGAGCTGGATCATTCGCTCCGAAAATTCGTGCCTCGCTTTCTCCCTGTGCGCTGCTGCTCCCTCCTCTCCTTCCTCATACCCCTCCTGAACCTCGCCTTCCTCCACCTCCTCCTCCTTCTCCTCCTCCTCCTCCTCCTCCTCCTCCTCCTCCTCCTCCTCCTCCTCCTCCTCCTCCTCCTCCTCCTCCTCCTCCTCCTCCTCCTCCTCCTCCTCCTCCTCCTCCTCCTCCTCCTCCTCCTCCTCCTCCTCCTCCTCCTCCTCCTCCTCCTCCTCCTCCTCCTCCTCCTCCTCCTCCCTCCTCCTCCCCCTCCTCCTTCTCCTCCCCCTCCTCCTTCTCCTCCTCCTCCGCCTCCTCCCCCTCCTCCCCCTCCTCCTTCTCCTCCTCCTCCCCCTCCTCCTTTTCCTCCTCCTGAGACCCTCCTTCCTCACCCGTCTCCTCCTCTGTCTCTCCCTCCTCCTTATATTCTTCAACCGGGGTGTCCTCATCTGAATCCGGAACACATGCACAGAATTTACGCACCAACAGCATGACACGCACGCACAGCACGAACCTTGCCCCAAGGCTATGAAAACGTTGAGCCTAAGAACATCAAAGAACATCTCGTTCCCACGACCCACAGCATATCGGTACCCCTGCCTCACCTGGTTTGTGCCTTCTTGCTGATCCGCCCCAGCCGCCACGAGCCTTTCCCTCCACAAACAAGCACCCAATCCCCAACATACACAGCATATCAATACCCCTGTCTCACCTGCTTTGCGACGTCTGGCTGATCCGCCCCGGCCGGCACGTGTCTTCCTCTCCACACCCGCCCCCTCACTGTCACCCTGCGCCTCTGCCCTCCCGCTGCCCAGCGCACGAGCCACTCGCGGGCGGCCGCTCCCCACAGGAGCCACGCTGCTGAAGTCTCCACTGAAGAACCTAGCATTGGTCATCGCATCCGGGCCATCTCTCTCCATCTCAGCCACGTCGTACGCCCGGGCTGCTTCTTCTTCCGTAGGAAAATAGCCAATGCGCCTCTTTCTGTTCTGAAGCCAAATGTGTGCTACCCATTTTTTACTTTTGTTCTCCCACCCCACGCCTGTGAACCGCGACGACCAGTGGCTTATCTTGTGCAGGAGGGTTTCTTTAGCAATGGAGGCCCTGAACTGAAGCTCGGACATAGCATCAAGCTCGGCCTTCTGCTTATCTGTGAGGCCAAGATTGAGTGGAGCTTCGGGACCCTTGAGCTTGTATGCCGCCCTGCAGGCAAAGAGAAGAAAGATAGGCACCGAGGAGAAGAGGGATTTGAACAGATTTTAGGCTTGGTCGGTGTGACCCCTTAGGGGTGTGGTTGATGCAGGTGCGATAAGAGCTGCCGGAAGCAGAAATCTACATGCCAGCTTACTCGGTGGGAAACAGATTAGTGAACTTGGATGCGGAAAAAAAGAGAGGAAAACGAAACCCTCACCTGTCGTAGAGCCTAGCACCCTCCTCTGCAGTGCTCCTGCAACCGATATGATGCACTTCGCCTCCATGACATAGCTCGACCTTCCAACGGGATTTCATCAATCTCACTCCGACAAGCTTTGGTTTGGTAGCCAATCCGGCAATCTGTGAAGGCTGGAACAATGGAAAGGAGGGGGGACAGAAAGAGTGGTTCCCACGATGGTTAAGGGTCGAAGATATGGATACCCACGATGCCTGGCTCGTTTCAGCCTTAACACAACAGTGATGGTGACGAAGCTTACAAAAGAAGGGACGATAATAGACAACACAATCGGATGGAGCATGGCAGGAAACACCCCGATCGGAAAGAAATCATGCTCAGAATATGTCGGTTGCGTGCTTCTTGTCTCACCTTCATTCGTGCCGCCGCCCGCTGCCGATAGCTCCGGTCATCAGTGGTGCGAGTGGAGGGCGATGTTAAGGAGGAAGGCGGGGATTTCTTGCTGCTATGTTTCCCTGCCTTGGTCTTGTTGGTGCGCGCTTTCCTTGAATGTTTCAATCCTGCTTCTTCTGATCCTCCCGCCCCTCCTTCGACATCCTCCTCCTCTCCTCCCTCTTCCTCCTCTTGGTATTCTTCAGACGTGGTCTCCTCATTTGAACCCGGAGGGCACCAACGCAAAGCACGATTATCAAGGTACACACGTAACGAAACTTCCCCTATGGCTATGGAAGCTCCAATGCTTTCGCAGGGCAGGTGCTACTCGTGCTGCTGCTGCTATAAGGTGCGCCATTGCAAAGAAACTGCCACAACAAATACGAGCAAAAGTGAAGTACCAAAGAAGATTGAAAAACACCCAATCCCAAACACACACAGCATATCAGTACCCTAGCCTCACCTGCTTTGCGTCGCCTTGCTGATCCGCCCCGGCCGCCACGCGTCTTCCTCTCCACACCCACCCCCTCACCGCCACCCTGCGCCTCTGCCCTCCCGCTGCCCTGCGCACGAGCCGCCTGCGAGCGGGCGCTCCCCACAGGAGCCACGCTGCTGAAGTCGCCACGGAAGAACCTAGCGTTAGTATGGCTTCCGGCCCAAGCAGTGCAGTACTGCCTCTACCAGCTTGCGCTGTGGAAAACTAATTTGTAAAGCTTGACGTGACAAACAAACAAGATTAAAACCGCCTCTCACCTCTCAAAGAGCCTGGCAGTTTCCTCTGCAGTAATCCTAGACCCGAGATGTATGTTTTTTCCTCCGTGCTTTATCTGGGCCCCCCAACGAGTTCCTTTCCGTCTCCCTCCGGGATACTCTCGCTCAGTCGCCATTCCGGCAACCTTATCTGAATGCTGGACCAGCGGCAACGAGGAGAACGAACGGAATAGCGAGGAGTTTGGATCGAAGGTAAGGATCGCGTCAAGACTGCCTCGAGTCGCCCTTAAACACGACGGTGATGGTAGTGACGGAGAGGATGGATGGCAGCACCTGCAGGGAAAGGGATTGACCTAATGCGTCGGAAGGACTGACGAGCGTACCTATGAAACGAATACAAGGAAGCTTCCGGCCTCCACGAACGCATGGAGCATGGAATTCCATCGAGAGAACACTCTGCACTCTGCTAAATCTCATTGCCCGCTCGATTGCCACCTTGTCCCTGCGAGCTCCACTCTCGTCAAGGGAGCAAGGAGACCTTCGAGGCCTCAACCCAACCGTCCCTCGCCACGTGGATCTGGATCCGATCGCCATGGAAAGTTGAACGCCCCTAACGCGCGAGACGAGAACTTCACTACGGGTCCCTCCATGGCTAAGGCATGGCGTGGCGTCCAATGCATGGCTTTGAAGAACTCTCGTTGCAGCGTTCGCGTCAACTAGCATGAGTGTTTCTATCTACGAACCATATTATAAAGCGTACAAGAATGTTCTTGAGTATTGCTCATCATTACAAAGACCATCTCACAACTTTTGGGCTGAATTCTGATTCTTTTCAACAATATTGAGCCAATAATATCCTGGCACTGGGGAGGGAACTGTAGCTTTATACATGCAAAAAGTGAAAATTTGAGCAAAGGATGCATATTTACAAGCAACGAGCATGGGCTCGCACAGGCAGACCACCACGCGCCACGCCCACCCTCAAGAAAGGAACATCATACTGGTACCTTTCTTGATGTTCCTCCTCCACCCACCCACACCCATCACTCCTCCACCCCGAACCCACCACCAGCACCACTACCCCCCACCCCCCCACCTCCTTCCATCCTCTTCCCCACCTCCCTCGCCCGTGCCATCACTGCACTCGCCCTCGCACTCAGTGCAGCCCAGTCAGGCCCCTCGCCTGCACCCGCCTCTCCGCCCGCCTCTCCACCACCATACCCACTCTGGATCACGTCTCCTCCCTCCCCTCCACCCTTCGCAGCCTCCTCCCCCTCAACCTCCTCTCGCTCAGCCCTCTCTCCCTCAGCCTTCCTCCTCTCGTCCTCCTCAGCCTCTTTCCGGAACGCACCCCAGTCAAAGCCCTGCAGCCCAAACAGCTCCTCCCTGCGGCGCTTCAGATCACCCGGGGTAAGGTCCGTCCTCAGATGCTCCGGAAGCATCTCTCCAGGCTTGAGAGGAGCAAACGGATCCAAGCACCGCCCAATGCGAAACCCGGTGTTACGCGGAGTGTTACCCCATCGCTCGTTGTCCTTAACAGCATCGGCGTAGTTACGACCGTTGGCGAAAGCAGTGGGGTCGTTCCACTCCATATCTACCATCTCCTCCACTCGGTCACGGAACCTCTTCAACGCACTTTTGTTCTCTTCCCCCACCGTAATGCCTGCCTGCCCAATCTTACGCTTGTTACCACTCCCCTCCCCTGCTGCATCTCCCCCACCACCCCCCACTCCTTCAACAGCACCCACCGCCCCACCACTCCCTCCCACCACCAACCCCCCTTGCGCCCCACCACTGGAACCCCCTCCCCTGTCCTTCCTCTTCCGCCCCATCTCCTCATCCCATGCATCAACATGCGTTTGGCTCAGGCCCCAGTTCGCCAGGAGCTGCTCCGTGGAGATGGTCAGAGGCTTGATGAGCCCCAGTTCCGCCATTAGGCCTAGCTGGAACACAAGCCGCTCCAGAGCTTCCTGTTTGGCTTTCTCCCTGCGTGCTGCGGCGCGCTGCCGGTAGCCCGGGTCGTCGCAGCTGCGCATTGCAGGCGATGGGAAGGTGGAGAATCCGGATTTCTTGCCGCTGCGTTCCTCTGCCTTGGTTTTGGTGGTGTGAGCTGCGATTGGCTGGTCCACTCCTGCTTCCCCCGAACCTCCCTCCTCTCCACCCTCATCCCCCTCCTCTTCTCCTTCCTCCTCCTCTTCCTCCTCCTCTTCCTCCTGTCCCTCTTCGTAATCTTCTAGAGCAGATATCATCCACCCAGGCATGCACTCGAGGTCCACGGGACCCCAGGGCGTGGGGATTTGGGTGTCATCAGATTCACATGTTTCCACATCCGCGTGCCCACAACCCTCCCCCTCGCCCTCATCACTTCCCCTCTCCTCTGATTCCCCTCCCTCTCCTTCACTCTCCTCCTCCTCGTCTTCCTCTCCTCCCTCTTCCTCCTCCTCCTCGTCCTCCTCTTCGTACTCTTCTTCCTCATCCGTCTCCTCCTCTGTTTCATCCTCCTCCTCAGCTTCCTCTTCCTCCTCCTCAGACGTAGTCCCTTCACCTGAATCTGCTGCAAGCACAGCAACAGAATGCACGACCAGGAGGATACAAATAGCATGAGAATTGGCCCCCAGGGCTATGAAGAACGCGATGCTTACACAGTGATTCTCCTCGTACTGCTGTTACTGTAAGAAGCAAGCACTGCAAAAAAACAGCTTCAAGACTCACGAGCATTCAAAGAAACGTTACTAAGGGCATACAAGGACACAAATTCACCTAAGACAAAGCACAAATCTCCAAAGCCCTCTCACAAAGATGGCCCCATTCCAACCACCCACCCCAGCCTTACCTGCTTTGCGACGTCTGGCTGATCCGCCCCGGCCGCCACGTGACTTCCGCTCCAAACCAGCCCCCTCGCCGCCACCCTGCGCCTCTGCCCTCCCGCTGCCCAGCGCACGAGCCACCTGCGGGCGGGCGCTTCCCACAGGAGCCACGCTGCTGAAATCGCCACTGAAGAACCTAGCATTGGTCATCGCATCCGGGCCATCTCTCTCAATAACAGCCACATCATACGCCCGGGCTGCCTCTTCCTCCGTCCGGAAAACGCCAAGATTGGTCGTTTTCCCCTCTTTATTGACACACGCTTTCCATTTCTGTTTTGACTTGTCCCAGCTCACACCCATAAACCGCGACGACCCGCGGCCCATCTTGAGCAGGAGGTTTTCTTTGGCAAGGGAGGCCCGGAACTGAAGCTCCGACTTGGCGTCGAGTTCAGCCTTCTGCTCAACCGTGAGGCCGAAGTTCAATGGAGCTTCGGGTCCCCTGAACTTGTATGCCGCCCTGCAGGCAACGAGAAAATCAAGATTCGCACAGATATGGGAGTTGGTCGGTGTGACCCCATGGCGGTGCGGAGATGCGATAAAGAGCTGCCAGAACCAGTATTGCCTCGCCCGGCTTACGCATTCCGATAACTTCTAATGTGGAAACAAAAAATCACCTGTCATACAGCCTGGCAGCATCTTCTGCAGTACTCCTGTTACCGAGAACAATGCATTGGCCTCCATGATTTATTCGGGCCTGCCATTGGGATCCGCTCCGTTTCAAACCGAACAAATTTGGCTCAGTCGACATCCCACCAGCCTTAAGAGTGCTGGAACAGCGGCAACGAAGGGGACAGAAGGAACGGGTTCGGGTCGAATAAGAGGATCACAATAATGACAATCGCAGCCTCGCTTCATATCTAACACGACGATGGTGACGGTGACGGACAGCAGCAGCAGGTGCAGGGAAAGTAGACAATGACACAATCGACCTAACGCGGCAAAAGATCAACGTGCGTGCTGACGAGAGCAAGGAAGGCAAGGTAACAGCCAACTTCAACGAATGCAGCACGAGCAGGAAAAAGTAACGGATCAAGCGAATCCCTACGCGCAGATACCTTTGGTCCACAACCCGGGTATACCGAGCGACAGAGTTCAGCAATCCGTTCGAGCTCACCTCTAAAGCTTTGAGCGATCACCTTCAGTTGCCGCAATCGTTTTGAATTGCCGCGATCTCCCTCCGCAAGCCCGACACCCTGCTAAGCCTCAGAACGCGCTTGACAGAATCCTTCCGCGAGAGCGAATTCTTCTATCAGTACAGTACCAGTCGTGGAGCGATCTAGTACCCACCTGTGGTGCTCCAGTCACGCAAACCCTAGGTCAACCTCCACGGCTTCAACTGTTGAGCTCGGCAGCTCGAGGCGAATATCTCTTAGGGACAGCGAGTGGGAACGGTGAAACACGCGAAGTAGGATGGCGGAGAAGACGACGGGTAATGACGTGAGCGCAGAGAGAGAGAGAAACAGCTTGGCGAAGCCACAGTGCGAGGTTGGTCCGTTTGGATAATGACCATGACGTGGCTGATGTACGGCAGTAAGACGTTGAATCTCATCGGGCCGTCGGGACTGGATACAACAGAGGATCTCCCCTCGGCCCTCTCTAATCCGTGGCAACTCCGCATGGTTGGGCCGTGCTGACTCTATTTTTCCGTGAATCAAGCGAGCGGACGTGGCACGGAGAGGTGATCGTGCGACCATGCGGGACGAGGCTTGGCATTCTCGTTGCAAACTGCATTGTAGGATGGATGACACGGTGGAGTACGGTTGTAGGATGTGCGACGTCAACACCACATTTGAAAGCTCAATGTACTGTATTGTACATCGGAACATCAATAAGGGGGTGTCACGAACAGTGAGTTTACAGCTCATGAGGGGGTGTCAGGTTCATACCGTTTTAGAATGACACAACATCGCAGTCAACCTCTTAAAATGAACTGATACGCCCTACCGTATAGTTGACTTGCTGGGAATCCCAACCTGGATGAGTTGAGTACGCAGAACAGAACCCCACCGACTTATCAGTTCCAGCAACCCCGTGGTTCTCAGAATGCGTACTCTTCCAAGTTCCCGTATTCAAGGATAGTGGAAAGCCTTGGCAATGCGGCCATGATCATTCCGCAAGGTAAGAACGAGGAACACTCTGTCTACTCAGGACTGATGGCGAGGATCTCATAAAAACAGCGTTGATTCCGTTAAATCTCCAGTTCGCGTTTCTGCATGCATCTCTGCACATTCGCTAAGTCTGGCGACATGCTTCCGCGTCAGCCCGTCTCGGTCTAGTCGCGCGCTTCCTCGACATTAGCGCGGAAAAAGAAAGACAGTGCAAGATCAATCGTCAGCCAAAAAGAGTCGTTTGAAATGACCAGAGCGGAACAATTCGATGATGATATCGAGCTGACGGGACCAAGCGTAGAGCCGCCGGTCGTGGCTGGGGGAGCGGCTGATGGGGGGATGGCGGAAGGGGAAAGGCGGAGGGCGGAGATGGGAGGGGAAATGCGAGTGGCGAGGGGGATCCGACTGGCGGAAGGAGCTTCCGCGACGGCTGTAATGAGGGAAGGCGGAAACACTGGGAGAGGAGAAGGGACGGACTCGGAGAGCGGAACTCGCCGAGGAACACACAAGGGTGTTACGGAGGAATGGGGGGAGTACACGGCGAGAGACGGAGAGGAGAAGGCGGAAGTTGGCAGAGAGGAGATGGATCATAGCGATCATACTCACATGCTGCTGTTATCAGAATCACATGATCGGAGCACGGACCCTTTACACACGCTTTCCACCTCTCCCGCCGCGTCCCCTCCAATCCCATCCCACCATGGCGCATCGCCCGTCTCCCTTCGCCCGTCATCACCTCCCCGCACCGCTCCGAACCCCGCGTCGCTCACCGTCCTCTCCGTCCTCTTCGCGCCGCTCCACCCGCTCGTCGCGCTGCACGCGTGGCTGCGCGGGCTGGTGGCGTCGTTCGGGCTGCCGTTCGTGGCGCTAGTGGGCGTGGTGTACGGCGTGAGCGAGGGGTACGCGGGCGCGCTCTACCACTTCGCATCGCAGTACTATTGGATGGACGTGCAGCGCCTGCAGCCCGCCTCCGCGCAGGCCTACATGGTGTGGGTGTTGCGGTGACAATGCCGGTGCTGTGACCATGCGGTGATTGTGACCATGTGGTGATTGTGACCATGTGGTGATTGTGACCATGTGATGATTGTAACCATGTGATGATTGTAACCATGTGATGATTGTAACCATGTGATGATTGTAACCATGTGATGATTGTAACCATGTGATGATTGTAACCATGTGATGATTGTAACCATGTGATGATTGTAACCATGTGATGATTGTAACCATGTGATGATTGTAACCATGTGTTTGTGCTTCCCCCAAAAACTTCTCCCCCTTCCCCACCCCCCCCCCCTCCCTCCCCCGTCGATTCTGCCCCGAACCCCCCTTCCCCGTCAATTCTCCCTCTTCCCCCCTCCGTTCCCTCCCGCCCGTTGCTCCCGCATGCCATTAGGCAGTGGTGGCGGTGCCTTGGGATCTCCGCCCCATCTACGGACTCATCTCTGACTCCTTCCCCATCCGAGGGTGAGTGGGGCATGGGGCGTGGGGCATGGGGCATGGGGCATGGGGCATGGGGCATGGGGCATGGGGCATGGGGCATGGGGAGCGAGGTGTGAGTGTAATAATCTCTCCCACTGTCCCTTACCCATCTACCAGCTAGCTCCCCTATCTTCCCCTTTCCCTCTCCCCCCTCTCACTCCCCTTCGCTTTCCCCCAGCTACCCGCCAGCACCCCTACTCACAGAAATTAATCCCTCCTCTCGACCCCCTCTCCCTCTCTGCCCCACTTCTGCCTCTCCCTCCCCCCTCTCTCTCCTCTCCCCTTCTCCTCACTCCCAGCTACCGCCAGCGTCCCTACCTCTTCCTCTCGGCCCTCCTCGGCCTCCTCTGCAGCCTCCTCGTGGCTCTCCTCCCCTCGCTCCCCCCCACCCTCGCCTCCCTCCTCCTAGCAGGCACCACCCTCTCCACCGCCTTTGCAGACGTCCTAGTAGATGGCCTAGTAGCAGCAAAGATTCGCACCAAGCCGCAACACGCGGGAGACCTACAAGCCCTCCCCTGGGGAATCCTCGCGCTCTCCTCTCTCCTCGCGTTCGCCCTCAGCGGCCCTATCGTCTCCGCGTTCGGGGCCCGTGGGGCGTTTTTTTTCTACGCGCTGGCACCGTTTGCGCTGCTTGTGACGGTGCTTCTGGTGCCGGAAGCGCCGGTGGCGGCGCGTAAGATGGGGGAGTCTGGGTGTTGGAGGTTGAAGCGGTCTGTGCGGCTGTTTGTGCGGACTCTGCGCAACAGAGTCATGTGGCGGGCCGCCATATTCCTCTTCATGTCGCATGTGAGTGAGACATTGGCGCGTGTGGGGGAGGTACGGCTGAGAGGGGTACGGCTGAGAGGGGTACGGCTGAGAGGGGTACGGCTGATGGAGGTACGGCTGAGGGAGGGGTGTGTCAGCGTCTGCAAGTGAGAGGGCGTCAGATGGTGCAAGAGGGATGGGCTAGGTCAGACTCACCCTCCTACATTGTTCTCTTACTACATTCACTGCTTCCCGTTGCTGCAGCCTTATCCCTGCACACACCCTCTTCTCCGCTGCCTCCCCATCCATACCCCCCCACACAACTCAGTTTCTGGAATCTTGACATGTCTCAGAACTAAACTACCAGTAGTACATGTCCTAGAAGACCAGAAACACTGAGGCATAATTATTTCCTCCCCGCCCCCCTTTCCCCCTCCCCCGCCATGCAGGGAGGCATCTCCTTCCCACAGCGCTCAGCTACTGGTACACCAAGGTGGAGCGGAAGAAGGGCAATCTTTACATGCCTCATAATTCGACTCTCCACCTTGCCCTCTTCCCCTCCACCGTCCTTCCCCCCGCTGTTATCCAGGGGGGGATATCCCCGGACATCCCAACAGCGCTGATCTACTGGTACACCAAGGCGGAGGGGGGTCCGCGGTTCAGCAAGGACTTCATGGGCGTGGTGTTCGCCATGGGGCGCGTGGGACTGCTCATTGGCGTCTTCATCTACCACCGCTGCTTCAAAGCCGCCTCCTACCGCACACTCCTCTTCTTCACTCTCGTACAGCCCCATCCCAACGCTGCTGCATCTCCCAACTCTTCTCTCTCTCCCCTTCTTGCTATGCTGCAAAGCTGCTTTCTTCACCTTAATGCTTACCCACCCACTCACCCAGCCACCCAACCAACCATGCGCTGTTGGAAGGGCACATTGCACCAACCAACCAACCACATTGCAGTTATCACGTTGACTTCACCTTTTCTTCCACGGCCATCTCTGCCCTCCTCCTTTCCTCTCCTCGACCTCTTTCTGTATCCCTCCACATGCTGAATGCACTCATCTTTCTTTTCTCATTCTCTCATCCTCTTCCCTGTCCCTTGCCACCATCTCCCCTCCCCTCCCCACCCCCCCAGCTGCTCCTCTTTGTCACCGGCTTCCTAGACCTCGTTATAATCACGCGGGTCAACATCACACTCGGCATCCCCGACCATTTCTTTGTCCTGGGCGACACAGCGATCTCAGACGCAGTACGAAGGCTAGAGCTCATGCCCATTCTCGTGCTCGCCGCTCGCCTCTGCCCCCCTGGCATCGAGGCGACTCTCTTTGCCTTCTGCATGTCTCTCATGGTGTTTGGGGAGCATTGCGCGGCGTGGCAAGGAGCTCTCATGCTGCATCTGCTGGGCGTGAGAAAGGATAGCTACGAGCGGCTCTGGCTGGCCGTGGTGCTTCGGAATCTGTTTCGCCTGCTGCCCATGGCGTTCCTTTGGCTGTTGCCGGAAGGAGGGCCGGATACGGATTTGTTGGGTGATATGGGGGTTGATATGACAGGGTTGGAAGAGGAGAGTGAGCGAGAGCTTATGGTTGTGCATAAGATGGACGAAGATAAAGAGGGCGAGAGTGGCGATGGAGGTATGCGTAAGGCGGGGTTGGAGGAAGATGGTGATCTGGATGATCGAGCTACAGGACTGGAGGTACTAAGCCTTAAGGAGACAGAACTGGTTATTTGACTGAGCGCTTACACCATTAAACTATGGGGAGCAAGGTCAGTGTATTGTAATTGCATTAGGTGTTGTGAGTTATGTCTGGGTGCTGTGTAATTAACACATAGAATGATATGTTGATGCCTGTGTGTACAGCAGTTTCTACTGAAATGTAAACCATACAATACAGCAGACAAGGAACGAGAGCCACGGTACGTGCAGCATCCTGCCCGTCGATTCCTCAAAGCGAGCTGGGACGTGTGGAGCCGATGATGCCATGTCAGCGTAACCAGCAATTCAAAAACTCTCCGCATCTCGCGCTTGCTTTGTCGGTGTGTGGGTGAGAGCTGCGCGGTCAAGGGTGGTGGGCCTGGCACGTGCACCACAGCCGAGTCGCAAGTTTGGATGTGGGGGAACACTTCGCGCAATGCTGGCATTTCGATTTCCGCCCATTTGAATTGCGACGCGGCATCGCCCCTCTCTTCGCCCCCCAGCGGGAGCCCCATTTTCTTTTTCGTCACCTCTGCTTTTCCCCAATTTTCTTCCATTCCACCTACTCTCCCGTTTCTGTTCAATTCCTATGCATCAGAAACTGCGCTTCACGGCATTTGAGAGAACTTGGAACAGTGTGGCAGTCTACAGCCCCGTACCATCCTGCCATGATGGTCAAGCGTTCGCACAAACACACGACGCCTCTTTATTCCGTGCTAGCCGAAGAGTAACACACGCAACACGTCAAGAGTAATGCTCCCGTTTATGGTAAAAACTACTTGGACAGCAGGGCGGTGAGCTTTGAAGCAGACTGTCCCGACCAGAAGTAGGAAACCCGCCGCATCAGGCGTTGAGTTATTCTTGCTGCCGTCCCTTGCGCACGTTAGAGTATACCACCGCCAGCAAATGCAGCATGAGACCAGCACCGCCCTTGTATGAGATTTCTCAACGGTGAATCCATTATAGACCACCAGGTGTATACAACGAGCTGCAGAGCTGCGGAGGTGCGGCAGCAGTTTACGACGAATCGCAACGCCCGTTCTCTCGCTACCGCTCGACGCTCTGCTCGATCCGTTGTGATCATATTAGGAACCGGTGCCTCTCGGTAGTGCTAAAACTGCTGCCGAGTCAACCCTCAGTGTGTCCCTCTCTAGACACTTCCAATGGACGACCGTCGAGAAAGGACTCGCGCCGCGCTCCTTTCAAGGCGGATTTTTGGGGCGCTGCTCCTCGCTGCAGCTGTGGCGGGCGCGCTCCCCCCCGCGGAAGCGGTTCCGCCAGGCATGCCGCGGAAGCCCGCGCACATCGTGCGGGTGCTGCTGCGACAGAACCGGTTTGGCGCGCGTTGCCTGGACGGAAGGTAGGTGTAATGCAGCACGACAATCGCTTGTCAGTTTAGAGAAACTAGACTTTTTGAAAACCACTCATGATGGCAGCTCGATCGCTGCTCGTCATCCCGTCTTGCGCCCAAAACTGTCATTCTAAACCCACACTCCCTCTTCTCTCCCTCGCTCTCGCGCTCTCTCTCTCTCCGCGTCTCATGCTCTCCCCCTCTCCGCGCATCAGCCCGCCGGGGTTCTACATTCGGCGTGGCTACGGCACGGGGCGGAAGAGCTTTATAATATACCTGCAGGGCGGCGGGTGGTGCCATAACGTGGCGCAGTGCGCGGAGCGCACGCAGACCGTGCTCGGATCGTCCAAGTTCTGGCGCCACCCCACCGACCCGGCATTCCAAGCCTCGGTGAGACTCGATGATGATTCCAGGGCCCGGTAAGACCGAGGATTCCACGCCTCGGTGAGACTCGATGATGATTCCAGGGCCCGGTAAGACCGAGGATTCCAAGCCTCGGTGAGACTCGATGATGATTCCAGCGCCCTTTAGACCGAGGATTCCACGCCTCGGTGAGACTCGATGATTCCAGGGCCCGGTAAGACCGAGGATTCCACGCCTCGGTGAGACTCGATGATGATTCCAGGGCCCGGTAAGACCGAGGATTCCACGCCTCGGTGAGACTCGATGATGATTCCAGGGCCCGGTAAGACCGAGGATTCCAAGCCTCGGTGAGACTCGATTATGATTCCAGGGCCCGGTAAGACCGAGGATTCCACGCCTCAGTGAGACTCGATGATGATTCCAGGGCCCGGTAAGACCGAGGATTCCACGCCTCGGTGAGACTCGATGATGATTCCAGGGCCCGGTAAGACCGAGGATTCCACGCCTCGGTGAGACCCGTTTAAGAATTCAGCTAGCTCGTTTCGTGTTTTCGTAGTCCCTCTCACTGTCTCTCTCCTGGTACACCACTTTCCAGTGTCTTCTCTCGTCCTTTCCCCCGCCATTCCCGTCTCTATGCCCCTACTCAATCCGCGACTCAGCTGCAAAAGTATTGAAGCACGTTCACGGGCATTCTGAGGTGACTTCTGAGATGTCCCAAAACTCCCCTACCCCACCTCGATCCGCGATTCAGCTGCAGAAGTATGGAAGCACGTTCACGGGCATTCTGAGCCGCAACGCGACGGAGAATCCGTCGTATTACAACTGGCACGTGGTCAACGTTTTCTATTGCGACGGAGGGGGCTTCTCGGGCACTGCCGGTCCTGTACGCGTTAACAGCACCTTCTCAATGCACCTCGACGGAGCCAAGATCCTCCAGGCTGTCCTCGAAGGTGGGTGCATGGGTGCATGGGTGGATTGGTGGATTGGTGGATGGGTGGATGGGTGGATGGGTGGATGGGTGCATGGGTGCATGGGTGCATGGGTGCATGGGTGGATGGGTGGATGGGTGGATGGGTGCATGGGTGCATGGGTGGATGGGTGGATGGGTGGATGGGTGGATGGGTGGATGGGTGGATGGGTGGATGGGTAGGTTGCGAGTGGCGCGAGCTGGGTTGACTGGAGAAGTGTCCTGTGGGAAGGGCGATGTGATCCCAAGGAGGCCAAGTTACTGACCCAGGGCGAAGTTTTATGATGAGTGCGAATATGAAGAAATTTCAAGGTTATGGTGACCTTTCAAGCTCCCTGCACTAGCTGCCTCCGCCAGCTGCCTGTGCATCCCCCCTCTCCCTACCCCGACCCCTCTCCCCCTCTCTCCCCTCTCTCCCTCTGCCTCCCCTCTTTCCTCCGTAACTTCCCCCAACCGTTACTCCCGCCCCCTTCCCTTTCCCTCCCCCCCCCCCCCTCCTCTTCCCCCCCTGTCAAGACCTGCGGTAGGGAATGCACAGGGCGAAGAGGGTGCTGTTCACGCCTCCTGCGCCAGCCGCCTCGCGCTATCTGCCCGCATTCCTTCCCACCTTTCCTCTCTTTTCTCCTACTCCCCCTCCCACTCCTCCCTTGTCCAGACCTGCAGGTGCGGTGGGGAATGCGCTCGGCGAAGAGGGTGCTGTTCACGGGGTGCTCGGCGGGTGGTCAGGCAGTGTCCAACACGTGCGACATTGTGGCGGACCAGCTGCCCTGGGCCAACGTCAAGTGCCTCATGGACGGAGGCTTCTTCCTGGGTAAGGCATATATGCAGGCCAGGCATATGAGGCTAGACAGTGCGCCGTATGGGAGGTTTGACTCTGGTAGCCTGGTAGTGCCCTATGCTCTGGCTTGCACTGCGCCGTGCGCTTGTCTTGCAGGGTTTTTGTGGTCTTGGGGGATTGGGATTTGGGGCGTTGGCAAGAGTGCTGCCTTCTCTGTTTCTGTGTCGTCAGGAAAACCTGGCATCATTGACCGGCTCGTCCTGTTCCCTATGCTTACGCGCATTAATGCCGTGCTTACGCGCTTAGCATCATTCCTTGTCTTGGTTGTCTGTCAGATGGCTCGGATGTTACAGGGCAAATGTACTTCCGTACGCTAGCCAAGAGGATGACCGAACTGCATCACTCTATAATGGATCCCGACTGCAAAAACGGTAAGAGAGGAGAATTGGACGATGGGCGGAACCAGGATTTAGTACATTTTGATTCATTAACACCATAGACAGTACCGACTCAACAAATGACACAATTCTAAGGCGCTGGCTCCTTATTCCTTAACCTCGTTTCATCTTTTCTCTCTCGCTCTCTTCCCATTTCTCCCTGTCTCGTGTACCCTTCACCTCAGCCAATCCACGGGGCCCCTGGCGCTGCTTCTTCCCACAATTCAATCTCTTCTACATCTCCAGACCACTTTTTATCGTTAACTCAGTGGCCGACTATGCAGCAATTGAAATCGCCAACCGTGGGCAGAACCAGTCTTCCACTACAAACATCTTCAGCTGCCTCGACAAAGTGTTCGACTCGGAGCCTACAACAGCTAGGGACCTCACAAGAGCAAAGTCAAGGTGTACACCACAAGAATTGGCCTCAATTCAAATCTACTCCAAGCGGGTGCTTACGCGCATTAATGCCGTGCTCCGTGAGAGGAAACAATTTGGTTCCTTCATAATGGGGTCGTTAGCACATTGCACCACAATCTACCCGGCCTGGTCTATGATAAGGCGGAGAAAGGAGTACCTAAGAGATGCTATTGATCGATGGTATATGCAATGATTGGCGTGGCATTGGTATGGCTTTGTACTTGTAATTAGTGTATGTGGTGAGTAGGTTGTGTTGGATTGACATAGTTGCACAACTACATGAATTATTCAAATACACCAGTGCATTGTCATCTATTTACCAAACAGGTGCAGGTTATTTACAATTGAGAGATGTACCGTACTCGAAACAGTAGCATCCCGCAAAAACCAGCAAGTCAAGCTTCACAACTCACTGTCCCCTTCAGCTAGACACGTGAATCGACCTATGTATAGGCTGAGTCAGCAAGAACGATTTGGCAGCGGTCGCCATGTGTGAGGTTACACGTCAAAGGCAGAGAAACCCACGTAGCCCGGCTTGGCCAGTTGTGAAACCGTTCAACCCTGCCCAGAACGAAGGGCAGCTTCGCTACTACCAAAGCATAAATAATAAGCCTCTGGAATATAGTTTTGAGCACGCAAACATTTTGACCGAGTGTATACACGCGACGCGGATGATGCATCGCATGCGCGGCATGCCACAGCTTCAAGAAATGGTACGAGGACTGAGAAATGGGGGGCTCATTTTGCTCTCCATGTTCTCCCTCTTCCCTCTCGCTGGCTCTGCTCCTCTGCTCGTGTATTTAGTGGTTTTCTTGCACATCAAGAATCGTAATTCGTTCTCTAGCTTTCCACCAACGCATTCTCCTGCACGCCGCTCCATGACGCCGCTATAACGCTTCCATCTCTCGCAGCAAACGATATCCTCTAACATACTCCATCGTAAAAGTTCCTCCGTTTCTCTAGCTATCCTGACGTGAAGAAACTACAGTTTTCAGAAACAAACGCAAGGCTGAAAGACAAACTGAACCTAGTTCGACAAACTGAAGTACTATATATGGCGCGAACCATTCTATTCGCCGTGGACTCGTCGGAGGACAGCTACAACGCCGTGCGATGGGCGACGGAGCACCTCCTCCGGCCAGGCGACCGCATCGTCATCCTGCACGCGCAGTCGCAGCCCGACCTCGTGCAGGGCATGGTCGCTAAAGACGGTGAGTGGTTATGATGGATGCCAAATGAAGGTAAGCGATTAATGGATCCCGCAGCACTCGTTGTATAATCTTGCTCTCACAGGTGTACCGTCCTTTCCGTGAGTCCCGTGGTTCAACATTCCGCGTTTCCCGGTTGTCTCCTTCGCAGTCCCGCTGGACCCGGAAACGGTGGAGTCCATCCGCACGCACATCAGCAACCTCAGCCGCAGAACGCTGCAGAAATGCCAGGAGATTTGCGAGGCCCATAAGGTGCGCACCGCTCCTCTTGATGCGCCTAAAAAACTCCAGTAGCTATGAGAATTCCAGAAGGTGCGCGTCCCTATCGTGAGTCATGTACACGTGCTACTATCCGAGTCTATCCTCAGCTAGTCATGCGAATGTGAAGAGAAAAGCGCACTCCACTCCCCGTGTATAATCATTTCCTGACTCTCCCGCCCGTGCGCCGCTTCTCCCTCCGCCCGCGCCAGTTCTCCGCGGAAACAAGGGCGGAGATAGGAGATGCACGCATGGTGATATGCGAGCAGGCGGGGGAGCTGAACGCGGACCTGCTGGTGGTGGGCTCGCGGGGGCTGGGCCTTCTCACGCGGTGAGTGGAAAGGAATGAAAGTTAGAGAATGAATACTCCTTGCTGTTCCTTCCGAGTGGACTCGAGCGGAGTAGCGGAGAGGGAGGCACATCGAGGGGTGGAAATCGGTTGACTTTGAATCGGTCTTGTCCTTGAACCAGTCTACTGGTTTATTTCGATCGAACTGAGGGAATGACCGGCATGGCATCTCATATCCCATACCACCTCGTTTCTCAAAATGCCTTCTCTTCCTGTCCTCTCCCACTCGCCTGCGCTTCCCCTCTCCTCTCCCGCGACAGCCAACTCCTGGGCAGCGTGTCCAGCTACTGCGTGCACAACGCGCCAGTACCCGTGCTAGTGGTGCGACCCGAGGGGGAGGGCACCAAGTGAGCATCCATCAATCCCTACATGCATTCCACCTTTCTCCGGGCAATGCCAGTCAGGGATCACGGGTTTGAAGGGGCTTCACAGGGGGGGCTTGGCTTGGTTTGGCTTAGGAGCACGTGTTGCAGTGGGTTGAATGGCCTCAGTATCTCGTTTGGTTTGCTGATTTGCTACTTGGTGAATAAAGATGTGATGGGTGGTTTTGCATATACCGTACCACCTTGTGCGGGGTGCTGGTCCTAGGTATAGGTTGTGCTGCTGCGGTTTTGATGTGTGCTGGGTAGTTGCTAGCTGAAGCTGAGATGTTCTGGACATGCCTGGTTTCTGTTGGGCTGAGAAAGCCCTTAAGGATCTTTGCAGAGGATAACTCTGGGTAGGATATTTGTAATAGCGGAAGCGTTTAATGAAGTTTGTGAACCGACCTTGCACTAGTGTGTGAGAGCAAAGTGGATTGAATTAAACAAGCAAATACAAGGTTTTATATAAGAGTACAGGGAATACGAATGGATAGATAACTGTATTTGCTGTTGCGATCCGATACAGTGCGACTCGGGCAACTGCTCTGTAACGAGTCAGTTGTGTGTCCTTAACTGTCGCGCTGTAATTGTCGAGTCAAAGGTCGCTGACCTTTGACTTTCCCGTAACCTCCAGGCGGTTACCCTAACCTCCGAGGTTTGACTCGATGCTTCGATTCGGACTGCTTCGCTAGTGTCTTGGGTTTTGACACGACAGAAGCGCACTAAGACTTATTGTTTCCAACACTCCCCTTCGCTTCTGGAGTGTCGCCGCAGGTGACGTGGCTTTGTCCAGTCAGCAGCATGCAGTATTCGAACTTCTGCTTTCCGAGCTTCTTGGTCAAGTAATCGGCTGCCATCTCAGACGTGGGACAGTATGACAGATCGAGTTTCCCCTTTTCAATCTCGTCCTTCACGAAGAAATAGCGCAGGGCGATGTGTTTCGTCCTGTTTGCGAAGCCGTTCTTGTTGGCGATGCGAATTGCTGACTGGTTGTCGCAGAACACGGTGAAGCTGGGTAACTCGGCTAACTTCGCTTCTTCCAGCAGTTCGCGAAGGTAAAGTCCCTCCTTGGTGGTTGAGCAGAGTGCAATATATTCCGCTTCAGCTGAAGACAGTGCGATTAACTCCTGCTTACTCGACTGCCAGGAGATAGGACCGATAGGCTCGAGGCGGTAGACATAGCCAGTGCGTGAGCGCCTGTTATCGGAGTCGCCGGCGTGATCGGCGTCGACGTAGCCGATTAGCTTGGTCGGTGTAGTTGCGTTTTTGTGATAAGTTAATCCGATCGTCGCGGTGCTGACGAAATAGTGGAGAGCGCGATCGAGTTCCGCCAGATGCTCTGCTTCAGGCTTCTTGAGATAGGTGGCGAGCTGGCTCGCGGAGTAGGATAAGTCGGGACGGCATGTGACTGCTGCGAAGAGAAGACATCCGAGCTTCTTCTGATAGTCGCGTATGCCGACGGGCTTGAGTAGGGTAGATCGTCCCTTTTCGGTTCCTGACGTGTAGCGGTAAGGCGTGGAGATGGCGCTTGGTGTGAGGCTGAAGCGTTTCGCGATGGTGTCGGCGTACTTCTCGGCGCTTAGATAGATTGCGTTTTCTTCCTCGCGGATGTTGAGCCCGAGGTACTGCGTAACGGTAGAGGAGACCGTGAGCGTGAGGTCTTTCTGAAGCTCCCCTTCGAACCACGTGGCGATGCCGTCGGTTGACCCAATGTAGAGGAGATCGTCCACGTAGACGATTACGAGAACGTAGTTACTTCCCTTTGTGAGGCGATACATGCCCTGGTCATGCGGGAGTTGTTTGAAACCGATGCGGATGAGGCGGGCGTGTAGGTACTGCTGCCATAGTCGCGGTGCCTGCTTGATCCCGTAGAGCGACTTAAGCAGTTGACAGACTCGGTTGGGTTCGCCTTGGGAGCCGTGCGGGAGTTCGACGAAGATTTCTGCATCCACAGGTGCGTAGAGAAATGCGTTTGCGACATCGATTTGTCGCAGTTTCTTTTTCTTCATGGCGGCGACGGCGATGAGGATTCGGAGTGAGGTGTGACGGCTGACCGGAGCGAAGGTTTCGGTGTAATCTCTTCCGTGCTCCTGGTCAAAGCCGCGTACGACCCAGCGAGCTTTGAATTTGTCGATGGTGCCGTCAGCTTTCGTCTTCACACGGAAGACCCACTTCCCGGTAAGGATAGTTTTGTTTTGTGCTACGCCGATGGGAACGATTTTCCAGGTGTTGCGCTCCTCCAGTGCCTTCAGCTCTTTGTCCATGGCTTCACGCCATTTCTCCCTATGTTCCCCCTCCAGAGCCTGTTGAACCGCCGCAGGCTCCTTAGGAATGGCGGCGCCATGGACTGCGGTGACGAGACCAAGGATTTGCAGTCCAGTCTGTGAGTATCGAGGGAGTTCTGGATCCTCGGGATAAGCTGCTTCGTCTCCCACTTCTGGGTCGGGTATGAAATTTGGCCCTACCCTTTCTGCTTCGTTGGTGTTGACTGTCGAAGGTGTTACGTAACCATTGTCGGCGAAATGGTAGAAGACTTCGGCGTTGTTACTGTCGCGAGGATTTTCCTCATCCATGGGCACGTTGACGGAGCAGTACGGAAGAGGTCCGGCTTCCTCCGATGCGTTGTCGACGTTCTGCTCATCCCAGTCTGCTTCATCCGCTGCTGACGCGAAGGCTCGGTCACCACGAAAGCCACTGGTGAGGTCCCGATTCTCGTGCAAGTTGGCGAGGTACGTCTGAAGGGTGAGTCGTTCGTAGAAGATCACATCTCGTGCTGCTACTGTTTCTTTTGTGTGGACGTCGAAGATTCTCCACGCGTTGTAATTTTTCTCGATGCCGAGGTGTAGTCCCCACTGTGCCCGTTGTGAAAATCTTCCCGCTCGTGCTTCTGGGGGTCTGTACTGTACCATGCACCCGAAGACTCGTAACATTTTTGTGCTGCCCTGCTTCCCTGTCCACAGCAGATGCGGTGATGCGTTGTTCGGGAGTGACGACGACGACAACAAGTTGTGCAGCATGACAGCATGGTCCATTGCTGCTGGCCACTGGTGGTTGGGTAGCCGCATGCCACGTAACAGTTTGCGCATGCTGTTCTGCAGAGTCCTGTTCATTCTTTCTGCAACACCTTGCTGCTGATGTGCGTAGGGAAGGGAGAGGAGTTGCTTGATCCCCCTTTCCGCCAGGAACTGCTTGAAGCGCTGAGAGGTGTACTCGCCACCTCCGTCTGACTGGAAGCTTTTCAGCTGCGTTCCAGACTCTCTCTCTGCTGTCGGTAGCCAGGCGGCGAATGCTGCGAGCGCCATGTCGCGGCTGGGTAGGTTACGATGCCAGACGTATCGAGTGGCGGCGTCGATGAAGGTGATGGTGTAGTTGTAGTTGACTTGTCCTGGTTCGCGATTGTAGAGGATGTCGC
Organism: Closterium sp. NIES-65; assembly: GCA_948144175.1. Taxonomy (NCBI): domain Eukaryota; kingdom Viridiplantae; phylum Streptophyta; class Zygnematophyceae; order Desmidiales; family Closteriaceae; genus Closterium; species Closterium sp. NIES-65. The sequence continues at coordinate 4,204,151 of CANXME010001052.1, read as the reverse complement.
TGTAAACCTTTTCAAGTGGTGCGTACGCTGGTGCGCTTGGGTTGTGATGTGGAGCGAATGGTCGATGAGGTAAGTCAGCTTCGGGGCATATAAGGCAAGTCCCTCGTGCCTTTTGGAGTTCTCTGCCGTCGGGTAGAAGTAGGGAGTCTTTGTCAAGAACTCCTGGTCTTATCGTGTTGTTTAAAACCGTGTTGCTTGGATGTCCTGTGCGTGCGTGCCAGATTTCTTCAGAGGCGCGGTGTCCGGGTGAACGTTGGTATGCGTCGGAGTTGGAGTAAAAACTGGCGACGAAGTTGGCGCTTCGGTGGACTTCACGTTGAGTCGGATTCAGCTGTTGCGCGGGTGTTGGTGGTGCTTCGTAGACTGTGACTGGTGTCGTTGTTCCTGCTGCTGCTAATGTTGTCTCTGCTGCTGCCGATGTTGTTGCTGCTGCCGATGTTGTTGCTGCTGCCGATGTTGTTGCTGCTGCCGATGTTGTTGCTGCTGCCGATGTTGTTGCTGCTGTCGATGTTGTTGCTGCTGCCGATGTTGTCTCTGCTGCCGATGTTGTCTCTGCTTCTGGTGTTTGTTGAATCGTTGCTAACGCTCGTGTTCGTTCTGCTTCAGGGATAGTGTGGGAGTACCAGAAACCTCCCGGGCTGAAGTCGGGGTCGAGATCCGGAGGGTGTGTCCAGTCAGTAAAATTCACGATGGCGTCGCTGTCTGCAGTGCCCAGGTCAGGAACGAAGTCGAGGACGAAGACGTTGTTCTTCAGCACTGCCTTCCCGATGTAGAGGCCGCCTCTCCCGTGGTATAGCTTGAACTCCTGGGTGGTGCTGTCGGCTTCCAGGTGAATCCCTTTCGCCATCAGCTGGCTAACACTCAGTAAGTTGTAGCCGAGTCCTTCAGCGATGAGTACCTTTGACATGTGCAGTATGACATTTGTTTCTCTTGACTGAAGCTGTACCACTCCTTGTCGTCGTGTGCGCAGGTTTTGATTGTTGGCGACCGTGATGACAACTTCTCGTTGGAGTCGGTGTTCGCGTTGTACGAAGCGTCCGGACGAGCACATGTGTTGCCCGCAGCAACTATCCAAGAACCAAGTGTCTTGGCCGGACGGTTCACTTTGAGCGATGGCGGCGTAAGTCGGATTCGGGTGGAGTGATTCGCGGCGGGGCGTCCTGTTGTCGAGCTCCTCTTCGGGTGAGTAGTGGGGTGGTGACTCTGTTATGCAAGAATCGTTTATCTTGACCATGCAGTTGAATATGTTTCTTGCTCCTTGTGCAGGTTGTCCAGTTGAAGTCGTTGAAGCTTGAATCGTGGTTGTCGGACTTGCTTGTGTCGAAGCAACTTGGGAGCTTGAAGGCCGCAGTTGTCGCTGTGGTGTTATCTGACGGGACGGGCAATGCGTGCGTGGATGTCCTGATGTTTTGCAGATGTGACAAAACGGAGGTACTGGCTTCGGCTGCTGCTGTCGGTTGTTGTAGTAGTTGTGTCGTCGCTGAGTATGGAAAGCGAACTCCGGTGCTAATGCCTTTTTCTTGTGCCTTTCTTCTTGCAGGTCCATGTCCTGCTGCTCGCCGTGGATTTCGGCGCAAAGTGCTGCTTCAGAGATTCTTCCGTGGGCTCGAAGAATTGCTTTGGTGGCGCGCCACTGAGGACCAAGGCCACCGATAATGACTGTCATGAAGGCGTCTTCAGAGATTGATCCTCCGCATCCAAGAAGCTTGTCGCGCAATTCGCGACATCGGCTGATATACGCCAGTCCCTTTTCTCCTGGTTTCATTTCAACTGTTGTCAATTGCGCCATTAACCTGCTCTGGCTTACACTGTCTGTTGCCTGATACAGGTTCTTCAAATGGCCGTACGCAAGTTCCGCCGAGTTGCCGAAGTTCCGGTAAGAGCGAATGTTCTGCTGCTGAGTTGGTGTGATATTTCTCAGTGGAATAGTATACGCCATCATCGATTGATACGTATACTGCTGCTTCTCATACTGTGTGCCGTTTGCTGGATACTGCAGGGATCCGTCGAAGAAGCCGAGTATCTGCGCGCCCTCCTGTGAAATGAGTAAGCAGGAATGAAATGACTAAGGAAAGATTGGGTACAAATACAACCCTAGAAACCCTGTACCCCATATGTGCTACCCCACTATAGCCTACAGCAACTATGTCATATAAATCTGACACACCCCCATAGGCAAAGTGGGGGACAACAAGGGGTCACAAGACCAGTCAAGCAAAGCAAAACAAGCTCAGGGTGGATCACAAAGTCACCACACAGTCCGAGCACAAGAGTAGGGCCAGAGGCCAGTTCACATGCAGGAGTACACACATATATATAAAACTAGACAAGCAAGAGCAGGTATATATATATGTCACAGTACAAGTGAAGTCAAGAGGAGAGCAAGTGAGGCAAGACAGGCACAAGACCCAGCTGGGTGCAAAAGCGCTGATGGTCACAAGGCGCGAGTGCCTTGGTGAACACATCAGCAGTGTTGGCCTCAGAGGACACGTACGCAAGTCGCAACTGACCACGCTGCTGCAGCTCACGAGCAAGGAAGTAGCGGAGAGCAATGTGCTTCGTTCTGTGCTCCAAGCGCTGCTCTCGACACAAGGCCAGCATAGCCTTGTTGTCTACGTACAGCACTGGAGGAGAACGAGGCGGCTCTCCAAGGTCAGTCAGCAGGTAGGTGAGCCAGCGAAGCTCCTGTGCAGCCATGGCCCCGGCGTAGATCTCAGCCTCACAACTGGAGCCGAGAACCGAAGACGAGCGAGTAGACCGCCACGAGACAGAGCCGGAACCAAGGCTGAAGGTGTAACCCTGTGACGACCGCTGCGTAGCCTGGTCGTCAGCCCAAGAAGCGTCCGCGTGGCCGGTAAGGACCACTGGACTCCGCCCTCCAAGCACTAGCCCCATGCCCGACGTACTGCACAGGTAGCGCAATACCCTCTTCGCTGCAGCCATGTGCTCCGGTCTGTGTCTCCCAGGAGCAACATAGCGTGCAAGAATGCTCAGAGGGTATGCAAGGTCAGGTCGTGTGCAGGTCATCAGGTACATGAGGCAGCCAACAAGCTCTGCATACGGACCACTCGACTCTACGGACTCATCCGAAGGCAGAGCTGAGAGTGAGTGGCGAGTAGGCAGAGGAGTGGCCTGAGGCGAGGAGTACGTGAAGCCGAAGCGCTGAAGGACCTGCTGCACCATGTGTGACTGAGTCAAGGTAATGGTGCGGCGTGCTCTGTCCCGAGTGATCTGCAAGCCAAGGTAGCTACGCAGTTCACCCAGGTCTGTGCACGTGTGTCTCTTCAGCAGCTCGGACTTCACGTAGGCGAGTCCAGTAGTGTCCGCTGTGGCAAAGACCAAGTCGTCGACGTACACGAGGATGTAGAACGGCGGCAGGGAAGTGTCGGTGCGAAGAAACAGCGACGGGTCAGCAGTAGAAGGAGCAAACCCAAGAGCCGCAAGCGTAGTCCTCAGTGTGTCGTGCCACTCACGCGGTGCCTGGCGGAGACCATAGACTGGCCGTCGGAGGCTCCACTGGGTGCCAGGAGGGAAAGTCCCAGTGAAGCCAGGTGGACGGCGAAGCCAGATCTCCTCGTGCAGGCTACCCTGCAAGAACGCAGTGCTGAAGTCGAGAGAGTGAAGCTCGTAGTCGCGCTGAGCGGCTATGTGCAGCAGCACCCGAAGAGTAGTCATCTTCGGGGTGGGAGAGAAGGTCTGAAAGTAGTCAACTCCCTGCCGCTGACTGAAGCCACGAGCAACGTACCGTGCCTTGAAGACAGGTGGAGAGCCCGGCGGCCGCTTCACCCTGAAGATCCACATGCCACTGACGATGTTCGCCCCAGGAGGGGGAACCGCGTCAACGTAGGTGCCTGTGGACTTCCAGGAAGCCATCTTTGCATCCATAGCTGCCTGCCACTGAGAGGAGTAGGGACCCTCTACGGCCTCCGCGTAAGAACGCGGAGTCGGGGTGTCAAGTGCATCCGGGTCTCCCTCAGGGGCAAGCAGTACAGACGCGAGATGAGGTGAAGTAGCCGCTAGACACTGTAACTCCTCCTGCCTGTCCTCTAGGACGTCCGTGCTAAGAGCACACTCACCCCCGACGGACGGAGGACAGACAGACGCAGACTCAGCAACAAGACTAGCAGCGTAGTCGAGACGACAGCGAGCAGCAAAGTCAACGAGCTTAGCGACTAGAGCAGACGCAGCAGTGGACTCAAAAGAGGGGTCAGTGACGACAGTAGCAAGCAGACGCGTGACAGTAGGACTGGCAGCACGAAGAGAGTCCGACTCAGGGTCGGCAAGCGCAGGAAGAGAGGACTCAGGAGGAGAAGGCAAAGGGGCACGCAGAGGAGCAGTGGACGGACGCAAAGACATCCGGTGCGTGCCAGGTACAGGAGGAGGACGCTGACGCGAACTGCGACCACTAGCGCGAGCAGCACGAACAGGCGACGCGGGACGAGACGCAGGCTCACGACGCTCAGCAAGACCTCCAGTAGGACCAGTGTAAGGAGAGGGAGCAGGCAGTGGAGAGGAAGGCTCCAGCAGGGACTGCGACTGGACAGGCGGTGGACCCTCTACTGGAGGAGAAAGACCAAGAACCTGCTGCAGGAGCGGAACGAAGTACGGCCGAGGCCGCGCGGCGGCTCCAGACTCAGCAGGGACAGCACCAGCACCCTCAGCGACAGCACCAGCGCCACCCACACCTCCAGCGGCAGGACCAACAGCAGCAGGCTCAGCACGAACGCCCTCAGCAGCTCCAGCTCCAGGAGGACCCGCAGGTCCAGCAGCTCCGGGACCGGCAGCACCCGCACCCTCGACGGTCGAAGAAGCTCCAGCTCCAGCTCCAGCAGCACCTCCAGACTCAGCAGCACGCCTCCAGCGGCGAGCGAACCACTCACGCAGCTCCTGTGGAGAGAGGGGCTCCCGGCGAGACGCAGCAGCAGGAGAAACCCCAGGCTCAGCAGCTCCAGACGCAGCACCCCCAGGCTCAGCAGCTCCCAGCTCAGCACCCCCAGGCTCAGCAGCTCCCGACCCAGCACCCCCAGGCCCAGCACCTCCAGGCACAGCACCCCCCGGCTCAGCACCCCCAGGCTCCGCACCCACCGCAGTAGCACCCTCAGGCCCAGCACCCCCAGCAGGAGCACCCCCAGGCTCAGCACCCCCGCGCACAGTACCCCCAGAGTCAGCACCCCCAAGCTCAGCACCCGCAGCAGCACCAGAGTCACCAGTAACCTCGACCGGGTCAACGGCGTCTACCTGGGACACACCTGAGGGGGCAGGAACCTGAGGGGGGAGGGGGTCTACCGGGGGGGGAACCGGCACAAGGAAGTCCGGGGGAGGGGGGAGGGAAGGAGTGCGGTAGGGGAAGAGACGGTAGAAGGGGACTGACTCGTCGAACGTAACGTCCTGGGAGGACAGAACACGACGAGAGGAGGGGTGGTAAAACTGCCACCCTGGGGCGTCAGTGGGGAAGCCAAGGAAGACACAGGGAGCAGCACGAGGGGACAGCTTGTCCGCAGACAAGTCGCGGACAAACGCCCGAGATCCCCAGACACGGAACACAGACGCATCGCCAACCTTCCCCGTCCACAGCAAGACTGGGGACATCGCAGGCCGAGAGACCCGGGGGTGAAGGTTGAGCTGATGCGCCGCGTACCTCACCGCAAACGGCCACAGAAAATGGGGGGCAGCCGCATGCATCATGGACGTACGAGCGACATCCATGACCATGCCAATGCGGCGCTCAGCAATCCCATTTTGCTGTGGTGAGTCCGGAAGCGTGAAGGTCTGGCGGATCCCCCGTGCACGACAGTAGTCTCGCAGAAGGCGAGAAGAGAACTCTCCGCCTCTGTCAGAGTGCAGACGCAGAACAGGAAAGTCCGAGCCGAAGCTCTTCCTGAGCTGGAGACGAGCCTCGCGGATCCAGTCGATCAGCACCTCAGTGACCGCACCCTTGCTGCGCAAGGGGAGGACTGTGGTGTAACGCGAGTAGTCGTCAACCACCAACAGGAAGTATCGCTCGTAACCCTGCCCACGGACGGGGGCTGGGCCCCACACATCCATGTGAAGCGTCTGCAGGGGAGCCTCTGTCGGGGGGAAGTGGGAGGAGTGAGGAGTAGCCCGGAGGCGACCCTCGACACAGGGGACACAGGAAGGTCCTGGCCCGGAGGGGAGAGGAGGGAGAGACTGGGGAAGACCAGAGACAAGGACACGGGAAGCCATGCTCCGAAGACGGGGCAAGGAGGGGTGGCCAAGACGGTGGTGCCACAGGAGAGTCTCGTGAGACAGGAGGCGACAAGAACAGGGGGCAGACTCAGGACCTGACCGGGACGCAGCAGCAAGTACCTGACCCGACGCAGCCACCTGACCAGACGCAGGGACAGGAGGAGACTCAACGGTCAGGGTGTAGAGACTCGACCCCGGCCGACGCGAGAACGTGGCCAGGTGTCGGCCTGTGCGTGCCTCCGTGCAGTGGGTCACCCGCTGACTCGCAGGAGTGAACTGGTGAACACCCCCATCCTGCAGGTCCGCTCCACTCACCAAGTTCGTGGAGAACGAGGGAAGGTACAGACCCGACAGGGTGCCCGAAGGGGCAGCCGGACACGGGAGGACAGTGGAGAAGTGAGACAGGACAGGACCTCCAGAGGGGTCAGCAAGGGAGACTGCAACCGGCCGGCCGAGCGGCGTAAGGGTAGTGCGGTCTCGAAAGAAGGAGCGAGAAGCTCCGGAGTCAAGTGTGAAAGTGAGGGAGGACGAGGACGACGCAGTACCTGAGAGCGCAGTCTCACCAGTACCTGAGAGCGCAGACGCACTGGCACCTAGAGCAGCAGCCTCACAAGCACCTAGCGCAGCAGTACCAATGCCCGGGTCGGGCTGGAAACAACGGTAACCCTCATTCTCCTCACTATAATCCACAACATACATAGCAGTAAGGATAGCATCAAAATCAAGATCAAAGATCGCTACACCAGCCCTGAGAAGCTCATCCCAGCGAGGGATCTCACTAGCCCCAGGGAACTGCTGACGCCAGGCGTCCGTCAGGCGGCCAAAGCAGCGCTGGGTGGCGTGGGCACCCCCACACTGCTCACCCGCGCGGTCGCCGGAACGAAGAACGTAGGTGCAGGGACCAGTACCCCCACCCCTCTGACGCCCAGCGTACCACTCACGAAGCTGCTGAGGCGAAGGGATGTCCCGCGAGCGCTGCTGCTGCTGCCGGTGCGAGCGCTGGCCACCACCACCGCCGCTACGCTGCTGGGTACCACCCCGACCAGCTCCACCTCCTCCACCACCACTGCCTCCTCCGCTGCCGCCTCCACCGCCTCCACCTCCGCCGCCTCCACCTCCGCCGCTGCCTCCACCACCACCGCTGGCACCACCACCACCGTCTCCGCCGCTACTGCCACCACCACCACCACCACCCCCGCCACTAGTCCCGCCGCCACCCCCACTCCCTCCGCCGCCACCGCCGCCACCGCCACCGCCCCCTCCAGCTCCACCCGCGCCCTTGCCCCCCTTGCCCTTGCTGGAGCGACGTCTCCCACTAGGGGCAAACGCCGCGCCGACCGACTCAAGACCAAGCAGGTCGGCAGCAACAGCAGAGGCAACAGAGGGCAGCAAGGGGGAAGGAGAGCACCCCTCAAAGATGGGGGTGCGAGGGTCACCACGAGAAGCACCTACAGCGACTATGCTCTTCTCCGCTGCAAGGAGGGCCTTCTCGAGGAGGTCGACGGTGAGGGTGGTGGGACAGACTGCGAGAAAGTGGTCCCTGACGACGCGAAGGGCCGCGATCGTAGCGGGCGGCTGGGGCCGCGACTTAGCGGGCGGCTGGGCCGCGTGTGGGAGGGAGGCGACACGGAGGGTCGCTCGATAGCGGAAAAAAAAGTTGAGCGCGCCTCGGGGCGCGCTTCGGTGGGCCCTAGGCAGAGTTCCACAGGGAACCCGCTCTGATACCATGTGAAATGAGTAAGCAGGAATGAAATGACTAAGGAAAGATTGGGTACAAATACAACCCTAGAAACCCTGTACCCCATATGTGCTACCCCACTATAGCCTACAGCAACTATGTCATATAAATCTGACACCTCCATCATCAGCTCGAATTCAAAGGACCAGGTGAAGAAGTCCTTTCCGTCGAAGGGTCTTGATGTTTGCAGTTTCAGGACATGCGCGAATTGTGACTGAACTTGTAAAGCGTCTATTGGTTTGTCTTGCGCAGGTGAAGGTTGAGGCAGGAAGCTGATCGACCCGCGCTTGTACGGGGCAAAGGTGGGTTGCTGCTGTTGATTCCCTCGCGCATATGACGATCCGTCAAGGCTGATGGGTGTCGCTCCGTTGTTGCTGTTGTGTGTCTGTGCAGGTCCCGACTGCTGGTGTTGCTCGTAGAAGGACATGAAGGAGAAGAATTTCTCCATCATGCTCTGGTCGAAGTCAGAAGGATGGTTCGTGGGGGTCTCGGTTGACGTTCCCCTTGGTCTTGCTGCCGTGCCTTCCTCTGTCTGCAGGCCAGAGGCTGGCGGTGGAGTAGGAGTAGTGCCCGAGGAGCCATTAGGGGAGCTCCTTTCCTTGTTTGTTGCCATGTCTTGTAATGATAAAAAAGTTAGAGTTTTCCCCTGTCAGCTCTGATACCATGTTGGGCTGAGAAAGCCCTTAAGGATCTTTGCAGAGGATAACTCTGGGTTGGATATTTGTAATAGCGGAAGCGTTTAATGAAGTTTGTGAACCGACCTTGCACTAGTGTGTGAGAGCAAAGTGGATTGAATTAAACAAGCAAATACAAGGTTTTATATAAGAGTACAGGGAATACGAATGGATAGATAACTGTATTTGCTGTTGCGATCCGATACAGTGCGACTCGGGCAACTGCTCTGTAACGAGTCAGTTGTGTGTCCTTAACTGTCGCGCTGTAATTGTCGAGTCAAAGGTCGCTGACCTTTGACTTTCCCGTAACCTCCAGGCGGTTACCCTAACCTCCGAGGTTTGACTCGATGCTTCGATTCGGACTGCTTCGCTAGTGTCTTGGGTTTTGACACGACAGAAGCGCACTAAGACTTATTGTTTCCAACAGTTTCTTCTGTGCTTGTGTAGTGACCACGGAGCACGATGTTTTATGGTACTCATACCGTACTCATGATTATGCTTGGATAAGACTTTGATAGTGCTATCCAGTAGTAGCCTGTGTATGGCAACTGAGGTAATGGGCCCCTGGTACGGTACATGTGCGTGTGCAACCCTGCTGCAGGCAGTAAGTGCTGAAATTGTTCAGAACACTTGACAGTGATGACAAGTTGATTACGGTACCGTAAAATGCATCGATAGGTGGAGAAACAAAGGGAGGTACTGTACCAGCAGAAACTACACCTACAGCAACGAAAGCTTCACAACACAAGTCAATAAGGCAAATGACTGGGCTACAAGGTGGCACGAACAGGAGCCGACCACACTCCTACAGCAGCAAAGCAAGCACAACCTCCATATCTGCTTGCACCACCACACCAGCGCTAACGCCCACATCCACCACAGCCCGCACGCCGCACACAACGAACACCGTTGAAATCAGGTCCCCCCCAGATCACACACCCTACACAATCCCCTTTGCTCGCTCTCTCCTCTCCAAGCTCCCACCTCTCACTCAGGCACACACACCTACTTCAAGATCCTGCAACCGGGACCTCTGCAATCCAAGCCGGCCCCAATCCACAACCACCGCCCCCTGCTCACTCCAAATTCTTCACCTGTCACTTCAGGTTCCCCAGGCACACATACTTCAGATCCGTGACATCCTGCAGCCCGTATTACGGCCCCACCACACCCAGCGCCATCGCTACCGCCACCTCAAGCGCGCTCAATCCACATTCCACCATTCCTCTCACTTCAGGTTCCCCAGGCACACGTACTTCAGATCCATGTAGTCCTGCAGCCCATACCGCGATCCCTCGCGCCCCATGCCCGACTGCTTCACCCCGCCGAACGGCGCCACCTCAGTACTGATCGCGCTCTCATTCACCCCCACAATCCCCGCCTGTAGCCCCTCCGCCACCGTGAAGCACCGCCCCATGTCCCGCGAAAACACATACGCAGCTAACCCAAACTCGGAATCATTCGCAATGCGCAGCGCGTCAGCTTCAGAGGAGAACTTGTGAACAGCAGCCAGCGGCCCGAATGTCTCCTCCTGGAAGCACAGGCAGTCCGAAGGCACATCTACCACGAGTGTCGGCTGGAAGAAGCACCCAGGGAGTTTTTCTGGGAGCTCGCCGGCCGGGGCGGAGAGGAAGGACGGGTGGGCTATGGAGCCTCCTAGCAGCACCTTGCCTCCTCTGCTCACCGCGTCGTCTACATGGCTCTGAACCTTCTCCACAGCTGCTTGGTTGATCAACGGCCCCTGAGTCACCCCGTCCTCGAGCCCGAATCCTACAGTTAGCTGCTGCTCCATGGCTGTTTTGACCGCGGCGACGAATTCGTCGTAGATTCCTTCCTGGACCAGAACGCGATTCGCGCACACGCACGTCTGCCCCGCGTTCCGGAACTTGGCCGCGAGCAGCCCTTTCACGGCGACCGCCACGTCAGCATCGTCGAAGACTATGAACGGCGCATTGCCCCCGAGCTCTAAAGACACCCGCTTCACCGTCGCCGCCGCGCCCGCCATGAGGCGCCGCCCCACGGCAGTAGACCCAGTGAAGCTCAGCTTTCGGACCGCGGAACTCTCCATGATTGCCTGTCCGATTGGCGGCGCGTCGCCTACGACGATGTTAATCACCCCGTGCGGCACGCCCGCCTTAAGCGCCAGCTCCGCGAGCGCGAACGCGGAGAGCGGGGTGAGTTCCGACGGCTTGGCGACAACCGTGCAACCCGCCGCTAAAGCAGGCGCGACCTTGCGCGCAATCATCGCGAGGGGGAAGTTCCACGGGGTAATTACTGCGACTACCCCCACCGGCTGCTTCTGGACCAGAATCCGCCTGTCCGCCAGCGGCGCGGGAATGATATCGCCGTACGTCCGCGTCGCCTCTTCCGCGTAGAGCTGCACGTATCCCGCGGAGTAGTCGACCTCGCCGCGCGCCTCGGCCAACGGCTTGCCCTGCTCCAGCGTCATCAATAGCGCGAGCTCCTCGCGATTCGCAACGATCAGATCGTACCACTTGCGCAACACCGCGGCGCGCTCCTTCGCGCTGCGCGACGACCAATCAGGAAAGGCAGCGGACGCGGCGGCGATGGCCTGGCGCGTCTCGTCGTACCCGTGATTTGGGATACGCGTTATAAGGTCCCCCGTGGCGGGATTAACTACGTCCATAGTAGGGCCGGCGTCACGAGGTCCAACCCAGCTGTCCCCGATAAGACACTGGTCGCGGAACAGGCCAGCGTCCTTAACGCGTTGCAGCGCTTCCGCGGCTCTTGCGGACTTGGTAGCCATGGCGGGCGCGGTACTGGCGCTGGTGGATGCGAGGGGAGCGGTGGAGTGGGGAGCGGAACGAGCGCGAGAAACAACCGCGGAAGTACAGGCGAAGCGAGGCGCGTAGGAGCAAGAGGAGGACAGGGAGGAAGACTTAGCGTGGGACGGAGTGGCGGAGGAACCGGTGAGAGCTAGACGAAGCGACGCGGTCGCTGCGGCACCGGACGATCGATCTGGTAAACGAGTAAAATAAGGAGCTCCGGTGCTCCTGCGCAGATGACGCCTAGGAGGCTCCTGTGCTGCTGCTGCTGCGCTGTGGGGCTGCCAGGCGGAGAGAGATCGCGACGCGACGACGGTGAGCTTCGCTGCTGTAGTTAGCGACTCCGGGGCGAGGAGAGAGCGCGAGGGAGGAGCGGACACACGCAGCATCTGGCTAGACTGGATGAGGAAGCCCCGACTGGGAAGGGAGAAGGAGAAAAGGACGCGCGCGGGGGGGGGGAGCACAGCGCAAAATGCGTGCGAAGCTGGTAGAATCGCAAAGTCGCTGGTCAACCGGCTGAAGCGACTTTCAGGGACTCCAAGAGTCGCCCGGAAGGAATACGACAGGAGAGCGGTTAGGCACTACCTGCGTGGCTGGCTGTGCTGCTCGTCCCTAATCCGCTAAATGTGGCTCTGACTGGGTCCTAGGTAAAGAATTCTAATTTCTCGTGTCTCCATTTATCTTGCATGGCACAATCCAAGATCCCAAATATGCGCCCATGCATGCGGTGGGCTTCAGCGCCCGACTTGCCCCGCACCCCACAGAATGTACGCGTTCGGAGTCGGAAACGCGTTACCGAATAAACGAATCTTCGCGAAGCCTCGTAGCAGCAGCTTGAAGCTTCGTACACGAAACAGTGGTCTTGGGTTGGTGGAGCTACTGTCGCGAAGCTATTGGCGGCAAAACCACGGGGACCAGCAGCGCGGGGGAATGTTTCCCCCTTCTCTTCGACCGTGTTGAGGAGGAGTTCGGCTGAGGGGATGGTTCGTGGCAGCTGGCGCACACGCGGCAAGGATTGCGTATTGACACGCTGGGAAGCGCCGAAGCTGACACAGCAATGTGCTTTTCCGCGGTACAAGCCGCTTCGCCAGGAGAAAATGTCTAACCGGAAGATTTCATGATCCTGTCCAGGTTTTACATTAACTTCTATATCCATTCACAAAAATTGGCTCCATCCGCAGTAGGACCTCCACATCTACATGTAACAAGGTGTTCGATTCTGCAAATTTATACATAGGCAGCGACCGCTGCCATGATGCCCACCCCTGCGAGCAGCAGCAACAGATCCAGTATGCTTGACCCCTGGGCGCCTGAATGCTTCTCCACAAGCTCCAACATCGCAATGTAAAGAACCGTGCCTGTAGCCCAGGAATGCCAGCAAGGGGACAGCAAAGAAGGAGCAAGGAGGAAGGAGTAAGGGGAACAAAATGGGAGGAATCCCAGGCACGAATTGTCAAACGACAGCGAGAAGGGAACTTTCTAGAATGGAAATGTGCAATATAATCCCGTAACACCAAGGCTTGAAGCTAGGCTTGGGCATTGGCCCGACCCGACCCGACCCGACCCGTTTCAGGCTACCCGAGGGTATGGTAGGGTCGGGGGTCGGGTATACCCGACCTCGGGTATTTAGGGTCAGGTTAGTTACCTGACCCGCTTTGTACACCTCGGGTATTTATAACCCGAGGTCGGGTCGGGTATACCTGAGGTCGTGCCGGGTAAACCCGGAAAGACAATGTGATTGAAATTTTATTTATCTTACATTTCACACAGTGTGATGGCTCGCTCCCTTTAATTACCTAAACTCTTAGTTGAAAATGTATAGTTAGGCGCTTCTTACGGCATTTTGCAAGCCACAAATGTTTGACCAGGTCGGGTATCGGGTATCAAGTACCCGTGTTTGAACACCCGGGTCAGGTATCAGGTATCTGTTACCCGACGCAGGTATACATACCCGACCCGCCCGGGTAGTCCAATCAGAACTAAATACCCGACCCGCCAAAAAGGTCGGGTCCGGTCGGGTAACCCGACCCGTTCGGGTAAAATGCCCAAGCCTACTTGAAGCCAAGCCAACCCACACTGACATCCCTGCCCATACCTGCACCGAACGCTTGTGTGACAACGGCAACGAGCATGGCTCGGGGACCCGCAAGCGAGTTGGCAAGCATGCCTACGACGATGCCAGTGGGTGTCATGGCGCAGTAGAGCAGCAGAATGGCTGCCATCTTGGGCACTGGCACACTCTCCCTCACAAACTGGAGCCCGAGGGGGAGAGGATGGGGAAGCAAGGGAAATATGAGGGACGTGCAAGGCAGAGTTGATAGTGAAGGGGGTGGGTGGGTGGTTGGGGAGGCAAAGACGGAGCACTAGTGACAATGAGAGGGTTGGCTGTAACTCTAGTTGTATGTCAGGAGACCTGATGGCTCCAAGGAATACTCATTGTCAGGCCGCTGGCTCTAAAAAGCATGAACTAGAAGCTACAACTAGGGCATGTAGGTACTGACCTGCACGCCAACTGCAAAGGCCTCGGCCCACTTGTGAGCAATAAGCGCAATGATGAGCCCCACCGTCCCCTGCAGCGTCCCCGACGTGCCCAGCGCCGCACCCACGACAAACGAGTGCATGGAGAGCAGCGCAGTGAGCAGGTACGAGAGCCCGCCCCTGGAGGGGAGCACTATGTGGTGGTGGTGCGTGGTGTGCGTGTGGCGGTGCAGACCCGCACAGGCGTCGTCCTCTGTGCCGCCCTGCACCCCTCTCCACCGCACGCCCACCTCGTCTTGCCACTCGTGCGCGTGGTGGTGGGCGGAACGGGCGTGCGGCCCCTGGGCATGGCCGTGACTATTACTGCTGCCGTGCTTGTGGCTGTGATCTTGCGCATGCTCGTGAATCTTCCTCTTCTGCTTCTCCCGCCCCTGCTGCTGCTGGTCGGTATGATGGCACACGCTATCCCCATGGCCTTGGGAGTGGCAGCAGTCGCCAGGCTCCTCATGCGCATGCACCTGCGGGTGCTGCGCCCCATGCTGGGGAAGTGAAGAGTGTGCATGCTTGTGATCATGCGCATGCGAGTGTGCATGTGAATGTGCATGTGCCAGCAATCCGTCCTCCTCATCATGCTCATGCGCATGCTCGTGCTCATGGTCATGCGCATGCACATGCATGTGTTCGCCTTCACTGCCGTGCTCACTCCCCTCCCCATGCCCATGATTGTGCTCGTGCCCATGCCCATCGCCACGGTTCTGTTTCCCACACTCTCCTCTATGCCCACGCCCTCCCAGCACCGCCACACCCGTCCCTTCCCCTTTCTGCTTCTCTCCCTCTCGCTCCCTCCCCCTCTCCCTCTCCATCTCCATCTCCCTTCCGAGCAGCAGCGCCTCCCTCAACCCTAACTGCGGTGAGGCGGCCACATGTGACGGCAAGTGCGAGTGCACATGAGAGGGCCCATGCGAGGGTGCATGCGCGGAGACAGGCCCTAGAGCGCCAGGCGCAGCAGCAGGGGAAGCAGAAGGCGGCAGAACGAACCGACTGGGAGAAGGAGACGCGTACGGAGACACAGAACCAGCAGCTGAACCGCCAGCAAACGATGACGACAATCCCGAGGGACCGAGCGGGGAGGACGAGGACACAGACGCAGGTCCATACATCGCTGCTTGCATGGCAGACTGCGGAAGGCCCGCCAGAGCAGCAGCAGAGCGGATTCTCGTGGGCGACGGGCACTGTACAGGCCCGTATGACGCCACTGGTTGCACCTGCACGTAGCAGATACTACCTCCCCCGAGTGACTCCGCCCCTGCTGCCACCGCCATCATTTTCTGGATCTCCTGGGGGGAGGGGGAGGGGGCCGCGGCGGAAGAGAAGCGCTGCTCCGCGTACCACACTAGAATGAACCCCAACGCGCACAGGAGGTACGGTATAGGAAACGGATCGTTGTCGTCTGCTGCAGCGGGATCCCCGGAGGATAGGAGTGGCTGGTTGCTGGGACTGTGGCGAAGGTGATCTCGCCAGGCGTATGTGACTATATTGAAGGCTGAGGGCAGCGACCAGTCTAGGGCTTGGAAGCCTTCTACGGCGTCTGGGAGCATGTGCAGCAGGCCCACGCCGAGAAAGACGCCGGCGGTTAGGAAGCGCATGTGGTCTATGATACCTTTCTGGAAAGAGGAGGGATTGACAGGGGAATAGAAAACCACGGGGTCTCATTAGTATTTGAAAAACATAGCCAGTGAATAGGAGGAGCATCAGCAAAAATGGAATGAACATTTGAATGTATAGCTATTTATTCATTTAAATGTTTTATTGTTCAGATGTGGTCTTGGTCTATAACTGACGGGCTCGAGCACAGAGCACCACTGACAAACAACAGCAATGGCGACAATCCGGACTCAGATCCGCGAGCCATTACTAACCCGCGTCTGGTCATTCCCCATGTTGATTCGCAGCGGTAGGAATCCCCCCACAAGCGACACCACGATGACCGTGAAAAACGCCGCCACCTTAAAGCGGAACACATCCTCGTCCACGCTCCCGTCGACGCCACCCGCGTCGCCACCACCACCACCATTCATGCCGCTCGTGAACGAGCGGACAGATGACCCCAAATAAAGTCTGCGAAACGCGAAACACGGTGCGAAACGCGAAAAGCTAGTGGAACGCGATAAGCTAATGGGAAACCGGCAACTTACTTATTCCGCGAAACAGCTACGAGTTCCGGGACGCGCTTAGAGCGAGTCAAGCAGCCATAGAGAAACGATGAAAAACGCTTATTGTTTGACAACTTATCGGTGACCAAACGGATGGACAATTTTTATAAAAGTAACTTTATTTCTTTCATGACCAGATTCCGACATCTAAGCAGCAGCGGTAGGAGAGTCAGTCGACCAAGACAGCAGGACCCACGTTCGTTCTAAACTCTTGAGTTCAATGGCGAATTCGCACAACGGTAAAATGGAGAGCAACGGACGGAACGGAAGGGGAGGGAGAAATGGAAAATATCCGCATGAACATGGAGGGAAGGTGAAGCACGGTGCATGGAGCGGCGTGGTCAAGGTGACGTCCTCGTTATGGGGAAATGGGACAGTGGTTGCAGTACGGCTGTACGTGTTTCCAGCTGGATGAGAAAATAAGTTGCCTCAAATTATACAACTAGTCATGGGGATACTATCATAGCAGTCAGGGCTGAGGTTTGCAGTGTAATTTACCCTTCTACACTGATTACAAGGGTGAAATTTTGGGTCTACACTGATGTGCTGGGGTAATTTTTTTATGAGTTAGTGTTACACTGATCTGTAAGTGTATCGTTCTAGGCCACACTGATGCCTTGGGGTAATTTTTTACTTATCGTAGATTACACAGAAGTCCGTACAGAGCACCCCTTCGCCTCCCCCCCCCCCCCCCCCCCAGTACTTGCGTTTGCCGGTGTCATGTGTCCGATTGGTCAGTTAGGAATAATTCCCTTGCCAGCACGACACGCAATCCCACATTGGCAGCAACTACAGAATTGCTGCCTGAACTAAGTCCTGGGAGTGGGACCACATTCAGATTGTCAGTGCTTGGAGATGCAAACCACGGTCCCCGACAGTGGCGCTCTGTGAGTTTCTGTCCCGAAGCTTTGCCGTGTGGGTTCGGCAAGCACAGCTAGCAGTATCGTGTGACACCGTCATTCCACCACCACCCCAAAGTCGCTCCTGTTTTAACCACTCAATCTAGGAGCTGAGCGACCACCACCTGGTAGCCATGGCTGCGCCTGGAGACGCTGCCAATGCCGATGATGGCGACCCCTCTTGTAGCTATAGGCCAAGGACTGGTCTCGATTTTTTGCGAGGCCATGTAACCGAATCTGCACCTCGCCCTTTGCCTGAGCCCTCGGATGACAGTGAGGGCTGGCAATTTCCTGTGCGCAAAGCTGTGTCACGGTCACCCCCGCCTGAGCAGGAGCTAGCTTCAGACGACGCTGAGACGCAACGTCCCACAAGCAATGAGGCGGACCTCGACGTTCACGGTGACGTGGAGACGACGGACATCGTCACCGAAGCCCCGGAGTCTTCTAATTCGGCAGCGCTGAAACGTCGCCGCTACACGCAGACAACGATTGGGTTCGGCGCCGGCAAGGCGCTTGTGAAACCTCCTCCTCCGCCACCTCCCGCGGTCACTCCAACTTCTGCCACGTCATGTCGCGCCACTACGAGGACGACGACTTCTACCAGGGGCTCGCCAAGATGATGAAGACCAAGGACTGGCTTCGCAGCTACCCCAACTTGGTGTCCATGTGGCAGGCGCTCGCGGTGATCCCGCTAAGCACCGTGGAGTGCGAGCGTGGATTCAGCCGGCAAAACGTCATCAAAAGCTGGATGCGCACGTCGCTTGGAGACGTCCGTCTGTCCGAGCTGATGACTCTCAACATGCTGAACTACGAGTACAAATGGCCGGAGGTGGTGGAGATCTGGCGGAAGCAAAAGAAGAGAAGACCCGCGAAAACACCCGTCCCACACAAACACTTCGCAGGAAACGGCAAGGCAGTTTTAGAGTCTGATAGCGAGGATGAGCATGCAAGTGATTGAATGATTATAAATAAATTTTCAAGTATGTGAGTTGAGTTAAATCTAAGAAGTACATATTAGTGACAGTGTACGGAAAAATCTCACACTGGAGTTGCAGGGTAAAATTTTAAAACGGATATGTTACACTGTTCTGGCAGTGTAATGAAAAAGTTCACACTGCTCAGACACCGCCAATCGTGAGTTAGCCAAATCCAAAACGAAGCCCTGATACCAGTCTCTTCCAGCAAGAAAAAAAAAACTAATGCAGAAAAAAATAAGAACATATGGATGGGAGTGCCTCGATATATGGAGAGACGTAGAATGTGTACACAGCTCAGTTATAAGCCACAGATAGCACCTGTCACTCCTGACATAATCTAAGAAGACTTTGATTGGAGGATAGTCTCTGACACGCGGTTCTGGGAGTGAGAATCGACGGTTCATCTCAGCTTTCTGTCTGGTTAGGCAGGTGCACCCAGGGCAGGGGGCAAGCCCCAATTTTTTACTCTCAATTTTCTCTGTTGTCCTTCCCCTCCACACACCCTACGCCACTCCACGGTAAGGATGTTCATAAATGCTGCAATGTTGATTGTTCACCCTTGATCTTCTCCCAGCCTAGATTCCTCACCGCTAGAATCGTAAGGTCTGCTCGGGTTTCAGCCGCGCATCTCAGCAGCCATCGCCGACGATAGACACAACAGCAGAGATTCTACAAAATCAACGCCTCAGGATGCGTGCGCTATTGTAGAAACTACCATTCTACACCACAAGCAGGGATATCCGGCCCTAATGGCTTCCACTACGCTCCAGCATCCGAAACCCGTGCCCTTGAGAAGTGTGAAGAAAACAATGTCACCTGAATCAACTTGTTCCAGCGACCGAGCCTCCTCCGATCCCTCATCCCATTCGACATTCGTCTCCAGATCTCCCCCCGCTTCTAATCGATCGCCTTTGCTCCGCTGCCGCTTCCCGTCGCCGGTCCACTCGCTCTGCGTGTTTCTACTCGCGCTGTCCGCGGCGGGTCGCGTGTGCGAAGCGCAGGACGAGACGAGCGCGGAGCTGCGCTTCCTGGAATGGCTGCACGGGCTGGGCGGCAAAGAGGTGTGCCCTCCCAACGGTCTCAACGGCCCCATACGCCCATTTAGTTTGACGAGCCTTCCTCTTCCGTTACGTTTCTCACGTCGACTCTTCGCCCCGTCACACTCTTCCTCTTTTCTTCCCCTCCCCCGTTTCCCCCGCCCCGCTCCCCCGTCTCCACCCCCCGGGATCCTTCCCCCAGGTGCTTCCGCAGCGCGCCAAGCTGCGCATCAGCCGCGCGCAGGGCGGGGAGCGCGGCATGGCGGCGGCCGCGGACATCGCGGCGGGGGAGGAAGTCGTATCCGTGCCGTTTAAAGCCGCCATAGTGGCGGAGGAGAGCGATCCGGAGCCGTTTAAGGAGTGCGGCATGCACATGGTGCTCATGGCGAAGCTGCTGCGCGAGGTGAAGAAGGTGCGCTGAAGGTGGTTCTTTTGAGGCGCCTCAAAAGGTGAGGAAGAAGGAGAGCAGAGGCGCGGAAGGGGAGAAGAGGGAATGCGGCATGCACACATGGTGCTCATGGCGGAGCTGCTGCGGTACGGGAGATGAACAAGGTGCGCTCAAGGTGGTTGATTAGGCGGCTCAAGAAGAAATGAGACACAGGCGGCTCAAAGAAGGTGCGCGGGAGGTGAAACGCGGAGAGCGAGGACGGGCGAGCGAGATGGGGTGAGAGGAGGCGAGAAGGGCGAGAAGGTGCATGAAGGAGGTGTGAGGCAGATAGAAGAATGTTCAAACGACCTATGACTTTATTACACAGGTTTACTTCATACTAGTTCCCCATTTCCTCCCAGCGCATTCCCTCAGCCTCCAGTGCATCCATTATTCCTCCTTGCCTGCCCCTTGTCGCCCTCAATCTCCCCCATTTTCTACCCATTCTTCCAAACCTCCCCCCCCCTCACACCCTTCCCCATCAGGGCAACGCGTCCGAGTGGGCGCCCTTCACCGCCATCCTCCCCTCCTACATCCCCCTGCCCTGGCTGCCTTTGCCGCACCACCGCACCACCACCACCACCACTGACAGCACCACCACCAGCGGTGGCAGCAGCAGCACAGAGGCAGTGGCGGCAGCAGGGATATGGGAGCTGCAGCTGCCGAGCGCAGTGGCGAGGGGAGCAGCACTGGAGGCGTACATGCGGGATGCGTACGAGAGGAGCGACAGGGCCGTGCTTGGTGGCGCCAGCTACGGGGACTTCCTGTGGGCCTTTGCCATGTACCTCACCAGACACTTCTCCCTGAACCTGCCTCCCAGGTAAGGGGCGGTGACTTATGAGGGGCCTCTAACAAAAAGCACCTATGGGGACTTCTTGTGGGCCTTTGCCATGTACCTCACTCGCCACTTATCGCTGAACCTGCCTCCCAGTTAAGCCATGGGCGGTGAGGGGAGCAGAGTTGGAGGCATACATGCAGCTGCAGTCCCTACCTCCAGTCCCGAGCTCCAGTCCCGAGCTCCAGTCCCGAGCTCCAGTCCCCACCTCCAGTTCCGGGACGAGTGGGACGACGGGGACGTGGACTGGGTGGAGGGCGTCTGTTTTCCACCGAGCAGTGCTCGTCTCCCTGTGCCCTCTCACCCACGCCCACCCCCCGTCTTTGAGACCTACTGGAACCCAGGGTCACCAACGGCCCCAACAAGGCCTTCTGTGTGTTCCCGGTGTTGGTGATTCTGCCTTTCTGTTAGCCTTCACCGCGTCCCTCGCCCAACGCTTCTACCTCCCTCTCTCCCTGTCTTCCTTCCCTGCTGTACCCTCAGCGACCCCCGCGGCACCATCAGCATGTTCCTACCCTTTGGAGACATGGCGAATCATCGCTTCCGGGACGAGTGGGACGATGGGGACGTGGACTGGGTGGAAGGCGTCTACGCCGACCGCGCGGTGCTCGTCTCCCTCCGCCCTGTCACCGAGGGCCACCCCGTGTTTGAGACCTACTGGAACGGGCCTAACGAGGCGTTCTGTGTGTTCCAGGCGTTTCTGCCCGAGCCGAACCCGCATGATACTGTGACGCTGTTCCAGGGGCTGCGGCATGGGGTGGCGTGGCTGCTGGGATTCCTGCAGAGAGAGGGGAGGCTGCCGGATTCTGTTCTGGCTGGTTATGCTGCTGCTGCTGCTGCTGCTGCTGGTGATGATGATGACGCTACTGCTGGTAGAGGCGCTGCTGGTGCTGCTGGTGCTGGTGATGCGGACTCTGCTTCTGGTGCGTGCATGCCCATTCCCAAGGCGTTTGAAGAGGCCATGCTGCGACTGGCAGTGGCGGCAGCAGCAGAGGTGGAAGGCGCGTATGAGCAACACAACCACGGCAGCAGCAGCAGCGACGGCAATCAAGACACCCCACAGGACCCACAGGAAGGCAGCGACGGCAGGAACTGGGCTGCCACGGCGCCCTTCCCCCCGCTGCCTCTGGGCTTCTCCCTGCCTGCGGACGGGCGGGACTCCACAGCCATCTTCGACGCTCCAGAGGCAGTCACGGTGGGGCGGAGATGGAAGGGCAGCAGACGCGCGCTCTCGGCCTTTGCTGCTGTGATTCGAGAGGTGCGGAGGCTGGTGATGGGAGGCGGAGGTGTGGAGAGGGGTGAAGCTGGAAAGGGTACAAGTGGTGGTGGTGGTGGTGCTGCTGCTACTGGCGAATCGCAGCACATGGGCAGCAGTGCATGGGGTTGCACGGCAGTAGAGGAGGAGGCATCTCTAGGCCCAGAAGGATCAGCAGCAGCAGCGGCTGTGTTCCTAGCGCAGATAGCCCTAGTGGAGCGATGCAGGGAGATGCTGCATGCACTGCCCACCACACTGCAGCACGACCTCTCCCTGCTGGCTCGCGTCTCTGGTAACATTGCTGATGTTACTGGACAGCTTGCTGCTGCAGCAGGGGAAGCAGGGGGGCCACGGGATGCAAAGGTCGCAGGTGCTGCTGCTGCTGCTGGTGCTGCTGGTGCTCATGGTGGTGGTGGTGACAGGGGAAAGCAGGGTGGGTGCGAGCGAACGGGTGGGGGGGCAGGAGATGGAGATAGAGTGTGTGAGTGGAATGATGGTTCTGATACTGGAGTTAGCAGCAAAGAGCCCAGCAGTGACAGTGGCAGTGATACTGACAGTGACACTGACACTGACACCATTAGCAGCAGCCACAGCAGCGACAGCAGTGACAGCAGCAGCCGGGGTGGGCTGTCTGCAGCAGCGTACGAGCTTGCCTTGCGCTTCAGAATCGGACAGAAGCGGTTGCTGTTGCACCTGGTGCAGGAATGGCAGGGGGATTAAAGGGCATTACTCGTCGTGTGCTCTGCTTGCACATGACATGACTGTTCTGAGTCGACACATGAAGGGGCATGCTGGGCAGAAATGGTTGCCATTCCTTGCCATCGCATTTCACCAAGTGCAGGAAACACAGTAAATCCTTCCGTTGAGAGTCCGTTTTTTTCTAGTTCTAAACATATAACAGATACGGAAATGCAGTGTAAATCCCTGCGTGATGAGTCTGCTGCTGCATCAGGTGGGAGCAGGCTGTTGACTAGCCAAGGACTGGACTAAGCCTGAAACCGCTGTACTGTGCCTGTTTGTCCTTACTCGTATTCCATTCAAGTTCGGCTATCAATATGAACAGAATACTTGCTCTACTACACTAAAACAAAATTCTTACACATTAAGAGAAAAACAAAAGTACACGCAAAGTTAGCCACCTACGCTGAACTGGCTGCATAATCACATTCTGGGGCACCAAGCGCAGGTACCAAGTAACCAGAATGTGATTATACACCTGGCTCCATGCACACTCACACACACGTGTGCACAAGCCACACACACACTTTCACCAAGACACCAAGTCTGACAACTAACAAGTCTCAATTCAACCCAAGCAGGCACAGCTCAGTCCTTCCTCTTGATGCTCCTCCACCCATTCCTCTCCTCCATCCTCCACCCTCAGAACCCGAAACTGCTGGGGCACTGGAGGCAGCAACTCCGTACTGCACTCCACATTGCGGCCACGGCGCCACTGCACCCCCCTCACTGTGAAAGTCCAAGCATGCAGACGCACCAAACATTGAACTGCTGGGGCACTGGAAACAGCATCTCCGTACTGTAATCCACATTGCCACCACTGCTCCCATCACTGCTCCAGTCACTGCCACTCCCCTCTCTGTGAAAGTCCAATCATGCAGACGTATCAAACTTTAAACTGTAGGGGCACTGGAGACTGTAGTTCCGTACTGCATTCCACACTGCCGTCACTGCTCCCATCACTGCCACCCCCCCCCCCCGTTCTGAGATTTCGGAGGTGCCTTAAACGTGAAACTGCTGGGGCACAGGAGGCTGCAGTTCTGTACTGCACTCAACACTACCATCACTGCTCCCATCACTGCCACACCGTCCCCCACTCACACTCGTGCTGCCACTCTCATTCCTTTCCCTATCCATTCCAAGACCCACCAACCCGTCACTGTCACAACCATTTTCCACTGAGCTGCCACTGCTGCTACCCTCATAACACTCAACCCCACTGCACCGTCCCTTCTCACACCCTTCCTCCTCCACCTTGCTCGTCCCCCTCCCCTCCTCCATCCTCCCCTCCTCCCCTCCCTTCTCCACCCCCTCCACCTCCTCTCCACCCCTTCCAAACACCTCCTTCTCAAAACCCCCCTTCCCTCCTCCTCCCTCCAGTTCCTTCAACCTCTCCACAGTGGTGTCAAATGGGCGGGGACCAACGAGGGAGAGAATGACCGGGAGGGCGAAGAGGCCGTGCCAGAGACCGAGAGAGACAATCATGGCAAACATCTTGAAGAAGGACTGGAAGACAAAGGACTGCGCCAGGCTCATGGGCAGCACTGCTAGGAACATGAAGAAGCCCCCGTTGAACACTGCAACGCCCAGATGGGCGAGGGATTTGCGTGCCCTCTCGTTGCGTGAGCCGACCTGAGGGACGAGGGGATGGGTAAGGAAGAGGGGAGCGATGGGAGAGAGCGAGGAAAGAACAAGCAGTTGAGAGGGCGCTTGAAGCTTAAAAAAAAAAAAAAAATGCCGGCAGCAGGGCAGCACAACCAAGCAGGCCCCGACAGCACAAGACAGCACAACAGTAACATACCTGGGAGAGGAAGGAGAAGGCGATGAAGGCGGAGTAGTCGACAACAATGCCGACAGAGAGCAGCACTGTGATGGAGGTGACCGAGTTGAACCCCATGCCCGACCAGTACAGAAACCCCACGAGCTCTAACCCTATGAATGCCACCATTGCCGCTACCAGGATGCTGGAGAGGGGGAGCGGAAGGGGAGAAAGAGGGGGGGCGTGGGGTGAGTAGAGCGAGAGAGGAGGGGAGAGCAGCACTGTGATGGAGGTGACCGAGTTGAACCCCATGCCCGACCAGTACAGAAACCCCACGAGCTCTAGACCGATGAATGCCACCATTGCCGCTACCAGCACACTGCAGTGAAGGGAAAGGGGAGTGGTGAATGGGGGAAAGAAGACCGGGTTGCATGGGATAGGATTGGAGAGAGCTATGTGGCGACAGGGAGGAGCATGGTAACTGAGAGTGAGGGAGAGTGAGAGAGTGAGGGAGCGTTTGTGAGAGTGAGTAAGTGAGAACGAGTGGGAGAGAGTGAGGATGAGGGAGTGATGCAGAGTAAGTGAGAGTAAGTGAGAGTGAGGGAGAGTGAGGGAGTTTGAGCAACTGTGCAGCACATGCATGTGCGTGCGTGCACACATGTGTGCAAGCGTACCTGCATGCAAGGTCAGCGAGCACGAGCAGCATGATGACAAACACCACGGCGCCGGCAATACCGACAGCGAGCACAGTGTCGTGCTGCAGCACGGCATAGCCTTCAAAGAAGATGAAGAAGTAGGAGTAGGCGAAGGACTGTAGAGACGGCGCTGCTGCTGACACTGTCTGCCTCGTCGACACCATCGCGTCAACCTGAGGTGAGCGGGAGAGACGGGAGAGTCGGGAGGAAGGAGGGGGGCGGGGGGGGCAGGGGAGAAAGTTGGGGGGAGGAGGCCAGGGGGGAAGGGGGGAATGAATGGGGGTTGGGGAGGGAGGAGAGATGCGAGGAGAATCCGGGCACCGACAGCGAGAAGGGGGCGTGCTGCAGCACGGCATAGCCTTCAAAGAAGATGAAGGAGTAGGAGTATGCGAAGGACTGTAGGGACGGCGCTGCTGCTGCCATCGTTTGCCTTGTTGACACCATCGCGTCAACCTGGAGGAGGGAGAGGGGAGGCGTGGTGGTGGGAAGAGGGGAGGAGTCGAGTGTGGTAAGCCCATCTTTCCCACTCCCCTTCCCTTTTCCTACTCGGCCACTCATTCCCAAGCACATTTCTTCTCACCCCTCCCCCCCACCGCCCTTCCTCACTCCCTCGCACACTTGCGTCTGGCTATAGACAAGCGCGTTTGTGAGGGGGAACATGCGGGGGAAGAGGATGACGGTGCCGTTGCTGCTGTTGCTCCCTGGGTGCAAACACCACGTCCGTCTGGAACCACCACTTCCCGCCCCCCCTCCCGTCTCCTCTCTCCCCACTTTCCCCCTCCTCCCCCTTCTCCCCACTCTCACCCACCCCCCCCCCCCCCTCACCCCAGTCTGGCTTTACAAGAGTGCATTGGTGAGGGCGAACATGTGCGAGGAGAGGATGGCAGTGCCGTTGCTGCTGCTGCTGCTGCTGCTGCTGCCGTTGCTGTTGCTCCCTGGGTGCAAACACCACGTCCGCCTGGAACCACTTCCTGCACCCCCTTCCCCACCCCCCTGCCCCCTCCCCCCCTCACCTGAGTCTGGCTGTAGACGAGCGCATTAGTGAGGGCGAACATGCGGGAGGATAGGATGACAGTGCCGTTGCTGCCCGGTGCAAACACCACGTCCGTCTGGAACCGCTGCCCCATCAGCGACGCCAGGAACTCGTGCAGCCATGTGTAGAACAGTGCTGACGTGGGCGGGCTGGCGGAGAAAGCATGGGGGGAGAGGGAAGGGAGAGAGGGGAGGTTGGAAGCGGGAGACGGAGAGGGATTTGAGGAGAGGGGGAACTCGTGCAACCACGAGTAGAACAGCGCTGACGTGGGCGGGCTGGGGGAGAAAGAAGGGAGGAAAGGAGGGAAGGGTGGGCGGGGAGAGGGGGGGAGGAGAGAGTGTGGATTAAGAGATTCAGTGAGGTGCAGGAATATGAGCGCAGTGCGCACATGCATGCAGGAAAACGATTCTCGGCCGCCCAAACTCCCCACGCCACACTCCCCCCCCACCACAGAGCAAGCGCAGAAAACGCAAAAAGTGCAGCACAGGGCAGCGCGCCACGCACCGGCCCTGTGGGGTGAGCTGGCCCTTGTGCGGGGACGCGCGCAGCCACTTGATGTACCAGTCGTACCACGACTGCACGGGCGGCGCCGAGCCCACGTACGGGTCGCTCTGGAGGAGACACAAGGCACAGGGAGGAGGGACATGCGCGCGATGATGAGGGATGGGGATGCGGGATGGGGACGAGGGATACAAGTCAGGCAATGCGCGTGGAGGAGAAAAGGGATGGCGGGCAAAACCTCAATGACTGCTCTAAACCCCACAGCCCAACCCAACCCAGCCCAACCCAACCCTGCCTCCCCTGAATACTGTAAGCCTTACCGTAGGCATCACTGTCCTTGACCCTTGCCCCTACCGCATCTCCCCACCCTCCCCATTCCCCTCGCCCCCCTTGCCATTTCCCAACCCATTCCCCGCTCCGCGCACCTGCAGCGCGGCGCTCAGCGCCGCGAGCTCGTCCTGGTAGTTGAAGTAGTCCAGCGGGGCTTCTCCGCCGGTTGCGCCGCTTCCCCCGATTCCACCGCCGTTAATTCCAGGGTTGCGCGTGTACGCGTACACGGGAAGCGCGCCTTTCCCCGCGGATCGCGGGAACGTCGCGCGGCGCACATCAAACACCTTGAAAACGTACGCGTTTTTAGGCACCAGCCACTCCATGTTAAAGTCGTTGCGCACGTGCACCGCGCCGTACAGTCCCCACGCTAGCAACCCCGCTGTAAGCAGCAACACGACAATCTTCCCCACCGGATGCAGAATAACTTTAGGGACGTAAGATCCGAATACCGTGTGGAGAAGGTCCGGCTTATCCGGGTCGTACTCGCGTCGGCAGCAGCCGTCGTTCGGACCAGCTGTGCTGACGACGCAGCAGAGCACATCCATGCGGTTTTCCCGCTGGCGGAACAGGTCTAGCGTGAGACACGCGACGAAGAACGTGGTCTGGTAGATAAAGACGAGAATCACCCCGACCGCCGCGTAGATCATGAAGTCTCGCAACGCCGGCAGCTGCGACGAGATTCCCGTGCAGAACGCGACGAAATTCGTCGCCGCGGCGACGATCACCCCGCGCCGCGCGCGCGCCACGGTCACGACGATGCGGTCCGAAATCGACGAACCCGCCATCTCCTTCCTCGTCTCGTCGTGCGCCGCGAGCGTAACTAGCATATCGTCAGTCCCTAGGCCCAGCAGCAGCAGCGCGAGCGACTGTGTAACTAATGAAAACCCTAATCCGAAGAGCGAACACAGGCCGTACGATCCGAGCACCGCGAGACCTACGGAGATGAAATTCGCGAAGGATAGATGCGACTGGGAGTACACGGGATGCGGCTTGTGCAGAATGAGCATGCTGTACCCGACAAGGAGCACTGCGCTAAGGCCCTGTAAGAACAGATCCGTTGTAAGCGCGCTATCCGCCGCGGCTTGCTGCTCCCACGGCGAGAGAATATAGACGTCCACATTCGGGTTAGAGTACGTCTTAACGACGGGCGTCACGGCCTTCTGCCACGCCTCGACGTCCTTGCTCCCGCGGCCCGGCTTGTGGTTCTGGAGGTAGAGAGTGAGCAGCAGCGCGTTCGCCGCTGTGACCTTGCCCGTCGCGTTGTCGTGCTGCATCTGCCCGATCACCCATTCCTGCGGCACGGGCTGCCCGAACCGCGTCTGCGTGGCGCAACGAGCGAGGAGGGCGATGGACGGAATGGGGATCGACGGGAAAAATGAAAACAGCGGGAGGGTGGGGGAAGGAAACGATAACGGACACTCACCAGTGCGCAGCGGCGACTGGTGAGACAAGGCCCAATCTCAAAAACCCCTCCAGACAAGCCCCGTGGGCAACAGGGCGACGGAAAATCAGACGGAATCTCTCACCATCACGTAGGGGCGGTTGAACGTTTTAAGGACGTCGCCGTCCGCCTCGATGCGCGCGCGGTCGAAGTTCCAGGAGTCCAGTACGCTCGCCGCCTGGCACGGCGTGCCCGCGCCGCCCGGCCGGTAGCAGATGCGATCGCTCTCGTAGCTGAACGTCGAGCCGTCGAAGGTCGCATTTGTGCTGCGGGTAACGCGGGCGCGCGGCGCGAGGGGGGAGGAGAGGGGGAGCGGGGATGGGGAGAGGGGGGCGGGGAGAGGGGGCGGCAGACGTGGGAGAAGGAGTGTGAGGATGGGGATTGCGAGGGGTGGGGAATCCGGGGGATGGGGAACAAGGGTTGCGGGACGTCGAACAAGCGGGCAACATCAGCGTAAGGACACGGACCAATGGTGGCGGCGAACAAGGGTGGCGACTAATGGCGACTAACCTGAGAATGAGGTTGTAGACATCTAGCAGCGCGAGGAGCGCGTCTTTCGTGAGCACATTTCCCGTCGTGCCGCCCTTGCCCGTCACGTAGATCTTCACGTCCAGTTGATCGTAACCGTACACGCTGTCCACGTATTCCTGCACGCGCACGCACGGACGAACGGCAACAGCAAAAGCGGCAGCGCCACGAGCACCGACCTCGTTACAAGCACATCCCGCTAGTAGATTCACCGGCAAGAGCAGATTCACAGTTCGGGCACCGGAGAAGATTCTGCCCGGAGAAGGTTCAGCGTAGTTTCAAAGAGGTGCCATACCCGGTGTACGAAAGCGATGTTGCCCTGCGGCGTGTAGAGGTCCTCGACGTTGGTTACCACCTTCAAGCGTATCATGCCGAGCCCGAGCAGTAACCCGACGCCCACCGTCGCTACTACCACAGCGAGAGGACGCCTAGCGACGAATCTAGCTATCACGCTGAAGAACGCCATGAGCCCGTAATCCACGGCGACTCCCAGACGCCGCAACGGGCTCCGTCGCGGCCATCTGCGACGCTTCGTGGGCTCCTTCGCGCAAGCTGGTGTGTCCTCTATAATGGGTTCTTCGTTAACGGGATTCTCGTGCCCAAACGACCAGTCTGGGTTCTCCATGCCTCTGCCGTCGTCGTGTGATGGTGGCGGCGAATCGAAATTCCGAGAGTCTACACGCATTGGCTTATGGATGTGCTACGGTCGAGGAAATTCTAATATTAGCGTCTCTCGGGTTAACAATCTTCACAACCTCGGAAACGTAACTATCGGGAAGAGGGGAAGAATTCGAGGTTTTGCAACGGAACGATCGACAAAGCGTTGAGTGACGTTCCTCCGCCTCGCTTTTTCTTGCTCGTCCGACGTCGGCGGTGGCTGCTTTGCTGTTATGGGGAGGAGACGATGCAGCCGTTGCAGCTTCAGGTCTCGAATGGAGCGCGGCACTTGACACAAGATGAGATGAGACCAACGAGATACTGTGGAACGGAAATCTGTGGAAGCGACACGAGGAAATCGAAGACTCTCCAGCAGGTGACCACACAGTGTACAGTACCACCGAGCAGCCTTTCGAGCCCAATTCTGCTACAGCAGACGATGTACAGTACACGTACAGTTCTACCCGGTGACCAGGTTGGAGTCGAAAAGCGCTGCATCGCGGTGGTCCGGTCACGTGCCTCACGACGACGCGCACGACATCGTCCGAGTTCGGGCCCTTCCTCCTCGCCGCCGCCGCCGACATTCGTGTCAGTCCAGTAACCAGTTCCCCCCGCCCCCCGTAACGCCAATCCGATGAGTGGCTCTTCGAGAACTTTCAGTTCAGAGAGTACCTCCCGTTAACAATTTGCACTTACACTGCAACACTAGACGCCTGCAGGCCTTGTCTTCTTACAACCAGCAAAATTGCCAGAGACCCCACGGGATGGGCTTCGAACACGTATGCTCTCTCAGTCCGTGTGTACTTCGGCCTCTTCCCAGCAGTGTTCGGGTGTAGTCAACGCGGTTGTCCCGAAGCCATGATGTACTACTTAATTTGGTGCGCCCATATCTTCGAAATCGAAAAGCTTTGACCATCGGCTTTCACCCGCTAGCTAATGGTCCACCCCCTAGAATTCGAGCCTGACCTTTCACGCGCAGTCCTCCGCGGCGCCTCCCCTCCCCCCACTGCTATCCTCACACATGTACAAAACATATGAATCAAAGTCAACTCCGGCAAAATTCGGCGATCGATCCTGCGCGGATTCGTTTTTTGACTGGGTTAAAGGAGGTTGGAACACATTTTGGCTGCAATTGCGGGAATTTACTGCGATGGACGATCACAATCGATCGCCGTTATTGCAGGAGTTGACGCATCCTGAATCGTCACGTTACTCGTAGGTTAGCGGCGGGTCTCCGTCAGTTTCGGTGCCTGAAACCCTTGGCTCATTCGGACAAATTGAACGGTTGTGATGCCGGCTCCGGCATTGACGAAAGGCCAGATTGGAGCCCGAAGGTGTAGGTGCTTGGCGCTCGCTCCGCAATGCTACCCAGCTTCGTCGTTGTGAGCCAGCTTACTCAGTAGGAAAAAGGGAGAAGAAACTAGGCAAGTACACCTAACCACCGCTATTTTCAAGGGGAAACCCAGCCCACTAATCTCGCGTTTCAAAGTGACCCTGCACGTTTTCGTCTATTTCAGTTCGACACCTAGATGACTGGGGCTATGAATGACGCCTAATGCTCGAAGTTTAAACTCATTATGCGAATCTGAATCCATAGCGCCACTTCTACAGTTCTCTCTTCGGGAATCTGGAACAGACTCTCGCTAAAGTTTAATGATGCCCCACAAAACCCTCGGTCAAAGATTTAGAAAGGGTGCATACCCCACTTGTGCAAGTGGGGTTGAAAATAGACCGAAAGAAAATAGCGGTGGTTAGGTGTACTGTAGTCCTCCTCTGTACCTGTTCTGTGGGGGTGGTGATTTGATAATATTTTTTTAGTACAGAACAATACTACAGTGCAGAACTAAAAAATACGCAAGCTCGTTGGTCTACAAAACGTGAGACCGACCAAACCTGGCCAAACCGAACGTCCGAGCCCGCACCGCACAACACAACTCCCTCAAAACAATCTCCCAAACAGTTACGGGCAACGCTTTGGCGCAATTGGGCGTAACAGGCGGTGTAACATTGCGCGCTGGTCAAGCGAAATGGACCAGCGAATTCAAGGGGGCACCATTTTAGAGGGACTACTTCCAAAAGTGGTCCCGCGTACTGGGGATCATTTGAGGCGGACCAGCTATGCACAGTGCATTGCAGCTTCGAAAACGAAGTGTCTACAAAAACAAAGTGTACCCGGTCACGCTTTTTACAGACTTCGCACACAGAAGATACCTTTGGCGAAACAATCAAAACGCAGTCTTCGCATGCGATTCCTATCGCCTTGGGTCGCTCTGGAAATGGTCCAGCGTGTCGAGCTTCGTTCTCGTACCTGCGCCTCGCACTGTGCATGCTGGTCCGTGGGCGGGTGCAAGTCGGGCCCACACCTGGGCCGTTCGCTGGTCCATGCTGGTCCGCGCAAATGCCCCTGAGCCTCAGCGGCCTAGCACGACCCAGCGTAGTTCTTGCGCACATGTTACACCCCCAAAGAGTCGCTTGAGTATGATCCGTCATTAACCCAAGCGAGCTTGAGTTTCAACACCATAAATTATTGCTATATGTTGTGAAATTCTCGTTTAGTTGGTTACATTCCCGACCCCTCTGGAACCCTCTGGAATCCTTAAGTGAAGAAGTCTCCCGCCCGAACTCACAACCCCGACCTTTTCCGCGATACCCCCCACTCTCCCCTTTGTCTTCCAACGATTCCGCATCTCAATCAACTCCCCTCCCCTCCCCTTACCTCCCCCATTTCCCCCTCTCATTTCTTCCCCCATCGATTCACCATATCCGCCTTCTGCCCTTTCTCACTCCCCCTTATCCCCCTCTTTTATGCTCATATCTCAACCACTTTCCCCACTCACCTCTCCCCGTCCCGACGTAAACTCTTTTTTTTGGAGTTGGATCTGATCTGGACTTGCCATGGCCGAGGAAGCGCCAGGCTCCGCACCTGCGTCGCAGCCAGACGGCGCAGGAAAGAGGGAATCTGATGATCGCGCGCCGACCGACGGCTCCGCGCCGGCCGCGGAGGGAGCGGAACAGTCTGCCGGCGGCGCGTACTCCTCGGTTCCGCCTCCCGCTTCCGAGTTCGATCAGGCGAAGCGCAAAGCGGAAGAGCTTGCGGCTAAGTTCTTAAACACCGGCGCGAAGCGGTCTAAGTTCGATGAACCGCCTGCTGCTGAGGGAGCGGCGGGTGCGGCGCAAGCAGCGCCGGGCTCCGTGCCTGGTGGCGGCGGGGCCTCAGGAACCGGAGGGCCGCCGGGAATGGGGGGACAGATTGGAGGACCTATGGGGGGACCTATGGGGGGACCGATGGGGGGACCGATGGGGGGACCTATGGGGGGACCAATGGGGGGACCGATGGGGGGACAGGCGGGAGGGCCTCCGGGAGGATATTCGGGATACGGCGGCGGCCAGGGCCCTCCTGGGATGGGCGGTAAGCAGCAAATATCCCTTTTTTTATTTTACACATGTTCTCATTTCTTGGTTCCTAGTGTAATTACTTTTTTTTTTTTGCTATTGGTGTGAGTGTAACGACGATCCAATGCGGAGAGAGACTAAGAGAGCAGATTAAGCAGAGAGCGATACTAAAAGAGGTGCCACGTGGCCTTGTGGTGTTAATATGCAGGCGAGCAGCAGCAACAGGGCCATGGTTATTACCAGCAGCAGCAGCAGTCTGGTTACTACGATCAGCAAAGCGGCAGCAGGAAGATCGACGTTCCTAACTCCAAGGTTCTCATTCCGCCCGTCTCCGCACCTCTTCAACCCTCTCCATCTCTTTCTCATTATCGCTCGCTACCATATCTTGTGTGCGATCATCAAGCGCACGAGCTCGTGATTTCCACATTGCCCTCCGTCGTTCCCCTCTCATCTCATTTCTTCCCTCCTTTTCCCATCTCCTCTCGCGTCCCCCTCTCCTTTCCATCTCTTCCTCTTTCCCCCTTGCGTCCTCCCCATCCCTCGCTTCCCCTTTCGGCTTGAATGAGCGTCCCCGCCTTCCGCTGCACCGTTCCCCGCGCCTTTCCTCCCCGCCTCTCCCCGCGCCTCTCTTCCTGCCTTTCCCCGCGCCATTTCCTCCGCGCGCAGGTGGGATTGGTGATCGGCAAGGCGGGCGAGACGATCGAGTACCTGCAGGCGCAGTCTTTTTTTTTGTTCCGCTCAGAACACTCCCCGCGCCTGCCGCCCGCGTTTTTCCCCGCGCCCCTCCCCGCGCTTTTCTCCGCGCCTTTCCCTCCTCCGCGCGCAGGTGGGGTTGGTGATCGGCAAGGCGGGGGAGACGATCAAGTACCTGCAGGCGCAGTCGGGCGCGAAGATCCAGGTCACGCGCGACGCGGACGCGGACCCGCGCTCCGCGTTGCGGTCCGTGGAGCTCATGGGGACTCCGGAGCAGATGGCGCAGGCGGAGGTTCTTATCCGCCAGGTGCTGGACGAGGTGAGTGCGCAATGGTCCGGGGGAGGGGGGAGGGGGGAGGGGGGAGGGGGAGGGGGAAGGGGAAGGGGGAAGGGGAAGGGGGGAGTGGGGACAGGAGGGGAGGGTGGGTGTTGGGAAGGCGGGGATTGTGGGGAGGGCGGGGAGCGGGGTGAAAGGTGGGGAAAAGAAGAGGACACTGGGCTTTTTATCATTCCCCTGTTAACATCGTTTTTTTGTTTCCTATCTTCCGTGCCTGAGTCGAACCTGCACCCTTTGAACCGCTCTTTATCCCCCGTTCTGCCGTATGCGCCTTGTCCCCGTCACCCCTCAAGCACCAGGCAGCGGGCGGCGGCAGGGCATTTGCTGGGAGTAGCGAGTCCGTGTCGATTCAGATCCCCAACGGTCGGGTGAGTCGCACACACACCAATGCCGTTTTCTTGTTTCGCTTCCTTGTCTGTTAGTTTGTTCGTGGACCCATTATTGATTTGATGGTTCAAGAGTCTCCTTTTGTGTCGCTTCGTGTCCGCATGTTGGCACCCGCGGTGCTAGTTTCCTCCCGTTGCTAATCTGGCTAAAGCGTCTCATTGCTCCCTCTTCCCACCAATCCTTCCTTGCAACCCTCCTCCCCACCCCACGCCCTCCGTGCGTCCATCCCCCATTTCTCCTTCCCCATTCCCCCTTCCCCTCACTCTGTTTGCGCCCATCACTCAGGTGGGGCTCATCATTGGTCGGGGCGGTGAGACCATAAAGAACCTCCAGAATCGCTCAGGCGCTCGCATCCAGGCACGTGCTCGTGTGCTCGTGCACTCGTGTACTCTCTTGCCCGTGTGGTGTTTCCCTCTCTTGCTCGTGTGGTGTTTCCCTCTCTTGCTCGTGTGGTGTTTCCCTCTCTTGCTCGTGTGGTGTTTCCCTCTCTTGCACCTTACTCTTCGCTCCTCGCTCCTCGCGCCTCGCTCTGTGCTCGTTTGCCCGCAAGTATGCGCTCTGCACCCGCTCTCTCTTGCCGGCATCAATGCCCATTCTTGCGCTCTCAACTGCCCTGCCTCTTCCTCTGCCGTCTTCCTCTGCTTCTGCCCCCATGCGCGGTTGCATGGCATGGAATGTCGTGGCATGGCATGGCATGGCATGGCGTGGCATGGCATGGCATGGCATGGCATGGAATGGCGTGTCATGGCATGGCGTGTCATGGCATGACGTGGCATGGCATTACGTGGCATGGCATGGCATGGTGCGGTGCAGATTCAGAGCGACAGGGAGGTGCAGCCGGGGAGCATGGAGCGAACGGTGATGCTGATGGGCACCAAGCAGCAGACGGACGCCGCTCAGGAGCTCATCCGGGAAGTGCTCGACGAGGTACGTTCACACGCACGCAGTTGGGCGCAGTGGGGTGCAGTGGGGCGCTGTGGGGTGCTTACGGGCGCTGTGGGACATAAAATGGGTGTACCGGGGCGCAGTGGGTCGACGCACATGCAACAGTGGTACTAACGGTGATGCTGATGGGCACGAAGCAGCAGACGGACGCCGCTCAGGAGCTCATCCGAATGGTGCTTGACAACGTATGTGCGGTGGGGCACCGTGGGGCACTGTGGGGCACCGTGGGGCACCGTGGGGCACCGTGGGGCGCCGTGGGGCGCAGTGGGGTGCCGTGGGGCGCAGTCAGTTGGGCGACGCACATGCAACAGAGGTGCACACGCACGTGTCACTGCTTTCTGCAGCCGCTGCTCTACCCTTGCCACCCTCCCCTTGCCACCCTCCCTTTGTCACCACCCCTCTCTTCCAATTTCCTCCTCCTTTCCCCTCGTCCCCTCCGCCTTTCCGTCTCCCTTTCGCCCGGCGCTCATTACTGTTTCCTTTTCCCCTCCATTGTTCCCCGTCCGCCCCCCTTCTCGCCCCTGCTGTTCCCCTTCGTATCCTCCATATTCTTTCCTCTTGTCCTGCGCGCCCCCTCTTCCGTTTTGCTCCTCCTCCCCCCTCTTCCCCTTCATCTTTCCATCCCCCTTTCCCCCGGCGCTCATCACTCTTCCCACTTCCCCTCCCTTGTTCCCCTTGCGCCCTCCTTCTCCCCCCGTGCTGTTCCCCTTTGCATCCTCCATTCCCCCTCCTTTTGTTCCCCTTGCTGTTTCTCCAGTCTAACCGCCGCGGAGGGCCCGGATTTGGAGGGGGATTTCGTCAACAGCAGCAGTGGCAGGGAGGGGGAGGGGGAGGGGGAGGGGGAGGGGGGCAGCAGGGATGGCAGCAGGGAGGGGGGTACGGTGGAGCAGGGCAGTATGGGGGCGGGCACTACGGGGGGCAAGGGGGCGGGGGAGGGTATGGGGGGTACGGGCAGCAAGGTGGAGGGGAGTATGGAGGCGTGGGAGAAGGCTGGGGCCAGCAGGGGGGAGCAGGGGGGATGGGGCAGGGAGGAGGGGGAGGGTACGATTATTATGGGCAGGGGCAGGGCGGTGGGCAGGGCGCAGGAGGGGAAGCAGGAGCGGGGAATGGGAATGCAGGAGGGGCGGAAGGGGGAGCGGATGGCGGGTATGGGTATGGGGGGCAGGGGGGGCAGGGCGGTGGGTATTACAACAACCAAGGTGGTGGGGGGTATGGGCAGCAAGGGGGAGGGGGCGAAGGGGGCGGAGCAGCAGCAGGAGGAGGGGCAGCAGCGGGAGAAGGATATGGGCAGCAGGAAGGGGGGTATGGACAGCAGCAGTATGCACAGCAGGGGGGAGGCTACTATGGGGGACAGCAGCAAGGGGGCGGATATGACTATTACAATCAGCAGGGGGGAATGGATCCGTATGCGCAGCAGCAGGGGCAGGGGGGAGGGGGGCAGCAGCAGGGGGGGTACGGTGGGGGGTATGGGCAGCAGGGGCAAGGGGGGTATGAGGGAGGGGGCGGGTATGGACAGGAAGGGCAGGAGGGAGGGGGAGGGGCAGGTGCAGGTCAGGGGTGAGGGGGGAAAGCATGGCATGACTGTTGTGGTGGTATAAGAACATTTAGTGACTATGGTGATGGTGGTGGTGGTGCTGGTGGAAAAGCTTAGCATGCTTATGGTGGTGGTAGTGGTAAGAGTGGAAGCTTTTATAGTAGTTTGCGGTGGTGGTGGTGGTGGTGGTGGTGGTGGTGGTTGTGGTGGTGGTGGTTGGTTGTGGAGCGCTCAGTGTTGAGAGTCTCTTATTAGCCCTGGTAGTAAGGTCTAAAGAGCAACACACATAGATGATTAGCTGATTTTGGTCTGGTGGTCTACCCTGAAGAGGGGGAGAGACGAAGAAGGCGTGGGGGCGGGAAGGTGTGGGCGGTGGCTTGCTATTTTAGGTGAGCCAGGTTGCCCCGTGAGCACCACCACCATTGGTGTGGTTGATGACATGACAAGGTTGTGTGGCAATATGCTCTTGGTGAGTGGGAGGCGCTGCAGGGCTGCAGAAGATTTTCATAATGGGCTTGACGGTGTAGATGGATTACCAATATGACGTTTTGATTGGTTAAATGCTTGTTATGAATTGTCTGGCAAGTTCCTGACTAGGTTTAGTCATCCTGGGAGGATAGAAGTGAGGTAGTCTTGCAAGCCAGGATGCTAGGTAATCTTGATAATTTGCTATAGCTAGAAACTAACAGGCTGGACGATATTCTAGAATCAATCGTTGCGAGTGTACTCTGAAGATGTTATTTATCAAATATTATTCGTTTGTTCACACCGCTTCATAGCTATGCGCAAATCCCAGATTTCTGCTGACACGCCCAGCCAGCGGAAAGTCAAATTGCTCCGTTGCTTGCCAACACGAAGCACATCCACGCGCCATCCCGACACTGCCGCTGCAGTGGCGACACAGGCGGGAAAAGCACATCGCACTCTGCCGAGCCGCGGAGACACAAA
The DNA here is from genome assembly GCA_948144175.1 of Closterium sp. NIES-65. Taxonomy (NCBI): domain Eukaryota; kingdom Viridiplantae; phylum Streptophyta; class Zygnematophyceae; order Desmidiales; family Closteriaceae; genus Closterium; species Closterium sp. NIES-65. The sequence goes on along the minus strand of CANXME010001052.1, from coordinate 4,166,706 downwards.
GCCAATGCAAATTTCACAGCCCCTGTCGCGAGCGACTCGGATGTCATCTCACATCTACGGCTAGCAGGAAATTGTGGCGTGGGATCTGCTGCTCCGACCTTAGTCTGCTACTTGCTTTCCCTCGCCTCCCGAGCCTTTGATGCCCTTCAAATTCCCCCCGCGCATTCCCGCAACGAGCTGACTGCCTCTGAACTTGGTCTGGAAGCTATTCTCCCTCCGTACTGTCAAGGCTCCCTCCGCCCCCCTCGTTACCCCTCGGCCGCGTGCTCCTGAGCCGACACTCGCATCACATTCAGCACATCATACCTTTTTCGCGGAACGGCACCACCATATCGCGCTTTCAAGAACATACGCACGGACCGACTGATCGTTGCTTCGGACGTCTCTCCACTATCAGCTCCAGCACCGTCAAGGAGAAGCAATCAAATCATTCACGATTTCCGGGAGCTCGAAACACATCATGCTCAGAAGCTTGGGAAGCTTCAGTCTGGCATACTAGTCATCATATCCTTAGCCACAGCCTTTTCTTCCATGGACTCTTGCTGCTCTCCTTAACCTGAGTTATCGCTTCGAACTAGATGCACAAGTCGCTACAGTCGTTAGGATAGAGCTTTAACTTCCACGAAATCGCCTAGCTTCCATCCAATTCATTTGCTGCCTTCAGCAGGTCACTTAGCTTTTGTAATCTCGCTAAGATTTAGACTTGTTTATCAACCGACGCCCGTGATTACGTGCCGTAAACCGGCAACCATGACAGTCGTAAACCAGCCGTGCCTTCTCCGCTGCGCGCTTCTGGCAGCACTAGTGGCAGCGTGTGCGGCTCGGATCGTGACTGTGGGAGAGGCAGGCGTGGGCGGATACAGCTATGGATGGAACCCAGCCGTTAACTACACCAACTGGGCTGCTGAAACGCCGCTTCGACCTGGCGACGTCCTCGGTACGGATAAGATCGCTTCGGAATCTCCTCTATCACTCCACTGAATAGTCAGGAGATTTCCTCGTATCTCCTTACGCGTCGGCTTTTGATTCTTGCACGCAATACGGAATGCTGGAAATAAGATATTTAAGTTAGCTATTCCCACGACCATTCTCTTCTGCTCCCACCTTGGACCCGCCACCATTTCCATTCAACAGTGTTCGAATATCCGAAGCGCGCCGAGGTGGTGTATCAAATGGCCAGTGCCAAGGATCTCGCCTCGTGTCATCTCAAGAACGCGAAGGTGCTCTGCGATTCACTCCGCGGAAGCCGGCCCGGGAAAGACGGCGCGGCTAGCGCTTGCACCGTGACGGTGGAATCGGGACCTATGTACATCACGTCGATCAAAACACACTGCGACATGGGACAACAGGTGAGCGCGACTGACGGAAACAGTGACGATCACGGTGACGGTGATACCGAGCCAGAATGGACTGAGAGAGTGCAGTGAAAAAATGGTTGAGTGAGATGGTAGAAGGGTGCAACTCTTTTTGGAATGAAGAGTTGGAATGTGCGTTTGAGGAAGTGCAACGAACGTTAAACTTTCATCGCCCGAGTGGCGTGTCGGTTCGTTCTCGCTTTTCTCTCTCGATCCGTCACAATCCATGTCCGTCAGAATTCACAATGGCTTTTTCTCTTTCTCCGATTTTCCCCCATCCTTCGTTGACGTGTGTGACTCGTGCCACTGTCACAGCTCGTTGTCGAGACGACCATCGACAATGGAGGACTGGGCAATGACGAATCTAGCAAAGCTGCTGCTGTGGTCGATCCGCCGGTCGCAGGCGACAACGGGACGACGGCAGGCGAAGGCGCCGGCGACGAGAACGCCGCGGATGACAACGCGTCGCAATCCGCCGCGCACAACCAGACGGGGCCGGGTGCGAAAGGAGTGAGGCTGGCTGGGACTCTGTCGCACGGGCCGATTGGAAACGTGTCGACCGAAGACAGTTCTGTCCCGCTGCCTACGACCGACGGCAAGGCATCCTCCTCGTCTCCAGGTTCTCCTGACGCCGTCCTTCTCTCGGACAGCGGCTCGGGTAACGCGCTGGTGCCGCCCCTCGCGACGACTCGGGCATCCGGGCGGTCGATCGTGGTGGGGAACCCGACGCCGAGCTATAACTACCCGTTCAACCCGCAGGTTAACTACAATAGCTGGGTCGCCAAGAGCAAGCTCTACGACGGCGACGTTATCCGTGAGTGCAATGGGCGGCAGATGGGCAGGCGGGCGAGGGAGGAAAGGCAAGGCGGGAGAGGGGAAGAGGGGGTTGGTTTGAGAAGTCTATGGAGGGGGATCTATGCTTCTTGACGGATGCCGTTCTGTATTGGATTGAACCGCTCCACTTACTCGCTGTATCGTCCGCTTATATTTCCCCCAATCTCCTCCCACCTCGTCATCCCATGGAACCCACAGTGTTCAAGTATCCGAACTACCATCAGGAGGTGGTCCAGTTCGCGCGCTACGGCGACTACCGCTCGTGCAACTTCCGCGCCGCGAAGGTGGTTTGCTACGACAGCTGGGGCTCCAAGTCGGGTTGCTCAATCAAGGTTACCCGAACAATGGCGTATTACGCCTCTGGGCTTTACGGTAACTGCATGGCGGGGCAGAAGCTCGCCGTGAAGGCGAACGCGAAGCCATACACGCCGCGAACTCTTGCAGTTGGTTACCCGTCGTCGCAGTTCAATTGGAACTGGAACCCCAACGGGCAGTACGACAGGTGGCTGCAGTACAACAAGGTCTACAAGGGCGATACAGTCGGTGAGTTTACATGTTTCTGCCTGTTCTAAGTTTCTGCTTGCTTCCTCTTCGCTCACTTGGGTGAGTTCTGAGTCGACTCAAACATAACCATTCTTAAGTAAGAAGGAACTTTTTTTCTGGCACTGTGAATGCCGAATCCCCTTCTGCAGTTTTCAAATATCCTCCATACAAGGACGAGGTCTTCATCGTGCCGTCACTGACGGATTACAAGAACTGTGACTACTCGAACTATATCTCTTACTGCAACTCTACAGACGGCGCAGGGGCCGGTTGTTACAGTAACCCCATTACAGGCACCACTTACTTCATCTCAGGCATCTTCAGCCATTGCATGAAAGACAAACAGAGGGTAAGTGCACACTCTTGATCTGTACCCTTTGATGCTTTTCTCTATGCGCACTTTCTCATGCTCCACGTCCTTGTTGATCATGTATTCACCGTGCTGCACCCTTTTCGTGCAGATTGTCATCACTCCTCAGAACCCGCCATCGTAGGCTACACAGAGGAGGGCAGCTTGAATGCTTATGTGTAAGCTTTGCAATTTATTATAAAGATCAGTTAGGAGGAAGCCTTTTAGCAGTGTCATGTCAGGTGACAATCAATGTACTAGAAGTAGTAAATCATGCTAATACTATGTTGATATATTGACCAATACAAAATATTGTTACGAATAGTAATCACTGAAACATTTGCTGCGATCAGAAATAGATCGTAACCAGGATCACCTCAAGAAGGTTCGCACACCTCTAGTCTGGTGGTGGTGGGCCTTTGACCTCAATAGCAGAGTGAATGTAAAATGCTTGAGATAATCAAAACATTATAATTTTAAACACACGAAGTGTTTTTCAAAATTACGTATTTCGAAAGCAAGCTTTCTAAATATGCAAATACAACGATATAAATAAGAGTACAGGGGAATATGAATCGACCTAGCTAGCCATGTACTCTAAGGGGTACATTCCCTTATTCGAATTCGTTCCCAACCGTGCGGTGCGTACAGTTACGAAACTGTTCCTCCCGCCAGAATCCTTCTGCCTGCAGCTGCCCGATGCCATCTGCTCCGACGGTCCAGATGCATCTCAATCGTCTAACGTTTCGAGTCAGCTGAGGTCGGGAGTGCACTGTAATCTTCATTCATTGCTATTCGTAATACCCCCCTTCACTCCTGGCCGTAGCTCGACTTGACCTGCTTGACCGCGCCGCTGAGTTCGGAGCAGTGTTGATACTGCTGGCGTGGCAGTCGCTTCGTGAAAAAGTCTGTTGCCATGTCACCGGTCGAGCAATACCGTATTACCCCGGACATACCACCCGCCGAAATAGAGCACCCCCCGGGTGGCTTGTGCGGGGGGGGTGCTATAGCGGGCCTCATTTCTACTATACCCCCCCTTTTGGGGCGATCCGATATAGCACCCGGGGGGGGGTGTTATGTACGGGTAATAATGCAGTTTTTGCCAAAATAGCAATGGATTTCCAATGATTAACCATGTACATGTTAACTTTCTGCACAAACAAGCTACGTTTGACGCTATACAGCGATATCACTCCCATCAGTCTTTCCTTCATTCAGATGGGGCCTACTACCAACCAGACAGAATGCTACGGTATCTACCTATACAGAAGAAGCCCTTCCTCCTAGGAATCGTCCCCAGCATGCCATTCCTCAACCTCCTCTATGTCAAAGCGGTCGGGGAGCCACCAGTCAGAGCCGGCCTCGCTCCACTCATCTGCATCCCCATCTTCTCCAGCCCCGTACCCTTCCCCATCTCCGTCTTCCGCATCCGCATCCTCTTCGTCCTGCTCCACATGCATGGCGTCGTCGTCCGCCTGCAGCACCTCCTCCGGCACGCGGGCCTCCTCGAAGTAGGGGTTGGGGATGACCTCGTCTTCAACCATCTCGTTCACATCCTCCAGCACTTCCACCTCACCCTTGTCCCGCAGGTGTGCGAGGACGAGGTGGTCTTCGCTGCCGTCGGGCTTGGTGGAAATCCCGCAGGTGACAAAGGACTTCCTGATCAGCTCCTCTGGGACCTCCTGCCAGGACTCGTCGATCCACTTCTGAACCGTCTCCGCGGGAGGCTTTTGCAGATTGCGTGAGGGATGGGCAAGGCACGCACCGAGTTGTTTGATGAAATACACAGGCACGCATGCACAACAACACGATCGGAAAGCAAGGGACCATCTCACCTGCACGCGTCCTCGTGTTGATCCCGATGTCTTCAAACCAGGTGCCATAGCGGTGACGCGTACCGGCCTTGAACGCGCGATTCACGAACACGTCTAGCGGCTGCAGAAGCGGGGTGCACCCCCCCGGGATGACCGCCCGCGTCAAACGGAACATTCGCATGGTTTGACCGACGGCTTCGGTCAAATGGCCGCGGTAGGAGTCCAGGACGACCAACGCCTCCCTGCGGCGTCCGTCTCTTTCGCGGATGGGCTTCAGAAACGGCACAAGTACCTGGGTTATCCAGTCCTGCACAAGGCCTTCGTCCATCCACCCCTTCTCTTGTGCACGGACGACCACACCTGCCGTTCACAACACAAAGAGAGCGAGTGGTTAGAGGGAGTAATGGATACAACAAGGTAGAGTGAACATTGAAATAACTGGATACTTACCAGCTGGGATGGGCACTTTGGGAATGGTTTTGCGTTTGAAAATGACATATGGAGGAAGCTTCAGCCCTCCCGCCGTCACTGCCAGCATGACAGTGACGCGTTCTTTCTCGTAGCCGGCAGTGCGCACGTGGACCGTCCGCGCTCCCTTCGTTTCGAGTGTACGCTCGGCCGGCATCTCCAAAAAAAGAGGAGTCTGATCCGCGTTCACGATCAGGTCGAGCGGGTAGTCGTGAAGGGTGCGCATTCGCGTCAGGAACTCCCAGAAGGATTCAACCTTAGCCTTGCAATCTGCACGCACAACAAAACACAGAGAAAACATTAAGAGCTACCGTAGCAAAGCTCAGATAGACATGCATCCATTCAAGGACAGCTTACCCGCAGCTAACTTCTGGCCCATCTTCGTTTTCACACGTCGAGCCAGGTGCCAGCGAGCGCGGAAACGATTAGTCCAGCGCTGTGAAGCACGCCAAATCACGCCAGGCATCCGGTGCTTCATGAACTTGGCGCTCCACTGCTGCAGCATGCTGACCGATACGGCGAGTCCCTTAGCGCGGTGCTTAAGAAACTGCCGATACACGGCTCGTTCCATGAACGGGTACTTCGCGCGGCGCCCAGCTCCCATGAGGCGACGGCGGCATCCAGAGGCGACCCCCAGACGCTCTTTCATCCGCTTCCACTCGCGGATCTGGCAGGGCTGCACCTTCGCCAGCTTGGCCAAAGCTCGATTTGACAGGTCCGGCTGCGATTCCTGCAGTTTCAGCCAGTGGAGCTTCTCCTTGGCGGTGTACGCATGACGAACACGTTTCGTCATGCGATGACGTGGGGAAGGAGCGTCGGCATCCGCGTTGCGCTTCGGAGGTCCCTGGGGGCGTGTTTGTTCCGGGAAGGAAGGAATCCTCACCTTCGGCAGCAGCGGCATAGGAGGGGTCGCGCTGCTGCTCGGTTCATCGTTGGTGGCGCGACTCACGGGGGGTGACGGCTGCGGCTGGACGGGCCGGGGCGAACGCCATGTGCCCACAGCAGCGGGTGACTGGGTGACGGAAGGCCGCTGCCGCCTAACCACTGTGCTACTGGAGTCTGGAGAGGTAGCCATCTACCGTAAGCCTAGTGAACGTTGGTGTCGCATGCCATGGCATCCCTGAATTTATGCTAGGAAAGGGTTCGAGGAGGCAGTTGGTGTTAGCACACTCTGCCGAGCATTGCTCGAGTTTGTGGAATGGAGCCACTGCACAGAAAGGATGAACTCCTTCTCAATACAAGGACGTGACCGCCTCAGCGAGGCAGCTGAGGCTGTTGCGGGCGCTCCGCCTTTGTGACTGCATGAATCCTTGTCGAGCGACGAGGGGGTGTGTTTTCGACCAATCAGGGCATGACAGTGGGCCTTGTTGGAGCTTGCAATGTGGCAGCTAACCCACGAGACTAACGTTATCGCCCAGTCCTCGGTTTTGCGCACCCAACCAACAATCTACCACCGCGTCAAACATGTACATTTTGTTCTCAACCTTTTGTACTCTTAAAAAAATATACATTATGTAACGACCCGGGTGCAATGTAGCTTTTTCCTATGACAAGACCCCCCCCCTTTTTTTTGTGTGGTTATCATAGCACCCTAGGGTGGTATGTCCGGGGTAATACGGTAGGTCAAGTCAACCTTGCCCTTGTCCACTTCGTCCTTCACGAAGAAATACCGCAGCGCAATGTGCTTGGTGCGGTTGACGAAACCAGGTTTGTTTGCGATGCGAATCGCGCTCTGGCTGTCTTAGTGAAGGCGAAAGGTGGGCGAAGCTGGGATTTTCGCCTCCTGCAGAAGTTCCTGTAGGTAGAGGCCTTCGCGAACTGCTGCGATTGCTGCAATGAATTCCGCTTCGGCTGAAGACAAGGCAACCACCTCCTGCTTCTGCGAGTTCCAGGAGATCGGTCCTGTTGGTTCGAGTCGGAACAGGAAGCCAGTCCTTGACCGTCGATTGTCGGGATCTGCTGCGTGATCGGCGTCCACGTAGCCGATGAGGTTGAAGGATGGGGTTGGTGTAGTTGAATAGCACAGCCCAATCTTGGGCGTTGAAATGGAGAACTGTAGGGCGCGCTGCAGATCCAGAAGATTCTCAGCCGTTGGTTTGCGTGAGTACTGGGCCAGCTGACTTGCGATGTAGGAGAGGTCTGGCCTGCAGGTGACAGAAGCAAAGAGCATGCATCCCAACTGCTGCTGGTAAATCTGAACTCCAGCAGGGGATAGGGCTTTGTTGTAAGGTTTGTGGTTCGGTCCTGGAGTTCGATAGGGAGTGGAGAGCGATGCAGGTGAAATGTTGAACCGCTTCCCTAACTCCTCTGCGTACTTAGCCGCTGAGAGGTGAATGGCCTCAGGCGCGTAGGAGATGTTGAGGCCTAAGAACTGCTTCACCTCATAGTTGCATGTGATGTCGATGCGCCCCGCTAAAGCCTCCTTGAATTGCTCGAGCAGTTCGTTGCTCGATCCTGTGTTAAGTAGGTCGTCGACGTAGACCGTGAGCAGAATGTATTCGCCGCGGAAATTGCGGCGATACATCCCAGGATCGTGCGGCATCTGCTTGAACCCGATTTCAAGCAAAATGTTGTGCAGATACTGCTGCCATAGCCTCGGTGCCTGCTTGATCCCGTAAAGGGACTTGCGCAGTTGACACATACGCGAGCCCCCTTCGCCGTATGTATGCGGCTACTCCACGTAGATTACGGCCTCTACTAATGCGTACAGGAATGCATTCTTGACGTCAATCTGGCGGAGAGGTAGGTGCCTTGCGGCTGCGATGGCGAGTAGGATTCGGACGGAGGTGTGGCGGCTGACTGGGGCGAACGTCTGATCGAAGTCGATGCCGTGCCTCTGGTCGTATCCGCGTACCACCCAACGCGTCTTGAAACGCTCGATCGTTTCGTCCGCTGCGGTCTTCACGCGGAAGACCCATTTGCCCGAGAGAACTCTGTCAGTAGAGCTACACTGTGAGATCCCCGATCGATCCTAGGGGGGGTTACAGGCGCGTTTGCCTGGGGGGTTATGGGCGCACTGACCCGCTACTGAAACAAGCCCTTTTATCCCAATGGTCTAGTGGTTGGGATTCTGACATGGTATCGGAGCGGTCTCGGGTTCGAATCCCGGTGTATGCACATGTTGGCTGTTGCCACTGTGCTCAGTCCTGGGCCTCCTAGTGTGGGGGGGGTGTCAGTAGAGCTACACTGTGAGATCCCCGATCGATCCTAGGGGGGGTTACAGGCGCGTTTGCCTGGGGGGTTATGGGCGCACTGACCCGCTACTGAAACAAGCCCTTTTATCCCAATGGTCTAGTGGTTGGGATTCTGACAAACTCTTGCACATTTGATTGCCGCATGGTCGACCAACACCCAGGTGTCTCGGGATTCGAGCGCCTTGATTTCCGCGTCCATCGCCTCACGCCATTCTTTGCTGTGTGGTCGAGTGCGAGCTTGGCGCGGGTTTCGCGGCTCGATGACACGTGGCGCCTTCGAGGTTGCGGTGTGAAGCCCGAGCAACTGCAATCCTGAAACGGTGCTGTCGTGGCGACGTTGCGGGATGACTTCTTGCACATCGTTGTCATCCTGAAACGGTGCTGCGCCATTGCCGCTTCCGCCTGTTCCGCCCATTCCTCCTTCGGAGGAGTCGCCGTCGTCGTCATCGCTACTGCGATCTCCCCGTGTCAACTCGCCCCTGGTGTTCTGCTCCTGGATTGCTGCCGCGGCTTTGTCCTCGGGCGTTGCGTAGCTGTGCCCATCGTTTGCATAAACACGGTTTGCATTCGTGTGCTCGTCGTGGCGGAACTGGTCGAGGAAGAGGCATTCGTAGAAAATCACGTCGCGAGCGTGGGTGGTCTTCTGACTGAGCAGGTCCAGCACGATCCACGCCTTGTGCTCGTGGCTGATGCCGAGGTGAATGCCCCAACGTGCGCGGCTGGCAAATTTGCCGATGGTTGACGTTGGCGGGCGGTATTGGACCATGCACCCCCACACGTGGAGCATGGACGTGTCTCCCTTGGTCTCGGTCCACTTTACGTGTGGGGACAGGTTGCCGGTGATGGCGGTGGTTGACAGTAAGTTGTGCACCCGCACGGCGTGGTGCATCGCGTAAGTCCAGTAGATCGGGGGCAGTATTGACTGCTTCATCAATGCTCGCACCTTCGTCATCAGCGTGCGGTTCGTCCGCTCAGCTACGCCCTGCTGCTGGTGTGCGTAGGGGAGAGAAATATGGTGCTCGATCCCCTTTTGCGTGAGGTAACTCTGCATCTGATTGTGCCTGAATTCCTTTCCGCCGTTAGATTGCCAGATTTCCAACTTCTCCCCGGATTGCCGCTGCGCGTGGGCAAGCCAGAGGCGGAACACCTCATAGGCTCTGTCGTGTGTTTCAACGTTCACGATCCACACATAGCGCGTCCCGGCGTCGATGAAGGTAAGCGTGTACATTTCATCATCGACTCCGCAGTGCCCCACGTTCAGGAAATCGCTGTACACCTTGTACATCTTGGGGTAGCGGTTCGTCCCTGGCTCGAGCAGCGGGAACGGCTAGTGGCTTAGCGCAGCTTCGAGGCAGACGGTGCAGTTGTGCGGATGTGTCGTGCCTCTCACTTCGGTGCCGTCTGGGCGTAGCAGCGCCCCAGGAGCGAAGACTCCTTCGTCGATGCAGTTCTTTAGTGTCGCACGCGAAGGATGTCCGAGACGCTGATGCCAGAGCGCATCGTCAGCGCGAAAGCCGGGAGTGCGCATGAAGCATGCGCGAGCTTCTTCGAGATCCTCATCAGGTACGGGGGCAGGTGCTGCTGGTGCTTCTTCTGCTGCTTCATCTTCGTCGTTGGCGGTAGTCAGCATTAGCGCCAGAAACTCTTTGTCGCGAATCTCAGAGTGGGGGATGTTAGTCCCAGGGATAGTTCCGGGGAAAAAGGTCGGTTCGCGTGACTCGGGAGCAGGTCCATAGACGGTGCGACGTGGAGTTGACGGCTCGTTGCCCCAGTCGATGGTGTCCCAGGGGTCGCGTTGCGTTGGGTTGTCAGTAGGGGGCAATGCGAGTGGAGCGCGGCGCGGGGGACGACCAAGGGGAACAACTGCAGGTGTTGCCTTAGTTTCCTCTGCTTCATCCTCTCCCCCCTTTTGTTCTTCGCGGAAAGTTCCCCAGCCGATGTTGTCGGCGCCAGTTGCGGCGCCCCATCCCCCGCTTGCGTTGGCCCAGGTTCCGCCGCTGGTTTGCCATCTGCCGGTATCACTCGTTCCCCATCCACCAGCGCTGCCCCACCCCCCTTCATTGGAGGCGCTTTCTTCCGCTTCGGCTCCCCATGTGCCGCAAGCGAATGTCCCGCGTGCTTCGGCGTGGCTTTGTTGGTGAAGCTCCTCAGCTTCGCGCGGCACCAGTTCTTCTTCCTACTCCACGGTAAGTTTCTTCGACGGGTCACGTTGACGAGGGTAAATTTCAAAGAATTTCTCGTGGGTGTAGGGTCGCGGCACGCCATGCGCATCAAAGGATCCGACGCCAGTACCGCGCAGCATTCCTTGCAGGTGTTGGGAGGGGGGTCCGATGAGAGGGTGTTCTGGCGTGCCAAACACGCCCCGCGTGGTGACTTCAAGCTCTAGTTGTGACATTCCTTCCTCTAACGGCGCATGCCGCTCGGCTTCGGCGATGGCGGCAAGTCCGCGGCCGGCGATGGCGCTAGTTGACGCCGTTGGCGTGTGACAATCCCTGCAGATGCTGTCTGCGTCAAGGTTGTGTAGCGTTGTTTCGCGTGGGTGGGGATGATGCGGCACCCACGGTCTGCTGTCAGGGTGCTTCCAGTCCCTGCGGTGAATATGCTCGAAGCGCAGTAGCACGAGGCCGATTAGCTCGTGCGAATCGCCGCTGCAGTCGGGGATGTCAAAATCCAGGACGCACACTCCATTTTCGGAGTGCGCTCGTACGATCTGCCTGCGGGGAAAAGTCCTTGATTCGTAGTGCAGCAAGATGTTGCGTGTTGTGCGATCCGTGCTGAGATCAACGCCGTAGTCCATGAGCTGTGCGGCGGAAAGCAAGTTGAAGCGTAGGTTCTGGACGATCAGCACATTGTTGAGCGTGATGTGCGTGCGGCTTCCGCCTGTCTTGAGCACGACGATGCCTTGCGCGCAGGCGGGTGTTGTTGGCCACGGTGACGTAGGTGACTGTGGGGGTGGCGACGGCGTTGGATATGTAACGCGTGGAGCACACCATATGCTGGCCGCAGCAGCTGTCCAGGTACCAGGTGTTGTAACGCTTGTTGTCATCACGTGCGATCAGCGCCAGTCGCGGTGTGACGATGTGCGGGGGTGTCGAACTTCAAAAATTGCTCGCGCGAGAGCTAGTCGAGTGTGTCAGAATGTTATGTTTGTCTAGCCTGCAGTGGGGTACTCAATAGTGAGTACAGCCCAACTTAGGGTTTCCTATATGTACTCAACTGCTTGCTAGTGAACCTCCTCTCTTCTTCATTCTCGTTTTTCACATGGTATCAGAGCGAAGGTCTTGGGTTTGAATCCCGGTGTATGCACTTCGGGCATCCCAGTGCGGGGGGGTGTCAGATGTCCACTGGTGATCCCCGATTGATCCTAGGGAAGGGTTACAGGCACGTTGGCTTGGGGGGTTATGGGCGCACTGACTCGCTACTTAACAAGCCCTTTTATCCCAATGGTCTAGTGGTTAGGATTCTGACATGCTATCAAAGCGACTACGCTCCTGGCCTGTGTTATAGTCACAATAGGCTCCAATGTGCCTAAAAACGAAAGATAGAGTGCACAGCCGGATTTCTGCACAGCGGCTTCAAACGTTCATAGCGTTCTGGTCACAACTTCAAATGTCCCAGGGGTCTCGATGCGGCGGATTGTCAGGAGGAGGTAGCTCGAGTGGGGCATGGCGCGGGGGGCGACCAAGGGGAACAACTACAGGTGTAGCCTCTGCTTCCTCTGCTTCTTCTTCTCCCCCTTTTTGTTCTTCGCAGGAAGTCCCCCAGCCTCTGCCTTCATCGCCAGTTGCAGCACCCCAAGCTCCGCTTGCGTTGGCCCAGGTTCCGCCGATGTTGCTCGTTCCCCATCCACCAGCGCTTCCCCACCCCCCTTCATTGGATGCGCTTTCCTCCTCTTCGGCTCCCCATGCGCCGCAGACGAATGTCCCGCGCGCCTTGGTGAGACTCTGGCGGCGAAGCTCCTTAGCTTCGTGGCGTGCCAATTCTTCTTCTTGTTCCACGGTAAGTTTCTTCGACTAGTTGCGCCAATGAGAGTAAATTTCCAAAAACTTCTCGTGGGTGTTGTTATAGTCACAGTAGGCTCCAATGTGCCTAAAACGAAAGATAGAGTGCATAGCCGGATTTCTGCACAGCGGCTTCAAACGTTCATAGCGTTCTGGTCACAACTTCAAATGACCTGATTCAACTTGGATCTGGAGCGTCTGAACGTCGCCTACAATAGGCAATTTAGATCGCACAATTTCACCAAGTATTGATGACAGAGTGTCGGTTTGAACGAACGGCACTATGGCAGCCACTATAGTCTTAGTACACAAAATAGGAAGAGATATGAAGAGTTACGAGTTGGGAATGACTCCCAGCTCCTACAAACCCCAAGAGCCGAGGTACAGTGATGTGGAACAGTGCCACACTGTCCCCAACCACGAAGGGTCTCGAAACTACCCTTCACTAGGCCCTACACCAAGTGAAATGTTACACTACACAAAGTAATGTAACTATCTTCAATATCTTGAGGTGTACCCTTTTGGCGAGCTTCGAAATCACTTGAGGCTTGACACCAAGGCTCGGGCTGTTCATCACAAACTCATCCTTGAGTTCTTGATGGGTCTACTGCACACACCTGCGACACACCGAACGTTCGACACAGGACAAAATAGAAACCGCGCACGACAAAAATAAAAACCGCGCGCGAGACACAAACGACCGCGTAACACGCGTCTAGCGATAACTCGCTATTGACTCGACACACACACTCGACATCATGACTCAACATTCACACACAATTATAAGCATGAAATATATATTATCCCATGCCCTCATACCATTCCATACACACACACATGCACGCACACGGACAACAAGCCGAGTGCAAACCGTAGGGTTGCACCAACAGCCAGTGGGCCCACCTAACTGCTTCCGCTGCTACTCTGTGTACTACACGCCCCGTGGCGTGCCCCTCGCGCGACCCTTAGTGGCCCCGTCGACACCCCCCGCGGCCCCGTCGCCGCCCTTCTCGGCCCCTCGCGGCCCCTTCACGGCCCCGTTGCCGCCCCTTTCAGGCCCCTCGCGGCCCCTTCGCGGCCCGTCGCCGCCCTTCCAGGCCCCTCGCGGCCCCTTCGCGGCCCCTCCGCCGCCCCTATCGGCCCCGTCGCCGCCGCCAGCGGCCCCGTCGCCGACCTCTCAAACCCCTCGCGGCCCCTTCGCGGCCCCGTCGCCGCCCCTATCGGCCCCGTCGCCGCCGCCAGCGGCCCCGTCGCCGCCCCTAACGGCCCCGTCGCCGCCCCTATTGGCCCCGTCGCCGCCGCCAGCGGCCCCGTCGCCGCCAGCGGCCCCGTCGCCGACCCTAGCGGCCCCGTCGCCGCCCCTATCGGCCCCGTCGCCGCCTCCAGCGGCCCCGTCGCCGCCACTTGCGGCCCCGTCGCCGCCCCTTTCGGCCCCTCCTCGACCCTGCCCCGGCCCCGCCCCGGCCATGCCCCGTCGCCAGCCGCGGCGCACCAGGGGCACGTGCACGCCCCCCCCCCCCCCCCCCCCCCCCCCCCCCCCCCTTGTCCCGTCGCCCGTCGCGGCTCCTTCGGGGGCCGCGACCTGGGGGAGGGGGGCGAGCATCGCCCCTTCTGCCGCCTGTTTTGGCGCCCTGGGAGATCGCGCGTCGCCCCCCCCCCCCCCCCCCCCCCCCCCCCCCCTAACCTCCATACCCGCCGTCCCGCCCTGCCCTGCGTTAGGGTCTGGGGGTGGCGAGTAGGGGGTGACGGGTGTGTGGTCTCCCCTGCTCCTCCTCCTCCTTCGTCTCCCACTGCTGCAGCTGTCGCTGAGGGGGGTGGATGTGTGGGAGCATGGGGTTTAGGGTTTAAGGGGGGTGCTGTGGGAGTGGAGCTAGGGTTTTGAGGGAGGTGGATGTGTGTGAGCCTGCGGTTTAGGGTGTAAGGGGGGTGCTATGGGAGTGGAGCTAGGGTTTGAGCAGGGGGTGTGTGTCGAGAGGTGTGGGGCAGCTGGAGGAGGTTGGTTGAACGGAGGTTGTCGTCGTGTCGTCAGCAGCACCAGTAGTCCGGGGCGCTGCTCCGGTAGCCCAGTCGTAGCCAGCTGTGCCAGTCGCCCGTGGGTCCGTTGCTCGTCTGCCGCTAGTCTTAGCCGCGGAGCCAGTTACTCTAGTAGTCCGAAGCGCTGTTCCGGTAGCCGCTGTGCCAGTGTGACTCCTGTTGCCCGTGTGTCTGCACCTTCAGCCGTCGCCTCCTATCTCCTCTCCTCTTACAGTCTCGCCTCCTCCTCCTCACTTGCCCTTTGTGAATGACTCTAGCTTTGCTCGCTATTGTGAATCCCTGCTCTATGCCTGCTTGCTCATTGTGCTGATTACACCCCACTTTGGCTATGGGGGTGTGTCAGAATGTTATGTTTGTCTAGCATGCAGTGGGGTACTCAATAGTGAGTACAGCCCAACTTAGGGTTTCCTATATGTACTCAATTGCTTGCTAGTGAACCTCCTCTCTTCTTCATTCTCGTTTTTCACAGAGTGGCGCCACCCGCATATCAAGTACGTGCGGGGGACTTTCAAGCAGGGGGACTGTAAGATTCCAGTCCTGGTCGTCGTCGTCGGTGAAGTCGCGGCGCTCACTGAACGGGTTGTTGTTGGAGAACGCGCCAATGGGGTGCGGTGCTGGCTCAGGCGAAGGTGAGCGCACGCGGCGACGACGCGACTCGCTTGTCATGGCCATATTGCTCATGACGTTGCGTAATGGGGCAGTCCATGACGGCTGCTGCTGCTGATGCTGAACCGCTGGGTTCAGGTTGCGCGCGGGTGGGGGTTGATACCCCTGGGCTGGACGCACGTCGCCTCGTGCGTCTTGTGGGCCGGACCAGTTACTCGGATTGGTCTGGCGAGGGCGAGATCGGGACTTGCATCGATCCGCCAAATGCCTGAAGTTTCTGCAGATTTTGCAGTAGAGGTGCCGCAGTCTTCGCTCTTCGTTGTTGTCGGCATAGAAGGCGAGCCGTTCACGTTCTCATCGTGGCGCTGGTCGCTGCTGATCCATATCCCTTTGTTCGACGAGAAGGGCGGCGCAAAGGGCAGCCTCCGAGATGACCCCCTGCTGTCGGAGAAGCGCCTTGCAGGGCCGCCACTCTGGGCCGAGCCCTTGAAGCACGATATTAACGAAATTTTCCTCCGAGATCGAGCTTCCCAGCTTCGCGATTTGGTCGCGAAGGCTCCGACTGCGATTGATGTAGCTGTTGGCCTTCTCCCCTGGGACCATTTTAGTTTCCAGTAGCTGCTGGAGCAGCCGGCTCGAAGAGACTGAGTCCTTCGGCTGATATACGCTGTTGAGATGGCGCCATGCGTTGAGGGCTGGAGCGGCCGATGTTTTGTATGAGCGGATGCTCAATTGCTCCGCCGGCGACATGTTCCGCAGGAGCACCCCATACGCCATCAGAGATTCGTTGTAATATCTTGCCTTGGCGTCGTCGGTGTGTCAAACTCATATGCTATAGTCTGTGTAGGCTGTAGTGGGGTAGACAATAGGGGGTACAACACATTTAGGTTTTCCTACATGTACCCACCTTCTTGCTAGTTCATTCATTCCTTCCTCATTTCTTCACATGGTATCAGAGCAGGTTCCCTAGTGGGAACGCTTCCTTGGGCCCACCACTGAAATTTTTTCAGACCGGAGCGCCAATCGCTCCTGCCCGAGGCGCGCCCCGTGGGCCGCCCTTCTGTCGAGCCCTCCAGGAGGCCCCTCGCGACCCCGTCGCCGCCCCTCGCGGCCCCGTCCCCGCCCCTAGCGGCCCCGCCGCCGCCCCTACCGGCCCCGTCGCCGCCCCTAGCGGCCCCATCCCCGCCCCTACGCGGCCCCGTCGCCGCCCCTACGCGGCCCCGTCGCCGCCCCTAGCGGCCCCGTCGCTGCCCCCCCCCCCTACGCAGCCCCGTCGCCGCCCCTACGCGGCACCGTCGCCACCCCTAGCGGCCCCGTCGCCGCCCCTACGCGGCCCCGTCGCTGCCCCTACCGGCCCCGTCGCCGCCCCTAGCGGCCCCGTCGCCGACTCTACACGGCCCCGTCCCCGCCCCCACGCGGCCCCGTCGCCGCCCCTACCGACCAGCCGAGCCGCCCAGCAGCCGAGCCGCCGAGCCGCCCAGCAGCCGAGCCGCCAAACCGCCGAGCCGCCGAGCCGCCCAGCAGCCAAGCCGCCGAGCCGCCCAGCAGCCGAGCCGCCGAACCGCCGAGCTGCCGAGCCGCCCAGCAGCCGAGCCGCCGAGCCGCCCAGCAGCCGAGCCGCTGAGCCGTCGAGCCGCCACTACCGAGCCACTGCCGAGCCGCTGCTACCGCGGTTGCCGCCCTGTTCCTTCCGGCGCGCCCCGGCCCTGCCCACCCGGACTGGTGAGAGCACTCCCTACTAGACCAATACTGTCATGGCTACCCCCAGTGTCCTTACCTTTGATGCTGAGGGTCGTGCTGTTGACTTCAAGGTCTGGGTAGATGACCTACAGCTTTTCCTACAGTGCGATAGGGCGGACGGACTCTCCCTGTTCGATCTCACCTCTGGTGCCTCTCCTGCCCCGCCTGCTGATGCTGACAGCACTGTCCGCTCACAGTGGGCCACCCGCGATGCTGCTGCCCGTCTTGCTGTGCGTCGCCACTTACCGAGCGTGCGCACTTTAGTCAGTAAAAGAGTGCTAAGACCTTATACGACGCTGTAGTTGCACGCTACTCTTCCCCTGCCACTGCTGCTCTTAGCCGCCTCATACTGCCGTACCTGTTTCCTGACCTCGCCGCCTTTCCCACTGTCGCTGACCTCGTTACACACCTTCGCACTAGTGACACCCGCTACCGTGCTGCGCTTCCTGCTGAGTTCTGCACCAAGAACCCCCCCCCCCATGTACATCACCCTCTACTACATAGTCACCTGGCTCCCTGACTCCCTTCGCTCGGTCAGGAACCACTTCCTCTCTGTTTGCCCCACCACACTCACCGTTGACCTCCTCGAGGAGCGCCTCCTGGCAGCTGAGAAGAGTATAGTCGCTGTAGGAGCCTCTAGAGGTGACCCGCGTGTCCCTGTCTTTGAGGGGTGCTCCCCCTCCCCCCTTTTGACCTCTGTTGCCTCTGCTGCTGCCGTCGACTTCGTTGGCACCGAGTCGGTCGGCGCTGCGTCTGCCCCTAGTGGGCGACGCCGCACCGGCAAGGGCAAGGGGGGCAAGGGCGCTGGAGGGGCTGGCGGGGGCGGTGGAGGTAGAGGTGGAGGAGGCGGAGGGAGTGGGGGTGGTGGTGGGAGTGGTGGCGGGGGTGGGGGCTTCGGTGGCAGGGGTGGCGGCGGAGGCGGCGGCGGCGGTGGCGGTGGGAGCGGAGGAGGAGGCGGTGGCGGCGATGGCGGAGGTGGCGGCGGAGGAGGTGGAGCTAGTCGGGGTGGCTCTGCGCAGCGGGGCGGATTAGGTGGTGGTCAGCGCCAGCAGCAGCAGCGCACTCATGAGACCCCGTCCCCCCAGCAGCTTCGTGAGTGGTACGCTGGGCGTCAGCGAGGTGGGGGTACTGGTCCCTGTACCTACGTCCTCCGTACCGGCGACCGCGCTGGTGAGCAATGCGGGGGCTCGCACTCCACCCAGCGCTGCTTCGGCCGCCTGACGGACGCTTGGCGTCACTAGTTCCCTGACGCCACTGAGATCCCTCGCTGGGGAGAGCTGTCTAGGGCGGGGGTTGCCATCTTTGATCTTGACTATGATGCTATTCTTGCAGCCATGTATGCTGTGTCTACTAGTGATGAGGGTGACTGTTACCTGTATGTTTCGCCTGACCTGGGCATTGAGGCTGCTGCTCTAGGTGCTGCTGAGGCTGCTGCTCTAGGTGCTAGTGCGTCTGCTGCCCCAGGTGCTGGTGAGTCTGCTCTCTCAGGTACCACGTCGGCTCAGGCCTTACACACCTTCACCCTTGACTCGGGTGCTTCCCGCTCCTTCTTTCGAGACCGCACCACGCTTACGCCGCTTAGTCGGCCGGTTGCGGTCTCCCTGGCGGACCCCTCCGGGGGTCCTGACCTTGCTAGCTTCTCCACTGTCTTACCATGTCCGGCAGCCCCCTCTGGCACCCTGTCAGGTCTCTACCTCCCCTCGTTCTCTACGAACTTGGTGAGTGGTGCTGATCTACAGGATCGGGGGGTTGACCAGTTCACTCCTACGAGTCAGCGGGTGACCCACTGTACGTGTGCTCGGACTGGCCGACACTTGGCCACGTTTACCCGTCGGCCGGGGTCGAGCCTGTACACACTGACTACAAAGTCTCCTTTGGTTGCTGAGTCTGGTCAGGTAGCTGCTTCGAGTCAGGTGTTTGCTGCAGCGTCCAGGTCTGGTCCTGAGTCTGCTCCCTGCTCGTGTCGTCTCCTATCCCACCAGACTCTCCTTTGGCACCACCGCCTTGGTCACCCCTCCCTGCCTCGTCTCCGAGGCATGGCCTCCCGTGTCCTTGTATCTGGTCTCCCCCGGTCCCTCCCTCCCCTCCCTCCGGGGCCTGCCCCTACCTGCGTTCCCTGCGTCGAGGGGCGGCAGCGCGCCGTCCCTCACTCCTCCGAGTTTCCTCCGACAGAGGCTCCCCTGCAGACTCTTCACATGGACGTGTGGGGCCCCGCCCGCGTCCGTGGCCAGGGTCACGAGCGTTACTTCCTGTTGGTGGTTGACGACTACTCGCGTTACACCACGGTCTTCCCCTTGCGCAGCAAGGGTGACGTCACTGAGGTGTTGATCGACTGGATCCGCGCAGCTCGTCTCCAGCTCAGAGAGAGTTTCGGCTCGGACTTTCCTGTTCTGCGTCTGCACTCTGACAGAGGCGGGGAGTTTTCCTCTGCCCTTCTGGGAGCCTTCTGTCGTGCACAAGGCATCCGCCAGACCTTCACGCTTCTGGCCTCTCCACAGCAAAATGGGATTGCTGAGCGCCGCATTGGCATGGTCATGGACGTCGCTCGTACGTCCATGATCCATGCGGCTGCTCCCCATTTTCTGTGGCCATTTGCGGTTCAGTACGCAGCGCATCAGCTCAACCTTCAGCCCCGGGTCTCCTTGCCAGAGACCTCCCCCACCTTGCGGTGGACGGGGAAGGTTGACGATGCGTCTGCGTTTCGGGTCTGGGGATCTCAGGCGTTTGTCCGCGACTTGTCTGCGGACAAGCTGTCCCCCCGTGTTGTTCCCTGCGTCTTCCTTGGCTTCCCCCCTGACGCGCCTGGTTGGCAGTTTTACCACCCCACCTCGCGCCGTGTTCTGTCCTCCCAGGACGTCACCTTTGACGAGTCGGTGCCTTACTACCGTCTCTTCCCCTACCGCACTGCGCCCCTCCCCCCGCCGCCGCTCTTCCTTGCGCCAGGTCCTCCCCCGGTAGACCCTCTCCCCCCTCAGGGTCTTGCCCCATCAGGTGTGTCCGAGGTAGACGCAGTCGAGCCTGTCAAGGTAACTGTTGACTCTGGTGCTGCTAGGGGCGCTGAGCCTGCGGGTGCCGGGTCTGGGGGTGCTAAGCCTGGAGGTGCGGAGCCTGGGGGTGCTGAGTCTAGGGGTGTGGAGCCTGGGGGTGCTGAGCCTGGGGGTACGGAGCCTAGGGGTGCGGAGTCTGGGGGTGCTGGGTCTGCTCGTGTGGCCTCTGGCGGTGCTTCGTCGAGGTGGGAGCTACTCTCTCCGCAGGAGCTGCGCGAGTGGTTTGCCCGGCGCTGAAGCCGTGCTGCTGGAGCTGGAGGTACTTATGTTGCTGCTGGTCCTGGAGGTGCTCGTACTGACAGTACTGGAGCTGCTGGGACTGGGGGTGCTGCTGGGGCTGCTGGAGTTAGTCCTGTTGGAGGTACTGCTCGAGCTGCTGGCGAAACTGGAGCTGACGGTCCTGTTGGAGTTGGTGCTGCTGGAGCTGGAGCTGCTGGGGGTGTTGGCGCTGGTGGTTCTGATGGCGCTGGTGCTTCTGAGGGTGCTGGAGCTGGCGCTGTTGGAGCTGGAGGTGCTGCTGGCGCTGGTCCTGCTGCTGGGGGTACTGGTGCTGTCCCTGCTGGTTCTGGAGGCGCTGCGCGGCCACGGCCGTACTTCGTTCTGCTCCTTCAGCAGGTTCTTGGTCTCCCGCCCTCTACTGGTCCTGCTCCTCCCTTAGAGTGTCCACAGCCTGTCCAGTCGCGGTCCGAGTTAGAGCCCGCCTCCCCCCTACCTGCTCCTTCTCCCTACACTGGTCCTACTGGAGGTCTTGCTGAGCGTCGTGAGCCTGCGTCTCATCCTGCGTCGCCTGTTCGTGCTGCTCGCACTAGTGGTCGTGCTCCGCGTCCGCGTCCTCCTGCGGTCCCAGGCACACACCAGATGGCACTGCGTCCTTCTACTGCTCCTCTGCGTGTCCCGTTGCCGTCTCCTCCAGAGTCCTCTCTTCCTGTTCTTGCTGACCCGGAGTCTAACTCTCTTTGTGCTGCCAGTCCTAGTGTCACGCGTATCCTGGCTACTATTGTCACTGACCCTTCCTTCCAGTCCAGTGCTGCGTCTGCCTTTGTTGCTGAGCTTGTCGACTTTGCTGCTTGCTGTCGTCTAGACTACACCGCTAGTCTGGTTGCTGAGTCTGAGTCTGTCTGTCCTCTGTCCGTCGGGGGTGAGTGTGCTCTTAGCACGGACGTCCTTGAGGACAGGCAGGAGGAGTTCCAGTGTTTTGCTGCTACTTTGCCTCATCTCGTGTCCACGCTGATTGCCCCTGAGGGAGACCCGGATGCACCAGACATCCCGACTCCTCGATCGTACGCTGAGGCGTTCGAGGGTCCCTACTCCTCTCAGTGGCAGTCAGACATGGACGCAGAGATGGCTTCCTGGAAGTCCACAGGCACCTACGTCGTCAGTGGCATGTGGATTTTCAGGGTGAAGCGGCCGCCGGGTTCTCCGCGTGTCTTCAAGGCGCGTTACGTGGCTCGTGGCTTCAGTCAGCGGCAGGGAGTTGACTACTTTCAGACCTTCTCTCCCACCCCGAAGATGACCACTCTTCGGGTGCTGCTGCACATAGCCGCTCAGCGCGACTACGAGCTTCACTCTCTTGATTTCAGCACAGCTTTCCTGCAGGGCAGCATGCACGAGGAGATCTGACTGCGCCGCCCACCTGGCTTCACTGGGTCGTTTCCTCCTGGTACCTAGTGGAGCCTCCGGCGGCCAGTCTACGGTCTCCGCCAGGCGCCCCGTGAGTGGCACGACACACTGAGGACTACACTTGCGGCTCTTGGGTTTGCTCCTTCTACTGCCGACCCGTCGCTGTTTCCGCGCACCGACACCTCTTTGCCGCCGTTCTACATCCTTGTGTACGTCGACGACTTGGTCTTTGCCACTGCTAACACTGCTGGACTCGCTCACGTGAAGTCCAAGCTGCAGAAGAGACACACATGCACAGACCTGGGTGAACTGCGCAGCTACCTTGGCTTGCAGATCACCCGGGACAGAGCACAGCGCACCATTACCCTGACTCAGTCACACATGGTGCAGCAGGTCCTTCAGCGCTTCGACTTCACGTACTCCTCGCCTCAGGCCACTCCTCTGTCTATTCGCCACTCGCTCTCAGCTCTGCCTTCGGATGAGTCCGTAGAGTCGAGTGGCCCGTACCCAGAGCTTGTTGGCTGCCTCATGTACCTGATGACCTGCACACGACCTGACCTCGCATACCCTCTTAGCATCTTGGCACGCTATGTTGCTCCTGGGAGACACCGACCAGAGCACATGGCTGCAGCAAAGAGGGTGTTGCGCTACTTGTGCAGTACGTCGGGCATGGGGCTAGTGCTTGGAGGGCGACGTTGAGTGGTCCTCACAGGTCACGCAGACGCTTCTTGGGCTGACGACGAAGCTACGCAGTGGTCGTCACAGGGTTACACCTTCAGCCTTGGCTCCGGCTCTGTTTCGTCGCGGTCTACCCGCTCGTCTTCTGTTCTCGGCTCCAGTTGTGAGGCTGAGATCTACGCGGGGGCCATGGCTGCACAGGAGCTACGCTGGCTCACCTACCTGTTGACTGACCTAGGAGAGCCGCCTCCAGTCCTCCTCCAGTTCTGTACGTAGACAACAAGGCCATGCTGGCCTTGTGTCGGGAGCACAGAATGGAGCACAGATCGAAGCACATTGCTCTTCGCTACTTCCTTGCTCGTGAGCTGCAACAGCGTGGCCAGCTGCGCCTTGCTTACGTGGCCTCTGAGGCCAACACTGCTGACATCTTTACCAAGGCACTTCTGTCAAATCATAATGTTCTGTAGGCTGTAGTGGGGTAGCCTATATGGGTACACATTTCTAGGGTTGCATATTTGTACCACTTTCCATTCCTTAGTGCATTTCATTTCTCGTTTCAATTCTCACATGGTATCGAGCACGTTCCCTCGTGGGAACAGTGCCTAGGGCCCACCAAGTCAAAAGTTTTTTTTTTCTGCCCGGAGCGCTCTCTGCCCGAGTCGCGCTCCCTTCTCTGACTTTGTCGAGCCGCCTTAGCGGCCAAGTCGCGCCGCCTTAGCGGCCCCTGATTCGTCGCCCTAGCGACCCCGTCGCCCTACCTGCGCCCCGGCCCCGTCGCCCTACCTGCGCCTCGGCCCCGTCGCCCTACCAGCGCCCCGGCCCCGTCGCCCTACCTGCGACCCCGGCCCCGTCGCCCCCCCCCCCCCCCCCCCCCCCCCTTGCCTCCCTGGCCCCGTCGCCATACCTGCTGCCCCGGCCCTAGCCCCGTCGCCCTACCTGCGCCCCGGCCCCGGCCCCGTCGCCCTACCTGCGCACCGGCCCCGTCGCCCTACCGTCGACCCGGCCCCGTCGCCCTACCTACGGCCCGGCCCCGGCCCCGTCGCCCTGCCTACGGCCCGGCCCCGTCGCCCTACCTTCGACCTGGCCCCGTCGCCCTACCTACGGCCCGGCCCCGGCCCCGTCACCCTACCTACGGCCCGGCCCCGGCCCTGTCGCCCTACCTTCGACCCGGCCCCGTCGCCCTACCTGCGCCCCGGCCCCGGCCCCGTCGCCCTACATGCGCACCGGCCCCGTCGCCCTACCTTCGACCCGGCCCCGTCGCCCTACCTTCGCCCCGGCCCCGGCCCTGTCGCCCTACATGCGCACCGGTCCCGTCCCCCTACCTTCGACCCGGCCCCGTCGCCCTACCTACGGCCCCGCCTCAACCGCCTACGCAGCCGAGCCGCCCGCGCCGCTCAGCAGCCCGAGCCGCCCGTTCCGCCCGAGCCGCCCGAGCCGCCCGAGCCACCCGAGCCGCCCGAGCCGCCCGAGCCGCACGAGCCGCTCGAGCCGCCTGAGCAGCTGAGGAGCCGAGCCGCGGGTGCCGCCGAGCCGCAGCTGTTGCCGAGCCGCCTGAGCTGCCCGAACCGCCCTGTCTGGTGAGCGCAGCGCCTCTGTCACTGCACTGCCCCTGCTCTACAGTCAGCGCTGCTAGTCTACTGTTGTCATGGCTACCCCTAGTGTCCTCGCTTTTGACGCCGAGGGTCGAGCCATTGACTTTGACGTCTGGATAGATGACCTGTAGCTGTTCTTACAGTGCGATAGGGCAGACGGTCTTTCCCTCTTTGACCTCACCTCTGGTGCCTCTCTTGCTCCTGCTGCTGATGCTGACGCCACTGTTCGCTCATAGTGGGCCACGCGCGATGCTGCTGCACGTCTTGCTGTGCGTCGCCACCTCCCTACCTCTGAGCGTGCGCACTTTAGTCAGTACAAGAGTGCTCAGACCTTGTACGACGCTGTAGTTGCACGCTACTCCTCCCCTGCCACTGCTGCACTGAGCCGTCTCATGCTACCGTACCTCTTCCCTGACCTTGCTGCCTTTCCCACAGTCGCTGACCTCATTACGCACCTCCGCACTAGTGACACTCGCTACCGCGCTGCGCTTCCTGCTGACTTCTGCGCCAAGAACCCCCCCCCCCATGTACATCACTCTCTACTACATAGTCACTCGCCTCCCTGACTCCCTTCACGTAGTCAGGGACCACTTCCTCTCAGTCTGTCCCACCACTCTCACTGTTGACCTCCTCGAGAAGTCCCTCCTAGCGGCCGAGAAGAGCATAGTCGCTGTAGGGGCCTCTCGTGGTGACCCGCGCACCCCCATCTTTGAGGGGTGTTCCCCCTCCCCCCTTCTGCCCTCTGTTGCCTCTGCTGCTGCGGCCGACCTCCTTGGTCTTGAGTCGGTCGGTGCGGCGTCTGCCCTTAGCGGGAGACGCCGCTCTGGCAGGGGCAAGGGGGGCAGGGGCACTGGAGGAGCGAGCGGGGGCGGTGGAGGTGGAGGTGGAGGCGGCGGGGGGAGTGGGGGTGGCGGTGGGAGTGGAGGTGGGGGTGGAGGTGTCGGTGGCGGCAGTGGAGGCGGAGGCGGCGGCGGCGGTGGCGGTGGGAGCGGAGGTGGCGGAGGTGGTGGCGGTGGAGGAGGAGGCGGAGGCGGCGGTAGTAGCGGAGGCGGCGGAGGCGGCGGAGGCGGCGGGGGTGGCGGTGGAGCTGGTTCCGGGTCTACGCAGAGGAGTGGCTCCGGTGGTGGTCCGCGCCAGCAGCACCAGCGCGGTCGTGAGACCTTGTCCCCTTAGCAGCTCCGTGAGTGGTACACTGCACGCCAGCGGGGTGGGGGCTTTGGTCCGTGCACCTACGTCCTGCGCACCGGCGACCGTGCGGGTGAGCAGTGTGGGGGTGCGCACCCCACCCAGTGCTGCTTTGGCCGCCTGACGGACGCGTGGCGTCACCAGTTCCCGGAGGCCACAGAGATCCCTCGCTGGGGCGAGCTGTCTAGGGCGGGAGTTGCCATCTATGATCTTGATTTTGATGCTATCCTTTCTGCCATGTATGATGTGTCTATTAGTGATGAGGGTGACTGTTACCGGTGTTCCCCTCCCGACCCGAGCATTGAGACTGCTGCTCTAGGTACTGGTGAGGCTGCTGCTCTAGGTGCCAGTGAGGCTGCTGCTCTAGGTGCCATTGCGTCTGCGTCCTCAGGTGCTGGTGAGTCTGCGCTCGCAGGTACCGCGTCGGCTTTGGCCTCCCTCACCTTCACACTTGACTCAGGGGCTTCTCGCTCCTTCTTTCGAGACCGCACCACACTCACGCCGCTTGGTCGGCCAGTTGCAGTCTCCCTGGCAGACCCCTCTGGGGGTCCTGTCCTTTCTCACTTCTCCACTGTCCTCCTGTGTCCGGCGGCCCCCTCTGGCACCCTTTCTGGTCTTTACCTCCCCTCGTTCTCTACGAACTTGGTGAGTGGCGCTGACCTACAGGATGCGGGGGTTCACCAGTTTACTCCTGCGAGTCAGCGGGTGACTCACTGCTCGGACGGTCGCACAGGCCGGCACCTGGCCACGTTTACGCGTCGGCCGGGGTCGAGCCTGTACACCCTGACCACTGAGTCTCCTCCTGTCCCTGCGTCTGGTCAGGTAGCTGCGTCGGGTCAGGTGTTTGCCGCAGCGTCCAGGTCTGGTCCTGAGTCTGCCCCCTGCTCGTGACGCCTCCAGTCTCACGAGACTCTCCTCTGGCACCACCGCCTTGGTCACCCCTCCCTGCCTCGTCTCCGAGGCATGGCCTCCCGTGTCCTTGTCTCTGGTCTCCCCCGGTCTCTCCCTCCCCTACCTCCGGGGCCTGGCCCCACCTGCGTCCCCTGTGTCGAGGGGCGGCTGCGGGCTGCCCCTCACTCCGCTCAGTTTCCCCCGACAGAGGCCCCGCTGCAGACGCTTCACATGGACGTGTGGGGCCCGGCCCGCGTCCGTGGACAGGGTCACGAGCGCTACTTCCTGCTGGTGGTTGACGACTACGCGCGTTACACCACAGTCTTCCCCTTGCGCAGCAAGGGTGATGTCACTGAGGTGTTGATCGACTGGATCCGCGCAGCTCGTCTCCAGCTCAGGAGGAGCTTCGGCTCGGACTTTCCTGTTCCGCGTCTGCACTCTGACTGAGGTGGAGAGTTCTCCTCTGGCCTTCTGCGGGCCTACTTTCGTGTGCGAGGTATCCGCCAGACTTTTACACTTCCGGACTCTCCACACCAAAATGGGATTGCTGAGCGCCGCATTGGCATGGTCATGGACGTCGCCCGTACGTCCATGATGCATGCGGCTGCCCCCCATTTTCTGTGGCCGTTTGCGGTTCGGTACGCTGCGCATCAGATCATCCTTCACCCCAGGGTCTCCATGCCGGAGACCTCCCCAGCTTTGCTGTGGACGGGGAAGGTAGGCGATGCGTCTGCGTTCCGTGTCTGGGGATCTCGGGCGTTTGTCCGCGACTTGTCTGCGGACAAGCTGTCCCCTCGTGCTGCTCCTTGCGTCTTCCTTGGCTTCCCCCCTGACGCGCCAGGGTGGCAGTTCTACCACCCCACCTCTCGTCGTGTTCTGTCCTCCCAGGACGTCACGTTTGACGAGTCGGTCCCCTACTACCGCCTCTTCCCCTACCACACTCCGTCCCCCCCCCCCGCCACCGCTCTTCCTTGTGCCAGGTCCCCCCCCGGTAGACCCCCTCCCCCCTCAGGGTCCTGCCCCTTCAGGTGTGTCTAAGGTAGACGCAGTCGAGCCTGTCGAGGTTACTGGTGACTCTGGTGCTGCTGAGGGTGCTGAGCTTGGGGGTGCTGACTCTGGGGGTGCTGAGCGTGTGGGTGCTACGCCTGGGGGTGCTGAGCCTGAGGGTGCTACTACTGGGGGTGCTGAGACTGGGGGTGCTGAGCCTGGGGGTGCTACGTCTGGGGTTGCTGAGCGTGGGGGTGCTGAGCCTGGGGGTGCTGAGCCTGGGGGTGCTACGCGTGGAGGTACTGAGCCTGGGGGTGCGGAGCCTGAGAGAGCTGGGCCTGCTGGTGCTGTGCCTGGCGGTTCTCCGGGTGCTTCGTCGTGCCGAGAGCCACTCTCTCCACAGGAGCTACGTGAGTGGTTTGCCCAGCGCTGGAGGCGAGCTGCTGGAGCTGGAGGTGCTGCGGGTACTGGAGGTTCTGTTGCTGCTGAGGGAGCTGGTGCCACGGGTCTCGGAGGTGCTCGTACTGGGAGTACTGGAGCTGCTGGGCGTGCGGGTACTTCTGGAGCTGGAGCTGCTGCGGGTGTTGGTGCGGAGGCTCCTGCTGTCGGTCCTGGAGGCGGTCCTGCTGGGGGTACTACTAGTGCTGCTGGAGGTACTGGAGTTGGAGCTGCTAATTCTGTTGGTGCTGCCACTGGGGGTGCTGGTGCTGTCCCTGCTGTGTCTGGAGTCGCCGCGCGGCCTCGGCCGTACTTCGTTCCGCTCCTTCAGCAGGTTCTTGGTCTCCCGTCTTCTACTGGTCCTCCTCCTCCCTTAGAGTGTCCACAGCCTGTCCCGTCGTAGTTACAGTTACAGCCGGCCTCCCCACTGCCTGCTCCGTCTCCCTTCACTGGTCCTACTGGAGGTCTTGCTGAGCGTCGTGAGCCTGCGTCTCGCCCTGCGTCGCGTGTCCGTGCTGCTCGCACTAGTGGTCGCAGTTTGTGTCAGCGTCCTCCTCCTGTCCCTGGCACGCACCGGATGTCTCTGCGTCCGTCCACTGCTCCTCTGGGTGCCCCTTTGCCTTCTCCTCCTGAGTCTTCTCTTCCTGCTCTTGCCGACCCGGAGTCGGACTCTCTTCGTGCTGCCAGTCCTACTGTCACGCGTCTCCTTGCTACTGTCGTCACTGACCCTTCTTTTGAGTCCACTGCTGCGTCTGCCCTAGTTGCTGAGCTCGTCGACTTTGCTGCTCGCTGTCGTCTAGACTACGCTGCTAGTCTTGTCGCTGAGTCTGAGTCTGTCTGTCCTCCGTTCGTCGGGGGTGAGTGTGCCCTTGGCACGGACGTCCTTGAGGATAGGCAGGAGGAGTTCCAGTGTCTGGCTGCTGCTTCACCTCATCTCGTTTCCGTACTGCTTACCCCTGAGGGAGACCCGGATGCACTTGACATCCCGACTCCGCGCTCTTACGCGGAGGCCGTAGAGGGTCCCTACTCCTCTCAGTGGCAGGCAGCTATGGATGCAGAGATGGCTTCCTGGAAGTCCACAGGCACCTACGTTGACGCGGTTCCCCCACCTGGGGCGAACATAGTCAGTGGCATGTGGATCTTCAGGGTGAAGCGGCCGCCAGGTTCTCCACCTGTCTTCAAGGCACGGTACGTGGCTCGTGGCTTCAGCCAGCGGCAGGGAGTTGACTACTTTCAGACCTTCTCTCCCACCTCGAAGATGACCACTCTTTGGGTGCTGCTGCACATAGCCGCTCAGCGCGACTACGAGCTTCACTCTCTTGACTTCAGCACTGCTTTCTTGCAGGGTAGCCTGCACGAGGAGATCTGGCTGCGCCGCCCACCTGGCTTCACTGGGACTTTTCCTCCTGGCACCCAGTGGAGCCTCCGGCGGCCAGTCTACGGTCTCCGCCAGGCACCGCGTGAGTGGCACGACACACTGAGGACTACGTTCTACATCCTTGTGTACGTCGACGACTTGGTCTTTGCCACTGCTGACACTGCTGGACTCGCGCACGTGAAGTCCAAGCTGCAGAAGAGACACACGTGCACAGACTTGGGTGAACTGCGCAGCTACCTTGGCTTGCAGATCACCCGGGACAGAGCACGCCGCACCATTACCCTGACTTAGTCACACATGGTGCAGCAGGTCCTTCAGCGCTTTGGCTTCACGTACTCCTCGCCTCAGGCCACTCCTTTGCCTACTCGCCACTCGCTCTCAGCTCTGCCTTCGGATGAGTCCGTAGAGTCGAGTGGCCCGTACCCAGAGCTTATTGGCTGCCTCATGTACCTGATGACCTGCACACGACCTGACCTTGCATACCCTCTTAGCATTCTTGCACGTTATGTTGCTCCTGGGAGACACAGACCGGAGCACATGACTGCAGCGAAGAGGGTGTTGCGCTACTTGTGCAGTACGTCGGGCATGGGGCTAGTGCTTGGAGGGCAGAGTCCAGTGGTCCTCACTGGGCACGCAGACGCTTCTTGGGCTGACGACCAGGCTACACAGCGGTCGTCAGAGGGTTACACCTTCAGCCTTGGTTCCGGCTCTGTTTCGTGGAGGGCTACTCGCTCGTCTTCCGTTCTCGGTTCCAGTTGTGAGGCTGAGATCTACGCAGGAGCCATGGCTGCTCAGGAGCTACGCTGGCTCACCTACCTGCTGACTGACCTCGGAGAGCCGCCTCGTTCTCCTCCAGTGCTGTACGTAGACAACAAGGCCATGCTGGCCTTGTGTCTGGAGCAGCGCTTGGAGCACAGAACGAAGCACATTGCTCTCCGCTACTTTCTTGCTCGTGAGCTGCAGCTTCGTGGTCAGTTGCGACTTGCGTACGTGGCCTCTGAGGCCAACACTGCTGATATCTTCACTAAGGCACTTGCGCCTTGTGATCATCAGCTCTTCTGTACTCAGCTTGGTTTTGTGCCTGCCTTGCCTCACTTGCTCACTTCTTGACCTTGCTTGTACTGTCACATATATATACTCCTGCACTTGCTTGTTTAGCCTTTTATATATACATGTGTGCTCCTGCATGTGAACTGGCCTTCTGGCCTTGAACTTGTGCTCGGAATGTGTGGTGACTTTGTGATCCACCCTGAGCTTTGCTTTGTTTTGCTTGACTGGTCTTGTGACCCCTTGTTCTCCCCCACTTTGCCTATGGGGGTGTGTCAAATCATAATGTTCTGTAGGCTGTAGTGGGGTAGCCTATATGGGGTACACATTTCTAGGGTTGCATATTTGTACCACTTTCCATTCCTTAGTGCATTTCATTTCTCGTTTCAATTCTCACAACTTCCGCCTTGTGATCATCAGCGCTTCTATACGATGCTAGGTCTTGTGCCTACTTGGCCTCACTTGCTCACTTCTTGACCTTGCTTGTACTGTGATCTTTCTATACCTGCACTTGCTTGTTTACCTTTATATATGATCTTGCATGTGAACTGGCCTTGTGGCCTTGCTCTTGTGCTCGGACTGTGTGGTGACGTTGTGATCCACCCTGAGCTTGCTTTGCTTTGCTTGACTGGTCTTTTGACCTCTTGTTCTCCCCCACCCTGCCTATGGGGGTGTTTCAAACTCATATGCTATTGTCTGTGTAAGCTGTAGTGGGGTAGACAATATGGGGTACAACACTTTTAGGTTTTCCTACATGTACCCACCTGCTTGCTAGTTCATTCATTCCTTCCTCATTTCTTCACACGGTGTCCTCAGCGGGCTCCGCGTAACTCCCGTCGAAATAGTGAAAAATCTGAGCGTTCTCCAGCACGAGCTCTAGCTCGAAGCTCCAGGTATAGAATTCTCTACCGTCAAAACACACACTTGTCTTTATTTTTGATATGCTGAGAAACCTTGATTGCGCAGAGAGAATTGCCTCTTCACTGGGACGGGGAGTCTTGGGGGTTGAACCATTTGTGTCGAGGGAGAATGTGTGCGGGGCGACGTTCTGGCCAGTTGGGGCTGGTTGAGAAGGTTGCGAGGATGTTCCCGTGTCGCCGTTCCGCAATGTTTGGAGCCCTTGCTCCAAGCTGGTGAGTCGCTGAAGAAGTTGTGCGAGGACTTCAGTGCCGATCGTCGTCGTTTCCTCGCTTGCGATTCGTAATAACATAACTGTGCACTCCTCACCGCAGCAAACAAAGCACGCACTACCGAGGTTGAAGACGAAAGAGTGGAAGTGACACGAAAGGTGACACAGTTATGAAGGCATCCGGACCGTCGGGCAGACTGCATCAAGCAGCAGCAGTGGCGAGGATTCTGCCCGAACAGTTTCGTAACTGTCTGGAGTCGTACGGTTGGAGTTCGCTGTAATAAGGGAATGTACCCCTTAGAGTACATGGCTAGGTAGGTCGATTGCTATTATTTATAGTGCTGTATTTGCATGTTATTACCATTATCTCAAGCATTTTACATTCACTCTGCTATTGAGGTCAATGGCCCACCACCACTAAATCAAATAGTGTGCGAACCTTCCTGAGGTGATCCTGGTTACGATCAACTTCTGATCGCAACATGGTATGAGAGCGACTCAAGAATCCTTCACACTACCACTTCCGAAACTTTCGGCGAACGAAAAGTGGCGTCCGACACATGCTCGCGCATGCTAGGAAGGCATAGTACCTGTTGGAATAACCGAAAGGTTATCATAAACATTCCCGAAGGTTCTCCACTCTCGCATCACTCCATAACGAAGTGAACGCCTGTACTAGTACCGCAATAGCTCATATAGAGCACGCGGAAAGTCGAGGGTCACCCGAAGGTCAACAGTCAAAGACAGTCAACGGTCGTGACCCTTGACTGCCCAGTAACCGCACAAGGCAGTTGCAAAATGCAACACGGTAACTGTCTAAAATAGCAATAGTCGTGGTTACTGTAGCAATGCAATTCAGTTAATAAGGGAATGTACCCCTCAAAGTACATGGCTAGCTAGGATTGCTATTTATATCCTTGTACTTCTTGTCAGAACATATAGCTTGTGCTTATTGTGTAGGCTATAGTGGGGTAGCTCATAAGGGGTACAACCCAATTAGGGTTAGTACTTGTACTCAGTTCATTCATAGTTCAATCATTCTCGTTCTACTTTTCTCATGGTATCGAGCAGGTTCCCCCTTGGGAATTGTGCCTAGGGCCCACCACATCGAGTTTCAATTTTTTTTTTTCTCTCCTGCCCGAAGCGCACTCCGCCCGAGTCGCGCTACGGGCTCTCACCTCGCCGAGCCGCCCTAGCGGCCCCGCCGCCCTTCGTTTCGGCCCCGCCGCCCTTTAGTGCGGCCCCGCCGCCCGTCACAGTGGCCCCGTCGCCCCGCATCGCGGCCCCGCCGCCCGTCTCCGCGGCCTCGCCGCCCGTCGCTGCGGCCCCGCCCTTACTCAGCGGCCCCGCCGCCCTTCTCCTCAGCGGCCCCGCCGCCCTACTCAGCGGCCCCGCCGCCCTTCTCCTCAGCGGCCCCGCCGCCCTGCTCAGCGGCCCCGCCGCCCTACTCAGCGGCCCCGCCGCCCTTCTCCTCAGCGGCCCCGCCGCCCTACTCAGCGGCCTCGCCGCCCTTCTCCTCAGCGGCCCCGCCGCCCTTCTCCTCAGCGGCCCAGCCGCCCTACTCAGCGGCCCCGCCGCCCTTCTCCTCAGCAGCCCCGCCGCCCTACTCAGCGGCCCCACCCCCCCTTCTCCTCAGCGGCCCCGCTGCCCTACTCAGCGGCCCCGCCGCCCTTCTCCTCAGCGGCCCCGCCGCCCTTCTCCTCAGCGGCCCCGCCGCCCTACTCAGCGGCCCTGCCGCCCTTCCGCAGCGGCCTAGCCGCCCTTCTCAGCGGCTCAGCCGCCCCTCGCACCAGCAGCCCTGCCGCCCTACACCGCCCGCGCCGCCCGAGCCGCCCGAACCGCCCGAGCCTCCCGAGCCGCCCGACCTGGCCGAGCTGCCCGAGCCGCCCGAGCCGCCCGACTCTCCTGAGCCGCCCGAGCCGCCCGACCAGCCCGAGCCGCCCGAGCCGCCCGAGCCGCCCGAGCCACCTGAGCCGCCTGAGCCGCCCGAGTCGCCTGAGGAGCCGAGCCGCTGGTGCCACGGAGCCGCAGTTGCTGCAGTGCCGTCCGAGCAGCCGTGTTGCCGTGCTGCTGTACCGCTGAGCTGCCCGACCCGCCCTGCCTGGTGAGAGCAGCGCTTCTGTCACTGCACTGCCCCTGTCCTACAGTTGGTACTGCTAGTCCACTGTTGTCATGGCTACCCCCAGTGTTCTCGCTTTTGACGCTGAGGGTCAAGCCATTGACTTTGAGGTTTGGGTGGATGACCTGCAGCTTTTCCTACAGTGCGATAGGGCAGACGGTCTTTCCCTCTTTGACCTCACCTCTGGTGCTTCCCCTGCCCCTGCTGCCGATGCCGACGCCACTGTTCGCTCCCAGTGGGCCACTCGCGATGCTGCTGCACGTCTTGCTGTGCGTCGCCACCTGCCTACCACTGAGCGCGCGCACTTTAGTCAGTACAAGAGTGCTCAGACCTTGTACGACGCTGTCGTTGCACGCTACTCCTCCCCTGCCACTGCTGCACTGAGCCGCCTCATGCTACCGTACCTCTTTCCTGACCTTGCTGCCTTTCCCACAGTCGCTGACCTCATTACGCACCTCCGCACTAGTGACACTCGCTACCGCGCCGCGCTTCCTGCTGAAATCTGCGCCAAGAACCCCCCCCCCATGTACATCACTCTCTATTATATAGTCACCCGCCTCCCTGACTCCCTTCGTGTAGTCAGGGACCACTTCCTCTCAGTCTGTCCCACCACTCTCACTGTTGACCTCCTAAAGAAGGCCCTCCTAGCAGCGGAGAAGAGCATAGTCGCTGTAGGAGCCTCTCGTGGTGACCCTCGCACCCCCATCTTTGAGGGGTGTTCCCCTTCCCCCCTGTTGCCCTCTGTCGCCTCTGCTGCTGCGGCCGACCTCGTTGGTCTTGAGTCGGTCGGTGCGGCGTCTGCCCCTAGCGGGAGACGCCGCTCTGGCAAGGGCAAGGGGGGCAAGGGCGCGGGTGGGGCTAGCGGGGGTGGTGGAGGCGGCGGGGGGAGTGGGGGTGGCGGTGGGAGTGGTGGCGGGGGTGGAGGTGGCGGTGGCAGCGGCGGAGGCGGAGGCGGCGGTGGCGGTAGCGGTGGGAGCGGAGGCGGCGGTGGCGGCGGAGGTGGAGGCGGCGGTGGTGGAGGAGGTGGAGCTGGTCGGGGTGGTGCTTCTCAGCGGAGCGGCTCCGGGAGTGGTCACCGCCAGCAGCAGTAGCAGCAGCAGCGTTCTCGGGACATCCCCCCTCCTCAGCAGCTCCGTGAGTGGTACACGCAGCGTCAGCGTGGTGGGGGTTTTGGCCAGTGCACCTACGTCCTTCGCTCCGGCGACCGCGCGGGTGAGCAGTGTGGGGGTGCTCACCCCACCCAGCGCTGCTTTGGCCGCCTGACGGACGCTTGGCGTCAGCAGTTCCCGGAGGCTAGTGAGATCCCCCGCTGGGGAGAGCTGTCTAGGGCAAGCGTAGCTATCTTTGATCTTGACTTTGATGCTATCCTTGCTGCCATGTATGCTGTGACTATTAGTGATGAGGGTGACTGTTACCGGTGTTTCCCGCCCGACCCGGGCATTGGTACTGCTGCTCTAGGTACTGGTGAGGCTGCTGCTCTAGGTGCCAGTGCGTCCGCGCCCTCAGGTGCTGGTGAGTCTGCGCTCTCAGGTACCACGTCGGCTTCGGCCTCCCTCACCTTCACACTTGACTCAAGGGCTTCTCGCTCCTTCTTTCGAGACCGCACCACACTCACGCCGCTTGGTCGGCCAGTTGCAGTCTCCCTGGCAGACCCCTCTGGGGGTCCTGTCCTCTCTCACTTCTCCACTGTCCTCCCGTGTCTGGCTGCCCCCTCTGGCACCTTGTCTGGTCTTTAGCTCCCCTCGTTCTCTACGAACTTGGTGAGTGGTGCTGACCTGCAGGATACGGGGGTTCACCAGTTCACTCCTGCGAGTCAGCGGGTGACCCACTGCACGGACGCTCGGACAGGCCGACACCTGGCCACGTTTACACGTCGGCCGGGGTCGAGCCTGTACACACTGACCACTGTGTCTCCTCCAGTCACTGCGTCTGGTCAGGTAGCTACGTCGGGTCAGGTGTTTGCTGCAGCGTCCAGGTCTGGTCCTGAGTCTGCCCCCTGCTCGTGTCGCCTCCTGTCTCACGAGACTCTCCTCTGGCACCACCGTCTTGGTCACACCTCCCTGCCTCGTCTCCGAGGCATGGCTTCCCGTGTTCTTGTCTCTGGTCTTCCCCGGTCCCTCCCTCCCCTTCCTCTGGGGCCTTGTCCTTCCTGTGTCCCCTGTGTCAAGGGGCGGCTCCGAGCTGCCCCTCACTCCTCTCAGTTTCCCCCGACAGAGGCCCCGCTGCAGACGCTTCACATGGACGTGTGGGGCCCAGCCCGCGTCCGTGGACAGGGTCACGAGCGCTACTTCCTGCTGGTGGTTGACGACTACTCGCGTTGCACCTCAGTCTTCCCGTTGCGCAGCAAGGGTGATGTCACTGAGGTGTTGATCGACTGGATCCGCGCAGCTCGTCTCCAGCTCAGGAGGAGCTTCGGCTCGGACTTTCCTGTTCTGCGTCTGCACTCTGACCGAGGCGGAGAGTTCTCCTCTGGCCTTCTGCGAGCCTACTGTCGTGCGCGAGGCATCCGCCAGACCTTCACACTACCGGACTCTCCACGGCAAAATGGGATTGCTGAGCGCTGCATTGGCATGGTCATGGACGTCGCTCGTACGTCCATGATGCATGCGGCTGCCCCCCATTTTCTGTGGCCGTTTGCGGTTCGGTACGCGGCGCATCAGATCAACCTTCACCCCAGGGTCTCCAGGCCGGAGACCTCCCCAGCCTTGCTGTGGACGGGGAAGGTCGGCGATGCGTCTGCGTTCCGTGTCCGGGGATCTCGGGCGTTTGTCCGCGACTTGTCTGCGGACAAGCTGTCCCCCCGTGCTGCTCCCTGTGTCTTCCTTGGCTTCCCCCCTAACACCCCTGGGTGGCAGTTCTACCACCCCACCTCTCGTCGTGTTCTGTCCTCCCAGGACGTCACGTTCGATGAGTCAGTCGCCTACTACCTCCTCTTCCCCTACCGCACTCCTTCCCTCCCCCCACCACCGCTCTTCCTTGTGCCAGGTCCCCCCCCGGTAGACCCCCTCCCCCCTCAGGGTCCTGCCCCTTCAGGTTTGTCCCAGGTAGATGCAGTCGAGCTGGTCGAGGTTGCTGGTGACTCTGGTACTGCTGCGGGTGCTAAGCCTGGGGGTGCTGACTCTGGGGATGCTGCGCGTGTGGGTGCTGAGCCTGGGGGTGCTGAGCCTGGGGTGCTGCGACTGGGGGTGCTGAGCCTGGGGGTGCTACGAGTGGGGGTGCTGAGTCTGGGGGTACTGTGACTGGGGGTGCTGAGCCCGGGGGTGCTACGACTGGGGGTGCTGAGCCTGGGGGTGCTGCGTCTGGAGCTACTGAGCCTGGTGGTGCGGAGCCAGCGGCCGCTGGACCTACCCGTGTGGCGTCTGGCGGTGCTGGGCCTGGAGGTTCTCCGGGTGCTTCGTCTCGGCGGGAGCCGCTCTCTCCACAGGAGCTGCGCGAGTGGTTTGCCCGACGCTGGAGGCGTACTGCTGGAGCTGGTGCTTCTTTGGCTGCTGAGGGTTCTGGTGCAGCCGGTCTCGGAGGTGCTCGCCCTGGGAGTGCTGGAACTGCTGGGCCTGCGAGTGCGACTGGAGTCAGAGCTGCTGAGGGTGTTGGCGCTGGGGCTACAGCTGTCAGTCCTAGAGGCGGTCCTGCTGCGGGTGCTGCTGGTGCTGCTAGAGGTACTGGAGCTGGAGGTGTTGTTGGCGCTGGTAGTGCCACTGGGGGTGCTGGTGCTGTCCGTGCTGTGTCTGGAGTCGCCGCGCGGCCTCGGCCGTACTTTGTTCCGCTCCTTCAGCAGGTTCTTGGTCTTCCTCCTCCCTTAGAGTGTCCACCGCCTGTCCAGTCACAGTCACAGTTACCGCCGGCCTCCCCAGTGCCTGCTCCTTCTCCCTACACTAGTCCTACTGGAGGTCTTGCTGAGCGTCGTGAGCCTGCGTCTCGTCCCGCGTCGCCTGTTCGTGCTGCTTGCGCTGGTGGTCGCGGTTCGCGTCAGCGTCCTCCTCCTGTCCCTGGCACGCACAGGATGTCTCTGCGTCCGTCCACTGCTCCTTTGCGTGTCCCTTTGCCTTCTCCTCCTGAGTCCTCTCTTCCTGCTCTTGCCGACCCAGAGTCGGACTCTCTTCGTGCTGCCAGTCCTACCGTCACGCGTCTCCTTGCTACTGTCGTCACTGACCCCTCTTTTGAGTCCACTGCTGCGTCTGCTCTTGTTGCTGAGCTCGTCGACTTTGCTGCTCGCTGTTGTCTAGACTACGCTGCTGGTCTTGTTGCTGAGTCTGCGTCTATCTGTCCTCCGTCCGTCGGGGGTGAGTGTGCTCTTGGCACGGACGTCCTTGAGGACAGGCAGGAGGAGTTCCAGTGTCTGGCTGCTGCTTCACCTCATTTCGTGTCCGTACTGCTTACCCTTGAGGGAGACCCGGATGCACTTGACATCCCGACTCCGCGCTCTTACGCGGAGGCGATAGAGGGTCCCTACTCCTCTCAGTGGCACGCAGCTATGGATGCAGAGATGGCTTCCTGGAAGTCCACAGGCACCTACGTTGACGTGGTTCCTCCTCCTGGGGCGAACATCGTCAGTGGCATGTGGATCTTCAAGGTGAAGCGGCCGCCGGGCTCTCCACTTGTCTTCAAGGCGTGCTACGTGGCTCGTGGCTTCAGTCAGCGGCAGGGAGTTGACTACTTTCAGACCTTCTCTCCCACCCCGAAGATGACCACTCTTCGGGTGCTGCTACACATAGCCGCTCAGCGTGACTACGAGCTTCACTCCCATGACTTCAGCACTGCTTTCCTGCAGGGTAGCCTGCACGAGGAGATCTGGCTGCGCCGTCCACCTGGCTTCACTGGGACTTTCCCTCCTGGCACCCAGTGGAGCCTCCGACGGCCAGTCTACGGTCTCCGCCAGGCACCGCGTGAGTGGCACGACACACTAAGGAATACGCTTGCGGCTCTTGGGTTTGCTCCCTCTACTGCTGACCCGTCGTTGTTTCTGCGCACCGACACCTCTCTGCCGCCGTTCTACATCCTTGTGTACGTCGACGACTTGGTCTTTGCCACAGCTGACACTACTGGACTCGCCTACGTGAAGTCCGAGCTGCAGAAGAGACACACGTGCACTGACCTAGGTGAACTGCGCAGCTGCCTTGGCTTGCAGATCACCCGAGACAGAGCACGCCGCACCATTACCCTGACTCAGTCACACATGGTGCAGCAGGTCCTTCAGCGCTTCGGCTTCACGTACTCCTCGCCTCAGGCCACTCCTCTGTCTACTCGCCACTCGCTCTCAGCTCTGCCTTCGGATGAGTCCGTAGAGTCGAGTGGTCCGTACCCAGAGCTTGTTGGCTGCCTCATGTACCTGATGACCTGCACACGACCTGACCTCGCATACCCTCTTAGCATTCTTGCACGCTATGTTGCTCCTGGGAGACACAGACCAGAACACATGGCTGCACCGAAGAGGGTGTTGCGCTACTTGTGCAGTACGTCGGGCATGGGGCTAGTGCTTGGAGGGCGGAGTCCAGTGGTCCTCACTGGGCACGCGGACGCTTCTTGGGCTGACGACCAGGCTACGCAGCGGTCGTCACAGGGTTACACCTTCAGCCTTGGTTCCGGCTCTGTTTCGTGGCGGGCTACCCGGTCGTCTTCTGTTCTCGGCTCCAGTTGTGAGGCTGAGATCTACGCCGGGGCCATGGCTGCACAGGAGCTTCGCTGGCTGACCTACCTGCTGACTGACCTAGGAGAGCTGCCTCGTTCTCCTCCAGTGCTGTACGTAGACAACAAGGCCATGCTGGCCTTGTGTCGGGAGCAGCGCCTGGAGCAAAGAACGAAGCACATTGCTCTCCGCTACTTTCTTGCTCGTGAGTTGCAGCAGCGTGGTCAGTTGCGACTTGCGTACGTGGCCTCTGAGGCCAACACTGCTGATGTTCTCACCAAGGCACTTCCGCCTTGTGAGCATCAGCGCTTCTGCACGCAGCTGGGTCTTGTGCCTGTCTTGCCTCACTTACTTACCTCTTGACCTTGCTTGTACTGTTGCATATATATATACACCTGCTCTTGCTTGTCTAGTCCTTTATATATATGTACTCCTGCATGTGAACTGGCCTTGTGGCCTTGAACTTGTGCTCGGAATGTGTGGTGACTTTGTGATACACCCTGAGCTTGCTTTGCTTTGCTTTGCTTGACTGGTCTTGTGACCCCTTGTTCTCCCCCACTTTGCCTATGGGGGTGTGTCAGAACATATAGCTTGTGCTTATTGTGTAGGCTATAGTGGGGTAGCTCATAAGGGGTACAACCCAATTAGGGTTAGTACTTGTATTCAGTTCATTCATAGGTCAATCATTCTCGTTCTACTTTTCTCACTTCTATCTTATAATAATATTGTTCTCCATCAATTTATTAACAAGGTCACTACAGAGACTTCACAGTTCTCTCTCTTACACTTGGCAACCTTATCCTATCCACTACGATCCTTTAGTTATAATTGTATGGAATGAGAGCTAGAGTGGATTATAAGGCTTGCTAAGTTTAATAGAACAACCTTCATATAAATTACTAATTACAACTCTGCATCACTATGGCTCCAGAAGGAAAGGCCACTGCAGACTCTCCGCACCCACCACCAGCAACACCCACTGCACCATCAGCAGTGACCTCGGCCAGCGCCGCTCTCGTTGAGTAGCTGGTCGCCCGCATCAACGCTCTTGAGAGCCATCAGGCGATGAGCGTTGATGGCTCAAGCTATGCACGTGGAGTTGCTAGACTTCCTCTCCCTGGAGAAGACCGCCGCGTCAACTCTGAGAGATCATTCACCTTTGACAATCGTAAAGCCTCAGCTCCTGCGCAAGACAATCAGCAACGCACACACTCAGACACGATTGCGATAATGCAAACAAAATTCGTTCTGACATCAAAGCTGAAAACTTTTGACGGAAAGGACTTCTACACTTGGAGCTTCGAGTTCGAGCTCCTCGCGACAACTGCGCAAATCTGGATGTACTACGACGGGAGCTTACATTTTCCAGCGGAAGGCACCATCCAAGAGAAGAACCAATATTACCACGAATCTCTTCTCGTGTACACCACTCTGCTCCGAAATCTCTCCCCCGACGAACAGCTCGGCATTCGCTCCTACAAATCAGAGTGGGCGCCCGCGTACGCCTCCTGGGAGCACCTGCGCAACTCATACATGGCAGCAGTTCCAGTTACTATGAGTCGCCTTCTTAGCCAGCTCACATCAGTCAAAATGCATCAAGGAGAGAAAGCGGGACCATAAATTAATCGGTGCCGCAATCTGCGCGACCACATCAAGAAGTGCGACGGATCAGTTCCAGACAACATGCTCGTCTCAATGGTCCTCTCCGGCCTCGGACCCGACTGGCGTAAATGCCAATCTCTGCTTCGTGCTTGAGCAACTGTCCCCGAATCGGCCCTGTGCGCCACACTTCTCACCGAACAAAAGGAAATCGGGAAGAACACCAAGCGGGAGAATTCTCTCTTCTACATTGGAGCCACTGAAGGGGAGTAGCACGGAAAGAAGGGGACTTTCTGCAAGTACTGCAAGAAGCCTGGGCACACTATCGATCGGTGCTACAAATGAAAGGCCGCTGACGAAAGACGCAATAACCCCTCGAGCATTCAACCCTCAACGTCTTCAACCTCTTCCGCCGCAACAACCACCGTCTCGCCTCCCTACGTCGCAAACACCTCGCAGACACCTGCATGCATTACGACCAAGGAAAAAGGCAAAGGGACAATTATGAGTTGCATGGCTCGCCGCAACAGAGGTTTTCGCTACTACGATCGGATAACATTCGCGTCTGACGATCCCATTGACCCTGTTGCACCCACGCAAGACAACGATCCAACCGTCTCTACCTGGATCAATTCCCCGCAAAGGTACCCACCTGACTTTGAGTTGCCACCTCCGACGCCGGAATCGCCTCCCAGCATTTCGGCGAATAGATACTTCGCTCTTACTGTGAGAATTGAAACGAGAATGAATCACTAAGGAATGAAAGTGATACAAGTATGCAACCCTAGCATTGTGTACCCCATATAGGCTACCCCACTACAGCCTACATAACATGATAATTTGACACACCCCCATAGGCAAAGTGGGGGAGAACAAGGGGTCACAAGACCAGTCAAGCAAAGCAAAGCAAAGCAAGCTCAGGGTGGATCACAAAGTCACCACACATTCCGAGCACAAGTTCAAGGCCAGACGGCCAGTCCACATGCAGGAGCACATATATATATTAAAGGCTAAACGAGTAAGTGCAGGAGTATATATATGTAACAGTACAAGCAAGGTCAAGAAGTGAGCAAGTGAGGCAAGGCAGGCACAAGACCAAGCTGAGTACAGAAGCGCTGATGATCACAAGGCGCAAGTGCCTTAGTGAAGATATCAGCAGTGTTGGCCTCAAAGGCCACGTACGCAAGTCGCAACTGACCACACTGCTGCAGCTCACGAGCAAGAAAGTAGCGGAGAGCAATGTGCTTCGTTCTGTGCTCTAGTCTCTGCTCTCGACACAAGGCCAGCATAGCCTTGTTGTCTACGTACAGCACTGGAGGAGAACGAGGCGGCTCTCCAAGGTCAGTCAGCAGGTAGGTGAGCTAGCGAAGCTCCTGAGCAGCCATGGCTCCTGCGTAGATCTCAGCCTCACAACTGGAGCCGAGAACGGAAGACGAGCGAGTAGCCCTCCACGAAACAGAACCGGAACCAAGGCTGAAGGTGTAACCCTGTGACGACCGCTGTGTAGCCTAGTCGTCAGCCCAAGAAGCGTCTGCGTGCCCAGTGAGGACCACTGGACTCTGCCCTCCAAGCACTAGCCCCATGCCCGACGTACTGCACAAGTAGCGCAACACCCTCTTCGCTGCAGCCATGTGCTCCGGTCTGTGTCTCCCAGGAGCAACATAACGTGCAAGAATGCTAAGAGGGTATGCAAGGTCAGGTCGTGTGCAGGTCATCAGGTACATGAGGCAGCCAACAATCTCTGGGTACGGGCCACTGGACTCTACGGACTCATCCGAAGGCAGAGTTGAGAGCGAGTGGCGAGTAGGCAGAGGAGTGGCCTGAGGCGAGGAGTATGTGAAGCCGAAGCGCTGAAGGACCTGCTGCACCATGTGTGACTGAGTCAGGGTAATGGTGTGGCGTGCGCTGTCCCGGGTGATCTGCAAGCCAAGGTAGCTGCGCAGTTCACCCAGGTCTGTGCACGTGTGTCTCTTCTGCAGCTCGGACTTCACGTGGGCGAGTCCAGCAGTGTCAGCAGTGGCAAAGACCAAGTCGTCGACGTACACGAGGATGTAGAACGGCGGGCAAAGAGGTGTCGGTGCGCAGAAACAGCGACGGGTCGGCAGTAGAGGGAGCAAACCCAAGAGCCGCAAGCGTAGTCCTCAGTGTGTCGTGCTAGTCACGCGGTGCCTGGCGGAGACCGTAGACTGGCCGCCGGAGGCTCCACTGGGTGCCAGGAGGAAAAGTCTGTGAAACTGAATGAACGGGAGTGAATGACTATGAAATGAAGTGGGTACAAATAGGAAACCCTAATTGGGTTGTACCCCCTATGGGATACCCCACTATAGCCTACAGAAACAAGTAAGCTATATGTTCTGACACACCCCCATAGGCAAAGTGGGGGAGAACAAGGGGTCACAAGACCAGTCAAGCAAAGCAAAGCAAAGCTCAGGGTGGATCACAAAGTCACCACGCATTCCGAGCACAAGTTCAAAGGCCAGAAGGCCAGTTTACATGCAAGATCATATATAGAGATATACAAGAATCAAGCAAGCAAGAGCAAGAGTATATATATATGCGAAGGTACAAGCAAGGTCAAGAGGAGAGCAAGTGAGGCAAGACAGCCACAAGACCCAACTGCGTGCAACAACGCTGATGATCACAAGGCGCAAGTGCCTTGGTGAACACATCAGCAGTGTTGGCCTCAGAGGCCACGTACGCAAGTCGTAGCTGTCCAAGCTGCTGTAGCTCACGAGCAAGAAAGTAGCGGAGAGCAATGTGCTTCGTTCTGTGCTCCAGTCGCTGCTCTCGACACAAGGCCAGCATGGCCTTGTTGTCTACGTACAGGACTGGAGGAGAACGAGGCTGCTCTCCAAGGTCGGTCAGCAGGTAGGTGAGCCAGCGTAACTCCTGTGCAGCCATAGCCCCAGCGTAGATCTCAGCCTCACAACTGGAGCCGAGAACAGAAGACGAGCGGGTAGCCCGCCACGAGACAGAGCCGGAACCTAGGCTGAAGGTGTAACCCTGTGACGACCGCTGCGTAGCCTGGTCGTCAGCCCAAGAAGCGTCTGCGTGTCCAGTGAGGACCACTGGACTGCGCCCTCCAAGCACTAGCCCCATGCCCGACGTACTGCACAAGTAGCGCAACACCCTCTTCGCTGCAGCCATGTGCTCTGGTCGGTGTCTCCCAGGAGCAACAAAGCGTGCGAGAATGCTAAGAGGGTATGCGAGGTCAGGTCGTGTGCAGGTCATCAGGTACATGAGGCAGCCAACAAGCTCTGCAAACGGGCCACTCGACTCTACGGACTCATCCGAAGGCAGAGCTGAGAGCGAGTGGCGAGTAGGCAGAGGAGTGGCCTGAGGCGAGGAGTACGTGAAGCCGAAGCGCTGAAGGACCTGCTGCACCATGTGTGACTGAGTCAGGGTAATGGTGCGGCGTGCTCTGTCCCGGGTGATCTGCAAGCCAAGGTAGCTGCGCAGTTCACCCAGGTCAGTGCACGTGTGTCTCTTCTGCAGCTCGGACTTCACGTAGGCGAGTCCAGCAGTGTCAGCTGTGGCAAAGACCAAGTCGTCGACGTACACGAGGATGTAGAACGGCGGCAGAGAGGTGTCGGTGCGAAGAAACAGCGACGGGTCGGCAGTAGAAGGAGCAAACCCAAGTGCCGCGAGCGTAGTCCTCAGTGTGTCGTGCCACTCACGTGGCGCCTGGCGGAGACCGTAGACTGGACGCCGGAGACTCCACTGGGTACCAGGAGGGAAAGACCCAGTGAAGCCAGGTGGGCGACGCAGCCAGATCTCCTCGTGCAGGCTGCCCTGCAAGAAGGCAGTGCTGAAGTCAAGAGAGTGCAGCTCGTAGTCACGGTGAGCAGCAACATGCAGAAGAACCCGAAGAGTGGTCATCTTCGGGGTGGGGGAGAAGGTCTGAAAGTAGTCAACCCCCTGCCGCTGACTGAAGCCACGAGCCACGTAACGCGCCTTGAAGACAGGCGGAGAACCCGGCGGCCGCTTCACCCTGAAAATCCACATTCCACTGACGATGTTCGCCCCAGGAGGGGGAACAGCGTCAACGTAGGTGCCTGTGGACTTCCAGGAAGCCATCTCTGCATCCATAGCTGCCTGCCACTGAGAGGAGTAGGGACCCTCTATCGCCTCCGCGTAAGAGCGCGGAGTCGGGATGTCTGGTGCATCCGGGTCTCCCTCAGGGGCTAGCAGTACAGACGCAAGACGAGGTGAAGCAGCGGCTAGACACTGGAACTCCTCCTGCCTGTCCTCAAGGACGTCCGTGCCAAGGGCACACTCACCCCCGACGGACGGAGGACAGGCGGACTCAGACTCAGTGACAAGACGAGCAGCGTAGTCTAGACGACAGCGCGCAGCAAAGTCGACAAGCTCAGTGACAAGGGCAGACGCAGCAGACGACTCGAAGGAAGGGTCAGTGACAGCAGTAGCAAGGAGACGCGTGACAGTAGGACTGGCAGCGCGAAGAGAGTCCGACTCAGGGTCGGCAAGAGCAGGAAGAGAGGAAGCAGGAGGAGAAGGCAAAGGGGCACGCAGAGGAGCAGTGGACGGACGCAGTGACATCCGGTGCGTGCCAGGGACAGGAGGAGGACGCTGACGCGAACCA
The DNA here is from genome assembly GCA_948144175.1 of Closterium sp. NIES-65. NCBI lineage: Eukaryota > Viridiplantae > Streptophyta > Zygnematophyceae > Desmidiales > Closteriaceae > Closterium > Closterium sp. NIES-65. Next base: position 4,121,832 of record CANXME010001052.1, on the reverse strand, counting down.
CGACCACTAGCGCGCTCAGTACGAACAGGCGACGCAGGACGAGACGCAGGCTCACGACGCTCAGTAAGACCTCCAGTCGGACCAGCGTAGGGAGAAGGAGCAGGCAAAGGGGAGGCAGGCTGTAGCTGTGGCTGTGACCGAACAGGCTGCGGACCCTCTAAGGGAGCAGGAGGAGGTGCAAGACCAAGAACCTGCTGCAGGAGCGGAACGAAGTACGGTCGGGGCCGCGCGGCGACACCAGAAACAGCAGGAACAGCAGCAGCAGCCCCGTCCGGAGCACCCACTCCAGCAGCACCTCCAGCAGAACCACCAGAAGCTCCAGAACCTCCAGCAGCAGTACGAGGAACACTGTCAGTCGGACCGCCAACCGCAGGCTCAGCGCCAACACCCTCAGCAGGACCAGCTCCAGGAGAACTCTCAGACCCAGCAGCTCCAGCACCCACAGTACGAGCACCGCCAGGACGCGTGGCAGCAGTACCCTCTGCAGCCGAAGAACCACCAGCACCAGCAGCACGCCTCCAGCGCCTGGCAAACCACTCACGCAGCTCCTGTGGGGGGAGTGGCTCTCGGCGAGACGAAGCACCCCCAGGCACAGCACCCCCAGGCTCAGCACCCCCAGGCTCAGCACCCCAAGGCACAGCACCCCCAGGCTCAGCACCCCCAGGCTCAGCACCCCCAGGCTCAGCACCCCCAGGCTCAGCACCCCCAGGCTCAGCACCCCCAGGCACAGCACCCCCAGGCTCGACACCTCCAGGCTCAGCACCCCCAGGCACAGTACCCCCAGGCTCAGCACCCCCAGACTCCGCACCCTCAGGCTCAGCTCCCGCAGCAGCACCAGAGTCACCAGTGACCTCGACAGGCTCGACCGCGTCTACCTGGGACACACCTGAAGGGGCAAGACCCTGAGGGGGGAGGGGGACTACCGGGGGGGGACCTAGTACCAAGAAGAGAGGGGGCGGGGGGAGGGACGGAGTGCGGTAGGGGAAGAGGCGGTAGTAGGGTACCGACTCGTCGAACGTGACGTCCTGGGAGGACAGAACACGTCGAGAGGTGGGGTGGTAAAACTGCCACCCAGGGGCGTCGGGGGGGAACCCCAGGAAGACGCAGGGAGAAGCACGAGGGGACAGCTTGTCCGCAGACAGGTCGCGAACAAACGCCCGAGATCCCCAGACCCGGAACGCCGACGCATCGCCAACCTTCCCCGTCCACAGCAGGGCTGGGGAGGTCTCTGGTCGAGAGACCCTGGGGTGGAGGTTGATCTGGTGCGCAGCGTACCTGACCGCAAACGGCCACAGAAAATGGGGAGCAGCCGCATGCATCATGGACGTACGAGCGACGTCCATGACCATGCCAATGCGGCGCTCAGCAATCCCATTCTGCTGTGGTGAGTCCGGAAGCGTGAAGGTCTGACGGATGCCTCGCACACGACAGTAGGCACTCAGGAGGCCAGAGGAGAACTCTTCGCCTCTGTCCGAGTGCAGACGCAAAACAGGGAAGTCAGAGCCAAAGCTCCTCCGAAGCTGAAGACGAGCTGCGCGGATCCAGTCGATCAACACCTCAGTGACCTCACCCTTGCTGCGCAAGGGGAAGACTGTGGTGTAACGCGAGTAGTCGTCAACCACCAGCAGGAAGTAGCGCTCCTGACCCTGTCCACGGACGCGGGCTGGGCCCCACACGTCCATGTGAAGCGTCTGCAACGGGGCCTCTGTCGGAGGAAACTGGGAGGAGTGAGGGGCAGCACGCTGGCGCCCCTCGACACAGGGGACACAGGCAGGGCCAGGGCCCGGAGGAAGGGGAGGGAGGGACCGGGGAAGACCAGACACAAGGACCCGCGAGGCCATGCCTCTGAGCCGAAGGAGAGAGGGGTGGCCAAGGCGGTGGTGCCAGAGGAGGGTCTCGTGAGACAGACGACGACACGAACAGGGGGCAGACTCAGGACCAGACCTGGACGCTGCAGCAAACACCTGACCAGACGACGGGACTCTACCAGACGCAGCACCTGGAGGAGAAGCTGTGGTCAGTGTGTACAGGCACGACCCTGGCCGACGTGTAAACGTAGCCAGGTGACGACCTGTATCCGCCTCGGTACAGTGGGTCACCCGCTGACGAGCAGGGGTGAACTGGTGGACACCTGCATCCTGGAGGTCAGCACCACTCACCAAGTTCGTCGAGAACGAGGGGAGGTAGAGACCAGTCAGGGTGCCAGAGGGGGCCGCTGGACACGGGAGGACAGTGGAGAAGCGAGACAGGACAGGTCCCCCAGAGGGGTCAGCCAGGGACACCGCAACCGGCCGACTCAGCGGCGTGAGAGTGGTGCGGTCCCTAAAGAAGGAGCGAGACGCTCCAGAGTCAAGGGTGAAGGTGTGAGAGGCCGAAGCCGACACAGTACCTGAGAGGGCGGACTCACCAGCACCTGAGAGCACAGACGCACTGGCACCTAGAGCTGCAGCCTCACTAGTACCTGACGCGGTAGTACCAATGCCCGGGTCGGGCGGGAAACACCGGTAACAGTCATCCTCATCACTACCAGTCACAGCATACATAGCAGAGAGAATAGCATCAAAGTCAAGATCATAAATAGCTACTCCAGCCCTAGACAGCTCTCCCCAGCGGGGGATCTCAGCGGCCTCCGGAAACTGCTGACGCCAGGCGTCGGTCAGGCGGCCAAAGCAGCGACGGGCTGTGTGGGCGCCTCCACACCTCTCCCCCGCACGGTCACCGGTGCGAAGAACGTAGGGGCAGGGACCAAGCGCACCACCGCGCTGACGCTGCAAGTACCACTCACGGAGCTGCTGAGGGCCGGGGACGGTGCGAGAGCGCTGCTGCTGCTGCGGCTGCTGCTGCTGCTGCTGCTGCTGCTGCTGCTGGCGCTGACCACCCCCAGAGCTGCTCCGCTGGGACGAGCCACTCCGACCCCCGCCTCCACCGCCACCCCCGCCTCCACCGCCACCCCCGTCTCCACCGCCACCTCCCCCACCAGGACCGTCGCTCCCACCGCTCCCACCGCCTCCTCCGCTACCACCTCCGCCGCCACCTCCGCCTCCACCGCCGCCACTAGTACCTCCACTCCCGCCACCACCCCCACCGCCACCCCCACTCCCCCCTCCACCCCCACCGCCTCCTCCACCGCCCCCTCTAGCTCCACCCGCCCCCTTGCCCCCCTTGCCCTTGCCAGAGCGGCGTCTGCCGCTGGGGGCAGACGCCGCGCCGACCGACTCAAAACCAGCGAGGTCGGCCGCAGCGGCAGAGGCGACAGAGGGCAGCAGGGGGGAAGGACCACACCCCTCAAAGATGGGGGTGCGAGGGTCACCCCGAGAGGCCCCTACAGCGACAATACTCTTCTCAGCCGCTAGCAGGGACTCCTCAAGGAGGTCGACAGTGAGAGTGGTGGGACAGACAGAGAGAAACTGGTCCCTAACGACACGAAGGGACTCAGGGAGACGGGTGACGAGAAAGTAGAGAGTGATGTACATGGGAGGAGGGTTCGCAGCGCGGAACTCAGCAGGAAGGGCAGCACGGTAGCGGGTGTCACTAGCGCGGAGGTGGGTAACTAGGTCAGCAACAGTGGGAAAGGAAGCGAGGTCAGGGAAGAGAAACGGTAGCATGAGGCGGCTAAGGGTAGCGGAGGAAGGGGAGGAGTAGCGTGCAACTACAGCGTCGTACAAGGCCTGAGCGGTCTTGCACTGACTAAAGTGGGCACGCTCAGAGGAAGGGAGGTGGCGACGCACAGCAAGACGTGCAGCAGCATCGCGGGTCGCCCACTTGGAGCGAGCAGCAGAGTCAGCATCAGCAGGCGGGGCAGGGACAGCGCCAGAGACAAAGTCAAAGAGAGAGACCTCATCTATCGCATCACACAGTAAGTACAGCTGCAGGTCTTCAATCCAGACGGCAAAGTCAATGGCCCTCCCCTCAGCGTCAAAAGTAAGAACATTGGGGGTGGCCATGGCAGCAGCTGAAAGTCTCACCGGGCTAGGAGAGTCGGGTAGGACAGCAGCAGGCGGCTCGGGCTGGTGGGGCGGCTCGGGCGGCTCGGGCGGCTCGGGCGGCTCGGGCGGCTCGGGCGGCTCGGGTACCGGGCGGCTCGGCTGCTGCTGGGCGGCTCGGCTGCTGCAGGGCGGCTCGGCTGCTGCTGGGCGGCTCGGCTGCTGCTGAGCGGCTCGGCTGCTGCTGGGCGGCTCGGCTGCAGTGTAGTGGCGGGGCCGGGACAAGGGACGGCGGGGCCGTCAGGGTGCAGCGGCGGGGCCGGGACAGGGGACGGCGGGGCCGTCAGGGTGCAGCGGCGGGGCCGGGACAGGGGACGGTGGGGCCGTCAGGGTGCAGCGGGCCAGCAGGTGAGGTGGCGAGCCGGTAGGTGAGGCGGCGGGGCCGTCAGGTCAGGTGGCGGGCCAGCAGGTGAGGCGGCGAGCCGTCAGGTGAGGCGGCGGGGCCGTCAGATCAGGTGGCGGGCCAGCGGGGGAGGCGGCGGGCCGTCAGCGAGGTGGGGGGCCAGCAGGTCAGGCGGCGGGCCGTCAGGTGAGGCGGCGGGGCCGTCAGGTCAGGTGGCGGGCCAGTAGGTGAGGCGGCGGGCCGTCAGGTTAGGCGGCGGGGCCGTCAGGTAAGGTGGCGGCGGGCCGTCAGGTGAGGCGGCGGGGCCGTCAGGTAAGGTGGCGGGCCAGCAGGTGAGACGGTGGGCCGTCAGGTGAGGCGGCAGGGCCGTCTGGTGAGGTGGCGGGCCAGAGGGCGAGGCGGCGGGCCGTCAGGTGAGGCGGCGGCCGTCAGGTAAGGCGGCGGCGGGGCCGACAGAGGTGCAGCGGGGGGGGGGGGGGGGGGGGGGCCTGCCGTAGCGACGAAGAGGCCGCGCGGCCGTCTTGAGGGCGGCGCGGCGCGGCAGAGCCGAGAGGGCGGCGCGGCGCGGCTGTAAGGGCCGCGCGAAGTGGGGCCCAGGCCGCGCGCGCGAAAAAAATGAGTCGCGCGCGCGACTCTCGGGGCGCCACAAGGGCAGCTCGACGCGCACTAGGGGGAGCGCGCCTCGAGGAGAATAGGGCGCGCTCCGGGCAGGAAAAAAAAGATCGTGGGTGGGCCCAAAAAAAACGGTCCTTAGAAGGGACTCGCTCTATACCATGTGAAACTGAATGAACGGGAGTGAATGACTATGAAATGAAGTGGGTACAAATAGGAAACCCTAATTGGGTTGTACCCCCTATGGGATACCCCACTATAGCCTACAGAAACAAGTAAGCTATATGTTCTGACAAAGTCCCAGTGAAGCCAGGTGGGCGGCGCAACCAGATCTCCTCATGCAGGCTACCCTGCAAGAAAGCAGTGCTGAAGTCAAGAGAGTGAAGCTCGTAGTCGCGCTGAGCGGCTATGTGCAGCAGCAGCCGAAGAGTGGTCATCTTCGGGGTGGGAGAGAAGGTCTGAAAGTAGTCAACTCCCTGCCGCTGACTGAAGCCACGAGCCACGTACCGCGCCTTGAAGATAGGTGGAGAACCTAGCGGCCGCTTCACCCTGAAGATCCACATGCCACTAATGATGTTCGCCCCAGGAGGAGGAACCGCGTCAACGTAGGTGCCTGTGGACTTCCAGGAAGCCATCTCTGCATCCATAGCTGCCTGCCACTAAGAGGAGTAGGGACCCTCTACGGCCTCCGCGTAAGAGCGCGGAGTCGGGATGTCAAGTGCATCCGGGTCTCCCTCAGGGGTAAGCAGTACGGACACGAGATGAGGTGAAGCAGCAGCCAGACACTGGAACTCCTCCTGCCTGTCCTCAAGGACGTCCGTGCCAAGGGCACACTCACCCCCGACGGACGGAGGACAGATAGACTCAGACTCAGCGACAAGACTAGCAGCGTAGTCTAGACGACAGCGAGCAGCAAAGTCGGCGAGCTCAGCAACTAGGGAAGACGCAGCAGTGGACTCAAAAGAAGGGTCAGTGACGACAGTAGCAAGGAGACGCGTGACAGTAGGACTGGCAGCACGAAGAGAGTCCGACTCCGGGTTGGCAAGAGCAGGAAGAGAAGACTCAGGAGGAGAAGGCAAAGGGGCACGCAGAGGAGCAGTGGACGGACGCAGAGACATCCGGTGCGTGCCAGGGACAGGAGGAGGACGCTGCCGCGAACTGCGACCACTAGTGCGAGCAGCACGGACAGGCGACGAAGGGCGAGACGCAGGCTCACGTCGCTCAGCAAGACCTCCAGTAGGACCAGTGTAGGGAGACGGAGCAGGCAGTGGGGAGGCCGGCTGTAACTGTAACTGCGACGGGACAGGCTGTGGACACTCTAAGGGAGGAGGAGGACCAGTAGAAGACGGGAGACCAAGAACCTGCTGAAGGAGCGGAACGAAGTACGGCCGAGGCCGTGCGGCGATTCCAGACACAACAGGAACAGCACCAGCACCCCCAGTGGCAGCACTAGCACGCGTAGCAGCTCCAGCTCCAGTACCTCCAGCAGCACCAGTAGTACCCCCAGCAGGACCGCCTCCAGGACCGACAGCAGGAGCCTCCGCGCCAACACCCGCAGCAACTCCAGCTCCAAAAGTACCCGCAGGCCCAGCAGCTCCAGTACTCCCAGTACGAGCACCTCCGAGACCCGTGGCACCAGCTCCCTCAGCAGCAACAGAACCTCCAGCACCTGCAGCACCTCCAGCTCCAGCAGCTCGCCTCCAGCGCCAGGCAAACCACTCACGCAGCTCCTGTGGAGAGAGTGGCTCTCGGCACGACGAAGCACCCGGAGAACCGCCAGGCCCAGCACCAGCAGGATCAGCTCCCTCACGCTCCGCACCCCCAGGCTCAGTACCTCCACGCGTAGCACCCCCAGGCTCAGCACCCCCAGGCTCAGTACCCCCAAGCGTAGTACCCCCAGGCTCAGCACCCCCAGACTCAGCACCCCCAGTAGTAGCACCCTCAGGCTCAGCACCCCCAGGCGTAGCACCCACACGCTCAGCACCCCCAGAGTCAGCACCCCCACGGTCAGCACCCTCAGCAGCACCAGAGTCACCAGTAACCTCGACAAGCTCGACTGCGTCTACCTGGGACACACCTGAAGGGGCAGGACCCTGAGGGGGGAGGGGGTCTACTGGGGGGGGACCTGGCAAAAGGAAGAGCGGTGGCGGGGGGAGGGACGGAGTGCGGTAGGGGAAGAGGCGGTAGTAGGGGACCGACTCGTCAAACGTGACGTCCTGGGAGGACAGAACACGACGAGAGGTGGGGTGGTAGAACTGCCACCCTGGCGCGTCAGGGGGGAAGCCAAGGAAGACGCAAGGAGCAGCACGAGGGGACAGCTTGTCCGCAGACAAGTCGCGGACAAACGCCCGAGATCCCTAGACACGGAACGCAGACGCATCGCCTACCTTCCCCGTCCACAGCAAAGCTGGGGAGGTCTCCAGCATGGAGACCCTGGGGTGAAGGTTGATCTGATGCGCCGCGTACCGAACCGCAAACGGCCACAGAAAATGGGGGGCAGCCGCTTGCATCATGGACGTACGGGCGACGTCCATGACCATGCCAATGCGGCGCTCAGCAATCCCATTTTGCTGTGGAGAGTCCGGAAGCGTAAAGGTCTGGCGGATGCCTCGCGCACGACAGTAGGCTCGCAGAAGGCCAGAGGAGAACTCTCCGCCTCGGTCAGAGTGCAGACGCAGAACAGGAAAGTCCGAGCCGAAGCTCCTCCTGAGCTGGAGACGAGTTGCGCGGATCCAGTCGATCAACACCTCAGTGACATCACCCTTGCTACGCAAGGGGAAGACTGTGGTGTAACGCGAGTAGTCGTCAACCACCAGCAGGAAGTAGCGCTCGTGACCCTGTCCACGGACGCGGGCGGGGCCCCACACGTCCATGTGAAGCGTCTGCAGCGGGGCCTCTGTCGGGGGAAACTGAGAGGAGTGAGGGGCAGCCCGCAGCCGCCCCTCGACACAGGGGACGCAGGTGGGGCCAGGCCCCGGAGGAAGGGGAGGGAGGGACTGGGGAAGACCAGAGACAAGGACACGGGAGGCCATGCCTTGAAGACGAGGCAGGGAGGGGTGACCAAGGCGGTGGTGCCACAGGAGAGTCTCGTGAGACAGGAGGCGACACGAGCAGGGGGCAGACTCAGGACCAGACCTGGACGCTGCAGCAAACACCTGACCCGACGCAGCTACCTGACCAAACGCAGGGACAGGAGGAGACTCAGTGGTCAGGGTGTACAGGCTCGACCCCGGCCGAGGCGTAAACGTGGCCAGGTGCCGGCCTGTGCGAGCCTCCGAGCAGTGAGTCACCTGCTGACTTGCAGGAGTAAACTGGTGAACCCCCGCATCCTGTAGGTCAGCACCACTCACCAAGTTCGTAGAGAACGAGGGGAGGTAAAGACCAGACAAGGTGCCAGAGGGGGCAGCCGGACACGGGAGGACAGTGGAGAAGTGAGAAAGGACAGGACCCCCAGAAGGGTCTGCCAGGGAGACTGCAACCGGCCGACCAAGCGGCGTGAGTGTGGTGCGGTCTCGAAAGAAGGAGCGAGAAGCCCCTGAGTCCAGTGTGAAGGTGAGGGAGGTCGAAGCCGACGCGGTACCTGCGAGCGCAGACTCACTAGCACCTGAGGACGCAAACGCACTTGCACCTAGAGCAGCAGCCTCACTGGCACCTAGAGCAGCAGCCTCACTGGCACCTAGAGCAGCAGCCTAACCAGTACCTAGAGCAGCAGTCTCAATGCCCGGGTCGGGCGGGAAACACCGGTAACAGTCACCCTCATCACTAATAGACATAGCATACATGGCAGAAAGGATAGCATCAAAATCAAGAACATAGATGGCAACTCCCGCCCTAGACAGCTCGCCCCAGCGAGGGATCTCTGTGGCCTCCGGGAACTGGTGACGCCACGCGTCCGTCAGGCGGCCAAAGCAGCGCTGGGTGGGGTGCGCACCCCCACACTGCTCACCCGCACGGTCGCCGGTGCGCAGGACGTAGGTGCACGGACCAAAGCCCCCACCCCGCTGGCGTGCAGTGTACCACTCACGGAGTTGCTGAGGGGACAAGGTCTCACGACCGCGCTGCTGCTGCTGGCGCAGACCACCATCGGAGCCACTCCTCTGCGTAGACCCGCGACCAGCTCCACCGCCACCCCCGCCGCCTGCGCCGCCTCCGCTACTACCGTCGCCTCCGCTGCCTCCTCCACCGCCACCACCTCCGCCACCTCCGCTCCCACCGCCACCGCCGCCGCCGCCTCCGCCTCCACTACCGCCACCGACACCTCCACCCCCACCTCCACTCCCACCGCCACCCCCACTCCCCCCGCCGCCTCCACCTCCACCTCCACCGCCCCCGCTCGCTCCTCCAGTGCCCCTGCCCCCCTTGCCCCTGCCAGAGCGGCGTCTCCCGCTAGGGGCAGACGCCGCACCGACCGACTCAAGACCAACGAGGTCGGCCGCAGCAGCGGAGGCAACAGAGGGCAGAAGGGGGGAGGGGGAACACCCCTCAAAGATGGGGTTGCGCGGGTCACCACGAGAGGCCCCTACAGCGACTATGCTCTTCTCGACCGCTAGGAGGGACTTCTCGAGGAGGTCAAGAGTGAGAGTGGTGGGACAGACTGAGAGGAAGTGGTCCCTGACTACGCGAAGGGAGTCAGGGAGGCGAGTGACTATGTAGTAGAGAGCGATGTACATGGGGGGGGGGTTCTTGGCGCAGAAGTCAGCAGGAAGCGCACCGCGGTAGCGAGTGTCACTAGTGCGGAGGTGCGTAATGAGGTCAGCGACTGTGGGAAAGGCAGCAAGGTCAGGGAAGAGGTACGGTAGCATGAGACGGCTCAGTGCAGCAGTGGCAGGGGAGGAGTAGCGTGCAACTACATCGTCGTACAAGGTCTGAGCACTCTTGTACTGACTAAAGTGCGCACGCTCAGAGGTAGGGAGGTGGCGACGCACAGCAAGACAAGCAGCAGCATCGCGCGTGGCCCACTGTGAGCGAACAGTGGCGTCAGCATCAGCAGCAGGAGCAAGAGAGGCACCAGAGGTGAGGTCAAAGAGGGAGAGACCGTCTGCCCTATCGCACTGTAAGAACATCTGCAGGTTATCTACCCAGACATCAAAGTCAATGGCTCGACCCTCGGCGTCAAAAGCGAGGACACTAGGGGTAGCCATAACAACAGTAGACTAGCAGCGCTGATTGTAGCGCAGGGGCAGTGCAGTGATAGAGGCGCTGCGCTCACCAGACAGGGCGGTTCGGGCAGCTCGGGCGGCTCGGCAGCAACTGCGGCTCGGCGGCACCCGCGGCTCGGCTCCTCAGCTGCTCAGGCGGCTCGGGCGGCTCGGGCGGCTCGGGCGGCTCGGGCGGCTCGTGCGGCTCGGGTGGCTCGGGCGGAACGGGCGGCTCGGGCTGCTGAGCGGCGCGGGCGGCTTGGCTGCGTAGGCGGTTCGGGCGGGGCCGTTGGTAGGGCGACGGGGCCGGGTCGAAGGTAGGGCGATGGGGCCGGTGCGCATGTAGGGCGACGGGGCCGGGGCGCAGGTAGGGCGACGGGGCCGGGTCGAAGGTAGGGAGACGGGGCCGGGGCCGGGCTGTAGGTAGGATGACGAGGCCGGGGCCGGGCCGTAGGTAGGGCGACGGGGCCGGGTCGAAGGTAGGGCGACGGGGCCGGGCCGTAGGCAGGGCGACGGGGCCGGGTGGACGGTAGGGCGACGGGGCCGGTGCGCAGGTAGGGCGACGGGGCCGGGGCCGGGGCGCAGGTAGGGCGACGGGGCTAGGGCCGGGGCCGCAGGTATGGCGACGGGGCCAAGGTCGCAAGGGGGGGGGGGGCGACGGGGCCGGGGTCGCAGGTAGGGCGACAGGGCCGTCGCGCAGGTAGGGCGACGGGGCCGGGGCGCAGGCAGGGCGACGGGGCCGAGGCGCAGGTAGGGCGACGGGGCCGGGGCGCAGGTAGGGCGACGGGGCCGAGGCGCAGGTAGGGCGACGGGGTCGCTAGGGCGACGAATCAGGGGCCGCTAAGGCGGCGCGAATTGGCCGCTAGGGCAGCTCGACGAAGTCAGAGAAGGGAGCGCGACTCGGGCAGAGCGCGCTCCGGGCAGGAAAAAAAAACTTTCGACTTGGTGGGCCCTAGGCACAGTTCCCACGAGGGAACCTGCTCGATACCATGTGAGAATTGAAACGAGAATGAATCACTAAGGAATGAAAGTGATACAAGTATGCAACCCTAGCATTGTGTACCTTATATAGGCTACCCCACTACAGCCTACATAACATGATAATTTGACACTTACACCGGCAAGAAGGACCGCGTGGTTACACCAAAAATCGCCAACATCGCGCGACAGAGCCACGAGCAGATTAACACCTGGTACCTGGACAGCTGTTGCGGACAGCACATGGTGGGATCGCCAACCTTCATCAGCAACTCCAAACGCATGCGGCGACCCTGCGAGATCACGGTAGCAAACACCGGCACGCTCAAGGCATACGACATCGGTGAAATATTCCTTGAAGCTGACGACACAAGATTCACGATTCACATTGGTGACGTGCTCGTCGCCCCAGATCTGCGGTACAACCTGCTTTCCTCGGCGCAGCTCATGCGGTGCAGAGTCGACATTCGAAGCAATCGCAAAGACAAGACCTTCAAACTCTTCTATAACCACACTTACATCGGCAAGGCGGTTGATGACGACGGGGTCTTCGTACTGCAATTCTCAGCGCAAGGCACCATCGGCGATTCTCACCGCACCTTGCTACTGAAGACGACTCCTTCAGAAACACCTACCTGGTCACATCCCACCGAAATGGATCTTGAGCGTCCCGCCTCGAACGGCCTTCTACGAGTGTGCACCGTTCCAACTACCTCAACCTCCAACCCAGCTGAGACCGGACCTGCGGTGACAGTGGCACGTCAGCACCTGCGGAACCAATCACTGAAGAAGACAGTGGCACGTCAGCACCTGCGGATCCAGTCACTAAAGAAAGCGAGAAAACAGAAACTCGATTAGGCAGTCCCGGTCCTGCACTCGGTCCCTTGGGAGAAATCCTAACGCAGAGGAAGCAGCCTCCAAAGAACGGGGCACTGTCTCGGCAACAGAAGCAAGCGACGCCGCTGCCACCGAAGGCGGATGGGGATGGGGCACATGAGGCGGCTGGAACTCCGAAGACGGATGGGGTGCTTCCGCAACCGAAGAAGGAAGGGAATCGGCGGTTCCCCCCTATGCCGAAGCCCCGGGACTCCCCTCGGCAGCGACTGCGGCAGTCGACCCATATTGGGCAACGCGTGGCACCATCTGGGGCGGACCTCCTCTCCCCAATCAATACGCTCGTGACACACCAGAACCAATGTAAGAGGAGTCAGAGGAAGAAGCAACTCACGAACTCTTCGGCGAAGCAGCAGAATTACCGAAACCTACCGAAGAACCGCTGCCGCCAGAACAAAGTCCACAGAAGATTGAAGTCATCGGGGCCGAATACAGCTGCTTCCGCATTCCCATGAAGGGCCTTTCAGTCCGGGACTGGCCCAATCAGTGCCTGCTCGTCACAGGCGACCAAGTTGACGTCGGCGGCATCGATGACATCATCAGAATTCCACACGCACTCCTGGAACGGAAGTCAATCCAAGCTTTCGCCGCCGATGCCGACGCCGCCGCCGATGCAAGACCTGAAGGGGAGGCAAACGATGAAGCAGCAAGAAATAAGTACTATCAGAAAACGGTCGGCTACCGCCCGGAACCAGAAATCTGGCATCAGCGACTTGGGCACCCCTCGCACGCAACCCTAAAAAATCCCTCGCGGCTGGTGTCTTCGACGACGGAGCACTACTTCTTCCCCGCGAAGGCTTCCTAACAGTAAACTCGGAAGATCCACCATGCACGGTGTGCCCCACTGCGTCACTCGCCTACAAGCCCTTCCCCAACCTGCCACCTGGTTACGAATGCTACAAACTACTCGACAAAGTTTACAGCGACTTCATGTGCCTAGCAAAGGAAGGGCTCGACGGCGAACTTTACACGCTCACCTTCATCGACGCGAGCACTCGCCACGTCTGGCCCGTTAATACTGACAGCAGGTCACTTGCCTTCGAGTGCTTCATCGTGTGGATGAAGCGGGCTGAATGACAATCCGGGCTCAAGCTAAAGAGTTGGCAGACAGACGGAACTCTGGAGTTCTTCTCAAACGAGTTCAAGGAGCTCTTCAGGAAGAAAGGGATTGAGCACCTGGTGTCCCTGCCCTACGCTCACGAGCAGCAAGGAGTAGCAGAACGGACAAACAGGAGCCTTGCCACCAGGATGAGGGCCCTGATGAATCAGTCGGCCATCCCAACTCGGTACTCGCCATTCACTATGAGCCACGCAGTCCGGCTGCACAACTTGCTGTCCTCCCGAAACCTCGAGAACAACAGCTCACCCTACAGGGCGTGGACGAGCAAAAAAGCAGACACGCGCCTGCTTCGGGTATTCGACTGCATGGTACAGTACAGGCCACACACTGCAAGGACCGGAAAGTTTACTGACCGGGCTCGCTGGGGCATCCACCTCGGCATCGAAAAAGAATACAAAGCATGGATCGTGCTAGACTACGCGACACACGAGGTGACGAAATCACGTGACTGCATCTTCTACGAGAATCTGACCCTGCCACTGTTCAACGAACATCGCGAAGCTGACAGGGCACCAGAAATGGTCTTCAAGGGACAGTGAAGCTTCGCAGCTCCACACGACGAAGCTGACCTGGCGGAGGATGTGGATGCACCAAATGTTACCCAGTTTGACAGCGCACCCAACATCCCCCTTACAAGCCTGTTCCAGACCCCAACCTTCACACCTCTACACCAACCCGATCCCGATGATACAACCCGAGAGGCCTTCAACTTCAACAGTACTGCCCGCCAATCACCAGATGCCACGTTACCACCACCAAACGCTTCGCAGGACTCCATCCGCTCTGGCAACGAAAGCGACGATGACGTGGTCAAAGTAACTAACTTCCACGACTACGATCGCCTGCACTACGAAAAGACCAACGAAACCTTGACTGCCCAATAACCGCACAAGGCAGTTGCGAAATGCAACACGGTAACTGTCTAAAATAGCAACAGTCGTGGTTACTGTAGCAATGCAATTCAGTAAATAAGGGAATGTACCCCTCAGAGTACATGGCTAGCTAGGATTGCTATTTATATCCTTGTACTTCTATCTTATAATAATCTTGTTCTCCTTCAATTTATTAATAAGGTCACTACAGAGACTTCAGAGTTCTCTCTCTTAAACTTGGCAACCTTATCCTATCCACTACAATCCTTCAGTTATAACATCAGTGCCGACGTAGCGGAAACGTGTTTGTCGAAAGAACAAGATATGAAGCTTGCATTGAAAGTGGATTGAGAATGGATTGTTATTGGGGAATACCAGCAAGGTTGATATAGCATGTAAGATCGAATGATGGAAACTACCTCGTGGGACTAGAAAGTAGAAGCATGAAATGTAGAGTGCCAGGTGGCACAAGGAAATCAAGGAAGATAACGATAAGGGTGAGTTGGAAAGTACTGTTCAAAGGGAACAGTAAATCCCCCCCTTTATCATGGAGGCTTATAAAGGGGACTACACTAAAACCAAATTGCACTGGTATACAGTATTCGTTATAATGTACCCAGTTTTCCAACAGTGTGTAAGAATGGCCTGAGGATCTGGTGGTCAGACGAATCTAACAGCTGAAGCGCATTCCAACCCGGCTGCGACTAGCAAAGAAACGACGACGATTCCTTCCGCCGTTCTCGCACAACTGCTTCAGCGACTCACCAGCTTGGAGCAAGGACTCCAAACATTGCGGAATGGCGACGCGGAAACCTCTTCCCAACCCTCTCAACCGGCCTCGAACGGCCAAAATTCCGCCCTACACACTTTCTCCCTCGACACAAATGGCTCAACAACCAAGACTCCCCGTCCCAGCGAAGAAGCAATTCTCTCTGCGCAATCAAGGTTCCTGAGGATATCAAAAATAAAAACAAGTGTGTGCTTTGATGGCAGAGACTTCTATACTTGGAGCTTCGAGCTGGAGCTGTTGCTGCAAAACGCACAGATCTTCGACGGGAGCTACTCGGGACCTACTGAAGACACCGACGACGCCAGGGCAAAATACTACAAGTCCCTGATGGCGTACGGCGTCTTGCTGCGCAACATGTCGCCGGCGGAACAGCTGAACATTCGATCATATAAGACTACGGCTGCTCCTGCCCTTGACGCTTGGCGCCACCTAAACGGAGTCTATCAACCAAAAGACTCGGTTTCTTCGAGCCGCCTACTCCGGCAGCTACTGGAGACAAAAATGGCCACTAGGGAGAAAGTCAACAGCTACATCAACCGCTGTCGGAGCCTTCGCGATAAAATTGCGAAGTTGGGAAGCAACATTTTTGAAGAAATCTTCGTGAACATTGTGCTTCAGGGGCTCGGCCCAGAGTGGCGACCCTGCAAGGTATCGAGATAGTAGGAGCAGTGAATGAGTGACTATCGAGAGAGTTGGGTACAAAATAGGAACAAGGGGTTGTACCCAATAGTGGCTACCCCACTACAGCCTAGATAAATAACCTAAGCATATATGTTTGACACACCCCCATAGGCAAAGTGGGGGAGAACAAGGGGTCACACGACCAGTCAAGAGAAGCAAAGCAAGCTCAGGGTGGATCACAACGTCACCACACACTCTGAGCACAAGCAAAGGGCCACAAGGCCAGTTCACATGCAAAGTTATATAAGTATCAGCAAGTAGTATAGTGATCACTACCACAACAAGTAGTATAGTGATTACTACCTAGCATGTGCAGGCATGCAGGTATATAATGGAGATCACAGTACAAGCAAGTTCAAGAGGTAAGCAGGTGAGACAAAACAAGTACAAGGCCAAGAGCAGTGCAGAAGCGCAGATGGTCACCAGGAGGAAGCGCCTTGGTGAACACATCAGCAGTGTTGGCCCGAATGGCCACGTACGCAAGACGGAGCTGTCCACGCTGCTGCAGCTCTCGAGCCAGGAAGTAACGCAGAGCAATGTGCTTCGTTTTGTGATCCATTCTGTGGTCTTGACACAAGGAAATCATGGCCTTGTTGTCGACGTACAGAACTGGAGGAGAACGAGGCGGCTCTCCCAAGCCGGTTAGCAGGTAGGTGAGCTAGCGTAACTCCTGTGCAGCCATGGCCCCTGCGTAGATCTCAGCCTCACAACTGGAGTTGAGAACAGAAGACGAGCCGGTAGACTGCCACGAAACAGAACCGGAGTCAAGGCTAAAGGTGTAACCCTGTGACGACCGCTGCGTAGCCAAGTCGTCAACCCAAGAAGCGTCTGCGTCACCAATGAGGACAACTGGACCTTGTCCTCCAAGCACGAGCCCCATGCCCGACGTACTGCACAAATAGCGCATCACCCTCTTAGCAGCCTTCTAGTGCTCTGGTCCGTGTCTCCCAAGCGCAACGTAGCGTGCCAAGATGCTAAGAGGGTAAGCAAGTTCAGGTCGAGTGCAGGTCATCAGGTACATGAGGCAGCCCACAAGCTCGGGATATGGGCCACTCGGCTCTACGGACTCATCCGAAGGCAGAGCTGAGAGCGAGTGACCGGTAGGTAGAGGAGTGGCCTGTGGCGAGGAGTACTGGAAGTCGAAGCGCTGAAGGACCTGCTGCACCATGTGAAACTGGGTCAAGGTAATGGTGCGCTGTGCTCTGTCGCGGGTGATCTGCAAGCCAAGATAGCTGTGCAGCTCACTGAGGTCTGTGCACGTGTGTCTCTTCTGCAGCTCCAACTTCACTAGAGTCAGTGCCTCAGTGTCAGCAGTGGCAAAAACCAAGTCGTCGACGTACACGAGGATGTAGAACGGCAGCAGCGAAGTGTCGGTGCGCAGGAACAATGACAGGTCAACAGAGGAAGGAGCAAACCCAAGTGCCGATAGTGTGGTCCTTAGTGTGTCGTGCCACTCGCGAGGCGCCTGGCGGAGACCGTACACTGGCCATTGCAGGCTCCACTAGGTACCCTCAAGAAACGACCCAGTGAAGCCACGAGGACAGCGCAGCCAGATCTCCTCATGCAGGCTGCCCTGCAAGAAAGTTGTGCTGAAGTCAAGGGAGTGGAGCTCGTAGTCACGCTGAGCAGCGACGTGCAGCAGCACCCAAAGAGTGGTCATCTTCGGGGTGGGGGAGAAGGTCTCAAAGTAGTCAGCTCCCTAACGCTGACTGAAGCCTCGAGAAACGTAACGCGCCTTGAAGACAGGCGGAGAACCTGGCGGCCGCTTCACCCTGAAAATCCACATGCCATCGACTATGTTCACCCCAGGTGGGGGAACCGCATCAACGTAAGTGCCTGTGGACTTCCAGGATGCCATCTCTGCATTCATAGCTGTCTGTCACTGAGAGGAGTAAGGACCCGTAATCGCCTCTGCGTAAGAGCGCGGGGTCAGGATGTCTATAGCATCCGGGTCTCCCTCAGGTGCAAGCAGCGAGGACACGAGATGAGGTACAGCGGCTGCAAGACACTCAAACTCCTCCTGCCTGTCCTCAAGGACGTCTGTGCTAAGAGCATACTCACCCCCGACTGACGGAGGACAGACAGACTCTGACTCAGCAACAAGACTAGCGGCGTAGTCTAGACGACAGCGAGCAGCAAAGTCGACAAGCTCAGCTACTAAAGCAGATGAAGCAGTAGACTCAAAGGAGGGGTCAGTGACAACAGACACAAGGAGACGCGTGATAGTAGGACTGGCAGCACGGACTAAGTCAGACTCAGGGTGCGCACCCTCAGGGAGAGAGGACGCAGGAGGCGACGGCAGAGGGACACGCTGTGGAGCAGAAGAAGGACGAAGCCCCATAGTGTGTGTTCCAGGGACAGGAGGAGGACCCTGATGACTAGTGCGAGCAGTGCAAATAGGTGAGGCAGGGCGAGACTCGGGCTCACGACGCTCTGTAAGCGAGGCTGGCTGCTCAGTGTAGGGGGTAGGAGCGGGCAGTGGGGAGCCGGGCTGCAACGGTAGGCTAGTGGAAGACGGAAGGCTAAGGACCTGACGAAGTACCGTGTCAGGCGGCGGCAAAGTCGACGGCGTCGGAGGAGAGAAGAATAGTTGCGTGGACCCCAGCAACAGCACCTTCGGAACCAGCACCTCCAGCAACAGCACCCCCAGAACCGGTACCTCCAGCTCCAAGGTCTCCATCTCCAACACCTCCAGCAGCAGCACCCCCCAAGACCGGCACCTCCGGCTCCAGGGTCTCCAGCTCCAGTACCTCCAGCAGCAGCACCCACAGAACCGGCACCTCCAGCTCCAGGGTCTCCATCTCTAGCACCTCCAGCAGCAGCAACCCCAGGACCGGCACCTCCAGCTCCAGGGTCTCCAGCTCCACTACCTCCAGCAGCAGCACCCCCAAAACCAGCACCTCCAGCTCCAGGGTCCCCAGCTCCAGCACCTCTAGCAGTAGTACCCCCAGAACCGGCACCTCCAGCTCTAGGGTCTCCAGCACCACCGGCCCCGGCAGCTCGAGTACCTCCAGTACGAGCACCTCCAGGGCCTGCACTGTCGGAAGCACGGGCACCTCCAGCTCCAGCTGCACCGCCTCCAGGACCAGTAGTACCAAGCCGAGAGCGGGTGTGGGTAGCGTACCACTCACGGAGCTGCTATGGCGAGAGAGGCGCGCGCGAAGGAGACACAGTGCTCTGAGGCTCAGCACCCCCAAGTGCAGTACCCCTAGGCGCCGCACTCTCAGGCTCAGCACTCTTCGGCTCCGTACGGACCGGCACAGCACTCCCAGGCTCCGCACTCCTAGGCTCTGCAACCTCAGGCTCCGCACTCCCAGACTCAGCACCTCCAGGAACCTCAACCTCAGGCTCAGCACCTCTAGGCTCCACACCCTCCAACTCAGCACCCCCAGGCTCAGCACCCTCACATTCCACAACCCTAGGCACAGCACCCCCAGACGTAGCACCCCGAGCAGGACCACCCCCAGCAGCACCTGAGTCACCAGTGACCTCGACAGGCTCAGCAACGGGAGGAGGGTCTACCTGAGAGACCCTAGAGGAGCAGGACCCTGAGGGGGGAGGGGGTCTACCGGAGGGGGACCTGGAGCAAGGAAGAGCAGCGAGGGGGGGAGAGGCGCAGTGCGGTAGGGGAAGAGACGGTAGAAAGGAATCGACTTGTCGAAAGTGACGTCCTGAGAGGGGAAGACACGGCGCAAGGTGGGGTGGTAAAACTGCCAGCCAGGTGCGCCAGGGACGAAGCCAAGGAAGACGCAGGGAATGGCGCGAGAGGAGAACTTGTCCGCGGTGGTATCGCGGACAAAGGCACGAGAGCCCCAAACCCGGAAGCGCGACGCATCACCAACCTCCCCCATCCAACGCAGTGTTGGCGAGGTATCAGGCAAGGAGACCCGGGGCCAGAGGTTGAGCTGATGCGCAGAGTACCGGACCGCAAACGGCCACAGAAAGTGGGGAGCAGCCGCATGGATCATGGAGGTACGAGCGATCTCCATGACTAGGCCGATGCGGCGCTCAGCAACCCCATTCTGCTGTGGAGAGGCCGGAAGCGTGAACGACTGGGTGATGCCCTCCCCCTGACAGAATGCTCGCAAGAGGTCGGAGGAAAACTCACCACCTCTGTCAGAGTGCAGACGCAGGACAGGGAAGTTGCTTGCTGAGCTGGAGACAGACTGCGCGGATCCAAGGGATCAAGACAGCAAGGACGTCACCCTTGCGACACAAGGGGAAGATCGTGGTGTAACGCGAGTAGTCGTCAACAACCAGCAGGAAGTACGGCTCGCCTCCCTGACCACGGACGCGGGCGGGGCCCCACACGTCCAGGTGAAGAGTCTGCAGGGGAGCCTCTGTCGGGGGAAACGAGGAGGAATGAGGGGCAGCGCGCTGCCACCCCTCGATGCAAGGAATGCAGGGAGGGGCAGGGGAGCGCGGGAGAGAGGACAGCGACCTGGGGAGACCAGAGACAAGGACGCGGGTGTGCATGCCACGAAGGCGTGGCAGGGAGGGGTGACCAAGGCGGTGGTGCCAGAGGAGAGTCTGGTGGGAGAGGTGGCAACACGCACAAGGGGCTGATGCCTGACGTGACGCAGCTACCTGACCCGACGCAACTACCTGGGGAGCCTTAGTGGTAAGTGTGTAAAGACTGGATCCTGGCGCACGGGTGAACGTGGCCAGGTGACGGCCAGTCAGTGCACACGTGCAGATCGCCAAACGCTGACCTCCAGGGGTGAAGGTATCAACCCACTCATCCTGAAGGCCAGCGTTGCTCACCGGGTTAGTCAAGAACAAGGGGAGGTGGAGTCCTGACAGTGAGCTGGACAGAATGGCCGGATATGGGAGAACAGTGCTGGAACGTGCAAGCTCCGCCCCCCCCGAAGGGTCAGCCAGGGAGACAACAACGGGTCTAGCAAGGGGTGTGAGTGTGGTGCTGTCGCGAAAGAAACAGCGAGTAGCACCAGAGTCAAGTGTGAAAGTGTGCAAGGCCTGAGCAGGCGCAGTACCAGAGAGAGCAGACTCACCAGCACCTAGAGCAGCAGACTCTATACCTGGTTCAGGCGGCACGCACAAGTAACAGTCACCCTCAGCACTAGTAGACAAAGCATACATGCTAGTGAGAATAGCATCAAAGTCAAGTTCAACGATGTCTACTATAGCCTTAAGCAGATCTGCCCAACGGGGCGTCTCATGATCATCGCTAAACTCATTGCGCCAAGCATCATCTAGACGGGAGAAGTTGCAGTAGCGGGTGTGGGGCTTGCCGCACGTCTGACCCTTGCGTTCGTCGGTGCGAATGACGTACAGGCAAGAGAGAACACCCCCAGACCCCTGGCGCTGAGCATACCAGTCACGAAGCTGCTGGGGCGAAAGGGGCTAACGCTGGCGCTTCTGCCGCTGACCACCTCTAGTCCGCCCACCGTTGCTGCTGCCACCACCACTCCCGTCACCACCACCACT
The DNA here is from genome assembly GCA_948144175.1 of Closterium sp. NIES-65. Lineage (NCBI taxonomy): Eukaryota > Viridiplantae > Streptophyta > Zygnematophyceae > Desmidiales > Closteriaceae > Closterium > Closterium sp. NIES-65. The sequence goes on along the minus strand of CANXME010001052.1, from coordinate 4,100,973 downwards.
GCCCCCACTGCGTCCACAGTCACCACGACCGCCGCCACCACCACCCCCGCCGCTACCACCGCCCCCACCGCCTGCTCCCCCACTCCCGCCACCACCCCCACCGCCACCACCGCCCCCTCCACTGCCTCCACCGCCTCCACCACTACCGCCTCCACCGCCGCCACCCCCACCACCCTTGCCTCCCTTGCCCCTGCCGCTGCGGCGCCTCCCACTAGAAGCAGAGGCAGCACCGACTCCCTCAGCACGAAGGTAGTCGACAGCAGCAGCAGAAGCGACAGAGGGGGCAAGGGGGGAGGCAGAGCACCCCTCAAAGAAGGGCGTGCAGGGAGTGCCACGAGCAGCACCTACAGCGACAATGTTCGTCTCGGCTGCTAGGAGGTGCTTCGAGAGCAGGTCGATAGTGAGGTCTGTGGGGCGAAGGGCTAGGAGGGTGTCCCTGACTGTACTGAGAGAGTCTGGGAGGCGAGTGACTAAAAAGTAGAGTGTGATATAGATCGGGGGCTCATTCTTGGGGAGAAACTCTGTGGGGAGGGCGGCACGGTAGCGAGGTTCTATAGTGTGGAGGTGGGTGATGAGGTTGTCGACAGTGTCGAACGAGGACAGCTCAGGAAAGAGGTAGGGGAGAATGAGGCGGCCTAGCGCTGCAGTGGTAGGGGAAGAGTAGCGCACAACTACATCGTCGTACAGCTCCTTGGACGTTTTGGTCTGATCGAAGTGCGCACGCTTGGATATGGGCAAGTGGTTACGGACAGCTAATCGAGCGGCAGAGTGAGCCATTTCGAGCGAGTCGTGCTAACGGTAGAGGCGGCAGGTGCAGGACTAGCTCCAGACGTGAGGTCATACAGCGAAACATCGTCTCTAGAGTCGCTCAGTAGGAACAGTTGTAGGTCCTGCAGCCAAGCTTCAAACTTAATGGGCCGGCCGTCAGAATCGAATTCGAGAACGCTGAGCGAGGCCATAGCGTCTTAGTGAATGGGGCCGCGCAAGCAAGCAAGCAGGAAGCTTCCAGGAAGCTGCAAGGGCTGCAGGTGAGCGGTGCACAGAGCGGCAGCAGTAGAGGGCCGGCAAGCAGGCCGGCAAGGGCAGCACGCGGGCAGGTGCGGGCGGCGCTAGAAGGTGGCTCGCGGGCCGCGCGGGCAGGAAGCAGACCGCGCGCGGGCGGGGCGGGCTGCCAGCAGGCGGTGGCGCGGGCTAGCGCGGGCTGCGCGGGTGGCAAGCGGGTTGGCGCGAGCTGCGCGGGCGGCGAGCAGGCTGGTGCGCGCTGCGCGGGCAGTAAGCAGGGTGGCGCGGGCTGCGTGGGCAGCGAGCAGGCCGCGCGGGCAGCAAGCAGGCCGCGCAGGCCGCCAGCAGGCGGTTCGCGGGCTGGCGCGGGCGGTTCGCGGGCTGGCGCTGGCTGGGGCGGGCTGCGCGCGGTGCTAGCGGGCTGCGCGCGGCGCTGACGGGCTAAGCGCGGGGTCCTAGCGGGCTGCTGGCGAGGTCCTAGCGAGAGGTTCGCGGGTTGTACGGGCTGCAGCAGCAGCGAAAAAAAGGAAGGCCACGCGTGGGCAGCGGGCCACACGCGGGCAGGGAAGTAGGTGGGGTAACGCGGTAACAAGGTGGGCCCGAAATTCTAGGTCCTAAGGACCTCCTTCTCTGATAGCATATTGAGATAGTAGGAGCAGTGAATGAGTGACTATCGAGAGAGTTGGGTACAAAATAGGAACAAGGGGTTGTACCCCATAGTGGCTACCCCACTACAGCCTAGATAAATAGCCTAAGCATATATGTTTGACACAAGGCGCTTCTCCGACAGCAGGGGGTCATCTTGGAGGCCGCCCTATGCGCCGCCTTCCTCGTCGAACAACGGGACATGGACCAGCAGCGACCAGCGCCGCGACAAGACAGGAATGCCTCGCCTTCTACGCCGACAATAGTGAAGAGGGACGGCCGCGTCGCCTCTACTGCAAAATCTGCAGAAACTTTGGGCACTTGGCAGATCGATGCAAATCTTGATCTCGCCCTCGCCAGACCAACCCGAGCACTTGGTCCGGCCGACAAGATGCACGAAATGACATGCGTCCCGCCCAGGGGTATCAACCCCCATCGCGCAACATGAACTCAACAGTTCAGCAGCAGTAGTAGCAGTCATCCCAGACTGCACCCGTCTGCAATGTCATGGGAAACATAACAATGACGAGCGGATCGCGTCGCCCTCGTGCTTGCTCACCGTCACCTGAGCCAGCACCTCACCCAATCGGAGCGTTCTCGAACAACAATCCAATCAACACGCGTCACGATTTCAGCAACGACGACAACCAAGACTGGAACCTCCCAGTCCCACTGCTTGAAAGCCCCCCGCACGTACCTGATATGCGGCCGGCACCGATCGACTAGATCGCGCGCGAACAATTTCTCAAGGTCGACACACCGCACATCGTTACCCCGCGTCTGGAGCTGCTACCACGTAACGACAGTAGGCGCTACAACACGTGGTACCTGGATAGCTACTGTAGATTGCACATGGTGGGCTCCGAGCATTACATATCCAACGCCGTCGCCACCCCTGGCGTCACCTACGTCACCGTGGCGAACAACACGCGCCTGCGCGCAGGCGCGCAAGGCATCGTTGTACTAAAGGCACGTTGAATCAGAACGCACATCACACTGAATGATGTGCTAATCGTACAAAACCTGCGCTTTTATCTCCTCTCGGACGCAACTCATGGATTGGGGAGTTGACCTCAGCACCGACCCCGAGACGCGCGACATTCTGCTTCACTTCACGATGCCGAACAAGACACGCAGGCAGATCAGACGAGCGCACTCCGCAAAAGGAGTATATGTCATTGTCTTTGACATTCCCGACTGCAGTGGCGACTCGCAGGAACTCATTGATCTCGTTCCCCTGCGCTTCGAACATATCCATCGCCGTAATTGGAAGCACCCAGACGGAAGACCTTGGGTGCCACATCACCCACATCCGCGAGAACTGGCGCTGCATGATCCCGATCCCGACGGCATCTGCAGAGATTGCCACATGCCTACGACATCAACAAGCGCGATTGCCGGCCGCGGTCTCGCTACCATCGCCGAAGCAGAGCGGGAAGCACCGCCTGAAGAGGGGCTATCTAACATGGAGCTCGAGACAGCCACGCGCGTCGTCTTCGGAACGCCGGAACACCCTCTCCCCGGACCCACATCACAACATGATGTGTGGTGTTGGCGTTGGCACCTTCGACGCAGACGGAAATCCACGACCATACACAGAGGAGAAATTCCTCGAAGTCTACTCCCACCAGCGCGATTCCGGAAAGAAGCTCACTGTGGCGCGCCACGATTTATGTGTTATCTTTCAATCTTTACATTTTAAATGTTAATGCTAGTTACGTGAGATAATTTTATCCAACTCTTTTTAGGTCCGGAGGGTGTTGGACTAGCCTCATATTTGTTAATTATTTTTTTGTTTACACGACTTCAAGCTAATAAAGCAGCCATAAAAGCAATGCTAGTCAATCGAGTAGGTGACTTTGGTCTAACGCTTGGCATAATGGGGTGTTTCTCTATTTTTCGAACTGTGGATTTCGAAGTTCTTTTTGCATGTGCTAGTGCTTACGCAGATCCATCCAATATTTTCTTATTTTGCTTTACTAAGGGTCATGCAGTTAGAGTAATTTGTATTTTATTGTTTATATGGGCAGTAGGTAAATCTGTGCAGATCGGCTAGCACACTTGGTTGCCTTGCGCAATGGAGGGGCCTACACCGGTCTCAGCTTTAATTCACGCAGCTACTATGGTAACTGCTGGCGTTTTTATGATAGCAAGGTGTTCACCTTTATTTGAATATGCACCTAATACTTCAACTGTAATTACTTTTGTTAGGGCTATGACTTCATTTTTTTTTTTCGTCCGCGAGAGGCAGGCGAACTTCGCCGAAAGAGTCCCACTGAAGCGCGTGGTACATTCGCCTCGAGCGCCTCCAATGAAGGGGGGTGGGGGAGCACTGGCGGATGGGGCACGAGTGAAACTGGCGGAGACACTTGCGGATGGGGAGCAGCAACCGACGGCTGGGGAGCCGCATCTGGCGGCGAAACTAGCGGCTGGGGAGCTTTCCGCGAGGACCAAAGGGGGGAAGAAGAACAAGAAGAAGAAGCAGCAGAACCTGCAATTGTCCCTCTCGGTCGCCCACCACGCCGCTCTGCACCCGCACTACCTCCACCTGACATCCAACCGGAGCGCAACCCGTGGGATACCATCGACTGGGGGAACGAGCCCTCAACCCCGCGGCGCACCGTCTACGGGCCAGCCCCTGAGCCGCGTGAACCAACTTTCATACCTAGAAATGTCCCTAGAACTAATACTCCTCTCTCCATAATTCTTGACAGGGAATTTCTGGCACTAATGACGACCACAAGCACTGGCGAAGAAGAAGAAGAGATACCGGCACCTGCCCTAATACCTGATGAGGATCTCGACGCAGCACGCGCGCACTACATTCGCACCTCTGGATTCCGCGCCGACGATGCACTCTGGCACCAGCGCCTCGGTCACCCCTCACGCGTCACATTAAAGAACTGTATCGAAGCTAGTGTGTTCCCACTTGGCGCGCTCCCGCGACCTGACGACACTGAAGTAAATAGCGCAACATATCCGCGCACCTGCACCATCTGCCCAGAAGCTGCACTGAGCCACCGGCCTTTCCCCCTGCTCGAACCCAGAACCAACCGCTACGCCAAGCTGGAGAAAATCTATAGCGACTTTCTCAACGTGGGACACTGCGGCATCAACGACGAGCTCTACACACTCACCTTCGTCGATGCCGGAACGCGCTACGTGTGGGTCGTAAACGTGGAAGCACGCAGCAGAGCGTACGAAGTGTTCCGCTTGTGGCTGGCGCACGCGCAGCGACAGTCTGGGGAAAAGCTAAAAATCTGGCAGTCTGACAGCGCAGCGGAGTTCAGGAGCAAGGAGCTGCAAGATTACCTCGTGCAGAAGGGGATCGAACATCACATTTCTCTCCCCTATGCGCATCAGCAGCAGGGCGTAGCAGAGCGCACCAATCGCACATGACGAAAGTGCGTGCGGTGATGAAGCAGTCGAAGCTTCCGCTGATCTACTGGACGTACGCGATGCACCATGCCGTGCGGGTGCACAATCTGCTGTCAACCACCGCAATCATCGGCAACCTCTCTCCACATGTGAAGTGGACCGGGACTAGGTGACACCTCCATACTCCGCGTATGGGGATGTATGGTCCAGTACCGCTTGCCAACGTAAAATATCGGAAAATTCAAGAGCTGCGCACGCTGGGGAATTCACCTCGGCATCAGTCACGAGCACAAGGCGTGGCTCATCCTGGATCTTATGAGCCAGAAGATTAAGAACGCACGCGACGTCATCTTCTACGAGCGCCTCTTCCTCCAGCAGTTTCGCGAAGATGAGCAGACGAACGCGAACCGCGTCTACGCCAATGACGGGCACAGCTATGCCACGCCAAAAGACGAAGCTGCTGCGGCCATCCTGGAACAAGATCCCAAAGGTGAATTCACTCAAGGTGATCGTCACGACGACGACGATGGCGACGACGATGACGACGACTCGCCCAAAGAAGGAGCGGGCACAGTAGGAGGCGCAACAGGAGGAAGCGGAAGCGGCGTGGCACCACCAGCGCCACCTGAGCCAGAGAGTGACGACGATGACGTGCAGGAGGTCGTTCCACAGCATCACCACGACAACACCATCACCGGAATGCAACTCCTCGGACTTCACACCGCCATTTCAACGGCACCGCGCGTCATCGAGCCAAAGAACCCACAACAAGCACTCACGGGACCTCATAGCAAGGAGTGGCGCGAGGTGATGGACGCGGATATCAGGGCACTCGAGTCACGCGACACATGGGTGCTCGTCGACCGTGCAGCAGTGAAAGGAAGAAGGATTCTCTCCGACAAATGGGTCTTTCGTGTAAAAACCGCATCTGACGGTACGATTGAACGATTCAAGGCGCGCTGGGTCGTGCGCGGTTACGACTAGAGGCACGGAATCGACTTCGATCAAACGTTTGCGCCGGTGAGCCGTCACACCTCCGTCAGAATCCTCCTCGCCATCGCTGCCGCACGACATCTGCCGCTTCGACAAATCGACGTGAAGAACGTGTTCCTGTACGCGTTAGTAGATGATGTGATCTACGTGGAGCAGCCGCACACATATGGCGAAGGGGACTCGCGGGTTTGCCAGCTGCGGAAATCCCTCTACTGTATTAAACAGGCGCCGAGGCTCTGGCAGCAGTACCTGCACAACATCCAACTCGAAATTGAGTTCAAGCAATTGCGTCACGACCCCGTGATGTATCGCCGCGAATATATCTTACTAACGATCTACGTCGACGACCTTCTCTACACAGGGTCAAGCAATGAGTTACTTGAGCAGTTCGAGAAGAACCTCGCGGGGCGCGTCTGTCAGAATGCTATAATTGTCTAGTATGCAGTGGGGTACTCTATAGTGAGTACAACCCAATTTAGGGTTTGCTATATGTATCCTATCTGCTGCTAGTGCAATCCCTCTTCTGCTGTTCATTCTTGTTTGCTATCTGGACATGGCATCAGAGCAGGTCGACCCTCGCGGGTCGATCCTGTGGATGAGTCCACCCTGCTGTTTCCGCTGCTGACATGCCTGTCGCGCGCCCCGTGCATGCGACGTTCTCTGCATGCCTCGCGCCCGGCGCGCGCGGCGTTTTTTCTTCCCGCCGCGCGCTCAGGGCGCGCAGCGGTTTTCTGCCCGCCACGCGCTCGGGGCGCGCAGCGGTTTCCTGCCCGCCGCACGCCCCAGGCGCGCGCGGCGGTTTTGTGCCCGTCGCGACGCCCCGGAGGCCCGCGCGCTGTCCCCTTCCGTCGCCCGTCGCCCGTCGCGGCGTCTCGGGAGCCCGCGCGTCGCCCCCTCCCGTCGCCCGTCGCGGCGCCCTAGGGGCCCGCCCGCCGCGTCGCCCTGGGGACCCGCGCGTCACCCCCCCTCCCGACGCCCGCCGCGGCGCCCTGGGGGCCCGCGCGCCGCCCTACTCGTCGCCCGTCACAGCGCCCTAAGGACCTGCGTGCTGCTCCGCTTCTGCTCGCACGCCGCCCCAGCTGTTGCCCGCGTTTCTGCTCTGCGCCGCGCACGCGCCGCCTGCGTTGGGGGTGAGGGGGTGGCGGGTATTGGGGTGGCGGGTGTGTGAGCTGTCCCCTGCTCCTCCTCCTCCTCCGTCTCCCACTGCTGCAGCTGCCGCTAAGGGGGGTGGGTGTGTGGGAGCCGAGGGAGTGGCGCTAGGGGGGTGTCGTGGGAGTGGAGCTAGGGGTGCAGCAAGGGGTGTGTGAAAGGGGTGTGGGACAGCTGGGGGAGGTTAAACGGAGGTAGCTGTCAAACATTATATATGTTGTTGTAGTTGTTTAGGCTACAGTGGGTTAGCCTATAGGGGGTACACATTCCTAGTTTTTTTATACTTGTACTCATTTCACTCATAGTTCATTCATTCTTGTTCAACATGGTATAGAGCAGGTCCTTCCTAGGACCGATTTTTTAGGGCCCACCACAACCTACCTACCTACCTGCGCCCTAGGGCGCCTCGGCTTTCACGCCCCTAGAGGCCCCGTCGGCCCCGCGCTCTCGCACCTAGAGGCCTCGGTCGGCCCCGCACTCGCTTTTAGAGGCCCCGAATCGGCCCCGCGCTTACCCCTAGAGGCCCGCGTCGGCCCCGCGCTCGTCCTTACCGGCCCCGATCGGCCCCGCGCTCGTCCCTCACGGCCCCGATAGGCCCCGCGCTCGCCCTTAGAGACCCACGTCGGCCCCGCGCTCGTCCCTTACGGCCCCGATCGGCCCCGCGCTCGTCCCTCACGGCCCCGATAGGCCCCGCGCTCGCCCTTAGCACCCACGTCGGCCCCGCGCTCGCCCTTAGCACCCACGTCGGCCCCGCGCTCGTCCCTCACGGCCCCACCCGCTCCCCGCGCTCGCCCTTAGCGGCCCCGAACGGCCCCACCCAGACCGAGCAGCCCGAACCCTAACCGACCCGAGCCGCCCAAACCGAGCCGCCCGAACCGAGCCGCCCGACCCGAGCCGCCCGAACCGAGCCGCGCCGCCCGACCCGAGCCGCCCGAACCGAGCCGCGCCGCCCGACCCGAGCCGCGCCGCCCTACCTATACCGAGCCGCGCCGCCCTACCTGTACCGAGCCACGCCGCCCTACCTACCCTACTGCTCCTACTGCTTTTCCTACTGCTGCTACCATGGCGAGCCCTCCTGTCCTAGCCTTCGATACTGAGGGCCGCCCTGTGAAGTTCGACACCTGGCTTGATGACCTACACCTCTTCCTACAGCTCACTGCCAAGGAAGACATCTCGCTGTACGATCATGCCTTAGGCCACGCTACTGCTCCTGCTGCTACTGCTGACAGCACTGCCCGCTCACAGTGGCAGACTCGTGACGCCCATACTCGCTTCGCTATTCGCAACTCTCTGCCGATAGATGAGCGCGAGCACTTTGGGCAGCACAAGACTGCACAGGCACTGTACACTGCTGTCGTTGCCCGCTACTCCTCGCCGGCCTCTGCCGCTCTAGGCCGTCTCTCTCTTCCCTACCTTTTCCCTGACCTAGCTTCCTTCCACACTGTCGCTGATCTCATTACCCACCTCCGCACTAGTGAGGCTCGCTTCCGCGCCGCCATGCCTGATGAGTTCCTTGCCAAGAACCCACCCCCGCTCTGGCTCACTCTCTACCACCTAGTCACGCGCCTCCCTGACACTCTGCGCTCAGTCAGGGACCACTTCCTAGCTCGCTGCCCCACCGAGCTCACCATTGCCCTCCTCGAGAAGGAACTGCTTGCAGCTGAGGCTAGCATAGTCGCTGTAGGTGCCTCTCGCGGTGACCCCCGTACCCCGTTCTTTGAGAGGTGTTCTCCCTCCCCCCTTCTTCCCTCTGTCGCCTCTGCTGCTGCTGTCGACCTCCTTGGTGCTGAGAAGGTCGGGACTGCGTGTGCTTCGAGTGGGCACCGCAGCGGCAAGGGCAAGGGGGGCAAGGGCGGTGGTGGTGACAGCGGGGGTGGCGGTGGTGGGGGAGGTGGTGGTGGCGGGGGGGGTGGCGCGGGTGGGGGAGGTGGCAGCAGTGGGGGGGGTGGCGGCAGCGGCGGGGGAGGTGGCCGGGGCGGAGGAGGTGGTGGGGGTGGCGGTGGACGAGGCAGCGGCCGGGGTTGGGGTGGTCGAGGAGGTGGTAGCGGCGGTGGTGGTCGTGGAGGCACTGGCGGTGGCCAGGGCCAGCAGCACACTCCGTCGCCCCAGGAGGTCCGTGAGTGGTACTCTCAGCACGGGGGGGGGGGGGGGGTGGCCTTAGCTGCACGTACGTCATTCGCACTGGTGACCGCACTGGCCAGCCGTGTGGGGGACCGCACGCCACACAGCGTTGCTTCGCTCGTCTGAACGACGCTTGGCGTGTTCAGTTCCCTCAGGCCACTGAGCTGCCCCGCTGGGTTGATCTCCTGAAGAAGGGGATTGATATTTATGCTCTAGACTTTGATGCTATTCTCACTGCCATGTATGTGATGTCTACTAGTGGAGAGGGTGCTGAGTACCTGAGTGTCCCGCCCGACCCGGGCATTAGGACTAGTGCGTCTGCCGCTCCAGGTACTCACGTGTCCGCTACCCCAGGTGCTGGTGAGGCTGCTGCTCTAGGTGCGTGTACGTCTGCCCCCCCTAGTACTGTGTCGACTGCAGCACTGCACACCTTCACACTGGACTCAGGCGCTTCTCGCTGCTTCTTTCGTGACCGCACTGCCCTTGAGCCGCTTGCTCGGCCGGTTGCTGTCTCCCTTGCTGACCCCTCTGGGGGTCCGGTCATTGCGACCTCTTCCACTGTCCTTCCCTGCCCTGCGGTCCCGTCGGGCACACTGTCAGGTCTCCACCTCCCCTCGTTCTCTACGAACTTGGTGGCAGGATGTGCACTCCAGGACGGGGGTGTTCACCAGCTCACCCCTGCCTACGAGCGCGTGACACACTGCACGTGTGCTCGTACGGGCCGTCACTTGGCTACCTTCACTCGGCAGCCGGGGTCGGACCTTTACACACTGACTACTGAGTCCCCTCAGGTCGCTGCGTCTGCGTCTGCGTCCGCGTCAGGTCAGCTGTCCGCCCCCTGCTCGTGTCGCTCTCTAGCGCACGAGACTGTCCTCTGGCACCACCGACTGGGCCACCCGTCTGTGCAGCGCCTTCGTGCCATGCACTCCCGGTACCTTGTCTCTGGTCTTCCCAGGGTCCTCCCTCCCCTCCCACCCTCGCCTGCTCCTCCCTGTCTTCCCTGTGTCGAGGGGCGGCAGAGCGCCGCCCCTCACTCCTCCTCGTTTCCCCCGACGACTGCTCCTTTGTAGACGCTCCACATGGACGTGTGGGGCCCAGCCCGTGTCCGTGGTCAGGGTCAGGAGAGGTACTTCCTGATCGTTGTTGACGACTACTCGCGCTACACCACGGTCTTCCCCTTGCGAGCCAAGGGTGAGGTCCCTGATGTTTTGATCCCTTGGATCCGCAGAGCTCGTCTCCAGCTCAGCGAGCGTTTCCGCTCGGACTTTCCTGTCCTGCGCTTGCACTCTGACAGAGGTGGTGAGTTCTCCTCCGACCTCTTGGCAGCCTACTGTGCTGAGCACGGCATTGAGCAGTCGTTCACGCTTCCGGCCTCTCCACAGCAGAATGGGGTTGCGGAGCGCCGCATTGGCCTGGTCATGGAGGTCGCTCGTACCTCCTTGATCCATGCGGCTGCCCCCCACTTTCTGTGGCCGTTTGCGGTCCGGTACGCTGCGCATCAGCTCAACCTCTGGCCCCGTGTCTCCTTGCCGGAGACCTCGCCCACACTGCTGTGGACGGGGGAGGTTGGCGATGCGTCACGTTTCCGGGTCTGGGGATCTCGAGCTTTTGTCCGCGATTCGTCTGCGGACAAGCTCTCCTCTCGTGCTGCTCCCTGCGTCTTCCTCGGCTTTGTTCCGGACGTGCCTGGTTGGCAGTTTTACCACGCCACCTCGCGCCGGGTCTTGCCCTCTCAGGACGTCACTTTTGACGAGTCTGTCCCCTACTACCGCCTCTTTCCCTACCGCACTGCCCCGCTCCCACCCCCGCCTCTCTTCCTCGCGCCAGGTGCTGCTGTCGTAGACCCCCTCCCCCCTCAGGGTGCCGCTCCCTCAGGTGTGTCTCAGGTAGACCCGGTCGAGCCTGTTGAGGTTGCTGTCGACTCTCGTCCTGCTGGGGGTGCTGAGCCTGGGGGTGCGGAGACTGGGGGTGCTGAGCCTGGGGGTGCTGACTCTGGGGGTGCTGAGCCTGGGGGTGCGGACTCTGGGGGTGCTGAGCCTGGGGGTGCGGACACTGGGGGTACTGAGCCTGGGGGTGCTGAGCCTGGGGGTGCTGAGCCTGGGGGTGCGGACACTGGGGGTACTGAGCCTGGGGGTGCTGAGCCTGGGGGTGCGGTGACTGGGGGTGCTGAGCCTTGCGGTGCTGGGCCTGAGGGTGCTACACCTGGACGCGACCTCTCCTCGGAGCAGTTGCGTGAGTGGTACTTACAGTACTGCAGCCTCCGGAGTGTTACCTCTGGGACAAGGCGCACTACACGGACTGGGGCTGGTACTTCTCCTCCTAGTCGGGAGCTCCCCTCTCGTGAGCGGATCCGTGAGTGGTACGAGCGCCGTTGCACACTTCGGAGTGGTGCGCCTCCTCTCACGGACCCGCCTGCCCCTGGTGCTACGGACCCGGGCGTTGGAGCTGCTGCTGGTGCTGCGGACCCTGGCGTTGGAGCTGCTGCTGGTGCTGCGGACCCAAGGGTTGGAGGTGCTGCTGGTGCTGAGGACCCGGGCGTTGGGGCTGCGGCTGGTGCTGCGGACCCTGGCGTTGGAGCTGCTGCTGGTGCTGCAGACCCTGGCGTTGGAGCTGCTGCTGGTGCTGCGGACCCTGGCGTTGGAGCTGCTGCTGGTGCTGCGGACCCGAGGGTTGGAGGTGCTGCTGGTGCTGAGGACCCGGGCGTTGGGGCTGCGGCTGGTGCTGCGGACCCTGGCGTTGGAGCTGCGACTGGTGCTGTGGACCCTGGTGTCGGAGTCCCTGCTAGTGCTGAGGACCCGGGCGTTGGAGCTGCGGCAGGTGCTGTGGACCCTGGTGTTGGAGCCACTGCTGGTGCTGAGGACTCGGGCGTTGGTGCTGAGGCTAGTACTGAGGACCTGGGCGTTGGAGCTGCTGCTGGTTCTGGTACTGCCGCTGGGGGTACAGGTGCTGTCCCTGCTGTGTCTGGAGTCGCCGCGCGCCCTCAGCCGTACTTCGTTCCGCTCCTTCAGCAGGTTCTTGGTCTCTCGCCTCCTCCTGGTCCTCCTCCCTTAGCGTGTTCACAGCCTGTCCCGTCACAGTTACAGTTGCAGCCGGCCTCCCCACTACCTGCTCCTTCTCCTTACACTGGTCCTACTGGCGGTCTTACTGAGCGTCGTGAGTCTGCGTCTCGTCCTGCGTCGCCTATCCGTCCTGCTAGCGCTAGTGCTCGTAGTTCGCGCCAGCGTCCTCCTCCTGCCCCTGGCACGCACCGGATGTCTCTACGTCCGTCTACTGCTCCTCTGCGTGCCCCTTTGCCTTCTCCTCCTGCGTCCTCTCTTCCTGCTCTCGCCGACCCTGAGTCAAACTCTCTTCGTGCTGCCAGTCCTACTGTCACGCGTCTCCTTGCTACTGTTGTCACTGACCCTTCTTTCGAGTCTACTGCTGCGTCTGCTCTCGTTACTGAGCTCGTCGACTTTGCTGCTCGCTGTCGCTTAGACTACGCTGCTAGTCTTGTCGCTGAGTCTGAGTCTGTCTGTCCTCCGTCCGTCGGGGGTGAGTGTGCCCTTGGCACGGACGTCCTTGAGGACAGGCAGGAGGAGTTCCAGTGTCTGGCAGCTGCTTCACCTCATCTCGTGTCCGTACTGCTTACCCCTGAGGGAGACCCGGATTCGGAGGCACGGACGTCCTTGAGGACAGGCAGGAGGAGTTCCAGTGTCTGGCAGCTGCTTCACTTGACATCCCGACTCCGCGCTCTTACGCGGAGGCGATAGAGGGTCCCTACTCCTCTCAGTGGCAGGCAGCTATGGATGCAGAGATGGCTTCCTGGAAGTCCACAACCACCTACGTTGACGCTGTCCCCCCTCTTGGGGCGAACATCGTCAGTGGCATGTGGATCTTCAGGGTGAAGCGTCCGCCGGGTTCTCCGCCTGTCTTCAAGGCGCGTTACGTGGCTCGTGGCTTCAGTCAGCGACAGGGAGTTGACTACTTTCAGACCTTCTCCCCCACCCCGAAGATGACCACTCTTCGGGTACTGCTGCACGTTGCTGCTCACCGGGACTACGAGCTGCACTCTCTCGACTTCAGCACAGCTTTCCTGCAGGGCAGCCTGCACGAGGAGATCTGGCTGCGCCGCCCACCTGGCTTCACTGGGTCTTTCCCTCCTGGTACCCAGTGGAGTCTCCGGCGTCCAGTCTACGGTCTCCGCCAGGCGCCACGTGAGTGGCACGACACACTGAGGACTACGCTTGCGGCTCTTGGGTTCGCTCCGTCTACTGCCGACCCGTCGTTGTTTCTGCGCACCGACACCTCTCTGCCGCCGTTCTACATCCTCGTTTACGTCGACGACTTGGTCTTTGCCACAGCTGACACTGCTGGACTCGCCTACGTGAAGTCCGAGCTGCAGAAGAGACACACGTGCACTGACCTAGGTGAACTGCGCAGCTGCCTTGGCTTGCAGATCACCCGGGACAGAGCACGCCGCACCATTACCCTGACTCAGTCACACATGGTGCAGCAGGTCCTTCAGCGCTTCGGCTTCACGTACTCCTCGCCTCAGGCCACTCCTCTGTCTACTCGCCACTCGCTCTCAGCTCTGCCTTCGGATGAGTCCGTAGAGTCGAGTGGCCCGTACCCAGAGCTTGTTGGCTGTCTCATGTACCTGATGACCTGCACACGACCTGACCTTGCATACCCTCTTAGCATTCTTGCACGCTATGTTGCTCCTGGGAGACACCGACCAGAGCACATGGCTGCAGCAAAGAGGGTGTTGCGCTACTTGTGCAGTACGTCGGGCATGGGGCTAGTGCTTGGAGGGCGGAGTCCAGTGGTCCTCACTGGACACGCAGACGCTTCTTGGGCTGACGACCAGGCTACGCAGCGGTCGTCACAGGGTTACACCTTCAGCCTTGGTTCCGGCTCTGTTTCGTGGCGGGCTACTCGCTCGTCTTCTGTTCTTGGCTCCAGTTGTGAGGCTGAGATCTACGCAGGGGCCATGGCTGCTCAGGAGCTTCGCTGGCTCACCTACCTGCTGACCGACCTTGGAGAGCCGCCTCGTTCTCCTCTAGTCCTGTACGTCGAAAACAAGGCCATGCTGGCCTTGTGTCGGGAGCAGAGACTGGAGCACAGAACAAAGCACATTGCTCTCCGCTACTTTCTTGCTCGTGAGCTGCTGCAGCGTGGTCAGTTGCGACTTGCGTACGTGGCCTCTGAGGCCAACACTGCTGATGTCTTCACCAAGGCACTTCCGCCTTGTGATCATCAGCGCTGCTGTACCCAGCTGGGTCTTGTGTCTGTCTTGCCTCACTTGCTCTCCTCTTGACCCTCTTTGTACTGTTACATATATATATCACTGCTCTTGCTTGTTTAGTCTTATATATATATCAGTACTCCTGCATGTGAACTGGCCTTGTGGCCTTGCACTTGTGCTTGGATTGTGTGGTGACGTTGTGATCCACCCTGAGCTTGCTTTGTTTTGCTTTACTTGACTGGTCTTGTGACCCCTAGTTCTCCCCCACTTTGCCTATGGGGGTGTGTCAAACATTATATATGTTGTTGTAGTTGTTTAGGCTACAGTGGGTTAGCCTATAGGGGGTACACATTCCTAGGTTTTGATACTTGTACTCTTTTCACTCTTAGTTCATTCATTCTTGTTCAACAGTAGCCGTCGTGACGTCAGCAGCGCTAGTAGTCCAGGGGTCACCCTTGCTCCGGTAGCCCAGCGATCCTACTGCACCAGCCGCCCGTGGGTCCGTTGCTCCAGCCGCTCGTCTTGGCGGCAGAGTCAGTGTTTCCAGTAGTCCGGATACCCTTGCTTGTTTCCAGTAGCCCGTGCGCGCCGCTCCTGTTGCTGTGTGTCTGCGGCTTCACCAGTCGCCTCCTATCTCCACTCCTCTCACAGTCCCTCCTCCTCACTTGCCCTTTGTGACTGCCTCTAGCTTTGCTTGTGCTTATGAACTTCTTATGCGACTGCTTGCTGTGCTGATCATACCCCACTTTGACTATGGGGGTGTGTCAGAATGCTATAACCGTCTAGTCTGCAGTGGGGTACTCTATAGTGAGTACAACCAAATTTAGGGTTTGCTATATGTATCCTATCTACTGCTAGTGCAATCCCTCTTCTGCTGTTCATTCCTGCTTGCTATCTTGACATCGTCGACATTTCCTGCAACCACAACGTGAAGCAGTTCCTCGGGCTTTACATCTCGTACTCGCCAGAAGCCATTCATCTCTCAGCACCGAAGTACGTAGAGGAACTTGACAAGTGATTCAACAATGCACCTGCACCGCTCTCTACTCCGTACCGCACTCCAGGACCCAACCACAAGCCTGACAACAGAACCCTCTCCCCTGCTAGGCTTCAGACTTATCAGCAGCAATTGGGATGTCTTCTCTTTGCCTCTGTCACCTGCAGGCTAGACCTCTCGTACATCGCGAGTCAGCTAGCCTAATACTCCCGCAAACCAACGTCCGAAAATCACTCTGACCTCCAGCGGGCGCTTCAATTCTTCATCTCCACGCCCAATGTTGGGCTCTGCTACTCCACCATCCCAACCACATCCTTCAATCTCATCGGCTACGTGGATGCTGATCATGCTGCTGATCGCGACAATCGTCGGTCCAGGACCGGCTTCCAATTCCGCCTCGAGCCGAGCGGCCCCATCTCTTGGAGTTCGCAGAAGCAGGAGCTGGTTGCCCTATCATCGGCAGAAGTGGAGTTCATTGCAGCTACAGCAGCTGGTTGCCCTACCTTCAGGAACTGCTGCACGAGGCAAAAACTCCAGCCTCGCCGAATTTTCGCCTGCAATGCGACAACCAAAGCACGATAAGAATCGCGAATAAACCTGGATTCGTCAACCGCACCAAACACATCGCGATGCGGTACTTCTTCGTCAAGGACGAAGTTGACAAGGGTAAGGTTGATCTGACCTACTGCCCGACATGTAACATGGCAGCAGACTTTCTCACAAAGAAACTGCCACGTCAGTAGTACCAGAATTGCTCCGAACTCAGCGGAGTAGTCAAGCGGGTCAAGAACGGCCAGGAGTGAAGGGGGGTGTTACGAATAGTAATCACTGAAACATTACTGTGCCCTCTTCACCACAGCTAACGAAGCACGCACTACCGAGGTTGAAGACGAAAGGGCGGAAGTGACGCGAAAGGTCGCACAGTTACGAAGGCATCCGGACCGTCGGGCAGACAGCATGAGGTAGTAGGAGTGGCAAGGATTCTGCCCGAACAGTTTTGTAACTGTCTGGAGTCGCACGGTTGGAGTTCGCTGTAATAAGGGAATGTACCCCTTAGAGTACATGGCTAGCTAGGTCAATTGGTATTCCTCTACACTATTATTTATAGTGTTGTATTTGCATGTTTTTACTATCTCAAACATTTCACATTCACTCTCATATTGAGGTCAAGGGCCCATCACCACTAAATCAAGTAGTGTGCGAACCTTCCTAAGGTGATCCTGGTTACGATCAACTTCTGATCGCAACAAATATCAGCATGATGCACTAGATATACAAAATTGTTGTGACAGATAAAAATATGTTCAGTTCTGTTGCAGTATTGCGCTGCAGCATCTAAAAGGTTAGGAGGGGGCGCTTGCACGGAGGTGGAGTTGGCTGAATTGTATGATGAATTGGGCTGGGAGGCTTCATCTTGAGCAGGTGTAAGGAATTTTCTCGACATTCCTTAGTGCGTCCTGCTACATACAGCATCAGCCGTTGTTCGCCCGTTACCACTAACGGGGCTTCGCCGACTTCGCGCGCACTGTTTCACCAAACCTCGCACTGCTGGCCCGGTCGTGTCGGCCTAATCTTCGGGACTAGCCCGAGCCTCGCTGCCAGCGTAGCACTAGCTAGCTAGCACGCACCGCGTTACCGTTTGCATGTTTCGCGTATAAACGTTCGCTCATGCCTTCACTCTCATTTTGTACTCGTTTTGACACCTTTGCGCAATTCTCGCTACTTCGATTCATTGCACTCGTAACACTTGGTATTCAGAGCCTCTTTCCTTTCAGACCGCGCATCTCTGCAACCCAGGAAATCATCTTTTGATTTTTCACTCGAAGGGACTCACGCACCTTAGCCCCTAGGAGCCGCTGTCCTTGCGTTTTCTCGTAAACATGTGCAGCCACGACTGCGCCTAGACTAAGACGAGCCGACACCCTTCGGAATGGCCGAACGCATCGACGTCACCACCCTCATGCAGGACCGCCTGGACGAGTTGCTGCGACAACTGCACAAAAGCTCTGAAGAAATCGCGGCATTAGCGGCGGAACGCACCTCCCTGCAAAATGACATTCTACGAGCACGATCTCAAGCACCTGGCACTCCGACACCGCCCGCACCACAGACATCGCAACACGGAAGTGTGGGGCAACCCACGAGCGCGTCCAGTGATGGCGTCGTGCGCCATGACGGAGACGACGACCACGGCACGACACACCCCGACGCGACGAATGCGGCAAGAAGTCAACCTTGAGTCACAATTTCTGTGTCGATCGGCAAATCAGTTCTACCGTCGCCGATGCCGCTAAAGCCGCAGCGTCCGCCATGCTTTGACCCGAGTCAGCGAAGTGGTCCTACCGTTCAGGCGTGGCTATTCACGTTGAACGTTTTCTTCGAAGCGCGAATTACGTCTCGGAGGATACAACGAAGATTCGCTACGCCGTGTCGTTGCTGCGAGGACCCGCCATGGACTGGTGGCGTGTCATTGTCACGAAGCAGGCAGACTACTCGACTCTACCGACACAGGAAGGACAAACTGGACCCTGGGCGCCATCGTTTTTAGTAGAGGTGCCCCAGTATCGCACGTGGGACGCGTAGTGTGAAGGTCTGCACGCTCGTTTCGAGCCAATTGCGGCTTCGATCGCAGCGCGATAGAAGCTCCGCACTTGGCGCCAACTCGGTTCCGTTCAGGACTACACGAGTGGATTTCTGGCGCTATGCGAGCAGGTGGGATACATGCATGAGAGCGAGCGCATCAACCGCTACATCGGCGGCATGAAGCAGGACATCGCTCAAGAAATCCAGCTTCGCGGCGTCACCGGTCTTCAGGAAATTCTCGCTATGGCGGAGAAACTTGACTTCTTCCGCCGACCGAGACCGGGGTCCTACGAAAGCAGCAATTGGGGACATCAGCCTCGTGGGACGAACGAGGGCGCTACGATACGTGCCGTCGCCGCAAATGCCGCTGCCGCGCCATTCAAAGGGCGCTGCTTTGCGTGCAATCGGCCAGGACATCGTAAGAGCGAATGCCCGGAAAACGCTAAGGGAAAGGGGGAAGTTGAGCAGCAGAAACAGACCATGAAGCAAGGAAACGCTGGGAGTCAGTAGCAGATGGGCCCTCTACTAACACGTCACGCCGCTCGCCCGACCCAACCGACCCTCACCTAGTGATTGTGCCGGCTCACGCAATCGACCACACCCGGCCGAATAAGGAGGGTGCTACGGTAGACAGCCCCATACTGCTTAGTGGGAAAATCGGGACAGAATTAGTTAAAATCTTTGTAGACGGAGGAGCCAGCCACAGCCTTATCAACACTGCCACAGCAGGAAAACTGAGTCTGCCACTGCACCGATGCTTACCTGAGATCGACGCAAGACTGGTCGACGGCACGCCGCTGGCGATACGGGAATGTGTGGACCGAGTTCGGATTCGATGCGGGGGTAACTTCACGTTTAGCCAGGAAATGCTCGCAACGACCCTCGACGGAACCAACATTTTACTCGGGCGTGATTGGATGCGACGACACAATCCACGAATCGACTGGACGACGGAGGACTGCACCGTGCGAGTGAACGGTAACAACATCGCCCTACCTCGCTGGGGCTCGCCTGAGTCTTCGTCGGTGCGTGTCAACGTGATCACGATGAAACGCGCCGTAGCGGCATGAGCTGACGTGTACGCGGTCGACATTTGGGAAGCCGAGGCAGCAGACAAAGGGGGGGATTTACAGAAAACTGCTAGCCGACGTACCGGATGATCTAGCAGCACTGTTGAAGCAGTACAGTGACATTTTCCTGGACGACCTACCGACGGGACTGCCACCTCAGCGACCGCACAACCACAGGATAGAACTAGAACCGGGGGCACAGCCAACAGTACAGCGACAGTTCCGACTGACCCAACCCGAACTGGACGAACTGAGGAAGGAGCTGGATTACCTACTCGAGAAGGAGTTCATTCGTCCTAGTTCGTCGCCCTTCGCAACACCGATACTATTCACGCCGAAAAAGGACGGGGGTTTTCGCATGTGCTTAGACTACAGAGCACTAAACAGGGTTACCATAAAATCCCATTACCCCATCCCGCGAGCCGACGAACTGATTGACCAACTGCGCACAGCCCGGGTTTTCTCGAAATTCGACCTTCGGGGAGGTTACCACTAGATTCGCGTCAACCCACTCGACTGCCCCAAGACAGCCTTCCGAACACGCTACGGATCTTTTGAATACACCGTCATGCCCTTCGGACTGACCAACGCCCCTGCCACCTTTCAAATTACCATGAAAAAAGCTTTCCGCCCGCTTTTAGATAAGTGCGTCATCGTGTACCTTGACGACATCCTGATTTACAGCCCCGACAGAGCACAGCACTTACAGGACATCGAAGCAGTTTTTAAGATACTGAGTGAGAACCGCCTACTGACAAAAGCGTCTAAGTGTGAGTTTTTACAGGACCGACTGGAGTTTTGGGACACATTATTTCAGCTGCAAGAGTGGAAATAGACCCGAGAAAGATCGCTACGATTCAAGCATGGCACGCGGCGACCAACTTGACTGAGTTGCAGAGTTTTCAGGGGTTCGTCAACTACGTGCACCGGTTCATCCCCGACATGGCGCAGCTGACTGCCCCGTTGACCGACCTGCTGAGGAAGGGGGTTGAGTACACGTGGGGGGAGAAAGAGAAAGCTGCCTTCTGGCCCTCAAAAATATTTTGTGCTCGCCGCCTGTGCTTCACATCGCAGATCCGCACCGTCCGTTCGAGCTCGTCATCGACGCTAGCGACATCGCTGTGGAAGCAGTACTGTTGCAGGACTTCGAGAACGGCCTCCAGCCAATCGCGTACGAGTCCTACAAACTTCACCCGCCCGAACGCAACTACCCGATACACGACCGCGAGATGTTGGCGATCGTGCACGCGTTCAAGGTGTGGCGATGTTACCTCACGGGAGCAGACGTGACAGTACTGACAGACCACTGATCCCTACAGTACCTTCGCGCCCAACCGAATCTCAACCCATGACAGGTCCGCTGGTTGGACTATCTGGAGTCCAGCTTCCACTACACGGTCACGTACAAAAAAGGCGCATCCAACATCGCCGACGCACTCACACGCCCCACCGCCCAGCTCCACGCCATCCTACTCGCCCAAACCAACCCACTGTTATCAGGCCTATTCACCGACGGATACAGTACCGACCCATTTTTCACGACCGGAAATTCACATCAATTGGCAGAGGCCAAAGGAGTCTATTGTCAGATTTATATGACATAGTTACTGTAGGCTATAGTGGGGTAGCACATATGGGGTGCAGCTTTCTAGGGTTTGTACTTGTACCCAACTTTCACTTAGTCATTTCATTCTCGTTCAGTTTCTCATGGTATCGAGCAGGTTCCCCTGAAAGAACTGTTCCTAGGGCCCACCACCTTTTTTCCTGCCCGGAGCGCGCTCTACACTGCCCGAGTCGCGCTCCCCTCTCACGGCCCCGTCGAGCCGCCCTTTCGACCCTGTCGTGTCGCGCTTGCGGCCCCGTCGCGCCGCCCTCGCGGCCCTTTCACGCCGCCCTCGCGGCCCTTTCTAGCCGCCCTCGCGACCCCCCCCTCCTAGCTGCCCTAGCGGCCCCGTCGCCTACCCCTGCGGCCCCGTTGCCTACCCCTATGGCCGCGGCGCCGCCCTTCCCTGCCTCCGCGCCGCCTCTGCTGGCCCCGTCGCCTACCCCTGCGGCCCCGGCGCCGCCCTTCCCTGCCTCGGCGCCGCCTCTGCTGGCCCCGTCGCCTACCCCTGCGGCCCCGGCGCCGCCCTTCCCTGCCTCGGCGCCGCCTCTGCTGGCCCCGTCGCCTACCCCTGCGGCCCCGGCGCCGCCCTTCCCTGCCTCGGCGCCGCCTCTGCTGGCCCCGTCGCCTACCCCTGCGGCCCCGGCGCCGCCTCTACTGGCACCGACGCCGCTCCACCCGGCCCCGACGCCGCTCCACCCGGCCCCGCCGCCGCTCCACCCAGCCCCAACGCCGCTCCACCCGGCCCCGACGCCGCTCCACCCGGCCCCGACGCCGCTCCACCCGGCTCCGCCGCCGCTCCACCCGGCCCCGACGCCGCTCCACCCGGCCCCGCCACCGCTCCACCCGTCCCCGCCGCCGTCCCCACGCGGCCCCGCCGTCACCACCGAGCCGCCGGCGCCGCCGAGCTGCTGCCGAGCCGCCCGATCCAACCGAGCCGCCCAAGCCGCCGGGTCGCCGAGCCGCCGAGCTGCAGTTGCTGCCGAGCCGCTGTACCGCCGAGCCGCCCGAGCCGCCCGAGCCGCCGAGTCACCGAGCCGCAGTTGCTGCCGAGCCGCCGTAACGCCGAGCCGCCCGAGCCGCCGAGTTGCCGAGCCGCCGAGCCGCCGAGCCACCCGAGCCGCCCTGTCCGGTAAGAGCAGCGCCTCTGTCACTGCACTGCCCTTACCCTACTGTTCGCGTTGCTAGTCTACTGCTGTCATGGCTACCCCTAGTGTCCTCGCTTTTGACGCTGAGGGTCGGGCCATTGACTTTGACGTCTGGGTAGATGACCTGCAGCTTTTCCTACAGTGCGACAGGGCCGACAGTCTTTCCCTCTTTGACCTCACCTCTGGTGCCTCTCCTGCCCCTACTGCTGATGCCGACGCCACTGTTCGCTCACAGTGGGCCACACGCGATGCTGCTGCACGTCTTGCTGTGCGTCGCCACCTGCCTACCTCTGAGCATGCGCACTTTAGCCAGTACAAGAGTGCTCAGACCTTGTACGACGCTGTAGTTGCGCGCTACTCCTCCCCTGCCACTGCTGCACTGAGCCGCCTCATGCTACTGTACCTCTTCCCTGACCTTGCTGCCTTTCCCACAGTCGCTGACCTCATTAGGCACCTCCGCACTAGTGACACTCGCTACCGCGCTGCGCTTCTTGCTGAGTTTTGCGCCAAGAACCCCCCCCCCATGTTCATCACCCTCTACTACATAGTCACCCGGCTCCCTGACTCCCTTCGCGTAGTCAGGGACCACTTCCTCTCAGTTTGCCCCACCACTCTCACCGTTGACCTCCTCGAGAAGGCCCTCCTAGCAGCAGAGAAGAGCATAGTCGCTGTAAGAGCCTCTCGTGGTGACCCTCGCACCCCCATCTTTGAGGGGTGTTCCCCCTCCCCCATTTTGCCCTCTGTTGCCTCTGCTGCTGCGGCCGACCTCGTTGGTTTCGAGTCGGTCGGCGCTGCGTCTGCCCCGAGCGGGAGACGCCGCACCGGCAAGGGCAAGGGGGGGCAAGGGTGCTAGAGGGGCTGGCGGGGGTGGCGGAGGTGGCGGTGGAGGCAGTGGAGGGGGTGGGGGTGGTGGTGGGAGTGGTGGCGGGGGTGGAGGTGTCGGTGGCGGCAGTGGAGGCGGAGGCGGCGACGGCGGTGGCGGTGGGAGCGGAGGCGGCGGAGGTGGCGGCGGTGGAGGAGGCGGCGGCGGAGGAGGTGGAGCTGGTCGGGGTGGCGCTGCGTAGAGGGTCGGCTCCGGTGGTGGTCAGCGCCAGCAGCAGCAGCAGCGCACTCGTGACATCCCCCCCCGTCAGCAGCTCCGTGAGTGGTACGCTGCACGCCAGCGGGGTGGAGGTACTGGTCCGTGCACCTACGTCCTACGCACCGGCGACCGCGCGGGTGAGTAGTGCGGGGGTGCGCACTCCACCCAGCGCTGCTTTGGCCGCCTGACAGACGCTTGGCATCACCAATTCCCTGAGGCCACTGAGATCCCCCGCTGGGGTGAGCTGTCTAGGGCGGGAGTAGCTGTCTTTGACCTTGACTTTGATGCTATTCTTGCTGCCATGTATGATGTGACTATTAGTGATGAGGGTGACTGTTACCGGTGTATTCCGCCCGACCCGGGCATTGAGACTGCTGCTCTAGGTACTGGTGAGGCTGCTGCTCTAGGTGCTAGCGAGGCTGCTGCTCTAGGTGCTCGTGCGTCTGCTCCCTCAGGTGCTGGTGAGTCTGCTCTCTCAGGTACTGCGTCGGCTTCGACCTCCCACACCTTCACCCTTGACTCGGGGGCTTCTCGCTCCTTCTTTCGAGACCGCACCACACTCACGCCGCTTAGCCGGCCAGTTGCAGTTTCTCTGGCAGACCCCTCTGGGGGTCCTGTCCTTGCTCACTTCTCCACTGTCCTCCCGCGTCCGGCTGCCCCCTCTGGCACCCTGTCTGGTCTTTACCTGCCCTCGTTCTCTACAAACTTGGTGAGTGGTGCTGACCTATAGGATGCGGGGTTCACCAGTTCACTCCTGCGAGTCAGCGGGTGACCCACTGCACGGACGCTCGGACAGGTCGACACCTGGCCACGTTTACACGTCGGCCGGGGTCGAGCCTGTACACACTGACCACTAGGTCTCCTCCAGTCACTGCGTCTGGTCAGGTAGCTGCGTCGGGTCAGGTGTTTGCTGCAGCGTCCGGGTCTGGTCCTGAGTCTGCCCCCTGCTCGTGTCGCCTCCTGTCTCACGAGACTCTCCTCTGGCACCACCACCTTGGTCACCCCTCCCTGCTTCGTCTCCGAGGCATGGCCTCCCGTGTCCTTGTCTCTGGTCTTCCCCGGTCCCTCCCTCCCCTTCCTCCGGGGCCTGGCCCTACCTGCGTCCCCTGTGTCGAGGGGCGGCAGCGGGCTGCACCTCACTCCTCCCAGTTTCCTCCGACAGAGGCCGCGCTGCAGACGCTTCACATGGACGTGTGGGGCTCGGCCCGCGTCCGTGGACAGGGTCACAAGCGCTACTTCCTGCTGGTGGTTGACGACTACTCGCGTTACACCACAGTCTTCCCCTTGCGCAGCAAGGGTGATGTCACTATGGTGTTGATCCACTGGATCCGCGCAGCTCGTCTCCAGCTCAGGCAAAGCTTCGGCTCGGACTTTCCTGTTCTGCGTCTGCACTCTGACAGAGGCGGAGAGTTCTCCTCTGGCCTTCTGCGAGCCTACTGTCGTGCACAAGGCATCCGCCAGACCTTCACGCTTCCGGACTCTCCACAGCAAAATGGGATTGCTGAGCGCCGCATTGGCATGGTCATGGACGTCGCCCGTACGTCCATGATGCATGCGGCTGCCCCCCATTTTCTGTGGCCGTTTGCGGTTCGGTACGCGGCGCATCAGATCAACCTTCACCCCAGGGTCTCCATGCCGGAGACCTCCCCAGTTTTGCTGTGGACGGGGAAGGTAGGCGATGCGTCTGTGTTCCGTGTCTGGGGATCTCGGGCGTTTGTCCGCGTCTTGTCTTCGGACAAGTTGTCCCCTCGTGCTGCTCCTTGCGTCTTCCTTGGCTTCCCCCCTGACGCGCCAGGGTGGCAGTTCTACCACCCCAACTCTCGCCGTGTTCTGTCCTCCCAGGACGTCACGTTTGACGAGTCGGTCCCCTACTACCGCCTCTTCCCCTACCGTACTCCGTCCCTCCCCCCGCCACCGCTCTTCCTTGTGCCAGGTCCCCCCCCGGTAGACCCCCTCCCCTCTCAGGGTCCTGCCCCTTCAGGTGTGTCCTAGGTAGACGCAGTCGAGCTTGTCGAGGTTACTGGTGACTCTCGTGCTGCTGAAGGTGCTGAGCCTGGGGGTGCTGACTCTAGGGGTGCTGAGCGTGTGGGTGCTACGCCTGGGGGTGCTGAGCCTGAGGGTGCTTCTACTGGGGGTGCTGAGCTTGGGGGTGCTGAGCTTGGGGGTGCTACCACTGAGGGTGCTGAGCCTGGGGGTGCTACGCGTGGAGGTACTGAGCCTGGGGGTGCAGAGCCTGAGGGAGCTGGGCCTGCTGGTGCTGTGCTTGGCGGTTCTCCGGGTGCTTCGTCGTGTCGAGAGCCACTCTCTCCACAGGAGCTGCGTAAGTGGTTTGCCCGGCGCTGGAGGCGAGCTGCTGGAGCTGGAGGTGCTGCGGATACTGGAGGTTCTGTTGCTGCTGAGGGAGCTGGTGCCACGGGTCTCGGAGGTGCTCGTACTGGGAGTACTGGAGCTGCTGGGCCTGCGGGTACTTCTGGAGCTGGAGTTGCTGCGAGTGTTGGCGCGGAGGCTCCTGCTGTCGGTCCTGGAGGCGGTCCTGCTGGGGGTACCACTGGTGCTGCTGGAGGTACTGGAGCTGGAGCTGCTACGCGTGCTGGTGCTGCCACTGGGGGGGCTGGTGCTGTCCCTGCTGTGTCTAAAGTCGCCGCACGGCCTCGGCCGTACTTCGTTCCGCTCCTTCAGCAGGTTCTTGGTCTCCCGTCTTCTACTGGTCCTCCTCCTCCCTTAGAGTGTCCACAGCCTGTCCCGTCGCAGTTACAGTTACAGCCGGCCTCCCCACTGCCTGCTCCGTCTCCCTACACTGGTCCTATTGGAGGTCTTGCTGAGCGTCGTGAGCCTGCGTCTTGCCCTGCGTTGCCTGTCCGTGCTGCTCGCACAAGTGGTCGCAGTTCGCGTCAGCGTCCTCCTCCTGTCCCTGGCACGCACCGGATGTCTCTGCGTCCGTCCACTGCTCCTCTGCGTGCCCCTTTGCCTTCTCCTCCTGAGTCTTCTCTTCCTGCTCTTGCCGACCCGGAGTCGGACTCTCTTCGTGCTGCCAGTCCTACTGTCACGCATCTCCTTGCTACTATCGTCAGTGACCCTTCTTTTGAGTCCACTGCTACGTCTGCCCTAGTTGCTGAGCTCGTCGACTTTGCTGCTCGCTGTCGTCTAGACTACGCTTCTAGTCTTGTCGCTGAGTCTGAGTCTGTCTGTCCTCCGTCCGTCGGGGGTGAGTGTGCCCTTGGCACGGACGTCTTTGAGGACAGGCGGGAGGAGTTCCAGTGTCTGGCTGCTGCTTCACCTCATCTCGTGTCCGTACTGCTTACCCCTGAGGGAGACCCGGATGCACTTGACATCCCGACTCCGCGCTCTTACGCGGAGGCCGTAGATGGTCCCTACTCCTCTCAGTGGCACGCAGCTATGGATGCAGAGATGGCTTCCTGGAAGTCCACAACCACCTACGTTGACGCGGTTCCCCCACCTGGGGCGAACATAGTCAGTGGCATGTGGATCTTCAGGGTGAAGTGGCCGCCAGGTTCTCCACCTGTCTTCAAGGCGCGTTATGTGGCTCGTGGCTTCAGACAGCGGCAGGGAGTTGACTACTTTCAGACCTTCTCTCCCACCCCGAAGATGACCACTCTTCGGGTGCTGCTGCACATAGCCGCTCAGCGCGACTACGAGCTTCACTCTCTTGACTTCAGCACTGCTTTCTTGCAGGGTAGCCTGCACGAGGAGATCTGGTTGCGCCGCCCACCTGGCTTCACTGGGACTTTTCCTCCTGGCACCCAGTGGAGCCTCCGGCGGCCAGTCTACGGTCTCCGCCAGGCACCGCGTGAGTGGCACGACACACTGAGGACTACGCTTGCGGCTCTTGGGTTTGCTCCCTCTACTGCCGACCCGTCGCTGTTTCTGCGCACCGACACCTCTTTGCCGCCGTTCTACATCCTCGTGTACGTCAACGACTTGGTCTTTGCCACTGGTGACATTGCTGGACTCGCCCACGTGAAGTCTGAGCTGCAAAAGAGACACACGTGCACAGACCTGGGTGAAGTGCGCAGCTACCTTGGCTTGCAGATCACCCGGGACAGAGCACGCCGCACCATTACCCTGACTCAGGCACACATGGTGCAGCAGGTCCTTCAGCGCTTCGACTTCACGTACTCCTCGCCTCAGGCCACTCCTTTGCCTACTCGCCACTCGCTCTCAGCTCTGCCTTCGGATGAG
The DNA here is from genome assembly GCA_948144175.1 of Closterium sp. NIES-65. Taxonomy (NCBI): domain Eukaryota; kingdom Viridiplantae; phylum Streptophyta; class Zygnematophyceae; order Desmidiales; family Closteriaceae; genus Closterium; species Closterium sp. NIES-65. Next base: position 4,073,779 of record CANXME010001052.1, on the reverse strand, counting down.
TCCGTAGAGTCCAGTGGCCCGTACCCAGAGCTTATTGGCTGCCTCATGTACCTGATGACCTGCACACGACCTGACCTTGCATACCCTCTTAGCATTCTTGCACGCTATGTTGCTCCTGGGAGACACAGACCGGAGCACATGGCTGCAGCGAAGAGGGTGTTGCGCTACTTGTGCAGTACGTCGGGCATGGGGCTAGTGCTTGGAGGGCAGAGTCCAGTGGTCCTCACTGGGCACGCAGACGCTTCTTGAGCTGACGACCAGGCTACACAGCGGTCGTCACAGGGTTACACCTTCAGCCTTGGTTCCGGCTCTGTTTCGTGGAGGGCTACTCGCTCGTCTTCCGTTCTCGGTTCCAGTTGTGAGGCTGAGATCTACGCAGGAGCCATGGCTGCTCAGGAGCTACGCTGGCTCACCTACCTGCTGTCTGACCTCGGAGAGCCGCCTCGTTCTCCTCCAGTGCTGTACGTAGACAACAAGGCCATGCTGGCCTTGTGTCTGGAGCAGCGCTTGGAGCACAGAACGAAGCACATTGCTCTCCGCTACTTTCTTGCTCGTGGGCTGCAGCAGCGTGGTCAGTTGCGACTTGCGTACGTGGCCTCTGAGGCCAACACTGCTGATATCTTCACTAAGGCACTTGCGCCTTGTGATTCTCAGCGCTTCTGTACTCCGCTTGGTCTTGTGCCTGCCTTGCCTCACTTGCTCATTTCTTGACCTTGCTTGTACTGTCACATATATATACTCCTGCACTTGCTTGTTTAGCCTTTTATATATATATGTGCTCCTGCATGTGAACTGGCCTTCTGGCCTTGAACTTGTGCTCGGAATGTGTGGTGGCTTTGTGATCCACCTTGAGCTTTGCTTTGTTCTGCTTGACTGGTCTTGTGACCCCTTGTTCTCCCCCACTTTGCCTATGGGGGTGTGTCAAATCATAATGTTCTGTAGGCTGTAGTGGGGTAGCCTATATGGGGTACACATTTCTAGGGTTGCACATTTGTACCACATTCCATTCCTTAGTGCACTCATTCTCGTTTCAATTCTCTCAACTTGCCCTCTGTGATTAGCTCTAGCCTTTCTTACCTATTGTGAACTCTTGCTCTATGCCTGCATGCTGTACTGATTATACCCCACTTTGACTATGGGGGTGTGTCAGATTATAATGCATGTCTAGTCTGTAGTGGGGTACTCAAAAGTGAGTATAACCCTTTTAGGGCTTACTACTTGTATCCCCCTCCTTTCTAGTTACAACATTCTCTTTTCTAAAATCTCTCGACATTTTCCTTACCCTCGAACTTCACCACTAAGTCACTTAAACCCATGGCTCCTAAGCCAACTAAACTCTAGTACCTGAACACACGGCAAGACACACCCCGACGCGACGAATGCGGCCAGGACTCAGCCTCGAGTCACGATTTCAGTGCCGGCCGGCGAATCAACTCTTCTGTCGCCGATGCCGCTAAAGCCGTAGCGTCTGCCATGCTTTCACCCAAGTCAGCGGGGTGGTCCTACCGTTCAGGCGTGGCTCTTGACGTTGAACGTCTTCTTCGACGCAAACTGAGTCTCGGAGGATACGGCGAAGATTCGCTACGCCGTGTCGTTGCTGCGAGGACCCGCCATGGACTAATGGCGCGTCATCGCCACGAATCTGGTGGACACGGGAAGGACAAACCGGACCCTGGGCGCCGTCGTATTTCGTGGAGGTGCCCCAGTATCGCACGTGGGACACGTGGTGCGCAGGTCTGCGCGCTCGTTTCGAGCCAATCGCGGCTTCGATCGCGGCGCGACAGAAGCTCCGCACTTGGCGCCAACTCGGTTCCGTCCAAGATTACACGAGCGAATTTCTGGTGCTATGCGAGCAGGTGGGATATATGCAGAAGAGCGAGCGCATTGACCGCTACATCGGCGGCCTGAAGCAGGACATCGCTCAGGAAATCCAGCTTCGCGGTGTCACCGACTTTCAAGAAATTCTCGCTATGGCGGAGAAACTTGACTTCTTCCGCCGACCGAGACCGGGGTCCTACAGAAGTAGCCATTGGGGACATCGGCCTCGTGGGACGAACGAGGGCGCCACGATACGTGCCGTCGCCGCAAATGCCGCTGCCGCACCGTTCAAACGGTGCTGCTTTGCGTGCAATCGGCCGGGACATCGCAAGATCGAATGCCCGGAAAACGCTAAGGGAAAGGGGGAAGCTGAGCAGCAGAAACAGACCAAGCAGCAGGGAAACGCTGGGAGTCAGTAGCAGACGGGCCCTCTACTGACAAGTCACGCTGCTCGCCCGACCCAACCGACCCTCACCGAGTGATTGTGCCGGTTCACGCAATCGACCACACTCGGCCGAATAAGGAGGGGACTACGATAGACAGCCCCATACTGCTTAGTGGGAAATTCGGGACGGACTTCGTTAAAATCTTCGTAGACGGGGGAGCTACCCACACCCTCATCAACACTGCTACAGCACGAAAACTGCGACTGCCACTGGACAGATGTTTACCCGCGATCGACGCAAGATTGGTAGACGGCACGCCGCTAGCAATACGGGAACGCGTAGACCGGGCTCGGATTTGATGTGGGGGTAACTTCACATTTAGCCAGGAAATGCTCGCAACGACCCTCGACGGAACCGATATTTTACTCGGGCGTGATTGGCTGCGACGACACAACCGGCAAATCGACTGGACGACGGGTGACTGCACCGTGCGAGTGAACGGTAACAACATCGCCCTACCTCGCTGGGGCTCGCCTGAGTCTTCGTCGGTGCGTGTCAACGCGATCACGATGAAACGCGCCGTAGCGGCAGGAGCTGTCGTGTACGCGGTCGACATTCGGGAAGCCGAGGCAGCAGACAAAGGAGGGGATTTACAGAAACTGTTGGCCGACATACCAAGTGACCTGGTAGCACTGTTGAAGCAGTACAGCAACATTTTCCCGGACGACTTACCGACGAGACTGCCACCTCAATGACCGCACGACCACAGGATAGAGTTAGAACCGGGGGCACAGCCAACAGTACAGCGACAATTCCGATTGACCCAGCCCAAACTGGACGAACTGAGGAAGCAGCTTGATTACCTGCTCGAGAAGGAGTTCATTCACCCTAGTTCGTTGCCTTTCGCAGCACCGATACTGGTCACACCGGAAAAAGACGGGGGATTTCGCATGTGGATAGACTACAGAGCACTGAACATGGTTACCAACAAATCCCGTTAACCCATCCCGCGAGCCGACGAACTGATCGACAAATTGCGCACAGCCCGAGGGGGTTACCACCAGATTCGCGTCAACCCGCCCGACTGCCCTAAGACCGCATTTCGCACACGCTACGGATCCTTCGAATACACCGTCATGCCCTTCGGACTGACCAACGCCCCCGCCACTTTCCAAATGACCATGAACGAAGCTTTCCGCCCGCTCTTAGATAAGTGCGTCATAGTCTACCTAGACGACATACTAATTTACAGCCCTAACAGAGCACAGCACCTACAGGACATCGAAGCAGTTTTTAAAATACTGAGTGAGAACCGCCTCCTGACAAAAGCGTCTAAGTGTGAGTTTTTTGGACACGTTATTTCAGCTACAGGAGTGGAAATAGACCCGAAGAAAATCGCGACAATTCAAGCATGGCACGCGCCGACCAACTTGACCGAGTTGCAGAGTTTTTTGGGGTTCGTCAACTACGTGCGTCGGTTCGTCCCCGACATGGCGAAGCTGACTGCCCCGCTGACAGACCTGCTGAGGAAGGGGGTTGAGTACACGTGGGGGGAGAAAGAGCAAGCTGCCTTCTCGGCCCTCAAAAACATTTTGTGCTCACCGCCCGTGCTGCAAATCGCAGACCCACACCGTCCGTTCGAGCTCGTCACTGACGCAAGTGACATCGCTGTGGGAGCAGTACTGTTGCAGGATTTCGGGAACGGCCTCCATGTTAAAGAACGAGGAATGTGTGCACTAGGAAACAGGTGGGTACAAGTAGGAAAACCTATTAGTGTTGTACCCCATATTGTCTACCCCACTACAGCCTACACAGACTATAGCATATAAGTTTGACACACCCCCATAGGCAAAGTGGGGGAGAATAAGAGGTCACAAGACCAGTCAAGCAAAGCACAGTAAGCTCAGGGTGGATCACAATGTCACCACACATTCTGAGCACAAGTTCAAGGCCACAAGGCCAGTTCGCATGCAAGATCATATATAAAGGCAAACAAGCAAGTGCAGGTATAGATAGATCACAGTACAAGAAAGGTCAAGAAGTGAGCAAGTGAGGCCAAGTAGGCACAAGACCTAGCATCGTACAGAAGCGGTGATGATCACAAGGCGGAAGTGCCTTGGTAAAGATGTCAGCAGTGTTGGCCCCAGAGGCCACGTAAGCAAGGCGCAGCTGACCACGCTGCTGCAGCTCACGGGCAAGGAAGTAGCGAAGAGCAATGTGCTTCGTTCTGTGCTCCAGTCTGTGCTCCCGACACAAGGCCAGCATGGCCTTGTTGTCTACATACAAAACTGGAGGAGAACGAGGCGGCTCTCCTAGGTCAGCCAGCAAATAGGTGAGCCAGCGTAGCTCCTGTGCAGCCATGGCCCCCGCGTAGATCTCAGCTTCACAGCTAGAGCCGAGAACAGAAGACGAGCGGGTAGACCGCCGCGAAACAGAGCCGGAACCAAGGCTGAAGGTGTAACCCTGTGACGACCGCTGCGTAGCCTGGTCGTCAGCCCAAGAAGCGTCTGCGTGACCTATGAGGACCACTGAACGCCGCCCTCCAAGCACTAGCCCCATGCCCGGCGCACTGCACAAGTAGCGCAACACCCTCTTCGCTGCAGCCATGTGCTCTGGTCAGTGTCTCCCAGGAGCAACATAGCGTGCCAAGATGCTAAGAAGGTATGCAAGGTCAGGTTGAGTGCAGGTCATCAGGTACATGAGGCAGCCAACAAGCTCTGGGTACGGGCCACTCGGCTCTACGGACTCATCCGAAGGCAGAGCTGAGAGCGAGTGGCGAGTAGACAGAGGAGTGGCCTGAGGCGAGGAGTACGTGAAGTCGAAGCGCTGAAGGACCTGCTGCACCATGTGTGACTGAGTCAGGGTAATGGTGTGCTGTGCTCTGTCCCAGGTGATCTGCAAGCCAAGGTAGCTGCGTAGTTCACCCAGGTCTGTGCACGTGTGTCTCTTCTGCAGCTCCGACTTCACGTGGGCGAGTCTAGCAGTGTCAGGAGTGGCAAAGACCAAGTCGTCGATGTACACGAGGATGTAGAACGGCGGCGAAGAGGTGTCGGTGTGCAGAAACAGGGATGGGTCGGCAGTAGAAGGAGCAAACCCAAGAGCCGCAAGTGTAGTCCTTAGTGTGTCGTGCCACTCACGGGGCGCCTGGCGGAGACCGTAGACTGGCCGCCGTAGGCTCCACTGGGTACCAGGAGGAAACGACCCAGTGAAGCCAGGTGGGCGGCGCAGCCAGATCTCCTCGTGCAGGCTGCCCTGCAAGAAAGTTGTGCTGAAGTCAAGAGAGTGAAGCTCGTAGTCGCGCTGAGCGGCGAAGTGCAGCAGCACCCGAAGAGTGGTCATCTTCGGGGTGGGAGAGAAGGTCTGAAAGTAGTCAACTCCCTGTCGCTGACTGAAGCCTCGAGCCACGTAACGCGCCTTGAAGACAGGCGGAGAACCCGGCGGCTGCTTCACCCTGAAAATCCACATGCCACTGACGATGTTCGCCCCAGGTGGGGGAACCTCGTCGACGTAGGTGCCTGTGGACTTCCAGGAAGCCATCTCTGCGTCCATGGCTGACTGCCACTGTGAGGAGTAGGGACCCTCGATCGCCTCAGCGTACGATCGAGGAGTCGGGATGTCTGGTGCATCCGCGTCTCCCTCTGGGGCAATCAGCGTGGACACGAGATGAGGCAAAGCAGCAGCAAAACACTGGAACTCCTCCTGCCTGTCCTCAACGACGTCCGTGCTAAGAGCACACTCACCCCCGACGGACGGAGGACAGACAGACTCAGACTCAGCAACCAGACTAGCGGCGTAGTCTAGACGACAGCGCGCAGCAAAGTCGACAAGCTCAGCAACTAAGGCAGACGCAGCAGTGGACTCAAAGGAAGGGTCAGTGACAACAGTAGCCAGGAGACGCATAATAGTAGGACTGGCAGCACGAAGAGAGTTAGACTCCGGGTTAGCAAGAAAAGGAAGAGAGGACTCTGGAGGAGACGGCAACGGGACACGCAAAGGAGCAGTGGAAGGACGCAGTGCCATCTGGTGTGTGCCTGGGACCGCAAGAGGACGCGAAGGTGGAACACGACTACTAGTGCGAGCAGCACGAACAGGCGACGCAGGACGAGACGCAGGCTCGCGACGCTCAGTAAGACCTCCAGTAGGACCAGTGTAGGGAGAAGGAGCAAGAAGGGGGGAGGCGGGCTGTAACTGTGACTGCGACTGGACAGGCGGTGGACACTCTAAGGGAGGAGCAGGACCAGTAGAAGGCGGAAGACCAAGAACCTGCTCAAGGAGCGGAACGAAGTACGGCCGCGGCCGCGCAGCGCCTCCAGAATCAGCAGGGAAAGCACCAGTACCCCCAGCGGCAGCACCAGCGCCAGCAGCACCTCCAGCTCCAACAGCGCCAACTCCAGCACCCTCAGAAGCACCAGCGCCAGCAGCACCTCCAGCGCCAACACCCCCAGCAGCTCCAGCTCCAGCAGCTCCAGCTCTAGCAGCTCTAGCAGCACCAACTCCAGCAGGACCGCCAGCTCCAGTACCGCCAGCAGCTCCAGCACCAGGAGCGCCTCCAGACCCAGTAGCTCCAGTACCTCCAGGACCTACAGCAGCACCAGCCGCACCCCCAGTCCCAGCAGTTCCAGTACCGCCAGTGCCGACTAGAGGGTCAGCAGCAACAGTAACACCTCCAGCTTCTGCAGCACGGCTCCAGCGCCGGGAAAACCACTCGCGCAGCTCCTGTGGAGAGGGTAGCTCCCGCCTCGACGAAGCACCCGAAGGGCCCCCAAACCCAGCACCTCCAGAGGCCACACGAGCAGACCCAGCACCCCCAGGCTCCGCACCCCCAAGCTCAGCACCCCCAGGCTCCGTACCCCCAGGCTCCACACCCCCAGGCTCAGCACCCCCAAGCTCCGCACCCCCAGGTTCCGCACCCCCAGGCTCAGAACCCCCAGGCTAAGCACCCCCAGACTCAGCACCCCCAGACTCAGCACCCCCAGGCTCAGCACCCCTAGGCTCAGCACCCCTAGCAGCACCAGACTCAACAGCTACCTCGACAGGCTCGACTGCGTCTACCTGGGACACACCTGACGGGGCAGGACCCTGAGGGGGGAGAGGGTCTACCGGGGGAGGACCTGGCGCAAGGAAGAGCGGCGGCGGGGGGAGGGGCGCAGTGCGGTAGGGGAAGAGACGGTAGTAAGGCACCGACTCGTCAAAGGTGACGTCCTGGGAGGACAAAACACGGCGCGAGGTGGGGTGGTAAAACTGCCAACCAGGCGCGTCAGGGGGGAAGCCAAGGAAGACGCAGGGAACAGCACGGGGGGACAGCTTGTCCGCAGACAAGTCGCGGACAAACGCCCAAGATCCCCAGACACGAAACGCAGACGCATCGCCAACCTTCCCCGTCTACCGCAGGGTGGGGGAGGTCTCTAGCAAGGAGACCCGGGGCTAAAGGTTGAGCTGATGCGCTGCGTACTGAACTGCAAACGGCCACAGAAAATGGGGAGCAGCCGCATGGATCATGGACGTACGAGCGACGTCCATGACCATGCCAATGCGGCGCTCAGCAATCCCATTTTGCTGTGGAGAGGCCGGAAGCGTGAAGGTCTGGCGGATGCCCTGTGCACGACAGAAGGCTCCCAGAAGGGCAGAGGAAAACTCCCCGCCTCTGTCAGAGTGCAGACGCAGAACAGGAAAGTCCGAGCCAAAACTCTCTCGAATCTGGAGACGAGCCGCGCGGATCCAGTCGATCAACACCTCAGTGACGTCACCCTTGTTGCGCAAGGGGAACACCGTGGTGTAACGCGAGTAGTCGTCAACCACCAACAGGAAGTAACGCTCGTGACCCTGGCCACGGACGCGGGCGGGGCCCCACACGTCGATATGAAGAGTCTGCAACGGAGCCTCTATCGGAGGAAACTCGGAGGAGTGAGGGGCGGCGCGCTGCCGCCCCTCGACGCAGGGAACGCAGGTAGGGGCAGGCCCCGGAGGGAGGGGAGGGAGGGACCGGGGGAGACCAGAGACAAGGTAACGGGAGGCCATGCCTTGGAGACGAGGCAGGGAGGGGTGACCAAGGTGGTGGTGCCAGAGGAGAGTCTGGTGGGATAGGAGACGACACAAGCAGGGAGCAGACTCAGGACCAGACCTGGACGCTGCAGCAAACACCTGACCCGACGCAGCTACCTGACCAGACTCAGCAACCGGAGGAGACTCAGTAGTCAGTGTGTACAGGCTCGACCCTGTCTGACAGGTAAACATGGCCAAGTGTCGGCCAGTCCGAGCACACGTACAGTGGGTCAACCGCTGACTCGCAGAAGTGAACTGGTCAACCCCCCCATCCTGTAGATCAGCACCACTCACCAAGTTCGTAGAGAACGAGGGGAGGTAGAGACCAGATAGGGTGCCAGAGGGGGCCGCCGGACACGGTAAGACAGTGGAGAAGTGGGCAAGGACAGGACCCCCAGAGGGGTCCGCCAGGGAGACCGCAACTGGCTGACTAAGCGGCGTAAGCGTGGTGCGGTCTCGAAAGAAGGAGCGGGAAGCACCCGAGTCAAGGGTGAAGGTGTGTAAGGCCTGAGCCGACGTGGTACCTGAGAGTGCAGACGCACCAGTACCTGGGGCAGCAGACTCACCACCACCTGGAGCAGCAGACGCACTAGCACCTAGAGCAGCAGCCTCACCAGCACTAGAGCAGCAGTCTCAATGCCCGGGTCAGGCGAAACACACAGGTAGCAGTCACCCTCATCACGAGTACGCAATGTATACATGGCAGTGAGGATAGCATCATAGTGAAGAGTATAGATATCTACCCTCAGCCTAAGCAGCTCCACCCAGTCGGGGAGCTCAGCCGCGTCGCCAAACTCCGTACGCCAGGCGTCGCTCAGACGGGCGAAGCAGCGGGACTCTGCGTGACCAAAAGTCCCGCAAGGGTGACCAGTCCGAGCACTAGTGCGAATGACGTACGGACAACGAGCAGTACCCCGTGACCCGTCACGCTGAGCGTACCACTCACGAAGCTGCTAAGGCGAAAGGACCGCGCACGGAGGACGCTGTAGCTGCACCTGGCCACAACAAGCAGCTGCCGAACTACTCACTCCAGGACGACTCCCACTACGGCCACCCCGACAACCTCAAGTAGCGTACCACTCACGAAGCTGCTGGGGCGTGAGGGACTCACGCGGACGTCGCTGGAGCTGCATCTGGCCACCGCCAGGAGCAGCAGGAGTAGTGGTAGCCGCAGTAGCAGCAGCAGTAGCAATAGCAGTAGTCGCAGCGCGGCCACCCCTACAACCCCAACTAGCGTACCACTCACGAAGCTGTTGGGGGGCGAGGGACTCACGCGGACGGCGCAAGAGCTGCATCTGGCCACGCCAGGAGCAGCAGTAGCAGCAAGAGCAGCAGTAACAGCAGTACCGGCAGGGCAGTGCTCACTAGTGGCGAGAACGGCAGGCGTACGACGGCGGCAATGGCGAGACCGCTACCACTGTAGGGCGAGGGCTCCGCGGCAGCTGCAGGGGTGGCTGTTCCAGAGGCGGGTGCTGCAGGGGCGGCTGCTGCAGGGGCGGCTGCTCCAGGGGCGGTTGCTGCAGTGGCGGCTGCTGCAGGGGCGGCTGCTGCAGGGGCTGCTGCTCCAGGGGCGGCTGCTGCAGGGGCGGCTGCTCCACGGGCGGCTGCTGCAGGGGCGGCTGCTCCAGGGGCGGCTGCTGCAGGTGCGGCTGCTCCAGGGGCGGCTGCTGCAGGGGTGGCTGCTCCAGGGGCGGCTGCTGCAGTGGCGGCTGCTCCAGGGGCGGCTGCTGCATGGGCGGCTGCTCCAGGGGCGGCTGCTGCAGGGGTGGCTGCTCCTGGGGCGGCTGCTGCAGTGGCGGCTGCTCCAGGGGCGGCTGCTGCAGGGGCGGCTGCTCCACGGGCGGCTGCTGCAGGGGCGGCTGCTCCAGGGGCGGCTGCTGCAGTGGCGGCTGCTCTAGGGGCGGTTGCTGCAGGGGCGGCTGCTCCAGGGGCGGCTGCTGCAGGGGCGGCTGCTCCAGGGGCGGCTGCTGCAGTGGCGGCTGCTCCAGGGGCGGCTGCTTCAGGGTCGGCTGCTCCAGGGGCGGGTGCTGCAGGGGAGGCTGCTCCAGGGGCGGCTGCTGCAGTGGCGGCTGCTCCAAGGGCGGCTGCTGCAGTGGCGGCTGCTCCAGGGGCGGCTGCTGCAGGGGCGGCTGCTTCAGGGGCGGCTGCTGCAGGGGTGGCTGCTCCAGGGGCGGCTGCTGCAGTGGCGGCTGCTCCAGGGGCGGCTGCTTGAGGGGCGGCTGCTCCAGGGGTGGCTGCTGCAGTGGAGGCTGCTCCAAGGGCGGCTGCTGCAGTGGTGGCTGCTCCAGGGGCGGCTACTGCAGTGGCGGCTGCTCCAAGGCGCGGGTTAGGGCAGGGCGCTGCGGTGGGCAGGGGTGACGCCACGCGGGTCCCGCAGGGGCGTCGCAACGCACAGGAGCCGCGCCTCGCGGGTCCCGCAGGGGCGTCGCGACGAGGCAGGGGCGACGCGGCGGGGCCGCGACTGGCGACGGGGCGGGGCCGCGACTGGCGACGGGGCGAGGCCGCGACTGGCGACGGGGTGGGGCCGCGACTGGCAACAGGGCGGGGCCGCTACGGGCAGCGGGGCGGGGCCGCGAAGGGGCCGCGAAGGGAGCCGCGAAGGGGCGGCGAGGGGGCCGTGAGGGGGCCGCGAAGGGGCCGCGAAGGGGCCGTGAAGGGGCCGCGACGGGAGGCCGCGAAGGGGCCACGAGGGGCCTGAAGGGGCCGCGAAGGGCCGTGAGAGGGGCCGTGAGAGGCCGTGAGAGGGGCCGCTACGGGGCCGTAAGGGAGCGCGACGGGCCACTAAGGGCAGGGGACGCGACGGGAGGGTAGGCACACGGGGCGCGACTCGGGCAGGGGCGAAGCGCGCTGCAGGAAAAAAAATCGATATTCGGTGGACCCTAGGAAACGTTCCCACTAGGGAACCTGCTCTATACCATGTTAAAGAACGAGGAATGTGTGCACTAGGAAACAGGTGGGTACAAGTAGGAAAACCTGAAAGTGTTGTACCCCATATTGTCTACTCCACTACAGCCTACACAGACTATAGCATATAAGTTTGACACTCCAACCAATCGCGTATGAGTCCCGCAAGCTGCACCCGCCCGAACGCAACTACCCGATACACGACCGCGAAATGTTGGCGATTGTGCACGCGTTCAAGGTTTGGCGGTGTTACCTGACTGGCGCCGACGTGACAGTACGGACAGACCACCGATCACTACAGTACTTACGCGCCCAACCGAATCTCAATCCACGACAGATTCGCTGGTTGGACTACCTCGAGTCCAACTTCCACTGTACGGTTACGTACAAGAAAGTTGCATCCAACATCGCCGACGCACTCACCCGCCCTACCGCCCAACTCCACGCCATCCTACTCGCCCAGACCAACCCGCTTTTAACAGGCCTATTCACCCACGGATACCGCACCGACCCATTTTTCACGACTGGAAACTCACATCAACTGGCAGAGGCTAAAGGAGTTTATTACGTAAAAACAGGCACCAACCGCATCTGGGTACCCGCGTACTCACTACTGAGGGAGCTGCTACTGCAGGAGGCACACGACGGAATTACCTCGGGACATTTTGGGGTAGAAAAAACGCGACACCAACTGCAGCGGTATTACTACTGGCCGGAGTTGTTGACCGACGTGCAGCAGCACGTGGGCTCGTGCCCCATGTGTCAGCTGATGAAAAGCTCGAGGAAGCGAAAGGCGGGTCAATTGCAGCCGATACCACCGCCCGAGCGTGCCTGGCAGCAGGTCACCATGGACTTCGTCACAGGGTTACCTTCGAACCCTGGGGGTAACGACGCGGTGATGGTCGTTGTTGACAGGTTGACGAAGATGGCACACTTCGCTGCGTGCAAAAAGTCGATCTCAGCCGAGGAAACCGCTCGTCTGTTCATCGTAGCTGTTGTTTGCCTGCACGGGATACCAGCAGCAATTATCAGCGACAGGGACACGAAGTTCATCAGCAACTTCTGGAAGAACCTCTGGGAGCAGTTCGGGACCAAGCTACAGTTCAGTTCGTCGTACCACCCCGAGACCGACGGTCAAACGGAGCGGACGAATCAGACGATGGAGCAGTTGATTCATGCCACATGCGACGACCCCACGACCTGGGAGCAGCAGCTGCTGCTGATCGAGTTCGCGTACAATAATGCCACGTCAGCGACGACGCAGCAGTCCCCCTTCTACCTGAACTACGGGCAAAACCCTACAGTGCCCATGACGCCGAGTCCGGACAACCCAACACTACGTGCACAGCAATTTGCCGAAATTCTGCAAGCTGCCCGCTCCAGAGCCGCAGAAGCAATTAAAAAAGCAGACGTCATCGCTAAGCGCAACGCTGACCGCCACCGCCGCCCAGTCACATTCCAGTCAGGGGATTACGTACTGCTCGACACGCAAAATCTGCGACTGCCCGACGTACCAAAACTTCGACCGCGCTACTGTGGCCCATTCCAAATCAGCCACATGATCACGCCAGTAACCGCGCACCTACTATTACCGACCGACTGGTACATCTGCCCTTCGTTCCACGTCAGCTTGCTTCGCCCCTACATCCCAACCACAAGCCAGCTGCCTCGCCACCGCCCGCCATCCATGACTCGCCCTGCATCGGAGCCGATCATCGCGCCAGAAAAAATCCTGAGCCATCGGATTCGACACCCCACGGGAATCAAGAGGATTGAATTCCTCGTTCGCTGGAAGGATCGCACGCCAACTGAGGACAGCCGGGTGCCCCTGGCCAACATCGAAAACCACCCTGCCCTGCAAATGTACCTGAGGAGCCGGGGATTCCGCGATATACACGCACTCGCGTAGCGGAGGGGGCTTCTTGAAGGGGGGGGTAGTGTAAGGAATTTTCTCGGCATTCCTTACGGAGCCCGACTACATCGCATACAGCAACAACCGTTGTGTTAGAATATATATGTAACTGCCTGTAGCTGTAGTTTAGTGTAGTTATTATAAACTGTTGGTGGTGCACCTTCTTTGCATGCTCTGTTTGCTATATGTACCCTAGTGCTATAGTGAACACCACCTTTTCCCATTCTCGACTTTCTCCTTGGCACAACTCCCTCGACTTCCCCTTGGCCTAGGCTACTACTAAGCCTAGGCCCTACCTAAACTAAACTACCACTTGTGCTCCTATCTCAGCACGTTGTTCGCCCGTTACTGCTAACGGGGCTTCGCCGACTTCGCGCGCACTGTTTCACCGAACCTCCCACTGCTGGCCTGGCTGTGTCGGCCTACGCTTCGGGACTAGCCCGAGCCTCGTTTCCAGTGTAGCACTAGCTAGCTCGCATGCACCTCGTTACCGTTTGCCTGTTTCGCGTATAAATGTTCGCTCATGCCTTCGCTCATATTTTTGTACTCGTTTTGACACCTTAGCGCAATTCTCGCTACTTCGATTCATTGCACCCGTAACATCTGTTCTCATAAGCAGTTGATGATGATGGAACCTACACCTTTGTGTACAAAATGATTCTTTCAACTGTAACACCATCAGCCACTTTCCCACAAGCACCGTCACCGCCTGCCAAGGCTCGAACCTGTCCGTCAAGAGGTTCTCGCGCGCTTGTACGAAGGAGGTCATCCAACCAAAGGTTTGGAAACCCTCCACAAAAGGAGTTGGATTTGAAGATCTCCCGCGAATGCCAGTGCGCGTTCAAATTGTCAGCGCGCAATGCACCAATGTTGAAAGATTGCGGCTCGTAGTCCAGTCGGCTTCTATCAAAAGCTGAACCAAAATGTGTAACTTCTCCCGCTCACATGCGCCTCCAGTTTTCTGTCCATCTCATCTCACCCACCTCACCTCACCTCATAGATCTGTCCACTTCATCCCCCACCCGCCCTCTGCTGCCCTTCAGCTTCATTAGCATTGGTGGACTTGTGCTGCCGTTGTGTATGCTCGGCACGGCACCTCCCACGCACAGCAACGGACGGCTACACTTTCCCGCGCCATCCCCGCGTGGACACAACTCAGAGGCACATTCTTACCGGTATGTCTGAAATGCTGCCATCGATAGGGCAACAGCAGCCTGACCAGCACCTTGCTTGATGCTGCTGCCACTGTCGTGATCGCCGAAACGAGCAAATGCTCATTTGCGTCGCGTCCCCTCCCTCTGGTCGAGATACAGTGGATAGATTCAGTTCCCCTAATAGTCGGTTTGGCCATCGACGACGGCTCCTGTCCCGTCCCGTGCTCCGCTCCTCCCAGCATCCCCCGCTTTTCCTTCGGATCATGCGCTGGCTCGGCACACCCACTGGTACATTCTAGAATTGGGAATAGGCTGGAATACTGGGCGCGCATTCACATTACGATTCCTTTCAGCGGCGCATCACCACATCACTGCCTCATCACACCATCACATCACTTTTGCCCGTAGAGCGTACACCGCTGACTTATTCTTCCAGGTCTAGTCCTCTTCGGCCACAATCGGCCTGCTAATTCGAACTCGTGAAGTACGGTTCGGTAAGGAAATAATTCGAAAGCCAACAGGTAGACACTCTGCTGGAGTTCGGGTGCTTGGGTATACAACCGTCTAGCCATAGTTTCGTGCCTGCAAGAGCGCGCTTCCGTTAAAGGAGCGCTCCCCAAACACGGTTTTTTATATCGCAAACACGTTAAAACTTCGAGGCCAGACACTTTTCAAACATTAACACAAATGGGCCGTCTGCCACACAGGTCGTCAACTAAGAGCTGCAATCCGTTTGGTTATCGCCGAACCATGCGCTCTCTACTTTCCTCCACTCTCCTGCTCATCCTCATTAGTGTAGCCTCCGCTGAAATGAAGGATCGCTCTCTCTTCGTCCCGTCGCAAGCGCCCCCTGCGGGAACTCTTCAATCGGGCGGTCAGATAACGACGCAGGCTGCGGGCACACCGCGGTATATCAACGTGGGGTATAAAGGCGGGGACTTCAACTACCAATTCAACCCCACGACTAATCTCCGCAGCTGGGCAGCCTCAACAAAAGTTTTCCCGGGCGACATTCTCGGTACGTCGTCTCGAAGAACTCAGTGCCTCTTCTAGTGGGTTGCTTGGTGCGGTTGTGCCGTGTTTCTGTACGGTTCAACCACCGTAGTCGTCGGTCCTTGGTTACTTATATGCTGGCTTCTCTTCGTATGACCAATCTCGAAGGTCGCATTTTTCGCTCACGCGGAGCGACCAGTTGAGTCATGTTCCCCGTTGTCACAAGTGTTCTCTCCTATCCCTCCCCCCTCCCCATCCTTCTCGTCTCCTCCCCCCTTCTCCCCCCTCCCTCAACCCCCCTTTCCCCCCCGGGCCTCCCCCGATTTTCCGCACCGCCAGTATTCAACTACCCGACGCGCACGGACGAGGTGTACCAGTTTTACCGGCAGGCGGACTACGAGATTTGCAACTACGCGCGCGCCGTGCGCGTGTGCAAGAACTGGGACGGCGCCAAGGGGTGCAAGGTGAAGGCGCAGCAAGGCACCATGTACTTTGCGTCGGGCATGCTCGGGCGCTGCCAGCGCAACCAGAAGGTGGCGGTCAAGGTGAAGAGCAAGCCGTACACGGCGCGGAAGATTGTCGTGGGCAAGCCGACGGCGTCGTTCGGGTGGCCGTGGAACCCGCAGGTGGACTACAACCTCTGGATGCAGTCCACCAAGATCTACGTCGGCGATAAGCTCGGTGCGTGCCGCGTGCCGTTATGTCCGGGTTTGCTTTATAAGTGCGCCTTGAGTCGACTGCGAACGACTCAAAAGGTGCGAGTGTTTTTCTCCGCTCTCGCCCCTCCGATTCTGTGATCTCACTGTAATCCCTCTCCCCCCTTTCGCATCCTGCGCCAGTGTTCAAGTACGCGGCGTACATGGACGAAGTGTACATCGTACCCACGTACCAGGACTATGTCAACTGCAAGTACGACAACTACGTGGCGTACTGTAACGCGACGGACGGCGTGGGCGACGGGTGTTTCAGCTCTGCCATCACGGCCAATCCGACCTACTTCGTCTCGGGCTCGTACTCGCACTGCTTCGCGAACAACCAGAGGGTGAGCGAAATTGGGGGTGTTGCTGAAATAGGGTTACTGCATTGGTTTGAGGTTTGCGACGTGGAGTGGTCACGGACAGTCTGACGCCGGCGGGAGGGGCGACGGGACTTGGTCTCGGGTTCGTGCTAGTATTGTTTCGTGAACAATCAGAAGGTGAGTGAGAGGAGAGGGGCTACTGAAAGACTCATGCTAGTACTGATTCCGAAGCGAAGTGCTGGTTGCTGACCAAGGCCGTTGACGTAATATGTGGAGAAGAGAGAGAACGGAGAAAGGGGGAAGTGGCAGCCTAACGTACGAAGAAGAGGCTAGCCGTGGTCCTAAGGTAAAATGGGGTGAGTGCATTGGTGTAGATGTTTCAGCCGATGTTTTTATTCTCTCGCTATGGTCTTTCTGCTACCCATGGTCTTTCAGAGCTCGCCTTTTCCTTACAGATTTCTGCTCGTTCCCCTCCCCTCTTTCCTGAACCTGCAGCTAGCCGTGAAGGGGCTACCGCCGCCCTCGTCATAAAGGTCTGAACAAGTCCTAACACATTCTAGTGGATGGCGCTACTACCAGACTACCACTACCAATAGCACTACCACCACCAGATATACCCCAAAAAATCCTGGATGCAGGTATTCACAGAGCTGCTGATTCCCCGGATCTGTCTAGGTGCAAGGCAAATATTACAGCTCCTTGCATGCTCTTCGGCCTGCTGCCCATTTATGCTTAAAGATATGCTTCCTTGGATGCTCTAGGAGGCTAGATACCATATGGTACTATAACTAGGGGGGACTGGTGTGACTCCGTGAGGAGTGTGAGGTTGTAAACAACTATCCTAAACAGAATTTAGTGTCATTGTTTCTCTTGTGAAAAGTTACGGGTTTCATGTTACGGAGCTGAGCAGTTAAAATGCAGTCAGTGTTTGGCAGTAAATAGATAGTACCCGGAAACTAAAAGAGTGCAGCAATTTTATCCATATGAAATGGTCAACTCATCATGTTATGCAGTGTTTGACGATTACTGCCTAGTTACAAGATAATCTCAAGCATGTTACGACCATATCCTGGTTACATTCTACTCAAAATGTTACCCTGCCATCTGCAGAGCAATGGCCATAAAGCCACCAACCCACCCGACCATCACCCCATTTTTTCACCCAACCACTGTTATCAGCATGCTTTCACTCAACCCAACAGCTTTAACTAACATTACATTCAGGCGGTGATACCCAAGGCACGATTCCACCCAGCAATGACTAATTCTGGAGGAGCTGATGTCTTTTTGGAGCTCTCTCTGCTGTGGAGAGCCTGGGGGGTGGGTGGAAGAGAGGCATGGGGGGGGAATACGAGGAAAGGTCACAGAAGAAGAGAAATGGTTGGCATAGAAAAGCTGAGACAGTATAAGGTACAGGGAATTATGAATATCCCGGGAAAGGGGATATGGATCAGAGAGGCTCGTGAGGTGACAGATGGAAATGAGACATTCAAAAAGTGCATGGGTTGGTGGGAGGCTGAGTATGAAAACGTATGTGGGCATGAGCACTTGCTTGAACGCGCAACTGCGTTCGAACACACTCAGAAGCGGGCGTGCGATGCAAAGAGAAGCTTCCAAGCATGCATACAGCCCTCGACACACATGTGCAAGCAAACATGCCCGAATACCGGTACATGTATCTGCATACGTTCTTACATGATATTTGTGCATACGGTACCTTGATGTATGCGTGGACGTGTGTGAAGGTGTCAGGAATGTGCCAGTTCTTGTAGTGCGGTAGAGCAACAATCATGTGGTAAAGCTTCGGGGAGAGACCAATGTCCACTGCTGTCAGCCTCTCACCCGCCACAAATGGACCGCCCTGCTCACATGGTCATCATGGAAATGGGCATCGTAGAGAAGAATGGGAAGGAGCATGCGGTGATGGAACAGGGGGACATACAGGGTCGGTAAAGGAGGCAGGAGAGCAGGTGGGGAAGAGGGGAAAGATGGTGGCAGGAAATGATGGTGGGGAAGAGATGGGTGGCGAAGCTGAAAGAAGCAGCAATGTGTGCTCCGGTGTAACCATCTTCCACAGCCTTTGCTCCCTTTCTTGTGTGCTTTCTCACATGGCACCTTCATCAGCCGTTCTGCAACCAAAGCTTGAAGAAATGATGCATACCATGGCTCTAACTCGGCATGCACACGCCTTCCTTCCTGACTGTTGCTTCAACTTCCCTTGCTCTACAAGGTTTTTAAGTTGTTCCCTCTTCTACCCCGCCCCACAAGCAGCCCGTTACTACCTCCCCTTATCATTCCTCCCCATCCCATCCTTCCCTGTTTCTGCCCTGCCCGCCAAACCCATCCCCAATCTCCACCCTCAGCACTGACCGAGGCCTTGGGGGCATCCTCCAGCGCGAACAGCTCCCCCAGCAACGCCTGCAATGAGGCGCCTCAAAACTACCCTCCCCAATCTCCACCCCTCAGCACAGCACTGACCGAGGCCTTGAGGGCGGTCTCCAGCGCGGATAGCTCCCCCAGCAACGCCTGCTCCGTGCCGTCAGCACCGTCTGTGCTCTTGAGAAACTTCACAAACGCGCCAAAGATCCCCGCGCCACTGGCGGAGGGGAACATGGCGAGAGGGCGAGGTTGCGGGGTGGGATGGCGGAGGGGAGTAAGGGGTGGGTGGGAAGAGATGTCATGTCATGGCGATTGCTATGGCTTCACGAGGCGCGATTCGGCAGCTCTCGCTGCAACCCTCTTGTACAACTTGTGCCCTCTCCTCTCAAAGACTCCTCCCACGTCCCCTCGTGTTCAAAGCCCAGTGAGGCCGCCCAGTGTCACACGCAGCGGCACACTCACACGGCCTTCTTGTCGTCCGGCGTGGCAAGGGATGGCTGAGGGAAGTCGGATTCGAGCGCGGCCGTGATGGCGTCAGAGTCAGCCAGCCACCCGTCCGCCGTCTTGATCACCGGCACCTTGCCCTCGGGATTCACGTCCAGGAACCTACAACACACGCGCAGTGGGGCAGGGGGCAGGGGGCAGGGGGCAGGGGGCAGGGGGGAGGGGGAAGGGGGAAAGGGAAAGGCGGGAAGGTGGAATGTGGGTTGAGGGGAAGAGGTAGCGAGTAGAGGAAACGAAGAAGAAAGAAGAGGGGAGGTAGTCGGGGAAAGTGGGTAGGGAGAAGAGGGCAGGCAGCAGAAAGGTGAAGGTGGAATTCGGGATTCGGGTAATGAATGTGAAGAGCGAGTGGTGCAGGGAGATGTGGCAGGGCTTGGTTTGACATGCTGGTGGTCATCCTGAACGAGAGGAGCTTCACAAAGAAGCGGGGAGAAAAAATCCATGCATAGAGGAAGAGGGGTCTGAGAACCGTGGACGAAGCGCGGGAGACGATTAAAAAAAATGGGGGGTAAAAGAAGGACGTGAAAAGGTATAAGAGGGGGGACGAGGAAAACGCGGCGCACCATTGCGGCTTGTTGGCCGTGTCGACGAGGCGGTACGAGTAAGGCAGACCCTTCTCTTCCACGGTGATGAGCACGCGCTGGGAGAAAGGACCTGGCGCGGGGGGGGGAAGGAGCAGGTGGGGTTGGTTCAGGACATAGAAAGCGTCGCATCGTTGCAAAATCGCTTGACGCTAGGAGGTTAGACCAAGGCTGCGACTACAGACGTCTGGAACTATTCAAGACTCTTCATAAAAGGTTCGATAAACTGGTAGGCAGGAGATTGGCACTTGTGAGTTCAGGTAATTTGATTAGAAGGAATACAGGAGCAGGACAGCGGGAAAGGGAAGTCGAGCGAAAGCCGAATATGTACGAGCAAAAGCCATTTCTTACAGTCTCCGAGCTTATCGGGTGATCCCGTGGCCGCTTTCACCAAGACTTCAACAGGCTCGGTGATCTTCGGTGTCGCTGCCATCGCTGTCACCACCCGGGCACGCACCGCACGAGCTTTCCCAGATCCTGCAGGAGTCCGCGCGGGGAGCTTGGCGCCGAGGAACGCGGAAAAGGAGAGGCGGGAGGAGGAAGACACAGCGGAGGGGATACGCGGAAGGGAGGCGGTGGTGCTGAGAGTCGAAGCCGAAGGGGAGATGAGGCGTACAGTTGAAGAGATACGGAGGGTGGAAGAGGAAAAGACTTCCTGGACCGCAACAAAGAGAGATGCGGTGGCGAAGACCATTATTAAGCGAGTCTGCGAGGAAGATGGACGGTGGACGAGAAGCTAGCAGGCGTAGTGGAGAGAAGGAACCACACGCATGCAGAGCAGCTAGGGTAGAATATTGCTTCTAGAATGCTCCAGACAAATTGGAAATGCAGAATGCTCTGAGAGTAGAAACTGGGGATTGGGAAGGAAATGGAATGGGGAGCACGGTGGGATGGGGGGGTAGGATACGGTAATGTACGTTGCCAAGGGGTACAGTAGTACAGAACAGTTCTGGGTTGGAGCACACACTTGTGGGGCAGGGAGGAGGACACTTGGCTGCAAGAGAAACTGACAGAATTGAACACGAGAAACAAGTTCGGTTTGTTGCGTTTCAGAACGGTTTTTCGGGCTTAAGCGGAGCCGACGCATGCAGTAAATCGATGCGTCGGGTCTGGAAGATGGAATGCATTCATTTGGCCTTGTTTTGGTGCTGATGTGGAGGTCCATGAGAGGTTGATCTGTGTGCGTTGGTTAGGACGAATGCGGCTGAAAGATCTATTAGGAAATTCGAAACAAGCGTACTGCGTTTATTTTTCTGTCGCTACATTGCGATTTCATGTTTAATATTTGGTGTAGTCCGCAGTTCTGCCGATATCACACTGAAAACTTCAGTGCTGATTCTCGAGATTGTCGCACTTCGTGCTCCGTGCTTTGGTCATCACAAAACGGATTATTTCTCCAATATGTGCTGAATTCACCGCCATTCTGGTTGACGCCAGCCGGATGCTCTTCATCGATAGCTAATCTCGCAAGTTTTCTTCATTTTTTGGCGCTAGAATTCACGGACATGGGTGAGCCAGAGACTCGATGTGTAAGAGGCTGCTGCGTGAGCACAACATTGAAGCTGAACGTGCCTAAAGCAGAGATAAAGACAGGGCCGCTGATTGCCAAGGGTAAGAACGTAAACAGCTATTCAAGTACTAGTCTTTGAGGAGATTGAGATTGCTTGATCAGGCGCAATTAATGTGAAATGCAGGCCCAGAAAGCAGCGTATATGAAGGGTCATATTTGGAACAACCAGTTGCCCTGAAGAAGCCACGATTGTCAACATCCGAGGACATGGATCGATTTCACAAAGAGCTAAAGCTCCTGAGGTAGTGCATTGTAATTCTCCTTGCAAAATCCGTTTGCAGCCTTGACCCAGGCTCACACTGCATCATTGCTTCCGTCTTTCCGTGTGAAGCTCGCTCAAGCATCCCCACATCGCCTCGTTGCTTGCTGCTCGAGCTTATCCTCCGGACTACGTTCTCATTTTCACCCTTCATCGTGGAGGGAACCTGCATGAAGCACTTCACACGAAACAGTGGAAGCCAAGTGTGCTGGATATCCTTCGCATTGGTTATCAGGCTGCTCAAGCACTGGCGTACGTTCATTCGTTGGGCGTTGTACACCGGGATGTGAAACCATCCAACATCTTGGTATGGCTGTGTTCAGGTCCCTTTCAGCTGAGAATCCATGCCACTGCCGTTTTCTGACAGATGCCTGGGAATTGATGCAGATTGATGACCTGGGCAACGCATTTCTGTCAGACTTTGGACTTGCTGCACACTCTAGCGAGCTCCAAAAACATACGGCTGCAAACTGGCAGTCATCTGGGAAACCAACAGGAGGTTTTCACAAGAAAAACATGGTTGGAACTTTGAGGTGAACGCATCAAGTGTGTCTGCATCCAGAGAAGAAACAATTTGAGAATTCCTGTATAACGGTTACATGCCATGTGGACTTGCAGGTACATGGCTCCTGAAATCCTCGCGAAGGATGTTCATACCCTGAAGTCAGATGTTTATAGCTTCGGCGTCACGTTCAAGTACGTGCTATTTCCTTTTTGTGCATAACACAATTCTCGTGTAATCCCACCATAATTCTGGCTCTTTCTGACATTCCCCTTTCAGCGAGCTTGCCACAGGCGTCGTCCCTTACTCTGACTGTACGACTGATGTCCAGGTAAAGGTCTTCTTTCCTAGCAGCATTGTGACCGTTCTCTTAAAAAAGCCTCAAACCTGATACTATTTGTTTTTCTCCTCACCACTTGCATTGTTGTCCAGGCTCACACTGTGCTGGAGATGGATTATTCCGAACAGCAGCTGGCTGCAGCTATTACCACATTCAATCTCAGGCCGAATCTTCCTGGACAAAATGGTCCAGTCACAGAGAGACTGCAAAGCCTCATTGAAAAGTGCTGGCATCCGAACATCAACTCGCGGCCTTCAATGTCAGATGTTGCACATGACATTGAGAACATTCTCTCCGGAAGTGTGCCCTTTTCAATAGACCACACCCAACAGCCAGGCATAGTGCACAACCAACCAGATCCTTCTCAAGCCTTTCCACCTGAAGAGATTTTATCTTCCAAAAACACTGTGCTGTCAAGCAAGGTTGTGGACCTTGCCAAGCAGGCAACAGCTCATGCATCAGCTATTTCCATTGGGTCGTTTGCAACAAGTGGGGCAAGAGAGAAGATGGAAGATCGACATTTTATCAATGCATTCACTGTTGCATCTTCCACAATTCATCTGTTCGGGGTTTTCGATGGTCATCGAGGTATGCGTTGCTGAATCTTCATAATTTTGCGAGCTGTTGATGTATTACTGAATTGACTGAGAAGAATGTATCCGAATCGCTTTACAGGGTATGAAGCTGCAGAATATTGTGCACGGAACATCCCTGGAATTGTAATGGACAAGCTTTCCGAACTCAGGTGAGTTCTTTCTTGGCACATAGCTCCCATCCTCTCCTGCTTCATGAACATTGACAGTTCTGTTTCAACTGTTCTTCGTATATACCCCCGCTTCCCCCTCCCTCCCTCCCCTCCCTACTTCCTCCCCCCTCCCCCCTCCCCCCCTTTTTTGCTTCTCTGCCTCCCATTTTTTCGAATCACTTATATCATCTGCATCCGCTTTTCAGTCCACCTGAGGCTCTCATTGCGTCCTTCCTGGCAACTGACAAGGCCTTGGAATTAGAGCTGAGCAAGCAGCGAAAAGCTCGACCTGACAGCGGCAAGGGGTGGTACCCAGGGTGTACAGCATGCGTAACCCTTGTGATTGGAACCGACATGTACATTGCAAATGCTGGCGACTGCAGGGCTGTTGTGAGGCAGTCTGGAGAAGTGAAGGCACTGTCCCGTGTATGGCCTCGTCCACATGCATACCTGTGGTTTTGCTGACGTTTTTGCAAGAACAGACTGCACGTAGTTGTTGCGAAGTCCGACCCTTGTGCTAACCCCTGCTACTCTTCTTGTCTCCAGGATCACGTCGCTAGTGACCCAGAGGAGCGCAGTCGAGCAGAGAAAGCTGGGGGTCTGGTGCAGTGGCGTGTCAACACTTGGCGTGTGGGAGCTGCGGGGATTGAAGTGAGTCTCTTTCATGTCTTTCAGTTGTCAGTTTCACGTACCAGTGATATTAACCTTTCAGGGTGTTCTCTGTGCAGGTTACTCGGTCATTGGGCGACCATGACATGAAACCTGCAGTGACAGCAGAGCCAGAAGTTACCCACCACAGGCTCACTGAAGAGGACGAGTTTCTGGTGAGTATAGGCATCATCAGACACATGTGCTTTTTTCGAGCACTTCCTTTCTTGAGTATGTGGCTGCAATTTTGACAACCCGCATTGTCGGACAACCCCTCTTACTGTGGTGTACAGGTCATGGCGAGTGATGGGCTGTGGGAAAAGTTAAGCAATGAGGAAGTGTCACAGTATGTGCTAGACACTGTAAAGGAGCCCTCAATGAGCAGCAAGCGCCTGGTGACAGAGGCAGTGGATCGGGGCAGTCAGGATAATGTCACAGCAATTGTAGCATACTTGAAGAATGTATCCACAGTGGAAAGGATATACTAGGTAAGAGCTGATGTGGTGTAGCTTTACTGGTTGCTTCCAACTAACAGCCTAAGCATTGTCGTGAACAAACCAAACAAGCATTGGAATCCTGCTGACCAGATTGAGAACAGAAAAAAGATGCAAATCCTCATGCCTCAATGTCAGCTGCTCTTTCTCCTTCCCAGGAAAGCTGCTAAGGTGGCCTGTTTTACCACCTTTTTGTTCCCCGTGGCCTTGGAAGGTGCACCAACTGGCTCTCTATTCTGCTTATGAAGCACATGCGCTGCTGCTTTCACATGCTCCGAAGACCTTGCAGGCTGGTCCACGAGTACCTGTTTCAACTCACAGAAGGGAAGCAATGAAGTCAGAGAAGGTGTTTCACCAGAAAATCTACAAACATAACCGCACAGTAACCAACTTCACATGATTCTCAGACCACCACACGTACCTTATCAGTGAGTTTCGCTTTCTTGGCTGGAGAAGCTGACCATCCCTTCTCCATCTCCCTGCTCCTGTTCACTTCCCTCAGCACCTCTGATTGCTTCCTACTGGCAGCAGTTCCAGCAGTCACAGGAGACAGCAGGGGACGGGTCGGCGTGTTCATAGGTAAGGGGGTGTGATGATGCGAGTAATCCTTGTCCTCTGCAAGTGGAACCACCAGTGGACAGAACCTGGTACCTGCATCAGCAGCTGAAGACCGTGCAGCAGATACACAGAGAGGAGTGGGAGATGTATAAGCAGCAGGAGACTTGTACGCAGCAGGAGCTTTCTGAGCAGTAGGAGGTTTCTGAGCAGGGGAGCAAAGACCAGCACTGATGGCAGGTACTCGGGTGGTCTCTGTCCCGTAGAGATCTGATGACAGGCGCTTCTTCTGCTTTGCCTTCGCCTGCTGTTGCTCCCTCTGCTGTTGGTGTTGTTTTGCCGTCTGAGGAGACTGCAGCTTCTGTACTGTGAAACCATCTTCCTCCCTCACTCCCTCGCAGCTTCCCCTTTTGCTGAGGCCCATCACAGAAGTAGAAACATCAGCTTTGCCTGACGCTCCCATTCTTCCTTTGCTGGATGCCAATACTCTCTGCTGCGCTTTGAGATAGAGAGAAAGCTCCTCTCCTTCCAGCACCACCGCACCACCACCCGACCCCCCCTCGCTCCCAGTGCTGATCCCAGACACAGCAGCTTCGCTGCCGGAACTGCCTTCCAGGAGATCATCCAGACGTTTCTGCTTCTCAGGACCGTTCCCCTTCTTCCTTTGCTTCTCCTCACTCCCCTCTCTCACACCCCTCTCCTTACTCCCCTCCCTCACCTCCCTTTCACCAGTCGCCACGTCACCCTTCAGGGAATTCTCGAGGTGGTTCTTCAGCTGTTCTAGGCTCTCCCTCTTGCGCTTGGTTCTTTCCCTGTCCGCATCCATACTCAAAATGCCATCCCTGCCGATCGCCGGTGCCCTTTGGTTTGGAATTGCCATTTTCGGCTTGACTGGGGCCGAACCTGCAACAGCAGCAGGAGTAGCAGCAGCAGCAGCAGCACCGGCAGCACCAGCACCAGCAGGAGATGCGTGCGGGAGCGACGGCAGGAAAACAAGCTGCGATTTCGGCGCTGAGTGCACATCCACATGTTCCGCCTTGTGCCTCTTCTCTACTGACTCAACAGCAGCCAAGTCAACAGGGTCGGATGATACAATTGGATCCGACTCCTGTGTGCCTCCCATTCCCACTCCACCAGCCTCTCCCATGCCTACACCCGCTCCCGTGCCTCCTATTCCTCCTCTCCCTCCACCTGCTCCTGAACCCCTTCCTCCTCCTGCCCCTCCTCCTCCACCTCCCCCTCCCCTTCCAGTGGCAGGTTTCCTCAAACCAGACCATGAAACCAGAAAGCTGTCTCTCCCCCCGTCCTCCTTCCTCTTCTCCTTTCCTTTCCCCACTTCCTGCTTGCCTTCCGTCGCCTGCCCTTCAGCCTGCTTTCCTTCTCCTAGCTTCTCCTTTTGTTTAACCGCCTGGGACTTTCCAAGAACCCCCCACGCAGACACCATTGCCCCGGAATGGCAGTGCTTGTGTGGTCTGTCCTGGTGTTGGTGGTATGGGTCTCCCCCAATCTCCTCCTTCCTCTTTTCATGTTGTTGCGAGTCATCATCGTTACTTCCAACGGCAGTAGCACCACCATAAGCAGAAGCAGCAGCAGCAGCAGCAGCAGCAGCAGCAGCAGCAGCAGCAGCAGCAGCAGCAGCAGCAGCAGCAGCAGCAGCAGCAGCAGCATCACCAGCAGCAGCAGCAGAGGCACCACGAGTGGCAGCAACAGCAGCAGCTCCAGTTCTCAGCCCGCGACTGCTTCCCCATTTGTTGGAGAAGATATTTTCTCGGGAAAATTCGTACGGAATGTCCCATCTCCATGCCACCTCTTCTGCCACGTGGACTACCAGCTTTGTCAGCACGCTGGGCAGCGGCCAATCAACACGCATGAAGTCGCGCACCTTCTCAGCTTCTGTCGCCTGAGGAAGGCGAATGGAGGGAAGAGGGGAGAAGAAAGGGATGCTTAGTAGGGTTATTCATCTTTTATATGTCAAGTGGGTTGGTGAGGGTCAGGCGGGCACAGAGTGAACAGAAGAGAGACGAGAGTGTGAAGGGGAGTGGGTGTGGAGAGCATAAAGCGGAGTGAGTGTGGAGGGAGCGAGTGAGCAGGAAAGGGAGTGAGATGGGGAGTGAGGGGGAGAAAGGAAGAGGCGGTGGAGAGAGAGCATACCTGTGCGGAGCTGAGAGCGCAGTTGGCATAGGCTGCATCGTACTTGTTTGTGAGGACAAAATGAGGGTCCGTCCTGACAAGACAAGTGAGAGCACATTTGCGTATGGGACAGAGGGTTTAGCACAGACAGAAGGACAGGAGAAGTCAGTGGACGAGGGCGGAAGTGAGGAGAGCTGGGGAAGAAAAAGAGGAAGGAAGAGAAGGACCGTTTGAGGAGGAAGAGAAGTAACCGGCAAAAGCTAGCTGCAGGCTCTCTTGCTTCTCTCCCTTTTGACATCCTTCCCTCTCCGCCTCAATCCCTCCTCTTCCCCCTCACCACCTCATTCCCCCACCTCCCCCCCCGCACTTTCCCTTGCCGCCGCCTTCCCCTCTCTTACCTCAGAGCTGCAAAGTCAGAGGGCGAGCAACCTATCTCCACTGCTGCTCTCAGGAAATCAGCAGCTGCCTCGTCATCCCACCACGTGGGAAAGCGCCAGCTGACAAAGGAGGAAGGAGGGGGAAGGGGAGGGGGAGGGGGAGGGGGAGGGGAACAAGAGTGAGTGATTTTGGATAATGAGGCGCCTCAAAAGGCGGAAGGACAGGGGGCGCGTGAGGGAGCGGGTCGGGGGAGGAAGAGTGAGTGGTGGTGGTGAGGGATAATGGAAGAGAGCAGTGGTTGGGGTGATGGGCGAGAAGGGGAGGGGGGGGTGAGGAGGAAGAGGAAGAGGAAGAGGAGGAGGAGGAGGAGGAGGAGGAGGAGGAGGAGGAGGAGGAGGAGGAGGAGGAGGAGGAGGAGGAGGAGGAGGAGGAGGAGGAGGAGGAGGAGGACGACGAGGAGGAGGAGGAGGAGGAGGAGGAGGAGGAGGAGGAGGAGGAGGAGGAGGAGGAGGAGGAGGAGGAGGAGGAGGAGGAGGAGGAGGAGGAGGAGGAGGAGGAGGAGGAGAAGGAAAAATGACAGCCGCAGCGGCGGCAAGGGAAAAGGCACCACAATCAAGGGTTTAGGGTTAAACAGAGAGAGGAGGAGGCTCACCGCTTGACGACAGTAGATGAGAGAATGGCAGTGATGGTGGGGTGCTGAAACCCTTCTGGCTTGGCTGCTGCTGCTGCTGCTATCACTCTCACCACAGCCCGCATTTGCAGTCGACTGGATTTGGGGGAGGGGAGAAGGGGAGAGGCGGAGAAGAGAGGAGCAGGAAAGGATTGGGTGCTGGCAGGGTGAAGGGTGAAGGTGGCTGGGTGAAGGGTGAATTGCTCATTTTCGTAAAGATCGTTACACAAAATGTGAATGGTAAGCAAGCGTACCATGGATAATTCTCTCGCAACACTCTGCACTCCAAACTCACCTCTCTGCACTCCTAACAGACCTCTCTGCACTCTCACGCACCTCTCTGCACTCCTTACTTACCTCTCTGCACCCTTCACGCATCGCAGTCGGAATGCCACAGTGCTCATAGCCGCCCTCGCAGCAGCAGGCAGCTTCTCCCCTGCTGCTTCCTTCGGCCACAGCTCCTCTGCCTTCCTCCCATCCTCCTCCGCCGCAGCAGCAGCAGCACCAGGATGATTGGCAGCAGCGTACGCAGCAACAGCAGCGCTCAAGACAGGATCAGCGAAATCTATGGTTCGGTGGTGGGGTTTGGACTTCTGCCCGCGCAGTGCCAGGTCTAAGCTGAGTTGGTGTGACTCAGAGAGGGCGTGCACTGAGCGGTACACGCGCTCTAGAGCTGCTGCCACTTCTGCTACTTCCTCCTCTGACCGCTGCTGCAGCTTTGCTGCCTGACGTAGCTTGTCTGAGGACGGGGAAGGGACGGGCAAGAGCGGGGGAAAAGGGGAGGGGGGGGGGGGGAAGGGGAGGGGAAGAGAGGAGAGGGGGAGGAGTGCTGCAGATGGAGAAGGAAGAAACGTCTAGGCTGAGTTGGTGTGACTCGGAGAGAGCATGCACGCTGCGGTACACGCGCTCTAGAGCCGCTGCCACTTGTACCACCTCCTCCTCTGACCGCTGCTGCAGCTTTGCTGCCTGACGTAGCTTGTCTGAGGATGGGGAAGGGACGGAGGAGAAGGGGGGGAAGGGACGGAGGAGAAGGGGGGGAAGGAAGGACGAGGAGAGGGGAGTGGGAAGGGGAAGAGAGGCAGAGGAGGGAGGGAGATGCAACAGGAGGCTCGAGGGAGAAGGGACGTGCAGAAGTAGCTAAAGCTGGTGTGACTTGGAGAGCGAGTGCAGCTGCGGCACTCTCCCCGCACACGTTTTTTCTAGCCCCGCACCCTCTTCTGCACTCACTCCCCCCCCCTACTCTCATCTGCTCGTCCGTTATTTCAAATCACTGCATTCCAGTGCAGAAAAATCCGCCTTTCACTCTAAATCGCTGTTGAAGCGATTAATAAACAGCCCCTCGCGGGCTTTCTCGGAAGCGATACAAGCATTTCAACTCACCTCCTTCCAGTGCAGAGAAGAACACCTTCCACTCAAGCCGCTTAATCTCTGCTTCGTTCCACGGCCGCACTTTCTTCTCCCGGCCTTGCCCTTCCCTCTTTGCCTTCCTCACTGCTCTTCCCCCCCCGCACTCCCCCTCACTCACCCCATCCTCTCCTACCCACGCCACATCCTCTCCCAACCCATCATCCCCACCTACTGCGCCTCTCCCCCTCTTCCTCCCCTTCCCATCTCCCCTCTCCCCCTCCTCCCCACTGCTCCCCTCCCCACTTTCAGACTCCCCACTTTCCCCTTCCTCCACCTTCCCCTTCCCTCCCACTCCCCCTTCCGCACCCTCTGCACCTCCCCCTCCCGCCCCTCCTCCCTTTCTCACGCCTCCCTCCGCGTATACCACTTTCTTCCTCCTCCTCTCCTCCCTTGCCAACGGCGTAAACCCATCCAGCGGAGATTCCTTTGCTGCCCGAGCTGCCCGGCAGGCCTCGGGCAGCAACTCTTCCCAAAACTCCACGCCTTGCTTGATTGCATTCCCATCTGCCCCACCTCGCGAAGACCGGGTACTCCTTCTATTGCTGCCACCACCTGCATTCTCGTTCTCATCTCCCTCCCCTCCACTACCATGTCCCCCTCTTTCTGGACTTCCCCTGTCCCCGTCGGGGTTCTCTTGATCCTCCTCTGCTGCTTCCTCTGGCCCCTCGGGTTCCTCTGAAGCGAAAGTGGCTATAGAGAATGTGCTTGTACCGGATCTGCAGTGGGGAGAGGAAGCAGAGGAATGTGAGGCAACAAAAAAGGAAAGAGAAAGGAGGGAAGGAGGGGGGTTAGAGAAGGAAGCACAAGCAGAGGACGTGGCTGGAGATGCAGTATTGCTGCATCTCCTTGTTCTTGTGTTTCCGTGTTTCCCTGTTTGCAGTGTTGGCAATTCTGCGATTTTGCTGCGCGGCTCACCCGCCGATGGTGCGTGTCTGCGTGCGCTGCTCTAGGATCTGGTCAATGTTCTCCGCTGTGAATCGCACGCTATCCTCCGCCGCCTCGTCTTTGAACAGCTCATACGCCCCGTGCTGCAGCAGACTCTCTATATCCTTACTCTGCTCCGGATTCCGCACCCCACCTCCCCCCGCGGCCCCCCCTCCCGCACCCCCTGCGCCACCCGCGCCTTTCCCCCTCTTTCCACGCCCCCCTCCTCCCCCGCCCGCCCCGTCTGCTTCTTCTCCTTCTCCCCCGCCCCCTGCCGCATCCCCATTCCCCCCGCTCCCCCCGCTGGCGCCTTGGTAGTTGCCCAGAATGGCTTCCTCTAGGCCGTACTTGCGTGAGGCACAGTCAAACAGCTGCTGCTCGTAGGTGCGGTGCGTTATCAGCCGATAGACTTTCACGTCCTTGCTCTGCCCGATCCTGCTCGTGAGAGGGGTAGGGAGGCAGGGGGGGGGGGGGGGGGGGAGGAATAGGACGGGAGTTTTGATGAGAGTGGTCAGCGCAATATCAGCCGATATACCTTCACGTCCCTGCTATGCCTGATCCTGCACGTGATAGGAGGAGAGGTTAAGGGGATAGGGAGGGTTGCTGTTCCTGTCTGCGTTCCAACACCTGCGGCACCACCACCTGCACCACTGCCTGCACCACCGCCCCGCCCAACCTGTGAAACCCACCGCACCTGTGGCAGCGAGCCATGGCCTGCAAGTCGTTCTGAGGGTTCCAGTCCGAGTCATAGATGATGCACGTGTCCGCCTGCCATTGGGCGGTCGAGTAGAGGGGGAGAGGTGGAGAACCGGGAGGTGGGGTGGGGTTGAAGTCGGTATAAAGGTGGTTTTTTTAGAGGGTTGAGTGGGGCAGTTGTAGATGGTGCACGTGTCTGGATGCAGTCCAGGGCGAGCAGAGGGGCCATGAGTGGCTACGAGTAGAGGGGCCATGAGTGGCCCAAAGTGAGTGAGGGGAAGAATGCAGGCAGGATCAAAAGAACAATGGGCACTTCATCAGATTGAGGGCGCGAGTGAGCAAGTGAGCGATGAAGGGATCGAGTGAGCAAGTGAGCGATGAAGGGATCGAGTGAGCAAGTGAGCGATGAAGGGATCCAGTGAGCAAGTGAGCGATGAAGGGATCCAGTGAGCAAGTGAGCGATGAAGGGATCGAGTGAGCAAGTGAGCGATGAAGGGATCGAGTGAGCAAGTGAGCGAGCGGGATTGAGTGAGCGTGAGTGAGCGAGGAGGGCAGGAGCGGGGGTCGTACCGCAGTGAGGGTGATACCGAGACCGCCCGCCTTGGTGCTGAGCAGAAACACAAAGGACGCACTGCCTGGGCCTGAGAAGCGGTCAATAGCCGCCTGCTCAAGTGTGTGTCGCGGGGGGTGTGTGAGTTGAGGGAGAGGGAATGGGGTATGAGGATGGGGAAAGGGCCACCTTGGTGCTGAGAAACGGCAATAGAAGCCTGCATAGGTGTGTGCGAGGTAGGGAGGGAGTGAGATGTGGAGTATGAGAGGTTAAAAGTATGAGAAGGTACTACAGGTAAGAGGTGTATGGGGATGAACCATGGAGAGGGGAAGTATGTGTGCTGGAAGAATGAGGAGGATGAGGATGAGGATGAGGATGAGACGGTTCAGACGTCTGAGAGCACGCACGGACGCACCTGGCGCTGCTCGCCCTTGATGGAGCCATCGAGTCGCTCATAGATGTGACCGTTGGCCGTGAGATAGTCCTCCAGTAGGTCCAGCATTATCACGAACTGGCGGTGAGTGATTCGAGGAGTGGGATGAGAGAGAGGAGTGGGACGATGAGGAGAGAGCAGTGGGCGAAAGGTCAGTGAGATAGTCCTCCAGCAGGTCCAGCATTATCACGAACTGGTGGGAGGAGTGGGGGACGAATGGGAGGGGAGTGAGAGGAGTGGGAGGGTGAGGGGACAGGGATAGGCAGGAGGTCAGTGGGAGGGCGCAGAGAGGCGCAGGGAGGGCGTAGAGAGGTGCAGGGAGGGCGTAGAGAGGTGCAGGGAGGGCGTAGAGAGGTGCAGGGAGGGCGTAGAGACTCTGCAGAGAGGTCGCAGGCACAATAGAGCGACACACACCTGGGAGAAGATGAGCACGCGGTGGCCGGCGGTCTTGAGCTTAGGCAGCAGCTTGTCCAGCAGAACCATCTTGCCGCTGCCCTGCACCAACATGCGCTGCCTCACCGCCTCCCCATCCACTGCGCCCCCTGCTGCTAGTGCTGCTGGGGGTGATGGGAGTGCTGTGGGTGATGCGGGTGGTGGTGGTGGTGGTGCTGCTGCTGCTGCTTCCTCAGCGTTGTCAGCAGCACCAGCGGCAAGGGGGGCAAGTGCAGCAGCATCCGCAGCAGCAGCAGCAGCAGCAGGAGCAGGAGCAGGAGCAGGAGCAGGAGCAGGAGCAGGAGCAATAGCATCGGCATCAGCAGCAGCAGGAGATTCAGCAACTGGTGGTGCTAGTGCCAATGGGACGGCTGTAGCAGCAGCAGGAGATTCAGCAACTGGTGGTGCTAGTGCCAATGGGACGGCTGTAGCAGCACCAGTAGCAGTTGCAGCAGCAGTGGCGGCTGTGGCAGCTGTAGCAGCAGTGGCAGCAGCAGTAGCAGCAGCATAGGCCTTGAGCACCATGTCCTCCTCTAGTCCGTTGCATAGGAAGGGGTGGTTGCACAGCTTGCGCAGCTCCATGGCCTGATGAATTTACGGATGGGGAGAAGGGAGATGGGGGGAGGGGGGAAGGAGGGGGTGGAGGCAGGTAAGTGGATTAACAGGGCATGACAAGAGGGGCTGATAGGCGGGTGGTTGCACAGCTTGCGCGGCTCCATGGCCTTATGGGTTTACGGATGGGGAGAGATGGGCAATGTCAAAAGACAGCATGTCAACACGGGCTGATGACTTGGTGGTTGCACAGCTTGAGCATTTTCACCCGCGTCCAACCATACCCATACATTGGCCCACTTCCCTCAGGTGTCGCAGATTCAGGAGGTTCTTGTTAGACGCGCCCTGCAGCAGCAGGCGGTCTCTAACCACCAACCATCCCTGCCTCTCCCCCTCTTCCCCTCCCCCCCACCGCTCTCCCCTTGTCCCGCTCTCCCCCTATCCCCCACTCACCAGGTTCCGCAGATTCGGCAGGTTCTTATTCGACGCGCCCTGCAGCAGCGTGCCGATGCGGTTCCGATAGAGAGCCTGGTAGTAGCGCCGCTGGTCTCTCGTCAGCTCCACCCACACAATCACCTCCTCCTTGCGCGGTAGGCTCTTCTCCACGTCCTCCTTCATCCGACGCAGCAGCCTCGGCCGAAGCACCTCCTCCTGCAGCACCCGAACCTGCTCCGCGTCAGTGATGTTGCCGAACCGAGCCAGGAAGTCAGCCTCGTCGCCGAACGTGGCTGGGTCAAGGACGTTTAGCAGTCCACTGAGTGGGGGAAGACACACGGGCGGGGGAACGGGAAGGGGAAAATGGGGGGAGGGGTGTAGTGGAAGATAGAGTGTGGTTGAGGGTAGAGCAGGCGAGAGGGCACGCGGGAGAGCGAGTGAGAAGAGGGCGTATGAGTGGAAAGCGGTTGAGGGGAGAGCGGGTGAGGAGTCATGGTGTGAAAAGAGAGAGGGAGGGCTGGGAGAGACAGATAATAGGAGCGGCACCACCCCACTCTCACCAACCGATGGCAGCACCATCCCACTCCCCCCAACCGCTTGCAGCACCACCCCGCTCCCACCAACCACTTGCAGCACCACCCCGCTCCCACCAACCACTTGCAGCACCACCCCACTCCCCCCAACCGCTTGCAGCACGTACAAGAGCTCGCGCGTGTTGTTCTGCACGGGCGTTCCTGTGAGCAATAGCAGGCCCCCTCGCCTGATGCACAGCTCCTTGAGCGCTGCTGTGGTCTTGGCTGTCGTGCTCTTCATGCTGCCACACAGAAAGAAACAGCAAACAGAGAGAGTAGAGTGAGCAATAGCAGCCTCCCTCGCCTGATGCACAGCTCCTTGAGCGCAGCCGTTGTCTTGGCTGTCGCGCTCTTCATGCTGCCAACAAAAGGGAGATGGCATGGGGTGGGGCCGGGGAGAGGGTGAGGAAGTGAGGGGGGGACAAAGGGCACACAGTGAGCACACAGCTCCCACCGCCCTGCTCTCATCCCCCACACTCCAACCGTCCTATTCCTCTCTCTCATCTCATCAGTGCGTGTCATCTCTCACCGGTGAGCCTCGTCCACGATGCACAGCTCCCACCGCACGTCCCTCAGAGGTTTGCGGTCCTTCTGCAGGATCTCGAAACTCGTCAGCACCACCTGAGAGATGCCACGGAAACACGCAGGTGAAATCCCAGGTGACTTCAACAAAAGTCTCAACCAGTCCTGGACAGGGAACATTGCAACCTGCAAACAAAATGAACACGCAAGATCTCCGTCTCTCGTCACCTCCTCCCACATTCACAGTTGTCTTCCTCTTTCCCCCAATACACGCCTCCATCCCCGTTCATCTGGACACTGTTCCCAAGGCCTTTCCCCCCTCTCCAACTCTCACATGCGCGCGGCTCCCCTTTCCCTTCCCTTTCTCCGCGCAACTCACATGCGCGCGCACGCCGCGGCCGCTGGGGTGCGCGAGCTCGTGCTCGCGGATCAAGGCGCGGTCGTCCTTAGACCCGACGAACGGCACGCAATTAATCTCCGAGGAAGAGAGCGACTCCAGCTCGCGCTGCCAGTGCGGGAGCGTGGACACCGGCGCTACCACCAGGAACGGCCCGCGCACGCCCGTGCGCAGGCGCACCGCCTCCAGCAGCGCGACGGACTGCGCAGAGTCGGGGGGTGGGGGAGAAGGGAAAGACGGGGGAGGGGAGGGGAGGGGGAGAAAGGGTGCGCGGAGAGCGGGGACGATTGGGGAAGCGGGTGAGACGGGAACGGTGGGTAAGGGGAACAAGCGGAGAGGGAGAAGCGGAGCGGGAGACGCGGAGAGGGAAGTGGAGAGGAGGGGAAGGGGTGAGGGGGGTGAACTTGGACGCGCGGTCGGCGCGGAGAACGATATTGCGGAGATTGGCAAAACTTAGGTTAGATGGGATGGGAAGACAGGGATGAGGTAATCGACGAGGTTGCGAGGAGTCATGAGAAGAACAAACAGTGGCGCTTCCACACACATCCCACCCGCCCCTCCCAACTCTCCCCCTTCTTCCCCCCTCCCTTCTTCTCCCCGCTTCTTCCCCTCCCCTCTCATACCCCCTTTCCCCCTTCTAGCCGATCCCCACCACCACTTCCCTCACACACCCGCTTCCCGCCGCGCACCTGCATGGTCTTCCCCAGCCCCATTTCGTCCGCCAGAATGCAGTTCACGCCCTTGTTGTAGTTGTGATACAGCCAATCAACGCCCGCCACCTGGTACTCGCGCAGCGTGCGCCCGTTCTTAAACTCCACCCCCGTCGACGCCGGCTCTCCGCGTTTCACGGCCACCGGAGCGCGCCGTCGCATCGCGGCTTTATCGTAGAAGGTGTGAAACTTTTCGACTGCCCGGACATCGTCCGGATCGTCCCGAAGCGCGCTGTCGTCCTCCCACGTGGCGGCCGTGTACGGAAGCGCCTTCCACTTGACCAAGTAACGCATCGCGTCCTTCTTCCGCCCGCGCTTCGTGCTTATAACGCGATCCACGCGCAGGTAGTCCGGATCGAACGGAAGAACGAGATCCGACTCAGCACCGACGACCTCCACGTCAGCGTCATCGTTCGGCTCGGCACTCGCGCCGCTGGCAGGAGCAGGACCGTCTTTGACAGCGCCGCGGGCGGCGATGGAGCGCTGGCGGAAGGACATGAGGAGACGGGGGAATTGCTCCTGCAGCGCAGCTTCCGCCATCCACACCACGTCGCGGTAACTCCGCCCGACTAGCTTCACCAGGAAAACCGGCGCCGGTGACACCGCAGCAGTCACCTCAGCGGTCGCTGCAGGTGAGTCCGCAGCAATCACCGCAGCAGTCGCCGCGGCTGATGCTTCTTCCTCCGCCGCCGCGCCTTCCTCTCCGGCTGCGCTCGTTCCCCCTTCTGCGCTTGATTTCGGCCCGCTGTCCGCTCTTTCCGCGGACGGTCGTTCCGCGGGCTGGCGCGCCAGCAGCACCTTCTCCACCGGGGCGGGGGGCTTCGTTACGAGCGGTCGCGATAAAAGCCACGCACTATCCGCGATAATGGCCGCCATCTTCGAGCCCGGATCTTGGTTCTCCTTCGCCGTCTCTTTGGTCTTCCGCGAGACCCCCTCCTGCGCGCGCTGCTTCCGCCGCTCGCGCGCCCTGGCGGTGGACGACGCCGGCAAGACCGCGGCGGCTTCCGCCGCTGCCGCCGCCGCCGCCGCCGCTGCCGCAGCAGCAGCAGCAGCCGCGGAAGAAGAAGCGTTACCGGTGGTGATGGACTGGAGGCGAGACGATCTCCGTCGACCTTGCTCCGGCTCTGGCGATACTGTGGCTGCCTTTTGCCACCCTTTCTTGCCCTTACCTCTAGTTTCTTTCTCCTCTTCTTCCTCGTCTTCCTCTTCTTCTTCCTCTTCTTCCTCTTCTTCCTCTTCTTCCTCCTCTTCATTCTCTTCTTCCTCCTCTTCCTCCTCATCATCCACTTCTCCTTCCTCCTTTTCTTCCTCGCCATGCTCCTGTTCGTCCGCTTCCTCCTCCTCTTCTTCCTCCTCTTTCTCTTCCTTTTCCTCCTCAGCTTTAGCCTCCACGCCACGTTGAACGTTACTCCCCTTCGCAGAGTCGGCTACGCCCGAGTCGCGCCGCGTCAGCTTCTTGCTACCCGGCAACGAGCTCGCCACTCGCTGCACTTGCCCTCGCGACGCCGCCGCCGCCTCCTCGTCTCCGCGCAGCTGTTCCCCGCGCTTACCCGCCAAACCGCCTGCGCTTCCGCCTTGCTTGCCTTGCGCCCGCGCGGAGTCCGCCTCCGGATGTCCTCTCAGCCGCGGAGACTGCCTGCGCGCCGAGTTTTTAGCATTGGCATTCCGGGGGGCAGCTTTTCCGGCAGGTTTGCTGCATCTCTTCGCGGGCAGCTTCCCCCCACCGATATCCTCATCGTCGTCACTAGAAATCTCCAGCATTTCTTCTTCGTCTTCACTCGCCTCCGTCTTATTCCCGTCCTTCTCGCCGCCTCGTGGCTTAACGTCCGTCGCGTCCTTGTCCACGCGATCCGTCGCCGGCTCCGCCTCCTCTTCTTTGTGCTCGTTTTGGTCACTCTCGTCGTCATCACCCTCGCTGATATCCTCTCCGTCGCCATCACTCTCCGCCTCCTCCTCGCCCGTTTCGACCGCGTCATCGCTGTCCTCCTCCGCGCCCTCCGCGTCCTCCGCATCCTCCGTCTCCCCGTCACTCCCATCTGAACCCTCGTCGCTGTCGCCGTCACTCTCGTCCTCGCTACCTTCGTAATAGCTGGCCGGGCCGGCGGTGCGCGATCTTCCGGATCGCCTTTGACTGCCATTGCAACCCTGAGAGCCGTTCTCATTGTCGCCTTCATCTGCCTCGTTTGTCAGTCTCGACGACTTTCTGCGAGCGGCTTTCGCCATGGCTCCTGCGCCTCGACCGCGGATTTCCGGCCTTTGCTGAGCTGCCTTACCCGCTTTAACTTCACGTTCTGGCATTTTTCCCGAGCCGACCACCGCTGCTTCGTCTCCAGGTGCCATCGGGGCAGCGTTTTTCGCGTCGCTGGTGCTATTTGAAAAATCCGCCGCAGAATTATCTGGGAAAATGGAGGGAGTGGAAGTTTCTCCGCCAAGCAGCGACTTGTTCTTCCCAGCTGCTGCTAGCCCATTGGAATCATCGACGCAAATAGCAGTCATGACAGAAGGAGGACGAGAGTTGTAGTCGTGTTCTAAGAGCCAATGCAGGGCGAAGATGCAAGGGAATGGAACCGGAATTCGTACATGGAAGCAAGTCGCGCTATCTTCGAGTTCAGACGCGGCAAGGTGAGGTGCCACCAGGAGGGTTCTGCTATAGCGTATTCGAGACGACTGGAATGATCAGTATTGAGAGTGAGTACGCACACAGAAAGACCTGGATTCTATGCTTTTGAAAGAGAACACGAAAGCTGAAAGGCGGGCAAATCGCGGGAGCGGCTGGTGGGTTTGGTGGGATGTGCCAGAGAACCAAAATCGTGGGGAACCGAGCCGCATGTTTGGCGTCTGATTCAAACACAGAATTTGAATTTCCTGGCAGTTTTTCCCCAGCATTCCATTTCAAAGGTTTGAACTGCACGATTGTATCGGAAGCTGTGGCTGGATTCGAATGAGAGTTTATGTATACACCGCAGAAACTTCCTTGCATATATGTTGTCAACGAGTACGACAGAATTTGATTCACAATATTGGAATGTGCTGTCTCGAACATTCTTCACCCTGGTGAGCTCCTTGGTTGTGTGCATCCAAGCTGGATAGGGTTCGTGCCACAAAAAGTCCAGACACCTATCGGATTCTACTTTTTTTCCACGTGGGATAGCCTCGTCACGGACGTCAGCAGTTATCTCCTAGGTTCGTTGCACACTAACCGGGCCGCGAGCTTCTCCTCCCAAGCCTCCACCTCGTTCACCCAATCAGGAGCAGCTTAGCGTGAAAGGGACCCACTTCTTGTCCTTGGCCTTTCGAACTCCAAAGGGTCATTCAATACGACCAGGATCTTCCCAGCCATTATGATTGGCAGGGAAGCTGGGTCATGGGGGGGGGGGGCATGTCGTCTCATGAGATCGCCTTCCTGGGGGTGTCTGGACATTGAAGTGGGGACAGCGAAA
Organism: Closterium sp. NIES-65; assembly: GCA_948144175.1. Taxonomy (NCBI): domain Eukaryota; kingdom Viridiplantae; phylum Streptophyta; class Zygnematophyceae; order Desmidiales; family Closteriaceae; genus Closterium; species Closterium sp. NIES-65. The sequence continues at coordinate 4,034,730 of CANXME010001052.1, read as the reverse complement.
AGTGCATTCCGCACGTGCAAGGCATTGGGGTTTGTGATGAGGTGGCGGGGGGACGAATGTGGACGTCGCAGGTTGGGATGAGCGCCCCAACGTGCGATGGCTATGCGGTCGCAGAGGGGGATGGATTCGTGCGGTCTCTGTTGATTGGCCGATGGAATGTTGAGTCTCGAAACGGTCGCACACACAGGAGTTGGTGAGGTCGTGAGAGCATCTTTTGCGCTGCCACGCTGGAACCACTGCGGTGCACTTTTGGGGGCTGTCCTGTCCCAAGTTCGCAGGAAGGCGATCTGAGATGGAAGTGGGGCCCAACCCCACAAACCAGTGTCAACGCGGTGCGACAGTCGAGACGGAACATGCGCCACGAGATTTGATGACAAAAACAGGTTTTTGGTTCCCTTCCCTCCCCATCCCCGTAATATTCTTGCATGGGAGAGGGGATCTCGAGAGAAAAGCAGACTTGAGAGACGGAACAGTTTTGACTTGCAGCGGATGCTGTTTTGACCTTCCGTCGTTTCTCGACAATACTCCTCCAGCCTCTGACGCGCGGATTAGTAGATCCGGCTGCAATCGTTTCTCGTCACAACTTAAATCTGAAAGGGTTTTATGTCCCCACTTTTGCATTCGGTTCGCAACATAGTAGTAACACGGACGTCGTCGCAAAGACATAAAGGTCGATCTGGCAGGCGCGGACGAATCTAGAACAGCATCGGCGGCGTCCGCAAATCTGGTGCGCGCGTGCAAGCGCCGCTCCTATTCGAAGCATGCGCAACATTCTCATGCAACAGTATAAGTAATCGATAGATCCTCGCTCTGGCTCCCTCGTCTATAGTTTCTACTAGAAACGTCTAGTAGGCGTCTGGAACGCGTCCACGAGGCTCGTAGCTGGCAAGGCATCTCGTAGCGGGAAAGTCATCGCAAGAACCTGCTCGTCTGCTCGTGTTCCTTTGAAGAAGCGCGCGCATGCTTCCGCATCCACACTGGAGACGTTTGAGAACGTAGGAAGTTTGCGAAAGCCGTCGCTGCCGGGGTTCCGACTTCAGCGTTTCGATTCGGAAATCCGCATTTCATCACCGCTAGTACGACTACTTCAACTATTAACAGTGCTGCCCGTTGCCTCTTTATAAGAGGCGGATTGCCGTGCCCATGCGCTCCCCTCTCCCCCCGTTCCGCCATCCCGCTCCGCGAAACTCTCCGCAATCCGCGGCGGCGCCACCACCGCCGCCCACGTCGCTTGTGCCGCCCATCTCAGTGTTCCCGATGACAACGGCGACAATCCCGGCGCCGAGTCCGCCTGGCCTTCCGCCCATCGGCGCGGCTGCGCCAACTGGGTTCGCGCTGAACATAGCGTATCCCGCATGTTACGCCGCAACTCCCGCTATGGCCTTCGTCGGCAATCACCCTATGATGGCCGCAGCTGCCGCTGCTGCTGCAGCCGCGTCGGGACAGCACCAGGCAGTCGTGTCAGGAGGAGGGGGGGGGTTCGGCGCAGGCGGAGGGGGAGGGGGGGATCCTAGCTGTGGCGGAGGCGCGGGTGGGGGTGGAGGGGGAGGTGGCCGGGGGAGCGGCATTGGCTCGCGGACGGGGATTTGCGCGGCGAAGCACATGGAGGCGGAGCAGAGGCGACGCGCGAGGATCAACGAAAGGTGCTAGTCATGTGCTATTCGTGGTGACGGTGGTACCATCAGTCTGTGTGATGATGCTCCTATGCTGCTCCTATGATGCTCCTATGATGCTCCTATCATGCTCCTATCATGCTCCTATCATGCTCCTGTCATGCTCCTATCATGCTCCTATCATGCTCCTATCATGCTCCTATCATGCTCCTATGGTGCACCTCCTAGTAGTTCTTGGTGACTACTCGCAGTGCTACCACGGATGTATGTTTGTACTGAAATACCGCGCTCCCTTCTACTGCCCCCTTCCCTAGTCCGCTCCTTGTTCCCTTTGAGCTCAGGCGTAAGTTACAGAACAGCGTCCCTTCAACCTGAAGCATGACTTTTGAATCGACTCAAGAGTCACCTCGTCGCTCTATCCGAAGCGTTATTGATATAGAGCTGACACGCTACTTGCATTACCATTATTACCCATGGTCGCTCAGCTAGTAGTAGTCGAGACGAGACCCTGAAGTCCACACAAAGGCCACGCCGGCGGCCGTGCTTCTGGAAGCATCTTTTGAGGGGGCGGTCTTCTGGAAAGCCTCAAAAGGGCTCAGAAAGCGCCTCAAAAGACAAGACCTTTTGACTCGCACTGACGATCGTGCTTCCACATCTGGAACCTCCGGCTTTCATCTCCCTTCCTTTTTGCCTGCTCGCTTAACCTCCCCTACCCCAATCCTGTTTTTTTTTTTTCTGTTTTCCTCCCTCTTGCTTCCCTCTCTTCTCTACCGTTGCCGCCAGTTTGGACGCTCTGAAGAGCTTGGTGCCACACCATGCGCAGCAACACAATATACATGGGACATCAGTTGTGTTATTTTCTCCTTTCCTCCGTCTCCCCAACTCCCCGGTTCTCCAGTTCCCCTCTGTTCCATCGTTGCTGCGCCCCTCGTCTCCTCTCACCGCCGTTTGGAGGCGCTGAAACGGTTGGTGCCACACCACGCGCGCAGCAACACAGCCTCGTTCCTGCCTTCGAGTCGACTTAAAAAGCCTCCTTTCCCCTTTTTTGTCTGCCGTTGCTGCTCCCCTCGTCTCCTCTCTCGCCTCGCCGCAGTTTGGACGCGCTGAAGCGGTTGGTGCCACATCACGCGCGGAGCAACACAGCAGCGTTCCTGAATTTTCAACCGACTTACAAGTCTCTTTTCTTCCACCTTTTGTCGGCCATTTCCACGCCCCCTGTTCTCGCCTCGTTGCAGTTTGGACGCGCTCAAGAGGTTGGTGCCGCACCACGCGCGCAGCAACACAGCAGCATTCCTGGTGGAGGTGTATGGATACATCGAACGGCTTCAGGAGAAGCTGGGGCGACTAGAATCCAAGGCCGCTGCTGCGGCTGCTACCGCTGATGGTGCTGCTTCTGCTGCTGCTGGTGCTGCTGGTGCTGCTGGTGGTTCTGCTGGTGCTGGTGGTGGTGCTGGTGCTGCTGATGGTGGCGGCGCTGCTGCTGCTGCTGCTGCTGTTGGTGGTGCCGCTGTGTCTGCTTCTGCTGCAGCTGGTGGTAACGGTATGAGGCCCGCATGTCGAGGTGCTGGTGGTGCTGCTGGTGACGGTGGTGGTTCGACTGCTGCTGCTACTGCCACCGTCTCTGGTGCTTGTGCCCCTGCTGCTGTTGCATCGCAGTTAGTGGGAGGAAGCACGGGTGCTGTTGCTGGTTGTGCACCTGTCGATGCTGCTGCTGCACCTCCAACCGCTGCTACTGCTGCTGCTGCTGCTGCTGCTGCTGCTGCTGCTGCTGCTGCTGCTGCTGCTGCTGCTGCTGCTGCCGCTGCTGGCGCTGCTGCTGCTAATGGTTCTGTCAGAGCAACAAAACAGAAGCACAGTGATGTAACTCCGGCTGCAGATGATCTTTTACCCCCTCTTGCTGACACGCCTGCTGCCGCTGTTGCTGCTGCTGGTTGTGGTGGCATGAAATCAACGCTGGCGCCTAATATGGTTGCTCGCATCGGTTTGAACAAGGGAGAGGCAGAGATGAGAGGAGTGGGAGCGGCAGAGGCGCGGGGAGTGGGAGAGGCAGAGGCTAGAACAGTGGGAGCGAGCGAGGAGCAGGATGAAAGGGAAAGAGGGAATAGAGGTGAGAGCGATGGGGGGCTTCGGAACGGCAGTCAGTCTTGGGGAAGGAAGGGAAGCAGGAAACGGAAGAGAGTAGAGAGGGGGATTCAGGAAAGGAAGGAAAGGACAGGAGGGACAGAGGGAAGGAGAGTAGAGGGAGGGGATGGGGGAGAGGAAGGAAGGGGAGTGGAAGAAGTAGGGCTGCGAGAGACGGGAAGGGCGAGGAGGGAAGAGGGAGGTGGAGATGGGTGGAGGGAGGTGGAGTTGGTGTTTCCAGATTCTGGGGAGAGAATGAGCGGGAAAAGGGAGATGGGTGCGAGGGAGAGGATGGGCAGAGGGGAGGGGGTGATAGGAGGGGATATGGGGATGGGTTGGGAGGGGAGGATGGGCGGGGAGCAGTGGATGGGAAGGGAGGGAGGGCATGGACGGATAGATCTAACTCTGATGGTTGATGCAGGGGAGGAGAGCAATTACAGGGACTTAGGGGGTATACGGCATTGTGGAGCAGTGGCGCATGGGGTGACACTGGGTGGGAGGGTGTGGAGAGGGGGCATGGGAATTGGGGAGATAAGAGGGAGAATGAAGCAAGGGGGGGTGATGGGGGGGAGAAGTTGCGCGGATGGGGAGGAAGCTTTGATTGGTGGGGGTCGTAGAGAGGAGGGGCGGGAGGGAGGATGGAGAGTAGGCGAGAGGAGGGGTGATGGTGGGTTGGGAGAAGGGGAAAGATGGGAAGAGTATGGATGTGGGAGGGTTATGAGACGCACAGCTGATGGGGTGGTTGGGGGGGATGGGGGTGATGGGGTTGATGGGGGTGATGGGGGTGATGGGGGTGATGGGAATGGAGTGAGTATGCGAGGCAGACAGGAGGATGAGTGTGTTGATACCAGCAGTGCTCCCACGCGCAGAGAGCGGGGGATTGATGTGAGGAGAGGAGGGATATATGGCTGCAGAGAAAGAGGCCGCAGGCGAAATAGTGGTTCGGAGGCAGGCGTACTGCAGGGGGAGGCTTTTGAGTCGACTCATAAGTCACTTAGAAATAGTGTTTTGGAAGCAGGCGTACAGGGGGGGGAAGAGGAGGAGAAAAAGAAAGAGGAGAAGGGGGAGGAGGAGGCGGATGAGGAGGAGGAGGGAGACGAGGAAGATGAGGAAGAGGAGGAGGATGAGGGGGATGAGGGGGATGGGGGGGATGAGGGGGATGAGGGGTCCAAGCACAAACCCGAGGAGCAAGAGGGAGTGGATGGTGGTGAGAGGTCGGCAGAACCTGTCACAGGCGCGAACGTTTTTGAGAACTCTCAAACGCAACTCAAATTGTGCATTCACGCTGTCGGAACTCACAGTGGGAGTGCAGAGGTGAGGCGGAGTGGGGGTGCTGTTGCAGGGGCGGGAGTGAGGGATCGTGGTGCTGAGGGGGACGCAATGGCAGCTGAAACTGATGCACTGACGGCAATGGGGACACAGACGCAGGCACAGACGCAGGAACAGGCACAGGCACAGGCAAAAGCACATGCACACGCACAGGCGCAAGCACTGGCACAGGCACATGCACACGCACAGGCAAAGGCACAGGCACAGGCACAGGCACGGGGACAGGCGCAGGGAATGGCAGAAGGGAAAGTGGCAGAGGGGAAGGTGGTGGGACAATGCATGGCATACAGGCAGGAGCAAGGCGACGCGGCATTGAGAAGAGAGCAGCATGTGGCACCACAAACAGAGACGACTTTTGAGGCGCCTCAAGAATTGAGAAGAGAGCAGCATGTGGCAGTGGCACCACAAACAGAGACCACACGAGTTGTGGCAGCAGCAGCAGCCGCAGCAGCAGCAGCAGCAGCAGCAGCACGCACCACCACTTGTGGTGCTACTACGCTTGCTGCTCCTGCTGCGTCTACTCCAGCTGCTGCTCCTACTTCTGCTCCTCCTCCTCCCCCTCCTCCTCTTCCTCCTCCTGCTGCAGCTGCTGCTGCTCGTACCGGCACATCTGCTGTGGCTGTACCTTTTGGTGCCCAGGTGTCCCAGGTGTCCCCGACGTCCCCGACGTTCCCTCCTGCTGCACCTCCTGCCCGTGCCCCTGCTACTGCTGCTGCTGTGGTTAGATCAGCAGTTACCAGGGGTTCTTCTGCTGCTGCTGGCGCTGCTGCTGCTGCTGCTGCTGCTGCTGCTGCTGCTGCTGCTGCTGTTGGTGGCGGTGGTGGTGGTGCTGCTGCTGTTGGTGGCGGTGGTGGTGGTGCTGCTACCGCTACTGCCAGTGCTGCTGTGTCTTCTGTGGCTAAGGGAGCTGGTAGAAACCGGTAAGAAAGGATCAGGCTTTCTTAGTTTCTTGAGAAGTCACTTCATTTCGCAACTTATTCAAGTCATCTTAGGTCATTGGAAAACCCGTTTCCTGCTGAAGCCTTTCAGTGTTAAACCCTTTTTTCTTCTTTTTTCTTTTTTTACCCACTACATGTCTCTGCGCTTTTTGTTTTTCTTGACCCTGCTCCCATTTTCTCAGCAGGAACAGAGGATCAGCAAAAGCAAGTATCGCAGAAGCAACAGCAGCATCAACAGCAGCAGCATCAGCAGCAGCAGCAGCAGCAGCGGCCGCAGCAGCCACAGTGGGACCTCTCCCCACTCCAACAGCAACGCTATCCTTCCCAGCAGCCTTCGCCACCACCACCACCACCCTCCCAGTCACCTTCCCATCGTCTTTCCCCCTCCCACTCTCATTCATTCCGCCGCTCCCACAACCGTCATCACCAGCAGTTTCAGCAGCAGCAGTGGCTGACGCTGCTGCTATAGCACGGCAGTTTGGGGTGGCAGCAGCAGCAGCGCATATACAGGCACAAGCAGCAGCACAGGCACATGCACAGGTGCAAGCGCTGGTGCAAGCAGCTGCAGCTGCTGCTGCGGGTAGTGCGGGTGTTTCTGTGTCTTTTGAGGGCTCTCAGAATGTGGCTGCAGCTGCGCTTACTGTACCTGCGATAGGTGGTGCAGGTGCTTCTGTGCTCCCTGTTCCTTCTGCTCCTTCTGCTCCTGCTGCTCCTGCTGCCCCTGCTGCTGCTGCTTCTGCGGCTGCGGCTGCGGCTGTGGCTGCTACAACTGCTCCTCCTCCTGCTGCTGCCACTGCTTCTGCTTCTGCTGCTGCTGCCACTACTACTGCTGCTGCTGCTGCTGCTGCTGCTGCTGCTGCTCCAGGCCAACCCACTTCCACAACCGCAATCAGCAGTAGTACCTTCCCCCCTTCTAATCCAGTCGCTGCTCCTGCTGCCCCTCGCCTTGCCCCCACAAACCCTAAACAAGCCCCACCACCAACCCCAACCTCTGGAAGCTCGTAAATAGAACCACGTGTACATGGTTCTATGACTTTTGAGTCGACTCAAAAATCATCTCGTGTAAATGGTTCTATGGAAGCTGTGGAAAAGTGGTTTTGGCAGTGAAATCAGGTGTATCAGGATAAGCATAATTGTGGCATGTACGTACCAGACATGTACCGTAATAGGGGTTTTGTAATAGGTTCGTATCTCCATGGTAGTGATTGTTGTTAAAAGTGAATTTCATAATGCTTCCTTATACACTCATCTCCCTAACACAAAAACGAAGCATGCAAACTCGCACAGGATGCCAGGAGCAAAAGATACTCAGTAACAAAAGGAACACTCTAGTTATTACCACATCAGCTTACAATGGGAAGGAAACCACAAAAACTCCCACAAGCCTTCAGGTTAGGCACACGCAGCATCTCCAATAAATGCCTCCCCTCTCACCACATGCCCTTTCACATGTCCCCACCACACCTCACAACAAAATCTAACCCTCAAGGTGCAGTTGTCCCTCACCCTCCCACCACATCACACCGCATACCACATCACAACACCTCACACACAGCACATCACATATAATTCAAGCTAGAGAGCACCTACGGTTGGAGTGGCAAGATTGGCAAGATTGGCTTGCATTGCATACCAACTCCCTCCAGCACCAAAGAAAGGTGCTGGGACGCTGCTCAGTGCTCACGGCCTCTACAGACCAGCTAAGGAAAGCATTGCAAGAGCTACAGACAGCCAGCCCAACCAAACCCATACAGAGACACGCTACAGCCTACAGCCTACAGGCCGGTCTTACGAGAGGCTCTACACTACAGCCAAGGGAAGGCCATAAGAGAGGCGCTACAGAAGTCACACTGGCACCACAGCATGCCTCAGTGCACCTCCTCCCACCTCCTCCCACCTCCTCCCACCACCACCACCACCACCATCATCATCTTGCATCTTGATCTTGTCATTCGCTACAACGCCCAGTGCCCACAGCGCCCGCACAGCAGCAAGAGTAGCAAGAACGCCGCACGCCATGCTTGCCAACTGCATTCACACAGCTTCTTTTGAGTCGACTCAAAAATCTACTCATCACAAGCAGCAAGAGTAGCCAGAACGCCACAAGCCATGCTTGCCAACTGCATTCACACAGCTTCTACAAGAAGCAGCAAGCAAGATTTCAGAACACAGAGATTGCAGAGAGTACACAGAGAGAGAGAGAGAGAGAGAGAGAGAGAGAGAGAGAGAGAGAGAGAGAGAGAGAGAGAGAGAGAGAGAGAGAGAGAGAGTGTAGAGAAGAAAGCAAACAGAGGGGAGGTAGAGTAAGCTAGGAATGGATGGGGATGTGTGAGGAGAAGCAGGCAGATAGAGCATGGAACGGAGACGAGGGGAAAGGGAATGAATGTGAGGAAAGCAAAGGGAGCACGAAAGACGAGACCATGAACCTTCTCTCACCCGTCACTCATATCACCCCTCCCCTCAGCACACGCCCCACCTTTCTTCATAGCGATCGCCGGCCGAGCCACCGTAGCCCCTTCATTGCAATCAAGGAGTTGGCATCCGGGATAAACGGTGTGTGAGGAGCGCTCACACCCACCCATCCATCTACCCACCCACCTTTCTTTATAGCGATCGCCGGCCGAGCCACCGTAGGCCCTTCATTGCAATCAAAGAGTTGGCATCCGGGATAAACCCACCGCCGCCGCCACTCCCACCACCACCGCCACCACTACCACCACTCCCCGAACCACCACTCCCGCCACCACCGCTACCCATACCCCCTCCCACACCCCGCCCATGCCTCCACGCCGGTCCCATCATCATCACGCCTCTCTTCCCCCGCCGTGCCTTCTCCACCTGAGACAAATCCCCCATAATCTCCTCCAAAAGCTGCTCCATCACCATTTCTTCAAGTGAAAACACAGCCATTAAAGCCTCAGTACTCGTATCCGCCCATTTATCCAGCCCTCGGGCCATATCCCTCCTCGCAGCATCGTCCAGAATATCATAAACCTCATCCGAAGCAGGAACCGGCCAGTCGTGAACCTCTTCCCAAACCTCCAGCAGCAGAGCCTGCCCCTCAGGCCTGGGCCGAACCAGCGGCACCTGCTGCACCGCCGCCAGCCACAGGGACGCCTCCAGGAACGGCCCAAGCCTCCTTCCCAAGGCCTCGTTGACTGCATCGAACAGAAGCCGGCGCTGCCGTCGCTCCTCCTGCCGCCTTGCCTGGTCTGCGGCAATCCACGCTGGGTCGTCTGGGCGAACACCCGGAGGAGGGGCAGGTGAGGGGCAGGAGAGAGTGATTCCAAGCTCTAGTTGCTCGAAGACCGGTGGAGGGATGGGGAGGCGGAGGGAGTGGATGGGCGGGTAGGGGAGGTTCTGCTGGTACTGCACCTCCTGCTGCTGCTGTTGACCATACTGGTTCAAATTCTGGATCTGCTGCTGCTGCTGCTGCTGGTTCTGCTGTTGGTTCAGGCCAACAAAGCCAGAGACGACAAGGATATGGCGGAGATACTCTAAGTCCTGTTCCATGCCCTCTATGTCACCCAGACACTCCATCAGCCCGGGGTCTGTGAGCAGATCCATCGGGTCAACGGGGTCAACGGAGTCAACGGGGGCAGTGGGCACTGGTAGGAGTTCCCTGGTGGTGGTGGTGGTGCTGCTGCTGGTGGTTGTGGTAGTGGAGCTGTTGCTGCTGCTGTGAGGAATCATGGTGGTAGGAGGAGAGGGAGAAGGAGTGGGAGCAAGGAGATGAGCCATGCCATTACTGCTGCTCGCTTGTACCACTGCAATACCACCACCACCACCACCACCACCACCACCATCACCGCCACCTCTGCTGCTACTGATTCCTTGCTGCTGCCTCTGCTGAGCAGCAGCAGCAGCAGCTGCCGCGCCAGCAGGAGGCATCTGTTCTGGCTTGCGCGCAGGGGGAGTGGGCACGGTAGGCTTTACCCCCCCCGGGACTCCCCGCCTAGGAGTCTCAGCCACGGCTGTAGCAGTTGTAGCGGCAGTGGTAGTGGCAGTGGCAGCAGCAGCAGCAGCAGCAGCAGCAGCAGCAGCAGCAGAAGCAGGGCCAGGAGTGGACCTACCATTGTAACCATTCCGGCCACTCCCCATCCCACCACCAGCAGCAGCAGCAGCAGCGGCGGCAGCGGCGGCGGTGGCAGGTCTACCAGCATTCTCACTCCCACCTGCGAGCTTTCCCAGCATGAGCCAAGACTTGCCACCCGGAACCACTGCATCCAGCAGCGCTGCAGCAGCGCCTTGCACTGCTGCTGCTCCCTGCACCGCCACCCCCTTTACCTTCACATCCCCTCCTCCTGCTGCTGCTTGCTCTGAGAGCTTGCTCACAGACCTGTCCTTCACAGACCCCTGCCCGGGATTCACCAGTGCACTCGCCTCCTCCTCTTCCTCTCCTTCCTCCTCGTCCTCCTCCCCTTCCTCTTCTTCTTCTTCTTCTTCCTCCTCCTCCTCCTCTTCCTCCGCTTCTTCCTCTTCCTCTTCTTCTGCCGATACCTCCTCCCTTGCTCCGCTGACAGTGCGCGAAAGCAGTGGGCTGGCAGCGCCGATTTGCAACTCCCCACTCAGCCACGCGCTCTCCTTGCGCTCACTCACACTCCTCCCGCCCTCACCTCTGCTCAGCACACTCGCAGCACCTTCCCCGCCCGCTTGCTCCCCTTCGCTCTCCCCCTCCTCCTCATCCTGCTCCTCATCTTCTTCCTCCTCTTCCTCCTCCTCTTTCCCTGCTTCCTCCAAAGCCATATCTTCCTGCTGCTGCTTCCAGTCTAGCGATTTAAGCGGCCATCCGAATTGCAGCGGCCCTTCATCCTCCTCCTCCTCCTCCACCTCCAGAATTTGCCGGCTCGCCGCATTGCCACTCCCACCACCACAACCATACCCCGCACCGCTCCCACCAGCGCCAGCACCAGCGGAGGACGAAGCAGCGGACAGCACGCGGGTTAGAGATGCTAATTCTAGCTCCAGACTTCCGCTCGTCATTCCAGCCGCTCCTCCGCCGCCTCGTCCGCCTCCCCCCATTGTTCCGCCGGTCCCAGCCGCGGCAGCAACAGCCGCGGCGGAAGCAGCAGCGAGCGAGTAGGAGGGGGAAAGGGCGGCGGAGGAATAAGTTCCGGAAGCGGAACAGGAGGAGGTGGCGGAGTAGGGGGAAGCGGAGCCGTCACCCGCGGATGCCTGCAGGGCCGGGGGAAGGAGGTGCGGAAGCGGAGCTTGCGCTTGCGCGAGCACCTGCGCCTGCCTGGTTGCGGAGTCGTGCAGCGGAGAAACGGAGGCGGAAGCGGAAGCGGAGGCGGCGGAAGCGGAAGCGGCGGGGGAACAGGAAGCGGAGCACGAGGCGGAGAGGGAAGTGGCGGGAGTGGCGGCGCTGGGGGAGCTCGAAGCGCCAGTACCGTTGCTGCTGCTCGTCGCAACGCCCGTGATGATACTCGGGCCAGAGCTCGACGACGCGCTATAAGACACTGCGGCAGGGGAGCCTGTGTCCGCGCCCGCGTCCGCACCCGCACCCGCGCCCGCGCCCGCCTCCGCACTCGCGCCCGCGCCTGCGCCTGCGCCAGTGGCTGCGGCACCGCATTCCGCCTTGTGCACAGCTACGAGAGCGCCAGGAGAGCCGGCACCTGCGGCGGGGACCACCGGGACGGAGAAACGACTCTTCTCCGCTGTCGTCGCCGCCGTTGTTGTTGCCGATGCTGACGCTGTTGCTGCGCGAGTCACGGGGAGAGAAATCGAGGCAGTGAGCGGAGAAGAGGAGGGGGACGACGAGGAAGCTGCGTCGAAGCTGGATCCGAGTGCCGCTGCCGACGCGGACGCTTCGATCCATGCCGCCACCACACTCGCGCGGGTCGCCGCAGCCGCCGCCGCCGTTTGTTCCGCCTGCTGCCTCTGCGCCAGCTGCGCCTGCGCCTGAGCCTTGCGCGGAAGAGGGATGCGCGAGGGGGAGGACGATAGCGCGGGAGAAAACATCTCCGCGGGTTTGTCGTCCACGCCCGCGCCGATCCGGTTTCCGCCACTCCCACCGCCGCCTTTCGCGGACAGCCGCGCTTTGACGGCCGAAGCCGCCGCGCTCTTCCCCGACGCGCTCCGTGCAGGCGAGCCAATCGCGGCAATCATGTCGGGCGACGACACGTCAGCGCTATCCGCGGGCCTGCCGCGATTGCCGGCGGGTTTCGCGCCACCGGAAGGCAGTTCGAGAGAGCTCGACGTGGTGAGCAAAGCGTAGCTTCCGATTCCGCTCCCCGGACGCCTCCCTCCCCCGCTTCCGCTTCCGCTTCCGCTTCCGCCGATGGCGCCAGCTCCTCCGCGGACATCCGCTTCCGCGCGCAGACTGGCGGAAGATCCCAGGGGCGGGGAGAACTCGTAGAGCTTCCCCGACCCGCCGGGGGTGCGGCTTTCTTCCGCGTGCGCGAAGCGCGACTGGGGAGAAAGCGCGGAAGGCATAGAGGACGGAGGGTGGGTGGGGGAGCGGTGCGGGTGGAAGCGCTCCTTTCTGCTCGGGACGGGCGCGCGGAGGCCGCGCGGGTTTGCGCCTGCGCTTGATCTGCTGTCTTCCCGGTCAGCTGGTCCGGTCGATCTTCCGCGACGACTGGCGGAAGCGGAAACGGAAGCGGAAGCGCCGTCCTTTCCCCCTTTCCCCGCGCTTCCCGCATTGATGGCGGTAGAAACCGAACCAGTCGAGAGCGATCGGGCGGGGATGGCGGAAACGCCGCCTGCTGCTGCGCCTGCTCCGCCTGCCGCGGAGTTCCCCGCATTGTCCCCCCGGCTGCCGCGATTTTTTCCGCCTGACAGCGATTGCGAGCGCGCGGACGTTAACTCAGCCGGCATAACCGTCAGCAGTTCGTCAGTCGACTTGCCGTCCAGTCCTAGCAAGCTGCTCGGGACTACGCGGCTGGAGTTTCCGCCCGTCGCGGCGGCGCCGACGGCGGCGGCGGCGGCAGCGGCGGCAGCGGAAGCAGCGGTGGCTGCGGCACCGCCATCGTACACCTTCTTTCCGGCGCCCATTGCGGCGGCGGCGGCGGCGGCGGCGCTGACTCTATCGGCGGCGCGCGCCTTTGCCATAGAAGCCTGGGTAGGCGCGAATAGGCGACTTCCTTGCGGAACGGGGGAGACGCTGCGCTCCCGCCGCGACCTCCCCTTAAGCCCGCTGCCCCCCCCTGCTGCTGCAGCAGCAGCGGCAGCGGCGGCGGCGGCAGCTGAGCCTCTAGCAAGTCCCGAAGACGTGGCATGATCGCGGCCGTTGATCGCGGCGGTTGCCGCGGAGGGTTTGGAAGAGACGGTGTCCGAGTCGCTAATGTCCTCCCATTTCGACGTGGACGAAATAATGCGACTCGATGATGTGCTTCCGAGGCCTAAGAGCCGGCGAATGTAGACGGACGTTCGCTTCGGAGTTAACGGCACGTCAGGTGCCTGGCACGTCAGGAGCGCAGGGGGGAGGTGAAGGGTGAGGAAGGAAGCGACGGCGTTAAGGATGGATTAAGTTGCTATTCAATAGGGCGCATAGACGTTTACGACATAACGAGCCCCTATTGCATAATAATGCAAGGAACATCATTGGATAAACCTAGTGCGCCTATTGGCACAAGAGACGGCCCTCAAGGTGCTACGGTGGCAGTGCTACGGTGCTATCATCTGCGACGGGTTACCCCACCCCCTGCGAAACAGTTGCTCACCTCGTTACTTTCCGGTGGCAGTGCTGCCGGCGTAGGGTCGATGCTTTCGACCTTGGCTATGGCACGCAGCACGGCGCTGCTGAGTGACGGCGTGCCTGCCGTGGGCGGGAGGATAAAGAATGGCGGGTGATCAAGCCATTGAAATCATGAGCACGAGTCACGAGAATAGCATATGCGGCATCGACAAACAGAACTTAGCTCCACGGGATGATGGCGGAGTGATGGTGGGAACAGCACGGGGGGGAAAGGGGAGGGGTTGCCTTGATCGTCAGCAATTATACACAAGAAACGAGCTTGTTTCAGTGCCATCTCTGGGACGACGCGCGAGGTCTATGGCGTATCGAGCAATCAGTCGCTCAACACCATAATATCGCCACCGCGGTAGACAAGCTCACCACCTCACGTAACTGCATGTAACGACCGCCCTTTACCTGTATGCGATCCTCCTGCTGTGCCCCCGCCCTGTGTGACTGATATGGTCTTTTCTGCAACCATGTTCCTAGGTTGGCTTACTTGGGGAAGAGAAATAAGGCGCCTCCACATAAGAGCTCATTTTGTGCTCCCCGCGCGACCGATAAGCACCCTCCGCTGTCCTCCGAAGCTTCCCTCTCCACCTCCAACGCGCTACAAACGATGTTGTCTGCGAGTCCGCGCGCCCCTTCCAAATCAGGTAACTTGTTCGTCCCGCATCCGCATCAAGCCCTGATTGACACTCTACACAGCTTCCCGGTCAGCGTCAGGACGGCCGTTTCTTGACACGGACGCCAACACTTGCACTATTCTCTGACTACAACTAACGTCAAGTTAGACGCGCAAAGCCCCTTCAACTGACTACAGAAGTCGCAAGTTACCAAACATTCCTGGTTCTTCTGGACTCTCTTGACTCTTACGTATTGCTTCACTAATCACCGCTACCGCTACTAGTTGGTACTGGACGGATCGTAACGGGCTGGGAGAGAGCTTCTCTGAAGCTACCGCTACCGCTACTAGCTGGTTAATGGCGGCGGCTTTGTCATGGCGTTTGACAACTGAAGGTCGGTTGTACAAAGAGAGAGCTGTTATTCTGTAAGGCACAATGACGATTAGGACGGTCGAGGGAAGTGCGGCGCTGTTAGTAATACTACGGGTAAGTGGCTAGCCCGGTCCGTCGTTAGAAACCAGAGTCCGAGATAATGGTTGAGAGTACCGTTCCGTAAGATGACTAGAGAGACAATCTCGTTATGGACGGAAATTGGTTCCACTGCGGGGCGGATTGCAGGAGGAGGCTCTACAGACAAGGTTAGGAAAAACAAGCGAGGGGAAAGAGCATGTGATGATCAGGGGCTAGGTGAGCCGACAAAGACAGACGACGCGAATCAGGGGCAGGGGCAGAGCGAGCTACTTTTTCTGACCCAAGCCTTGCCTGGGCAGTGTGCTGTGTGAAGGGGCTCGTGTCGACAGAGAGCTTGATGGAAATGGTGGGTGTGGTTCAGGCTAGTCAACAGTGAGCTTGAGTGGTAGGGTGCTGATGGGGGCGCAAGAGCGAGGTTGCAGTACAGTAGTTCGCTCACATGCATCCATTTCGCGTGGGGGCCAAATTGAACATGGGCAATGAGAGAAAATTAGAGGGTTTGAAATGCGGCTCGAAAACTTAAAATGAGATTGGCGAAGAGCGTGAGATTCAACTCACCTTGGGGGGCAACAAGGTTGTTGACGACCAATCAGATCGAAGGTTTGGTGTGAGGACGGTTTCGGGGAGGTGAGCCACGCGACTTGCTAAACTTGTGATTGCCTGAGTATACGCGACTTGCTCTCAATAACGAGGGTGCACCTCAGCCAATCTGGGTAAATAGCGCTTCGACACGTTTGGTTTGGTGCGCTTACGGAGCTCCTCAAACCTAGTTACACAATCTCACGAGCCTCGCAGCTGGGAACCCGCATGTCCAGTTTGGACGCGCTGAAGAATGTCTACGCTTGTCGGTTAGAGCTACGGGGCTGACCACCGAACCAAATGCCAAACCAAGCAGCAAGTTTTTCTATTGCCCATCTCGTAAGCTCGCCTGCCCGCACCTGCCATCACATGCACTACTGCTGGGTGCTGCACCTGCGCCTATTCCTCGGTTTGGGAACACATGCGGTCTGGCCCTGCTCGAACCGCCTTGAAACCAAAGCACGTCCTGCATTGACCCTCACTTCGCCTGCCCATACCTTCATTTGCTTTGCGCCATAAGAACTCGCGAGCAGTCACATTTTCCTATTATTGAGCCGCGGGTGCTGGATGGCTATACTTGCTATCGAAAGTCGCGTTTATATTGATTTCCAGTTTCAAGAATTGACTCACTATCATCTGTACATACAACCAACGCTATGGTCGTCGTTAAACCATGACAAAAAAAAGTGTAGTTTCATCACAGCTATTGAACTGCTGGTTATGGTAATGCGGCACAGGAAATTTTATAAATATAGTATGATACCGTATCCGATTGCCAGCAGGCAGATCCTCCAAGTTACTGGTTGTGTACCAAACCAATGTATAATTTGCAAACTACCTACCAATACATCTCACTCGGTAGCGTCAGTAGCACTCGGTAGTGTTACGAATAGCAATGGATGAAAACATTACTGAGCACTCCTAACCGCAGCAAGGGAAGCACACAGTATCGAGAATGAATGCGAAGGGTCAGATTGGACTCGAAGCGTCAAACGGTTAGGGTGGACCGGGACCGTCAGAGCAGACCGCATCGGGCAGTTGCAGACAAGAGGAATTTGGCGGGAACAGTTTCGTAACTGTACGCGCCGCACGGTTGGGAATGAATTTGAATAAGGGAATGTACCCCTTAGAATACATGGCTAGCTAGGTCGATTTGAGTTCCTCTGTACTCATATTTATATCCTTGTGTTTGCATGTTTTAATCATCTCAAGCATTTTACATTCACTCTGCTATTGAGGTCAAGGGCCCACCATTACCTAGCTGTGTGCGAACCTTCACGATGAGATCCTAGGAGGGATCACCTTTTGATCGCAACATGGTATCACAGCTGTTGGGCTGAGGATTTCAGCCTTAGGATCTTTAAAGAGAATAGGCTAGTAGGTGCTAGAGTAGCACAGCGGAAGTTTTTTGAGTGAATGTACTTGTGCTGGTATGTGAGAACAAGTAATTGATTAAAGCAAAGAGCATACATGAATATATAGGAAAGATAGATTACAAGAAGCGGTTATGTTTATCGAGACGCGTATCGCTTCGACTATCGAGGCGGTTACTGTTCACTGAAGCGTCGCTTGCTGTTACGTAACCTCTAGGCGGTTACAGCTCGCAACCTCCAGTTGCGGTTTGATGTGGTACGCGCCTTTTTCGACTTCATACCCCTTTTGCTGTGCTTCAGTATCGGGCGAGGTTCGATACTACAGAAACGCACTAAGTCCTGCGTTCATATTCCCAACACTCCCCTTCGTTTCTGGAGTGTCGACGTGGTCAGTCTCGGTGACGTGGCCCAATCCGGTGAGCAGCATGCAGTACTCGAATTTCCCCTTTGGTAGCTTCTTGGTGAGATAATCTGCTGCCATCTCGGTGGTCGGGCAGTAGTCCAGCTGGAGTTTTCCCTTCTCAATTTCGTCTTTCACGAAGAAGTATCGCAGTGTGATATGCTTGGTTCTGTTGGCGAAGCCATTCTTGTTCGCGATTCGTATCGCGGACTGGTTGTCGCAGAAAAGCGAGAAGCTGGGTACTTTCGCAATTTTCGCTTCTTCCAGCAGTTCGCGAAGGTACAGACCTTCCTTGGTAGCGGTGCAGAGAGCAATATACTCTGCTTCAGCAGATGATAGTGCGACGAGTTCCTGCTTACTTGATTGCCAGGAGATAGTTCCGACGGGCTCGAGGCGGTAGATGTAGCCGGTGCGAGAGCGGCGATCGACACGATCAGCAGCGTGATCAGCGTCGACGTAGCCGAGTAGTTTTAGGCCGGTCGTCGTGCTCTTGTGATACGTTAAGCCAACTGTTGGCGTCGAGATGAAGTAGAGAAGGGCACGGTTGAGTTCCTTGAGGTGACGTTGTTCTGGGCGCTTGAGGTAGGTCGCTAGCTGGCTGGCGCTGTAGGATAAGTCCGGTCGGCACGTAACGGCGGCAAAGAGTAGGCAGCCCAGTTTCTGTTGATATTCCTGGATTCCGGCAGACGGCAGTAGGTTGGTTTCTTCAGTTGGGTCGGGCGATAGGTGACTGTAGGGTGTTGGGACGTGCGTCGGTGTGATGCAGAAGCGTTCGGCGATAGTGCTTGCGTATTTTGAGGCGCTGAGACGAATGGCGTTGTCTTCGTCGAGGATGTTGAGCCCTAGGTACTGCGTGACGTTGGGTGAGACTGTGAGGGAGAGATCTGTCTGAAGCTCCCTTTTGAACCAGGTGACGATGGTGGTAGTTGACCCGATGTAGAGTAAATCGTCGACGTAGACGATTAGTAGGACGTAGTCGTTGTCGCGAGTGAGGCGATACATGCCCTGGTCATGGGGCAGTTGGTTGAATCCGATGCGTTTAAGTCGTGCGTGCAGGTACTACTGCCAGAGTCGCGGTGCCTGCTTAATTCCGTATAGTGATTTAAGTAGTTGGCAGACGAGGGAAGGGTCGTCGACGAACCCGTGGGGCTGTTCGACGAAGATTTCAGCGTCGACTGGGGCGTACAGAAAAGCGTTGGCGACGTCGATTTGTCGGAGTGGGCGGCGACGTGAGGCGGCGATGACGAGGAGTATACGCAGGGAAGTATGTCGACTGACTGGTGCAAAATTTTCAGTGAAGTCGCGACCATACTCTTGGTCGAATCCGCGGACGACCCATCGAGCTTTAAATCGTTCGATGGTTCCGTCGGAGTTGGTTTTGATCCGGAATACCCATTTTCCGAAGAGAATGGGTCTGTCTTGTGCGAGTGATGCAGGGACGATCTTCCAGGTGTTGCGGTATGAGAGCGCTTTTAACTCCTTTTCCATGGCTTCGCGCCATTTTTCTTTGTGTTCCCCCCCCAGAGCCTGCTTGACAGAGCGAGGCTCTTGAGGTGGCGACGAAGGCCCGTGCACTGCAGCGATGAGTCCCAGGACTTGGAGTCCGCTGGGAGTGTGACGGTTCAGCAAGGGATCCTCGGGATTGTCAGAATATATTTGCTGTCTAGCCTGCAGTGGGGTACTCTGTAATGAGTACAACCCAATTTATGGCATTGTACTTGTATCCCAACTCTTCCTAGTGAAACCCCTTCTCTTTCAAAAATCTCTCGACACTTCTCTCCTCACCCTAAAAACTCGATTACCTAGGCACCTAAACCATGGCTTCTAAGCCTACCTTTGTTTAAGATTTTGAGAGGGATAGACTGCTTCGTCTCCCGCTTCAGGATCAGGTGCGAATCCGGGGCCGTATCGTTCAGAGATGTCGGTGTTGACGGGTTGGGGTGTTACGTAACCAGTGTCGGCGAAATGGTAGTAGACGTCGGCATTGTTGCTGTCGCGAGGATTTTCCTCGTCCATGGGGATTGGGACGGAGCAGTAGGGAAGGGGTCCAGCAGCTTCGGAGGCGCCGTCGACGTTTTCTTCTTCCCAGTCAGCAGCGTCGGAGGGTGAAGCGAAGGCTCGGGAACCAGAAAATCTGCTGGTGGGGTCGACGTCGCTTGCGATGTTGTCCAGGTAATGGTTGAGGGTGAGTCGCTCGTAGAAGATAACGTCACGTGCTGCTACTGTTTCCTTTGTGTGGACGTCGAAGATTCGCCAGGCTTCGTAATATTTTGCCAGC
Organism: Closterium sp. NIES-65; assembly: GCA_948144175.1. Lineage (NCBI taxonomy): Eukaryota > Viridiplantae > Streptophyta > Zygnematophyceae > Desmidiales > Closteriaceae > Closterium > Closterium sp. NIES-65. The sequence continues at coordinate 4,015,324 of CANXME010001052.1, read as the reverse complement.
CCGAGGTGTAGACCCCACTGTGCACGTTGCGAAAATCTCCCTGCGCGTGCAGTGTGTGGGCGGTACTGTACCATACACCCAAAAACTCGTAACATTTTTGTGTTGCCCAGCTTCCCAGTCCACAACAGGTGCGGAGATGCGTTGTTGGGCAGTGAAGACGAGGACAGCAAGTTGTGCAGGAGGACAGCGTGGTCCATCGCTGCTGGCCATTCTGAGTTGGGCAGTCGAGTTCCACGTAGCAGCTTTCGCATGGTTGTCTGCAGGGTCCTGTTCATCCTTTCTGCCACACCCTGCTGTTGGTGAGCGTAAGGAAGAGAGATGAGGCGTTTGATGCCTCTTTCTGCCAAGAACTGTTTGAAGCGATGTGACTGGTATTCCATCGCGCCATCTGACTGAAAACTCTTCAGTTTTACTCCCGATTCTCTTTCAGCGACAGGTAGCCAGGGTGTGAAGGCTTATAGAGCCATGTCTCGTGACGGTAAGTTGACGTGCCAGACATATCGCGTTGCGGCGTCGATGAAGGTGATGACGTAGTTCATGTGGAAATAAATGACCAGGAATGAAATGACTAAGTCAGTGTTGGGTACAAATACAACCCTAGAAAGCTGTACCCCATGTGTGCTACCCCACTATAGCCTACAAACATGTATCAGCTATAATAATCTGACACACCCCCATAGGCAAAGTGGGGGAGAACAAGGGGTCACAAGACCAGTCAAGCAAAGCAAAGCAAAGCAAGCTCAGGGTGGATCACAAAGTCACCACACAGTCCGAGCACAAGAGCAGGGCCAGAGGCCAGTTCACATGCAGGAGTACAGACATATATATAAAACTAGACAAGCAAGAGCAGGTATATATATGTCACAGTACAAGTAAAGTCAAGAAGAGAGCAAGTGAGGTAAGACAGGCACAAGACCCAGCTGCGTGCAGAAGCGCTGATGGTCACAAGGCGCGAGTGCCTTGGTGAACACATCAGCAGTGTTGGCCTCAGAGGCCACGTACGCAAGTCGCAACTGACCACGCTGCTGCAGCTCACGAGCAAGGAAGTAACGGAGAGCAATGTGCTTCGTTCTGTGCTCCAGTCGCTGCTCTCGACACAAGGCCAGCATGGCCTTGTTGTCTACGTACAGCACTGGAGGAGAACGAGGCGGCTCTCCAAGGTCAGTCAGCAGGTAGGTGAGCCAGCGAAGCTCCTGTGCAGCCATGGCCCCGGCGTAGATCTCAGCCTCACAACTGGAGCTGAGAACCGAAGACGAACGAGTAGACCGCCAAGAGACAGAGCCGGAACCAAGACTGAAGGTGTAACCCTGTGACGACCGCTGCGTAGTCTGGTCGTCAGCCCAAGAAGCGTCCGCGTGGCTTGTAAGGACCACTGGACTCCGCCCTCCAAGCACTAGCCCCATGCCCGACGTACTGCACAGGTAGCGCAATACCCTCTTCGCTGCAGCCATGTGCTCTGGTCGGTGTCTCCCAAGAGCAACATAGCGTGCAAGAATGCTCAGAGGGTATGCAAGGTCAGGTCGAGTGCAGGTCATCAGGTACATGAGGCAGCCAACAAGCTCTGGGTACGGGCCACTCGACTCTACGGACTCATCCGAAGGCAGAGCTGAGAGTGAGTGGCGAGTAGACAGAGGAGTGGCCTGAGGCGAGGAGTACGTGAAGCCGAAGCGCTGAAGGACCTGCTGCACCATGTGTGACTGAGTCAAGGTGATGGTGCGGCGTGCTCTGTCCCGAGTGATCTGCAAGCCAAGGTAGCTGCGCAGTTCACCCAGGTCTGTGCACGTGTGTCTCTTCTGCAGCTCGGACTTCACGTAGGCGAGTCCAGCAGTGTCCGCTGTGGCAAAGACCAAGTCGTCGACGTACACGAGGATGTAGAACGGCGGCAGTGAAGTGTCGGTGCGCAGAAACAGCGACGGGTCAGCAGTAGACGGAGCAAACCCAAGAGCCGCAAGCGTAGTCCTCAGTGTGTCGTGCCACTCACGCGGTGCCTGGCGGAGACCGTAGACTGGCCGTCGGAGGCTCCATTGGGTGCCAGGAGGGAAAGTCCCAGTGAAGCCAGGTGGACGGCGTAGCCAGATCTCCTCGTGCAGGCTACCCTGCAGGAACGCAGTGCTGAAGTCGAGAGAGTGAAGCTCGTAGTCGCGCTGAGCGGCTATGTGCAGCAGCACCCGAAGAGTGGTCATCTTCGAGGTGGGAGAGAAGGTCTGAAAGTAGTCAACTCCCTGCCGCTGACTGAAGCCACGAGCAACGTACCGCGCCTTGAAGACAGGTGGAGAGCCCGGCGGCCGCTTCACCCGGAAGATCCACATGCCACTGACGATGTTCGCCCCAGGAGGGGGAACTGCGTCAATGTAGGTGCCTGTGGACTTCCAGGAAGCCATCTCTGCATCCATAGCTGCCTGCCACTGAGACGAGTAGGGACCCTCTACGGCCTCCGCGTAAGAGCGCGGAGTCGGGATGTCTAGTGCATCCGGGTCTCCCTCAGGAGCAAGCAGTACAGACGCGAGATGAGGTGAAGCAGCAGCCAGACACTGTAACTCCTCCTGCCTGTCCTCTAGGACGTCCGTGCCAAGAGCACACTCACCCCCGACGGACGGAGGACAGACAGACGCAGACTCAGCAACAAGACTAGCAGCGTAGTCTAGACGACAGCGAGCAGCAAAGTCGACGAGCTCAGCGACAAGAGCAGACGCAGCAGTGGACTCAAACGAGGGGTCAGTGACGACAGTAGCAAGCAGACGCGTGACAGTAGAACTGGCAGCAGGAAGAGAGTCCGACTCAGGGTCGGCAAGCGCAGGAAGAGAGGACTCAGGAGGAGAAGGCAAAGGGGCACGCAGAGGAGCAGTGGACGGACGCAGAGACATCCGGTGCGTGCCAGGGACAGGAGGAGGACGCTGACGCGAACCGCGACCACTAGCGCGAGCAGTACGAACAGGCAACGCGGGACGAGACGCAGGCTCACGACGCTCAGTAAGACCTCCAGTAGGACCAGTGTAAGGAGAGGGAGCAGGCAGAGGAGAGGAAGGCTCCAACAGTGACTGCGACTGGACAGGCTGCGGACACTCTACCGGAGGAGAAAGACCAAGAACCTGCTGCAGGAGCGGAACGAAGTACGGCCGAGGCCGCGCGGCAGCTCCAGACTCAGCAGGGACAGCACCAGCACCCTCAGCGACAGTACCAGCGCCACCAACACCTCCAGCGGCAGGACCTCCAGCAGTACCAGCAGCAGAACCACCGCGAGGACAGACAGCAGTGGTCTCAGCACCAACCCCCTCAGCAGCTCCAGCTCCAGGAGGACCCGCAGGCCCAGCAGCTCCGGGACCGGCAGCACCAGCACCCTCGACTGTCGAAGAAGCTCCAGCTCCAGCAGCACGCCTCCAGCGGCGAGCAAACCACTCGCGCAGCTCCTGTGGAGAGAGGGGCTCCCGTCGAGACGCAGCAGCAGGAGAAACCCCAGGCTCAGCACCCCCAGGCTCAGCAGCTCCCAACTCAGCACCCCCAGGCTCAGCAGCTCCAGGCACAGCACCCCCCGGCTCAGCACCCTCCGCAGTAGTACCCCCAGGCTCAGCACCCCCAGGCTCAGCAGCTCCCAACTCAGCACCCCCAGGCTCAGCAGCTCCAGGCACAGCACCCCCCGGCTCAGCACCCTCCGCAGCAGTACCCTCAGGCCCAGCACCCCCAGAGTCAGCACCCCAAGGCTCAGCACCCGCAGCAGCACCAGAGTCACCAGTAACCTCGACCGGGTCAACTGCGTCTACCTGGGACACACCTGAGGGGGCAGGAACCTGAGGGGGGAGGGGGCCTACCGGGGGGGGAACCGGCACAAGGAAGTCCGGCGGAGGGGGGAGGGAAGGAGTGCGGTAGGGGAAGAGGCGGTAGAAGGGGACTGACTCGTCGAACGTGACGTCCTGGGAGGACAGAACACGACGAGAGGAGGGGTGGTAAAACTGCCACCCGGGAGCGTCTGTGGGGAAGCCAAGGAAGACACAGGGAGCAGCACGAGGGGACAGCTTGTCCGCAGACAAGTCGCGGACAAACGCCCGAGATCCCCAGACACGGAACGCCGACGCATCGCCAACCTTCCCCGTCCACAGCAAGACTGGGGACATCGCGGGCCGAGAGACCCGGGGGTGAAGGTTGAGCTGATGCGCCGCGTACCTCACCGCAAACGGCCACAGAAAATGGGGGGCAGCCGCATGCATCATGGACGTACGAGCGACATCCATGACCATGCCAATGCGGCGCAATCCCATTTTGCTGTGGAGAGTCCGGAAGCGTGAAGGTCTGGCGGATCCCCCGTGCACGACAGTAGTCTCGCAGAAGGCGCGAGGAGAACTCTCCGCCTCTGTCCGAGTGCAGACGCAGAACAGGAAAGTCCGAGCCGAAGCTCTTCCTGAGCTGGAGACGAGCCTCGCGGATCCAGTCGATCAGCACCTCAGTGACAGCACCCTTGCTGCACAAGGGGAGGACTGTGGTGTAACGCGAGTAGTCGTCAACCACCAACAGAAAGTAGCGCTCGTGACCCTGCCCACGGACGGGGGCTGGGCCCCACACGTCCATGTGAAGCGTCTGCAGAGGAGCCTCTGTCGGGGGGAACTGGGAGGAGTGAGGAGCAGCCCGGAGGCGACCCTCGACACAGGGGACACAGGAAGGTCCTGGCCCGGAGGGAAGGGGAGGGAGAGACTGAGGAAGACCAGAGACAAGGACACGGGAAGCCATGCTCCGAAGGCGGGGCAAGGAGGGGTGGCCAAGACGGTGGTGCCACAGGAGAGTCTCGTGAGACAGGAGGCGACAAGAACAGGGGGCAGACTCAGGACCTGACCGGGACGCAGCAGCAAGCACCTGACCTGACGCAGCTAACTGACCAGACGCAGGGACTAGAGGAGACTCAACGGTCAGGGTGTAGAGACTCGACCCCGGCCGACGCGAGAACGTGGCCAGGTGGCGGCCTGTGCGTGCCTCCGTGCAGTGGGTCACCCGCTGACTCGCAGGAGTGAACTGGTGAACCCCCACATCCTGCAGGTCAGCGCCACTCACCAAGTTCGTAGAGAACGAGGGAAGGTACAGACCAGACAGGGTGCCCGAAGGGGCAGCCGGACACGGGAGGACAATGGAGAAGTGAGAGAGGACAGGACCCCCAGAGGGGTCAGCCAGGGAGACTGCAACCGGCCGGCCAAGCGGCGTAAGGGTGGTGCGGTCTCGAAAGAAGGAGCGAGAAGCCCCAGAGTCAAGTGTGAAAGTAAGGGAGGACGAGGGCGACGCAGTACCTGAGAGCGCAGTCTCACCAGTACCTGAGAGCGCAGACGCACTGGCACCTAGAGCAGCAGCCTCACAAGCACCTAGCGCAGCAGTACCAATGCCCGGGTCGGGCTGGAAACACCGGTAACCCTCAGTCTCCTCACTAATAGTCACAGCATACATAGCAGCAAGGATAGCATCAAAATCAAGATCAAAGATCGCTACACCAGCCCTAAGAAGCTCATCCCAGCGAGGGATCTCACTAGCTCCGGGGAACTGCTGACGCCAAGCGTCCGTCAGGCGGCCAAAGCAGCGCTGGGTGGGGTGGGCACCCCCACACTGCTCACCCGCGCGGTCGCCGAGACGAAGGACGTAGTTGCAAGGACCAGTACCCCCACCCCTCTGACGCTGAGTGTACCACTCACGAAGCTGCTGAGGCGGAGGGATGTCCCGCGAACGCTGCTGCTGCTGCTGCTGCTGCGAGCGCTGGCCACCACCGCCGCCGCTCCGCTGCTGGGTACCACCCCGACCAGCTCCACCCCCTCCACCACCACCGCCTCCTCCGCTGCCTCCTCCGCCGCCTCCACCTCCGCCGCTGCCACCACCACCACCGCTGCCACCACCACCGCCGCCTCCGCCGCTGCTGCCACCACCACCACCACCCCCGCCACTACTCCCGCCGCCACCCCCACTCCTTCGCCGCCTCCGCCGCCACCTCCACCGCCCCCTCCAGCTCCACCCGCGCCCTTGCCCCCCTTGCCCTTGCCAGAGCGACGTCTCCCACTAGGGGCAGACGCCGCGCCGACCGACTCAACACCAAGCAGGTCGGCAGCAGCAGCAGAGGCAACAGAGGGCAGCAAGGGGGAAGGAGAGCACCCCTCAAAGATGGGGGTGCGAGGGTCACCACGAGAAGCCCTACAGCGACTATGCTCTTTTCCGCTGTGAGGAGGGCCTTCTCGAGGACGTCGACGGTGAGGGTGGTGGGACAGACTGCGAGAAAGTGGTCCCTGACTACGCGAAGGGAGTCAGGGAGGCGTGCGACTACGTAGTAGAGAGTGATGTACATGGGGGGGGGGTTCTTAGCGCAGAACTCAGCAGGAAGGGCGGCGCGGTAGCGAGTGTCACTAGTGCGGAGGTGCGTAATGAGGTCAGCGACAGTGGGAAAGGCAGAGAGGTCAGGAAAGAGGTAGGGAAGCATGAGACGGCTCAGTGCAGTAGTGGCAGGGGAGGAGTAGCGCGCAACTACAGCGTCGTACAAGGTCTGAGCACTCTTGTACTGACTAAAGTGCGCGCGCTCAGAGGTAGGGAGGTGGCGACGCACAGCAAGACGTGCAGCAGCATCGCGGGTGGCCCACTGAGAGCGCACAGTGGGATCAGCATCAGCAGCAGGAGCAGGAGAGGCGCCAGAGGTAAGGTCAAAGAGAGAGAGGCCGTCTGCCCTATCGCACTGTAAAAACAACTGCAGGTCGTCTACCCAGACCTCAAAGTCAATGGCGCGACCCTCGGCGTCAAAAGCTAGGACACTATGGGTAGCCATGACGACGACAGTGAAGCAGTGCAAGCAGTAGGGGAAGAGCACGCAGTGACAGTGGGACTGTGCTCACCAGGCAGGGCAGGCCGGGCAACTCTGCAGAAGGGCGGCTCGGCGACTCAGCGACTCGGCTGCTGGGCGGCTCGGCTCCCGGGCGGCTCGGCGGCAGGGCGGCTCTGGTGTAGGGCGGCTCGGCTCCCGGGCGGCTCGGCGGCAGGGCGGCTCGGGTGCAGGGCGGCTCGGCTCCCGGGCGGCTCGGCGGTAGGGCGGCTCGGGTGCAGGGCGGCTCGCCTGCACTGCTGCTCGGCTGCTGCAGGGGGGGGGGGGGGGGGCGGCTCGGCTGCTGCAGGTAGGGTGGCGGGGCCGCGAGACCAGGGGCGGCGGGGCCGAAGGAGTAGGGCCGGCAGGTGCAGCGGCGGGGACGGCGGGGCCGCGGCTGGTGGAGCGGCGGGGCCGGCAGAGAGGGCGGCGGAGCCGCGGCTGAGTAGGCGGCGGGGCCGGCGGCGTAGCGGGCGGCGGGGCCGCGTCGTAGTCGGCGGGTGGGTCGCGTCGTAGCGGGCGGCGGGGCCGCGTCAGAGCAGGCGGCGGGGCTGCGTCTGAGGTGGCGGCGGGGCCGTGTCAGATCAGACAGCGGGGCCGCGTCAGAGGTGGCGGCGGGGCCGCGTCAGATCAGGCAGCGGGGCCGCGTCAGAGGTGGTGGCGGGGCCGCGTAAGAGGTGGCGGCGGGGCCGCGTCAGAGCAGGCGGCTGGGCCGCGTCGTAGCGGGCGGCGGGGCCGCGTTAGAGTAGGCGGCAGGGCCGCGTCAGAGAAGGCGGCAGGGCCGCGTCAGAGAAGGCGGCTGGGCCGCGTCGAGCAGGTGGCGAGGCCGCTTCGTAGCTGGCGGCGGGGCCGCGATAGGGTGGCGGGGCCGCGACGTGGCGGCGGGGCCGCGATCGGGTGGCGGGGCCGCGATCAGAAGGGGTGGCGGGGCCGCGTCTGAGGGACGGCGGGGCCACGAGGGAAAGGGCGACTCGAGGGGTCGCTAAAAAAAAGTGCGCGCCTCGGGGCGCGCTTCGGTGGGCCCTAGGCAACGTTCCCACAGGGAACTCGCTCTATACCATGTGGAAATAAATGACCAGGAATGAAATGACTAAGTCAGTGTTGGGTACAAATACAACCCTAGAAAGCTGTACCCCATGTGTGCTACCCCACTATAGCCTACAAACATGTATCAGCTATAATAATCTGACAGTTCAGATCTTCACGTCCTTCAGTTCGAGGTATGTATAGTATGTCGCTGTAGACTTTCTCGAGTGGTTGATAAACGGGGGCGCTCGGATTGTGATGTGACGGGAACGGTTGGTGAGGCAGATCTGCTTCCGGGCAGATGAAGCAGGTGCCGCGTGGTCGTTCGAGTTCACGTCCGTTGGGAAGAAGTAGGGCGTTCTTGTCTAACACTCCAACTCGTATTGTGTTGTAAAGTGTTTTGTTTCCAGGATGTCCAAGACGTTGATGCCAGATGTCTTCGGAGGCGCTGTGACCGACGGAGCGTTGATAGAAGTCTGCGTTAGCGAAAAAGGCGGCGTGTGTTGCTGCACTTCGATGAACGGCGCGTGGTGCTGGCGTTAACTGTTGGGCGGCTGTTGGTGGCGTGTCGATGATGAGAGTGTCAAAAGTTAGAAGAAGAAAGAGGATTGAACTAGCAAGAATGAGGATACAAATAGCAAACCCTAGAAGGGTTGTACTCGCTATAGAGCACCCCACTACAGGCTAGAACAATAAGATAATATTCTGACAGAGAGGTGGTGGTGCGACGGAGGGACCGGGCTGTGGAGTTTCGGAAGGTTGTTCCGTGACAACGGTTGGTTCTTCAACTGCAAGTTCGGTGGTTGTTGGTGCTGTGACGGGTGCAGTTGTTGTTTCGATGACGGGTGCTGACTCAGGTGTTGTTGCTTGTGTTTGCAGGACGGCAAGCGCGTTGGTGCGTTCAGCTTCGGGAATGGTACGAGAGTACCAGAAGCCTTCAGGACTGAAGTTCGGGTCGAGGTCTGGCGGATGCGTCCAAGGTGCGAGAGCGACTATGCCGTCGCTGTCTGCGGTGCCTTTGTCGGGGACGAAATCGAGGACGAACACGTCATCTTGTTGGATTGCGCGGCCGATGAAGACCCCCCCTTTTCCGTGGTAAAGACGGATTTCCCGGCCGTCGGAGTCACACTCCAGGTGAATGCCTTTCGACATGAGTTGGCTGACGCTCAGTAAGTTGAAGCCGAGGTTATCGACGACGAGTACTTTGTTTAGTTGAAGGATAACGTTTGTTTCATTTGACTGAAGCTCCACGACTCCTTGTTTGTTGGTGCGCAGGTTTTCGTTGTTGGCGACGGTGATGATGACGTCTCGCGGAAGACGTCGTTCGCGCTGAAGAAATCGTGATGAAGAGCACATGTGATGACCGCAACAGCTGTCGAGGAACCATGTGTCTGGTCCGGTGGGTGCACTGTTCGCGATGGCGGCGTACGTTGGATTCACGTTAAGGGACGACGGTGGTGGTGACGGTTGCTCATAAGTCGGTGGAGAGCCGGTAATACACGAGTCGATGTTTGACTCTGTTGTTCGTGCCATGGCGATGATTCTTGATGTCTGTGCAGGTCCCGAAGTGGAAGTTGACGGTCGCGTTGAAGTAGTCGTTGAGGCGGTAGCGGGTCGTTGTTGAGTTGACGCGATGTGGGGAGGCGCGGGTCGCAGAGGACGAGATAATGGTGCTGGTTGTCGTTGTTGCTGAGGGCAGTTGAAGCGTGTGTGTCCTGAAGTCCGACACAGATGACAATAAGGAGGTACGTGTCCTCGATTTTGGTAACGTGGCTGTCGTCGATTGGTGTAAAGAACGACCGGTTGATGATGCCTTTTGTTGTTGCGTTCTTCGAACAGGTCCATTTCCTGCTGCTCGGCGTGAAGTTCGGCGCAGAGATGCATTTCGGAGAGTCGACCGTGAGCGCGAAGAAGTGAACGGGTGGTGCGCCATTGAGGTCCAAGGCCAGCAAGAACGACGGTTACGAAAGCTTCTTCAGATAAGTTTCCTCCGCAGCGAATAAGTCTGTCGCGTAGTCCTTGACAGCGACTGATGTAAGGCATGGCCTTTTCTCCAGGTTGCATTTGAACTGTTGTCAGTTGTGCCATGAGTCGGCTTTGTGTAACGCTGTCGGATGCTTGATGAATGCTTCGCAGATGTTGATAGGCGAGTTCCGCGGAGTTTGCGTAGTTCCGGTAGGCGCGGATGCTTTGTTGTTCGTTCGGCGACAGGTTTTGGAGAAGAACGGTGTAAGCCATCAGGGAGTGATACGTATAATTTTCTTTGTCTTTGTCTTCGCCGTTGTGTGGATATGGCCAGGTACCGTTGAAGAATCCAAGAAGATTCGCGCCTTCCATCAGGAGTTCAAACTCGAAGCTCCAAGAGTAGAAGTCATTCCCGTTGAATGGTGTGGATGTGTGCAGTCGCAGGATGTTGTTGAACTGTGCTTGTACTTGCAGGACTTCTTTGGTGTCTCGTTTGATGGCGGGAAGAGGGGTCGCTGGATGGCGAGGCGGCATGAACGTGAAGGAACCAGGTGAGACCGAATTTGGTGTTTGTTGATTATGTCGTCCGAACGATGAGTTGTCAATACTCATTGGTGCCGCTCCGTTGTTTACGCTGTTGCTGTTTGCAGGTTGCGAGGACTGCTGCTGCGACATGAAGTTGAAGAACTCCTCCATTAAGCTTGGGTTGAAGATTGTTGGCGGCGCTACTGGCGCTTGAGTAGAACGTTCCGTCGCTTTCGGCGTTAATCCGGGCGTTGTTCCTCCTTCGGTCTGCAACTCGGAGACCGGGGGTAGAGTAGATCCCGTAGATGATCTTCTTTCTTTGCCACTTGCCATGTCTTGCCTTTCTTGAATGAAGATCGAACTTCTTGGTTGCTTGCAGATCGGTAGCCTGGAAGAGGCTTAGTGACGAGAGCCTTTGTTCTCTGACTGCTCTCATACCATGTTGGGCTGAGGATTTCAGCCTTAGGATCTTTACAGAGAATAGGCTAGTAGGTGCTAGAGTAGCACAGCGGAAGTTTTTTGAGTGAATGTACTTGTGCTGGTATGTGAGAACAAGTAATTGATTAAAGCAAAGAGCATACAGGAATATATAGGAAAGATAGATTACAGGAAGCGGTTATGTTTATCGAGACGCGTATCGCTTCGACTATCGAGGCGGTTAATGTTCACTGAAGCGTCGCTTGCTGTTACGTAACCTCCAGGCGGTTACAGCTCGCAACCTCCAGTTGCGGTTTGATGTGGTACGCGCCTTTTTCGACTTCATACCCCTTTTGTTGTGCTTCAGTATCGGGCGAGGTTCGATACTACAGAAACGCACTAAGTCATGCGTTTATATTCCCAACAACAGCGAATCGGGAATCATTTGCACTGCCATCTCCGAAATCTGCGACATTCCGAAAGTGGCGTCCGGCACACGATCACGTGTGAGAATGGCCGGAGGATCTGGTGGTCAGACAAATCTGACAGCTAAAGCGCAACCCAACCCAGCTGCGACAAGCGAAGAAATGACAACAATCAGGACCGAAGTCATCGCACAATTACTTTAGCGACTCACCAGTCTGGAGCAAGGGCTCCAAACATTGCCGAACGGCGACGCGGGAACCTCCTCGCAACCTACTCAACCGACCCCAAACGGCCAGAACGCCGCCCCGCACACTTTCTCCCTCGACACGAATGGCTCAACCCCCAAGACTCCCTGTCCCAGTAAAGAGGCAATTCTCTCTGTGCAATCAAGGTTCCTTAGCATATATATATAAAAAAAGGGGGGGGTTTGACAGCAGAGACTTCTATATCTGGAGCTTCGAGCTGGAGCTCCTGCTGCAGAACGCTCAGATTTTTCACTACTTTGACGTGAGTTACACGGAGCCTACTAAAGATACCGACGACGCCAAGGCAAGGTACTACAACGAGTCCCTGATGGCGTAGGGTATTCTTCTGCGCAACATGTCACCGGCGGAGCAGTTGAACATTCGTTCGTACAAAACCTCGCCCGCTCCAGCCCTCGACTCTTGGCGCCACCTGAACAGCGTCTATCAGTCGAAGGACTCCGTTTCTTTGAGCCGGCTGCTCCAGCAACTACTGGGGACTAAAATGGCCCCAGGGGAGAAGGCCAACAGTTACATTAATCGCTGTCGGAGTCTTCGCGATCAGAAGTTGGGAAGCTTGATATCAGAAGAGATTTTTGTCAACGTCGTGCTTCAAGGACTCGGCCCAGAGTGGCGACCCTGCAAGGCGCTTCCCCGGCAGCAGGGGGTCATCTCGGAGGCCGCCCTTTGCGCCGCCCTTCTCGTCGAACAACGGGATATGGATCAGCAGCGACCAGCGCCACGACGAGAACGTGAACGACTCGCCTTCTACGCTAACAACACCGAAGAGCGACGGCCGCAACAAAACGAGGGATGAATGCATTGAGCAGAATGAAGAGTATAAGTAGTAAACCCTAAAGTGTTGTACCCCATATGAACTGCCCCACTACAGCCTACACAGACTATAGCATATTGAGAAGATTGAAACGAGAATGAATGAACTATGAATGAACTGAGTACAAGTACTAACCCCAATTGGGTTGTACCCCTTATGGGCTACCCCACTATACCGTACACAATAAGCACAAGCTATATGTTCTGACACACCCCCATAGGCAAAGTGGGGGAGAACAAGGGGTCACAAGACCAGTCAAGCAAAGCAAAGCAAAGCAAGCTCAGGGTGGATCACAAAGTCACCACACATTCTGAGCACAAGTTCAAGGCCACAAGGCCAGTTCACATGCAGGAGTACATATATATAAAGGGCTAGACAAGCAAGAGCAGGTGTATATATATGCAACAGTACAAGCAAAGGCAAGAGGTGAGCAAGTGAGGCAAGACAGGCACAAGACCCAGCTGCGTGCAGAAGCGCTGATGATCACAAGGCGCAAGTACCTTGGTGAAGACATCAGCAGTGTTGGCCTCAGAGGCCACGTACGCAAGCCGCAACTGACCACGCTGCTGTAGCTCACGAACAAGAAAGTAGCGAAGAGCAATATGCTTTGTTCTGTGCTCCAGTCTCTGCTCTCGACACAAGGCCAGCATGGCCTTGTTGTATACGTACAGGACTGGAGGAGAACGAGGCGACTCTCCAAGGTCGGTCAGCAGGTAGGTGAGCCAGCGAAGCTCTTGAGCAGCCATGGCCCCGGCGTAGATCTCAGCCTCACAACTGGAGCCGAGAACAGAAGACGAGCGAGTAGCCCGCCAAAAAACAAAGCCGGAACCAAGGCTGAAGGTGTAGCCCTGTGACGACCGCTGCGTAGCCTGGTCGTCAGCCCAAGAAGCGTCCGCGTGGCCGGTAAGGACCACTGGACTCCGCCCTCCGACGTACTGCACAAGTAGCGCAACACCCTCTTGGCCGCAGCCATGTGCTCTGGTCGGTGTCTACCAGGAGCAACATAGCGTGCGAGAATGCTAAGAGGGTATGCAAGGTCCGGTCGTGTGCAGGTCATCAGGTACATGAGGCAGCCAACAAGCTCTGGATACGGGCCACTCGACTCTACGGACTCATCCGAAGGCAGAGTTGAGAGCGAGTGGCGAGTAGGCAGAGGAGTGGCCTGAGGCGAGGAGTACGTGAAGCCGAAGCGCTGAAGGACCTGCTGCACCATATGTGACTGAGTCAGAGTAATGGTGCGCTGTGCTCTGTCCCGGGTGATTTGCAAGCCAAGGTAGCTGCGCAGCTCACCCAGGTCTGTGCACGTGTGTCTCTTCTGCAGCTCGGACTTCACGTAGGCGAGTCCAGCAGTGTCAGCTGTGGCAAAGACCAAATCGTCGACGTACACGAGGATGTAGAACGGCGACAGAGAGGTGTCAGTGCGCAGAAACAGCGACGGGTCGACAGTAGAAGGAGCAAACCCAAGAGCCGCAAGCGTAGTCCTCAGTGTGTCGTGCTACTCACATGGTGCCTGGCGGAGACCGTAGACTGGACGCCGGAGACTCCACTGAGTACCAGGAGGGAAAGACCCAGTGAAGCAAGGTGGGCGGCGCAGCCAAATCTCCTCGTGCAGGCTGCCCTGCAAGAAAGCTGTGCTGAAGTCAAGAGAGTGCAGCTCGTAGTCACGGTGAGCAGCAACGTGCAGCAGTACCCGAAGAGTGGTCATCTTCGGGGTGGGAGAGAAGGTCTCAAAGTAGTCAACTCCCTGCCGCTGACTGAAGCCACGAGCCACGTAACGCGCCTTGTAGACAGGCGGAGAACCCGGCGGCCACTTCACCCTGAAGATCCACATGCCACTGACGATGTTCGCCCCAGGAGGGGGGACAGCGTCAACGTAGGTGCCTGTGGACTTCCAGGAAGCCATCTCTGCATCCATAGCTGCCTGCCACTGAGAGGAGTAGGGACCCTCTACGGCCTCCGCGTAAGAGCGCGGAGTCGGGATGTCAAGTGCATCCGGGTCTCCCTCAGGGGTAAGTAGTACGGACACGAGATGAGGTGAAGCAGCAGCCAAACACTGGAACTCCTCCTGCTTGTCCTCAAGGACGTCCGTGCCAAGAGCACACTCACCCCCGACGGACGGAGGACAGACAGACGCAGACTCAGCAACGAGACTAGCAGCGTAGTCGAGACGACAGCGAGCAGCAAAGTCGACGAGCTCAGCAACAAGAGCAGACGCAGCAGTGGACTCAAAAGAGGGGTCAGTGATGACAGTAGCAAGGAGACGCGTGACAGTAGGACTGGCAGCACGAAGAGAGTCCGACTCCGGGGCGGCAAGGGCAGGAAGAGAGGACTCAGGAGGAGAAGGCAAAGGGGCACGCAAAGGAGCAGTGGACGGACGCAGAGACATCCGGTGCGTGCCAGGGACAGGAGGAGGACGCTGACGCGAACCACGACCACTAGCACGAGCAGCACGGACAGGCAACGCAGGGCGAGACGCAGGCTCACGACGCTCAGCAAGACCTCCTGTAGGACCAGTGTAGGGAGAAGGAGCAGGCAAAGGGGAGGTAGGCTGCAACTGTATCTGTGACGGGATTGGCGGTGGACACTCTAAAGAAAGAGGAGGACCAGTAGAAAACGGAAGACCAAGAACCTGCTGCAGGAGTGGAACGAAGTACGGTCGAGGCCGCGCGGCGACGCCAGACACAGCAGGTACAGCACCAGTACCCCGAGCAGGAGCACCCGCTCTAGCTGCACCTCCAGCAGCGCCAGAACCTCCAGCAGTACCAGGAGTACCCGCAGTAAGACCGCAGGCAGTAGTCTCAACTCCATCACCCTCAGTAGCACCAGCTCCAGTCGAACCCGTAGGCCTAGCAGCTCCAGTACTCCCAGTATGAGCACCTGCGGGACCCGCGACAGCAGCACCCTCAGTAGCCAAAGAACCTCCAGCACCAGCAGCACGCCTCCAGCGCCGGGCAAACCACTCGCGCAGCTCCCGTGGAGAGAGTGGCTCCCGCAGAGACGAAGCACCCGAAGAACCTCCAGGCGGAGCACCTCCAAGCTCAGCACCCCCAGGCTCAGCACACCTAGGCTCAGCACCCCCAGGCTCAGCACCCCCAGGCTCAGTACCCCCGGGCGCAGCACCCCCAGGCTCAGCACCCCCAGGCTCAGCACCCCCACTCTCTGCACCCCCAGGCTCAGCACCCCCAGGCTCAGCACCCCCAGTGTCAGCACCCACAGGCTCAGCACCCTCAGCAGCACCAGAGTCACCAGTGACCTCGACAGGCTCGACTGCGTCTACCTGGGACACACCTGAAGGGGACGGACCCTGAGGGGGGAGGGGGTCTACCGAAGGGGGACCTGGTACAAGAAAGAGCGGCGGCGGGGGGAGGGACGGAGTGCGGTAGGGGAAGAGGCGGTAGTAGGGGACCGACTCGTCAAACGTGACGTCCTGGGAGGACAGAACACGGCGAGAGGTGGGGTGGTAGAACTGCCACCCAGGCGCGTCAGGGGGGAACCCCAAGAAGACGCAAGGATTAGCACGAGGGGACAGCTTGTCCGCAGACAAGTCGCGGACAAACGCCCGGGATCCCCAGACCCGGAACGCAGACGCATCGCCAACCTTCCCCGTCCACAGCAAGGCTAGGGAGGTCTCCGGCCTGGAGACCCTGGGGTGTAGGTTGATCTGATGCGCCGCGTACCTCACCGCAAACGACCACTGAAAATGGGGAGCAGTCGCATGCATCATAGACGTACGAGCGACGTCCATGACCATGCCAATGCGGCGCTCAGCAATCCCATTTTGCTGCGGGGAGTCCGGAAGCGTGAAGGTCTGACGGATTCCTCGTGCGCGACAGTAGGCTCTCAGTTGGCCAGAAGAAAACTCTCCGCCTCTGTCCGAGTGCAGACGCAGAACAGGAAAGTCCGAGCCAAAGCTCTTCCTGAGCTGGAGACGAGCTGCGCGGATCCAGTCGATCAGCACCTCAGTGACATCACCCTTGCTGCGCAAGGGGGAGACTGCGGTGTAACGCGAGTAGTCGTCAACAACGAGCAGGAAGTAGCGCTCGTGACCCTGTCCACGGACGCGGGCCGGGCCCCACACGTCCATGTGAAGCGTCTGCAACGGGGCCTCTATCGGAGGAAACTGGGAGGAGTGAGGGGCAGCCCGCTGCCGCCCCTCGACACAGGGGACACAGGTAGGGCCAGGGCCCTAAGGAAGGGGAGGGAGGGACCGGGGGATTCTAGAAACAAGAAGACGGGAGGCCATGCCTCTGAGCCGAAGCAAAGAGGGGTGACCAAGGCGGTGGTGCCAGAGGAGAGTCTCGTGAGACAGGAGACGACACGAACAGGGGGCAGACTCAGGACCAGACCTGGACGCTGCAGCAAACACCTGACCCGACGCAGCTACCCTACCAGACTCAGCAACTGGAGAAGACGCAGTGGTCAGTGTGTACAGGCTCGACCCCGGCTGACGGGTAAACGTAGCCAGGTGTCGGCCTGTGCTAGCCTCCGTGCAGTGCGTCACCCGCTGACGCGCAGGAGTGAACTGGTGTACTCCCCCATCCTGTAGGTCAGCGCCACTCACCAGGTTCGTAGAGAACGAGGGGAGGTAGAGACCAGACAGGGTGCTAGAGGGAGCCGCCGGACACGGGAGGACAGTGGAGAAGTGAGACAGGACAGGACCCCCAGAGGGGTCAGCCAGAGACACCGCAACCGGCCGACTAAGCGGCGTGAGTGTGGTGCGGTCCCGAAAGAAGGAGCGAGAAGCCCCAGAGTCAAGGGTGAAGGTGAGGGAGGCCCAAGCCGACGCAGTACCTGAGAGCGCAGACTCACCAGTATCTGAGGACGCAGAAGCACTAGCACCTAGAGCAGCAGCATCGCAAGCACCTAGGGCAGCAGCCTCACCAGTACCTAGAGCAGCAGTCTCAATGCCCAGATCAGGCGGGAAACACCGGTAACAGTCACCCTCATCACTAATAGACACAGGATACATGGCAGAAAGGATAACATCAAAATCAAGATCATAGATGGCAACTCCCGCCCTTGACAGCTCGCCCCAGCGAGGGATCTTTGTGGCCTCCGGGAACTGGTGACGCCACGCGTCCGTCAGGCGGGCAAAGCAGCGCTGGGTGGGGTGCGCACCCCCACACTGCTCACCCGCACGGTCGCCGGTGCGCAGGACGTAGGTGCACGGACCAAAACCCCCACCCCGCTGGCGTGCAGTGTACCACTCACGGAGCTGCTGAGGGGACAGGGTCTCACGACCGCGCGGCTGCTGCTGGCGCGGACCACCACCGGAGCCACTCCTCTGCGTAGACCCGCGGCCAGCTCCACCGCCACCCCCGCCGCCTCCGCTACTACCGCCGCCTCCGCCGCCTCCTCCACCGCCACCACCTCCGCCACCTCCGCTCCCACCGCCACCGCCGCCGCCGCCTCCGCCTCCACTGCCGCCACCGACACCTCCACCCCCACCTCCACTCCCACCGCCACCCCCACTCCCCCCGCCGCCTCCACCTCCACCTCCACCGCCCCCGCTCGCTCCTCTAGTGCCTCTGCCCCCCTTGCCCTTGCCAGAGCGGCGTCTCCCGCTAGGGGCAGACGCCGCACCGACCGACTCAAGACCAAGGAGGTCGGCCGCAGCAGCAGAGGCAACGGAGGGCAGAAGGGGGAAGGGGGAACACCCCTGAAAGATGGGGGTGCGCGGGTCTCCACGAGAGGCCCCTACAGCGACTATGCTCTTCTCGGCCGCTTGGAGGGACTTCTCGAGGAGGTCAACAGTGAGAGTGGTGGGACAGACTGAGAGGAAGTGGTCCCTGACTACGCGAAGGGAGTCAGGGAGGCGAGTGACTATGTAGTAAAGAGTGATGTACATGGGGGGGGGGTTCTTGGCGCAGAAGTCAGCAGGAAGCGCAGCGCGGTAGCGAGTGTCACTAGTGCGGAGGTGCGTAATGAGGTCAGCGACTGTGGGAAAGGCAGCAAGGTCAGGGAAGAGGTACGGTAGCATGAGGCGGCTCAGTGCAGTAGTGGCAGGGGAAGAGTAGCGCGCAACTACAGCGTCGTACAAGGTCTGAGCACTCTTGTACTGACTAAAGTGCGCGCGCTCAGTGGTAGGCAGGTGGCGACGCACAGCAAGACGTGCAGCAGCATCGCGAGTGGCCCACTGTGAGCGAACAGTAGCGTCGGCATCGGCAACAGGGGCAGGGGAAGCACCAGAGGTGAGGTCAAAGAGGGAGAGACCGTCTGCCCTATCGCACTGTAGGAAAAGCTGCAGGTCATCTACCCAGACGTCAAAGTCAATGGCCCGACCCTCAGCGTCAAAAGTGAGAACACTGGGGGTAGCCATGACAGCAGTAGACTAGTAGCGCTAACTGTAGAGCAGGGGCAGTGCGGTGACAGAGGCGCTGCGCTCACCAGACAGGACGGTTCGGGCAGTTCGGGCGGCTCGGCAGCAACTGCGGCTCGGCGGCACCCGCGGCTCGGCCCCTCAGCTGCTCAGGCGGCTCGGGCGGCTCGGGCGGCTCGGGCGGCTCGGGTGGCTCGGGCGTCTTGGGCGGAACGGGCGGCTCGGGCTGCTTAGCGGCGCGGGCGGCTCGGCTGCGTAGGCGTTCGGGCGGGGCCGTAGGTAGGGCGACGGGGCCGGGTCGAAGGTAGGGCGACGGGGCCGGTGCGCAGGTAGGGCGACGGGGCTGGGGCCGGGGCGCAGGTAGGGCGACGGGGCCGGGGCCGGGCCATAGGTAGGGCGACGGGGCCGGGGCCGGGTCGTAGGTAGGGCGACGGGGCCGGGGCCGGGTCGTAGGTAGGGCGACGGGGCCGGGCCGGGCCGTAGGTAGGGCGACGGGGCCGGGGCTGGGGCGCAGGTAGGGCGACGGGGCCGGGTCGAGGTAGGGCGACGGGGCCGGGGCCGGGCCGTAGGTAGGGCAACGAGGCCGGGGCCGGGTCGTAGGTAGGGCGACGGGGCCGGGGCCAGGTCGTAGGTAGGGCGACGGGGCCGGGGCCGGGCCGTAGGTAGGGCGACGGGGCCGGGTCGAAGGTAGGGCGACGGGGCCGGTGCGCAGGCAGGGCGACGGGGCCGGGGCGCCGGGGCGCAGGTAGGGCGACGGGGCCGGGGTCGGAGGGGGGGCGACGGGGCCGGGGTCGCAAGCAGGGCGACGGGGCCAAGGTCGCAAGGGGGGCGACGGGGCCGGGGTCGCAGGTAGGGCGGCGGGGCCGAGGCGCAGGTAGGGCGACGGGGCCGGGGCCGTAGGTAGGGCGACGGGGTCGCTAGGGTGACGAATCAGGGGCTGCTAAGGCGGCGCGACTTGGCCGCTAGGGCGGCTCGACGAAGTCAGAGAGGGGAGCGCGACTCGGGCAGAGCGCGCTACGGGCAGGAAAAAAAAACTTTCGACTTGGTGGGCCCTAGGCACAGTTCCCACGAGGGAACCTGCTCGATACCATGAGAAGATTGAAACGAGAATGAATGAACTATGAATGAACTGAGTACAAGTAATAACCGCAATTGGGTTGTACCCCATATGCTCTGGTCGGTGTGGGTGTCTGTGCGCAGAAACAGCGACGGGTCCGCTGTAGAAGGAGCAAACCCAAGAGCCGCAAGTGTAGTCCTCAGTGTGTTGTGCCACTCACGGGGCGCCTGGCGGAGACCGTAAACTGGCCGCCGTAGGCTCCATTGGGTACCAGGAGGAAACGACCCAGTGAAGCAAGGTGGGCGGCGCAGCCAGATCTCCTCGTGCAGGCTGCCCTGCAAGAAAGTTGTGCTGAAGTCAAGAGAGTGAAGCTCGTAGTCGCGCTGAGCGGCTATGTGCAGCAGCACCCGAAGAGTGGTCATCTTCGGGGTGGGAGAGAAGGTCTGAAAGTAGTCAACTCCCTGCCGCTGACTGAAGCCTCGAGCCACGTAACGCGCCTTGAAGACAGGCGGAGAACCCGGCGGCCGCTTCACCCTGAAAATCCACATGCCACTGACGATGTTCGCCCCAGGTTTGGGAACCTCGTCAACGTAGGTGCCTGTGGACTTCCAAGAAGCCATCTCTGTGTCCATGGCTGACTGCTAAGAGGAGTAGGGACCCTGGATCGCCTCAGCGTACGATCGAGGAGTCGGGATGTTTGGTGCATCAGGTTCTCCCTCAGGGGCAATCAGCGTGGACACAAGATGAGGCAAAGCAGCAGCAAAACACTGGAACTCCTCCTGCCTGTCCTCAAGGACGTCCGTGCTAAGAGCACACTCATCCCCGACGGACGGAGGACAGACAGACTCAGACTCAGCAACAAGACTAGCGGCGTAGTCTAGACGTCCGCTAGCAGTAAAGTCGACAAGCTCAGCCACTAAGGCAGACGCAGCAGTGGACTCAAAGGAAGGGTCGGTGACAACAGTAGCCAGGAGACGCGTGACAGTAGGACTGGCAGCACGAAGAGAGTCAGACTCCGGGTCAGCAAGAACAGGAAGAGAGGACACTGGAGGCGACGGCAGCGGGACACGTAGAGGAGCAGTGGAAGGACGCAGTGCTGGTGTGTGCCAGGGACCGCAGGAGGACGCGGACGCAGAGCACGACTACTAGTGCGAGCAGCACGAACCGGCGACGCAGGACGAGACGCAGGCTCACGACGCTCAGCAAGACCTCCAGTAGGACCAGTGTAGGGAGAAGGAGCAGGTAGAGGGGAGGCGGGCTGTAACTGTGACTGCGACTGGACAGACTGTGGACACTCTAAGGGAGGAGCAGGACAAGTAGAAGTCGGGAGACCAAGAACCTGCTCAAGGAGCGGAACGAAGTACGGCGGCGGTCGCGTAGCGCCTCCAGAATCAGCAGGGACAGCACTAGTACCCCCAGCGGCAGCACCAGCGCCAGCAACACCTCCAGCTCCAACAGTGCCAACTCCAGCACCCTCAGACGCACCAGCGCCAGCAGAATCCCCAGCGCGAACACCCCAGTAGCTCCAGCTCCAGCAGCTCCAGCAGCACCAACTCCAGCAGGACCGGCAGCTCCAGTACCGCTAGCAGCTCCAGCAGGACCAACTCCAGTAGCCTTAGCAGCACCCCTAGGCCCAGCAGCTCCAGCACCGCCAGTACGAGCACCTCCGAGACCAGTAGCAATAGTAGTACCTCCAGCTCCAGCAGCACGGCTCCAGCGCCGGGCAAACCACTCGCGCAACTCCTGTTGAGAGAGTGGCTCCCGCCTCGACGAAGCACCGCCGGCGGCCACACGAGCTGACCCAGCGCCCCCAGGCTCCGCACCCCCAGGCTCCGCACCCCTAGGCTGCGCACCTCCAGACCCAGCACCCCCAGACTCAGCACCTCCAGGCTCAGCACCCCCAGGCTCAGCACCCCCAGTCTCAGCACCCCTAGTCTCAGTACCCCCAGGCTCAGCACCCCCAGACCCGGCACACGCAGGCTCAGCACCTCTAGCAGCACCAGAGTCAACAGCTACCTCGACAGGCTCGACTGCGTCTACCTGGGACACACCTGGCGGGGCAGGATTTTGAGGGGGGAGAGGGTCTACCGGGGGGAGGACCTGGTGCAAGGAAGAGCGGCGGGGGGGGAAGGGGCGCGGCGCGGTAGGGGAAGAGACGGTAGTAAGGCACTGACTCGTCAAAGGTGACGTCCTGGGAGGACAGAACACGGCACGAGGTGGGGTGGTAAAACTGCCACCCAGGCGCGTCAGGGGGGAAGCCAAGGAAGACGCAAGGAACAGCACGGGGGCACAGGGCGGCGATGGGTCGCGAAGGGGCCGCGAGGGGCCTGAAAGGGGCGGCAAGGGAGCCGCGAAGGGGCCGCGAGGGGCCGAGAAGGGCGGCGACGGGGCCGGGAGGGGTGGCGACGGGGCCACTAAGGGTCGCGCAAGGGGCACGCCACGGGGCGTGCAGAGCACAGAGTAGTAGCGGAAGCAGTTAGGTGGGCCCACAGGCCAGGACCGTAGATGCTCTGATAGCATGTGAAGAAATGAGGAATGAAAGAAGAGAGAGTTTTCACTAGCAGCAGTTGGGATACACATAGCAAACCCTAACAGGGTTGTACTCGCTATAGAGCACCCCACTACAGGCTAGATAATTATAACATTCTGACACGCGACGCCTCTACTGCAAGATTTGCAGAAACTTCGGGTACTTGGCACATCGACACAAGTCCCGATCTCGCCCTCACTAGACTAATCCGAGCAACTGGTCGGGTCGACAAGACGCACGAGGCGACGTGCATCCAGCCTAGGGCTATCACCCCCCTGCGCGCAACCTGAACCCAACGGTTCAGCATCAGCAGCAGCAGCCGTCATCGTCTGCCCCACTACGCAACATTATGAGCAACATGGCCATGACGGGCGAGTCGCGATGTCGCCGCGTGCGCTCACCATCACCTGAGCTAGCACCGCACCCCATTGGCGCGTTCTCCAACGATAACACGTTCAGTCCGCGCCACGATTTCACTGAGGACGACGACCAGGACTGGAATCTTCAAGTCCCGCTGCTTGAAAGTCCCTCGCACATACCTGACATGCGGGCGGCACTACTCAATTGGCTCTCGTGTGAACAATTTTTAAAATTTGACACACCTCACATCGTCACGCCGCGACTGGCGCTGCTCGCACGTGAAGAGAGGAAGTGCTACAACACCTGGTACCTGGACAGCTGCTGCGGCCAGCACATGGTGGGCTCGGAGCGTTACATATCCAACGCCGTCGCAACGTCTACGGTCACCTACGTCACAGTGGCCAACAACACGCGCCTGCGCGAAAGCGCGAAAGGCATCATTGTGCTCAAGGCACGGGGAAGCCGCACGCACATCACACTTAACGATGTGCTCATCGTCCAGAACCTGCGCTTCAATCTGCTTTTAGCCGCCCAACTCATGGATTGCCCACATCAGCACGGACCATGAGACACGCGACATCCTAGTGCACTACGAATCGAGGACCTTCCCCCGCAGGCAGATCGGAAAAGCGCACTCTGAAAAGGGAGTATACGTCTTGGACTTTGACATTCCTGACTGCAGCGACGATTCGCACGAGTTAATCGGCCTCGTCCCACTGCGCTTCGAACACATGCACCGCAGGGATTGGAAGCACCCTGACGGAAGACCGTGGGTGCCGCACCACCCTCACCCGCGTGAAGTGGCGCTGCATGACCCTAACCCAGACGGCATTTGCAGGGATTGTCACACACCTACTGCGTCAATGAGCGCAATTGCCGCTCGTGGACTTGCCGCCATCGCAGAAGCTGAGTGACATGCACCCCCAGAAGAAGGAATGTCGAAGCTAAAGCTCGAGATCACCACGCGCGGCGTGTTCGGCACGCCAAAACACCCTCTCATCGGACCCCCCTCACAACATCTCCAAGGCATGCTGCGCGGCACTGGCGTCGACACCTTCGATACGCACTGCGTGCCGCGACCCTACACCTGTTGGTGCAACCCTACGGTTTGCACTCGGCTTGTTGTCCGTGTGCGTGCATGTGTGTGTGTATGGAATGGTATGAGGGCATGGGATAATATATATTTCATGCTTATAATTGTGTGTGAATGTTGAGTCATGATGTCGAGTGTGTGTGTCGAGTCAATAGCGAGTTATCGCTAGACGCGTGTTACGTGGTCGTTTGTGTCTCGCGCGCGGTTTCTATTTTTGTCGTGCGCGGTTTCTATTTTGTCCTGTGTCGAACGTTCGGTGTGTCGCAGGTGTGTGCAGCAGACCCATCAAGAACTCAAGGATGAGTTTGTGATGAAGAGCCCGAGCCTTGGTGTCAAGCCTCAAGTGATTTCGAAGCTCGCCAAAAGGGTACACCTCAAGATATTGAAGATAGTTACATTACTTTGTGTAGTGTAACATTTCACTTGGTGTAGGCCCTAGTGAAGGGTAGTTTTGAGATCCTTCGTGGTTGGGGACAGTGTGGCACTGTTCCACATCACTGTACCTCGGCTCTTGGGGTTTGTAGGAGCTGGGAGTCATTCCCAACTCGTAACTCTTCATATCTCTTCCTATTTTGTGTTCTAAGACTATAGTGGCTGCCATAGTGCCGTTCGTTCAACCGACACTGTGTCGTCAATAGTTGGTGAAATTGTGCGATCTAAATTGCATATTGTAGGCGACGTTCAGACGCTCCAGATCCAAGTTGAATCAGGTCATTTGAAGTTGTGACAAGAACGCTATGAACGTTTGAAGCCGCTGTGCAGAAATCCGGCTGTGCACTCTATCTTTCGTTTTAGGCACATTGGAGCCTACTGTGACTATAACAACACCCACGAGAAGTTTTTGGAAATTTACTCTCATTGGCGCAACTAGTCGAAGAAACTTACCGTGGAACAAGAAGAAGAATTGGCACGCCACGAAGCTAAGGAGCTTCGCCGCCAGAGTCTCACCAAGGCGCGCGGGACATTCGTCTGCGGCGCATGGGGAGCCGAAGAGGAGGAAAGCGCATCCAATGAAGGGGGGTGGGGAAGCGCTGGTGGATGGGGAACGAGCAACATCGGCGGAACCTGGGCCAACGCAAGCGGAGCTTGGGGTGCTGCAACTGGCGATGAAGGCAGAGGCTGGGGGACTTCCTGCGAAGAACAAAAAGGGGGAGAAGAAGAAGCAGAGGAAGCAGAGGCTACACCTGTAGTTGTTCCCCTTGGTCGCCCCCCGCGCCATGCCCCACTCGAGCTACCTCCTCCTGACAATCCGCCGCATCGCGACCCCTGGGACACCATCGATTGGGGCAACGAGCCGTCGACCCCACGTCGCATCGTCTACGGACCTGCCCCCGAACCGCATGAATCCACCTTCGTCCCCGGAACTATCCCTGAGACCAACATCTCCCTCTCCGAGATTCGCGACTGAGAGTTCTTGGCACTAATGCTAACCACCGCCAATGAAGAAGCCGAAGCGGCAGAAGAAGAAGCAGCAGAAGAAGCAGCAGCAGCACCTACCCCAGTACGTGACAAAGACCCTGACGAAGCTCTCGCGCGCTATATGTGCACCTCCGGTTTTCGCGCTGACTATGCACTCTGGCACCTGCGCCTCGGACACCCTTCACACATGACGCTGAAAAATTGCATCGACGCGAAAGTTTTTGCTCCTAGGGCGCTCCTGCGCCCAGATGGCACCGAAGTGAGAGGTGCGACACATCCGCGCAACTGCACCGTCTGCCCTAAAGACGCACTGAGCCACCAACCGTTCCCGCTTCTCGAGCCTAGGACGAACCGTTACCCTGGGCTACACAAGCTGTACAGTGACTCCCTGAACGTGGGGCACTGTGGAATCAATGACGAAATGTACACGCTTACTTTCATCGATGCCATAACGCGCTATGTGTGGGTTGTGAACGTGGAATCGCGCAGTAGAGCATACGAGGTATTCCGCCTCTGGCTGGTGCACGCGCAGCGGCATTCCGGGGAGAAGCTGAAAATCTGGCAATCTGACGACGCAGCAGAATTTAGGAGCAAAAAGATGCAGGATTATCTGGCACAAAAGGGGATCGAGCACCACATTTCTCTCCCCTACGCGCACATACAGCAGAGCGTAGTCGAGCGGACCAATCGCACACTCATGACGAAAGTGCGAGCGCTGATGAAGCAATCGAAGCTACCGCCGATCTACTGGACCTACGCGATGCACCACGCCATGCGAGTGCACAACCTGCTGTCAACTACCGCCATCACCGGCAACCTGTCCCTGCACGTGAGTGGACCGGGACTAAGGGGGACACATCCATGCGCCGTGTGTGGGGGTGCATGGTGCAATACCGCCTGCCGACGTCAACCATCGGCAAGTTCGCTAGCCATGCGCGATGGGGCATTCACCTCGGGATCAGCCACGAGCACAAGGCGTGGATTATCCTGGACCTTCTCAGCCAGAAAAGTGCCCATGCGCGTGACGTCATTTTCTACGAACGCCTCTTCCTCGAGCAGTTCCGTCATGACGAGGAGACCAATGCGAATCGCGTCTACGCAAATCACGGTCACAGCTACGCAACGGCCGAGGACGAAGCCGCTGCATCAATCCTGGAGCAGGACACCAGGGGCGAGTTCACAAGGGGAGATCGTCCAAGCAGCGACGACGATGACGACGATTCCTCTGGAGGAGGAATGGGCGGAACGGGCGGAAGCGGCAGAGGCACAGCACCACCAGCACCACCTGAAACAGAGAGCGATGACGACGTCGATGACGTGCAGGAAGTCGTCTTGCAGCATCGCCAGGACAGCACCGTCTCAGGGCTGCAGCTGCTTGGGCTCCACACCGCAACCTCAAAGGCGCCACGCATCATCGAGCCACGAAACCCGCGCCAAGCCCTCACTGAACCACACGGCAAGGAGTGGCGCAAGGCAATGGACGCGGAGATTAAGACACTCGAATCCCGAGACACCTGGGTGTTAGTCGACCGCGCATCGATTAAAGGCGTGAGGGCTCTCTCGGGGAAATCAGTCTTCCGCGTGAAGACCGCAGCAAACGGAACGATTGATTGCTTCAAGGCGCGATGGGTGGTGCGCGGATACGACCAGAGGCACGGCATTGATTTCGACCAGACATTTGCGCCGGTTAGCCGCCACACCTCCGTCCGAATCCTTCTCGCCATCGTAGTTGCCAGACACCTGCCTCTGCGCCAAATCGACGTAAAAAACGTGTTTTTGTACCCGTTAGTAGATGTTGCGATCTACGTGGAGCAGCCGCATACGTACGAAGTGTCAGTAGATCTGCACTGTGGATGCCCGATTGATCCTGGAGAGGGTTACAGGCGCGTTCGCCTGGGGGGTTATGGGCGCACTGACCCGCTACTGAAACAAGCCCTTTTATCCCAATGGTCTAGTGGTTGGGATTTTGACATGGTATCAGAGCGGTCTCGGGTTCGATTCCCGGTGTATGCACATGTAGGCCGTTGCCGCTGTGCTTAGTCCTGGGCCTCCCAGTGTGGGGGGGTGTCAGTAGATCTGCACTGTGGATGCCCGATTGATCATGGAGAGAGTTACAGGCGCGTTCGCCTGGGGGGTTATGGGCGCACTGACCCGCTACTGAAACAAGCCCTTTTATCCCAATGGTCTAGTGGTTGGGATTCTGACACGAAGAAGGGGATTCGCGCGTATGCCAGCTAGGCAAGTCCCTTTACGGGATCAAGCAAGCACCGAGGCTATGGCAGCAGTATCTGCACATCATGTTGCTTGAAATTGGGTTCAAGCAGATGCCTCATGATCCTGGGATGTACCGCCGTGATTTCCGCGCAGAATACATCCTGCTTACAGTCTACGTCGACGACCTGCATTACACAGGATCAAGCAACGAACTACTATCACCTCCAACTACGAGGTGAAGCAGTTCTTAGGCCTCAACATCTCCTACGCGCCAGAAGCTATCCACCTCTCAGCGGCTATGTATGCAGAGGAGCTAGGGAAGCGCTTCAACATTTCACCTGCACCACTCTCCACTCCCTACCGAACTCCCAGACCGAATCACAAACCTGACAACAAAGCCCTATCCCTCGCTGGAATTCAGACTTATCAGCAACAGCTGGGCTGCCTGCTCTTTGCCTCTGTTACTTGCAGGCCCGAACTTCCTACATCGCGAGTCAATTAGCCCAGTATTCTCGCAAACCAACGGCTGAGAATCTTCTGGACCTCCAGCGCGCTTTACAGTTCTTCATTTCAACACCCAGGATTGGACTCTGCTACTCAACAGTGCCGACCCCATCTTCCAACCTCATCGGCTACGTGGACGCCGATCACGCAGCAAACCCTGACAATCGATGGTCCAAAACTGGCTTCCTTATATGGCTCGAACCGACCAATCTCCTAGAACTCGCAGAAACAGGAGCTGGTTGCCCTGTCTTCAGCCAAAGTGGAATTCATCGCAGCAACGGCAGCAGTTCGCGAAGGACTCTACTTGTAGGAACTTCTGCAGGAGGCGAGAATTCCAGCTTCGCCCACTTTTCGCCTCCACTGCGACAACCAAAGTGCGATCCGCATCGCGAACAAACCTGGCTTCGTCAACCGCACCAAGCACATTGCGTTGCGGTACCACTTCGGTAAGGACGAAGTGGACAAAGGCAAGGTTGCCTTGACCTACTGCCCGACAAACATGGCAGCAGACTTCCTCACGAAGTGACTGCCACGCCAACAGTACCGGCACTTCTCCGAACTCAACGGAGTGGTCAAGCAGGTCAAGTCAAGCTACGGCCAGGAGTGAAGGGGGGTGTTACAAATAGCAATGGATGAAAACATTAATGTGCATTCCTAACCGCAGCAAAGGAAGCACGCAGTATTGAGAATGAATGCGAAGGGTCAGAATTGACTCGAAGCGTCAGACGGTTAGGGTGGATTGGGACCGTCGGAGCAGACGGCATCGGGCAGCTGCAGGCAAGAGGAATTTGGCGGGAACGATTTCGTAACTGTGCGCGCCGCACGGTTGGGAATGAATTTGAATAAGGGAATGTACCCCTTAGAGTATATGGCTAGCTAGGTCGATTTGAGTTCCCTTGTACTCATATTTATATCCTTGTGTTTGCATGTTTTAATCATCTCAAGCATTTTACATTCACCCTGCTATTGAGGTCAAGGGCCCACCATTACCTAACTATGTGCGAACTTTCACAAGGAGATCCTAGGAGCGATCACCTTTTGATCGCAGCAGGTAGCGCTACCGTTTCGCTAGACGACGCTACCGAGTGAGTCAGCATGCTGACCGCGGGCAGAAAAAAACTAAAACCCATTCGGACCTGCATGCCATTCAGGAGCCTCAAACCTAAAATTTCAGGGTTGATGCCTCCCGAATAGCATGCCCTGAGTGGGTTTTTTTTTTGTTTAATTGCCCCCTGACTCATTGCACTGCCTGCTGACGCAAGCAGTGCAATATATTACCGAATCCCCTATATGCAGTGCCCTAGATATCAGCATTTTTACGTTGATTCAGCGTTAGATCGGGCTTTTTTTTAGGGGTTAGGCTAAATCCAAAGTTTTTTGTTATGTACCTAGGCTGATTTTTCAGTGTTTTTTTCTATACCTTGGCTGAATTTTCAGCCCGTTTGTATGAGTGCAGGCTGAGCACTCAGCCTTGTAGTGGGTACACACTGAAACCGGAAAACAGTGATTTCCTCCAGCACACCACTTCCACACGAACTTCCCCCCCCAGCCCCTGTGTTCCACTCGATTTCCCCCCCCAGCCCCCATGTTCCACTCGAAATTCCCCCCCCGCCCCCGTGTTCCACTCGGATTCCCCCCCCAGGCCCCGTGTTCCACTCGAATTTCCCCCACAGCCCCCGTGTTCCACTCGAATTTCCCCACCAGCCCACGTGTTTCACCCAAATCTCCCCCCAACCCACTTCCTCCACTCTAAGGGCGTGTTCAATCGCCAACTCCAAAAATTCGGCCACAATCCATCGGGCCGTTTTTGCGAAGGTAACCAGTTTGCGACAATCGTAAGTCAAGTGGCGACCGTCGCAAATTTCTTAAAAAAATTGCGAATGTGATGGCCGTTTAAAAAGTCGACACGAAAACGGCGCCGAGTCGACTCCAAAACGGCCAAGTAGTCGACACAGTGTGCGACATGTCAAGAAACTAGCGTAACTTAGGAGCCATGGCTAGTGAGGTAGGAGAAGATCGAGTTGAAGGAAAGTATCGAGCAAGTTTGAGAAGGAGAATGAGAGTTTCACTATAGAAAGTTGTACAAGATATAGTGAAGGAAAAGGGTGCACCACCTAACATGAAAGCAATATAACTACACTAGGTCTTCACTACAGGCAGTTATAGTAATGTATACAATTACATTCTGACACACCCCCTAACTGCCTGCACTGAAGAACCGTGTGCAGTACACCTCCTGCAGAGGTACACCAAGTGCAAAGAAAGCAGCAACAACAGACAAGGTAATAGAGCTGGTTGGTTACCCACTCCATCCCCTCTCCCTCCCCCTCTCCCTCCCCCTCCCCCACACACTGCTGCAGGAGCAGCAGAGGGGGGGAAGAGAGGAGAGGTGGAGGGACGGGTGCTGGTTGGTCTCACACCCGCCACCCCAGTGCCACTCCCCCAGCTCCCCCACACCCTCACACCCTCCCCCCAGCGGCAGCTGCAGCAGTGGGAACGAAAGGAGGAGGAGGGGAAGGGAAACACACCACCCCCACCCGGCACCCCCAGACCCTCCCCCCTGCAGCTGCAGGGAGACGAAGGAGAAGGGGGAAGGGAGGGGGGGGGGGCCGATGCACGGCCTCCCCGGGCGCCAAAGCAGGCAGCAGAGGGCGCGACGCCTGCCCCCCCCTTCCAGATCCCCCGAAGGAGCCGCGACGGGTGACGGGAAAAGGGGGGGGGGGGGAGCCGATGCACGTGCCCCCGGTGTGCCGCGGCTGGCGACGGGGCATGGCCGGGGCGGGGTCGGGGCCGCAAGTGGCGGCGACGGGGCCGCTGGCGGCGGCGACGTCGGGGCCGATGAAGAGCGGCGACTGGGCCGCGGAAGGGCGGCGATGGGGCCGCTAAGAGGGTGGGCGACGCGCCGCTGGAAGGGCGGCGGTGGGGCCGCTGAAAGGGCGGGCGACGGGGCCTGCTGAAGGGCGGGCGACGACGGGGCCGCTGAAGGGCGGGCGACGACGGAGCCGCTGAAAGGGCGGCGACGGGGCCGCTGAAAGGGCGGCGACGGGGCCGCGTAAGGGCGGCGACGGGGCCGCGAGGGGCCTTTGAAAGGGCGGCGACGGGGCCGCGTAGGGGCTGCGAGGGGCCTGAAAGGGCGGCACGGGGCCGCGTAAGGGCGGCGATGGGGCCGCAAAGGGGCCGCGAGGGGCCTTTGAAAGGGCGGCGACGGGGCCGCGAAGGGGCCTCGAGGGGCCTGAAAGGGCGGCAACAGGGCCGCTAAGAGAAGGTTAAGGGGCACGCCACGGGGCGTGCCGAACACAGAGTAGCAGCGGAAGCAATGGGGCGGGTCCACAGGCAAGGACCGTGGTCACTCTGATAACATGTCAAGAAACTAGCGTGACTTAGGAGCCATGGCTAGTGAGGTAGGAGAAGATCGAGTTGAAGGAAAGTATCGAGCAAGTTTGAGAAGGAGAATGAGAGTTTCACTATAGAAAGTTGTACAAGATATCGTGAAGGAAAAGGGTGCACCACCTAACATGAAAGCAATATAACTACACTAGGTCTACACTACAGGCAGTTATAGTAATGTATACAATTACATTCTGACAGGCAGGCAGCCAGGCAGGCCGAAAGGCAGGCACGCAGGCAAGCAGGCGGCGGGCAGCGCGCTAGCAGGGCAGGGGCTCACCAGTGGTGGGAAGAGCAGGCTCGGCGACTCGGCGACTCGGCGGTGCGGGCGGCTCGGGCGGCTGGGCGGCACGGCGGCTTGGAAGCAACTGCGGCTCGGCGGCTCTGGCGACTCGGGCGGCTCGGCGGCAACTGCGGCTCGGCGGTACGGCGGCTCGGGCGGCTCGGCGGTACGGCGGCTCGGCAGCAACTGCAGCTCGGCGGCTCGGCAACCCGGCGGCTCAGGTGGCGCTGCGGCTCGGGCGGCTCGGGTGGCTCGGGCGGCTCGGTAGCAGCTCGGCGGCGCCGGCGGCTCGGTGGTGACGGCGGGGCCGCTTGGGGACGGCGGCGGGGCCGGGTGGAGCGGCGACGGGGCCAGCAGAGGCGGCGCCGGGGCCGCAGGGTAGGCGACGGGGCCAGTAGAGGTGGCGCCGGGGCCGGGAAGGGCAGCGCCCGGGCCGCAGGGGTAGGCGACGGGGCCAGCAGAGGCGGGGCCGGGTCGGGAAGGGCGGCGTTGGGGTCGCCGGGGTAGGCGACGGGGCCAACCGAGGTGGCGCCGGGGCCGGGAAGGGCAGAGCCGGGGCCGCAGGGGCAGGCGACGGGGCCAGCAGAGGCGGGGCCGGGTCGGGAAGGGCGGCGTCGGGGTCGCCGGGGTAGGCGACGAGGCCAGCCGAGGTGGCGCCGGGGCCGGGAAGGGCGGAGCCGAGGCCGGGATGGGCAGCGTCGGGGCCGCAGGGGTAGGTGACGGGGCCGCTAGGGCGGCGCGACGCGGCCGCTAGGGCGGCGCGACGCGGCGGCTAGGGCGGCGCGACGAGATAGCGGGGAGTGGCGCGCCTGGAAGGAACGGGGCCGCGCGCCTCGGGGCGCGCGCCAGAGAGAAAATCGCCGCGCGCCAACGAAAATAGGTCGCACGCCACGGGGCGTGCGACAGATCGAGTAGCAGCGGAAGCAGTAGTAGGGCCCACAGGCCAGGAGCATATGTGCTCTGAAACCATGTGAAAATGAACGAGGATGAATGAACTATGAAAGAGTTGGGTACAAGTACTAACCCTAATTGGGTTGTACCCCTTATGGGCTACCCCACTATAGCCTACACAAAAGCATAAGCTATGATGTTCTGACACGACAAACGCCTGCGACGTCACACGGTTTCGCCCAACGACAGAATTTGTGATCGCATCAAATGAGAAATATCGCCGTCAAAAGTGCGACCCCGTCGCACATACTAAACTACTGTAGTAACTGCAAATTTAACAGCTTTTCCGAACCAGCCTGCAATTCGGCCACCAAAGTTGTTAAGTTTCCAAAGCTGTAAATTTTGTCTGTTAAAGAGTCGACCCTGATTCGGCCACCTCGTCATTGTTCGTGAAAAATATGACGACCATCTGGTCGTCAGAAATTCGGCCACACCCCATTTTCGGAATTGTGTGGCGATTTAACACGCCCTAATAAACCACCCTTTCAACTCTCCTCCAGCCCACCCCGTTGTCAAACTATATATGTGTTAATTCTGTGTAGGCTATAGTGGGGTCGCCCATATGGGGTACAACCCGAAGTTAGGGTTAGTACTGGTACCCACCTTTCATTCAATGCAATAGTTTTCCTGCTTGCTATCTTGACATGGTTTCAGAGCAGTAGGTCCGTAGGACCGTTTTTTTTTCTTTTGGGCCCACCATACTAAGCTTTTGACTGTGGTTACTGCATCACCCCACTACCCTGCGTCGGGCTGCCCCGTGCACGCCCTGCCTTGCGCCGGCGCCCTGCCCTGCGCCAGCGCCCTGCCCTGCGCCAGCGCCTTGCCCTGCGCCGGCGCCCTGCCCTGCGCGAGCGCCCTGCCCTGCACCGGCGCCCTGCCCTGCGCCGGCGCCCTGCCCTGCGCCAGCGCCCTGCCCTGCGCCAGCGCCCTGCCTTGCCCCTGCGCCCTGCCCTACGCTCGCATTGTAGCCCTGTGCGTCGCGCCCTACGGCAGCCCGCGCGTCGTGCGCTGCTGCCCCGCGCGTCGCGCTCTGCTGCAGCCCGCGCGTCGCGCCCTAAGGCAGCCTACGAGTCGCGCGCTGCTGCCTCGCGTGTCGCGCTCTGCTGCAGCCCGCGCGTCGCGCCCTAAGGCAGCCAGTCGCGTCACGCTCTGCTGCCCTTCGCTGTTAACAGGAATGGACTGTTGGCCCTGCCCTTGCTTGGGAAACGCCGACGACTTGGTCGGATGTACGGGAGTAGCAGCCGACCGTTCATAGTGGGAGAGCTGCTCGACAGGCATCGTCGAGCTGCAGGGGACCACTATGGTGCTGCTGTCGACCAGGGAGCTCGACACCTGCAACTGACTAGTCTGGGCGACGGGTGGGCCGTCGACCAGGAGGGGCAGTTCGACCAGGAGGCCTCCGTCGATCTGCAGCTCGACCGGGAGCAGTCAGTCGACCTGCAGTTCGACCGGGAGGTCGACGGAGCAGTCCGTCGACCTGATAAGTGAGCAGCGGTCGACGAGGGGAGCTCGGCGACAACCGCTGACGGTTCTAGTTGACGGAAGGGGTCCGTCGACCAGGGGGTAGCTCGACGGGAGTTGTGGTCGACTAGAGGCACCTGGTGGTCGACCAGAGGTTCCTGGTGGTCGACCAGAAGCAGTGGTGGTCGACCGGAAGCACCTGGTGGTCGACCGAGTCGACCGGGTAACCTGCTCGACGAGTTCTGCGGAGGCATGCGAACGTCATTGAGGATGCGATGGTGCAGGCGACTGCGGGCTGGTATCCCGGAGTCGATGTGGCTCGTCAGGCGCAGACAACGGCCGACGGATGCCCAACGAGCCAAGTCGGGCCAATCGTCTGCGCGCATCTGTGAGCGTGCGCACTGCTGTGTTCTACGGGGCAACGCTGGACAGCCGCTCTGCTGCAGCGGTGGCACGCCATCGACCTACTTTGTTGGCAGGTCGCCCTTCTGCAGTGCTGGCGCGGCTCCTCTATGCAACGCTGGCAGGCGGTCGACCGAGCTGCGCTGGCGGTCGACCAGGCTAGCAGCAGGGTTGCTAGGTGCCTGATGTAGTCATTGTTGCCATTGCTTGTTGAATCATTCTGTAATTTCGACTTTGCCTAGTGGAAACTCTTGCCGATTTCTCTCATCAATGTGCAAGCACTAAGGAACTAAGCAAAGCTACGATCACTCCTAGAAGTTCGTGCCAACCCCCGTAGTCTAGCTCACTACCGCTGTAGGGTGACTCTCCGCATGGTGCGGTGAGCGTGGAAGGCCCCGCAGATTACCTTCAGATAGGAGCCGACTTTTGCACCTACTAAGTCGTTCGTAGGCAGCAGCGTTAGTCGCCATGGTCGACCCCGTAGTTGATGCGGGTGTAGCGGACACCTTGGAGGCACATTTGGCGGACGCGAGGAGACGCCACGCGGATGGCGAGTACGGGACGATCCCCTTGGTGATTGCCGAGTTGGGCATCCGGTCGCAGTTGGCGACGGAACACCCTTCCCGTCCTGCATCTCCTCGACCGGTGTGCAACGAAGGTGGCGTCGACGACGAGGTCGACGATGGTGCACGAGTCAGCGGCAGCAAAGGCACGAGGCAGAGAGGGGTGATCAAGGTCGATGGTGGTGTCGACGGAATCCAGGTGCGAGTGCAGCGGTCGACGGCGGCTGCAGGCAGCTCGCGTGCCGACGTCGATGCTCGACGTCGCTCTCCTCTACGAAGCGAGGGAGGGCTCACGGCGACGACGCATGTGAATGCAGGCGAGATTGCACCGGCGTATGGCTACTTCAAATTCTCGCCGGACCGGATCACCGTCGCACTGCTGCAAGGTCAACGGGACCTCATCACCTGGAGGGAGTCGATAGAACCTCAGCTGGAGGTCGCCGGGCTGAAGGGCTTCGCCGACGGAGCAACGCTGTGTTCTACGGGGCAACACTGCTGTGTTCCACGGGGCAACGCTGCACAGCCGCTTTGCTGCAGCGGTGGCACGCCGTCGACCTGCTCTGCTGGAAGGTCGCCCTTCTGCAGTGCTAGCGCGGCTCCTCTATGCAACGCTGGCAGGCGGTCGACCGAGCTGCGCTGGCGGTCGACCAGGCTAGCAGCAGGGTTGCTAGGTGCCTGATGTAGTCATTGTTGTCATTGCTTGTTGAATCATTCTGTAATTTCGACTTTGCCTAGTGGAAACTCTTGCCAATTTCTCTCATCAATGTGCAAGCACTAAGGAACTAAGCAAAGCTACGATCACTCCTAATAGTTCGTGCCAACCCCCGTAGTCTAGCTCACTACCGTTGTAGGGTGACTCTACGCATTCGCATCACGCACTACTGCAGCCTGCGCCAACGCCCTGCCCTGCGTCAGCGCCCTGCCCTGCGCCCGCGACCTGCCCTGCGCCAGCGCCCTACTAAACCCTAAATAAAATTAAAATAATAATTTTCAAAAAAAAAAGGCCCTAGGTGTCAGAATGTTATAGCTTACTTATTTGTGTAGGCTATAGTGGGGTATCCCATAGGGGGTACAACCCAACTAGGGTTTCCTATTTGTACTCACTTCATTCATAGTCATTTCATTCTCGTTCTAACTTTCTCATGGTATCGAGCAGGTTCCCCCGTGGGAACTTTGCTTAGGGCCCACCACATCGAACCTTTTTTTTCTGCCCGGAGCGCGCTCCGGGCCCTTGCTCTTACTTTTTTTTCGATCTGCCCTAACGGCCCGAGCGCCGCCTTAGCGAGCCGCCCGCCCTAGCAGCCCGAGCGCCGCCTTAGCGCCCGCGCCCCGCTGCCCGCCCTCGCGCCGCCTTAGCGGCCTCGCCGCCCTGCTCTCGCGGCCCTCGCCGCCCTTCCTCACGCGGCTCCGCCGCCCCTGATCTCGCGGCCCCGTCGCCCCTGATCTCACGGCCCCGCTGACCCTGAGAGCGCGGCCCTCGCCGCCCCTGATCTCGCGGCCCCGCCGCCCAAGCGCTCGCGGCCCCGCCGTCCTTGATCTCACGGCCCCGCCGCCTCACCGCTCAAGGCCCCGCCGCCCCTGATCTCGCGGCCCCGCCGCCCCAGCGCTTCCGGCCCCGCTGCCCCTGATGTTCGGCCCCGTCGCCCCGGCGCTCCCGGCCCCGCCGCCCCTGATACGCGGCCCCGCCGCCCCAGCGCTCCCGGCCCCGCCGCCCCTGATCTCACGGCCTCGCCGTCCCTGATCTCGCGGCCCCGCCGCCCCAGCGCTTACGGCCCCGCCGCCCCTGATCTCGCGGCCCCGCCGCCCCAAGCGCTCCCGGCCCCGCCGCCTCTACTACGCGGCCCCGCCGCCCCTGGTCTCGCGGCCCCGCCGCCCCAGCACTCACGGCCCCGCCGCCCCTTGCTCTCGCGCCGCCCGACTGCAGCAGCCGAGCCGCCCAACTGCAGCAGCTGAGCCGCCCACCTGCAGCAGCCGAGCCGCCGTACCGCCGAGCAGCAGTGCAGCCGAGCCGCCCTGCACCCGAGCTGCCCGGCAGCCGAGCCGCCCCGCCGAGCCGCCTGGGAGCCGAGCCGCCCGGGAGCCGAGTCGCTGAGTTGCCGAGCCGCCTTTCTACCGAGCCGCCCGACCTGCCCTGCCCGGTGAGCACTGTACCGCTCTCACTGCGTGCCCTTCCCCTACTGCTTGCACTGCTTCACTCTCGTCGTCATGGCTACCCCTAGTGTCCTCGCTTTTGACGCTGAGGGTCGAGCCATAGACTTTGAGGTCTGGCTCGACGACCTGCAGCTGTTTTTACATTGCGATAGGGCGGACGGTCTGTCTCTCTTTGACCTCACCTCTGGCGCCGTCCCTTCCCCTGCTGCTGATGCTGACGCCACTGTTCGCTCACAGTGGGCCACGCGCGATGCTGCTGCACGTCTTGCTGTGCGTCGCCACTTGCCTACCGCTGAGCGCGCGCACTTTAGCCAGTACAAGAGTGCCCAGACCTTGTACGACGCTGTAGTTGCGCGCTACTCCTCCCCTGCCACTGCTGCACTGAGCCGCCTCATGCTCCCCTTCCTCTTCCCTGACCTTGCCGCCTTTCCCACTGTCGCTGATCTCATCACGCACCTCCGCATTAGTGACACTCGCTACCGCGCTGCGCTTCCTGCTGACTTCTGCGCCAAGAACCCCCCCCCCCATGTACATCACTCTCTACTTCTTAGTCACTCGCCTCCCTGACTCCCTTCGTGTAGTCCGGGACCACTTTCTCGCAGTCTGTCCCACCACCCTCACAGTCGACAACCTAGAGAAGGCCCTCCTTGCAGCAGAGAAGAGCATAGTCGCTGTAGGAGCCTCTCGAGGTGACCCCCGCGCCCCCATCTTTGAGGGGTGTTCTCCTTCCCCTCTCTTGCCCTCTGTCGCCTCTGCCGCTGCGGCCGACCTCGTTGGTCTTGAGTCGGTCGGTGCGGCGTCTGCCCCTAGCGGGAGACGCCGCTCTGGCAAGAGCAAAGGGGGCAAGGGAGCGGGTGGGGCCAGTGGGGACGGTGGCGGTGGAGGTGGAGGCGGCGGAGGGAGTGGGGGTGGCGGTGGCGGTGGTAGCGGGGGTGGGGGTGCTAGTGGAAGCAGTGGAGGCGGGAGTGGCGGCGGCGGTAGCGGTGGTAGCGGAGGTGGCGGAGGTGGCGGCGGTGGAGGTGGAGGCGGGGGCGGTGGAGGCGGAGGCGGGGGTGGCGGAGGTGGAGGTGGTCGGAGTGGAGCTTCGCAACGGAGCGGCACTGGTGGCGGTCAGCGCTAGCAGCAGCAGCAGCAGCAGCAGCAGCGTTCTCGCGACGTCCCCACCCCTCAGCAGCTCCGTGAGTGGTACACGCAGCGTCAGCGCGGTGGGGGTTTTGGTCCCTGCACCTACGTTCTCCGCACTGGCGACCGCACTGGAGAGCAGTGTGGGGGTGCCCACTCCGCCCAGCGCTGCTTTGGCCGCCTGACGGACGATTGGCGTCAGCAGTTCCCGGAGGCCGCGGAGATCCCCCGCTGGGGAGAGCTGTCTAGGGCTGGTGTAGCTATCTTTGATCTTGATTTTGATGCTATCCTTGCTGCCATGTATGCTGTGACCATTAGTGAGGAGGGTGACTGTTACCGGTGTTTCCCGCCCGACCCGGGCATTGGTACTGCTGCTCCAGGTGCCGGTGAGGCTTCTGCTCTAGGTGCCAGTGCGTCTGTACTCTCAGGTGCTCGTGAGACTGCGCTCTCAGGTACTGCGTCGGCTTCGGCCTCCCTCACCTTCACTCTTGACTCTGGAGCGTCTCGCTCTTTCTTTCGGGACCGCACCACACTTACGCCGCTTAGTCGGCCGGTTGCGGTTTCCCTGGCTGACCCCTCTGGGGGTCCTGTCCTGTCTCGCTTCTCCACAGTCCTCCCGTGTCCGGCGGCTCCCTCTGGCACCCTGTCTGGTCTCTACCTCCCCTCGTTCTCTACGAACTTGGTGAGTGGTGCTGACCTACAGGATGCGGGAGTCCACCAGTTCACCCCTGCTAGTCAGCGAGTGACGCACTGCACGGAGGCTAGCACGGGTCGTCACCTGGCTACGTTTACACGTCAGCCAGGGTCGAGCCTGTACACACTGACCACTGCTTCTCCTCCAGGTGCTGAGTCTGGTAGAGTCCCTTCGTCTGGTCAGGTGTTTGCTGCAGCGTCCAGGTCTGGTCCTGAGTCTGCCCCCTGTTCGTGTCGCCGTCTGTCTCACGAGACCCTCCTCTGGCACCACCGCCTTGGCCACCCCTCTTTGCTTCGGCTCAGAGGCATGGCCTCCCGTCTTCTTGTGTCTGGTCTCCCCCGGTCTCTACCTCCCCTTCCTCAGGGCCCTGGCCCTGCCTGTGTCCCCTGTGTCGAGGGGCGCCAGCGTGCTGCCCCTCACTCCTCCCAGTTTCCTCCGACAGAGGCTCCGTTGCAGACGCTTCACATGGACGTGTGGGGCCCTGCCCGCGTCCGTGGACTCGGTCACGAGCGCTACTTCCTGTTGGTGGTTGACGACTACTCGCGTTACACCACAGTCTTCCCCTTGCGCAGCAAGGGTGATGTCACTGAGGTGCTGATCGAGTGGATCCGCGCAGCTCGTCTTTAGCTCAGGCAGAGCTTTGGCTCGGACTTTCCTGTGTTGCGTCTGCACTCGGACAGAGGCGGAGAGTTCTCCTCTGGCCTTCTGCGTGCCTACTGTCGTGCGCGAGGCATCCGCCAGACCTTCACGCTTCCGGACTCCCCGCAGCAAAATGGGATTGCAGAGCGCCGCATTGGCATGGTCATGGACGTCGCTCGTACGTCCATGATGCATGCGGCTGCCCCCCATTTTCTGTGGCCGTTTGCGGTCAGGTACGCGGCGCATCAGATCAACCTTCACCCCAGGGTCTCCAGGCCGGAGACCTCCCCAACGCTGCTGTGGACGGGGAAGGTTGGCGATGCGTCGGCGTTCCGGGTCTGGGGATCTCGGGCGTTTGTCTGCGACTTGTCTGCGGACAAGCTGTCCCCTCGCGCTGCTCTCTGCGTCTTCCTGGGGTTCCCCCCCGACGCCCCTGGGTGGCAGTTCTACCACCCCACCTCTCGACGTGTTCTGTCCTCCCAGGACGTCACGTTCGACGAGTCGGTACCCTACTACCGCCTCTTCCCCTACCGCACTCCGTCCCTCCCCCCGCCCCCACTTTTCTTGGTACCAGGTCCCCCCCCGGTAGACCCCCTCCCCCCTCAGGGTCCTGCCCCTTCAGGTGTGTCCCAGGTAGACGCGGTCGAGCCTGTCGAGGTCACTGGTGACTCTGGTGCTGCTGCGGGAGCTGAGCCTGGGGGTGCTGAGACTGGAGGTGCTACGCCTGAGGGTACTGAGCCTGGGCGTGCGGAGTCTGGGGGTGCGGAGCCTGGGGGTGCTGAGCCTGGGGGTGCTGAGCCTGGGGGTGCTGAGCCTGGGGGTGCTGAGCCTGGGGGTGCTGAGACTGGGGGTGCTCCGCCTGGAGGTGCTTCGTCTCGCCAAGAGCCACTCTCCCCACAGGAGCTACGTGAGTGGTTTGCCAGACGCTGGAGGCGTGCTGCTGGTACTGGAGGTTCTTTGACTGCAGAGGGTACTGCTGCCGAGCGTCCCGGAGGTGCTCGTACTGTGGGTGCTGGAGCTGCTGGGTCTGAGGGTTCTCCTGGAGCTGGTGCTGCTGAGGGTGTTGGCGCTGAGACTGCCGCTGGAGGTCCGACTGGCGGTGCTCCTGGTGGTGCTGCTGGAGGTTCTGGAGCTACTGGAGGTGCTGCTGGAGCCGGTACTCCTACTGGGGGTTCTGGTGCTGTCCCTGCTGTTTCTGACGTCGCCGCGCGGCCCCGGCCGTACTTCGTTCCGCTCCTGCAGCAGGTTCTTGGTCTTACACCTTCTCCTGGTCCTCCTCCTCCTCCCTTAGAGGGTCCACAGCCTGTCTCGTCCCAGTCACAGCTACAGCCTGCCTCACCTTTGCCTGCTCCTTCTCCCTACGCTGGTCCGACTGGAGGTCTTACTGAGCGTCGTGAGCCTGCGTCAAGTCCCGCGTCGCCTGTTCGTACTGCGCGCGCTAGTGGTCGCGGTTCGCGTCAGCGTCCTCCTCCTGTCCCTGGCACGCACCGGATGTCTCTGCGTCCGTCTACTGCTCCTCTGCGTGCCCCTTTGCCTTCTCCTCCTGCTTCCTCTCTTCCTGCTCTTGCCGACC
Source organism: Closterium sp. NIES-65 (assembly GCA_948144175.1). Taxonomy (NCBI): domain Eukaryota; kingdom Viridiplantae; phylum Streptophyta; class Zygnematophyceae; order Desmidiales; family Closteriaceae; genus Closterium; species Closterium sp. NIES-65. The sequence goes on along the minus strand of CANXME010001052.1, from coordinate 3,974,358 downwards.
CGGAGTCGGACTCTCTTCGCACTGCCAGTCCTACTGTCACGCGTCTCCTTGCTACTGCTGTCACTGACCCTTCTTTCGAGTCTTCTGCTGCGTCTGCCCTTGTCACTGAGCTCGTTGACTTTGCTGCGCGCTGTCGTCTAGACTACGCTGCTAGTCTTGTCGCTGAGTCTGAGTCTGCCTGTCCTCCGTCCGTCGGGGGTGAGTGTGCCCTTGGCACGGACGTCCTTGAGGACAGGCAGGAGGAGTTCCAGTGTCTGGCCGCCGCTTCACCTCATCTCGCGTCTGTACTGCTAGCCCCTGAGGGAGACCCAGATGCACTAGACATCCCGACTGCGCGCTCTTACGCGGAGGCGATAGAGGGTCCCTACTCCTCTCAGTGGCAGGCAGTTATGGATGCAGAGATGGCTTCCTGGAAGTCCACAGGCACCTACGTCGACGCTGTTCCCCCTCCTGGGGCGAACATCGTCAGTGGCATGTGGATTTTCAGGGTGAAGCGGCCGCCGGGTTCTCCGCCTGTCTTCAAGGCGCGCTACGTGGCTCGTGGTTTGAGTCAGCGGCAGGGGGTTGACTACTTTCAGACCTTCTCCCCCACCCCGAAGATGACCACTCTTCGGGTACTGCTGCACGTTGCTGCACACCGTGACTACGAGCTGCACTCTCTCGACTTCAGCACAGCTTTCTTGCAGGGCAGCCTGCACGAGGAGATCTGGCTGCGTCGCCCACCTGGCTTCACTGGGTCTTTCCCTCCTGGTACCCAGTGGAGTCTCCGGCGTCCAGTCTACGGTCTCCGCCAGGCGCCACGTGAGTGGCACGACACACTGAGGACTACGCTGGCGGCACTTGGGTTTGCTCCTTCTACTGCCGACCCGTCGCTGTTTCTGCGCACCGACACCTCTCTGCCGCCGTTCTACATCCTCGTGTACGTCGACGACTTGGTCTTTGCCACAGCGGACACTGCTGGACTCGCCTACGTGAAGTCCGAGCTGCAGAAGAGACACACGTGCACTGACCTGGGTGAACTGCGCAGCTACCTTGGCTTGCAGATCACCCGAGACAGAGCACGCCGCACCATAACCCTGACTCAGTCACACATGGTGCAGCAGGTCCTTCAGCGCTTCGGCTTCACGTACTCCTCGCCTCAGGCCACTCCTCTGCCTACTCGCCACTCGCTCTCAGCTCTGCCTTCGGATGAGTCCGTAGAGTCGAGTGGCCCGTATGCAGAGGTTGTTGGCTGCCTCATGTACCTGATGACCTGCACACGACCTGACCTTGCATACCCTCTTAGCATTCTCGCACGCTATGTTGCTCCTGGGAGACACCGACCAGAGCACATGGCTGCAGCGAAGAGGGTGTTGCGCTACTTGTGCAGTACGTCGGGCATGGGGCTAGTGCTTGGAGGGCGCAGTCCAGTGGTCCTCACTGGGCACGCGGACGCTTCTTGGGCTGACGACCAGGCTACGCAGCGGTCGTCACAGGGTTACACCTTCAGCCTTGGTTCCGGCTCTGTTTCGTGGCGGGCTACCCGCTCGTCTTCTATTCTCGGCTCCAGTTGTGAGGCTGAGATCTACGCCGGGGCTATGGCTGCACAGGAGTTACGCTGGCTCACCTACCTGTTGACCGACCTTGGAGAGCCGCCTCGTTCTCCTCCGGTCCTGTACGTAGACAACAAGGCCATGCTAGCCTTGTGTCGAGAGCAGCGACTGGAGCACAGGACAAAGCACATTGCTCTCCGCTACTTTCTTGCTCGTGAGCTACAGCAGCGTGGACAGTTGCGACTTGCGTACGTGGCCTCTGAGGCCAACACTGCTGATGTCTTCACCAAGGCACTTGCGCCTTGTGATCATCAGCGTTGCTGCACGCAGCTGGGCCTTGTGCCTGTCTTCCCTCACTTGCTCACTCCTTGACCTTGCTTGTACCTCGACCTATATATACTCTTGCTCTTGCTTGCTTGACTCTTGTATATCTCTATATATAGTCTTGCATGTGAACTGGCCTTGTGGCCCTTGAACTTGTGCTCGGAATGTGTGGTGACTTTGTGATCCACCCTGAGCTTTGCTTTGTTTTTGCTTGACTAGTCTTGTGACCCCTTGTTCTCCCCCACTTTGCCTATGGGGGTGTGTCAGAATGTTATAGCTTACTTATTTGTGTAGGCTATAGTGGGGTATCCCATAGGGGGTACAACCCAACTAGGGTTTCCTATTTGTACTCACTTCATTCATAGTCATTTCATTCTCGTTCTAACTTTCTCACTAGGTGCTTTTGCTCTAGGAGCTACTACCTGCTGTTGCCTGCTACTGCCCTGCTGTGGCCGCGCGCTGCCTTGCTCTGGCTGCACGCCGCCCTGCTCTGGCCACGTGCCGCCCTGCTACTCTTACTGCTGCTGCTGCTACTCGTGCTACTGCCTTCACTCCGTACTGCCCTAGAGGTCGAGCTCCTCCTAGCCTACCCGCCATGACTTCCCTTTGTCGTACCGGTGGGAGTGGTGACGGTGGTGGTGGCAGCAGTGGGAGTGGTGGCGGCCGTAGTAGCAGTCACTGTGGCGCTATTTGGTGCGGAGTGTCTGGCGGTGGCCAGATGCAGCTATGGCGGCGTCCGACCCTTACGCCCTGGCAGCTTCGTGAGTGGCTTTACCAGCGTGGGCCATCTCTGATTCCGGGTCGCTGCCAGTACGTCATTCGCACAGGTCGTCGAGCTGGTGAGACCTGTGGGACACCTGGTCACGCACCCGCTGCTTTGCCTATTTGATTGACGCCTGGCGCAGAGAGTTTGGCGACGAGGCTGAGATCCCCCCCTGGATTGAGCTGCTTAGGTCGGGTGTTGCTGTCTATGCTTTAGACTATGACGCCATCCTTATTGCCATGTCTGCTTTGCCAGGTGGTGCTGAGAGTGACTGTCACCTGTGTGTACAGTACGACTCTGGTATAGAGGTTGCTGCTCTAGGTGCTAGTGAGGCTGCTGCCTTAGGTGCTAGCGAGTCTGCTTCCTCAGGTACTGCGCCTGCTGAGGCCTTGCACACCTTCACGCTTGACTCAGGTGCTTCCCGCTGCTTCTTCCGTGACGTTACTGCACTCACACCACTCCCTGCACTCACGTTCTCCAAGACCAGTGGGTTGACACCTTTACCCCTGGAGGACAGCGTGTGGCTATCTGTACGTGCTCCCGGACCGGCCGCCACGTGGCCACGTTTACCCGTCGGCCAGGGTCGATTCTTTACTCACTGACGACTGCTCCTCCTCAGGTAGCTGCTACTGGTCAGGTTTCTGCGTCAAGTCATGTAGCCTCCCCTTGTGAGTGTCGCTCCCTGTCGCACCAGAATCTTCTCTGGCACCACCGTCTAGGCCACCCCTCCCTGCCACGTCTACATGGCATGCACCGTCGCCTCCTTGTGTCTGGTCTTCCCAGGTCTCTCCCTCCCCTCCCTGCCTTGCCTGCACCACCCTGCCTTCCTTGCGTCGAGGGGCGGCAGCGCACCGCTCCTCACTCCTCCTCGTTTCCCCTGACAGAGGCTCCTCTGCAGACCCTCCACCTGGACGTGTGGGGCCCAGCCCGCATTCGTGGACAGGGCGGTGAGCGGTACTTTCTGCTGGTTGTCGACGACTAATCGCGGTACACCACGGTCTTCCCCTTGCGCACCAAGGGTGAGGTCCCTGCTGTCCTGATCCTTTGGATCCGAGCAGTTCGTCTCCGGCTCCGCCGCAGGTCCCGCTAGGACCTTCTTGTCCTGCGTCTGCACTCTGACAGAGGTGGTGAGTTCTCCTCCGACCTCTTGCGGGCCTTCTGACAGCGGGAGGGCATCGAGCAGTTGTTCACACTTCCGGGCTCACCACAGCAAAATGGGGTTGCTGAGCGCTGCATTGGCTTAGTCATGGAGGTCGCTCGTACCTCCTTGATTCATGCGGCGGCTCCCCATTTTCTGTGGCCGTTTGCGGTCCGGTACTCCGCGCAGCAGCTCAACCTCTGGCCCCGTGTCTCCTTACCGGAGACCTCGCCCACACTGCGTTGGACGGGGGAGGTTGGCGATGCGTCGCGTTTCCGGGTCTGGGGTGCTCGTGCCCTTGTCCGCGATACGTCCGCGGACAAGCTCTCCTCCCGCACCATTCCCTGTGTCTTCCTTGGCTTTGTCCCTGACGCGCTTTGCTGGCAGTTTTACCACCCTACCTCGCGCCGTATCTTCCCTTCTCAGGACGTCACCTTTTACGAGTCGCCTCCTTTCTACCGTCTCTTCCCCTACCGCACAGCCCCTCTCCCTCCACCACCGCTTTTCCTCGCTCCAGGTCCCCCTCATGTAGACCCCTTCCCCCCTCATGGTCCTGCTCCTTCGGATGTGTCTCAGGTAGACCCGCCCCCCTTGGCTGAGCCTGTAGAGGTCACTAGCGACTCAGGTGCTGATGCGGGAGGTGCTTCTGAGGGTGCTGCTTCTGAGGGTGCTGAGCCTGCGCGTGAGGTGCTGGGAAGTGCGGAGCCTGGGGGTGCTGAGCCTGCGGCTGCAGAGTCTGGGGGTGCTGAGCCCGTCCGTGAGGTGCCGGAGGGTGCGGAGCCTGGGGGTGCTGAGTCTGCTGGCGTTTCTCTAAGTCTTGTTTCACGATGCAGGCCTGTCTCACCACAGCAGGCACGAGAGTGGCTTGCGTCGCGTACCCGTCTTAGGAGTCGTGCTGCTGGAGCTGCTTCTCGTGGAGGCGCTGGGAGTACTGGTGTCTCTGGTCTTGGAGGTGCTCGTACTGGAGGTACTGGAGCTGCCGGGACTGGTACTGCTCCTGGAGCTGGAGGTATCAACTCTGGGGGGGCTGCTGCTGGAGACACTGGGGCTAGAGGTCGTAGAGGTGGTGCTGTCGACCCTGGCGTTGGAGACCCTGGAGCTGGAGGTGCCGGTTCTGGGGGTGCTGCTGGTGGAGAAACTGGGACTGGAGGCCCTGGAGCTGGTGCTGTCGACCCTGTTGTTGGAGACCCTGGAGCTGGAGGTGCCGGTTCTGGGGGTGCTGCTGCTGGAGGCCCTGGCGCTGGTCCTGTCGACCCTAGAGTTGGGGACCTTGAGGCTGGAGGTGCCGGTTCTGGGGGTGCTGCTACTGGTGGAGCTGGAGCTGGAGGTTCTGGAGCTTCTGGCAGTGCTAGGGCTGGAGGTACTGCTGCTGGAGTCCCTGGAGCTGGAGGTGCTGCTACTGGAGGCGCTGGAGCTGGAGGTGCTTCTCCTGGAGTCGCTGGAGCTGGAGGTGTTGCTGCTGGAGTCACTGGAGTTGGAGGTGCTACTGCTGGAGGCGTTGGAGCTGCTGAAGGCGCTGCAGCTGGAGGTGCTGCTGCTGGAGTTACTGAAGCTGGAGGTGCTGCTGTTGGAGGCGCTGGAGCTGAAGGTTCTGGAGCTGCTGGAGGCGCTGGAGCTACTTGTACTGGTGGCACTGCACAGTCGCGACTGTTTTTCGCTTCGCCGTCACCGTCGTCTCTGCCACCGCCTGACTCCGTGCTTCGCCAGGTTCTTAGCCTCCCATCTTCCACTGGCCTCCCGTTGCAGCCCGGCGCTCCACTGCCTGCTCCTTCTCCTTAGACTAAGCAGATAGACTCGCTTACAGAGCGTCGTGAGCCTGCGTCTCGTCCTTCGTGGCCTGTTTGCACTGCTCGCACTGGTCGTCGTGTTCCTCGTGAGCATCCACCTCCTGTCCCTGGCACGCACGCTATGGCACTTCGTCCTTCCTCTGTTCCACAGCGTGTTCCCCTACCGTCTCCTCCTGCGTCTTCTCTGCTTGACGTTCAGGACCCTGAGTCTGACCTGGTTCGTGCTGCTCACCCTACTATCACGCGTCTGCTCGCCACTGTTGTCACTGACCCGTCGTTTGAGTCTGCTGTTGCGTCTACCTTAGTGTCTGAGCTTGTTGACTTTACTGCTGCCTGTCGTCTAGACCACGCCGCTAGTCTTGTGGCTGAGTCTGAGTCTGTCTGTCCTCCGTCCGTCGGGGGTGAGTGTGCTCTTGGCACGGATGTCCTTGAGGACAGGCAGGAGGACTTTGAGTGTCTTGCAGCCGCTGCGCCTCATCTCGTGGCCATGCTGCTTGCCCCTGAGGGAGACCCGGATGCACCAGACATCCCGACTCCGCGTTCTTACGCTGAGGCGCTCTCGGTGGCAGAAAGCCATGGACGCAGAGATGGCATCCTGGAAGTCCACAGGCACTTACATCGAACATCGTCGATGGCATGTGGATTTTCAGGGTCAAGCGGCCGCCGGGTTCTCCGCCTGTCTTCAAGGCTCGTTACGTTGCACGAGGCTTCAGTCAGCGATAGGGAGTTGAGTTCTTCTAGACCTTCTCCCCTACCCCGAAGATGACCACTCTTTGGGTGCTGCTGCACGTTGCCGCTCAGCGTGACTACGAGCTTCACTCTCTGGACTTCAGCACAGCGTTCTTACAGGGCAGTCTGCACGAGGAGATCTGGCTGCACCGCGCATTTGAATTCACTGGGTCGTTCCCTCCTGGTACCCAGTGGAGCCTCCGTCGGCCAGTCTACGGTCTCCGCCAGGCGCCTCGTGAGTGGCACGACACACTGATGACAACAGTTGCGGCTCTTGGGTTTGCCCCTTCCACTGCTGACCCGTTGCTGTTTCTACGCACCGACACTTCATTGCCGCTGTTCTACATCCTTGTGTACGTCGACGACTTGGTCTTTGCCACTGCTGACACTGAGGCACTCGCCCTGGTGAAGTCGGAGCTGCAGAAGAGACACACGTGCACAGACCTGGGTGAGCTGCGCAGTTACCTTGGCTTGCAGATCACCCGGGACAGAGCACGCCGCACCATCATCCTGACTCAGTCACACATTGTGCGGCAGGTCCTTCAGCGCTTCGGCTTCAATTGGTTCTCGTCACAGCCCACTCCTCTGGCTACAGATCACTCGCTCTCAGCTCCACCTTCTGTCGAGTCCGTAGAGCCGAGTGGCCCATACCCAGAGCTAGTGGGCTGCCTCATGTACCTGATGACCTTCACTCGTCTTGACCTTGCGTACCCTATTGGCCTTCTGGCACACTACGTGGCTCTTAATAGGCACCGAAAGTTGTACATGGATGCTGCGAAGAGGGTACTGCGCTACTTGTGCAGTACATCAGGCATGGGGCTTGTGCTTGGAAGGCGGAGCTCAGTTGTCCTCATTGGACGCTCAGACGCTTCTTGGGTTGACGACCTGGCTACGTAGCGGTCGTCACAGGGTTACACTTTCAGCCTTGGCTGCGGCTCTGTTTCTTGGCGGTCTACCCGCTCGTCTTCTGTTCTCAGCTCCAGTTGTGAGGCTGAGATCTACGCCACAGCCATGGCTGCACAGGAGTTACGTTGGCTCATCTACCTGCTAACTGACTTGGGAGAGCGGCCTCGTTCTCCTCCAGTTCTGTACGTAGACAACAATGCCGCCATTGCCTTGTGTAAGGAGCACAGACTGGAGCACAGAACGAAGCACATCGCTCTGCGTTACTTCCTGGCTCAAGAGTTGCAACAGCGCGATTAGCTTCGTCTTGCTCACGTGGCCACTCAGGCCAACACTGCTGATATATTCACCAAGGCACTTCCGTCTGGTGATCATCAGCGCTTCTGTACTATGTTTGGCCTTGTGCCTGTTTCGTCTCTCTTGCTCAGTTCTTAACTTTGCTTGTATTGTGATCTATAAATATATATATCTGCATGATTGCTCTTGCTAGGTAGTGATCACTGGACTGCTGTTGTTGCATATATACCTCTGCATGTGACCTGGCCTTGTGGCCCTTAGCTTGTGCTCAAATGTGTGGTGACGTTGTGATCCACCCCGAGCTTGCTTTGCTTTTCTTGACTGGTCTTGTGACCTCTTGTTCTCCCCCACTCTGCCTATGGAGGTGTGTCAAACTATATATGTGTTAGTTCTGTGTAGGCTATAGTGGGGTAGCTTATGTGGGGTACAAACCGAAGTTAGGGTCAGTACTTGTACCCACATTTCATTCAATGCAATAATTTTCGTGTTTGCTATCTTGACACCCGTTTCTCCCCTCAGCCCAGGTTGCTCTCTCACCCCTTCCCCCATCCCACCTCTGTCAGAATCCGAGCCAATAGACCATTGGGATAAAATGGCTTGTTAAGTAGCGGGTCAGTGCGCCCATAATCCCCCAAGCCAACGTGCCTGTAACCCTTTCGTAGGATCAATCGGGGATCTCCAGTAAACCTCTGACACCCCCCCCGCACTGGGATGTCCAAAGTGCACACACTGGGATTCGACCCCGAGACCTTTGCTCTGATACCATGTCAAAATCCCAATCACTAGACCATTGGGATAAAAGAGCTTGTAAAGTAACGGTTCAGTACGCCCATAACCCCCCAGGCCAACGTGCCTGTAACCTTTCCGTAGGATCAATCGGGGATCTCCAGTGGACCTCTAACAACCTCTCCCCTCCTCAAAGCCCGCCTACCTCACTCGCCACTCCCAAACCAACCTAAAAATGTTACACAATGTATATGTAATTCGTAATTCTGCTTAGAATCAAAGCCATACACAAGCAGTGTAATTTTTTTATGAACACTGATTTTTCTTAGTTTTTTTCCTAGGTAACGCTGACTGTCAGCGTTTTTTTCCGTACCATGGCTGATGGATCAGCCTGGTCCAAAACGAATCTAGGGGCCTGCCTGTATGCATCGTGGCCTGCCCAGTGGCGCTACGGTACATCCAACACGTGTACCCAGTGAATTTCTACTGCACAGCACTCCTCAACTTGGCAATTTGTATTTTCCCCAGGTAAAGGCAAGCTTGCATGGAAATTTTAGTGTGCTGTACCAGGTTCACAATCCGTTGTTTCATATAAACACACAATACCGTACGTACATTGCCTGAGCTGTCTTTCCTGCTCATGCATGATAGTGTTTCTGTTCCGCATTTCTCAATCTAGCACAGGCAACTGCCATACCCCAGCCTTTGCCAACCCATGACAGAAAATTCTCCCACAGCCTGCATAGTTGACTGTGGATCTTCATTTTCTGATGGGGATGCGAATGACTTAGCTACAACAGATTGTCTTGACATACCAGTAGATTGAAAGTTCAGAGGTGCAGGTGGAGGGAGGTACCCAGGGAAGGATACAGAGATTGGAAACACGAAGAGAGCACAGCACATGAATTGCCAAGAGAACCCAGAGAGATGTGGTGTGGGGAACAAAACAGAACAGAACCGACTCGTAAAAGAATCACTGACGTGAAACCAGGTGGCATCAGGTTAGTAGGTGGTGCTGTGTGACACAAAACGAGGAGTCTGGTCCGGAGCGCACGACAACGCATGGATGGGCTGACATGGATGGATGGACGGATGGATGGGATGGGATGTGTTGGGATGGCGAAGGAGGTTTACATTACACACAAGAAATTGCTCCTAGTCTGAGATCACAACACAATGCTGCACTGCACACGGAATGCACACCTCCAACATTCCCCACCACCCGACCCGAGTCCCGACTGGACCACCAGTGACCAGAACTCAGCATCCCCTCCCCATTCAAACCTTGCCTGCTTGCAACTGATAAGATGCTCACTATCGCACTCAACTCACCCACACTCACCTCACCCATACTGACCCGACCCACACTCGCCCCACCCACACTCACCCCACCTACACTCACACACACTCACCCCACCTCATCTTATCATGTCCTTCCCTCTCCGCACGCGCGGTGCCAACAACCTAGCTACTTGCCTCTCCGTAATACCTCATCCAAACCACTGCACGTTACAAGCGAGCTACAGTCGACCTACAAGCGACCTACAGGCGACCTACAGGCGAGTTACAGGCGACCTACAGGCGAGTTACAGACGACCTACAGGCGACTTACAGACGACTTACATGCGACCTACAGGCGACCTACAGGCGTCCTACAGGATTGGGCAAGCCCCTGCAGCGTAACAGCGTGAGTTTCTGAGCCAAACGGAAGCACGTCCCTCCCTAACACATAATCCGCACCTCAACCTAGACTCTACACGCCATGCTCGTTCCTCGCCCCTCCACCTCGTTCCTCGATTACGGGCGACGGTGCAACGCTGCACGTCGTTGTCACACGCGAAACTCCAGATTTAGCGCTCTGAACCTGACCCTCCCGCATCCCCTACCCCGTCTCATGCTGTCTCGCGCACTACGCCAGACGACGCGAGCGCTATCGCGGGGACTCGCACCGAACAGTCGCCACCGTCGCAATCGCCATCGAAATCGCATAGCAATCGCATGGTCCCCGAACCCCGCGACGTTCACTACTGGTCCTCATCCCCCCTCCCCTTCTGATCCCCCCTACCAATCTCCCCAAGCAAATCTCTACGACACCCTTCACCCCTCTGCCACCTGCCCTAAGCACTCTTCGCGCCCTCTTCACCTTCCCTCATTCAACCACCCTTCACCCTCTGCTCCTCCCCTTTCCCCCATCCCCTTCCCCTCTCCCCTTCCCCCTTCCCTTCCCCAGCCCCCTCCCACAACTATGGATGGCTTATGCGATATGACAGCGGATACGGGACATGCGGGGGAGAACGAGACACCGGGCGGAGGTGGGAAACGGAAGCGCGCACGGATCAGAAATTGTGACGGGACGGAGTGGGTTGATGGAGAAGACGGCTAGGAGGAACGAGTGGGGAGGAAGGGGAAGGGGTGATGGAGGTAAAGAAGGACGAGGAAGGGGGGTGTAGGAGCGACACGAGTGCCTGATTAGTTGGGTTGTTAAAGGCCATGTAATGAAGAGGTGAAGGGTGAAATTTCGTTGTTGAACATTCATTGCGCTCCCCCACACACTTGCACCACCACGGACGAACACGCCACACGAGCAAACACATGATGCAAATGATGCAAACGATGCATCACGGAGAGAGGAAATGCACGATGATGAAAAACCACATGGACACACGCACACGCACAAACAGAAACACACGCACACACGCGCGCGCACAGGCGCACCGGAGGGGAAGCAAACGAGCCTGAACGCACACACAAAGAGTGAAGTGTATAGCCAGTAAAGAGAAGCTCATTACCCAATCTGCACATGACACGTGGTGAGAGCTGCACCGCGGCTCAAGCCTAGTCAAGCCCCTCTCACCCTACAATTGCCTTCCTCCATCCAACTTCATCCCACCACAACTTCTGCTGCTACTGCCAGTAAGGCTGCTACTCCCGACTATGCCACTAATGGGGAAGGAAGCCTAACTCCAACCACGGCACCTCCAAGAATGCACATTCACCCCAAAGACCGGCAGCAGCTACCATGGATATCCATACACCAGCCGCAGAAGCAGAAGCAGCAGCAGTTTACGCCCTCCACACAATAGCACCCCAATTGCCTTCACCATAACTCCAACGAAGGTCCAGCGTCAGGCAGACTCGGCACAGCTCAGCACAGCGCAGCACAGCCCAGAACGCCACGTGTCCGGTCGCATCCAACCCAATCCAGGGAACGAAATCTGACCAAACCAGGATAAATCGAGCGACTCCCAAGAGGACTACTAATCCGTGACAGCGGCGCGGTTCACCATTCTAGTTGGCGGGAATCTCAATTTCGCCGTCGTCGATCTCTTGCTGCACGTCCTTAGGGCTCTTGCCGTCCACCGTGCATCCTACCGACACGCACGTTCCCAGAATCTCCTTCACGGTGCCAGTAAGCTCCTTCGCGATAGATCGCGGCCGCATCACGCGGGCGACCTCGATGACGTCATCCATGGAGATGTTACCGTTGTGCTTGATGTTCTTCGTCTTCTTGCGGTCGCGCTCCGGCTCCTTGAGCGCTTTAATCACCAGAGCCGCGGCGCTAGGAACGACTGAGACCTTAGCCTGGCGATTCTGCACTGTCAGCTTAACGGTCACGCGAAGACCCTTCCATTCCTTAGCAGTCTCCTTGGCAATATCTTCTCCGATCTTCTTAGGGGACAGACCAAGCGGACCGATCTTAGGGGCGAGGGAGGACGCGGCGCCGACTTCGCCGCCCGTCACGCGGACGAACACGTCGACAATCGCCGTGGGATCCATTTTGGGAGGCATGGTGGCGAGTTTGCAAGAAACGACGGAGAGGTATTAGGCGGGGGGTAATAAGTTGAAGGAACTAAGTGCCCGAGACGCCTAGGGAATGGGGGAGAAAGTGCTACGCGACTGTATTTCCCGACGCGAAAAAGGATGCGTTGAACCTCCTAGTTTCCAAAAAGTGCAGGTTGGGAATTTTGCTACTTGGGGAAGACGGGGGTGCGGAGGGAGACATGGGGATGCGGGAGGAGGGAAGGGGAAAAGTGCAGGGAGGAAGGAGGAAGTAGGAGAGGTTGGAGAAGGTGGAGGGGGTTTTAGTTGTGTGGAAAGGAGTGCAAGGGTCACCTCGCTACCATCTCTTCGGGTCGAAGGTGCAGGACTGGTGCTGACAGCGGAGGGGGGTGCAGTGACTCAGGTGCTGAGTATTTTGAGGTCGAAAGCTTGGGGGGTTATCCACGCAGGGTTTAGCAACGACTTTATTTGGGCATTGCGAATTCTCCACCGTCAGTACCGCTAACGTTTTAAAATATATGTGCTGCAAGATATGTCAGTGATATCGTATGATCGTTAAGCTCATTGACACTCTATGCGGCCCGCTGCGTCTGCCTAAAACGAACTGTCGGGCCAGCCTGGATATCTGCGAAGTGGTCGAATCTGCGTTCGCCCTCCTGGCAATTCCCTCCACTGACGTCATGTCCACCCCACCGAGCCTTCCTTGAATTGAAACAAACCAATCGCAGGTGACCACGATCTCGCCACTTTCGCCAACCAGCACACCAACCTCCTCTCTGTGTCAACCACAGCCTTTCGCCAAACACCAATAAAAGCAGAAGACAGTTATCCGACGGCTCACGATGAAGGAAAGAGGTCTAGGCTCGAGAGATCTCCGTCCGAACCTAGCCGAGCAGAGCCGAGCCGAGCCTCGCTTCATCTTCCTCGTTTCAATTCACCTGTTTCCCCAGCCCATCTCTCTGTCTCGCTCATCAGACCATCATTGCTCATCGGACGTGTAATCAAACCTTGTACTAATCAACGTGAAGCATTGAGTGGAAGTATGTGTGTCTGAATCTGATCGTCATAAGTTTTATGTGAGTAAGCATCTCTGTCGATTTTTTGCGTCGCCGAGGCCAGCGTTTCTGAGTTAGTGTTAGTCATCATACAGCTCGGATACCGTTTCTTCCTGGTGCCCTGTTACTCCTCAACCCGCGTGGTTCGGATCTTGTTTCGAAGGAAGTCGGCCCGCTGTCCTGTCGCTAATTAGTCGCCCAATCGTTACTGCCTGGCGACGTGAAATTCGGTTTAGAAACTGCTGCGCTTTTCCGCCATGATTTCCAATGCCGTTAGCTTATCTGGAGCTTCCCTTCACACGGCTTCATTGAAATCACCAACTTCTTTGTCCCGTTCTTGCGTTGGATCCCATAAACACCTTTCTCCAAAGCTCCGGCCCACCGTTGACACAAGCCCTGCATTCGTCTGTTTCCGGGCAAAGACGTCAGTACAGTCGTCAACTTTCTTACCTGTTTCCCAGCTCGACAAAAAACATCAAAGAGATGTCAAGGTTCCCGCGTTTTCGGCAGCTGGATCTGATCTCGACGGCGAGCACTTGAGCAACGGAGGGGATGCAGAAACGACGAACCGGCAGTCTGACAGCAAGGGACGGGAACGACGTGGTGAGGACAACCTGTCGTCCAAGAAGGGCGAAACAGCTGTATCGCTGCGTTCCGACGGGCAAACAGGTCCGTCCAGAGCGTTTAACCCGCCTAGTTCGCTCACTTTATGTCGCCAAGTTTCCTCCCTTTCCCTTTCTCTTCCTCCCTCACTCTCTCCCAGTAACCTTCCATCCTCTCTATATAGGGCACCATTTGAATCCCGACGTTCCTCATCCCTTCCCCCCGGCCTCCACATCAGACCCGTTCACCTATGGGCTCCGTTGGATCCGCATCAGCACAGCAGCAGGTCTCTGGCTCGCTCTCTTCTTCGCCTCGTGTCTCAATCGCGACGACTCAGGCGGAGGAGGAACCCCTTCTGCCAATTTCCCGCTACCGGGGAGGACTCGAGGTGGCAGTGGCGGCGGGAGCAGAAAGTTTTCCAGCAGCAGCAGCAGCAGTGCGTTTACTGGCGGTCCTGACAGCTGAGACCGATTGTTAGGGTTTGTGGGCACCATGTGATGTGCCCTGGCCATGGCCAATATTGGCATTGGTGGAGTGTTTAAGGGTGCGATAGCGAGTAGTTGAGCCTTGGAAATGAAATCTCTCTTGTACAGGGCTAGTGGATTGTAGGCTGCCGCATTGTGGGTGATTGTGTATAGGGTATGGTGCATGTGCACTTGTACCGCATTTTAGTGGCAGACATAAGTAGCAACGTTTCATTCTTCAAGAGACACAACTCTGAATTGTCATCTTAAATCATGTCAGATGCAGCAGGTGCAGCAGGGGTCAGCCAGAAGCTGTCAAACCCGCAGAGATGGTCAGTCCTACTAACCTCCCTCCCCCTCCTACCCTAGTGGTCTGGCTGGCTGGCCTTGGTCATGTCCATAAGTCAGGTTAGGAAGCAGCATCATCATTCTGCTCATACCGTAACTTTACCCTAAGAGCGGCCACCCCCCCCAGCCAACAGCTGCAGCAGCAGCAGGCAGACAAGCAAGGGCGGCTATGCACATGCTGGGGACAGCTGCACTGCACTGCACATTTTTCAGTGTGACTTCCTTCCAAGGTCCTTCACGGGTCGGAGAGCACGTCGAGGCCGACAATGAGGAAGGCAAGCCCTTGGAAGAGCAAGAAGTAGAAGTGCAGCCCGTGCGCTGACAGCAGGCTGCGAGCTGCTGCTGTCACCAGCAGCGCTGCTAGCGCCAGCTCCTTGGGGTAGATCCTGAGGGTTAGAGCAAGGTGGGGGATGGTGAGAGTGGCAGAGGGAAGAGACGGGGGAGTAAGGGCAGGAAAGGAATGGAGAGCTGGTCATTTGAGGACAAATCGAGATGAGAGGTGATTATCTGCACTGTAAGGTCCATGGAACAAAGGCAGGGGAGAGCAGAGTGGAGCAGAGCAGGGCAGAGCAGAGCAGGGCATAGCCCAATGAGAGGTGTTTTTATGCTTGATTTCTTTACCTGCGGGTCACCTTGGCTTTCGGTACCACTGCTGCTGCTGAAGCTGCTTCACTTTGAAAATTAGAATCCTTTCCAGCAGCATCAGCAGCAACAGGGGCGACAGCAAGAGCTGTGTGCGGTGCTGTGGGGTTGGGCATTGTTCGCCAGGAGTTCAGTTGGTGGGAGGGAGGAGGTGTGGGGCGGAGCAGCGGAGTGGTTGTGCTACTGTAATTGTAGTTGTAACTGTGGCTGTGGCTGTGGTTGTTGTTAGAGTCATCATTAGGAGAGGTCTTGGCTTTACGTGGAGTTTGGTCCGAGATAACGGTGTCTCTTGCGAGAACGTTGCTGGATAGAGCTCCCAGAACTGATCGCTTCTGCATGCAGCAGGAGAGAGAGAGAGAGAGAGAGAGAGAGAGAGAGAGAGAGAGAGAGAGAGAGAGAGAGAGAGAGAGAGAGAGAGAGAGAGAGAGAGAGAGAGAGAGAGAGAGAGAGAGAGAGAGAGAGAGAGAGAGAGAGAGAGAGAGAGAGCGAGATACCGAGAGAGAAGGGGAGAGAAATAGTGGAAGCTAAGCAGACGACCATGCAGTTGCAAAAGTGTCGAGGAGCAATAGAAAGGAGTAGATGACGGAAGAAAGGGAAGTGGTGTGGAATAGCAATGCAGGGACGCAGGCGTACCGGAGTGGTCGCTGGTTTGCCATTCACTGGTGTTGCGTTAGCAGCACCCACACCAGCAGCTGCATCAGCAATGCCAGCAGTGGCAGCGGCGGCGGCTGCAGCACCGGAATCACCAGCGTCAGTACCAGCTGCTGTCGCCACTGGTGCAGGATGCTCGTTCCCTTCCGCGCTCCCCGCGTTTCCTCCTGAATTCCCTCCCGCATTCGCTCCCAGCGCGCGCGCGCCGCCGGTCTTCTTGGTGACGACCCACTCGTGCGCGCTCTTGAGCTGGAAGAGCCCCGCGACCATGGCGTGGAACTTAGTAACCGACATGGTATTCTCGAAGAGCAGATACGGGATGGTGAAGGGGAGCGATCGCGGCGACGGCAGCACGTTGAGCAGAGACATGACCCCGGGAACGTAGCAGACGACCCAGAGCGGCAGCGCGGCTTCCGGTACGAAGATGGTGAGTGGTAGGAGCACGCAGAAGAGAAGGAAGGAGTAGAAGGGCAGGATCATCTTGCGGAGGAGGAAGAAGAGGAAGATGAGGTGAAACTTTTTCCACAGGGAGATCTGCGGTGGGGGAGGGGGGGATGGAGAGGGACGGGCGGGAGGGAGGGAACGAGTTGAAAGGCGAACGGGCGGAGGGAACGGAGCGAGCGGGTGAGGAGGAAGCGTGGCGCGAGAATACAACGAGGCAAGGTCAGTGTGACACAAGGGGCCTTAGCGGCCACACACGACGCGCATGTGCGCACGCACAACCACACACACACCCACCCACCTTAGCGGCGAGAATATCCCCGAGGCACAGCCGGAACAGGTGCATGGGGCCCGAGTGCCAGCGGTGCTGCTGCTTGCGGTACGCCTCGTACGACTGCGGCAGCTCGCACTGCACCTCCACGTCGTTCAGGAACACGAAGCGCCACCCCTTAAGATGCGCGCGCACCGCGAGATCCATGTCCTCCACCGTCGTCCGATCCAGCCACCCGCCGCTATCCTCCAGCGCGGCGATTCGCCACACGCCCGCGGTTCCGTTGAACCCGAAGAAGCCGAGAAACGCGCCGTTGACCTGCTGCTCGATCTCGAAGTGGAACGCCAGGTTCACGTGCTGGAGCCGCGTTAGGAGGTTCTCCTCGCGGTTGACGAAGCTCCAGCGCGCCTGGACGAGCGCCACGTCAGGCTGGTCCTTGAAATGCGGGACGGTCCGTCGCAGGAAATCCGGGCGCGGCTGGAAATCTGCGTCGAAAATGGCGACGAACTCGTACTTTCGCACGTAGTCGCACGCCATCGCGCTCGCCAGGTTACCCGCTTTGTAACCCTTGCGATCCGTCCTGTGGCGGTACACGATCGGCGCACCTCGCGCCGCCCACGCTTCCACCTCCGCGCGAATCATATCCGCCGTCTCCTCGTCACTGCTGTCGTCTAAAACCTGCACCAGGAACCGGCTAGCCGGCCAGTCAAGCTGACACGCGGCAGCGATCGACTGGTCGTAAACCTCACGCTCGTTACACATCGGAATCTGGACTAGAACCATGGGGAAAGCGTCGGATGCGGGGCGCTCGGGATCCACTGCCGCGTCGGCTTCGTAACGGCCCTTGGGTTGCGGGCGGTAGCGGGTGAGGAAAAGGTACAAGCCGCCCAACGCAAGCACGAGACGGTCGACGGATTGCAGGAGGAAGAGGTAGATGCAGAAATCCGTCGCCCACTGCAGCGGGCGACCGATCCATATCGCCCTGCGACGGCGACGACGGGAAAGAGGGCGAACACGCAAGTTGAGAGGAAAACTCAAGAAGTGGAGACTCAAGCAAAAACGAACAGCCCCCATTTACAATTTCGGAAGGAACAGCTCAAGGCACAGCTCTTGGCCCGCCCATCTCGAGTCACTCCTTACCGGAAACTCAGCCAGTGCCCGTACATCTCCGCGCCCCACAACTCCAATCGCGTCACGGTTCTTTCCCGCCCGTGGTACAGCCAGTGATACCATTCCCACTGCAACTCGCCGCTGTGCGCGCAAACTTCCACTATCAGCAGCAACACCGACACCAGCAGCAGAACCCGCAAGCCCAGCAGAATCCCCCTCCCACCGCCGCCGTTACCGCTGAATCGCGACTTCCCGCCCGCGAGAGGACTCTGGCTCTCGTCGTAATCGGAATAGTACCCGTCGTCATCGTCTTCGTCGTAGTCGAATTCATCTCCGCCGTCCATTGCCGGATCGACGCTCTCTGTCCCTTTGCGCGCCAACAACCGTTCGTGAACGGCTGACGTCAGCGACAAAAATCCCGACGTCATCCACCGGAAGATTCCCGCCGCGCGTTGAGCCCGGAGCCACAGCAGCCAAGTCACCAGCTTCGCGCTTCGGACTCGTGCAGGCTTACTTAGTGAGCTGGTCTCCCGGTCTCGATACCCGGATTCTCCGGAAGCAGAGAATGCGGGTGGAGTCGTTGCGCACACCGGGGTATGCGGAGAGTCAAGGGGGGAGTCGCCTCTCAAGGTACAACCAGTCTCAGCTTGCGCACTCGCTCCGGATCGAAGGCTGGACGCGTCATCGGCGCCGCCAGACGCGGAGAGCAGCGAGTGGCTGCTAGTGCGGGGAATTGGCTGCGTCGAAAATGCTGGGAAAGGAGAGAACGGCGACGCGGGTGGGATATTGTTAGGCGTCCGATGGGGGCACGCGGAGGAGGGTTCGACGTCTTGTGATGGTAATGAGAGGACGGATGGCCGAATGCGTGAGGTGGCGATGTTAGCAGGACACGAATCCACGGGAAACGTGCTGGTCGAAGCGTTATTCCCGCGCGAAATCTGTGCAGCAGGAGTAGATCCTCCTGATTGGTTCTGCGGAGCACCTCCGACGCTGATTCCGTTGCCCATACGGTTCCATATTGATTTAGGCGCGTCGAACTGGAATACGTTATGATTCTCACAATGGCGGTTGTTAGGGTCCGTATCGTGCGCCATTTTCGAGTGGCTGGGCAGCCACGCACGCGATTTTACCGTGCTGAGCTTTGGAAGTCAAGGCAAAGGAGCAACCGAGTTACGGGAAAGCTGAGGTACTTGTGGAGATTCGAGAGAAGTTTGAAGTATCGTGGGAATTCGGGTGGAATGCGAGGATTTGGAGTTATGGAGGAGGATGGAACACCAGAAGATACACTAGGTGCAATTTTGGAACTTCGCTACGTACGTCGCGTCGCGTCGCGTTGATGGATTCCTTGATGGGTCATGCGTCGCGCGGGATGCTGAAGCAGACTGCGCCGTGGAAATCAGGTCATTGGCGAAGTGGGCTGTTGCGAAAAGAAGCGCCTTCGTAAGTCGTGTGATTAAGTCAGAAACCACAGCTGGCGTCGGCTTCTGTCGTCAGCGTCGCCACTTTGACGCCTGCCACAGTTCTGGGTGCTGATGGCCGACTCGGGATTCCTCGCGACGGGTAGACTGGATTTCGCAAAGGAGCCGACCCCGACTGGAAACGCTGGTTTGGCGAATGGGTCAGATCTTTTCTTACCGACCTTTCTTTCCAAACATTTTGAACGACGAGCTTGTTGTGCAGAACGACTCTTTCGCCGACTGTTCGTCGAGGCGCTGGTTACCGCTGACTCTACAACGTAGGTTGCTCTGAAGCTTCAATGACGGCGCAATGTCCTTGCGACTCGGAGTAGGGGTGAACCACACGCTTGACGACACCTGTGCCAGCCCAAAACGGCCGTTCTTGAAGGCGGTTTACGAAAAAGGCACAACGGGAGGGGCGCCAAGAAACCATTCGCTTTCACAACCCGCTCCCCAGGGGTTGCTGTACAAATGTTCTTGCTTAGGGTCCCGGTAAAAAACACACGCGCTGCGGGCCTTTGTGGAAAACCCTTCAAACCCCAGGCAAACGGGACCCTATAGTCCCATTTTCAGTAAAATTGCATGGAAATCGGTTTGACTTCGCTACTAGTTGTTGTTTTCTGTCATATACGTACCATTCGGAATGCGCTTGATTCAACTTCTCGTCGCAAGGTTCTCCCCGTTGATCAATGTTGCACGACAGACGGGCAGAATAAACAAAATCGGTAATGTTTGATGACTTGATGAAAGGAAATATAATTCGTTTTTGCCTGTCATCGTCGAGCGTGCCGTGAAATTCTCGACGGGATTTAGAAGCAAGCGCGGTCAAGAGAAATAATCAGAAATAGATTCCAAAGTAAATATGGAAGCGAAATTTCCTTCTCTCACATTTTCCGGGGTTGGTTCGATTTGGGCCCTCTGATTGGCTGCGGAACTGATCCGCAGTCAAGCTGGAAAATTTCCCGCCAAAAACGGGACTGTAGAGGAGGGGCTACACCTAGGACAAACATGAAAAATCTACACGATGGGGAAAATGGACTCTCTTAGGAAGGGCTTCAAAGCCAGTACGACATCGTACCTAGATGCCATTTGGGGGAAAAAAGGTGTTATGAGTTGTACTAAGAAGAGTGCGTGGAAGACTTTATAAAAAGGATGAGAATTACAGAATGACGAGAATGATAAAGAAGCAAGCATTTATAGGGTCGAAACCGTCGTAGGCGAGGACCTCGGCACGTGGATGGGTTGGAAGTGTCGCGATTGGTGCGGGGCGACTCGGCGCTGGTTCGGTACGAAAGTGTAGTCCGAGCCCAAACTGACGCGAACAGTTCGGGCTGTCCTCGCTAGGAGCAGCCTCTACAGTAATGAATTCACATTCAGGACAAAAGGGGTGTCTAGCAGAGAAACTAGAAATGTAACAAGCATTGCAGTAAAAATCACATGTAACAAGAATTAGTTCTTTCGTCTGCTTACATTACAAATATTTTTTCTGCACTCTGTTATACTCCATAAGAAATTTGCGTGATGTGCTGTATCCTGTAATAACTTCTCAAGAGATGACTTCTATTCTTCCCTGTGATGACTGTTTCATTAATTTCTCCGTAACTATCCAATGGCTTGGCGTATCAAATATTCCAGTCTATAACGGATCATAACTACATAACACCTTAGCCACCAGGATGTTGCCTGCCGTTCACTGCGTCAACCAATCAATTCAACTTGCCAGCAGGGTCTTCGAATCAGAGGCATTATTGGAGGCAGAAGCTCACCAGCCACCACCCCCCCATACCAACAGATCAAGCGCGTTCCAGCAATTCGTGCCGCGCATCATGGCGGGCAGGTCGCGGGTTTGGGAGGGACAGAGAATACAGTTTCAGTCTATCCGCATCAGTCTGGTCGTCCGCTCCGCTTACTCCGCTGTCCTCGTCAGATGCCGGTTGGTCGTTGGTCTTTCCGTCAACCTCGCGGGAGCCAGTCATGTCGAGCCTGTCAACCCAAGGAGGCTGGGTACTGTACAGTATCAGAGTTCCCACACCGCTGTGATCTCCACAGACCTGTCAAACCAGATCACAAAAATTCTATTGGGCTTCGATCTTACCAAAGCAAGACGTGAAAGACTGGGACGAACCAAACCAAGCGAGCCAGAATATCGAACCTCTGGTGCCCGGCTCGGCAGCAGTCTCCCTTCCCAACCAGGACAACCTCGGTTGTTTCGATTTTGCCGTACCTCAATCATGAGGACGTGGAGCGGATGTTCTCCCCCCACCACCTAGACCCCCTTGAATATTCCCCAACCTCCCTTCCCCCCTTTTCACTAAACTTTCTCCCCTTCTCCCCGCTCCCCCCTCCCGAACGCGTTTCGCTACTTCCGTCCGTTGCTCTGGGTTATTTGTGCTGGGTTTCTGCTGCGCATTCCACGCATGCATTCAAGAGGTTGCATGGTTGCTTCTGCTGTGGATGCGACCTTTGAGTCTCGATCGCCCGCCGTTGCCTGCTGTCTGACCGAGAAGTGGCTACAGGTTTTCGGATTCGACGTGTGCAGTTCAGCTCCTGCCTGCCGTCTTCGACGGCCTAACTAAGATGAATTTGACGACCTGTAGAAGTTAAAACATAGCCATTTCGAACTTCGAGGTTCATCGTTGGTCATCGTGTCTTCAAGAACCATGAATTTCCTTCATCGATCGCTTTCGCCGGTTATTGATCGTGTACAAAATCATCGTCTCCGAGCAACCACCTGTTTTACGCCACTCGCCCTCCTACTATTCTTAGTCGTTCTTCAAACTAGCGCAGCTACAGCCAATAAACCGGCCAGCAATGTTTCCCCAGGGATTGGCCGGTCGATCCTGGAAGTCAGTGGGACTGAGTCTGACAGCATCACCAAACGAAACCTTCCTTTTATTGCGGAAATGAACTATGGCTACTTCAAGCCGTCTCTCACACGAATCTCTGCTTCCCCTGCACGGCGAAATCTGGTCGAAGCGCGGATGTGGCTTTACGGTCATGTGCTGACACAAGGGTAAGTCCTTTGTTTCCCTTTTCCGCTCATGTTCGGTTGCCGGATTCACGAGCGAACACCCCGCGTTTTGGTATTTTTTCACATAGCAAGGACTTCCGATGCATGGTTGAACCACAACCCAGGCTGGGTTGTCCTCCATTGGCGAATTCTATTTGCTACGCGTGTCCATTCTTTCCTCCTTCCGCCGTGCTTCTCCCTCCTTCAGCTACTATTACGCTAACCTGTGGTTCGGCACGCCCGGGCGTCGCTTCGCGGTGATCGTGGATACGGGCAGCACCGTCACCTACGTGCCGTGTGCCTCGTGCAGCGAGTGCGGTAGCCACCACCAGGTATTGATAATCTTCTTTTGAGACGTCTCAAAGGTAGCCTAGCCACCTACAGGTATTAATAATCTCCGGATTTTGAATTCAGGGTTAAGTTAACCTGGTTGGGGTTAAGATGCTAAGGGGCACAAATTGGTTCAAGTAGATGAATCTGAGAGGTTGCGTCCAGATCTGATATCCGGAAAAGTCAACAGTAACCTTGAATTGCTGGGAATTTAATGGTGGAACCAGATAACGAGAGTGTTGAAATAGTTCTAACCAACCAACAAGTGAATAGCCTAATCTAGAGTTGGACCCACTGGACCAGCTCCCAGAGTCCCTTTTCCGCGTTGACCTTCCTTTCCTTGTTTTGTAACCTCTCCTATAATTCCTCCTCCTCTTGCCGTTTGTTGTTCCCAAATGACCTTCAACATATGCTCCCCTGCACCAGCCAGTCCCTGTTGCGCCTGATGTTTATGATTATAACGGACATGGACATAAGATCCCCTTTCGTCCGTTCGTCCCTGTTGCGCCTGATGATATTGATTGTAACTGGCTCTGTTGCGGAACAACGGACATGGAATTCCCTTTCGTCCGTTCGTCCCCTCCCCGCCCCCACCCACGTCTCAACCACTCCCTTCCCCACGTCCCCCTTTTCAACCACTCCCCACCCTGCTCCACCGCGATCCGCAGGACCTGCCGTTCGATCCGCAGCAGTCGTCGACGTACCAGTTCGTACCGTGCAGTTCGGACCAGTGCCCGTACCACGACTGCCAGGACAACTCAGACGAGTGCTCGTACGACCGGCACTACGCGGAGAACAGCAGCAGCAGCGGGCTAATCGTCTCGGACGTGGTCACGTTCGGAAACGCGTCCACGCTTCCGCCTGCGCGCATCCTCTTCGGGTGCGAGCTGGCCGAAACGGGCGACATTTACACGCAGAAGGCGGATGGGATTATGGGCATGGGGCGCGGGGAGCTGGGAATTGTGAGCCAGCTGTCGGTGGGAGCGGGGAAGGTGATGGACGAGCAGTTTTCGCTGTGCTATGGCGGGTCGGAGGGCGGCGGCGGAGCGATGATCATGGGGGCTATTCAGCCGCCTGCTGGGATGAAGTTTACGAAGATGGATATGCGCAGGTAGGTCTTGGTGGTGTTTGGTTGAGTCCGGTTTTCTGATTCGCTCAGATTTTCCCTGTTTTCTCACCCTCGCCCTTATCATCTCTCTCTCCCTCAACCTCATCCCACCCTCACCTTCTTCCTCACACTCACGCCCACCCTCTCACGCCCACCCTCTCACGCCCACCCTCTCACGCCCACCCTCTCACGCCCACCCTCTCACGCCCACCCTCTCACGCCCACCCTCTCACGCCCACCCTCTCACGCTCACCCTCTCACGCCCACCCTCTCACGCCCACCCTCTCTCGCCCACCCTCTCTCGCCCACCCTCTCTCGCCCACCCTCTCTCGCCCACCCTCTCTCGCCCACCCTCTCTCGCCCTCCCGCTCACCCTCCCGCTCTCCCCAAAAAGCACAAGATGATAGGAACAAGTGATGTAAAGGTTAGTAGAGAAGAAAGGGGCCGGGCCGAAAGGCCTAAGCATTCATTCTTCACACTGCCGTCCCACATCCTCTCTTCCCATTCCCCATCTTCCTACTTTGCCCTCCCCCTCCGCCCCTCCTCTTTCCCTTCCCTCCCTCTCACCTCCGTACTAGAGTGACAGCACCAATCGCGGAGTTGAACCTCTCAAGCATTCTCTCCCCACTCTCGTCCCATATCCCTCCTCCCCCTTGTCCCCCCTGTACCGCAGTGGCTGCACGTACTACAACGTGATGCCGAACACCATTAATCTAGATTCAAGGTGGACGGCAAGCCTCTTGAATCGACTCAAAGCTACCCTCCATCCCTCCCTTTCCCCCTCCTCCCCCCTTCCTCCCTTCCCCCCTCCCTCCCCCCTCTCTTCCCCCCTCCCTCCCCCCCCTCCCCCCCCTGTGCCACAGTGGCGGCACGTACTATAACGTGATTCTGAACGCCATCACGGTGGCTGGCAAGCCCCTGGATCTGGACATGTCGGTGTTCCGGTCGGGGTACGGTGTGGTCATGGACAGCGGCACCACCTTCTCCTACCTCCCCCGCAAGGCCTTTGAAGCATTCAAAGCCGCTGTGAGTCGAAGCACGGCGTTGGTGGTTGAGAGATGGGGCGAGACGGGTTGAGATGGGTGAGATGGGGTGAGATGGGTTGAGATGGGTGAGATGGGGCGAGATGGGCTGCAGTGGACTGGGCTGGGCTGAAAGGATGAAGTGTGAGAAGGTCTACATAGCAAGTGGCTGGTATGCATGTAGTTCTGTTGGGAAATCGGGCGGCTTCCGTTCAATGTCTTGCGCTTGTGTGTACTACAATAGTGGTGCTGTTTCTTTTGGCATGGTTGCGTTGCAGGTGGACGCATCAGTGAAAGGCGTGCAGAGCGTTCCTGGTCCAGATTCAGTGTACCAGGACGTATGCTATGGCGGAGCCTCGCAGTAAGTCGTGTTGTGGCTTACGTGTCCTGCCCCGCCGTCCATCCCTAACCATTTCACATGCCAACCCCCACCCCCTTATTGTCCCCCACCTTTCTTTCTGTTGATGGTCAAGAGGGTGGTCTTGTCTCTTCAAAAACAAGTTACCGACAGGATGAGGCAGACACACACACACACACACGCACACACACACACACACACACACACACGCACACACACACACACACACACGCACACACACACAAATTACCAGCTTAAAGCTCTTCCTCTCACTTTCCGCTCCCCTCTTTTCTCCCCATGCACTCCTGCTGTCGACCTGCCCCCGCTCACCCGCCCTCTTCCTGCCTGGGCATCTGCCTCCCTCTGTGTGTGTGTGGCTGCAATCCGTGCGCCCTCAATCCGTGTGACCGCGCCCCTCACAGCAAGATAGAGGAGCTCCCCAACTACTTCCCCACCGTCTCCGTCTGAGCTTACTCAAAGGCCACCTCGCTACATGCATGTGTGCACGTGATCCCTATGCGCATGTGTGCATGTGTGTGTGCCCTCCATCCCTGTGTGCCCGCCATCCCTGTGTGCCCGCCATCCCTGTGTGCCCGCCATCCCTGTGTGCCCGCCATCCCTGTGTGCCCGCCATCCCTGTGTGCCCGCCATCCCTGTGTGCCCGCCATTCCTGTGTGCCCGCCATCCCTGTGTGCCCGCCATCCCTGTGTGCCCGCCATCCCTGTGTGCCCGCCATCCCTGTGTGCCCGCCATCCCTGTGTGCCCGCCATTCCTGTGTGCCCGCCATCCCTGTGTGCCCGCCATCCCTGTGTGCCCGCCATCCCTGTGTGCCCGCCATCCCTGTGTGCCCGCCATCCCTGTGTGCCCGCCATCCCTGTGTGCCCGCGCCCCCAACAGCAAGATAGAGGAGCTGTCCAACTACTTCCCCACCGTATCCCTCACCTTTGATGGCGACTTGGTCTACGAGCTCACGCCTGAGAACTACCTCTTCCGAGTGCGTACATACATGCGCACGCACGCCACTTGTATGCGTGACATGCATCTGTTGTACCTTGGAACGTTTTCAGTTATTTTCTGGTCTTGCTGTGAATCGCTGTCAAGTGAGTATCCTTTGGGTACCTTAGTTGTTTGTCCATGGGTTTAGGTTTGCCTCCGTTTTGCATGCTTTGAAAGATCTTGTTTGTTCGCTGCTCTGCTTGCATGTGCGCCTGTGCTCCCCCCTACCTGCGCTGCAGCATGTGAAGGTGCCAGGATCCTACTGCCTAGGCCTGTTCAAGAACAACGACAGGGGAACACTCATTGGAGGTAGGTCGTTTCTTAGAAATCTCAGAAGCGCCCATTGGAGGTCGGTGTGTTCTCAGTGCCCTTGTGAACTCGTTTTCTTCTCTTCCCCACTCTCCACCCTCTCCCCAGACTCCCACACTAGTTCCCCTCCGTTTTCTTCTCCCCAAAGAAAAAAGTCCAATTTTTTTTTTTTTTTTCGTATGCCTACCTGCGGTTCATAAGGGAGCGGTGCTTCTCAACACTGCCTTCCCCCTACGCTTTCCTTCTCCCCACCCCGCTCCCCACCTCCCTTGGGTCTTCCCTTTCCCACTCTCCCAGGCATTATCATGCGCAACACACTGGTGACATACGACCGAGTGAACAGCCGTATAGGCATGCTCAAGACCAACTGTCGAAACCTGTACCAGGAGCTGCAGCAAATATACACAGAGCAAGGCGCCAATCCCTCCCCTCTCCCCGAGTATCTTCTATCTGAACCGCCCCCCCTGCCGGATTCTGCTCACCAAGGAGCTGGGAGGGGTGGAGATGGTGGGAGCGGAGGGGCAGAGGAAGGCGAGGGGGGTGCAGGAGGAGAGGAGGGAGGAGGAGCGGGTGGGGAGGATGAGGATGCGGATGCGGGTGCTGGTGCAGGTACAGGTGGTGGTGGTGGTGGTGGGGAGAGTTCGTCTGCAGGTGTTCCTGCTGCGCCGTCTGTTGCTTGTGAGTCTCAGTGGGATCTGCATGGGCATGGGGGTGGGGATGGGGATGGGGAGGGGGGGGGTATGGGGGGGGTAGGGGGGGAGATGGGGGGATTTTTGTGACGATGGAGATGGGTGCTGTTGTGCTAAGCATGGGATTATGAGCGGAGCTCTTCCCAATCTCTTGGATGAATCTGCAGCCGCCCTCCACCTGGCTTCGCTAAGCTCTGCTAAGCTCTGCTTAGCTCTGTTAAGCTCTGTTAGGCTCTGTTAGGCTCTGCTAAGCTCTGCTAAGCTCTGTTTCTCTGGTTCTGCTACCAGTCCCCCCCCCTGTACCCGCTCTGTACTTGCCCTCAACCTCCCCCTCCCCCAACTGTCCCTCCCTATCACTCCGATCGCCCCACCCTCACTGCAGAGTCGTGTGACGGCTGCACAGGCAGCATCTTGGCGGAGCTGCTGACCTGCTGGTGGGGCTGCCACTGCTGCTCTCGCCCTTACCCTCCCCTCCCCCCCCGACCACCCTTATCGCCGTGCCTTTACTACAGCATCGTGTGACGGCTGCGCGGGCAGCATTGTCGCGGATCTGCTGGTGGGGCTGCCGCTGCTGCGCTTTGCCCCGCTCGTCAACCCCTTTGTGCACGACCTCTCTCGCGAGCTTGGACTACTGGAGGCGCAGGTACGTTTCCCTTCTAGTATACTCTACAGTCATGTCATGCCGTTTGGCCACCCGTTTGTGCACGACCTCTCACGGGAACTCGGACTACTGGAGGCGCAGGTACGTTTCTCTTCTAGTGTACTCTACAGTCATGCCATGCGGTTTGGGCACCCGTTTGTGCACGACCTCTTGTGGGCGCTGGGGCTTCTTGATGCCCATTCGTCTGATTTTTTAGGCGCCTCAAAAATCAACTCTTGTGGGCGCTGGGCTGCTTGATGCCCATACATCTTTCGCCCTTTCCCCCATTTTTGAGGCGCCTCAATAATCCTCTTGTGGGCGCTGGGGCTGCTTGACTGACACCCATTCATCTTTCGCCCTTTCCACGTTTCCCGTCCCCGCTCACCCCTCCCCGCAGGTGACAGTGGTGAGCTTTCACGAGGGGCAGCAGCAAGGGGGTGCAGCAGGGGGGGCGGATGGGAGTGCCGAGGGGGGTGGAGAGGCAGCAACGGGCGTGGAGAGCACGCGTGTGAATGTGACCATCCTTCCCTCTCCACCCGATATCGTGCTCGCTAAAGACACAGTGCAGGTGCGTGTTGAAGTGGTGCAGAGCGGTGGACTGGTGCAGGTGAGTGGGCTAGGCTTATCTCATGTGGTGCTTGGTGAGGGGGCAATGCAAGTGAGTGTGAGAGAGTGCAAAGGAGTGCAATTCGGTGCAAGTGAGTGCCCCGTATGTGTGTGCCACTTACCTCCGTACTGTTTGTCATCAGTTAATCAGATGTTGCGGATCGCTTGCCCTCCTTTTCCCTTCGCTTCCACCCCACTCACCCACCCCTTCCTCTCCTCTCTCCCTCTCTCTTCCTCACTTCTCGCACACTGCAGCAAATTCTCTAGGTACCTGAAACCATGTCGCATGTGCATGTCCCTATCCTTCTCACACCGTCCCATCTCTCATCCTATATTCACGACTCTCTCTCCCTTTCGCGCCCGCTCCTCTGTGCAGCGAGTGGTGAACGTGCTTCAGAGTCCCATGGCCATCCGGGACGTGTTTGGCTCAGTCGCTCTTCTTGAGGCGCCTAAAAAATGCTCTTCTCACTCTGTCTCTCAACCCGCACTCCCTTCTCTCCCTCCCTTGGCGCCCGCTCCTCTGTGCAGCGAGTGGTGAACGTGCTGCAGAGTCCCATGGCCATCCGGGACGTGTTTGGCTCAGTCACAGTGCTGCGTGTGCAAGTCGTGCTCAGTGCCCCTGATACGTCCAGGTGAGTGCTGAGACATCTGTGTTGAGTTCAGTTCTGTGTTGAGTTCAGTTCTGTGTTGAGTTCAGTTCTGTGTTGAGTTCAGTTCTGTGTTGAGTTCAGTTCTGTGTTGAGACATCTCCAAAGCAGTCACAGTGCTGCGTGTGCAAGTTGTGCTCAGTGCTCCCGATACGACCAGGTGAGAGGCCGCATGGGAGGAATGAAGGCATGGGCGGATGAGAGAGGATGGATGGACGGGTGGATAGATGGGTGCTTGGGTGGAGGGAGGTATGAGGGCTTTGTTGTGTGCACTTTTGCAATGGGAGATTCACTGAGTCGACAAGGAGGGGGCGGAAAGGGGTGGTGAAACTCTGTCTCACATCCTCTTTTCACAAACACCCCCTCTACTACTTTCTTCTTTTGTATTCGCTCCCTTTTCCTACCACTTTTTACTTCCTTCCCCGCTCATCTTCCAACCATCGCAGCTCCCCTTTCGTCTGGGTGGGAGTGGGGGCGCTTGCGCTGGTGCTGCTTCTCCTGCTGCTGCTACTTGGGTGCTACTGCTGCAGAAAGAGATCGGATGGAATCAGTGCAAGGGTGGATGAAGTAGACGAGGAGGAAGGTCTGGCCAGTAACATAGATGGGAAGGGAAATGATGCTGGGAACGGGGGTATGGAAGGGGACGGAGAGGGTGAGAAGGGTGTGAAGGTGGGTGTGTTTGGGAGTGGGAAGGTGCAGGGTGGATCGGGGGAGGAGGCGTCGATGCTGAATGGGGGGGAGCATGGAGAGGATGAGGGGGATGGAGAGGAGGAAGGAGAGAAGGTGACGATTCTGCAGCAGAGGGAGCCTAGTGCCCCTCACTTGTAAAAGTGTTGTTATGACTAGACGGCTTTTCTAGGGAGTTGCTTGTGTTGTTCATGGGGACTTTTGAGTTGCTGGAAGAGCATTGTTATGTGTGTTTGGTGATTCCTGCTTGAGACACATGCAATGCCAACTTGGTTGACTGGTGAGGTGATGCTAGTGATTGGAGCTGGATGTGGAGGGTTGCCTTTAGCCACTTTGATGAGGACTTGCTTTTGAGTCATTTCTTACACATGTTGTAGACAGTAGCCAGTGCACTAGAAGTTATGTTCGTATCGGAACTTGTGTGAAGCGCTATTCTGGAGGTGGCCTTTCAACCAATCAGGCTTCTCCCGCTGCTCTCCCGGCCCACGACACGACGAACTCGGGATCTTCCGTCATTGCCTGCCTCCCCGAACCCCGCGCTTCGCTCCCGCCACACGGCGGTATTCTTTCTTCCTTTCCGCTTCCGCCTGCCACTAGTCGCGCGACCGAACATAAAGTGCAGCAGGCTGACCAAATCGCTTCATCATTCTATCGTGCTGACAGGTTGTCTACTTCGGACTTGCGTCCCGCTTGTTTGAAGGTTTTCAGTAGCCACCCTGACTAGCGCGTCGCTGGATTGGTTCTGTTAGTTGGAATTTCCGCATTGTAGGGAGTGGTTTAGTGAGCCTGCTACTAATTGGACCGCGGATTGAAATATATATTTTTCCATTTTTTTTAGTAGGAGATCGCTTCTCGGGTTTGTTTTCCTCTCCGCCGTCGCGATGAGCGGCGCTGCAAAAAGCGAAAAGCCGAAGCCGACGTTTCGACTGCTGCGAGTGCATCCGCGTACGTATGCCTAGACCACCATGGTCCATTCTTGCGAGGCTCTATAGACTTGGCTTTACCGGGCTTAGCGTCTAGTCCCTGCTCGCTGCTTGCGATTTTTAATCGCCTCTTTCTAACCAGCCAAATGTTCGCACCCGTCAGCACGTGCCGCGGTCTACAATCCCGCGTCGCCTTCTGAATCGTCTTCTAAGCTGCCTCCACGTGTCACTCCATTGGAGCGTCCGCCACTTCTCCAATCACCTCCTCTTCCTCTTCATACCAGCCAGACCTGGCCGCATATTGTCCCTTCCACATCAGGTTATGCATTATGGAATGTATGCGGAATTTATGTGCCCTCTCCCCGCGCCCTTCTTCCCCCATCCTTTCCGCCAGGCCGCAAGGAGATATCCGGGTCCGCGGACATTCTCCGCCAGGCGGGGCTGGAGGGCCCCTACCAGGTGCTATGCGAGCGCGCGCTTGCGCCGTCCGCGGTGGAATCGGGGTGCCTTGCGCGGATCCCCGGGGAGGTGGACATCCGCCAAGGCCCACGGATGGAGCTGGCGGAAGTGCTAGACTCGATCGGCCGCCCCGCGGACGAAGGCGCGGGCGGAATGGGGGGCGCGGGGGGAGCGGGGGGAGCGGGGGAGGGGTTGGCGCTGCTGCAACCGCTAGCAGTGGATATGTTGCTGCGCGCGTTCTCGTTCAGCGACAAAGCGGCGGTCGCTCTACCCGATGTGAGTTGCGGTTGGGTGTGGTGTAGTGCGGTGCATGCTGAGCGGGTGATTGCCTAGGACAATTTAGGCGTACGGCGGGGCATTGAGTGCGCGAGTTGGGCAAGTGGGGAAGGAGCGGAAAGGCAGGGGGCGGAGGTGGGCGGAGGTGGGCGGAGGTGGGCGGAGGTGGGCGGAGGTGGACAGTTTGCTGCTGGATGGGTCGAGGGCAATGCTGGGATGAAGGGGGAGTATGACGGGGATGGGAGCAGAGTTGGTGCCTTGCCTTGCCTTTCCTTCTCTTGCCTTGCCTTGTCTTCAATGGCTGCTTTACTCACAACAACCCACCTCTCCGAGCCATGTTCTTCCCTTGCTGCTCCCGCTGCTTCCCTTGCTGCTCCCTCTGCTTCCCTTCCTCCCTGCGCGTTCCTTGCTCCCTTGTATGCGGTTGGGACTCGTACAGACGGAACGAGGGAAGGCGACAGTGAGTAGCAATTGGCGGGGCGCCAATGGCAGTAGAGGCGCTGGCGGCAAGGAGAGGGAGAGAGAGCGCGAAAGGGACTCTAGTAAACACAGGAGTAAAGACAAGTCGAGAGACGGGGAGAGGCGGCATAAAGAGAAGGATAGGGAGAAGAAGGAGAAGGATAAGAAGGATAAGGAGAAGAAGGAGAGGGAGAGGAGGGAGAGGAAGGAGAGGGAGGAGGCGGAGAGGAGAGAGAAGGAGAAAGCAGAAGGGGTGAGGGTGAAAGGGGATGAGAGGGAGAGGAAGGAGCGGGAAGAGAGGGAGAGGAGGGAGAGAGAAGAACGGGAGAGGAAGGAGAGGGAGGAGAGGGAGGGGAAGGAGAAGGAGGAGAGGGAGCGGAAGGTCCGGGAGGAAAAGGAGAAGGAGCGTGCAAAGGAAAGGGAGAGAGAAAAAGAGAAGGAGAGGGAACGGGAGCGTGAGAGGGTGAGGGAGAAAGAGAGGAAGGAGAAGGATATTGAGAAGATCAGGGAAGCAGGAAAACAGCGAATTGAAAAACCAGTCGAAGGAGCTGGTGCTGCTGCTGCTGCTGGTTCTGGTGCTGGTGCTGGTGCTGGTGGGACTGGTGCTTCTGCTGCTGCTGGGGCTGCTGCTGGTGTCGCTGCTGGTGGCGCGAGTGCTGCTGCTGCTGCTGGCGGCGGCGCAGTGCCGGCAGCAGGAGCAGCAGGAGGAGGGGAAGGCGTGGATCCGAAGAAGCTGAAAAAGAAGGTCAGTATTCCATTCACTGCCATGCACTGCCATGCCATCCGTGCCACCCATGCCGTGCCGCCCGCGCCATGCCGCCCATGCCATGCCGCCCATGCCATGCCACCCATGCCACAGTCCGTGCCACGTGTGTGATATGAAAAACCTGTCTTCAACTCTCGTGGTGGTTGGCTCAATAATCACCCCTCGTCCATCACTCTCACCCCTCGTCCATCACTCTCACCCCTCGTCCATCACTCTCACCCCTCGTCCATCACTCTCACCCCTCGTCCATCACTCTCACCCCTCGTCCATCACTCTCACCCCTCGTCCATCACTCTCACCCCTCGTCCATCACTCTCACCCCTCGTCCATCACTCTCACCCCTCGTCCATCACTCTCACCCCTCGTCCATCACTCTCACCCCTCGTCCATCACTCTCACCCCTCGTCCATCACTCTCACCCCTCGTCCATCACTCTCACCCCTCGTCCATCACTCTCACCCCTCGTCCATCACTCTCACCCCTCGTCCATCACTCTCACCCCTCGTCCATCACTCTCACCCCTCGTCCATCACTCTCACCCCTCGTCCATCACTCTCACCCCTCGTCCATCACTCTCACCCCTCGTCCATCACTCTCACCCCTCGTCCATCACTCTCACCCCTCGTCCATCACTCTCACCCCTCGTCCATCACTCTCACCCCTCGTCCATCACTCTCACCCCTCGTCCATCACTCTCACCCCTCGTCCATCACTCTCACCCCTCGTCCATCACTCTCACCCCTCGTCCATCACTCTCACCCCTCGTCCATCACTCTCACCCCTCGTCCATCACTCTCACCCCTCGTCCATCACTCTCACCCCTCGTCCATCACTCTCACCCCTCGTCCATCACTCTCACCCCTCGTCCATCACTCTCACCCCTCGTCCATCACTCTCACCCCTCGTCCATCACTCTCACCCCTCGTCCATCACTCTCACCCCTCGTCCATCACTCTCACCCCTCGTCCATCACTCTCACCCCTCGTCCATCACTCTCACCCCTCGTCCATCACTCTCACCCCTCGTCCATCACTCTCACCCCTCGTCCATCACTCTCACCCCTCGTCCATCACTCTCACCCCTCGTCCATCACTCTCACCCCTCGTCCATCACTCTCACCCCTCGTCCATCACTCTCACCCCTCGTCCATCACTCTCACCCCTCGTCCATCACTCTCACCCCTCGTCCATCACTCTCACCCCTCGTCCATCACTCTCACCCCTCGTCCATCACTCTCACCCCTCGTCCATCACTCTCACCCCTCGTCCATCACTCTCACCCCTCGTCCATCACTCTCACCCCTCGTCCATCACTCTCACCCCTCGTCCATCACTCTCACCCCTCGTCCATCACTCTCACCCCTCGTCCATCACTCTCACCCCTCGTCCATCACTCTCACCCCTCGTCCATCACTCTCACCCCTCGTCCATCACTCTCACCCCTCGTCCATCACTCTCACCCATCGTTCTCACTCTCAGGCCTCCAACCATCCCATCCCATCAATTTCAGACGAGTGCGTCTGTGCATGTGATTTTGTAGTTGACTCAAAGTTCTCCATGCTGCATTTATGAGCATTTTACGCCCCCCCCCCTCATGTTTCCGCCTCAAAGGTCCCGATTGGCTCTAAGTCCTGTGCCTGTCGAGTCAGCCACTCTCTGTGCTGCATTGCATGCTCGCACTTTCCACTTGGTTTGCTGCCCGGCACTTCCCCCCTCATTCTCCTCCCTCCGCCCTCCTTCCCCGTCCCCCCCAATCGGCCCTCCTTCTGCCGTCCTCCATTTGCCCCCCTCGGCCCACTCTCGTCCGTCCCTCCTCGTCCGCCTCCCCCGTGTCTTACCACTTTCATCTGCTCACATGTGTACGCACAGAAGAGGAAGAGGGATGGAGAGCCGGAGAAGCCGAGCTCAGACAAGAAGCACAAGAAGAAGGTGAGGCGCGGTGAAAGGGGGTGAGGAGGGGTGGAGCAGGGTTGGGACGGGTGAAGGAGGTTTAGGAGGGGTGTGCCAAAGTGAAAAGGGCTGGAGTACGGTTAGCAGCCTTATGTGATGACACTGCGGTGATCCTTCCTCACTTGTCCACACACTCTTGTGTCCGCACCGCATTACCTCCCCAGCTTACTTTTTTCTCCCCTCATTCTCCCCACACGCCCCCTGTATTCTCTCCATATGCTCCCCATTTACTTCCCACATGCTTACACTGTGCTTGAATTTGTGCTCCCCTTGAGCTCCTTTCTGCTCTCATAATGCTTACCCGCCAGCACGCATCCTTCCCTGTAAAACAGCTCCACCCCCCACATCCTCCTCCTGCCTCGTGCGCCTCATGCTTTTCAAGCTCTTACATCTCTCCATCCTTCCATCTTCATACACTCGTCCTTGCATTGACCAAATGTCTGTCTGTTGGTTTCGATTGCTGTGTTTCCTGTTTTTCATGTTGTGTGTGTGTGTGTGTGTGTGTGTGTGTGTGTGTGTGTGTGTGTGTGTGTGTGTGTGTGTGTGTGTGTGTGTGTGTTACTGCATCGTGTGTGCGACGTGACTATGTGGCGCACTGTGTGCACAAGTGTACGCTACTGTGTGTGTGATTGTGTGTGATTATGTGACCAATGACTATGACTGTGTGACTGTGTGGCCATTCGTGATTGTGTGTGGTATGTGAGTGTATGTGAGCATGTGTGACCATGTGAATATGTGTGACCGTGTGAATATTTGTGACCATGTGAATACGTGTGACTGTGTGACCATGTGTTGATGTGTGCATCGTTGCAAGAGCAGAAGGACAAGCATAGCAGCGGAGGAGGCAAAGAGGCAGCACCAGTGGCAGCGGTGCAAGAGAATGGCACATAGGCATGTACATGGTGAGTGGATGTAGGGTCAGTGAGTGATTTTTTAGTCGACTCAGAAGTCAGCTGTGGGGCAAGGAATCAGCACCAGTGGCAGCGGTGCAGGAGAATGACACATAGGCATGTAAATGGTGAGTAGATGATCGTTTTAGGCGCCTCAAAAACAGCACTGGTGGTGGCAGCGGTGCAGGAGAATGGCACATAGGCATGTAAATGGTGAGTGGATGAAGGGGCAGTGGTTGAGTGGTATGTGGATGGATAGTGGTTAAGATGCTGGTGAGTAGAGGAATGCAGGGTGGGTGGAGAGACTGGCACCGCCAAGCAGCATAACCATCATATTCATCAATATTCTCGCCAACACCGTAGTCACCACAACCACATGACCATCATCACCATCACCATCACCTTTTTCCCACCAACCTATGGCAGGGAGAGCGAGCCACTTACGACCCTGTCTTCCTCTCCAGTTTCTGCAAGTGGTCCTTGTCTCGCATGCTAACCGCCGTCCTGCCTCACATTACATGGTGAAGAATTACCTCCAGGTTACCAGCCAACAGCACATTCTAGTTTGTAAGGTAGGAGTATGGTGACAGCTACGATATCTCCCTCGGAAAGCGGCATTACATGGATGTTAATGATATTGCCTTCTTTAGCAGCAGTGTAGATTCTCTCCAGCATGCGGGGTTGTTACTGCAAGTCGGGCAAGGCAATTTGGACCCTGGACTTGTATGACACTGATTTATGTGACCCGTCACTACTGAAAGGAACATGCTAAGAGAAAAACTGGTGCAACCTTTTCTCAGGAATCCTGCCAGTGTACTTAGTAGTTTTTTTTCCTGTGATGTGAACTTTGTGAAGTTACGGTACAAGTGCAGTAGTATTGTCTGAGATGTATTGTCGATCGATCTCGCTGTAAGCTCTTCTGAAAACGAACGAGTCATTACAGAAACCATGAGCCCCTGCCCACGTGACCTCAGCGAATGAAAATCAGTTATGAATCTGCCCGAACAGAACCACATGAGCTGTGAACCGAGTTTTCCGAATCCTGCCGGGCTGACAGTTGGATCAGTACACCTCATGCCCGTTTGAGCTTCCCCTATTTGGGTTTTTTTTAGCGCTTATAAATGTTTTGGTGATTGCGCCCTGTTCGTTCCATTTCGCCAGGGTGTTGAGATGCTTCTAAAAAACACAGGTTGTGACTCGTTTGTTTTTTCCAAAACAGTTCTGGTGGGCCTGTGTTGTTGTTAGTCCAGGGTTTAGGGTTTATGCTTGTTTCTGGCCAAGAAACAAGAACAAACCGGGTCAGCATGGTTTGTTTTGCGCCTAAGATTAATACTTAGGCGTTTTCTCGCCCAAATACAAGTTGATACGCGTGCCTATAACCTGGGTGCAACTGACTTAGAAAAAAAAACACGGGTGCAGAGTTTCTGAAATGTGTAAGGCAAATTCGCGTGCAGTAGCTGGGCATCATGTGTACAGCAGTAGATTCTCGTCTTTGGAAACTGCCCTCGTGTATTGTGCCACAATTTGCACATTGCTGCAGGTCAAGCTGCAGTCGCCAGCAGTCGTCGTCTACAGAATCGTTCTAGACGACGTCGCATCGCATGTCGCGATGGAGAAGGTAAGGTATGTGGTTCGTTCACCGGGCGTGGTGGGCCGGTACGGTGGTGCCAGTGACGGCAAGGGCAACTGCTATCCTTCCAAACCGGGGAATTTTTTGAATCCCTGGAGCTTAATCAGTGACGACGGCGGCAACCGGGAATGGAAATGGCGCCATGCCCGCCATTTCCAAATCGACATGACGTGTCGCTGGCAAGGCTGGTGGGTGGCAGCGCATTTCAGGAAACAGCAAGCCAGAAATCACGCGACGCTGTGTTCGTCTAGAAATGTAACCTCGTGGGGTGGAACGCTAGCGAGCGAGTCGTATGTAGTTACCATAACTGTCGACAGCCCACTCGCTGCATTTTGCGAGTCGATGCGACTACCCACCGACTGTTCGTCTTCCTATCTGCGACACCTGAGACGACCTCCTTGCAGTTATGCGACTCATTTTGGTCACGTCAACCAGCCACGTGCTTGCCTGCCGCCCAGTTTTGTCCTTTGCATTCGAAAAACGACACGCTAGTCAAATGGCATTGCAACCGCCTCAGCTACATTGGCATATGTTGGGAATGGGGTGGCTTCTGATTGTACTCGTCGAAACACCTTCCAGTGGACAAGCATATTCTTCTGGCCGGGCAAGCATGTTTTCATAATGCATCTTTCATGCAAGGGAACATACACAGGATAGAGGGTATGCCCATCACCACAATTAGCGAGATTCGACCCAACTACCAGATTGGAGCACACCCAAATAAAAGTATATCGCGGAGACGGATCGCGTCACAACGACCCACCTGTCCGTTGTCACCCCATTCGTTTCTCCTCCGCAACATCCGCTGCTTGTTCCCTTCCCTAACCTCATCTTCGCCTCCTCTCACCCTCTCAATTCCCGTCCCGCCCTTCACCCCCTCTCAAGAAGCATCGTGTCGCGTCTGCTCAAATGAAATGTCTTCGCATCTCTCATGATCTCATCCCACACCTACACCCGCACACACACATCCCCCCTCCCCAGCACACGCGCACACCCACCCAAAAACGCGTCACACAACAGCCCATCCCATCCAACAATGCCCCCATCTCATTCCTACACAACACATCGAATTTCCCTCTTTCCAGTCGTCGTGCGTGAATCGTCCCACGAGCAAATGTGATGTAATCAGCCCCCACCCATGCCTCACGCTCTTCGCTCCCCAGTCTCCACTCAACCATACTCGTCACCCAAACAGCCAAACATGTGCGTTTTATCTCAGTCCATCTTTATTACTTCTTATCCAAATTCGTCCTCAGCCATGACAACCTCCTCCCATACGCCAAGGGTTTGATTGACCAGCCGCTCATGACAGAGACGGGACCGCAACCACCTTTATCCATAAGACTCTCCTTGTCTGTTTTTCTACCTCGTCGAGCTGATTCAGAAATCCAGTCTGTATTCAGAGAGTCCGAACTGCATCCGCACTTCCGTCCTCACTCTTGGTCCTCTTCCCTCCCCAATCCCGAGTCGCGCACGCACGCCAAAACGCTACACTCTCCCGAGAACGCGGATGGAGCACGTTCCGCCGCGCGCGTGTGAGCCAGCACGACCCACGCTACGACCTTAAAACGCTCCAACGGTTCTTTCGACCCTTGAGCTAACCTCGCAGTTCATCTGACTTGAAATCAGCTCTACTACTATCACCTTCGTCGAGCCCCATTCCCATTTTTGAGGCGCCTCAAAAGGCGTCGCATCCTCATTCTGGAAATAGACTCTTCAAAGCTCTCGTGCGCCGCTGGAGTGCAGACGCAGCCGCACTTGCCGTACTATATCGCGTGGTCCTTCTCCCGTGTTTTAGCTCCTTCAGCGCTTATCAGCAGTAGTACCCATTGGTAGTAGGCGCGGCATTGATACTCATCATCTTAGCGACATTACTGCTGGTGTGATATCTGCAGTGATATTTTTCTTTCCGGAGCTCACCAACAAACCTCTATCGCGCATCATCCATCGCACGCGCCTGTCGCAACAAAACGCTCTGCGACCGCCTCTGTGCGACCATCAGCTCTGCGAGTCGCCGCAGACCCGCGGAGGGAACCGCTCGTCGAAACGGACGGTCACGATGTTTTCTTCCTCTGACGGACCGCTCTTTCCTTCTCCGCCGCCTCTCGTCGGTTTCTATCCGCCGCAAATGCCGCCGCACGTGTCGCAACGTGGGGGGAATCCTGCCGCGTCCGGCGGAGGCCAGCTCCCGTTCCACCCGCCGTTCGACACGCCGTACGACGCGGTGTATGATCCGGCGTACGATGCTGCGTACGACGCGGCGTATGACGTGGCGTACGATGCGGCGCCGTACGAGGAAATGATGGCGATGGTTCCGATGATGGTCAACGCGCCTCCTTCTCCTCCAGCTGTTTCCTTCTACGAAGCAACGCCTGTAACGGCAGGCTATCAAAGGAAGGGGCATCGGCAGCACCAGCAGCAGCAGCAGCATCACCAGCCGTACTTTCATCATTCTCACCACCCGTTGCCTCATCCGCCGCACTTTGCGCCGAATATTCCGCCACCTTACATCCACCACGGCTCTATGATGATGCCGCGCCCGCCGCCGTCGCACTCGGCTGCGTTTGCGGCGGCAGGGCGCGGAGGAAACGACGGCTCCCGCGGCATGATGCACGCACCGCCACCCCCGCATATCCCGGGCGCTCTCTGCGACTATGAGGACCCTAGCTACTATTCCACGCTATATTTCCGGCCCGAGGTGCAGGTGGTGGTGCTGACGTCAAGAATCAAGGCAGGTGCTGTCGTGAGCATGGGTACATGGCTCCCGCGTAAAATGACTTTCTATGTGTGAATCTGTGAATGATTAATCGTAATAATCTCATACGGTATACTTAAGGCTTGATACCTTGCGAGTGTCCTGTGCGCGCAATCTGAAAATCTCTAACCCCTTCCCCTCCCGCTTCCGCTCTCCTTAACCTTCCCCGCCCCCCCCTTCCTTTCCGCCGCCCCTCTCCCACTCCAGGACAAGGTATCCCCGTTAGAGAAGACCCGCTGGTTGGACCAGCACCTGTCGTACCGCATCTGTCCCTACCCCATACGCCATATCGAGTTCACTCATGCCGGGGACGCAGGTGCGTGCAATGCCTGTGAGGGGCGGAACTTGTGGAGCGGGTCGGGTGCAAGGGAAAAAAGCGAGAGAGTGCGAGGGAGGGTGAGAGGAAGATGATGAAGGGGAGGGGAGTGGTATGCAGTCACGCTATGTGCCATGTTGCCCCACTTCCTGGTTCTATTCCTCCTTACTTACCATGTCCCTGGCGCTGTTCCCTCCCTCTCTCTCTCTCGAATGGTCCTGGTATTGATTGATGGGAGATACATGGGAAGATGCAAACACATGCAAACCCAGACATAACACTCGGTCTACCTAACTACCTCATTCCCTTACTCCCTCCCGCCCCCTCCGTCCGACCCTAAAGGTCGAACGAGGGCTCTATTAGCTGGTAGAGCTGGCCTTCGCTAAGGGGGGCAAAGGGGCCCCGCATGCCGAGCTCGTCCGCTGCTATCGCCTCGTTGGTCTTGCAGCGGAGGGCGTTGGCTTGTGCTTTTTGGAGGCACACACTCCAGCGCTGGCGGTATTCCGTCAGCAGCTTGGCGGCCTCGTAGGAGTTGGGGGCTGCGTTGAATCGCAACTTGGCCGCCAGCTCCGCGCACTGCCGCAAGAATGCCAACACCACGGGCGAGGGGTTACCCATATGTCTCTACCGCTAGGGCATGAAAGCCCACCCACGCATTTTGGCGCGCGTATTTCTGCTCCTTCTTGTCCGCAGCTGCCCTAGCCGCCCACCCCGGTGCTCTATTACAGTTCTCATCTTGGTGAGAAACGGGGTCCGTCACTGTCACGTCGCACATCCAAACCTCTCCCGTCCGGGGATGGCGGATTGCGACGTCCGCCTTCAGGTTTTCAACGCGAGAGAATACATAGGTTTCTTTGTGCACCGTGAATCCCGCCTCTGCCGCCATCAAAGCAATCTCGTCCCTGAGCGCATGGTGAGTCGCAATCCTTCCCCCCCCTTTCTCGCAGCGCATGAGATGGTTTGGGAGGCGGTCATCAGGGAATTTGGTGCGGTAGCGGCAGTCTCAGCGCCTGGGGACAGGTAGGGGGAGGCCCAGGCGGAACGCAGCAGCGGAGGAGAGCTGGGAGGGTCCCATCCTAAGCGAGGGTATGATGGGTAGTGCCAGCAGCCAATCTCCCGCACCAGGGCCGAGCACCGACTGCATTCTCTGGGCATGGCCAGAGAGGGGGTTGGGGTGCATCCGCCTTGCCTCGATCAT
The DNA here is from genome assembly GCA_948144175.1 of Closterium sp. NIES-65. Classification (NCBI taxonomy): domain Eukaryota; kingdom Viridiplantae; phylum Streptophyta; class Zygnematophyceae; order Desmidiales; family Closteriaceae; genus Closterium; species Closterium sp. NIES-65. The sequence continues at coordinate 3,933,314 of CANXME010001052.1, read as the reverse complement.
GACCCTCAGGAAGCGGCGTGTCTGAACCGCCAGCGCTAGAGACTGCTGCAGCTTGAGGCCCTGTGGGTCTGCTCTCTCTCTCTCTCTCTCTCTCTCTCTCTCTCTCTCTCTCTCTCTCTCTCTCTCTCTCTCTCTCTCTCTCTCTCTCTCTCTCTCTCTCTCTCTCGTCCGTCCCACCTTTCCTGTACATCATTCGCCGCACCCCCAACTCCCTCCCTCCAGTCATTGAGTTCGTGTCGCACGTGGCGATGATGAAAGCTCTCCAACGCGCGCCCTTGCACTGGGACTCCCCGTCTGCTTCCGCTGCTGCTGCTACTTCTGCTACTGCTGCTGTCGGGGCTGCCGATTCTGTTGCTGGTGGTGCTGCTGGTGTCGCTGCTGGTGCTCCTGCTGGCAGCAAGAGCGGGTGGCAAGCCTACCTGGAGACATTACCAGCACCCACTCCTTTGGCAGCAGCAGCAGCAGCAGCAGCAGCACCGACAACAGCAACACCTGCAACACTGTTCCCAGCACCCGCAACTGGAGCAGCAGCAGGGAGGCGAGGCAGGCAGGTGGTGGCAGTGCGGGCGTGCACGGAGGACGATATCCGGGCGCTCTTCTGGGTGGGGCTCTCCTTACCCTCTGTCCTCCCGCTCTCCGACGCCCTACCAATGATCAAGCAGGTGATTGCACGCAGACCACGCGTAACAGCCACTGCTGATACTGGTGATGCCGCTGCTGTTGCCGCTGCTGCCGCTGCTGGTGCTGCCGCTTCTGGTGTCGTTAGTGCTGCTCTGCCATTAACAAGCACTGGCCTCTGTCTAAAGGACATGCTCTGTTTAAAAGCCGTCCTGTTCTCTGTGCCTTTTTTTTTTTACAGTTTCTTACTGTCTCACCTTCTAATTACCAACCCCAATCTCACCTGCTCTCCTCCTCACTTCCCCCTCTTCCCTCCACCCTTGTCACCCTCTTCAGGCCCTACAGCCATACGGTGAGGTGAGAGGTGTGTACTCACCTCACCCCAGCTCTCTTGAGTTTGAAAAAATGCATGGTGGGGGACAGCAAGCACAGCAGGTGCCGCAGGGGAAAGAGGAGCAGCAGGAGACAGAGAAACAGCTCGGGAGCAAGGAGGAGGTGTTGGAGGAGGAGGATGAGGATGAAGAGGAGGAGGGGAAGGAGACTGACAAGGAGACATGTGACAGCAGCAGCACTAGCAGCAGCATGAGCAGCAGCAGCAGCAGTGGCGGCGGCAATATCATCACCAACAGCAGCAGCAGAAGCAGCAGCAGCAGCAGCAGTGGTGATTGCGACAGCAGCAGCGACGACAGCAATGACGAGGGAGAGAGCAACGACGCACAAAGGATGGGCAACTCTGGGAGAAACAAGAACCAGAGTCCCAGTTCCTTTCCTGCCAGAAGCGCCTCTTCCTCCCCATCCTCCCCATCCTCCCCAACCTCCCCAACCTCCCCACCATCCCCACCCTCCTCCCCACCCCGTACTCCACCGCCGGCCGCCTCTCCTTCCTCGTTTCCCCCTGCTGTTCTGCCGTTCTCTGTCTCCTCCTCCGTGCGTCTCCCCACTGGCTGCATGCTGAAGCTTTACTTCGCCCCCTCCGGTCGCCGTCACTTGCCTCCGACCCTGCACATCGGCAAGCACGACAGGTGAGCTCGACGCGTCTTTCCCCTCTGCTTCTCTGCCTGTCGCCTCCTCCATCCGTCTCCCCCCTGACTGCTTCTCTGTTAAGGCTCTACTTCGCCCCCTCCGGTCGCCGTCACTTGCCTCCGACCCTGCACATTGGCAAGCACGACAGGTGATAGCTCGACCCATGAGATTGACGAGATTGGCTGGGGCCCTGGTTTCTCAATGCCCTACTGTGCCCAACTGGTTTGTCAGAGTTCCACACTTCCGCCTTCCCCCACTGTGCCCGCCCGTCCTTCCCTTCCCCAGTGATTCATACCTGAGCTATTCTCATTCCCTCGTGCCCCTCCTCACCATCCCTCTTCAACCCTCTTCCGACAACCCCCTCCCCTTCCCTCTCCCCCCAGGCGCAACAAGGCCCGCGCACCTCTCATTGCGCGTCTATTCACCCCCCACGGCCCTCTCTCTGTGACCTGTGCTGACTTTGGCCCCAACCACTCTATCCACGGGTGCCCTGCGTGCGACATGCACCAGCAGCAGCACCAGCAACATCACGCGTGCGGCGCTTTTAATGACTACTGGGAATCGTAACGAACGACTTGGATCCAGGGTCGGTCGAGGCATGGCAATCGAAGGACATCCCATACAAGCAGATGGCACATGCTATGGATGATGAGCACATGAGCGAACAAACATGTGAGAATATGCGAGCATGTGACAGTGTGAGCTGGAGTGAGAATGTGCAGATGCTCTCGTGCTCGCTCGCTCGCTTTCTTCCTTACCTTACGCCCTCCCAAGCGGCCTTACCGGGCTATCTGAAGTGGAAGGCAACACGGGTAACCTGCCCGCCATGTCATGTAGATGCGGCGAGAGGTATGGTAAAAATAAGACTGAATAAGGCAGTGGCGCGTGCTGTTCCCTAGCTTGGCTCGAGGTGGCAGGGATTCCATATGAGTGCGTGGTGTGTAAGTGTAGAAGAATTTCCCGTGGCCAATTACTACCAGTAGTTTGTAGCTAGTTTTGAAAGATGCCTGTTAGTAGTGCAGAGCTGGCAGCAGTAGGCTATACCTATGTTCTAGTTCCAGTTACGGTAGGCAGGTACGGTAGATGCTAGAGGGTTATGTTCATATTTCAGTGTGAATATGTCTGGCGCTATGCTATATTTAGGATTTAGGATGGTACTGTATATACTAAATAAATATTATAATTTTTAAACACACATGTAGTGTTTTTTAAAATTGTGTATTGTGAAAGCGAAGCTGCTTGTACTGCACAATTGGCATCGTCGAAGCGCGCTAAACGCCCTTCTCCAACTACAAAAACCGTGGGTTGGAGCTCATTTCCCTCCACCCACGTTTCTCAATTTTCAAACGGCTCACTCAACATTCCCACCACCCACCCCAGTGTAAACCGCCTTGCTAATGCCACTTGGATAGGGTACATAATAGCTAGTGTTATTAGTCCGCACTAGCTTATGTCGAACGATGATGCAAATGTTGTAAGTACCCATTTGTAATGAGAACGATGCCAATTGATAAGAAAGAAAGCAAGCTTTCTCAATATGTTATGAAATGAAGCCCAACGTAACGAGTACGAATATTGCTTAGCACAAATTGGGGATTATGCGCAATGCAACCACAATCCCGAAACCGCATTTCAACAAGACATGCGCATGAAACAAACCACCTGCAGAGATCGCAAATCCAACACCAAAAGCCACAGGGAGAGCACTACCATGCAATACATGTACTTACAAAATGTAGTCACCCAATCCCTCCCCACCCCCCACAACCCCTCACACACCAGCACACCAGCACACCTCACCAACCAACAAATTGCATTAACACTTGACAAACCAACTGCAGCAAGGCGTTGCAGCCCACCCACCCGCCCTTCCACCCACCCATCTAGGCAACCCCAGCATTGAAAAGAAAACAAGGGCTTTCCGAGGAGCCTCTAAAATCAGACTCCCACCGACCTCTCCCCTGTCTCCTCACTGATCAAACAGCTGTTTCTTTGCGAGGCCCGCCTCGTTTCTTCTTCTATCGCTTAAGCACCGTATAAGAGCAAGGCTCCTGCTTAAGCCTCCCCGGCCTCGCAGATAAAGAAGAGTGCAGCCACTGGGGCTCCCAGGGCATGGTCCGAGGCAAACTGTGCTGCATGGAAGTTAGCCCTCTCCTCCGGTGCTGAGACCTGATGGGAGGGAGGAGGGAGGAGGTAGGGAGAGCGGATTGGGGGGAGGGAGAGGGATGAGTGGGAGGAGAAAAAGTGCAGCCACTGGGGCTCCCAGGCCATGGTCCGCTGCGAACTGTGCAGCGTGGGAGTTAGCTCACTCCTCCGGTGCTGAGACCTGATGGGAGGGAGGAGGGGTGGGGCAGCCCCTTCTTGCGTCGCCTTGAAAATACTCTCCATAGGGGTGGGGCAGCCCCGTCACCCCTATCACTCCCCAAAACCCCGCACGCCCCTCAAGCCACACACCCACCCTGCGCACACTCCCCTCCCCTCCTCACGCCCATGACGGCACTGACCTCGGGCTGTGCGGTGGGCTGCCTGAAGAGCAGGAAGATGTAGCGGTGCGCGCCCTCTGGGGGGGTGGGGCAGCCCCGTCACCCCTATCACTCCCCAAACCCCCGCACCCCCTCACGCCCCACACCCACCCCTCCCTCACGCCCATGACGGCACTGACCTCAAGCTGTGCGGCGGGCTGCCTGAAGAGCAGGAAGATGTAGCGGTGAGCGCCCTCTGGGGGAGTGGGACCGTTGTACGGCGTTACCACACGGCCTGGAAGAGGGGGGAGGATGCGGGGGGGGGAGGGACGAGGGCAGAGGGGCGAGTGGCGAGGGGCGAGGGGGGAAGGGGGAGGGAGGAGGGAAGAAGGGCAAGCGGGGGGTTGAGGGGGTGGGGCCGTTGTACGGCGTTACCACACGGCCTGGAAGAGGAGGAAGGATACGGGGGGGAAGGGACGAGGGCAGAGGGGCGAGGGGCGAGGGAAGAGGGAAGAGAGAAGAGGGGCGAGGGAAGAGGGGCGAGGGACGAAGGGAGGGGGGATGAGGGTACGAGGGGATGGGGAAGGGGGGGCGCGGAGAAGGTGTGCGCAGGGAAGTCACGTGAAAAAAGGAGTGTTTTGAGACGTCTCAAAACACTCCTTTTTTCACGGAGAAGGTGTGCGCAGGGAAGAGTGGAAGTGGGGGAGATGGTGCGAGAGGGCGAGAGAGGAGGAAGGACAGAGGAGGAGAGAGTGAGAGGACGGGGGGAGGGGGGGCAAAAGAGGGGTGGAAAGAGGAGGAAGAAGGACGAGGAGCATTGTGGAAGATAGGTGGGAGGCGGGAGGGTGCGAGGTGGGATCGAAGGTTGAGAATGTGAAGGTGCGAGTGTGGAGGGCGGAGGGGGGGGCTGAGGGGTGGATGCAAAAAAGCGAGATATACTTGCAACACGAGGAGAGGTTATGCTTGTAAAAGAGCGGAAAAGGGTCAGGTAAACGGGTATGTTTGGTGTGTGCTTGCACGAGCGCACACTAATGCTTGCACGAGCGCACACTAATGCTTGCACGAGCGCACACTAATGCTTGCACGAGCGCACACTAATGCTTGCACGAGCGCACACTAATGCTTGCACGCACCTGTACCCCCACTGCCGTCGACGGGAATGTCCACAACGATCCTGATGGTGGTGCAACGGAACGGCGGAGAGACATGGCATAGGATACATGACATAGGATGGAATAGCAAAGGATGGCATGGAATAGGATGGCATGGCGCATAGGATGGCATGGCATAGGATAGCATACCACGGCATGGAATCGGAAGGCATGGTATGGCATCATGACACATGGCACAGCAAGGTCGGTGATATTGCCCTGGCTAACATGTCAAATTAATATCCCAGCCCAAACGGCCAACCGCCAAGCTGCGCGACACGGCCGGGCGTCAAGTTGTGCGGTCACCTGGCAAGAAGCACGCCCCACTCACCAGTGCAGCCACTCGCGCGCGGTCGGATTGGAGGGGCTGGGCGCGTCAGGGTCCACGAGCACCTGCATGGCGCACGCGGCGGGCGGAAAGGCCGGGGTGGGCGGAGATGCGCGGTGGGCAGAGGTGAGAGGCGGGCGGAAATGCGCGGTGGGCGGAGCGCGCACGAGAAGCAGACGCCTCACGGATATTCCGCTTTTGATAAAGATTTTTTTTTGCCAGTGCACGCAGCAGGTCGCAGGGATAGCGAAACTATCACGAAACTAGAGAAAGCGGTCGTAATGATTAGCAACAGGCACCAAAACCTAACAAGCATAGGTGCGGAACACTTTTTTTTTTTTTTCCGGTTAGTTAAGCCCATAAAACAAGAAAACGGCGAATGGAGATTTGACTCACAAGGGTGTAATGGCTGCTCGGATCAAGCTCCGTGTTGGGACGCGCCGAGATCAACACAGCCGGCTGCACGGCGCCTTCCGACTGAGATACCCGCACGCCGTCTAGAAGCTGCCGGCCGCTGAACGACACGACCAAATCCACCTCCTGTTTAAACGGCTCCACGACATCGCGCAGCGCGTTCGCTAGCTCGCCGGAAAGAGCGCCGCCATTCCCGCTGGACGCTGCGGAGGTGGAGGCGAAGATGAGAAGCGCTCCGAGCAGAACGACGCCGACAATTGCGGCACCCATGAGGATGGTGCGACGGTTGCGCGGATCGCGGAGATAGCCGAGCGGACGGCGATTGGACTCGTCCAAAGAGAGCGCGGCCCAGTCGGACATGGGGAGACGATTGCGCGGGCGAGCGCGAACGGAGTGACCAACAGAATCCGTCTTTGATTTAGAGCCTCCAAGACCTGACGCCAGCGTTCTAGGATCTGATTCTAGAAATCTCGGAGGGGCGCAGAAAGAAAATCCGAAACAGCAAGAATGGGCAGGTGGGGTTAGATGAAATGCTTTGGGAGTCAAACGATGGAGTTGAAGGCGCTGTTCTCACTGTGCCTAAGGGAGCATTCGTAGCCCGTGTCAGACTTGAGGTCAGACCCGAAGTGGAGGCTCGGAAGACCCGAAGTAGCTCGTTCGTGAGGCAAATCCGAGTTCGGATGAGCCAAATTGGAGACTAAGGGCTTTTGACCTGAAGTCTGACACGGGCCACGAATCCACCCTAAGCTTCACGAGAATATACAGGTGTTATTGTGTTTTGCTAAGTCAGACTTCTCAAAGAGAGGAGCAAGGAAATAAGTCAAGCATATGTCTGGGTGTATTGATCTCGTAAACAACTTTTCATGCTGTCACTACAGCAAGGCCAAGTTGGCTTGCTTACCCAGCGCCACACAAATCAGATCACAAAACAAGCCATATTTTTGTTTTTTTCATACAGAGCAATCATTCCACTATCAGAATAAAAACATGACAAACAGAGGTCCATGTAGAACTATACAGCGGCAGACAACCCATACTTGGTGTTGAATCATTGAGCTGCAGCAGAAGCCAGTGAGAGGATGGCTGAGGCAACAGGCAGAGCCAGTGAAGGGATCTTATTGAGCTGAGACTTTTGCGTCCCCATGCAGGAAGCCGGCAGAAGCTGGGCCACCTGCAGCAACAGCAGATGAACCTCTGGCAAACGTGGTATTGGCTTCAGCAACAGCTGACGTGATGGGGTGAAATGCAGATGGGTGATGAAATGAAGGAGTTCCACTGGGATGGAAGGATGGAGCACTGTGGTGAAACGCAGGTGAAGGAGCGGTTAGGCCGTTGACGCCACCAAACTGGAAAAATCCATGAGGGTTACTTAATCCAAAATCAAAGCCATGCATTTGAAGCTGCTGCTGTTGCTGCTGATCACCATGCTGAGTTTGCACATTATTGGGATTGGCCACAGTAGAGCTGTTCTCTGCATGATTAGCTTCTCCAACAGTCGTGCCCTCAGCAGTTTGCAAACCAGTTCCATTGGTGTTGTGAGCAGCCGCGACTAACTGAAGAACATTGTCCGACCCCTTGCCAGTGTCCGATCCTGGCTCTTCTTCACTGCTGGCTGAAACCCTATGGGCATCACCCTCACTGCCAGGATTTCCAGTCGTTCCCCCGTTCTGCTCTTGGTCCACCTTTTTATCTTCACCATTTCCCGGCTGCTCTCCTGATCCTTGACCTGACAGTGCCTGTGCCTTTGCAGCTTCCTCGAGCTGCTTAGTGTTGAGAAAGCGTCCACCACAACCTCTGGCCCGTCGAAGTGCATGCTTGTGTCGAGACTCATGCAAGTAAGGCTGCGCAGACAAGCCAGAGAATAAGTAGCGGGCATACGCTGAGAAAATAAGGGGGGAAGAAGGCGCGGACTAACCATAACCGAAGCTTACTTTTCGAGCCTTCACCAGACGATTTTCGGCTTCTGCTTTAGCACGGGCTTGACGGCGACGCAAAATACCGTGGTACTGCTTTGCGTTGACATAAACAGGCTCCTCTTCCACAATTTCGGACGGTAATGGCATTCGTGTCTGTTGCTGTAATCCCACTAGTGGAGCCATCTGATGACAAATAGAGAAGATTGAAATACTCAGCAGGCCAGATACAAACACAAAGGAGGTAAGCTTCATATTATTTTGGAACGAAAACTCTTACCAGTGCCTGAGAGCCAAAAGCGACAATGTTGCCGTAATAAGGGTCCGTAGTGTAAGGGTAAGCTACATGTTGAGCCGCCTACAAATATGATCAGGAGAGAGCAGGGGAAACAACAGATATGGGAGGTAAAGGAATGTTTTCAAGTAACCTGTCATCGAAACGAAACGATATCCTTCATTAACACCTGGTCGTTCATCGTAAATCTTACAGCCATCCATTACTAGGACGTAACCCTGGACAAACAGAAATTGACAAAAACGAAGCAATCCTTACAATGGGTCCCGAACCAAGATCGATCGTTGCATGTGGAATCGTCATATACTCCGTCGGAGCCGTAGTAGGCATCATCGGGCCAGTAGCTGCGGCAGCGGCAGCCGCAGCAGCTGCGGCCAGACTTTGGTGTTCATCGAGAGCTGACACGGCCATAACCCCACCTGGTGGAGCAACAAGTGGCAAGAAAAAAGGCAGCACGAAGAGTTGAGAAAGGGAAGAAAATAAACATTGGTTTCTTAGGCCTGTCGCACCGCTGTTGAAGGGATAAAGAATCTAGACGAAATAAGCAAGCGAGACTGGGTAACAAGCTGGTACAACCAGTATTACCGTCAGTTTTAACGGTAAAGCGACAGCGGCTTAGTTGGAGTTCAAGCCCCTAAAATATGGGAGGGGCACAAACGAAAGAAAGAAAGAAAAATCAAACGAAGTAAGTGCGATAAAAACCATTACCTGGATTTGACGTCATGTTTGAAGATAAAAAAGCTCCAACCGTTCACCCGTGCTCCCAAAGGTAAGGACGAAAGTGAAAATATGGATGACCTGCCACGCAAAATTCGAAAACGCCAACCATCGCATAAACACGGAAGTTACTAGGAGTCAAGGCGCTAACTTTTCTATCTCAAAAATTTCTCGTACTGAAACTAGAACGCAAAACTAAACAACAGTCTGGCAGTAACCCGCTGCTAGAATGACAATGCATCGCAGTGCCAAGGAACTCCATTACTTCTGCTTATTACCTAGGAAGGCTTGGACAGGGAGGTTGGAACTCTCGATGCTGTCTAACTGTCATTGATTGGTTGGGGAAAAGTGCGGTGGTGACGCCAGTCAGCCTTGTCCACTAGGAGGAGAGGGAAGAAGAGGAAAGCACCAAGGTTCTAGGCGAATGGGGAACCAAACATGGACAGATGGTAGGGGTTTCGTCTGTATCCTGCAGGAAAACAGCCTCCTACAGCATTGGTTGGTTGGCGGAAAGTTTCGACAAAAGATCTTACATTCGCGAAACTTACTCGACCTCGAGACAGTGTATGAGTTGCTAACGAAGGATTACTGGGCCCAGAATCTTGAGCGAATGTCGCAAGCACGAAAATGATGCCACGGTCATGCTGGACAGCGGCTTCTAGCAATAAAATCTAGGGTTTCGATGAGCAATGCGAGCTCCCCCCCCAATAGATAAACAGCCCTTTTTTATAGCCACATCTCCTTCGATTGGCTGACTAGGGAATTCAAACTCTCAAAGTGCACTGCTTTTGAATACAGAAACCTGGACTTGGTGGGCAAACGAGGGTCAGGCCCGGCCACCCAACCAAACCCTCGTTGGTTGCACCCGAACCAGCATACTGCCCAGGCCGGACCGGAACTCCAACCTCCCTGAAAATTGGAAGCATTGCATACTCGCTGGTAATGGTGCCAACAGATTTACTGTTATGAGTTGTACTAAGAAGAGTGCGCGGAAGACTTAATAAAAAGGATGAAACTACAGAATTACTGAATGACAATTGAATGCACAAGAGAGGCATTTGTAGGGCGAATAAGTGCTAGGCGCGGACCTCGGGATGTGGGTGGGTTGGAGGTGTCGCGATTGGTGCGGGGCGACTCGGAAGTTGTTCGGTCTGAAGTGTAGGCCGAACCTCGAAACTGACGCAAAGTGCTCAGGGTTGTTCTCGCTAGGAGCAGCCTCTCCAGTAATGAATTCGTATTCATTACACTCTCCCACCTTCTAAACAAGGTGCCCTTATACGTGGCCGAGTCTTGTAGTAGCGTGAACACTGCAGATCTCCAGTTGAAACTGATCTGACGGTGCGGAAGCGCTTTGACTTTCAAGTTGACGCAAGGCTGACACGTTGACTTGGCTAATTTGGAAAGAGTTGAAATGTCAGCCGTCGAATTATCCAGATGTCGATCTGGCGGTTGCGATCGAAATGTCGAAGTGAAATCTGCAGGTGCATGAAAGTCTTCGATGTAACAGATATGAGTCGGACGGTGAAGATGAACGCGATGTTGGGCGGGAGTCTGACACGTTGTCAGAGTTCGATGAGTAGAAATCCGTCGATGTCGGTTCAATTGATCGTAACCGTTCATCGTGCTGTCGGGGTCTGACGAGGCTGTCAGAAAACTGCCAAGTGCTCTTTCTCCCCCCCCCCCTTCAAAAAGCTTCGCGTGGCAGTATCGAGTATCTCCAGTTGTCAGCAGCTGCAAGCCGAAATTGCGGTCTATTTGTCTTGTTGGTGTGGCAAAACCAAATTTCTCGATTGCTGCAGAATCCCCAACTGGCAGCAGCTGCCACCCGAGAACCAAATGTCGTCGCTGGCGCGAACCCGTTGGCCGTTTTGTCGCTAGTAAAAAGTCACGAAACCAGTCCAGAATTCCGTAGGTCGTGACTCCGGATCGTTGAATTTCGTCGTCGAAGGCCGTCGCGAAAATCACGAAGTCGTTTTAGCGCATCAGAGACACTCGACGAGAGGGGCGGATCACGTAACTGACCGAATGTCAGTCTTGAAAATTCCCATGAAAACGCAAACTGAGGTGTTGATGACGTCAGTACCTCCGGCGACCTTGTCGTGGCTCTCCGAGGCATTTGTTGTGATTCTCCGAAAACGTCCAGGCAGAGGCGCAAAACAGCTGCTCTCCCTCCCCCTGGCTACCGAATAATTTTCCAGCTTCGAACTTGAATTGTCGATGACGTCAGCGCCTCCGGCTACGTTATCGTTACCCGCCGAGTACCTCCGGGCAGGGGCGAAAACCGCTGTCGCGTTGTCCCCCCCACATGCTGCAAAACTTTTCCTGGTGTTGTCCCTGGTACCCCCGAGCAGCTGCCGAGCTGTACTGCTACACTTTTAACGCCGAGTGCCTTCTCGCGCTTAATCAAGTACCACTGCAACTCCGCCGTTTGGCACGGATGCTGTCAGCGAGGTCGCTGACTTCGTTAATACTCATCCTCAGAACTGCTCCTGGTGCCCGCAAATGTCGGAACCGAAAAACACTCGTACGTCTTAGTCACCCGCAGTTTATCCCCTTGAAGAACCGGTCTATCTTGTCAGAACTATATTGTAGGCTATAGTGGGGCACTCCTTATGGGGTACAGTAGTGTTAGGGTTTCCTATTTGTACTCCTCATGCTGCTTAATGAACTCATTTTCCTCGTTCTTATTCTCACATGATATTAGAGCAGAATCGTTCCTAGGGCCCACCGAACGTTCCGCCCTGCCCTAACTGATTTTTTTTTTTTAGCTGCCCCTGCAGCCGCGCTGCCCTGGCAACCCACGTGCTGCCCTTGCGATCGTGCTGCCCCTGCAGCCGTGCCTGCCCCTGCAACCGTGCATGCCTCTGCAGCCCGTGGGAGCTGCCTCTGCAGCCCGTGGGCGCTGCCTCTGCAGCCGTGCTTGCCCCTACAGCCCGTGGGCGCTGCCCCTTCAGCCGTGCCTGCCTCTGCAGCCCGTGGGAGCTGCCCCTGCGGGACACGCGCGACGTCCCCCCCCTGCTCGTCGCGGCGCCCCCTGGGTGCCGTCCCTGCTCGTCCCGACGCCCCCGGGGCGTCGCCCCTGCTCGTCGCGGTGCCCCCTGGGCGTCGTCCCTGCTCGTCGTGACGTCCCCCGGGCGTCGCCCCTGCTCGTCGCGGCGCCCCCTGGGCGCCGTCCCTGCTCGTCGCGGCGCCCCCAGGGCGTCGCCCTTGCTCGTCGCGGCGCCCCCTGCAGCAGCTGCCTCGGAGCCCTGCCCTGCAGCAGCTGCCGCAGAGCCCCCTGTCGTCGTCGCGGCCCCGCCTTACAGCAGCTGCCGCGGAGCCGCCTGCAGCAGCTGCCGCGGAGCCCCCTGCCGCCATCGCGGCCCAACCCTGCTGCAGCTGCCACGGAGCCGCCTGCAGCAGTCGCGGCCCCGCCCTACAGTAGCTGCCGCGGAGCCCCCTGCTGCTGACGCGGCCCCGCTCTGGAGCTGTCCCGGCCCCGCCGTCGCCGCCGTCGTGCGCCTACCCTGCTCGCCCAGCGAGCGACTGCCCTTCCCGCCACTGATGAGCACTTGCCCTACCCGCGATTCCCGCGCGCCTGCCTTACTAGCGCGCTGGCGCGCTGGCCTGCCTGCCGCGCTTGCTTGTCAATCAAGCCGCACCGCCCAGCTGAGCCGAGCCGCCTTGCAGCGCCGAGCCGTGTCGTGCTACCGGGCTGTGCAGCCCTGCTCTACTCAGCCACACTGCCCTGCCCGTGCTGCTACAGCTGTTTCTGCTGCTACTACTGCTACTACTGCTACTGCTGCTCCTGGCGGTGGCCAGATGCAGCTCCAGCGACGTCCGCATGAGTCCCTCACGCCCCAGTAGCTTCGTGAGTGGTACGCTAGTTGGGGTTGTAGGGGTGGCCGCGCTGCTACTGCTGCTACTGCTGTTACTACTGCTACTGCAGCTGCTACTGCTACTTCTGCTCATGGCGGCGGCCAGATGCAGCTCCAGCGACGTCCGCGTGAGTCCCTCACGACCCAGCAGCTTCGTGAGTGGTACGCTAGTTGGGGTTGTAGAGGTGGCCGCGCTGCTACTGCTTCTACTGCTGCTACTGCTGTTACTGCTGCTACTGCTGCTACTGCTGTTACTGCTGCTACTTCGGCTACGACTGCTAGTGCTGCTCCTGGCGGTGGCCAGATGCAGCTCTAGCGACGTCCGTGTGAGTCCCTCACGCCCCAGCAGCTTCGTGAATGGTACGCTAGTTGGGGTTGTAGGGATGAGTGTCGCCCTGGGGCGGGTCGTTCGGGAGCTTCTTGTAGTGACCAGGTGCAGCTGCAGCAGCGTCCACGCGCGGTCCTTTCGCCCCAGCAGCTTCGTGAGTGGTACGCTCAGAGTAGAGGGTCACAGAGTACTGCTCGCTGCCCGTACGTCATTCGCACTGGTGCTCGGGCTGGTCAGCCTTGCGTGACGGTTGGTCACACAGAGTCCCGCTGCTTCGCCAGTCTGAGCGACGCCTGGCGTACAGAGTTTGGCGACGACGTTGAGCTCCCCTCCTGGCTGGAGCCGCTTAGGCAGAGGGTAGATATCTTTGCTCTTGACTATGACGCTATCCTCACTGCCATGTATGCATTGCCTACTAGTGCCGAGGGTGTCTGTTACCTGTGTCTGCTGCCTGACCCAGATATAGAGTCTACTGCTCTAGGTGCTGGTGAGGCTGCTGCTCTAGGTGCTGGTGCGTCTCCTGCTCCAGGTGCCGGTGAGGCTGCTGCTCTAGGCGCTAGTGAGTCCACTGCTCCAGGTGCTGGTGAGTCTGCTCTCTCTGGTACTGCGCCTGCTGCGGCCTTGCACGCTTTCACCCTTGACTCGGGTGCTTCCCGCTCCTTCTTTCGCGATTGCACCACACTCTCGCCGCTCAGTCGGCTAGTGGCAGTCTCTCTTGCTGACCCCTCTGGGGGTTCGGTCCTTGCACACTCCTCCACGGTTCTGCCGTGTCCAGCGGTCCCGTCTGGCTCTCTATCTGGCCTCCACCTCCCCTCGTTCTCCACGAACTTGGTGAGTGGAGCTGACCTTCAGGATGCGTGGGTTGACCAGTTCACTCCTAGAGGTCAGCGGGTGACCCACTGTTCGTGTACCCGGACGGGCCGGCACCTGGCCACGTTCACCCGTCAGCCAGGGTCGAGCATGTACACCCTGACTACCGTGTCTCCTCCGGATGCTAATTCTGGTCAGGTAGTTGCGTCAGGTCAGGTGTTTGCTGCAGCGTCCCGCTCAGGTCCTGAGTCGGCCCCCTGCTCGTGTCGCCTCCTGTCTCACCAGACTCTCCTCTGGCACCACCGCCTTGGTCACCCCTCCCTGCCTCGTCTCTGAGGCATGGCCTCCCGTGTACTTGTCACTGGTCTTCCCCGGTCTCTCCCTCCCCTTCCCCTAGGGCCTGCCCCAATCTGAGTTCCTTGCGTTGAGGGGCGGCAGCGCGCCGCTCCTCACTCCTCCGAGTTCCCTCCGACGGAGGCTCCCCTGCAGACGCTTCACATGGACGTGTGGGGCCCAGCCCGCGTCCGTGGCCAGAATCACGAGCGCTACTTTCTGCTGGTCGTTGACGATTACTCGCGTTACACCACAGTCTTCCCCTTGCGCTGCAAGGGTGAGGTCACTGAGGTGCTGATCGATTGGATCCGCGCTGCCCCTCGTCAGCTCAGCGAGAGTTTCGGCTCAGACCTTCCTGTTCTGCGTCTGCACTCCGACAGAGAGGGAGAGTTTTCCTCCGACCTTCTGCGAGCCTTCTGTCGTGCGGAGGGCATCCGCCAGACGTTCACGCTTCCGGCCTCTCCGCAGCAAAATGGGATTGCTGAGTGCCGCATTGGCATGGTCATGGATGTCGCTCGTACGACCATGATCCATGCGGCTGCTCCCCATTTCTTGTGGCCGTTTGCGGTTCAGTACGCGGCGCATCAGCTCAACCTCCAGCCCCGGGTCTCCATGCCGGAGACCACACCTACTCTGCGGTGGACGGGGAAGGTTGGCGATGCATCTGCGTTCCGTGTCTGGGGATCTTGAGCTTTCGTCCGCGACTTGTCTGCGGACAAGCTGTCCTCCCGTGCTATTCCTTGCGTCTTCCTTGGCTTCCCCCCTGACGCGTCTGGTTGGCAGTTTTACCACCCCACCTCGCGCCGTGTTCTGTCCTCTCAGGACGTCACGTTTGACGAGTCGGTTCCTTACTACCGTCTCTTCCCCTACCGCACTGCCCCCCTCCCCCCCCGCCGCTCTTCCTCGCGCCAGGTCCTTCCCCGGTAGACCCCCTCCCCCCTCAGGGTCCTGCCCCGTCAGGTGTGTCCCAGGGAGACGGAGTCGAGCTTGTCGAGGTAGCTATTGACTGTGGTGCTGCTAGGGGTGCTGAGCATGTGGGTGTCGGGTCTGGGGGTGCTGAGCCTGAGCGTGCGGAGCCTGGGAGTGCCGAGTCTGGGGGTGCTGAAACTGGGGGTGATGAGTCTGGGGGTGCTGAGCCTGGGGTTGTTGAGTCTGGGGGTGCAGTGCATGAGGGTGCTAGGCCTGCTCGTGTGGAGTCTGGCATTGCTGAGCCTGGAGGTCCTTCCGGTGCTTCGTCCCGGCAGGAGCCACTCTCTCCACAGCAGCTGCGTGAGTGATTTGCTCGGCGCTGGAGCCATGCTGCTGGAGCTTGTGGTTCTACGAGCGCTGGAGGTCCTCCTGCTGCTGGAGCTACAGGGGGTTCTGGAGCCACGGGTCTCGGAGGTGCTCGTACTAGAGGTACTGGAGCTGTTGGGCCTGGTGGTGCTACTGGAGCTGGAGCTGCTGGAGGTGCTGGAGCTGGCGGTGCTACTGGGGCAGGTGTTACTGGAGGTACTAGAGCTGGAGCTGCTGGCGCTGCTGGGGCTTCTCGTGGTCCTCTTTGAACTAGAGCTGCTGGAGGTGCTGGAGCTGGCGGTGCTGCTGGAGCTGGTGCTCCTGCGGGTGCTGGAGTTGGCGCTTCTGGTGCTGCTGGAGGTGCTGCTGGAGCTGGTGGTACTGCTGGAGTTGGAGCTGCCACTGGGGGTGTTGGTTCTGTCCCTGCTGGTTCTGGAGGCGCTGCGCGGCCGCGGCCGTACTACGTTCCGCTCCTTCAGCAGGTTCTTGGTCTTCTGCCTTCTACTGGTCCTGCTCCTTCCTTCGCCTGTCAAGTCGCAGTCCCAGTTAGAGCCTGCCTCCCCACTACCTGCTCCTTCTCTTTACTCTGGTCCGACCAGAGGTCTTGTTGAGCGTCGTGAGCCTGCGTCGCCTGTTCGTGCTGCTAGCGCTAGTCATCGTGGTTTGCGTCAACGTCCTCCTCCTGTCCCTGGCACGCACCGGATGGCTCTGCCCCCTTCCACTGCTCCAAAGCGTGTCCCTCTGCCGTCTCCTCTTGTGTCCTCTCTTCTTGCCCTTTCTGACCCGGAGTCTGACTCCCTTCGTGCTGCTAGTCCTACTGTCAGGCGTCAACTGGCCACTGCTGTTACTGACCCTTCTTTTGAGTCCACTGCTACGTCTGCCTTAGTTGCTGAGCTTGTCGACTTTGCTGCTCACTATCGTCTCGACTACGCCGCTAGTCTCGTTGCTGAGTCTGAGTCTGTCTGTTCTCCTTCCGTCAGGGGTGAGTGTGCTCTTGGCACGGACGTCCTTGAGGACAGGCAGGAGGACTTTGAGTGCTTTGCAGCCGCTGTACCTCATCTCGTGTCATGCTGATTGCACCTGAGGGAGACCCGGATGCACCAGACATCCCGACCCCGCACTCTTACGCAGAGGCGATAGAGGGTCCCTACTCCTCTTAGTGGCAGTCAGCCTTGCACGCAGAGATGACATCGTGGAAGTCCACAGGCACTTACGTCGACGAGGTTTCCTCTCCTGGGGCGAACATCGTCAGTGGCATGTGGATTTTCGGAGTGAAGTGGCCGCCGGGTTCTCCGCCTGTCTTCAAGGCGCGTTACGTTGCTCGAGGCTTCAGTCAGCGACAGGGAGTTGACTTCTTCCAGACCTTCTCCCCGACTCCGAAGATGACCACTTTTCGGGTTCTGCTGCATGTTGCTGCACAGCGTGACTACGAGCTTCACTCTCTTGACTTCAGCACAGCCTTCTTACAGGGCAGCCTGCACGAGGAGATCTGCTGCGCCGCCCACCTGGCTTCACTGGGTCGTTTCCTCCTGGTACCCAATGGAGCCTCCGGCGGCCAGTCTACGGTCTCCGCCAAGCACCCCGCGGGTGGCACAACACACTGAGGACTACGCTTGCGGTTCTTGGGTTTGCTCCTTCCACTGCTGACCCGTCGCTGTTTCTCCGCACCGATATTCTACATCCTCGTGTACGTCGACGACTTGGTCTTTGCTACTGCTGACACTGCTGGACTGGCCCACGTGAAGTCGGAGCTGCAGAATAGACACACGTGCACAGACCTGGGTGAGCTGCGCAACTATCTTGGCTTGCAAATCACCTGGGACAGAGCACGGCGCACCATTACCTTGACTCAGTCACACATGGTGCAGGAGGTTCTTCAGCGCTTCAACTTCACGTACTCCTCGCCTCAGGCCACTCCTCTGCCTAGTCGCCACTCGCTCTCAGCTCTGCCTTCGGATGAGTTCGTAGAGCCGATTGGCCCGTACTCAGAGCTTGTTTGCTGCCTCATGTACCTGATGACCTGCACTCAACCTGACCTGGCATAACCTCTTAGCATCTTGGCACGCTATGTTGCTCGTGGGAGACACCGACCAGAGCACATGGCTGCAGCGAAGAGGGTGTTGCGCTACCTGTGCAGTACATCGGGCATGGGGCTCGTGCTTTGAGGACGGGCTCGAGTTGTCCTCACTGATCACGCACAGGCTTCTTGGGTTGACGACTTGGCTACGCAGCGGTCGTCATAGGGTTACACCTTGAGCCTTGGTTCCGGCTCTTTTTCGTGGCGGTCTACCCGCTCGTCTTCTGTTCTTAGCTCCAGTTGTGAGGCTGAGATCTACGCTGGGGCCATGGCTGCACAGTAGTTACGCTGGCTCACCTACCTACTGACCGACTTGGGAGAGGCGCCTCGTTCTCCTCCAGTTCTGTACATTGACAACAAGGCCATGCTGGCCTTGTGTCAGGAGCACAGACTGGAGCACAGAACGAAGCACATTGCTCTGCGCTTCGTCTTGCTTACGTGGCCTCGAGAGTTGCAGCAGCGTGGTCAGCTTCGTCTTGCTTACGTGGCCTCTCGGGCCAACACTGCTGATATCTTCACCAAGGCACTTCAGCCTTGTGATCATCAGCGTTTTTGTACTATGCTAGGTCTTGTGCCTACCGGGCCTCACTTGCTTACCTCTTGACTTTGCTTGTACTGTGATCTATATATACCTGTGCGTGCATGCTTACCTTTGTTAGGCTGCGATCACTTTCTTGCTTGTTCACTTTGAGTTATAATTCTGTTTGTGAACTGGCCTTGTGGCCTTGAACTTGTGCTCAGAATGTGTGGTGACGTTGTGATCGACCCTGAGCTTGACCTTGCCTTGTTCTCTTACTTGTCCCCCACTTTGCCTATTGGGGTGTGTTCGAACTATTTTGTAGGCTGTAGTGGGGCACTCCTTATGGGGTACAGTAGTGTTAGGGTTCCCTACTTGTACTCCTCATGCTGCTCAATGAGCTCATTTTCCTCGTTCTAATTCTCACATATCTAGCGTGCCCACCCGTCACCATTTTCACCGCATGTGGCTAACCACACCAGCAACCCACCAACAGGAGGCGCTTTTTGTGCGGAGCCCAGAACTATGGGTCTACTGGGACCGAATTTCACAGAACCTAGCCCGCATCAACGCCGCAGATCTCGACGTAGAATTTCCCCCGATGGCTTCGAAGTACTTCGTAAACATTGAAATCACTTGGCGAGCAGACGTTCACCCGTCTCCCACCGTAGGAATGAACCCCAAAAATCATGGTTGTCGAAGCAGTCCCGAAGTATTTTCCGCGGCGTAACCCCGACGTTTCCGCCGTTGACCCTGGTACTCCGACGTTCACCCGTCTTCATACCCGTCGAAATTATTTAGCGAATCCCAGGTATCTTTGCCGATACATCCCTCGCTGCGCCTCCATGTAACAATATCAAACCCTTTCGGGTGTCTACCGAATAGACTCTGAATTTCGCGGTGGAGTGGTGTACGGGCTCAACCTTTCACTCAGGAGATCTCCTGGAGCACCTGTTGAGATACTAGCGTGACTTAGGCTTAGGAGCCATTGCTAGTGAGTGTCTTAGTAGCTTAGGTTTAGGGTTGAAGATGAATGTCGAGAAAGTTGAAAGGAGAGAATGGGGCTTCACTATAGGTTTGCAAGAACATATAGCAAAGGAACAAAGAAGGTGCACCACCAAACAAAGTTTATAATAACTACACTAACTACAGCTACAGGCAGTTACAGATATATTCTAACACTCCCCCATAACTTCTTGCAGCAGAAGCTAATGCAGAGACACCCCCTGAAGGGGTACACCAAGCGCAGCAGGAGGAGAGGGCAAGTGAGGAGGAGGGATTATATGAGGAGAAGCTGCTGGCAGGTGAAGCTGCTGGCTCCAAGGCGGCTGCTTCTTGGAACCTTCCTCAGTCCTCCAACTCCCCTTTCCACACTCCTCGACAACCCTAGCACCTCTCCCCCAGCTCCCCCACACCCTCACACCCACCCCCCCAGCAGCAGTTCCAGCTGTGGGAAAGAAAGGACGAGGAGGGGAAGGGGATCACACACACCCATCACCCCCATACCCGCCACCCCCATAGCCTCTGTTCCACGGCTGCATGTGCAGGAGGGAGACGAAGAAGGGGAAGGGGGAAGAGCAGGGGCAGCATAGGCATGGGCAGCACAGGCACGGGCAACAACGGGCGGCGACGGGCAGCACAGGCACGGGCAGCACAGGCACAGGCAGCAACAGGCAGCAACGGGCAGCACAGGCACGGGCAGCAACAGGCAGCAATGGGCAGCACAGGCACGGGCAGCAAAGGCACGGGCAGCAACGGGCAGCAATAGGCAGCACAGGCACGGGCAACAACGGGCGGCAACGGGCAGCACAGGCACGGGCAGCAACGGGCGGCAACGGGCAGCACAGGCACGGGCAGCAACGGGCGGCAACGGGCAGCACAGGCTCGGGCAGCAACAGGCGGCAACGGGCAGCACAGGCAGGGGCAGCAACGGGCGGCAACGGGCAGCACAGGCATAGGCAGCAACAGGCAGCAACGGGCAGCACAGGCACAGGCAGCAACGGGCGGCAACAGGCAGCACAGGCACGGGCAGCAACAGGTAGCACAGGCACAGGCAACAACGGGCGGCAACAGGCAGCACAGGCACGGGCAGCAACGGGCGGCAACGGGCAGCACAGGCACGGGCAACAACGGGCGGCAACGGGCAGCACACGCACGGGCAGCAACGGGCGGCAATGGGCAGCACAGGCACGGGCAGCAACGGGCGGCAACGGGCAGCACAGGCTCGCGCAGCAACAGGCGGCAACGGGCAGCACAGGCACGGGAAGCAACGGGCGGCAACGGGCAGCACAGGCACAGGCAGCAACGGGCAACACAGGCACAGGCAGCAACGGGCGGCAACAGGCAGCACAGGCACGGGCAGCAACAGGCAGCACAGGCACGGGCAGCAACGGGCCGCAACAGGCAGCACAGGCACGGGCAGCAACGGGCGGCAACAGGCAGCACAGGCACGGGCAGCAACGGGCGGCAACGGGCAGCACACGCACGGGCAGCAACGGGCGGCAACGGGCAGCACAGGCACAGGCAGCAACAGGTAGCAACGGGCAGCACAGGCACGGGCAGGAGCAGGCAGCAACGGGCAGCACAGGCAGGCAGCCGTACTGAGTCCAGGAGCGGCGGCGCATACAGCTGTAAGGTCGGCGCCGTGGGCTGCTGCTGGGGCGGCTCGCGGGGTCCAGGGGCGGCTGCTGAGGTCCAGGGGCGGCTGCACCAGGGGCGGCTGCTGAGGTCCAGGGGCGGCTGCACCAGGGGCGGCTGCTCTAGTGGCCAGGGGCGGCTGCTCCAGGGGCGGCTGCTCCAGGGTCGGCGCAGGTGCAAGGTAGGCCAGCGCGCGGCTGCAACGCTTGCGCGGGCGCAGGTGAGGCAGAGGCGGTGGCCAGGGGGGAGGGCGCCGCGACGAGCAGGGACGGCGCCCAAGGGGTGCCGCTACGAGCAGGGGCGACGCCCCAGGGGCGCCGCGACGAGCAGGGGCGGCGTCCAGGGGGCGCCGCGACGAGGAGTGGCGACGCCCCGCGGGTCCCGCAGAGGCGTCGCGACGAGCAAGGCGACGCCGTGCAAGTCCTGCAGGGGCGTCGCGACGAGCAGGAGCGGCGACGCCCGGGTCCCGCAGGTGCTTTGCGACGAGCAGGGACGGCGCTTCGCAGGGCGCCGCGAAGTGGAGGGTACGGGCGGGCAAAACAGGCCCGCGCGTGGACGTGAGGCAGGCGCGCAGGCGGCGTGAGGGCAGGCCACGCGCGGGGCAAGAAGACGCCGCGCGCCCAGGGCGCATGGCGGGCAGAAGCCCGCCGTGCGCCCCGAGCACACAGCGGGCAGAAAATCGCCGTGCGCCATATGCCGCGCGCCCGAGGCGCGCGGCAGAACGATAGGCAGCGGAAGCAGGAAGGCAGCAGGAAGGTACCTGCTCTGAATACCATGTTGAGATACTAGCGTGACTTAGGCTTAGGAGCCATTGCTAGTGAGTGTCTTAGTAGCTTAGGTTTGAGGTTGAAGATGAATGTCGAGAAAGTTGAAAGGAGAGAATGGGGCTTCACTATAGGTTTGCAAGAACATATAGCAAAGGAACAAAGAAGGTGCACCACCAAACAAAGTTTATAATAACTACACTAACTACAACTACTGGCAGTTACAGATATATTCTGACAGCACCCACGACTTTCCCTCAAATCTTTTTTTTTGTCTTCACCCCTCGACAATTTCGCTTGCCGCCGTTCACCCAGTGTCCGTTTTTGTCGGTTGAGGTATAACTCCGTGTTGCCCGCGATTTTTCTGACACTCGGTGAAGGCACGAACACTATCGTAGCCGGATCATGTTTATCATGTCAAACAGTCAGGCCGGCCACTTCGTTGCCCACCTCGTCTATCGCGTTTAAATCTCCACAGCTTCGGAAACCCCGTCTAGCCGCTACACCTCCGTCGGGTAGACCGCTGAATAAGGAAAAACTCCGACAGCTGCACCAATTTCTTGAGCTCCGATTTTTTCGGCAGGGGGACTGTTGCCAATGGTCCGGTTTTGTCGGGGCCGACACAATGTCGCAACCTTGAAAATTTCTTATACGCCCAACAGTCGAACTTGAGCATTACCCGCGCTCTTTAGCCAGCACAGGGCTAAACACAGGGCCCCACGTTATTTGTCCAGTGCCCTCCAGGACTGTCGCCACTTAGGCCGCCTTCGAAGCTACCTGGTGTGGGGTATGTGGAACGTTGTAAGACTTTGGTCGATAGTTGGGCCCTATCCAGCTACCGCCACTTAGCCACGAAACCCGGCATCAACAGAAAGTCTTTTTTGGTAGGTCGTCTTCTCTCCTCCTGAAGCACGGAACCCGTTTCTCTCGTTGGACCCACACTCAACGCAACTCCGTGTATTGTAGCCGGTAGAACCTCCGAGAATCGCAGGTCTAAAGACTGCGCTGAATCGTTGCCCCGCCGGTGTACTGCCCTGTCTGCGATGCAACTACCCTTGATCAGGGGGTGCTGTGCCGCCTGAAGTACAAATCGTCCGTTGCTGTTGCTCCGAAAAAATTGCCGATCTTGTTGCAGGTACAGCAGTGATCCTAGCGATAGGCGGTCTAGTCGTAGGTGGCTTTTCCCGAACTTTTCGGTGGATTGAAAAACAACTTCTGTCCCATACTGTGCCGCTCTGCCGAAAACGTCGACGTCGCACCCTCCTGCAGCCACGCCGGCCACACCCGGGCGGGACGACAGTAGACTCCCGCTTTCTTCGGGCAGTCGCCACGCTGTCTCTCCTCGCCGTTGCATTTTCCGACGCAAATCACCAGCGCCTGGCCTGCCAGGCCAGCTGTCGTTTCACACGTGAAGCCACACGAAATCTTCGCGCACAGTGACGACGATCACCACGTGCCGAAGACCTCCAAAAATCTCGTGTGCAACGTGACGATAACGCCTGACGCCACTTGCCGAACTCATTATTTCCCAATTTTGTCGCGCACATATGACGACCACGTGCCGACGCCAACTCGCACAACAGTGACGACCTTGCTCCGCCGAAAATCTCGCGCATGCAGTGACGAAGATCTGCCTGACGTCAACTGCCGCATAAGAATAGCGCAGAGACTAGCGGAAAAGACGAAAACAACACACGCAATTAATGTGGGACAGCCACAGCTGTCAGAATGTGTCATCTGTCTAGTCTGCAGTGGGCTACTCTATAGTGAGTAAAGCCCGATTAGGGTTTGCTATATGTACTGCCCTGCTTACTAGTGCAACCTCTCTTTCGTGTTCTAACTTTCTGCTACTGTTTCTGACAATAGCTGCCCACCAGCCGGGGGGAGGGAGGTCACGGTCCATCTCGACCGTCGAGGGCAAGGATCCGGCGGTGCCGAAGGAGCGCCTGTGAAAATCATGGCCGCGAGGAGCAACTACCCGTTCTCCTGGCCGGCTATCGCGCAGCTCCTAGACCCCACGGCATCCTTCCCGTCCCCCCCCCCCCCCCCCCCCCCCCCCCCCCTGAGGGGTATTACACTCTAAAATACGGGGAACCTAGGAAAATAGCTCTGATACCAAGTGTTATGAGTTGTACTAAGAAGAGTGCGCGGAAGACTTTATAAAAAGGATGAAACTACAGAATTACTGAATGAACAAGAGAGGCATTTATAGGGCGAATACGTGCTAGGCGCGGACCTCGAGATGTGGATGGTTTGAGGTGTCGCGATTGGTGCGGGGCGACTCGGAAGTGGTTCGGTCCGAAGTGTAAGCCGAACCTCGAAACTGACGCGAAGTGTTCGGGGTTGTTCTCGCTAGGAGCAACCTCTACAGTAATGAATTCGTATTCATTACATTTACATTCCATGCACTGTTTTTGTGAGTTAAGACCTGGTAACCGAAATATAAAAT
The DNA here is from genome assembly GCA_948144175.1 of Closterium sp. NIES-65. Lineage (NCBI taxonomy): Eukaryota > Viridiplantae > Streptophyta > Zygnematophyceae > Desmidiales > Closteriaceae > Closterium > Closterium sp. NIES-65. The sequence continues at coordinate 3,909,346 of CANXME010001052.1, read as the reverse complement.
GGTGAAGGCCGACCCAACTTGAAATGGCTGCGATAAGTTCGGCTGGTACATCCCTGTTCCAAACAAAACGGTAAAGTAGGTTGAACTCATCTGATTGGCTCACACCAATCTGAAAAAATTGGCTCCCGCCAAAACGATTTTGCATGATCGTTTCAGCCGTCGCATTTTGGCTCGCTACACCCGCACGAACGGAGCCCAGCGATGGTTTCCATCGCCAGGCCCAACTTCCATTCAAGATGGAACTGGGTGAATGAATAGCTGATCTCTGGTCCCGAAGTCACCAGCGTTTTACGTAGCATAGTAGCAAAGCTTAGAGAGCCTAAATGTAGTATCGATTAGCTCGCGCGCGAAATGTAGTAAAAGTTGCTTCGTAAAATAAACACCTTTTCTCTTCTCGCGCAAGTGTTACCCTACCCTTCACCTGCGCTGCTGTCGCGGTTCGCCCTCCTGTCGCTCTTCATCTCTTCTTCTCACATGAACCACCTCGCCCTTCCATTGCCCCTTCCTTCATCCTACTCCTATCACCAACCTCGTCACGTCGCGCATGATGTAAACTGCCCTCCCGTCACCCTTCCTCTCTCCAAATCACATCACCTACCTCGTCGTCGTCACGCGCGCCACATATTGCCCTCCCTTCGCCCTTATTTTCTCCCTTCGCGCCCCCCACCTCGTCGCCCTCTCAGTCGGCCCAAATCGTCTGTTTCGCTCTCGTTATTCCCTCCAATCGCGTTGGTCTCGTACTCTCCCCTCTCGTCCTCTCTCCCTCAAGACCCTTCCTATCCCGTCGCCCTTCCGATCTCCCGCCGCCCTTCCTATCCCGCTGCCCTTCCGGTGTATCCTCGCCCTCGACATCTTCCTTCCGTTGTGCTAAAAGAACTACGAGATGGAACATAGTTCTGTAAATTTTTACGTCCCCTTCCCGTCGCCCTCGCTCTCTCCTCTCCCACGCAATCTCCCCTCCCTTCCCGTCGCCCTCGCTCTCTCCTCTCCCACTCCATCTCCCCTCCCTTCTCGTCGCCCTCGCTCTCTCCTCTTGCACCCAATCTCCCCTCCCTTCCTGTCGTGTTAGAATCTAGCAGCAGGAATGAATTGACTAGATCAGGGTTCGGTACAAATATGAAACCCTAATGGGGTTGTACCCCATATTGCCTACCCCACTATAGCCTACACATACAAAACATGCATAAAATTTGACACACCCCCATAGGCAAAGTGGGGGAGATCAAAGGGTCACAAGACCAGCCAAGAGAAGCAAAGCAAGCTCAGGGTGGATCACAACGTCACCACACACACTGACTACAAGCAAAGGGCCACAAGGCCAGTTCACATTAAGAGGTATATATGCAACAAAAACAGCACATTGATCTCTACCTACCAGGAGCAAGCATGCTGGTATAAATATAAAGATCACAGTACAGGCAGAGCCTACAGCAAGTGAGGAAGCGTAGGCACAAGGCCCAACAAAGTACAAAAGCGCCGATGATCACCAGGCGGAAGTGCCTTGGTGAATATATCATCAGTGTTGGCCTGAGTGGCCACATGAGCAAGACGGAGCTGACCACGCTACTGCAACTCTCGAGCAAGGAAGTAACGCAGGGCGATGTGCTTCGTTCTGTGCTCCAGTTTGTGCTGCTGACACAAGGCAATGGCGGTCTTGTTGTCTACGTACAACACTGGAGGAGAACGAGTCCGCTCTCCCAAATCGGTCAGCAGGTAGGTAAGCCAGCGTAACTCTTGTGCAGCCATAGCTGTGGCGTAGATCTCAGCCTCGCAATTCAAGATGAGAACAGAGGAAGAGCGTGTAGACCGCTAAGAAAAAGAGCCAGAGCCAAGGCTGAAGGTGTAACCCTGTGACGACCGCTGCGTAGCCAAGTCGTCAACCCAAGAAGCGTCAGAGTGACCCGTGAGGACAACGTCGCCCCGCCCTCCGAGCACGAGCCCCATGCCCGATGTACTGCACAAGTAGCGTAGTACCCTCTTAGCAGCATCCATGTGCACCTTTCGGTGCCGACCAAGAGCCACGTACCGATCCAGAAGGACGAGAGGGTATGCAAGGTCAGGACGAGTGCAGGTCATTAGGTACATGAGGCTGCCCACTAGCTCTGGGTAAGGACCACTCGGCTCTACAGACTCGTCCGAAGGTGGAGCTGAGAGCGAGTGACCTTTAGCCAGAGGAGTGGCCTGTGCCAAGGACCAGGTGAAGCCGAAGCACTGAAGGATTTGCTGCACCATGTGTGACTGAGTCACTGTGATGGTGCGGCGTGCTCTGTCCTGGGTGATCTGCAAGCCAAGGTAGCAGCGCTGCTCACCCAGGTCTGTGCACATGTTTCTCTTCTGCAGCTCCGACTTCACCAGGGCGAGAGCCTCAATGTCAGCAGTGGCAGCAGTGGCAAAGACCAAGTCTTGGGCGTACACGAGGATGTAGAACGGCGGCAGCGAAGTGTTGGTGCGCAAAAATAGCGACGGGTCAGCAGTCGACGGAGCAAACCCAAGAGCCGCAAGTGTCGTCCTCAGTGTGTCGTGCCACTCACGCGGCGACTGGCGGAGACCGTAGACTGGCCGCCGGAGGCTCCACTGGGTACGAGGAGGGAACGACCCAGTGAAGCCAGGTGGGTGGCGCAGCCAGATCTCCTCATGCAGGCTGCCCTGTGAGAAGGCTGTGCTGAAGTCAAGAGAGTGAAGCTCGTAGTCACGCTGAGCGACAACGTGCAGTAGCACCCGAAGAGTGGTCATCTTCGGGGTGGAGGAGAAGGTCTGGAAGAAGTCGACTCCCTGTCGCTGACTGAAGCCTCGAGCAACGTAACGAGCCTTGAAGACAGGCGGAGAACCTGGCGGCCGCTTCACCCTGAAAATCCACATGCCATCGATGATGTTTGCCCCAGGAGGGGGAACCTCGTCGACGTAAGTGCCTGTGGACTTCCAGGAAGCCATCTCTGCATCCATGGCTGTCTGCCATTAAGAGGAGTAGGGACCCGCGATCGCCTCAGCGTAAGAACGCGGAGTCGGGATGTCTGGTGCATCCGGGTCTCCCTCACGGGCAAGCAGCATGGACACGAGATGAGGCGCAGCGGCTGCAAGACGCTCAAAGTCCTCCTGCCTGTCCTCAAGGACGTCCGTGCCGAGAGCACACTCACCCCCGACGGACGAAGGACAGACAGACTCAGACTCAGCAACAAGGGTAGCGACGTAGTCTAGACGACAGGCATCAGCAAAGCCAACAAGCTCAGCGACTAAGGCAGACGCAGCAGCAGACTCAAACGACGGTTCAGTGACAACTGTGGCTAGCAGACGCGTAATAGTAGGGTGAGTAGCACGAGCGCGGTCAAACTCAGGCTCTGGAACGTTAGGCAGAGAAGACGCTGGAAGGGGCAGCAGGGGAGCATGCTGGGGAGCAGAAGAAGGACGCAGGGCCATGAGGTGTGTGACGGGGACAGCCGGCGGACGCTCACGAGGAACACGATGACAAGTACGACCAGTGCGGACAGTGCGAACAAGCGAGACAGGACGAGACGCAGGCTCACGCCGCTCAGCAAGACCGCTTGTCAGTTGAGTGTAAGGAGAAGGAGTAGACAGCGGTGAGCCAGGCTGTAACGGAAGACCAGTAGAAGACGGGAGGCTAAGAACCTGGCGAAGCACGGAGCCAAGCTGTGGCAAAGACGAAGGTGACGGCGGAGCGAAGAACAGTCGCGGCAGTGCAGTGCCACCAGCAACAGTAGCTCCCGCACCTCCAGCAGCTCCAGAACCTCTAGTGCCAGCACCCGCAGCAGCTCCAGAACCTCTAGCTCCGGCGCCACCAGCGCCAGCACCTCCAACAGCTCCAGAGCCTCCAGCGCCAGCACGAGCAGCAGCTCCAAAACCTCTAGCTCCATAGCCACCTGCGCCTGCACCTCCAACAGCTCCAGAACCTCCAGCTCCAGCACCTCCAAAACCGGCACCCCCGGCTCCAGGGCCTCCAACCTCAGAGTGGACATTAGGACCTCCAGGTCCAGAAGGACCTCCAGTCACCAGCTCCATCGCCTCTCGCAGCGGGGTCCCTAGCTCCAGCAGCGCAACCCTGACGACTAATGTACCACTCACGCAGTTGCTATGGGGAGGGAGGGACAGCGCCGGCTCCAGTGCCTCCAACACCAGCGCCTCCCGCAGCAAGGCCCCCAGCTCGAGCAGCTCGACCCTGAGTGCTAACGTACCAATCACGCAGCTGCTGTGGGGAGAGAGGGAGACGACGACGAGAGTGTAGCGGCGAGGCACCAGCGGAGCGACTACGGAGACTGCTCACCAGACGCCTCAGCGCCCCCAGGTGCAGCACCCCCAGACTCAATACCCCCACGCTCAGCACCCCCAGACTCCTCACGCCCAGGCTCAGCACCTCCAGGCTCCGCACCCCCAGGCTCTGCACCCCCAGGCTCCGCACCCCCAGGCTCAGCACCCCTAGGCTCAGCACCCCGAGCAAGACCACCCTCAACAGGACCTGAGTCACCAGTGACCTCAACCGGCGCAGTTAAGAGAGGATGGTCTACCTGAGACACACCTGAAGGAGCAGGACCGGGAGCGGGAAGGGGGTCTACCTGGGGAGCATCAGGAGTGAGGAAGAGCGGCAGGGGGGGGAGAGGGGCAGTGCGGTAGGGGAAGAGACGGTAAAGGGGAACCGACTCCAAAAACGTGACATCCTGAGAGGGGAAGACATGGCGCGAGGTGGGGTGGTAAACCTGCCAACCAGGCGCGTCAGGGAAATTGCCAAGGAAGACACAGAGAACAGCGCAGGCGGAGAGCTTGTCCGCGGTGGTATTGCGGACAAAGGCACGAGAACCCCAGACTCGGAACACCGACGCATCGCCAACCTCCCCCGTCCACCGCAGTGTGGGCGAGGTCTCCGGCAAGGAGACACGGGGCCAGAGGTTGAGCTGATGCGCGGCGTAGCGGACCGCAAATGGCCACAGAAAATGGGGGGCAGCCGCATGGACCATGGAGGTACGAGCGACCTCCATGACCAAGCCAATGCGGCGCTCAGCAACCCCGTTCTGCTGCGGAGAGGACAGAAGCGTGAACGTCTGGCAAATGCCCTCCCCACGACAAAAGCTCTGCAGGAGGCCGGACGAAAACTCCCCACCTCTGTCAGAGTGCAAACGCAGGACGAGAAACGCCGTCCCGAACCGCTCGCGGAGCTAGAGACGGGCAGCACGGATCCAAGGGATCAAATCATTAGGGACCTCACCCCTGGTGCGCAAGGGGAAGACCGTGGTGTAACGCGAGTAGTTCTCAACAACCAGCAGGAAGTACCGCTCGCGGTCATGCCCATTGATGGGGGCTGGGCCTCAGAGGTCCATGTGCAGGGTCTGCAGGGGAGAATTTGTCGGAGGAAACGAGGAGTGAGGAGCGGCGCGCTGCCGCCCCTCGACACAGGGAAGACAGGGGGGAGCAGGCGAGGGTGGGAGGGGAGGGATAACCCAGGGAAGACCAGAGACAAGGACACGGCGGTGCATGCTACGAAGGTGATGCACCGAGGGAAGACCAAGACGGTGGTGCCAAAGGAGGGTCTGGTGCGACAAAGTGCGACATGAGCAGGGGGCCGCTAGCTGACGTGACGGAGACGCAGATGCAGCGACGTGAGGGGACACAGTAGTCAGTGTGTACAGACTCGAGCCAGGCGCACGGGTAAACGTGGCCAGGTGCCGGCTCGTCCGGGAGCACGTACAGTGGGTCACGCGCTGACCTCCAGGAGTGAACTGGTCAACCCACTGGTCCTGGAGGTCAGCACCACTCACGAAGTTCGTAGAGAACGAGGGGAGGTGAAGACATGACAGGGAGCCAGACGGGACCGCCGGACACGGCAGGACCGTGGAGGAGTGCGCAAAGACTGGACCCCTAGAGGGGTCTGCCAGGGAGATTGCAACCGGCCGACTGAGTGGCGTGAGGGTGGTGCTGTCGCGAAAGAAGGAGCAGGAAGCACCTGAGTCAAGTGTGAAGGTGTACAAGGCCTCAGCAGGCGCAGTACCAGAGAGAGCAGACTCACCAGCACCTGGAGCAGCAACCTCACCAGTACCTAGAGCAGGAGACCCACCAGCACCTAGAGCAGCAGCCTCACCAGCACCTTGAGCGGCAGGCTCTATACCTGGGTCAGGCGGTACGCACAGGTAACAGGCACGGTTAGCACTAGTAGGCAATGCATACATGGCAGTGAGAAGAGCATCATAGTCAAGAGCAAAGATATCTACCCTCTGCCTAAGCAGCTCCAGCCAGGTGGGGAGCTCAGCCTCGTCGCCAAACTCGGTACTTCCGGCGTTGCTCAGACGAGCGAAGCAGCGGGACTGTGTGTGACCAAGCGTCCCGCAATCCTGACCAGCCCGATCACCTGTGCAAATGACGTACGGGCAGCGAAAGGTACTCTGAGACCCTCTGCTATGAGCTTACCACTCGTGAAGCTGCTGGGGCGTAAGTGTCGGGCGCGGATGCCGCTGCAGCTGCAGCTGGCCACTGCCAGACGCTCCCGACTGACCAGCTCCAGGGCGACAGCCACGACAACTACCGCCACAACCCCAACTAGCGTACCACTCACGAAGCTGCTGGGGCGTGAGAGACTCGCGCGGATGTCGCTGGAGCTGTATGTGGCCACCGCCAGTAGCAGCACTAGCAGTAGTAGCAGCAGTACCAGCAAAAGCAGCCTAGCAGCAGGAACAGAAGTAGTTGCAGTAGCAGCAGTAGCAACGCGGGCAGGGCAGGCGTGGCAGGCAGGCAGATGGCGCAGCAGCGCGCTAACAAGGCAGGCGCGCGGGAAGTGCGGGTAGGGCATGTGCTCACCAGTGGCGGGAAGGGTAGGCGCTCGCCGGGCGAGCAGGGCCGGCGCTCGGCGGGCGGCGGTAGGGTAGGCGCATGACGGCGGGGCCGCATCAGCGGCTGCAGAGTAGAGCCGCGTCAGCTGCAGGGCTGGGGCCGAGACGGCGGCAGGGCGGGGCCGCGTTGGCGGCAGGGCGGGGCCGCAACAGCGGCAGGGCGGGGCCGCGTCAGCGGCAGGGCGGGGCCGCGTCGTCGGCAGGGCGGGGCCGCAACGACGGCAGGGCGGCGCCGCGTCAGCGGCAGGGCGGGGCCGCGACAGCGACCTAGCGGGGCCGCGTCGGCGGCAGGGCGGGCCCGCGACAGCGGCAGGGCGGGGCCGCTTCAGCGGCAAGGCGGGGCCGCGAGAGCGGCCTGGCGGGGCCGCATCTGCTGCAAGGCGGGGCGGCGCTGTGGACTGACGGGCCTGCAAGGGCGGCTCGCGGGCCTGACGGGCCTGCAGAGGCGGCGCGCGGGCCTTACGGGCCTGCAAGGGCGGCGCGCGGGCCTTACAGGCTTGCAGGGGCGGCGCGCTGGCCTTACGGGTCTGCAGGGCGGTGCGCGCGTAGCTAGGGCTGTGAAACATATATATGTTATATGTTGTAGTTATTGGTAGGCTGTAGTGGGGTAGATTCTGTGGGGTATAACCCCTTAGGGTTTTCCTACTTGTAAAACTCTCTCGATAGTTGAATCCATCCTTGCCTAAGTCTCGACATGGCATCTAGAGCACAAAGGTCTCTAGGACCTAAGAATAGGGCCCACCTTTAACTGAGTTACCTCACCTACAGCCTCATTGCATGCCTGCCTGCCCTACCTGTTGACCGCGCGCGCCTCAACTGCTTGCGCGCGCCTCAACTGCTTGCGCGCGTCACTTTTTTTTTTCCGCGCGCGCCTCTATAGCAGCCCGCGCGCAGCCCTTTAGGCCTGTTTTCGGCCCCGCGCGCCACGTTAGCCGCCCGCGCAGCCTGCCGCCGGCCCGCGCGTCGCGTGAGCCGCCCGCGCGCAGCTCGCTTAGGCCCTGCGCGCCGCGTCCGCCGCCCGCCTAGCCCGTTTTTTCGGCTACGTTTTTAGCCTGCCACCGACCCCGCGCGTCGCCTCCTCCAATGACGGCGCGCTGCCCCCCGTCGCCCGTCACGGCGCCTGTGGGACCCGCGCGCTGCCTTGCACCAGCTACGCCGCCCCTGGAGCAGCCGCCCCTGAAGCAGCCGCCCCTGGACCCAGAGCAGCCGCCCCTGGCCCCTGAAGCAGCCGCCCCTGGTGCAGCCGCCCCTGGACCCTCGAGCGCCGCCCCTGAACCGAGAGCAGCCGCCCACGGCCCCTGCAGCAGCCGCCCCTGGCCCCTGCAGAAGCCGCCCCTGGTGCAGCCGCCCCTAGACTCCGTGCAGCCGCCCCTGGACCCGCGACGCCGCCCCTTGACCCCGTGCAGCCGCCTGCCGAGCGCCGGCTCTGCTCGCCCGGCGAGCGCCATCTCTTCCCGCCACTGGTGAGCACCTGCCTTGTTTGCACACTACCGCGCCATCTGCCTGCCTGCCTGCCTGCCGGCCTGCCTGCCTGCCTGCCTGCCTGCCGCGCCTGCCCTGCACGCGCTGCTGCTGCTACTACTACTCTTACTGCTGCTACTGCTGCTACTACTGCTACTGCTGCTACTGGCGGCGGCCAGATGCAGCTCTAGCGACGTCCGCGTGAGTCCCTTACGCCCCAGCAACTTAGTGAGTGGTACGCTAGTTATGGTTGTAGAGGTGGCCGCGCTGCTACTGCTGTTACTGCTGCTACTGCTGTTACTGCTGCTACTGCTGCTACTACTCCTACTGCTGCTACTGGCTGTTGCCAGATGCAGCTCCAGCAACGTCCGCGCGAGTCTCTCACGCCCCAGCAGCTTAGTGAGTGGTACGCTAGTTGGGGTTGTCGCGGTAGCCGTCGTAGCTGTCGCCCTGGAGCTGGTCAGTTGGGAGCATCTGGCAGTGGCCAGCTGCAGCTGCAGCGGCGTCCACGCGAGAAACTTACGCCCCGGCAGCTTCACGAGTGGTACGCTCAGAGTAGAGGGTCTTTGAGTACCGTTCGCTGCCCGTACGTCATTCGCACAGGTGATCGGACTGGTCAGGCTTGCGGGACGCTTGGTCACACGCAGTCCCGCTGCTTCGCCCGTCTGAGTGACGCCTAGCGTACCGAGTTTGACGACGAGGCTGAGCTCCCCGACTGGGTGGAGCTGCTTGGGTGGAGGGTAGATATATTTGCTCTTGACTATGATGCTATTCTCATTGCCATGTATGCATAGCCTACTAGTGCTGACCGTGCCTGTTACCTGTGCGTACCGCGTGACCCAAGTATAGAGCCTGCCGCTCCAGGTGCTGGTGAGTCTGCTCTCTCTGGTACTGCGCCTGCTGAGGCCTTGTACACCTTCACACTTGACTCTGGTGCTTCTCGCTCCTTCTTTCACGACAGCACCACCCTCACGCCGCTCAGTCGGCCGGTTCCAGTCTCCCTGGCAGACCCCTCTGGGGGTCGAGTCCCTGCGACCTCCTCCACTGTCCTCCCTTGTCCTGCTGTCCCGTCCGGCACACTAACGGGTCTTTACCTCCCCTCGTTCTCCACGAACTTGGTGGCGGGTTCTGCGCTCCAGGACGCGGGTGTTCACCAGTTAACCCCTGCCTATGAGCGTGTGACACGCTGCACGTGTGCTCAGACGGGTCGTCACCTGGCTACTTTTACTCGGCAGCCTGGGTCGGGCCTGTACACACTGACCACTGAGTCCCCTGAGGTATCTGCGTCTGCGTCAGGTCACTTGTCGGCCCCCTGCTCGTGTCGCGCCTTGTCGCACCAGACGGTCCTTTGGCACCATCGCATTGGTCACCCCTCGGTGCAACGCCTTCGCAGCATGCACCGCCGGGTCCTTGTCTTTGGTCTTCCCAGGGTTCTACCTCCCCTCCCACCCTCACCTGCTCCTCCCTGTCTTCCCTGTGTCGAGGGGCGGCAGCGCGCCGTTCCTCACTCCCCCTCGTTCCCTCCCACAGAGGCTCCCCTGCAGACTCTCCACCTGGACGTGTGGGGCCCAGCCCGCGTTCGTGGACACGACCACGAGCGGTACTTCCTGCTGGTTGTCGTCGACTACACGCGTTACACCACGGTCTTCCCCTTGCGCACCAAGGGTGCGGTCCCTGATGCTTTGATCCCTTGGATCCGCGCTGCTCGTCTCCAGCTCCGCGAGCGATTCGGGACGGAGTTTCCCGTCCTGCGTCTACACTCTGACAGAGGTGGTGAGTTTTCCTCCGAACTCTTGGCAACCTTCTGTGAGGAGCACGGCATCACCTAGTCGTTCACGCTTCCGGCCTCTCCGCAGCAGAATGGGGTTGCTGAGCGCCGCATTGGTCTTGTCATGGAGGTCGCTCGTACCTCCATGATCCATGCGGCTGCCCCCCATTTTCTGTGGTCGTTTGCGGTCCGGTACGCCGCGCATCAGCTCAACCTCTGGCCCCGTGTCTCCTTGCCGGAGACCTCGCCCACAGTGCTGTGGACGGGGAAGGTTGGCGATGCGTCGCGTTTCCGGGTCTAGGGTGCTCGTGCCTTTGTCCGCAATACCACCGCGGACAAGCTCTCCGCCCGCGCTGTTCCCTGTGTCTTCCTTGGCTTTGTCCCTGACGCGCCTAGTTGGCAGTTTTACCACCCCACCTCACGCCGTGTTCTCCGCTCTCAGGACGTCACGTTCGACAAGTCGGTTCTCTTTTACCGTCTCTTCCCCTACCGCACTGCCCCTCTCCCCCCCCCGCCGCTCTTCCTCGCTCCAGGTGCTCCCCAGGTAGACCAGCTCCCCACTCCCGGTCGTGCTCCTTCAGGTGTGTCTCAGGTAGACCCTCCTCCCTTGACTGTGCCGGTTGAGGTCACTGGTGACTCAGGTTCTGCTGAGGGTGGTCCTGCTCGGGGTGCTACTTCTTGGGGTGCTGAGCCTGGGGGTGCTGAGCCTCGGGGTGCGGAGCTTGAGGGTGCTGAGCCTACAGGTGCGGAGCCTTGGGGTGCGGAGTTTGGAGCTGCCGAGGGTGCTGGAGCTTGAGGTTTTGGAGATGCTGAGGGTACTGGCGCTGGAGGTTCTAGAGCTGCTGCGGATGCTGGCGCTGGAGGTTCTGGAGCTGCTGCGGGTGCTGGCGCTGGAGGTTCTGGAGCTGCTGCGGGTGCTGGCCCTGAGGGTTCTGAGTCTGCTGTTGCGCGGTCTCCCTGGAGTAGCCGCCTTCGTCCGCGTGTGCCTCTCACCTCACAGCAGCTGCACGACTGGTACGGTCGCCGTCAGGGTCGTGCTTCTGGAGCTCGAGGCTCTGTCGCTGGAGGTGTTTCTGCTGTTGTCACTTGAGCTGGGAGTGGTGCTGGTCTCGGAGGTACATGAGCTGCTGGGGCTGGAGGTGCTGCTGAGTCTGAGGGTGCTACTGCTGGAGACCCTGGGTCTGGGGGTGCTGCTGCTGGGGACTCTGAGGGTAGAGACCCAAAGACTGGAGGTGCTAGTTCTTGGGGTGCTGCTACTGGTGGAGCTTGTCTTGGAGGAGCTGGCGCTGAGGGCTCTGGAGTTCCTTGAGGTGCTGGAGCTTCTGAGGGTGCTGGAGCTGCTGGTGCTGGTGGCCCTGCACAGTCGCGCCTATTCCTCGCTCCACCGTCTCCGTCGTCTCAGCCATCGCCTGACTCTGTGCTTCGCTAGGTTCTTAGTCTCCCTTCGTCTACTGGTCTTCCGTTACAGCTAGGCTCACCGCTGCCTGCTCCTTCTCCTTACACTGAGCAGACAGGGGGTCTTATTGAGCGTCATGAGCATGCGTCGCGTCCTGTCTCGCCTGTCCGTTCTCGTAGTACCGAGCACCGGTTCGCGTTAGCCGGTTGACCCCGGCACCCATCTCGTAGTTCGTCGTCCTTCCTCTCCTCCGCAGCGTGTTCCCCTGCCGTCCCCTCCTGCGTCTTCTCTGCCTACCGTTACTAAGCCTGAGTCAGACCGCACCCGTGCTGCTCACTCTACTATCACGCGTCTGCTAGCCTTAGTTGTCTCTGACCCGTCGTTTGAGTTTGCTGCTGCGTCTGCCATTGTTGCTGAGCTTGTTGGCTTTGCTGCTGCCTTTTGTCTAGACTATGCCGCTAGTCTTGTTGCTGAGTCTGAGTCTGTTTGTCCTACGTCCATCACGGGTGAGTGTGCTCTTGGCACGGACGTCCTTGAGGATAGGCACGAGGACCTTCAGTGTCTTGCAGCCGCTGCGCCTCATCTCGTGTCCATGCTGCTTGCCCCTGAGGGGGACCCGGATGCTCCAGACATCCTGACCCCGCGCTCTTACGCTGAGGCGATTGCGGGTGAGTGCTCCTCTCAGTGGCAGACAGCCATGGATGCAGAGATGGCATCCTGGAAGTCCACAGGCACTTACGTTGACGACGTTCCCCCTCCTGGGACGAACATCGTCAGTGGCATGTGGATTTTCAGGGTGAAGCGGCCGCCAGGTTCTCCGCCTGTCTTCAAGGCTCGTTACGTTGCTCGAGGTTTCACTCTGCGAGAGGGAGTAGACTTCTTTCAGACCTTCTCCCCCACCCCGAAGATGACCACTCTTTGGGTGCTGCTGCACGTTGCCGCTCGGCGTGACTACGAGCTTCACTCTCTTTACTTCAGCACAGCTTTCTTACAGGGCAGCCTGCACAAGGAGATCTGGCTGCACCGCCCGCTTGGCTTCACTGGGTCGTTCCCTTCTGGTACCCAGTGGAGCCTCCGGCAGCCGGTCTACGGTCTCTGCCAGGCGCCACGTGAGTGGCACGACACACTGAGGACGACACTTGCGGCTCTTGAGTTCGCGCCTTCTACTGCTGACCCGTCGCTGTTTCTGCGCACAGACACTTTGCTGCCGCCGTTCTACATCCTTGTGTATGTCGACGACTTGGTCTTTGCCACTGTTAACACTAAGGCTCTCGCCCTGGTGAAGTCGGAGCTGCAGAAGAGACACACGTGCACAGACCTGGGTGAGCTGCGTAGCTAGCTTGGCTTGCAGATCACCCGAGACAGAGCACAGCGCACCATTCCCCTGACTCAGTCACACATGGTGCAGCAGGTCCTTCAGCGCTTCGACTTCTCGTACTCCTCGCCTCAGGCCACTCCTCTGTCTATTCGCCACTCGCTCTCAGCTCCGTAGAGCCGAGTGGCCCGTACCCAGAGCTTGTTGGCTGCCTCATGTACCTGATGACCTGCACTCGACCTGACTTTGCGTACCCTCTTGGCCTTCTGGCTCGCTACGTGGCTCCTGGTAGGCACCGAAAGGAGGACATGGATGCTGCGAAGAGGGTATTGCGCTACTTGTGCAGTACATCGGGCATGGGGCTCGTGCTTGGAGTGCGGAGCCCAGTTGTCCTCACTGGGCACTCAGACGCTTCTTGGGTTGACGACCAGGCTACACAGCGATCGTCATAGGGTTACACTTTCAGCCTTGGCTCCGGTTTTTGTTTCTTGGCGTTCTACTCGCTCGTCTTCTGTTCTCAGCTCCAGTTGTGAGGCTGAGATCTACGCCACAGCCATGGCTGCTCAGGAGTTACGCTAGCTCACCTACCTGCTGACCGACTTGGGAGAGAGGCCTCATTCTCCTCCAACTCTGTACGTCGACAACAAGGCCGCCATTGCCTTGTGTGAGGAGCACAGACTGGAGCACAGACCGGAGCACAAAACGAAGCACATCGCTCTGCGTTACTTCCTGGCTCAAGAGTTGCAGCAGCGGGGTCACCTTCGCCTTGCTCACGTGGTCACTTGGGCCAACACTGCTGATATATTCACCGAGGCACTTCCGTCTAGTGACCATTAGCGCTTTTGTACTTTATTGGCTCTTGTGCCTACGTTTCCACACTTCCTGTAGACTCTGCTTGTACTGTGATCTATATATATATATTTTTTTATATATATCTGCATGCCTCCTCTTGCTAGGTAGAGATCACTGTACTGTTCTTGCTGCATATATACCTCTGCATGTGGACTGGCATTGTGGCCCTTTGCCTGTGCTCAGAGTGTGTGGTGATGTTGTGATCCACCCTTAGCTTGCTTTGCCTTTCTTGACTGGTCTTGTGACCTCTTGCTCTCCCCCACTTTGCCTATGGGGGTGTGTCAAACATATATATGTTATATGTGTCAGAATGTTATGTTTGTCTAGCCTGCAATGGGGTACTCAATAGTGAGTACAGCCCAACTTAGGGTTTCCTATATGTACTCAACTGCTTGCTAGTGAACTCCTCCCTTCTTCATTCCTCGTTCAATTTTCACATGCTATCAGAGCGTCTACGCTCCTGGCCTGTGGTCCCATCTAACTGCTTCCGCTGCTACTCTGTGTTCGGCACGCCCCGTGGCGTGCCCCTCGCGCTACTCTTTGCGGCCCCGTTGCCGCCCTTCCAGGCCCCTCGCGGCCCCTTCGCGGCCCCGTTGCCGCCCTTCCAGGCCCCTCGCGGCCCGTCGCGGCCCCTTCGCGGCCCCGTCGCCGCCCCTTTCGCGGCCCGTCGCTGCCCTTCCAGGCCCCTCGCGGCCCCTTCGCGGCCCCATCGCCGCCCGTATCGGCCCCGTCGACGCCGCCAGCGGCCCCGTCGACGACCCTAGCGACCCCGTCGCCGCTACTATCGGCCCCGTCGCCGCCGCCAGCCGCCCCGTCGCCGCCGCCAGCGGCCCCGTCGCCGCCGCCAGCGGCCCCGTCGCCGCCTCCAGCGGCCCCGTCGCCGCATCCAGCGGCCCCGTCGCCGCCACTTGCGGCCCCGGCCCCGCCCCAGCCATGCCCCATCGCCAGCCGCGGCGCACCGGGGGCACGTGCACCGCCCCCCCCCCCCCCTGTGCGGCCCCCTCACGTCGCCTCGATAGGCGACGGGAGGGACGACCTGGGGGAGGGGGGCGAGCATCGCCCCTTCTGCCGCATGTTTTGGCGCCCTGGGAGACCGCGCGTCCTGTCAGAATGTTATCTTATGCTCTAGCCTGTAGTGGGGTGCTCTATAGCGAGTACAACCTTTCTAGGGTTTCCTATTTGTATCCCCATTCTTGCTAGTGCAGTCCTCTTCTTTCTTCTAACTTTCACATGCTATCAGAGCAGGTCGATCCCCCTTGGATCGATCCTGTGGGTGGGCTTACCACCTCCTTGCTTCCGCTGCACCTACTACGACTACACTCGGTGCCGCACGCCCCGTGGCGTGTGGCAGTTTTCTTCCCGCCGTGCGCCCCGAGGCGCGCGGCGGTTTTCTTCCCGCCGTGCGCCACGAGGCGCGCGGCGGTTTTCTGCGTGCCGTGCGCCCCGAGGCGCGCGGCAGTTTTCTGCCCACTGTGCGCCCCGAGGCGCGCGGCGGGCTTCGGCCCCGTCAACCGTCGCGTCGCCCTCGGGAGGCGCCGCGACGGGCGACGGGGACCCGTTCGTCGCCCCCCGTCACCCGTCGTGGCCTGCGCGCGACCCGTACAGGCAGCGCGCGGCCCGTACGGGCTGCGCCTGGCCTGCGCGCGGCCCGTACGGGCTGCGCCAGCCCCGCGCGCGGCCCGTACGGGCGGCGCCAGGCCCGCGCGCGGCCCGTACGGGCGGCGCCAGGCCCGCGCGCGGCTCGGGCCGCTTGCGCGCGGCTCGGGCGACCCTACCTGCGGCCCTGGCCCCGGCCCCGCCGCCCTACCTGCGGCCCCGTCGTCCCGCCGCCCTACCTGCGGCCCCGTCACCCTACCTACGGCCCGGCCCCGTCGCCATACCTACGGTACCACCTCCCCCCCCCCCCCCCCCCCCCCCTTTTCCCGTCACCCGTCGCGGCTCCTTCGGGGGCCGCGATCTGGGGGGTGGCGGGTGTGTAGTCTCCCCTGCTCCTCCTCCTCCTCTGTCTCCCACTGCTGCAGCTACTGCTGAGGGGGGTGGGTGTGTGGGATTCGACGGAGTGGTGCTAGGGGGTGGGGTGAAAGTGGAGCTAGGGGTGTAGCAGCGAGTGTGTGTCAGGGGGAGTGGGATCGTTTGGGGAAGCTGAATGGAGGTTGCCGTCGTGTCGCCAGCAGTACCTGTATTCCGGGGACTTGGTCCGGTAGCCCAATCGTAGCCAGCTGTGCCAGCCGCCAGTGGGTCCGTTGCTCGTCTGCCGCTACTTTAGCCGCGAGGCCAGTTACTCCAGTATTCCGGAGCGTTGTTCCGGTAGCCTCTGTGCCAGTGTGCCTCCTGTTGCCCGTGTGTCTGCAGCTTCATCTGTCGCCTCCTATCTCCTCTCCTCTCACTCTCTCTCCTCCTCCTCACTTGCCCGTTGTGACTACCACTAGCTTTGCTCATAATTGTTAACTTTAAACTATTGCTTCTTGAACTTGTGCTCAGAATGTGTGGTGACATTGTGATCCACCCTGAGCTTGTACTGCTTTGCTTGCTCTGCTGATTACACCCCACTTTGGCTATAGGGTTGTGTCAGAATGTTATCTTATGCTCTAGCCTGTAGTGGGGTGCTCTATAGCGAGTACAACCCTTCTAGGGTTTCCTATTTGTATCCCCATTCTTGCTAGTGCAGTCCTCTTCTTTCTTCTAACTTTCACACGCCCCCCCCCCCTAACCTCCCTACCCGCCGTCCCGCCCTGCCCTGTGTTAGGGTCTGGGGGTGGCGAGTAGGGGGTGACGGGTGTGTGGTCTCCCCTGCTCCTCCTCCTCCTTCGTCTCCCACTGCTGCAGCTGTCGCTGAGGGGGGTGGATGTGTAGGAACCTAGGGTTTAGGGTTTAAGGGGGGTGCTGTGGGAGTGGAGCTAGGGTTTTGAGGGAGGTGGATGTGTGTGAGCCTGTGGTTTAGGGTGTAAGGGGGGTGCTATGGGAGTGGAGCTAGGGTTTGAGCAGGAGGTGTGTGTCGAGAGGTGTGGGGCAGCTGGAGGAGGTTGGTTGAACGGAGGGTGTCGTCGTGTCGTCAGCAGCACTAGTATTCCGGGGCGCTGCTCCGGTAGCCCAGTCGTAGCCAGCTATGCCAGTCGCCCGTGGGTCCGTTGCTCGTCTGCCGCTAGTTTTAGCCGCGGAGCCAGTTACTCCAGTAGTCCGGAGCACTGTTCCGGTAGCTGCTGAGCCAGTGTGACTCCTGTAGCCCGTGTGTCAGCAGCTTCAGCCGTCGCCTCCTATCTCTTCTCCTCTTACAGTCTCGCCTCCTCCTGCTCACTTGCCCTTTGTGAATGACTCTAGCTTTGCTCGCTATTGTGAACTCGTGCTCTATGCCTGCTTGCTCATTGTGCTTATTACACCCCACTGGGGCTATGGGGGTGTGTCAGAATGTTATGTTTG
This sequence comes from Closterium sp. NIES-65, assembly GCA_948144175.1. Classification (NCBI taxonomy): domain Eukaryota; kingdom Viridiplantae; phylum Streptophyta; class Zygnematophyceae; order Desmidiales; family Closteriaceae; genus Closterium; species Closterium sp. NIES-65. The sequence goes on along the minus strand of CANXME010001052.1, from coordinate 3,892,310 downwards.
TCTAGCCTGCAGTGGGGTACTCAATAGTGAGTACAGCCCAACTTAGGGTTTCCTATATGTACTCAACTGCTTGCTAGTGAACTCCTCCCTTCTTCCTTCCTCGTTCAATTTTCACAATATGTTGTAGTTATTGGTAGGCTGTAGTGGGGTAGATTCTGTGGGGTAGATTCTGTGGGGTATAACCCCTTAGGGTTTTCCTACTTGTAAAACTCTCTCGATAGTTGAATCCATCCTTGCCTAAGTCTCGACAAGGGCAACAGTAGGCAGCGCGAGGGCTGCAGGACGGCGCGCGGAGCGCAGCACGTCACAAGGCAAGGCAGGGGAAGGCGCGCGCAGGACAACACGTGGGGTAGCGCGGTAACCGCAACGGTAGGTGGGCACGGAAAAAAAAAAAGACGGTCCTACGGACCTAGTTCTCTGAAACCATGTTAGAATCTAGTAGCAGGAATTAATTGACTAGATCAGGGTTTGGTACAAATATGAAACCCTAATACGGTTGTACCCCATATTGGCTACCCCACTACAGCCTACACATATATAACATGCATATAATTTGATATGTCGCCCTCGCTCACTCCTCTCCCACCCAATTTGTCCTCCCTTCCCGTCGCCCTCGTCGTCCTCGCGCTTGCCCCGAAATACTCTCTGGTCGCATTTGGTATTTCATCTCACATCACCCACCTCATCCCCCTCGCGCTCTCCTCGAAACGCCCTCCTGCCGCCCTTGCTCTCTCCCCTCCCGCCATCCTTCTCTTCACCATCGCGCTCTACCATTTCGCGATTTTGGTCACACATTTTTTCCCACGCGTCCTCGTTTCTGTCGCCCTATCCGTCTCGTATCTCGTCACCATGAAACTCCCTGTTGTTTTCCTCCTCTTGGGTTTCATATGTTACTGCAGATCGCAAGCCCATGACCAAGGTGGTCTTTGTGCGTAAATTGCACATACTGCTGTACCGGTCGAAATTTGCATGCCATGTGTGTGGGATTTGTGCGTCACAAACTTGCGACACATTTGCCCATACTTGCGACGATTGTGGTTTCGTAACATTTAGTGAAGGACTCGACCTGCGTCTGCAAAAACATTACAGAAAAACACTTCAACTTTCCAAAGTCACCTAGATTTTTAAAGTAGACCCAACTAGGGGGGGGGGGGGGTCACTATTTTAGCTGCTGGCTTCAAAGCTAACAAATTTCAATCGGCATTGCAGAGAATAAGTCCAAATAGACTTGTAATCACATATTAATCTCTTCAATTGGTGTATAATGCAATTGAATTCCATTTTATATAGGTTTCTGTATGCCTTAATCGTATGTCATTTAATTCAGTCACGAATGTGTTATCTGTTTTAGCGCAGTCTCCTTTACTACCAATTTCATGTAGAAGCTTATTCTTTCTCTGTTTACAAAGAATGTCAGGTTTTGAATCACTCCCTTTTGTGTTGGATGTAAAGGAGCTTAGCCCAGATTGGGTTCCGTGTTCTACGCTTTCAAACTTTTGGAGCGCCAGGATTCGTTCTGTACAACACACGTGGGGTCGACGTGTAAGATTAGAGTTTCTGGAGATTCTCAATAGCTGAGGTGGAGAGCTTCGGGGTTGCGAATTGCAAATGGATTCACAAGGAGCTGGTGTGGCCATCAGGCTGTCTGGCTATGCTGACATGTTTACAATTGGTTGGTCGTATTTGTCGGCCTTTTGGAATTTCGGTCTGACGTGACGAAGCAGGACTGGGCAGGATTGGTTTTGGGTCCACTCTCCGAGTCGTCTTGTGGCGGCTCCTTCAAATGCGCCAGCCAGAGAAGGAACTGGTCGTTCCAAGTAGCCACGGCCATTGGCGACGCGAGTGTTGGGTGTGGTGTCCCAGAGAGAAGTGATAGGGGTATCACGTGGCACACAGCCACTGGGTTCAAGTTCAACAGCCAGCTCATTTGCAGAACAGATAGCCGTCGATACAGATGCCCCCCAGTATCCACGCGCGTCACATTGCCTCGCTGGCTCTGAGGGTGAAAAACCATGTCTTACGTGTCATGGCAATTTCTCGGGGCGATCCATCCATGCGGTCCGATTTTCCGCACCCCGTGCGTGCGTGTCCTTCCCAAACATTTTCTGCTTGTCTCCCTCCCAATCACTCGACCCTCACTTGCTCAGCTGCCCAGCGCCCCCATGCTGTCCGTGGGCGTCAGTCATGCGAGGAAACATGCGACGGGCAGTCCCCGACAACCCTTCGGCAGCTTTGATATGACGAGATCATCCCAAGGAAGGCCTGCTAGCGCGAAGCGAAACGCACTGGTGCTGCTGTGATGATCTCCCTCCCTTTCGCCCAACTCCCTCATCTCAAGCAGAGTTCCAGTGAAAACAATGCTCGTCCCTGACCAGAACTGATGCTGTTCGGCTTATCCCAATCACCTCATCCCCGGTTCCCAATCAGCCAACAAGCTGATTCTACCTGGATTAATTGTCTTTTGTGAGAAACCGTAGTTAAATAGCTGGATCCGCGTCGTTCCTTCCTTGGTTCTTTACCTCCGCAAGCAGTGAGGTCAGCTGGCTTGCCATAAACCTTTCGGTGTCGGCAATGGAGAATTCTACGGCTAGTGCGGGGATGGAAGTCGGGAGTGGTTGCGATGTCGGCCCTTGTAGTCTTGCTTTCCAAATCTCGGCAGACAAGCCCCAAGCTCAGGGCTTTCGACACGGTACGCAAATGTGGTAACGTGGAAATTGTTTTTTGTTCTTCTTTCCCCCTCATTCCTCGTCGCTTTGAAATCCTCATGAATTAGGCCCTCCACGCGCGCTTTAATCCAATAACGTTGGCTGCTAGGACTCAATGTCCGTCTCCCGCACATCGTTAAACCTGCATTCTCTCTCTCTCTCTCTCTCTCTCTCTCTCTCTCTCTCTCTCTCTCTCTCTCTCTCTCTCTCTCTCTCTCTCTCTCTCTCTCTCTCTCTCTCTCTCTCTCTCTCTCTCTCTCTCTCCCTCTCTCTCCCTCCCTCTCTCCTTCTCTCTCTCCTTCTCTCTCACCCTCTCTCTCGTTCCTTGCTCGTTATTCAGCCGCTTCTGGTGAACCGGTGGGCTCTACGGAACCAACTCACCCTGCCTCTCACACCAACATCTTCACTGTGGGTGTTACTGCAACTACCTCTACCGTCTGTACAACCGGAGCTGAACATACAACGGAGGAACCGTCTCGCGAAGACGGGGAGAACAAGTCATGCTGCATGCAAGGCAGTGACAACAGCAGTGCGAAAGGCAGCGATAACGGCAGCGTGAAAGGCGGCGAGGGAGAGGAGCGCAGCGTGCGGAAAGGAGCAAGCGCCGCGACAGGAGGGGGGATCTGGGACCTGAATCCGTCTGATTGGAGCTGGAATAGTCGCAAGGGGAGGATATCAGGGATAGCGACAACTGAACGTATCTCGTCGAAACGAGACGCTTCGCGCGTTGCGCGTTCGCCGCCGCCTCCCCCGGAAGCTACCTGGCAGAAACAGCAGGCGCAGCCATCCGTTTCACGCGCTGATACGCGCCGTGAGCGAAATCCGTTACTAACATTGGATTTGCACGACGCGTCTGTCGAAGCAGCGGCAGCGACGGTTGCAGCAGCGACGGCGACGGCGGCGGCGGCTTCGGCGGCGGCGGGGGCGCCGACGGCGGTGAAACGCAGTCCGCAGAGCGAGCCGAGCGATCTAACTCATCAGGGGCAGTCGTCGCCGTCGCATGACACCAGCGTATCGCCCGCGAGCAACCCCAACGAGGCAGGCGCGGGGAAGCATGCGGCGGGCAAGGAGCGGCAACGGGAGCAACGGAGTGAGCCCCCGCAATGTGAGACTCCGCGGAGTGGCGCGGGAACAGGAGGTCCGCGACAGCAGCAGCAGAAGCAGCAGCAGCGTGGAAGGGCGCAGCGGAAGCGGAAGTCGCCTGAGGGGGAGGTGGAGCGGGACGGGAAGGTTCCTGCGGGGGAAGAGCCGCCGCGGCAAGCGCAGCGCGCATGGCAACAGGCGCAGATCTTACCCGCGTCAGGGAATTCAATCGGCGCGTGTGGTGACACGCGCATGCCACACGCCGGCGACCGTGAAATCAGCGCGGCTCACGAGGTGGGGGGCGTTGGGGTTCAGTGTGGTCCTGGCGGCGATAGGTGGTTTGCTCCCGGCGCGCCGTTGGTTTCGCCGCCACCACCACCTCCATTGTATGGATTTGATGCTGCTGCGCCGATGAGTATCACGGGACGGGCAGCACAGGACGCACTGTTTCAACAGCAGCAGCAGCGGCAGCAGCAGCAGCAGCAGCAGCAGCAGCATTTTCAGCAATTTCAGCAGCAGCATCACTTTCGCCAGCAGCAGCAGCAGCAGCAGCAGCAACAAGTTCTGCAGAGTATGGTAGCGGCAAGCATGCCTGCAGGCACGTCCTCCGCCGCAGTTGCCGCCGCTAGAGCCGCCGCCGCAGCCGTCGCCGGAGCTCGAGTCGCGAATGACTACTATTGCATTCCCGCAGACATGCCAGGCGCAGGCGGAGGGGGAGGGCGAGGCGGAGGGGGAGGGGGCGCGGGAGGCGGAGGGGGAGGGGGAGGAGGGTTCATAGGCGGCGCAGGAGCGGGAGGTATAGGCGCACCTGCATCGTTCCACGAGGCCTTCCTTCCGCCATACGCGCATTCCGTTCTGCCGCCGCCGCATGATCCGTCGCTGTTGTCACACGCCCACAACCCCCAGCACTGCTTCCCCCCGGCTCATCTCCCCTCTCTCCCTTGGCTTCCCCCCCCACCACACACTCCCTTCTACGCCCCTCTCTCGTCCCCTCTCGGCCCCGCTCTCCCCTCGCTTCCGCCTGTGGCGCACGCGCCAGATCTAGAGATGGGCGCGGCGGGTATGCGCGAGCAGACGCCGTTTCTTTATCCGCTCAGTGGCAATGGTAGCAGCGGTAGCAGCGGTGGCAGCGTGGGTATGTACTCTGCTGCTCCTCCGCGCATGCAGCACCCCAGCGCCCTCCCCGGGTTCATGCACATTCCTGCCATCCCGCCCTTCCCGTCTGCTGCTGCAGCAGCAGCGTTTCGCTGCGCTGTGCAATCCTCCGCCGTCCCCGCTTCCGCCCTGCCCGCTTCTGCCATCCCCAGTCAACAAGCAGTGTGGCAGCACCAGCACCAGCAGCAGCAGCAGCAGCAGGCGCAAACAGGCACGAGTGGACCACTGCCAACGAGCATAGCAGCCATGCCGCCTTTCCCGCAACCTCCCTTCCAGGCACAGCAGCAGCAGCCACAGCAGCAGCAGCAGACGAACCGACGATTGCACCATGTGCCCATTGCCCCTGCTGCACCCAAGCACTGTGCAGGCAAGGAGGGGGCGGGTGAAGCGGCAGCACTAGGAGGTGCCTCTGAAGCAGTTGATATTTCAGGCAGAGAGCAGACAGCTTCCGGGCGAGGTGCAGAGGGCGAGGAGGGTGCAGCAGAGGGTGGGGAGGGTGGAGAGCGGGAGAAGCAGGCGGAGTGTGCAGAGCAGACAGGGCGGGCAGAGTTAGCAGAGGGCGCGAAGGGCCCAGGGGTTGCTGAGGCTGCAGCGGGCGGTTTCGCAGCAGCAGGTGCTACAAACTCTGCAGCAGGCACTTTTGCACCACTGAGGCTGTGCCGTGGGAATGGGATGAGTGTGGGTGGTGGCAAGGCAAGAGGCAAGGCAGGAGGCAAGGGTACGGGCGCAGGGGAAAACAGATGGAGTGGGGGAGGCAGTAGCAGTGGTGGTGGTGCTGCTGCTATGGCACCAGCAGGTCCGGTTGGTGAAGGTTCTGGACGTGCTGCGGCTGCTGAAGCTGCTGAGCTGGCTGGGGTTGGTGGTTCCCCCTTCCCTGCTGCTAGCTTGCTGCCCTCGTCTCTCCCTCCATGGATGCTCCATTCCCGCCCCCCAATACCAGTAGTTCGGCAGGAGAAGCAGCACCATCAGCAGCAGCAGCAGCGCGAGCAGCAGCAGGTCGAGAAGGAGGATGAGAGGGAGGTGGAGGAGGAAAAGCAGGAGCCGCAGGAGCAGCGCAAATGTGAAAGGGATATGAAAGCAGGTGACGAACGGGAGCGTGATGCTGCCATATGCAGTGCACGTGCTTCCCCAGAAAAAGACAGTGACGCTGGTAACAGCGGTAGGCGTAGTGATGGTGGTAGCAGTGGTAATCGGGTAGAGACCGAGGGGCAGGGCACTCGTATCATGTGCCATGACCAGGCAAGGGACACATTGCCGCCTCCTGAGACTGCGTCCCTTCCTTCTCATGCAGCAAAGGCCAGTAGCGTCCAGCTACCCCCCTCGCTGCTCGGGCAAGAGTATCTGGACCTACCTTGCAGCTCATGCTTTGATCCTGCTGCTCTTTTCAGCAGCGGCAGCGGCAGCAATAGCAGGATGGCAGGGGATCAAGTGGCGGCTGCACTGGCTGCTGTGCTTTCGCATACGGTTGGGAGCATGATATGGAGTGGGGGGGTGTGGTGGGGGCTGGGTAAGCACGAGGAGGTGTGGAGATCTCCTGCTGCTTCCGCTTCTGCTGCAGCTGCTGCTGCTGCTGCCGCCATCGCTAGCATCTCCACTGCTGCTGCCTTTCCAGCTGCAGCTGCGGCCCCCTCTGCTGCTGGTTTCGCCGCTGCTGCTCTTTCCCCTGTAGAGACTAGTACGTTGCCTTAGTCTCCCGAGGTATTTTGTACCAACCTGTACCAACTCGAATTTGAGCCATGCAGCTGCTCTTCACAAGGTTCCTCAAGAACCTTCAGTAGACTCAAACAGCAGGAGCTGCTGTAGTTTTGTTAGGTGTATAATCAGCCGTTCTTATTATTAGATAGGAATCTTACCGTACTTGGCTCGTGTGCATACCTGGGGCCTTACATGTGTGTGTGTGTGTGTGTGTGTGTGTGTGTGTGTGTGTGTGTGTGTGTGTGTGTGTGTGTGTGTGTGTGTGTGTGTGTGCTCTTAAAGCTTCAGCATGCATTTGTGTATCTGTGTGAAGCGGATGAGGTGTGTGAAACCACTTGGTAATACCTACCACCTACAGATTCTGCTTTGAAATGTGCATTTTGATAAAGATAATGCAAAAAGGATATATGTGACAATGATGACACATGATGGTTATAAACCACACTGAATTCGTGCAATGCTCCGCTTATGGTACTCCAAAATTATATGCAATTACTTATGTTGTACACATGCAAGGCATGGTATGATGGACGTATCATAACCTAAATAACGCAAGTTAGTGGTTAGTAGTTCTGAGCAAGTATGCAGGCAAGACAGATAGGTACTGGAGGACTAGTAGTCCTGGCACTGCTGCTGCTGCTGCTGCTGCTGCTGCTGCTGCTAAGGACACAGCTGAACAAGCTGTACGGTCCACAGCGCCTCAGAAGAGTGGCTTCCATTGAACAGGCTGCAGCAACTTTTTGAGGCACCAGGACAGGCCTTTATCTGTACAGGCTGCATCAAGCTGCTGTCACGCACCCAGCCAGTAGGCCTTCGTGTGTGGGGTGAAGTGGGGCAGTTGGTGGGGAGGAGGAGGTGACAGGAGGTTTGATGTGCCTGGCTTGTTCCACAAATACCAAGTACCCTACACTTGGCTTCTTCTGCCTGCTTGCCCTCATTATGAGAGCACCTCTTGTGATGTCTGGCCCGCAAGAAGCGCTCTCAGCATGATGGAAAAGCTTCCATGGCCTCGTGTGCATGTATGGTGTGTATGGTGTGTATGGTGTGTATGGAGGTATTTCCAGCCTCATAGGCAGCTGGTTCCTCTGCTTGCCTTGGATCTGCTTCACTTGCTTGTCTCATCATCCCACACGCTGGTCAATGATTGCAACGGGGAGGGGCAAGCTCTGCCTTGAGAGCACAAGCATGGCTTGTTGCAGCCGCTGGTATCTCTCCTCCCTCCCCTCCACCACACCCTCCCCCTCTTCCTCTTTCCACTCTCCCTTCCCCCCCTGTCCCTTTCACCTCTCCCATATCCAACTCTCCGGTGTTTCTTCATGACTGAAATAATCACGAAAAGTACCATTCTGTGAACCTCCCTTCCAAAGTGGCCTCCCTGCTTCCGCCCCCAAATCCACCACCAATTCCGCCTTCAAACCCGCTGCTGTTCAACACATCACTAACACCACCTCCCCCCACTATATCCTTCACATCCCGCACACTCACACCCAGCGCACTCGCTCCCCCACCCCCGCCTCCGTCTGCTTCCCGCATACCCATACGCAAACTGGTCCAATATGAGCTTCCTATCACGCAATGCGTCGATGCGCTGAACGTGAACGCGCGGAACGGGACCCGCGCCGCGGCCCTCGCGCGCACGATGCCGTATATCGTGCTGTTGACGCGGTGGGAGAAGTCGCGGAGCAGGCGGAGCTGCAGAGCGGAGCAGGAGGAGAAGCGCGGAGAGCGCATGCAGCGGAGGAGCGGGTTGGAGTGGGTCTTGCTGCGCGGCGCGAGGGCGATGGCGACGGCCTTGTAGTCGAGGAGAGAATTGACGAGGAACATGGGCGTGCGCACGAAGTTGAGATTGTACTCCGGGAAGAAACACTTCCACGCCTCCTTGCTGCTGCTCAGGGCTGTCAGAGAAGGGGGGGCGGGGGGAGAAAGAAATGGGAAGGAAGGGGGAAGGGGAACAAAGGGGAAGGGGGGGAGGGGGAAGAGGTGGACGGACGGAGAAGGAAGGGTTTGGAGCGGGTTTTGCTGCAGAGATTGAGAGCAAGGGCGAGGGCGACGGCCTTGTAGTCGAGGAGAGAGTTGACGAGGAACATGGGCGTGCGCACGAAGTTGAGATTGTACTCCGGGAAGAAACACTTCCACGCCTCATTGCTGCTGCTCAGTGCTGATAGGGGGGGGGGGGGGGAGGAGGGGAGAGGAGGGGGGAGGAGGGGGGAGGAGGGGGAAAAGAAGGGGAAGAGGCCTAGTTGAGGAGGAGAATGGCTGGAGTTTTAGGGCGCGAGGATGACTGTTGTGGCAAGAGAGCAGCTCCAAACTCAAAGCGGAGTAGCCGATCCAGAGGATGACCAATGTGGCAAGAGAGCAGCTAGTGGGATGGGAGAAGGCAGAAACCATGGAGACCGCCTACAGGAAGGTGTGTTCTGGGTTGATACGGGTTACTCCGGGCTGCTCTCAGCATTGGTTAGTCGCAGCTTACATTGCTTGCACGAGTAGCTGATGCCGGCGCGGTTGATGTTCTGAGCGGCCGCCATGCGCTGCACCTTGCGCCGCAGCGAGCGCTGCCCGTAGTAGTCCACCACGTCTGGCGAGGCGTAGGGGGTGGGGAGGAGGGGGAGTGGAGGTGTAGGGGAGGGGGAAGAGGAAAAAGGGAGTGGGACTTGGTGTGCGCTGCACCTTGTGTTGCAGCGAGCTCTGGGGGTAATAGTCCACCACGTCTGGCGAGGAGGGGGGGAGTGGGACTTTTAGTGTGGAAGCGGAGGCAGGCACTGAGGCCTGACTAAGTTTGCTGCTCGCTGAGGAATTATGTCACAAGACCAGTTGGGACTTGGTGTGGAAGCGGAGGCAGACACTGAGGTGAGCAGATGAGCCCTCTCTGTGCCTGTGCCTGTGCCTGTGTGTGTGTGTGTGGCACTGGATTTCTCATCCATAGAATCCAGAGGAGGAACAGAATCTATGCCTCCTGCACACACCTCCCGTACACACCTCCTGCACACACCTCCCGTACACACCTCCTGCACACACCTCCCGTACACACCTCCTGCACACACCTCCCGTACACACCTCCTGCACACACCTCCCGTACACACCTCCTGCACACACCTCCCGTACACACCTCCTGCACACACCTCCCGTACACACCTCCTGCACACACCTCCCGTACACACCTCCTGCACACACCTCCCGTACACACCTCCTGCACACACCTCCCGTACACACCTCCTGCACACACCTCCCGTACACACCTCCTGCACACACCTCCCGTACACACCTCCTGCACACACCTCCCGTACACACCTCCTGCACACACCCCACAGACACCTGGTAAGAACAATGCGCGCACCTGGGAAGACCCCTGCGTCCATGAAGCACTTGGTGCGGATGCGGATGCGGATGCGGATGCACCACACGGCTCGCACAGACAGAAGAGAACTCTCAAATGTCACTCGCGCACACACCTGGGAAGACCCCTGCGTCCATGAAGCACTTGGTGCGGATGCGGATGCGGATGCGGATGCACCACACGGCTCGCACAGACAGAAGAGAACTCTCAAATGTCACTCGCGCACACACCTGGGAAGACCCCTGCGTCCATGAAGCACTTGGTGCGGATGCGGTAGCGGGCGAGCCACGCAGCAATGGGGTCGCAGACCATAGACACCGCCACCGCCCCCGCACTGCACCCGCCCACCAGCGCGTCTGTCCCCTGACTCATGCCCCGCCGCACCAGCAGGTCTGATTGGGAGTGGGAGGGGGTGGGGTGGGTTAGAAGGAGTGGGGTTCCGGAATGAGCCACGCAGCAATGGGGTCGCACACCATAGACACCGCCACCGCCCCCGCACTGCACCCGCCCACCAGCGCGTCTGTCCCCTGATTCATGCCCCTCCGTGCCAGCAGGTCTGCACGGGTGGGGGAGTGGTGGGAGTGCGAGGAAGGGTGTGGGAGTGCGAGGGAGTGTGGTTGAGTAAAGAGGGTGAGGAAGCGGGAAGGAGAGAGCGCTGCGGCAACTCTTGGGAATGAATTCTCAAGAGCGGCTGCTAGAGAGCCATGCTGCCATGCCATGCAGTGATGGGGTCGCAGGCCATAGACACCACCACTGCCACCGCCACCGCCACCGCCACCGCCACCGCCACCGCCACCGCCCTGGAGCCATGCACTGTACTGCACCCACTCACTGGACTATACACTGGTGCGCGTCTGTTCCCTGCGCCATCTCCCCCCGCACCAGCAGGTCTGCGCGGGGAGAGGGAGTGAGTGGTTGGGGGTGGGGGTGACTGGGTGAGGATGGGTGAGTGGGGGTGGGTCACGAGGAGGTAGGTGTGTGGGCAGGTTCTGAGACGGCTCAAACCTTTCCTTCAACACTCTCCTCGCCTCTCACCTTGCATAGCAGCTTGCAGGTTCCAGTGCCCCATGTAGAGAAGAGAAGAGCAGGAGAGTGAAACAGGCGGTTCTTTCAGCCGTCCTCCTCCCCCCTTCTCTCTCTCTCTCCTTGCGTAGCAGCCTGCAGGTTCCACTGCCCCATGTAAAACAGCGTGAGAGTAACACTTGGGTGGTTCCTTCAGTGTTACCCCTCCGCCCCTCCGCCCCTCAGCCCTCACCTTGCATAGCAGCCTGCAGGTTCCAGTGCCCCATGTAAAACAGCGTCTGCGGATCACCCGAGCCTCCTGCCTCCGCCGCCTCTGCCCCTCCCACCGCAGCAGCAGCAGCAGCACGGCTGCTCCCCCGGTTGCTGGGAGCGTGTGCCTTGGCGGGGCGGCCGAAGGCAGAGCCGGCAAAGGAGGCGCCGTCGCAGTACTTGAGGAGAACGAAGTTCCAGTTGTAGAACACCGGGTTCACTCTGCTCTCTGTGCTCGCTACCCCTCCAAAGTTGAGCGCCTGGGGAAGGGGGAGAGGGTTGGGGGTGGCGGGGGCGGTGAGGTTATACGGGTTGGGGGGTTGGGGTGGGGTGTTAGTTGCTGGTGAGAGGAGAAACGCAAGGGTTGATTCCCGAGGCTGGATTGTGTGGAGGGAGAGAGGAGGCAGCACGGGGTGAAACGGAAAGGCGGAGAGAGCCGGCAAAGGAGGCGCCGTCGCAGTACTTGAGGAGAACGAAGTTCCAGTTGTAGAACACCGGGTTCACCCGGCTCTCGGTGCTCGCTACCCCTCCAAAGTTGAGCGCCTGGGGAAGGGGAAGTGGGCGTGGTGATGAAAGGTTTGGCGGTTGGGAAGGAGGAGGGAGGGGGGGGGGGTAGTGATTGGGATTGGGTGCTTGTTGTTGGGGGACGAGAAACGCAAGGGCTGGTTCTGAGGGCTGGTTCTTGAGGGCTGGATTGCGCAGGAGACTGTGTGAAGACAGTGTGTTTCCAGGGCTCACATTGTTAAAGACCGAGGGCGGGCTGAAACGACTATGTGTGGAAAGGACTGCTTTTGAGTCAACTGAATGAATAATTCATGAATTACTGCCATTGCCAGAGGACAACGCCATTGCCAGAGGACAACGCCATTGCCAGAGGACAACGCCATTGCCAGCATGGGTGCGAGGCAACTGTTGAGTCTCACTCACATTAGTCGACTCAAAAGGCACGCGCGCGGGTGCGGCGAGGCTCACATTCGTTGAGGCCCATTGCCTGCCTGGAGCTCCCCAGAGGTCCCTTGGCCCGTGCGTCTTTTGAGTCGATTTTTGAGACTAATTCTGAGACTAATTCTGAGACTAATTTTGGGTCGACTGAAAGGGCAGGGCAGGGGTGCGGCGAGGCTCACATTAGTTGACGCCCATTGCCTGGAGCTCCCCAGAGGTCCCTTGGCCCGTGCGGTGCACTGCTTGGGGTTGAAACACCACCCCCCGCCCTGCTCTCCGTGTGAACCACGAATGGGATGCCGTGCGGATGGAGGGAGGCGCGGGGAGGGCAGGCACGGGAAGGGCAGGCGCGGGGAGGGGAGGTGCGGGGAGGGGAGGTGCGGGGAGGGAAGGTGCGGGGAGGGGAGGTGCGGGGAGGGGAGGTGCGGAGAGGGAAGGTGCGGGGAGGGGAGGTGCAGGGAGGGAACGTGCGGGGAGGGAAGGTGCGGGGAGGGGAGGTGCGGGGAGGGGAGTTGCGCGTGCGAGAGACAGACAGATGGCAAGGTGGTCAGTCAGGGAGCTTTTGAGTCGACTCAAAAGCAGACAGATGGCAAGCCAGTCAGACAGATGGCAAGCCAGTCAGACAGATGGCAAGCCAGTCAGACAGATGGCAAGCCAGTCAGACAGATGGCAAGCCAGTCAGACAGGGAGCGCCTCAAAACGGCATTTCACACATGGGAGTCATGGAAAAGAGCGTATAGCACACCCTTGCGCACAGCTCAAGGCGGATAGGCTTATCGAGACGTCTCGAGAATCAGGTGAAGGCAGATGGGCGCACCTCTAGGAAGAGAATCCATTTCTTGGCTCCTGATCCGTATCCTCTGCGGAGGTAGTAGCCTGCAGCACTGCCGTGAGACACGCGGGTTGAGACAGTGAGAGGGGAGCGGAGAGGAGAAGATGCAATGTAACAAAGCGAGAAAGCCACAGGGAGCAACAAAGAGGATTCTTAGAGAGACCAAGCGTGACTAAGTTTTGAGGCGCCTCAAAATTAGAGAGACCAAGCGTGACTGAGAATGTGGAGAGAAGCAGAAAGGACAGCGCGGCACCACAGCTTCCATTTCAAAACTCTCCAACCCCCTCTGATTCTCCCCCTCCCCCTCCCTGTCACCCTCTTCCAGCCTTGATCCTCACCTGCCTCTCTCCCTGTCTCGCTTTCCCCTTTCCCCTTCCTCACCTGCCGTCCAAACATCTCGCTCTAGACTTGTTCCGAGGCAGCAGGTACAGCTGAGCCACACTCTCTCCGCCTGAAGCCTCCCCCCAACCGGATTTTGAGGCGCCTCAAATTCAGACCTGCCTCAAATTCAGACCCGCCTCAAATTCAGACCCGCCTCAAATTTTCAACTGCCGTCCAGGCATCTCGCCTTGCTCACCTGCCTTCCACATATCTCCTTTCCTCACCTGCCTTCCACATATCTCCTTTCCTCACCTGCCTTCCACATATCTCCTTTCCTCACCTGCCTTCCACATATCTCCTTTCCTCACCTGCCTTCCACATATCTCCTTTCCTCACCTGCCTTCCACATATCTCCTTTCCTCATCTGCCTTCCACATATCTCCTTTCCTCACCTGCCTTCCACATATCTCCTTTCCTCACCTGCCTTCCACATATCTCCTTTCCTCACCTGCCTTCCACATATCTCCTTTCCTCACCTGCCTTCCACATATCTCCTTTCCTCACCTGCCTTCCACATATCTCCTTTCCTCACCTGCCTTCCACATATCTCCTTTCCTCACCTGCCTTCCACATATCTCCTTTCCTCACCTGCCTTCCACATATCTCCTTTCCTCACCTGCCTTCCACATATCTCCTTTCCTCACCTGCCTTCCACATATCTCCTTTCCTCACCTGCCTTCCACATATCTCCTTTCCTCACCTGCCTTCCACATATCTCCTTTCCTCACCTGCCTTCCACATATCTCCTTTCCTCACCTGCCTTCCACATATCTCCTTTCCTCACCTGCCTTCCACATATCTCCTTTCCTCACCTGCCTTCCACATATCTCCTTTCCTCACCTGCCTTCCACATATCTCCTTTCCTCACCTGCCTTCCACATATCTCCTTTCCTCACCTGCCTTCCACATATCTCCTTTCCTCACCTGCCTTCCACATATCTCCTTTCCTCACCTGCCTTCCACATATCTCCTTTCCTCACCTGCCTTCCACATATCTCCTTTCCTCACCTGCCTTCCACATATCTCCTTTCCTCACCTGCCTTCCACATATCTCCTTTCCTCACCTGCCTTCCACATATCCCCTTTCCTCACCTGCCTTCCACATATCTCCTTTCCTCACCTGCCTTCCACATATCTCCTTTCCTCACCTGCCTTCCACATATCTCCTTTCCTCACCTGCCTTCCACATATCTCCTTTCCTCACCTGCCTTCCACATATCTCCTTTCCTCACCTGCCTTCCACATATCTCCTTTCTTCACCTGCCTTCCACATATCTCCTTTCCTCACCTGCCTTCCACATATCTCCCTTCCTCACCTGCCTTCCACATATCTCCCTTCCTCACCTGCCTTCCACATATCTCCCTTCCTCACCTGCCTTCCACATATCTCCCTTCCTCACCTGCCGTCCAAACATCTCGCCCGTGACTCGTTTCGAGGCAGCAGGTACAGCTGAGCCACACTCTCTCCGCCTGAAGCCTCCCCCCAACCTCCACCCCCTCCACCTCCACTCCCTCCCGACCCCCCACCGCCGCCCACTCCTCTCCCTCCACCACTCCCGCTGCTGCTGCTGCTCTTCCCCCTGTCCCCCGTCACAGGGGGCTTAGGTGCTTTGTTGTGGAAACCAGGGGTTGCAGGGGCGGTAGGAGCGGGGACTGAGATTCTAGACGGAGTGTGCTTCAACTGGGAGTGATAATCGGAATTGCTATTGCTCCCACCACCGCTGCTGCTGCTGCTGCCCTGTCTTCCCTTGAACCCCGACTGACGGTCAGTGGCAGGGGAAGGAGAAGAGGGGGAGGAAGGGGAGGAGGGAGAGGTGGAGGGCCACATGTGGGAGGGGAGAGAAGGGGAGGAGGACCGAGACGAAGGGGAAGGTGACCCTCGGCCAGACTTCATGCGGCTGTTGCTGCTGGTTCTGGGAGGGGGGGATGAGGAGGAGGAAGGAGAGGAGGAGGGGCCATGCCTGCTGTTGCTGCTGCTGCTGCTGCTGCTGCTGCTGCTGGGCTGAGGCGTGAAGGTGGCTCGAAGACCCAACGATTCCGTGGAGAGTGGGACGAGGGAGTGGCTGCTGCTGTGGTGGTTAGAAGCAGCATCTCCAGCACCTGCAGCATCTCCAGAGGCGTGGTTGTAGTAGTCAGAATCGTCAGAATCGTCAGAAGAGTCAGAAGAGTCGTCATAGCTGCTGCTGGTTTGCAGGTAGTCAATGGCGTTGATGCTGCCATCGTCGCGTTCCCCTTCACTTTCGCTGTAATCTCCAGCCTCGCCCGTGTAATCCTCACTGTCGTCGCCGCCGCCGCCGCCGCCGCTGCTGCTGCCGCTGCCGCTGCCGCTGCTGCTGCTGCTGCCGCTGCCGCTGCCGCTGCTGCTGCCGCCACCATGGGTGTCACCACCCTTGCCGTCAGGCCGATTTTGAGACTTCTCAAGAGCTCCATACTCGCTGCTGCTGCCTGTAACGCTGCTAGCAGCACTGTCAGAATCATTGTCTGCCCCTGCGCCAGCAGCAATGGTATCAGAGCCGGTACCATCTAGAGGTTGGGAATCGTCTCCGTCCAGATTGAACCCCATATAACAATCATCATCACTGGCATTGTCTTCAGTACCATCATCATTGCTGTAGCTTTCATCGTTACCATCATCGCTACCATCATCGCTACCATCATCGTTACCATCATCGTTACCATCATCATTACCATCATTGCTACCATCATCGCTACCATCATCGTTACCATCATCGTTACCATCATCGTTACCGTCATCACTACCATCATCGTTACCATCATCACTACCATCATCATCACTCCCATCACCACCAGCAACACTACCCCCAGTCACATCCACCCCTCCATCTTCAGAGCTGCTCCAGTCAGATCCGCCATGGTCACTTGCATCACCATCAGAATCAGCATCAGCATCAGCATCACCATCACCACCACCACCACCAGCACCAGCATCAAACCTCTGAGCATCACTTTTGCTATAGTCAACCGACGCCTCTTGCACACCCAGCTTACTCCCCTTACTCCCATCATCCCCCTCTCCCGCCCCATCTCCTCCGCCGTCCTTGCCCCCTTCCGCTCCCCCGTCAGAATACCCCTCCAGCACTTTCCCCCCATAACTCCCCCCGGCGTCGAGCAACGACTGCCACCAGAGATTGGGTGGGGAAGACACTGGACTTTTCACCACTGGACTTGCAGCATTCACGCTGTCACCACCGTTACTGCCCCCCTCATTGCCCCCTTCCCTTCCCCCCTCATTGCCCCCTTCCCTGCCTGACTCATCGCCCCCATTAGTGGCTGCGTCACTGGTCCCATCGCTGACCAAATCACTATAATCACCATCGATGTCATATCCGCCCACATCCCCTGCTTCGTCCGAGCCAGAGTCAGCACCACCAGTCGCCCCATCTTCAACACCACCATCAGCACCATTAGCACTACCACCATCACCAGTATCATCAACAGCAGCAGCAATAGCGACGCCGTTCCCGCCCCTCCAAACGCTGCTGCCACTGCTGCCAGTGCTGTTGCTGGCGCTGCTGCTGCTGTCAGGACCAGCAGCAGTACCAAGCTTGACGCTGTACGTCCCAGCATTGGCCGTCGGTACGCTTTGCCTCCTCCTAAACGTCGACCCGCCCTCTCCTCCGTTCCCCACGCTAGAATCACTCCCGCTCTCCCACCGCTCTCCACCTCTGCTGCTGCCATGCGTGGTGGAAAGGCCTTGAGTGAAGCTGGTGGTTGGGTGGGAGGAGCCGCTGCTGTTGCTGCTGCCGCCATTGCTGCTGCTACCGCTGTTCTTCAGGTTGACTTTGAAGCCTGTGCCCTTGATAGTGGAACTTGTAGTGCTGCTGCTACTGCTGCTGCTGCTGTTGCTGTTATTACTGGTGGTATTACTGCTGGTGGTGCTGCTGCTATTGCTGGTTGCACTACCACTGCTGCTGGTTCCGCTACTGGTGCCATTACTGCTGCTGTTGCTGCTGCTGGTGTTGTTTCGTCGTGTCATCGCTCGGGCTCCAGAAGAATTACTGCCTCCACTACCACTGCTGCCGCTGCTGTTGCTGCTGCTGTTACTGGTATTACTGGTGGCATTATTACTGCTGCTGCTTCCGCGGCTGCTGTTACTGGTGGTATTGCTACCGCTGCTGCTGCCGCTACCAGTGCTATTACTGCTGCTGTTGCTGCTGCTGCTGGCACTGCCGCCGTTGCTACTGCTGGTGTTGTTTCGATGCGTCATCGCTCGAGTACCAGAAGAGTTACAGCCGCCACTACCACTGCCGCCGCCGCCGCCGCTGCTGCTGCTGCTGCTGCTGCTGCAGCTGCTGCTGTTACTGCTGCCAGTGCTACTGCCATTCAACCGCGGACTTATAGGTCGCTTGGCAACAGGAGCTATCGAGTTGCTATCGCTTCTCCCACTACCAGTACTGTTACCGTCGCCGTTACCACCGTTACCGCTACCGCTACTGTTGCTGCCACTGGTGTTGCTACCAGCTTTCCATTTGAAAACATTGCCAGCAGCAGGTGAAGAAGGGGGAGTGCTTTTCGAGCTTCCACTCCCACCGCTCCCACTAGCGCCCGTGCCACTTCCACTACCACCGCTCTTCGCGCCGCCGCCGCCGCTGTTCGCACCGCCGCTGCTGCTGTTCGCGCCGCTGCTTCCGCTCCCGTTACTGCTCCCACCGCTTCCGCTAGGCGGAGGGCGGCGCGTCATGGAAGTCAGGGGCGGGGAAGGCGGCGGGGATCGCGACTTGGCGGTCTGACCGCCGTCACTGCCGCTGATGGTAGTATTCTTAGTGCCGCTACCAGAGTTGCTGGAGCTACTATTAGTAGTATTACTGCCGTTCCGGTCCTTAAAGCCCGACTCGGATGAGCGCAGCGATGTTGGTGTGCTACGGCTTGATCCGCCCCCGCTGCCCCCGCTGCCGCTGTTGCTGCTGCTGCTGTTGCTGCTGCTGCTGCCGCTGCCACCGCCGCTGCCGCTGCCCCTGCCGCCGCCGCTGCTGCTGCTGCTGCTTCCGCTTCCGCTTCCGCTACCGCTACTGCTGCTCTTACTCGCGGAGCTGTTGCTGCCACTGGTATTAGTGCTGGCATCGCCGCTACTTCCGGTGGTATTAGAACCGGCGCGCACCTTAAACCCCCCCCATGACAGCACGGTAGCAGCGGACGGTGAGGCGGTCCGTGGAGCGGAAGGGGGAGGAGACTTCGGCGGAGGGGAAGAGGCGGGCGATTTCGGCGGAGGGGAAGAGGGGGGCGACTTCGGCGGCGGGGAAGGGGGCGGAGACTTCGGCGGAGGCGGAGGCGAGTTAGGCGGAGGGGAAGCTAGCTTTGGCGGAAGAGAGAACGACTTGGAGGGGGGCGCATTAGCGGGGGGAGAGCGCGAAGGTAACGGTAGCAATGGGAGCGGTTTGGCGGAAAGTGAGGGGGGGGCCGACGTTGGCGGAGAAAGGCTCGGGGGAGACTCCGCCTGTTTTCCCCCCACTTCCCCTCCTCCACCGTCGCCCCCAGTGCTGCCATCGCTACCAGAATCGCCGCCTTTTGCGGTGGCTGCGTCACCACTGCTATCACCACCGACGTCCAGGTCTCCGTAATCACCTGTTCCGCCATCCCCGCCGTGATCCCCGGCAGGGCTTGAAGCCTTGTCTGCGCCTCCCTCTCCGCCATCCCCGCCGTCATCCCCGCCGTCATCCCCGCCGCCATCCGCGCCACTATCGCCGCCGCTACCCGCGGTCCCGTCTTCCTCCTGCTGGTTCTCTCCGTCGCCGTATTCGTCGCTGCCGTTTTCTACCGCGAGGTCTGGTCGCAGCTTGAACGGCGACCCCTCACGAACAGGCACGCCGTCCTGCGACAAGCCATGCGACGTTGTGCGACTGTCACCTGTCGCCGACGGGGTGGCAGCGACTTTGACCGCCCTGGTGCTGATGCTACTACCAGGCAGCTCGTTGGTGCTATCGTCTGTGGAATATTCGTCGAGGTAAGCGTTGGCCCGGTTACCGTTTTGGTAAGAGTTGACTTGGTTGACTGCAGATGAAGGCGTTGACTCGGAATCGAGCAGCCCAAACTCGCTGAAACACGTGGCGGGCCGCAGGTTCCACGTCAGCAAGCACACAACCACGAAGGCAACCAGGCTTTGTCGAAACGTCGCGATTGGGTTGTGCGAAGACGAGTGACTAGTTCGCGCTTCGGGGCGCCTAGGTCTGGTAGTTAAGCTGGTAAGTTGTACTAAAAGGTACTCTGAGCTCTCCCTCCTTTGCAGACCGAGGACTCTCATTGTGGTTCTAAGCTAAGTCAAATAGACGCTCATGCTTGATAGTCCGAAAATACCATGTACACTATCCGTGTGATTAAGTTCTGGAAGACTGTGACACTAAAATGTAAATCAGTACAGCTGGGGCTGCTTGCCAGTCTGGCACACAAAGAGCGGAAAGGTCGGCAAGCGCGAAAGAGCCACAGTTGAGAGGCACACTGCTGCGAGTGTGTCTCCTTGACCTCTGGAAAGGAAATAGCGTTCTAGGCTTCTCGCCCATGGGCAATCTTTGGCCTCTCGCTCTGATAATTTTTCTCTTGCAGGCTTGGCTTGGATTGGACTGCAAGCACGTGTGCAGTCATTGGGAAGGCTCAGGCGACTTCAGCGACGTGTGGACGAAACACTTCGATCGTACGGTTTCCAGGGCAGCCGAAGGATTACGACAAAACCAGGGTTACAATTAGGTGTTTTGCGAAACTGGGTTGACGCGACTCGAAAAGCCGTGGGGAATGCATCAAGTCCACGGCACCACCCACCACAAATTGCGTGCGGCGAATCGCGGTCTAACGGGAGGGAAATATTTGAATTTGAGTTTAGGTTTGGTTGATGGTGTGCCGCACTTTCCCGCGCATACTGCCCGTTTCTGCGACCTCGGTTCGTCCGAGTGACGACGTGCACCTGTGTGAAGTCACGACTCCTCGTTATTGTTGACATCTGTAACTCCGGAACAAGGAATTCTTCGCTCGTTGAGGCGAGCACCTATAAACAATATACAGTAAAGGATTTCATGACATCAGAATTCCAAGGTCATGGAATAACCATGAATGTTCCACGGAGGCTTAAAAAACCCTGCTGAACTTCCAGCAACGAGATCCTAGTTTCTGGCCCCAAGTCCACCATTGGTGCTCTTGATTGAACTGATCTACCATCAGTTCTGCGATCAAACTCAAGACTCCTACCACGAGGGCAGAGCTTCGGTGTGAGGCGAAGAGAGGGAGCATTTGGAGAGTTGAGGTGCAGTGAACCGTCACTGAACCTTACACTAAGCGACGAAGGCTCCAGTGGCAAACTGAGAGAGAGCAAATTGCTAAATGGTTCATGGAATGCTGGATTTTGAAGGCTGCAAGGACAGGGCAAAAAAGGAACAGAGAGGGCAGTAAACAAACAGCACATATTCCTTGTTAGTGTTTTACTTTAATCGACAAGCAAAACGCAGCGTGAGTACTTACCTTTCATTGAAGTCACGTTCGGACACATGTGCCTTGACATGCACTGGGAACTTGTGGCATAAGAAACTGCACACACAAGGCACAGACAAAGATTGGTGGTGAGTCTATCACAGGAAAAAACTAGAAAAGCCTGCTTATTCCACAGTCTTAACTCCAGAGACTCAATGTACACAAGCAGGTCAACACAGAAAGACATGAGATTCCCGGTTGCTTGATGTGAGTCAGCTGCTGACCCCCATCCATCAATGCCAGCATACCTGCCTGACTGTGCTTGGCCCCTGGCGTCCACTGCAATGTTAGCTGCTGCCACGTGCGCTGACGTCAGCCTCACGCCCTGTCAAGTCAAGCCACGTGATCAGAAGTTTATGGCAAAGGATGACACAGGCAATCCATGGTCAGGATCAGGATCAGGATAAGGATCAGGATTCCATCCATCATGAATGAACGTGCACAGGATACTCTTGCTCAAAGGTCTCCAGCACAAGTTAGCTGCTGCTGTGCAGACAGAGCAGGCAGAAGTTCCGTTAACGTAGTGCGAGGAGGAGGATTTCGGATGGCAGAAAGTCAAGAAGGACCGGTAGCAGCAAAAGGCCACAAGATCGCAAACAACGAGCCGGCGATGCAAAGGGAATGTCAAAGAATGGAGGATGGCACTGTGGCACATAGGCGAGCGCACCCACCTTGTACACTGCCCCTCGTGCAGACAGCGTGACTGCAGCGATTCGCCCTGAAAGGAGCTCCCGATTGGACCCCGCTACAGTCACGCTCAGGTCCTCGCATGACTCCAGCTGAAAGATGGGTGCATCGGACGGAAAGGGGCGGGGGGAAGGGGGGACGGGGTGGGGGGGAGGGGGGACGGGGTGGGGGTGAGGGGGGTTGACGGGCGCATGTCGGGGGAAGAATACAGGAGACGAGCTGTGAAACGCTGCAGACTTGGAATGAGGGTAAGGAAATGGATGGATGGGTAGGGGAATGGGGTTGAATGCCACGTGGACTGTGGCATGGGGGGATCTTGTTGACAGCTGGACAATAGATGAGAGTATTGAACTGGCTTCCATGTGCGTGGGATGAGTAGTTGAGAAATTGTGCCCAGAAACGGATCATAGCTCCGCACGACGCTCTATTGGTGCAGAGGAATACGTGCAAAGAGGCGCGAACCTGGGATAGAAGAAAAAGCTTCACAACTTGCGACAGGGCTGTGCCTACGAAGCTCGCGTTCCCTTCCGCCGTCTCCCCCGCCTCCCCTCGTTGAACGCCCCCCCCCATGCCGTTACCCGCGCTCCGCATGCCGCCATCTGCGCTCTCTCTCCCGCCCGCATGAGTCCGCCATTGCATGGAGCGGCGCAGCGCGGTTGGAGGCGGCGATCGCAGACCGTGACGCGGAGAGAAACCAGTTATGTCTCTTCTCAGAGCGTTCGAGAAATGCAGCGGTGCGCGAGGGGACTCGGACCGCGCTGGCGTCGACGGCGCGGTCAGCGCTCGCGACGTCGTCAAGCGATCTCGCACAGCCGTCGGCGACAGGCGATAATACCCTGCGACTCTCCCGCTGCCCCCGCTGTGAGGACCGGCAGCGCAGAGGGCGGAGGTGACGGCGGAGGTGTTTGGGAATGAGCGGCGTCGGAATAGACGGGGCTGACTGCGGCTGGATGAAGGAGGCAGCGTGAGACGGGAGCGAGGGGCCCCAGTTAGAACCGTGGAAAAGGGTTGCGGAAAAAGGGAAATACTTGGGTGCGAGTGTGGACCCGTCGGGGCAGCAGAAACGCCTGCCATGGACAAGGCGTTCGAGACCGAAGCTGTCGGCGAACGGCGAGGAACAGGAACGATGGTAGAGGCACCCTGATTGACGAATGAGGAAGCATGATCGAATTAAGTTAGACCTAGATAAGACGTAGAGTGGCATTACCTTACGTAGCCTGTGGTGGAAGATTGATGGGCAAACAACAGAGAATTATGGTAAATAATATGCATTGTTTACTAGGCAAGATATCTTATATTCTAAACTCTAACTTTTCCCATTCTCGTCCCAACCATATTTTTTTCATTCATATCAGGAAACCCTCTAGCTCTGGACCGTAACGTTGGTGCTCAGTTAGGCAAGTGCAGCTGATCTTAGCGAGGAATTTGTGGATTTCGAGTGGGTGGTGTGGGTTCCTACTGCACCACGAATGCAACATGGGGGTGTTGGTGCGGTGCGATTGCCCCTCCTGCACACACACACCACCCCTCGCGCGGCCTGCCTTCTCCCATCAGCTTCGGTCTATACACCCTCATTCTCGTTAGGCTGGCATATGTTATACTGACCATCACGCTTAGTGTAGCCGCAGCGGACCAAAGAAGGTCCTATCACATGCGTTATACTGACAGTTTGACCCAGGGCGTTTAGTCAAGGTTCTATACGTTCTAAAATGGTAATGCTGTTTTCTAAACGGTTAAGACAGTTATTCAGCGTTAACGGAATTTTACGGCCCGAGTCTGGTTTCGTCGCCTCGTGCGACTTGGCCCGCAACCGAGTTATCTCACCAGCCCGCTACGTCCAAACACTGTAGCCACTGCTTCCGTCGGTGAGAAGACTGAGAATAAGGGTGTATTAGGTTGGGCCGGGCGGCGGGTGGGAAATCAAGGGAAGACACAGAGTAACTCGCTTTCACACCAGGGTCTGAACTACCTTCAAAAACCCCAAACTGAAGGTTATCTGAAAACAAATCCACCAAATTTCAGCCGCAGCCGGAAGCAATACACAGCCGAGACGGGATGAATAAAGTAGCATACCCTGAAAAAGAGATTCTGCCAGCCACCACCAGCTCCCCCACAGCGAAGTTCAATGGTGGCGAACCAAGGGGCTTTGTCAATGTCTGCACTGAAATCATCACATGCAATGCAGCCCACCTGCCAGACAAGCGGCTTGTTGGTCCTGAGATACTGTAAAGTACAGTACACTGTGACTACGCATGGTGTAGGTCAACGCAGAATGTTGCTGCCCGCCGCATTTGACAACGCTCCACTCCACGGTTTCGAAGGAACGCTGCTTCAATCTGCCCATGGCAGTCAAGATGCAATAGAAAAAGTGCAATTTACAACAACATTTACTACTGGATTCTCCAGTCTGCTCTTTCCTGAAGACAATTCTTCATTCCCTCCGCTAGAATGGATTGTTCATCCACGACTTGATGGTGCATTCATGGCTCGTGTCAATTTCCCGGTCATTCGCAATATTTTGGTAATCCGATCTTAAGCGCTCATGTTGAGGTGCTGGCTTGGTGTGAGGCGCACACTCACAGGACCTTAC
Organism: Closterium sp. NIES-65; assembly: GCA_948144175.1. Lineage (NCBI taxonomy): Eukaryota > Viridiplantae > Streptophyta > Zygnematophyceae > Desmidiales > Closteriaceae > Closterium > Closterium sp. NIES-65. Next base: position 3,868,161 of record CANXME010001052.1, on the reverse strand, counting down.
CTTGTTTACATGGCTCGAGAGTGTACAGTCGGTGCCCATTTCAAGAACACCAGGTAGGCGGGCGACATGTGCGCGAAACGTGTTTGAGTGTAAGGAAAATCTCTTTTTCCTTACTTCGCGTCCCTGCTCAACGCATACATCAGTGTAGCACCATAGTCAGCACCGTTACCACTCGCAATCCTCGCATCGACAATCCGCCCGCCACCTTCGCACGTCGCACCCCGACCTCACGGCTCGACGGGTAACCCGCGCTCCGGGCCTCCGCTTCGACACTTTTCCCAACCTCAGTATCAGGCCCGTCGCGCGACAACCACAGTCCATTTCCGTTACCACTGTAGTTTCGCTATATATTCTTCGCTCATGCCTTCGCCCATTGTACGCTTGCTTCGATAGTGCAATTCTTGTTCGTTCACTCAATTGCACTCGTAACACTTGGTATTCAGAGCACCCACACCTTCGCTTCCCCACTATCTCAATTTTTTGGGGGGGGTAGACGTCTCTCAGCGACACAGCACCGCCGCTCGTAGTGCTCTCTCGTAAGCACGCACGGCCACGACCGAGGCTCTCGCTGAGCTCGCCCGACACCCCCGCCATGGCCGAATTCACGCTCGCCACATTGACGCAGGAGCAGCTCGACCGTCTAGTGCGCCAACTTGAAGATTCGGCGCTCGAAATTGCGACACTCACGGCGGAACGTGACTCCGCACGTTAGCAATCCACGGTGAACATTCCAGCGCCATCACACGCACCGACAAATGCATCTGCACAATCGGACGAGCCGATCGTCATTTCGTCCGGCACACCAACGCAACACGACAGCGTGGGACAGCGGTCAGGCGCAGCCAGTGATGGCGCCGCCCAGCCGATGCCTGGCATGGGAGGAAACAGGGTCGCACCAAGCCCGCGGGAGCCTCGTGAAGCCCGTCGGCACGCGGAGTTCGCGGCGACAAGTGGCGAACAGGCCATTATGGCACCCATGCCACTCAAGCCGCAACGCCCGCCCTGCTTCGACCCAAGCCAACGTGGAGGTCCGACGGTTCAATCGTGGGTTTTCACGATGAACGTCTTCTTCGACGCGAATTACGTCGAGTCAGACGAAGCGAAGATTCGGTATGCCGTTTTGCTGTTAAGGGGCCCCGCCATAGACCGTCGAGTCATCGTGACGTCGCCACGCGCCTATGAGCCACCGTCGCAAGAGGAAGGGCCCACGGGTCCAGCTCTCACCTGGAGTTCATTCTGCGAGACCGCCCAATACAGCACGTGGGATGCGTGGTGCGCAGGGCTTCGGGCGCGCTTCGAGCCGATCGCGGCTTCTATTTCAGCGCGTCAGAGATTGCGCACTTGGCGGCAGCTCGGGTCGGTTCAAGATTACACGAGCGGTTTTCTCGCACATTGCGAGCAGGTCGGCTACATGCACGAAGCAGAGCGGGTGGACCGTTACGTCGGAGGGCTGAAGCCGGATATCTCGCATAAAATCATGCTGCGCGGACTCTCGAACTTCAACGAGATTCTCGCGCTCGCCGAGAAAATCGACATTCTACGTCGACCGAGACCGGGGTCGTACTACGGACATCGTCCTCGGGGACCGATCGAGCACACCACTCTAAACGCTGTTGCAACGAATGCAGCTGCCGCACCGTTTAAGGGGCGCTGCTTTGCTTGCAACAGGCCGGGCCATCGCAAGAGCGAATGCCCAGAGGAGCTAAGGCGCCGCGGAGCAGAGCAGGGGGGGGAGTCTCGGAGGCAAGGAAACGCCAGCAGTCAGTAGAAGTTTGGCCAACTACTGACGAGACTGCCTGCTCGCCCAACCACATCGACCCTCACCGAGTCACAGTACCGATTCACGCCATCGATCGGGCTCGGATGAATAAGGAGGGTACAGCGAAGGATTGCCCAGTACTGATACACGGGAAAATACAGGGAGCAGCAGTGAAGGTTTTTATCGACGGAGGAGCAAGCCACAGTTTAGTTAATACCGCAACCGCACGAAAACTACACCTGACACTTAGCCGTTGCTTACCGGAGATAGACGCACGCTTAGTCGACGGCACGCCACTAGCCATACGCGAAAAGGTAGAGCGAGTCAAAGTCCGCTGCGGGGGAAATTTCGGATTTACACAGGAAATGCTCGCAACGACACTGGATGGGCACGATATTTTACTGGGACGTGATTGGGTGCGACGGTATAACCCGCGAATTGACTGGACGACGGGTAGCTGCACCGTGCGAAGTAGTGGTAACTGGGTCCAGCTACCTCGCTGGCAGTCGCCCGAGTCTTCAACGGTCAACGTCAACGCCATCACGATGAAACGGGTTGTCGCCGCTGGAGCTGACGTGTACGCAGTAGATTTAGCATTAGTGAGAGAAACGGAGCAACTGAGCGATTTTCAGAAACTGTTGGCAGCAGTACCGCCCGAACTACAGGAACTGTTGAAATGGTACCCGGAGATTTTTCCAGACGACTTACCGGAGGGGCTGCCACCTCAGCGGGCGCATGATCTTAGGATCAAGTTAGAACCGGGGGCACAGCCAACTGTACAGCGCCAGTTCAGACTGACACAGCCCGAGCTCGACGAACTAAGGAAGCAGTTAGATTATTTGTTAGAAAAGCAGTTTATTCGTCACCGTTCGCCGCACCGATACTGTTCACACTGAAAAAAGACGGAGGGTTTCGCATGTGCATCGATTACCGAGCGCTCAACAGGGTAACAGTCAAGTCGCGGTACCCCATTTTCCGCGCCGACGAACTAATCGACCAACTGCGCACAGCACGGGTGTTTTCGAAGATAGACTTACGGGGGGGTTACCATCAGATTCGGGTCAAACCATCGGACTGCGCCAAGACAGCATTTAGGACTAGGTACGGGTCGTTTGAGTACACGGTGATGCCTTTCGGGCTGACCAACGCGCCCGCAACATTTCAGATGACCATGAATGAGGCGTTTAGGCCACTCTTAGATAAATGCGTGATAGTTTACCTCGATGACATACTCGTCTACAGTCGCGACAAGCAGCAGCACTTAGCGGATCTCGAAGCAGTATTTAAAGTTTTAGAGGAACATCGGCTACTCACCAAGGGCTCTAAGTGCGAGTTTTTTCGGGACAGGCTAGAATTTTTGGGGCACGTTATTTCGGAGGCTGGAGTTGAAATCGACCCAAAGAAGCTGGATACGGTAAAAGCGTGGCGTCCCCCGACGAACATCACGCAAGTGCAGAGTTTTTTAGGGTTCGTTAATTATGTGCGTCGGTTCGTTCCCGACATGGCACAATTGACCGCCCCGCTGACGGATTAACTGCGAAAGGGGGTTGTTTTTACGTGGGGGGAGAAAGAGCATGCTGCCTTCTCTGCCCTGAAAAATGTTCTCTGTTCACCGCCTGTCCTGCGCATCGCCGACCCACACCGCCCCTTCGAGGTTGTTACAGACGCAAGCGACATCGCCATTGGAGCCGTACTGCTACAGGACTTCGGCAACGGCCTACAGCCCATCGCATACGAATCACGAAAACTGCATCCGCCCAAGCAAAATTACCCGATACACGACCGCGAAATGCTCGCGATCGTGCATGCGTTCAAAGTGTGGCGCTGCTACTTGACCGGCGCAGACGTGACAGTACGGACAGACCACCGATCACTACAGTACCTCCGCGCACAGCCCCACCTCAACCCACGACAGATTCGGTGGCTCGATTTCCTTGAGTCAAACTTCCACTACACAGTCACCTATAAAAAAGGAGCCTCGAACATCGCCGACGCACTGACCCGCCCCACGGCCCAGATCCACGCGATACTACTCACCCAGACCAGCTCGCTACTGACAGGACTATTTACCCACGGATATCAAACGGACCCATTCTTCACAGGAGGAAATTCGCAGCAGTTCGCAGCAGCCAAGGGAGTCTATTACGTAAAAGCCGGGACCGAGCGCATCTGGGTACCAGGGTACACACTGCTACGGGAAATACTACTACAGGAGGCACATGACGGGGTTACCTTGGGACATTTCGGGGTAGAGAAAACACGGCAGCAGCTGCAGCGGTATTATTACTGGCCCGAAATGTTGACCGACGTACAGCGTCACGTGGCATCGTGTCCCACTTGCCAGATCATGAAGTGAACACGGAAACGGTCGGCGAGACAGTTGCAGCCAATCCCACCTCTAGAGCGTGCTTGGCAGCAGGTGACGATGGACTTCGTCACGGGGTTACCGGCTGGGGCGAGTGGAAATGACGCGATCCTGGTCGTCGTCGATCGACTGACGAAAATGGCACACTTCGCAGCCTGCAAAAAATCAATCACAGCCGAAGAAACAGCCCGCCTCTTCATCTCTACCGTCGTTCGACTGCACGGGATACCAGCATCAATCATCAGCGACAGAGACACGAAATTCACCAGCAACTTCTGGCGAAACCTGTGGCAGCAGTTCGGCACACGACTACAGTTTAGTTCATCGTACCATCCTGAAACAGACGGACAGACAGAACGGACAAATCAGACCATGGAACAGCTCATCCGGGCTACGTGCCACGACCCAAACACGTGGGAACAGCAACTGCCACTCATCGAATTCGCATACAACAACGCCCCATCCGCCACGACCCAACAGTCACCGTTTTACCTTAATTACGGACAAGACCCAACAGTACCCATGACCCCGAATCCCGACAACCCGGTTCCACGCGCGCAACAGTTCGCCAAAATTTTGCAAGCCGCACGGACCAGGGCAGCAGACGCAATTAAAAAAGCTAACAACATCGCTAAACGCAACGCCGAGCGCCACCGCAAACCTGTCACTTACCAGCCCGACGACTTCGTTTTAGTCGACACCCAAAATCTCCGACTGCCCATCACCCCGAAACTCCGCCCCCGATACTGCGGGCCATTTCGCATAAGCCACTTGATAACACCCGTCACCGCTCACCTCCTTCTCCCTGCTGACTGGTACGTCAGCTCCTCGTTCCACGTCAGCCTGCTTCGCCCCTATGTCCCGTCCACAAGCCAACTCTCACGCAATCGCCCAGCCAGTATGACACGACCGCCGACTGAACCAATCATCACCCCCGAAAAAATCCTGAGCCACAGAGTTCGTGACCCTCGAGGAGCCTGAAGGATCGAGCTCTTACTCCGCTGGAAGGACCGTACACCCACCGAAGACAATTGGGTTCCCCTGGACAGAATCGAACACCACCCCGTCCTCACCGAGTATCTGCGCAGCCGGAATTTCAGGGATGTACACGCACTTTCGTAAGGAGGACCTCCTTAAGGGGGGGGGGGGTAGTGTAAGGAAAATCTCTTTTTCCTTACTTCGCGTTCCTGCTCAACGCATACATCACTGTAGCACCACAGTCAGCACCGTTACCACTCGCAATCCTCGCATCGACAATCCGCCCGCCACCTTCGCACGTCGCACCCCGACCTCACGGCTCGGCGGGTAACCCGCGCTCCGGGCCTCCGCTTCGACACTTTTCCCAACCTCAGTATCAGGCCCGTCGCGCAACAACCACAGTCCATTACCGTTACCACTGTAGTTTCACTATATATTCTTCGCTCATGCCTTCGCCCATTGTACTCTTGCTTCGATAGTGCAATTCTCGTTCGTTCACTCAATTGCACTCGTAACATTGAGTCATTTCGCCACATTCTCCCTTGTCGCCACGGGCAAAAATGTGACTGTAATATGAAATTGCAACGTGAACCGAGCCAAGGGTTTTAATTTCGTAACCAGGTTAACTTCTCTGATGACGGGCAACCGTTGTTGTTGATGTACTGTAGATGTTTTTCTTCCTCAACTTGATGACTGTACCCGGTCCTGTTCGATAGCAATTCGGGAAAAACCCCCCCACCATTGCCCAAGCACAATGGTGGGAGCGTAAAGACAAACGCTGAGTCGTCCGGCACCGCCGGCAGAGAAATTATTACAGCCGACTGCCTGCCGCCTTCGATCACCTCGCTCAACGGCCAAGGTGTGTCACACCACAGGCTTAACGGCCAAGGTGTGTCACACCACGGTGGTAACAGTGAGCAGTAAGCGAGGCTAAGGTTTCCCCACAGTGATGTTGGGTCTGCCAAAAAAAAACCCAACCCGGGACCAAAATGATCGTAAAAAAAAAAGGGAAACGGCATGTAATGAACCACCTCCTCAAAATGACGACTCAACAAGCAAACCCTAATTACGCAATACCGTCGTCTCGAAAGATGGATTACGATCCGCTTAGGCTTAGACAACTTAACGATCGTTCCGACATAGATCACAATGCATCTAGCGTCTTAACTAACCTTGGGATCATTCTCAGCCAGGCATTAGTACAACGTCTTCTACTCCATCTGCTCGACGCACAGTCTTCTCAGCAGCCACGTAGGATTCCAAAGCACACCTCCATATTAAAGGGACGCTCGTATGCGCGCGAACTCCTCATGGGGCATCCAGACCGCATGCGGGAGTGTTTACGCATGGAGCCGCCGCTATTTTGCAGGTTGCACGAGTTACTCGCGACACGCGGCCTCACAGTGGACGGCCGAGATGTGACCACCTACGAACAGCTGATGATCTTCCTACAGCTGGTTGGGCATACGACCCCCAACCGGGTCCTACAAGAACGATGGCAGCGCTCTGGGTCAACAATCTCACTGTGTGTAAGAGCTGTACTCCGTGCGCTCTGTGCGCTGCAGCATGAATTTATACGCTTACCAACAGACAGCCAGATAGATGTATTTGAGTTTCGTCCAGAATATGTCTTCTTCCGGGATGCGATCGGAGCAGTAGACGGTACGCTGATCCCTGCCCACATTCTCGCTTCCCGTCAAGCACCGTTCTTTGATAGGCATGGGAACGTGTCCCAGAATGTCCTTGCCGTAGTAGATTTCCATGACAATTTCATATATTGCCTAGTTGGATGGGAAGGATCCACCCACGACGCAACTTTATGGTCAAATGCACTGGCCCGTGGCTTCGTATTGCCGCGCGGTAAGTATCTCTTAGCCGACTCTGGCTTCCGTAACGACGCTAACTGCCTCACCCCATACAGGACAACCCTCTACCATTTGCAGCAGTTTCGGGATGCGGGTTTCCTGCCCCGCAATCATCAGGAGCTATTCAATAGGTGGCATTCGTCACTGCGCTCTCACGTAGAGTGTGCCTTTGGGCAGCTTAAGGCAAGGTTCCCTATCCTTCGGTTTATGCGACCATATCGCTATGCCACTCAATGTAACATTGTCATCTGCTGTATGATTCTCCATAACTATGTGAAACGGTTTGGCGGACTTGACTTCGAGGATGGCAATGGGGATGGTGCTGCCGCCATCGCAAGTCCAATGGAGTCAAGTAGGCCCGCTCACGGAAGGCCCATGACTCTGGGTGCGTCGGCGTGGGTTGGCGGTTGGGGACGTGGAGACACCGGTCTCAGTTCGGTAGGATGACCAGGGACGTAACTCCATGCGTATGGGGAATGATTCTCCTGCGGCGTATTCATGTCATTTGTGGTAGGTGTCCCCGGTGAACCAACGTGTGCCGACATATCAAAGGGCGTGCGGACTCCTGGCTGATCGTGCCGTGTCGCCATACCGTCCACTTTTCTACGTCTAAGTGATGTTGAAATTGCAGGATGCAGTTATGTGGCAGTGACTCTGGTCACTTGGTGAAACGCCTATTTTGAGCATTGGCGCATGTCCCTATGACGCTATACGAGCTCCACGTATGGCGCACGCTAGCACCAGGTTCGGCATTTGCGCTAGGACGGAGGTAATGCGTTCCTTGATATCGCGTTTAATACGCCCTGCCTTGACCGTTTCGATTTTTCTTCTAACCCTAACGTATCTAGGTGAAGCTCCAGCTAGGTAGTATGCTGGCCCACGATATCGCGATTAGATGGATCCGTACGACCGCAGCCTTCTTTGGCGACTTTGAGGCGGCATTTTGGTCTAGGATGCTGCGGCAGTTGTCTCCATGGCGCGGAGGTATGGCTTACATGTGGAGGTTGGAGTTGTCGAGTAGAATGGGAGCTGTATCGACCCGTAACCGTCGGTTGGTTTTTCATGCCCTTAATTTGGGCAGCTTAACTTGGGGAAACCGTCCGTTTAGACTATCCCCAAATAGCCCCTCCGTGAGGAATGGTTGTGACTTATCCTGAAAGTAGAAATGGCATTGGTGTCTAGCGGGGGGCTCGTTTTGCCCCGTGGGAGGTCTCTGGTCGAGGTAATGATTACGCCGGCTGTCACTTTAGTGTGCGCTTTGGGGCTGTTGATGGTTGTTAGACTTCCCGCCTTGTTTTGGCGTGTGGGCGGGAAACCGTAGCCATCGCAAGGGTTTCGTTCGCGCGGGCGGGAAATGTGAACCATCGCAAAGCGTCGTATCTAGTTTCCCGCCAGATTCTCTCCACCATTGTCAAATATACCAAACGCAAACCACCCTGCTATCGAACAGGACCCCTGAAATCGGCACAATGGTCAATTTAGTCACTCACGGGCAAAACGTTCGCGAGTTACTGAGGGCGTGTCCGAAGTGACATGTCAACGGATGTCGATGGATGTCGACGGATGTCAGGGTGGTAGGTGAGATTTTCAGGCCGGCATTGTGTCCGAAGCGATCTGACATCCATCCGACATCCATCCGTCATCCAGGTCCCTTTAATCATTACAGTCAAAGGGTGCCGCCAACAGTGACCTCGGGCTGGTCAACGTGGCGGTTGACGAACCAAATTATTGATAACAAAATTTGAGGGGGAACCATGGCGAAAGTATTTCTGGGCAAGCGACAGCCCTTCGTGACTTGTACGGGGTGACGAAACAAGTTCGCGAAATTCGTGACTCAAAATTGAACCTTCAATATTCTCTCTGGTCTGCCCTTGCCGGCGCCAGCAGTGCCGGCCTGCATTTTTTTGGGCAGTTATGTTGCCGGCATTGTGTCCGAAGTGCCTCGACATCCATCTGACATCCATCCGTCATCCCCTGTCATCCGCCACCGTCATCCATTGGATGACGGATGGATGACGACGGATGTCGAGGGTCACTTCGGACCCGCCCTAAATTTCTAATTGTGAGGAGCAAATGTTTTGTGATAGGCTGTACATCTTCCTTTCCGAGTTGCGTAGCAGCCGGATTTCAGAAGCCCACACACCAGTGCTACGCTGCTTACACAGTCGTTCGTACAGTAAACATTTCCGCTTCCTTCCGCTAGAAGCAGGAGGTGTTCCTCCACCACCTGTACAGTACACTTGTACAGTTTGCCTCGTCTCTTCCTTCCACTTACTTGAACGGACTCCCTGCCTCCCCGTCCCAGCCTAACAATGGTCGATGAACTCTAGGGTTTGGTTTTACTGAGTTGACCAACACACACGCGTTTACGGCACCTCGCGCGTGTCGCAGCGTGAACAATGCTCTTGTTAGACGTGCAACCGTGTTATCTTAGAAGGTATTGAGGTTACGACACTGTCCCGAGGAGTGCGGTGTATCTCGGGAGTTATTTATAGGGAGATTTCATGGCTGGGAATGCCAGATTACCACAGCAGCAGCAGGAATTCTTACTGGGAACGCAACCTCGGTCCAGCGACAATACAAACGGCAGCAGCGCAATCAACGGCGATTTCTCCATCAATGGTGAGATGGCTGAGAGTCCCTGGCCCACTTCTGAGGGCACTGGACACATTGCCGTCGACGTATCCGGCGCTACTACTAGCGGCGCCGGTATTGACCCGACGGGAACCGCTGCGAGTATGGTTTCTGAGACTGTTGGGACGCGGAGGATCCAGAAGGCGACTGGGGGAGGTAAGACTAGCAGCAGCCGCAGCATCCGCAGCACCCGCAGCAGCAGCAGCAGCCGCAGCAGCAGGGAGGCCAGGAATGTAACTTTTGGAAGCGCGGCGGAACGACGATCCGGAAACTCCGCGCTTGCGGCGAACGCCGCCGCGGCGGGGGGATGGCGGGGCCCATGGCGGTCGCGGTCTCCGCATTCCCACACCAGCGCGCGATGGGGTTGGCTGCCTTCCCCGCACATGCATCACCAACCGCGCTCCGGAACCGGTGGCGAGCGCCGCGGTAGCAGTTCTGGTAGAGTTTCGAGCCGCGTTCATCACTCGAAACCCGACGGCGCGGGGAAAACCCGTGGTTGCGGTAGCTGTATAGGTGCTTCCGCGCGGGAGGGCGCGCTTGGGGAGTTAGAAGACGAGCACGGGGAGGGGAGCTTCTCCGCCGGCGGGAAAATGACGCCGCCGTTGTCACCCCCCGCCTGTTCCGCCTTCTGCCGTGGCGCGGCGGTAAATGGCGCGCCGAGGTCGCGGTGGCCGACGTGGGGCTGGGCGGCAGAGAGCGGCGCCGGCGCGAAAGCCGGCGGGAAATCCTCGGGGCGAGAAGCGGGCAGAGCGGTCAGCGTGGAGAGCGAGGGAGAGCACGGGGAGGGAAGGGAGGAGGCGATGCGCGGGTGTGGCGGAGGGTGGGTGGGTGGGGGGTTGTTCGAGTGGGGCAGCAGGTCGAAGGTGTCGGCTTCGGTTCTGCGATCCGTTACGCGCCCGCTCGTGCGACTTAACAAGCGATGGCGACAGGTGAGCTCTATTATTCTATTCTCTCGCTGCTGTGATCCTTACGTCGGCGACAGCATTCCCCAGAGCAGAAAAGCTAAAGCCCTGCAGCAGCTGGGTAAGCAAGCTAAGGTAACTCGGTTACAAAACTTGGGCGATATTAAGCTTCTTGACATGAATTTAAGCAATTTACAGGGGCTAACATTTATTCAATTAGATGCCTTTCAAATAAAATAAAATAAAAAAAAACAGCTTCCCGTAACTGCCCGTTACTCCCCCGTTTGCACCCCTTTCCCCCGTCCTCCCCTTACTCTTCCCCTTCGCTTCTGCTTCCGTGTCCGCGACCGCTCCCCCCTCCCCCCCTTCCCCCCGTCAGCGCGTGGTGTGGCTATGGCTGCTCCTCGGCCTCGCGCTCACGGTCGGCGTGTTCGTAATCTCGGGCGTCAACAGCTTCCACGCGCGCTCCGTCTCGCTGCAGCGCATCTGCTTGCAACACGCGACTTATTTTGAGAATCAGTTCAACACCACCAGCAGCAGCGCCGCGACGATCACGGATCTAATAAGGACGTATTACCTCGCGGACGATTCGCACCAGAGCCTGTTCGATCTGGCGACGTACCAGTCGTTTACGAGCTCGACTCCCTACGCGCGCCCGCTCGCCGCGGTGATTCTGTACGCGCATAGAGTGAACGCGACAATGCGGCGGGAGTTTGAGGCGAATCTGTCGCAGCATAGGCTGAGCGACTGCGTATTCGCGCCCGCTGCGGCGGCATCCGCGCAAGCCAAGGCGTGCTTGCCGTATGACGATCCCGCGACGTCGCAGGGGCAGGCGCAGGGGCAGGCGCAGGGGCAGGGGCGCGGGAGTGAGTACGGAGTGGTGATTCTGTTTTCGAGTAACCCGGCGCTTCAGCTAGCGGATACCGTCGTGTTGTCGCCCGGCATGGACATCGTCTCCTGTGAGTCGTCCTCTTCCTCTCCCTCTCCCTCTCACTCTCACTCTCGCTTTTGTGAATTGAGTTGAGAGACGAATTTTTTGTGCCGTTCGAACCTCCCACAGAAGCCCTCCCTCCCCTCTTTCCATACTGTCCTTTTTCTCCGAAAATGTGTCCTTTGCACCCGCCTCCTGCTCCCCCCGCCCCCCCCCCCCCCCCCCCCGTCCCCCTCTCCCCTCTCGTTCCTCAACCCCCCTCCGCCCGTGTCTCCCCGTCCCGCGCCCCGTCCGCCCCTCTCCGCCCCCCCAGTCCCCCCATTCGCCTCGGCTCTCGACCGCACCCTCCGCAAGGGCGTCATGGGGGCTATTTCCGAGCCCTTCCTTCCCTACGGATCCTCCCCCTCCGCCTCCCCCTCTGCTTCCCCCTCCGCTTCCCCCTCCGCCTCTGGAGCAGCGCGCCCCAGCACCACCCTAGCTACGATAGCCCAGGCCTTCCCAGTGTTTGACCCCGATTTCAACATCTCTCTCCTCAAAAACCCCACGGACCTCTCCTCCTCGCTCCATTTCTCCGCTGCTACCTCGTCCCCCTCCCCCTTCCCCCCTTCCCCTGCTTCCCCCGCTTCGTCCTCTTCCTCACCCGCTTCCTCCTCCCCCTCGTCCTCCGCCTTCCCCTCCCCCAGTTCCCCCCCCGGCTCCCCCCGCGGCTTCCCCCCTAGTTCCTTCCCTGGTGCCCCCCCGTCCTCTCCGCCCCCGGGTTCCTCCGCCTCGCGCTTCGCCCTGACGCCATCCCCAAGCGACCCATCCTGGTTCAGCCATTACATCCGCGGGTGGGTCATAGTGGCGTATAACTTCACCATTCTCTCCGACGGGCCGCTCCCCACCGCTTCCCCCATCTACACCGTGCTATACAAGCGCACGCCCAAGTTCCCGCCTGCTGCTGCTGCCTCCCCCGCTTCCCCCGCCTCCCCCGCCTCCCCCACCTCCTCCACCTCTTCCGGAGCGTCGAACCATTCTTCTTCCACTTCCTCCCCATCCCCGCCACCCACCGCCGCTGCTCCCACCTCCGCCGCTGCCCCCTCTTCCCCTCCCCCTCCGCCGCCGCTGCTGCCCGTGGCGGACGACCCCCCCTCGCCCGCCATGAGCGGTGGCCCGCTGTCGTTTGACTACGAGGCGCTGCATGCGTCCGCGGGGCTGGACGTGGCGGGGATGGACGCTGTGCGCGACTTCCCCCTCGCGCTCCCCATCTATTTGGGGGATCCGAGCCAGTCGTTCCAGCTGCACTGCCGGTGAGTGGGGGGGCGGAAGGTGGGGGGGAAGGGGGGTGGAGGGAGGAAGAGGAGGGGAATAGGCAGGGAAAACGGAGCGGGAGAAGGGGCGGCTTGTGCGGGCGTGAGTGGGGAGAGGGAGGAACATTAGCGACTGGTTTGAGTGTGGGGCGGGGGGGGGGGAGGCGCTGCACGCGTCCGTCCGCGGGGCTGGACGTGGCGGGGATGGACGCTGTGCGCGACTTCCCCCTCGCGCTCCCCATCTACCTCAGGGATCCGAGCCAGTCGTTTCAGCTGCACTGCCGGTGAGTTGAGGGGAAGGGTGGTTGGAGGGGGGATTGGGGGAGTGCGGGGGTGGCAAGAGGGGACGGGAGGGGATGCGAGGGAAGGATGATTTATAGGGCAGGAAAATGTTAGTGACTTTGAAACTTGGTTTCTAATTCGTCCGCCCACCCCTCCCGCCAACACCCTCCTCTCCCTGGACTCCTCGCACTCCCCCACGCTCCCTGCTCCCTACACTCCCGCTCTCTTCCCCCACCTCCGCCCGCCACACCTCCCCCTCTCCACCCCCCTCCCCCAGCTACGTCAACACAACGTATGTTCCAGTCTCCCCAGTCCTGTGGGCGCTCCCCGTGCTGCTGCTGGTGCTGCTGATAGCGGTGGTGCTGTGGGCGATCGTGCGCGGAGTGGAGCGCATGTAGGGCGACTACCACCGCATGCTGCGCCTCAAAGACCACGTGGCCGCCCACTGCTGCTCCTCTCATGCCTCCCCTTTCGCTTTGTCCCTGCTCCTCCCCTGCTGCTCCCCCGCTGCTCCCCTGCTCCTCCCCCGCTCCTGCCCCGCTCCTCCCCTGCTGCTCCCCCACTCCCGCCCCCCCCCATTCCCCCTTCCCTCCCCCCAGCTACATTAACACAACATACATCCCGGTCTCCCCGGTGCTATGGGCCCTTCCAGTCCTCCTATTGGTGCTGCTGATAGCGGTGGTGCTGTGGGCGATCGTGCGCGGAGTGGAGCGCATGGAGGGCGACTACCACCGCATGCTGCGACTCAAAGACCACATGGCCGCCGCGCTCGCCTCCGCGGAGGCCGCCAGTCGCGCCAAGGGCGCGTTTCTGGCCACCATGAGCCATGAGATCCGCACCCCCATGAACGGCGTGATCGGTGCGTGAGAGCGAGGCGCGGTTGAGAGGGGTGTTGAGTTGAGGTGAGGCGGTGAGTGAGAGTGACGCGCGGTTGAGAGGGCTGGTGAGGCGGGAGGGGGGCCAGCAGTTTCATCCCATTCCCACCCCTTGGGTGTGAGCTCTCTTTTGTAACTTCTGCTCCCCTCCCCCCCCTCCCTCCCCACCTCCTTCTCCCCCTCCCCACCCCAACCCTACTTCGTCTCCATTTTTCTCTCCTACAGACGCCCCTCGACCCCACCCAGCTGGACTATGTGGAAACGGACGGCGCGGGCCACAGCGGGCGAGCTCTCTGCACGCTAATCAACGACATTCTCGACCTCTCCAAGATCGAAGCAGACCGCCTCGAGCTCGAGGCTCAAGGCTCACCCTCGAAACCCTGCTTGCTCACCCTCCTGCTCTCCTGCTACCCCTCCGTGCTCCTCCCTCCTCCCCTCCCGCCCCTCTCTCCCCTTCCCCCTGCTCCCCCCTCCCCCCCCGCACCTCTTCCCCCCCCCCTCCCCCGGGCTCTCCCCAGGCATGCTGAACCTGCTTCTGCAAACGCCCCTGGATCCAACCCAGCTGGACTATGTGGAAACGGCGCGGGCCAGCGGGCGAGCTCTCTGCACGCTCATAAACGACATCCTCGACCTCTCCAAGATCGAAGCAGACCGCCTCGAGCTCGAGGCTCTCCCGTTCGATCTACGCGCCGAGATCGACGATGTTCTCGGGCTGTTTGTCGATCGGACGGCTGAGAAGCCCCAGGTGGAGCTGGCTGCGTTTGTGGCTGATTCGGTGCCCGGGAGGCTGGTGGGGGATCCACTGCGGTTCAGACAGGTGCTGGTGAATCTGATCGGGAACGCGTTTAAGTTCACGCAGGAAGGGCATATACTGCTGTGTGTGAGGGTTGCGGACGCTGCGGAGGTGGTGGTGCGGGACGGGAATAGGAACCGCAGCAGCAGCCGCGTGATTCTCACTGATGCTGCTGCTGGTTCTTCTGGTGCTGCTGGTGCTGCTGGTGCTGCCGGGGTTGCTGCTGCCTCTGCCCTACCTGTTGTCCCTGGGGGTGATATGAGAAACAGCAATAACATCAGTGGTGGTTGCGCTGGGAGCAACATCAACCCACTCTCAGCGGCTCGCCTCTCCCCCCCACTACCACCACCCTCCCACACCCACGTTCCCCCCGCCGCCCCTTTCCCCCCCCAACCTACCCTCCCCCCGTCGGCCCCGTCCCCTCCCCCCCCGACCCCGCCTTCCCCGCCGCCGCTGCCGCCGCGAGCAGCAACGGAAATGGTGTGGGTGGAAGAGGAGGGGAGGGGAGAGTATTTGAGTCTGAGTGGGAAGCGGGTAATGGAGAGTGTGGGGAGCTGGGGGCAGGTGCGGCACTTGTTGGAAGGAGGAGGAGGAGGAGGGGAGGAGGGCACGAGGAGGAGGGGGGGCGTGAGGGAGGGACAGACGGTGCGACTGGTGATCAGTGTTGAGGATACAGGTGAGTGGAGGCGATGGGGGAGAGGGGGAGGTGGGGGAGACGGATAGAAAGGGAGAGCGGGGATTGTGGTGAGAGGAGGAGATGGGGAAAATGGGGAGAGGAGTAAGGTGAGAGGAAGAGAGGAGGGGGGGGGGGGGAGGGGGAGGGTGCAGCACTGTGTCCAGCGTAAAAAAACTTATCGTCATGTCTTGTCGTCATGTCATCATGCCTCCTCTGATTTTTGAGTCCACTTCAAAAATTACTCTGTGCCCACCCCTGTCTCCTCTCCTCTGCATGCTTCCGTTCCATCTCCTGCTGCTCTACTCCTCTCTCTCTCGCTGTCATTAGCCTTCCCTTTGCTCTGCTCTTGTTCGTCCTCCCCATTCGTGCCCTCTATCCCACCTTCTCCATTCCCTCCTGCTGAAACCCCCTTCTACCCACCCCACCCCTCCCCACACCCTTCCCCCGCCCCCCCTCCTTTCCCCGTCCCCCACTCCCCTGTCCCCCACTCCCTCCTCGTGTACCCTCTCCCAGCCGCGCTTGCTCTTTCCACCCTCTCTCATTTTCCCGTCCCACCACCCTACAACTCCCTCACATCACATCCCAACCTACTCCCCGTTTCCACCGATCCCACCGATCCCACCGATCCCACCGATCCCACCGATCGCACCGATCCCACCGATCCCACCGATCCCACCGATCCCACCGATCCCACCGATCGCACCGATCCCACCGATCCCACCGATCGCACCGATCCCACCGATCGCACCGATCCCACCGATCCCACCGATCGCACCGATCCCACCGATCCCACCGATCCCACCGATCCCACCGATCCCACCGATCCCACCGATCCCACCGATCCCACCGATCCCACCGATCCCACCGATCCCACCGATCCCACCGATCGCACATCCCCCCCCCTCCCCTGCTTCCCCGATCGCACCGATCATATCAACTTCCCCACCTCGTCTCTCCTTTCCTCTCTGCTCCCATCCCCCCCCCTCCCCTGCTTCCACCATGCCCGCCCACCCCAGGCTGTGGCATACCGGAGAGAGCAAGGCACCTCATATTCCGCCCGTTCACCCAGGCAGACACAAGCACCACGCGCCTGCACGGAGGAACCGGCATCGGCCTCTCCATCTGCCAGGTGCGCTCACAACAGCATGTCATTTGAGAATTCTCAAACAACAGGATGTCATTTGTGGGAGGAGCTGGTTCTAGACATTTGAATCACTCGTGTTTTATGGTGGGGCCTCATCTCGCTTTCTCTCTCTTTCTCTCCATCTCGCCTCCCGTCGCCATTCCACAGCTCTCCTCCTCTTTCTTCCCGGCTGTACTCTCCTCACCTTGTCTCTCTTCTTGCCTCCCGTGCCTGACTTGTGTTGACTGGTGCATTGCAGCGTCTGGTGAGGATGATGAGTGGCAGCATGTCATTCGTGTCCTGTGAGGGCGTCGGCACCACATTCTTCTTCGACGTGGAGTTGCAAGCAGCCCCGCTCCTCTCCACCTCCTCCTCCACTTCCTCGTCCTCGTCCTCCTCCTCCTCCCGCCCCGAAGCTGCTGCTGCTCCTGCTGTGGCTCCTGCAGCAGCGGCCGCTGCGTGTGAGACACCACCAGCAGCAGCGTCCGCATCAGCAGCGGCACCAGCAGCAGGAGCAGCAGCAGCAGCACCGCTCGCGTCTGCCCCAGTCCCCTCCACCTTACCCAACCCCCACCCGCTCCCGTCCCTCCCCCCCTCTCCTCTCCTCAACGCCTGTGTTCTCCTCATTGACAACCGCCCCGTGCGCCGTGCGGTTACCGCCTCATCACTGCGGCGCCTCAGCCTGCGCGTCTTCCTGGCAGCCTCCCTCTCAGACATCCCTCTCGTGCTTCTCCCCTCAGGACCAGACGAAACCTTTGCTCCTCCTCTCCACCTCATCTCGCCTTGCTCTGACTCTGAGTCTCATCCGGAGAGGGAAGGTGGGGCGGTGGCTAAGAGGAGAGCGGGTGGGGCAGTCGGGCGGGGAGGAGCAGGAGGGGGAGTGGCAGGACAGACGGGAGGTACGGGAGGGGCGGGAGGGGGTAACCATGCGGTGAGCTTCGGTGCAAAGGGTTCCATAGGTAGGGCGAACTGCAGCAGTGCGAGGGGTGGCTTTTGGGAGAGGACTGGGAGAGGGGGAGGCGGAGAGAGGGAGACGAGAGGAACAAGTGGGATGTGGGGGCCTACCTGTGAAGATTCATTTCCTGTTGGTGCTGCTGCTGCTGCTGGTGATGCTGCTGCTGCTGCTGGTGATGCTGCTGCTGCTGCTGGTGATGCTGCGGCTGGGCCTGGGGGTGTTGTGGATGGGGCGTTAGGTGGGGCAGGAGGGTCTCTACACAGAAAAAGTCGGTCTGCTGGTCCTGCGCTTGGTTTCTCTGCTGCTGCTGCTGCTGCTGCTGCTGCGTTGCCAAGTGTGCCGGACTCTACGGATGCTGACTACCACTCCCCTCTTCTCTCCCCCACTGCTGCTGCTATTACTGCTGCTGCAGGTGTGGATGCGGTTCGGTCCGCTGTAGCAGGAGAAACAGCAGGAGCAGCGGGTGTGGCAGGATCACAGCAGACTCTGCTGTATAACGGCTTGCAGGAGGGATGGGAGAATCCGGAGGCGCAGGAGCAGGAGCAGCAGGAGGAGCTGGAGGAGAAGGAGAGAGCAGTGTCGCTGGTTCTGGTAGAACAGAGTGCGCTGACCGTGCGTGGAAGGAGATTCACTGGAAACGAGATCCGTGCCCTCATTGCTCGCGCCCTTGACCCTGCTGCTGCTGCTGCTGCCGCTGAATCAGGCACAGCAGAAAGAGCAGGGGGGGCAAGGGGGGTAGGACGAGCAGGGGCAGCCGCAGGAGGGGGAGAAAGCATCAGCCGTGCACGCAGCAGCAAGCAGGTGGTGCTGCTGCCGAGCATAGCTGTGCTCGTGCAAGCTCCCCCCTCCGACCCCTCCACTCTCGCCGGATTTGACGGCATGGTGAGGAAGCCTCTCAGGCGAAGTGCCCTGCTAGCCGCCCTCCCGCCTCTTATTGCCCTGCATAGAGACTGTACCAGCAGCTGCAGCAGCAGCAGCAGCAGCAACAGCGGCGAGTGGAGGGCGGAAGGGAGAGGAGTGGGAGGAGTGGGAGGAGCGGGGGGGTCAGGAGGAGGGGTTGATGCCAGGGAGGGTAGTGCTGCGGGTGGGGAGAAGAGGCGGGGGGCGCCTACGTGTCCATCTGCTGCTGCTGCTGCTTCTGCTGCTGCTGCAGCAGAGGATAGTCGTGTTAGTGCAAGCGCGTATGATTTGCTTACTGAGAGCACTCCCCTTCTGCCCTCCTCTTCCTCCTCCCAACATTGTAATGGAATTCCCGCTGCTGCACCTCTGGCAACACGAGCAACAGCAGAACCAGCAGCAACAGCAGCGGCAGCAGCAGCGGCAGCAGCAGCAGCAGCAGCAGCAGCGGTGGCGGGGGCAAGCAGGGTTGCGGGAGGGATTTCTCCTGAGCCAAACCCAGGTCAACAGAGTCAAAACGGGCAGAGACCCCAGAGGGTCCATCGGGGCGATATAGGATCAACCGGAGAGAGAGGAGTGAGGGGCGGTTGGGAGGGGTGCAGAGTGCTGGTGGTAGATGA
Source organism: Closterium sp. NIES-65 (assembly GCA_948144175.1). Lineage (NCBI taxonomy): Eukaryota > Viridiplantae > Streptophyta > Zygnematophyceae > Desmidiales > Closteriaceae > Closterium > Closterium sp. NIES-65. The sequence continues at coordinate 3,849,217 of CANXME010001052.1, read as the reverse complement.
TAACATGGTGAACCGTAAAGTGGTTTCCAAGGTGCTGCAGCGCTTGGGGGTGAATGCTGTAGCTGTGGATAGTGGTGCTGCGGCTGTGGCTGCGCTTGCGTTGCCACACTCCTTCCAAATGGTCTTCATGGACTTGCAGGTCCGTGGGCGGGCGGGCGCCTGTTTGTTTTGTGTGTGTTTTGCGCGCTTCGTTTCGTGTGCTGTCCCATGTGCTGTTTTGCGCGATGTGAAGGAGAAAGAATGGGCGCGGTGATTTTCTTTCGTTAAAGTGTGGAGAGTAGTGTGTGCGAAGGCGTGCCACGCGTGTGGTTTGGTCGAGTCATTGGTGAACATGGGTGGGGGACGCAAGCGGATGCAATGACACACCCTCCCCCAACCACCCACCCTTCCCCCCCCCCTCCCTCCCCCTCTCTCCTCTTCCTCCCCCGCTCCCCCCCCACACACTCTCTCTTCTCTCACCCCTCTCGTTGCAGATGCCTGGAATGGACGGGCTGGAAGCTACTCGCAGGGTGAGACAGGCCGAGCTGCAATACCAACGCAACCAGCAGCAGCAGGAGCAGCAACAGGCGGTGTGCACGCACGTGCCCATCTTTGCCCTCACAGCAGACTCCATTGGGGAGGTGCGGCAGCGCTGCGAAGCTGCCGGCATGGATGGGTGCCTGTCCAAGCCCATCGAGGAGCGCGAGCTCGTCAAGGCGCTGGCCGCTGCTGTGCCAGCCAGCTAACTGGGTGACTTTTGAGTCGACTCAAAAGTCACCTTGGGGCCTCGGGCATGGATGGGTGCCTCTCCAAGCCTATCGAGGAGCGCGAGCTTGTGAAAGCGCTGGCTGCTGCTGTGCCAGCGAGTTGATTGCTACGGTACCGTCAACTGGTAATCGTATTACTCAAAATCCATTCGAAAACTGACTTGGAAAATCTGCTGCGCGCTGTTGTATCCGCGAGTTAGGTGGGGGAGAGAAAGATTGGGATCGAGAGGGTTATTCATGAGGTGACACGAGTGGATGAAAGCAGGCCGGGAAGGTGGCATGGTTGAGTGTGTTATTTGATGTTCAGGGATGAAGGTGGATGGAGCATGGGAGAGGTAGCGCAAGTGAGGGGGCTGTATTTGGTATTTCTTCTGCTCTGCCTGCTGCCTGCAGGTTATAGGGAGGGAGATGCAGAGGGGAGGGAGGGCGGAGGAGGGGATGGAGAGAGCAGGTGAGGATGGGAGGGAGGCGAAGGAAGCAGGCAAGGGAGGGAAGAGTGTGGGGCAGACTGGCCTGTGTGTGATGTGAGTTGGATGGGGATGGATGGTTTGGGATGGATGTTTGTGGGATGGATATACACGGTTTTGAAGGCACTGGTACAGTCTTTTGGAGTAAGTTATAGGGCTCTTGTTATCAGACCATTTTGGTCTGATGGTCTGATTTTCAGACTTCCTTTTTTGGATTCATATGATTTTCCAATCAGAATGATACAAAACCATGTCTAATGCCCGGGGGACCCGTCTGATCCCCGTCTGATGAATCAGACGGCCTCAGATCCTAGTAAGAGCCCTTATACCGTACAGCCAGTCCATGCACCTATGGCTTGCATTTTTGGAGTGTGTTTGTCCCGCACTACTGGGCTTTTGTAAACCTTGCTAACAGTGTTTGGGCATTATGTTGGATTTATGATGCTATGCCTTGTAAAAATGTTCGTTTTGGTTTCCCTGTTTTAATATGGTAGAACAAGCCCTCTTTTCAGAACGTTGAAGTACTCGAATAACATAACGAGAGTCAAACTCTACAATTGTACAATTGTTACAGTCCCAGATATTGCCGAGCTGAGCAACTCTCCCTCTCCCTCCGAGGCCGGCCGGGTCCCCGAGACTCTTCCGAACCTTCCTCCCGCCGTACCTACCGCACCTACCGCCATCCCCAAGCCACCAGCCACACAAGCACAAGCCACCCACCTGAGCAAATCGGGAGAGTAGAGCTCGAGCCCCCAGAGAAGCGGAGACGAGAGAACAGGAGCATGCTTCGCCCTCCAAAGTTCAAATCAACTGAACTCAGTCAAGAGACTTGCCGTCTTGCCTGGCCTTGGCAGGCGTGCACTCACGCATCGTAGTTGGTGTTCATCGCAGCGGGAAAGGCACGTCGTCCGCGTTCTCTGCGCGATCGCAGGTCACGGGTCGCGATGGACTAAAAAGCGAGTGAAACCGAGTCGAGTTTAGACCGTTGCTCCGCACGCAATGCGTCACGCTGCAACGAGCCGATCGGTCGTCGATCAGACGATGGATGCGATAGTCTCATCAGTCATCCATAGATTAATCAACGAAGCACCGCACTAGTAGGGTTTCGTGGCTTTTTTTTGCAGGATTTTTGTTCACTTCCTGCCGAACTGTTGTGTGGCAAGTGCCGACTTTGATTCGATTGGCCACATCGTAAATGCGTTTCCGTTCAGCGTGAGCCAATCTGGACAGAGAGAGGGAGGGTACTGTGGCGCTGTACTTGCTCCCCGATCGCACACCCCGAATTGCACACCCCGATCCCACACTGCTTGACAGCAAAAAATACACCACCAACGCTTCCATCACTATCAAGACCGCTAAAACTACCGCTACCACTCTCTCTCCTAATCCGCCCGGTTTCGTCGCGACATCAACCACCGTTTCTCTCAATCTCGTTCCACTCCGCAATTTCCTCTCCGCGCCACACCCCCTCTCCGCCTGACCCAACCATGCGCTCCTCTACCCGCGATCGCCGCGCAACCTCCGGCTTCGGAGCCTTCGATTGGGAGCTCCCTTCCGCGCCCCCTCCTTCCGCCTCTTCCGCCGCCCATGCCTCCTCCCGCTTCCCCTCCGCCGCCGGCGGCGCCGCCACTCGCCGCTCCAATGCCTTCTATTTCAGCTCCTCCGCTGCGAAACCCTCTTCCGCAAGCGCCGGCGGCGGCGGCGGCGCTCCTGGCGCCGGATTTGGGGGAGGCGGGGGGTGGTTCTTTTCCGGTCTACTTAGCGGCATCGGCGGCGGCGGCGGCGGCGGCGGCGGCGGGCGGTCTAGAACGTTCTCCTTGTCTGGGAGATCTCCGTTTGGGGGAATAGGGGGGTATTCTTCTCTCGGCGGTCCGCAATCCGCGTTTGGCGGGCCGCACTATGCGTCCTCGTCCGCGTCGTCCGTTTACTCTCTCCTGCTGCCGTGCACATGCCTGTTCCTAGGGTTCCTTCTCGCGTCCTTCATTTTCATAAGCTCTAGATCGCTGATTGCCGCGCCGTCGTGGGTCGCGATTCACGGGCAGAAGCAGCAGCAGGGGTTACCACAGGAGCACGAGCAACATATTTCACTGCAACAACAGCAACAGCAGCAGCAACAGCAGGAGCAGGAGGGGCAGCAGGATGATTTTTCTCCCACTGAGAGCAGCAGTGCTGGTGCTGATGGTGATGGAAACGGGGATGATGCGGTAGGAGAGGGCGAAGGCGCGCAAGATAACACCGAGAAAAGCAGGCGGTTCGGGCCTCGTGAATCAGCGAAGAAAACGGACAGAAGTGGAGGGGAAACGGCAGGGGAGGAGGGGGAGGAGGTGGAGGAGAAGAAGGGAGGGCGGGAGAGTGTTGAGGGAGAGGAGGGAGAGGAAGGCGTAGAGAGTCAGGCCGAAGGGAAGTTGAGGGAGGCAGAGGCGATGCTGGAAGGTGTAGGGAGAGAGAGGGAGAGGCGGGAGGAGGAGCATCTGGATGAGATAATGAAGAGGCTGAATGGTGGGGAAGAGGACGAGGGGACGGGTGGGGGAGGCGGGAAGAAGAAGAAGAGGAAGAAGGGGGCAGAAGAGGAGGAAGAAGAGGAGGAGGTAGTAGTTTCTGGGAAGAAAAGAGGGGAAGGTGGCAGCAAGAAAAGGCAGGAGGTAGAGGAGGAAGAGAGCGGAGAAGGGGAGGGCAAGGAGGAGGAGATTATTGATGCGCTCTTGAAGGGGATTGGTGGGGGAGATGAGGTGGAGGAGAAGGAGAAGGGAAGAGATGTTGGCAAAGGAGGAAAGAGGAGTGAGGTGGGGGAAGAGGAGGCGCGTGGTGGTGCTGGCAACGGCAGCAGCACTGGCAGTGGCAATGGCAGTAGCAGTGGCGGCTCCGGTGGCAGTAGCCTGGGCACTGGGAATGGTGGTGAAGATGACTCAGCGAGGGAAATACATGAAGGGGATGGCACTGTAATTAAGGCTGCTGAGACGGAGAAGGGACATGGGGAGGGGGAGCAAGAGGAGAAGCGAGAGGGTATAGGTGGAGTGGCAGCATCGAGTGAAATTGGTGAGTCATTTGGCAGCACACATGGCAGTAGCAAGAAAGATGGTGTGGAAGAAGGTTCAGCTTTCAAAGTGGCATCAGGAGATGGGGACAGAGAGGGGGGAGCTGGTGGTGCTAGTAGTGAGCCCGCCTCAGGGGAATTATCAGGAGCTTCTTCAGTTGATGTTCAAGGAGAGCCAACTGCAGAAGTAGGAGGATCGAATGACCATGCAGACAGGGAGAAGGAAGGAGAAGGTGCGGGTACTCTTGGGGATGGGAAGAGTGGTGCGGAGGGGAAGGGAGACAAGGAGAATGGGGCAGATGAAGAGAAGCAAGGGGCAGATAGCAGCAACGATGGAGAGGAGCAGGGTGAAGGCAGTGAAGGCAGTGAGAGGAGTTCTGCAGGCAAAGGCAACTCGGGCGACTCGGTCGAGGCTGATGCCACCAGCACGCCTGCGGTTTCTGCTGCTGGCCATGCTCCTGCCTCTCTCCCTTCCCCAGCCACAGCAGCTGCTCCCAGTGCAGCTAGCGAACAAGGAGGAGTGGCAGGCGGTTCAGATGGGCCTGAGGAAGGCAGCCAGCAGCAAGGGCAAGAGCAGGAAGCAGGGCAGCAGGGCGAGAATCAAGATGTGGAACAGCAGCGAGGTACAGGCGGGGACGTTAGCATCCCAGGAACTGCTGAGGAAAGTGCTTTGAACGACACTGCTGCTGCTGCTACTGCTACTGCGCAAGGCTCTCATCCTTCGGTAGAACCTGAGGAGTCCAACATGTTAGGAGGAGCTTCTGAAGATGGTGCTGCTGCTTCTGCTGGCGCAAGCGCTACGGATCCAGCTTCCAATTCCTCCTCGGGATTATCTGGCGTTTCAAGTGATGGAGGTGGGTCTGAAACGGTGCCTCCAGACTCGTCGGCCTCTCAAGGCAGCGCAAAGAAGGGCCTCTTTTCGTGGCTGGGGTTTTGATGCATAGCTGGATCCGTTTGATTCGTCGGCCGGTTTGGTTGGTAAATTTCCCCATTTTCCTTAAGTCTTTTAGTATGTACAACAGTAGCAAACTAGGAGCAGATCCAATCCAAAGGCTTTTCTTTCTTATTTGGTACAATGTTTCTAGAATGTTGTACAATATAGATTCAGCAAGTGAGGAGATGTGAAAATGTTCAGAAGAAAATCAAGACGTGAAACGGCATGTGAGGAGATGCTCTTTCTTCTCTGTGCATGTCTACCATGTTTGTTTCTTTAGTCAGCATATCTACCCTGAACAGCCTATTTTACAATATCGTACTCATAATGTTACGAGTGCAATTGAGTGAACGAACGAGAATTGCACTATCGAAGCAAGAGTACAATGAGCGAAGGCATGAGCGAAGAATATATAGCGAAACTACAGTGGTAACGGTAATGGACTGTGGTTGTCGCGCGACGGGCCTGGGACTGTGGTTGGGAAAAAGTGTCGAAGCGGAGGCCCGGAGCGCGGGTTACCCGCCGAGCGGTGAGGTCGGGGTGCGATGTGCGAAGGTGGCGGGCGGATTTTCGATGCGAGGGTTGCGAGTGGTAAAGGTGCTGACTGTGGTGCTACAGTGATGTACGCGTTGAGCAGGGATGCGAAGGAAAAGGAATTTTCCTTACACATAATCATAGAAAGGGATACAGGTCCTTCACGTCACTAAGCGAAGCGGTTCGTTCAATTCACCGCTCTGAACCGCTACGGTACATAACACCCCCTTCGGCAACTGGCACAAGCTTTCAAGTGAAAGCTTTGCTGCAACCTCCTTCACCCTACACGATTGCCCATCACGAACCCCAGTGAAACCCTAGACTCGGCATTTACACGGCATCGCACGAGTTTGTAGCCTCAGCCAGCCTCCACCCTTTTCGGCCCAGAAATCCAGCGCGTTCGTCGCGATGATTCGGCGCAACGCGCGGTTGCGGCGCGAGTATCTGTACCGCAAGAACCTGGAGGGCAAGGAGCGCGTGCAGTACGAGAAGAAGCTCAAGATCCGCCAGGCGCTGCAAGGTGCGCGCGCACGCGCTCTGCGCTTTGCGCGCTCACGCGCTCTGCTGTTCGCTGTGCGCGCTTTGCGCTGTGCGCTGTGCGCTGTTCCCAGTGTGCGCTATGCGCGATTCACAGCGTCTGCACGCTATTTCGCGCGTAGCGTTGATCTTTCCGCCCGTCGTTTCGCCCTTTCTTTCCGCCGTCTCTTTGCATTTCTTCATTCACCTATAAGCACTAGGACGATCGTATCCCTTCCCTATTCTCCGGAATTTCTTTCCGGACTTCCGTACTCCACCGTCTTGTTCTTCTGATTCTTCTCCTCCGTCTCTCGCGCGCACCTCCGCGCGCGATCGACAATTCTTCATCCCGCCTCAATACTCGTGTGTCTCTCTGCGTGCTCCTCCTCTCCCCTTCCTCCCTTCGCCTCCCTCGTATCTCTCATCTTTCTGCGCGCACCAGAGGGCCGGCCGGTTCTCACGGAGCTCCGCTACGAAGCGCCTAATATTTTTTCCTACTCTCACCTCCCTCCCTTCGCCTCCCTCGTATCTCTCATCTTTCTGCGCGCACCAGAGGGTCGGCCGGTTCCCACGGAGCTGCGCAACGAGGCGTTGGCGCTGCGGGACGAGATCGACCTAGAAGACGACTACACCGCGGGTAATGCGCGGAGCCGGGGGGACGGGGGGCGGGGGACAGGGGACCCGAGTGGCGCAAACGGAGGGGGAGGAGGGGGACTGGGCTCGAGATAGGCGGCCGAGTTTGGGGGGTTTTGGGAAGTTTGAGGGTTTCAGGAAGTTTGGGGGGTTTGGAGGGTTTGCGGCGCCCCGAAAGGCGTTGCGCTGAGAGAGTCGGATAGTCACAACGCGTCTGTTCCAGGAAGAAAAGAGCGCGGGAAAGGGAAGGATGGCGGAAAGGGGGAAGGGAAAAGGGAGAAGGGAAGGGAGGGGGAACGAGATTGGTTCGGACGACGATTGCTCTCCCGGTGGTGGAGGGGAGAGGCGAGCAGGAGAGGCTAGAGGAGGGATGGCGGGGAGGAGAGTCGTGCGGGAGGGGAGCGGAGGGGTCAGGGTGGGGGAGAGGGAAGTGACGACTAGAGTAGAGAGCTGAATAAGCGTACTTTTTATGTGGGCGTAGTTTGTTTGCGGTGCAGCACGTGGAGGGCTTGCTAGGAGGGGCTTGGAGGGGTGGTGAGGGTTAGGCTTCGGTTGCGGGTTTCTGATTACCTGTCCAGCTCCCTCCCTCTCGCCTCCCCAAACCCGTGTGGTTGTTCCGCAGAGAGTGCCTCCCGCCTCCCCACGTCACTCGCTCCCCCCGCCCCCCCTTCCCCCACACCCCTCACCTCCCTCACTCAACAGCCCCTTCCCCCCATGTGTGAACCTCTTCACAAAAGACTCACCCTCACCGTCCTACCCCTGTCCTGCCAATACCCTCTCTCCTCCCCTGCCCTCTCCGCTCCCCCTCCCCTCCCTGGTGGTGCTGCTCCTCCCCAGAGCCGCGGTCGCACGTGGACGATGAGTACGCGAGGGCGGGCGAGGAGGACCCGCGCGTGCTGCTGACCACGTCGCGCGACCCCAGCAGCCGCCTCACACAGTTCGTGAAGGAGCTCAAGATCGTCTTCCCCAACGCGCAGAGAATCAACCGCGGAGGGCAGGTGCGTGCGGATAGGGAAGGTTGGGGTGGGACTGCGGTGCGGGGAGGCTAGGTGGGTTGGGTTATTGCGTTGTGAGTTGGGAGGCACCTGGAAAACCCGTTTAACCCGCCTCACACAGTTCGTGAAGGAGCTCAAGATCGTCTTCCCCAACGCGCAGAGAATCAACCGCGGAGGGCAGGTGGGTTGATGGGGGGGAGGGCTGGTGGGAATGAGGGTAGGGTAGACGAGGTGAATTGTGATGCGTTGGGAGGCGCCTGGAAACCAAGGAGCTTAAGATGCCTGGAAACCAAGGAGCTTAAGATGCCTGGAAACCAAGGAGCTTAAGATGCCTGGAAACCAAGGAGCTTAAGACTGTGTTTTCAAATGACTTATGAGTCGACTCAAAAGTCGCCTGGAAACCAAGGAGCTCAAGTCTGTGTTTCCAAATGCGCAAATGATCAACCGCGGGGGGGGGGGGGGGGGGGGGGGGGAATGTTGGGTGGGTTGGGGAAGTTGCGTCTGGAAATTCGCGGTCTAACTCTCCTTTCTCCCTCCCTCCCTCCCTCCCTGTTCCCCCACAGGTGATAAACGAGATAGTGGCATCGGCGCGCAGCAGTGCGTTCACAGACATTATAGTGGTGCACGAGCACAGGGGGCAGCCCGATGGGCTAGTCGTGTGCCACCTGCCCTACGGCCCCACCGCCTACTTCGGCCTGCTCAACGTGGTGCGTACCCTCTCTCTGCATTCTCTCATATAAGGGGGGCACGGGGGCAGGAAGGGGGGCAGGCAGGGGGCAGGAATGGGGGCACGCAGGAAGGGGGGCGGGCAGGCAGGGGGGCGGGCAGGAAGGGGGGCGGGCAGGAAGGGGGGCAGGCAGGAAGGGGGGCAGGCAGGCAGGGGGGCAGGCAGGAAGGGGCGCAGGCAGGCAGGGGGGCGGGCAGGAAGGGGGGCGGGCAGGCAGGGGGGCAGGCAGGCGCTCTTGTGGGCTAGTCGTGTGCCACCTGCCCTACGGCCCCACCCACTGCCTACTTCGGCCTGCTCAACGTGGTGCGTGCCTCTGCCTCGGGGTCTTGCTTTTTGCCTTGCCTGCCTTGCCTTCTAGACATGTAGAAAGTACGAGCACACAGGGCAGGCAGGCAGCCTCATACGCTTGTTGCCTGCCCGCCTGCCACGCTACGACCTATGAGAGCCGTACAGCCCTACGGCTGCCTACCTGCCCTACGGCTGCCTACCTGCCCTATGGCTGCCTACCTGCCCTACTGCCTACCTGCCCTATGGCTGCCTACCTGCCCTATGGCTGCCTACCTGCCCTATGGCTGCCTACCTGCCCTATGGCTGCCTACCTGCCCTATGGCTGCCTACCTGCCCTATGGCTGCCTACCTGCCCTATGGCTGCCTACCTGCCCTACGGCTGCCTACCTGCCCTACGGCTGCCTACCTGCCCTACGGCTGCCTACCTGCCCTATGGCTGCCTACCTGCCCTACTGCCTACCTGCCCTATGGCTGCCTACCTGCCCTATGGCTGCCTACCTGCCCTATGGCTGCCTACCTGCCCTATGGCTGCCTACCTGCCCTATGGCTGCCTACCTGCCCTACGGCTGCCAACCTGCCCTACGGCTGCCTACCTGCCCTATGGCTGCCTACCTGCCCTATGGCTGCCTACCTGCCCTATGGCTGCCTACCTGCCCTATGGCTGCCTACCTGCCCTATGGCTGCCTACCTGCCCTATGGCTGCCTACCTGCCCTATGGCTGCCTACCTGCCCTACGGCTGCCAACCTGCCCTACGGCTGCCTACCTGCCCTATGGCTGCCTACCTGCCCTATGGCTGCCTACCTGCCCTATGGCTGCCTACCTGCCCTATGGCTGCCTACCTGCCCTATGGCTGCCTACCTGCCCTACGGCTGCCAACCTGCCCTACGGCTGCCTACCTGCCCTATGGCTGCCTACCTGCCCTATGGCTGCCTACCTGCCCTATGGCTGCCTACCTGCCCTATGGCTGCCTACCTGCCCTATGGCTGCCTACCTGCCCTACGGCTCCCTACCTGCCCTACGGCCCCACCGCCTACTTTGGCCCCCTGCCCCCAGCTCAACATGGTGCGTGTTTTCTCTCATTCACCTGTTCTCTGCTTTCTGTCACCCTTTCCTACTTCTTCTCCTTTTCTCCGTCTTTTCTGTTTCCTTTTCTTTTCTCGGGCTTTTAAAATATGCCTGTCCTGTGGCCCCCCAAACCCCCTCTCCCCAACACCCCCTTCTCCCCTCCCCCCATCCCCTCCCCTCCCCTCCCCTTTCCTTCCTCCACTTCCTCTGTACCATCGTTTGCCTTCTGCGCTCCTCACTCCTCTACTCCCACATCTCCCCATGCTGTGCTGTCACCCTCCTGGATGCTGACTGCCTATGGCCTGTGCCTGCCTGCCTGTGCTGCTTCTGCTCTGCATTACCCGTGGTGCTGGTGTGAGTGGTGCGGCTGTGCGTGGTGGTGCTGCTATCTGTGTGTGTGCAACAGGTGACGCGGCATGACATTCAGGACAGAGCGGCCATAGGCACCATGTCAGAGGCATACCCACACCTCATTCTCGATAATTTCTCCACCAAGGTACTCTTTTAGGTACTCTTTTATGTACTCTTTTCATGCATCATCCTCATCCTCTCCCCAATCGTCTCCTGTGTAGTCTTTAGTCTTCCAAGAATCAATTCTGATTTTCTTTCACCCTCCCTCCTCTCACCCCCCCTCCTCTCACCCTCCCTCCTCTCACCCTCCCTTTGTTTCTAGCCCGTCGGTCCACGCCTTCCCTCCCCCCTTTCCCCTTGCGGCCCCGATTTGCAATCCCTGTTCGCCACTCCTGATTTCCCGCACCCTGGCCCCCTATCCAACGCTATCCCCTTTTGAGTCGACTCAAAAATCGAATGTTCGCCACTCCTGATTTCCCGCACCCTAGCCCCCTATCAAACGCTATCCCCTGCCCCCTGTCCACTGCAGTTGGGCCAGCGCACGAGCAACATTCTCAAGTACCTCTTCCCGGTGCCCAAGCCCGTCTCCCCTCTCTGTGCTCCCCATCCCCCGTACCCTGTTCCCCCAAACCCTGCCCCACCGCACCCCACCCCCTGCTTTGCCCGACCACCCCCAGCTGGGGCAGCGCACGAGCAACATTCTCAAGTACCTCTTCCCGGTGCCCAAGCCTGACTCCAAGCGCGTCATCACATTTGCCAACCAGTCCGACTACATCTCCTTCCGGTCAGTGCCAGCTGCAGCTGTTGCTCTTCACCTGCTGTTGCTCTTCACCTGCTGCTGCTCTTCACCTGCTGCTGCTCTTCACCTGCTGTTGCTCTTCACCTGCTGCTGCTCTTCACCTGCTGCTGCTCTTCACCTGCTGCTGCTCTTCGTTGCACCTGCTGCTCCTCTTCTTCTGACCCTGTAGCTACCGCTGCCGCTGGTTACTGTCCGCCAGAGCTGCTGGTTACTGTTTGTTACACCAGTTGGTTCATATTCCTTGACTGTTAAACCCTGCTCCTCCGCCCATCATGCACGGCTGTTCCTCTGTGCATAGACACCACGTATACGAGAAGCCTCAAGGTCCCAAGTCTCTACAGCTCAAGGAAGTCGGGCCTAGATTTGAGCTCCGGTTGTACCAGGTATGTGGCGCGGCGCCTCTCCCTTTTTATTTCGCCTCCTCCAGTGTGATGTTACGGTTGCCTGTAATTTAGAATGTTTGTTTGGGATTGCTGCTTATGCGTGTTATTTCTGTTTATGGTGTTTTCTGGGCAGATTAAGTTGGGAACAATGGACCAGCCAGAGGCTGAAAACGAGTGGGTTATTCGGCCATATATGAATACAGCGAAGAAACGCACTCTTTTGTGATATATTGGAGCACACAGTTTTTTTTTCTGTAGTTCTCCCTTTTTTTTTCTATATTAGGCAAGCCTTTAAATGATCCCCTTCAATGGTCGTCTCAGGCTATCCTGTCTGTAATGGAGTTGTTCATTGTGCACCCCAACCCGCCTCGAAAGCGTCAGACAATCACTGCAAGACACGTGGCGTTCGCGAAATCCCCGTAGTGCCACATAACCCCCGCTAGCCATGCTGTGTACAGTACAGTTCTCGTTCCCCCCACTCGTCATTCCCAAAAAGTTCCTCCAAACATAACAGGTTTGAAACCCTTCAAACCGTGACTTTAGTACAGTGAACCTTTGTCGAACATTCATTACCGATCTTTTGCGCTCCACTTTCCCCCTAACCACTTGCTTGCAATGCGACTCTCCTACTGTTCTTTCATCTTCGTCAAGTTTTTGGCCCATCTGTCTCATCGGCCACAGACTCAAGTTTCAGAACAGACCTCGGTGGTGCCATAACTTGGCCTCTCGCAGACATCGCCTTGAAACGCCTGCGACGTGGAGCATTAGTTCGCCGCTCGTCGGGCAGTCGCGAAGCCGTCGCCAAGCTATCGTGAGGTTTTTTCGCCGTCAAAGCGTTGGGTCAGGCTTTCCGTAATCTCTAAGCTCCTCTTTCCGCGTCGAACCTCGCGGGATGGAGATCTCGGTACAAAGCACCGCACGCGCGACCTTTCGAACAGCGCCGCAGCGGTCTGCGAGGCATGCGACTCGCGACGCCGCGCGAACCACCGCACAAGCCTCCCTCTCTTCGCTCTCATGCGCAGCGCTCGCTGGTGCGGGGCGCCGGAGCCTTTTCTCTGCCTCTCCGCTTCCGCACGCGCGGGCATCTTCCCGCCGCATCCGCCGCGGAGTGATCTCCGCAGTCGCCGCGGGAGTGGCTGGAGCCGCAGGCTCAAACAAGACCCGCCTGGCGCGTGCAACGGAACTAGCACAATGGCTGGCCTCCGCGGGCTTCCCCGCGCAACCTGTTGCGCCCGCGGATGCCGGAGCGGCGGGAATCGGGCTCTCCGCCAAGGAGCCAATTAAAAAGGGCCAAGTGGCGCTGCGGGTGCCGGAGAATTTTGTCGTGACGTCTGTCGACGTGGCGGAGCACCCAGTGGTGGCGAAGGCGGCGGAGGGACGTGGCGATTTGGTCGGGCTGACTCTTTGGCTGATGTGGGAGCGGTCTCAGGGAGACGCGTCGCTCTGGGCTCCGTACATTCGCACTTTCCCGGAAGCCACTTCGTCGCCGCTGCTTTGGCCGGCAGACGACCGCCAGCGGCTGCTGGCCGGCACGACGATCGCCGACGAGATTGACGGCCGGGTGGCGGAGATGGAAGCGGTGTATAGCGTTCTTAAAGCCACGCATTTTGACGCGGACCCTAGTACCTTCCCGACCTCCCCCACCTCCGCTCCGTTTTCTTCGGAGTCTTTTAAGAACGCCTTTGCAGTGGTGCTTTCGCGTGCAGTGTACCTCCCCTCGGTCGACTTATTCGCCTTGATTCCCTTGGCAGATCTAGTTAACCACTCGCCCGCACCCTCTAACCCAGCTATTCCTCCGCCGTCCTCTTTCGATTTTGACCCCGCGTCGCAATGCGTGGTTCTTCGTTCCAACATTGATCTCTCTTCCGGCGATCCTCTCCTCGCATCGTACGGCGCGGATCGCACCCCGGCGGATCTCCTCCTCACGTACGGCTTCGTGCCGCGCTCTTCGCCGTCCGATTTCATCCTGCTACCAGTCTCGCTCGTTCCTGGCGACCCGCTGTTGGAATTCAAGCGGCAGATTCTAAACGACCAGGGGCTGTCGGTATCGGAGATGTTTCCGCTTTTCACGGACCGCTTTCCACGTCAGCTGATCGCGTTCATGCGGCTCGCGCGGCTCCAGGACGCGGCGCAACTCGCGGGAATCAGCTTCGAGCGCGATGTGATGCTATCGGAGGCGAACGAGTACGAGGCACTGCAGATCCTGCTGCGTGACTGTAACGACCGGATCGCGGAATTCCCGCAGACTCTGGAGGACGACCTCCGGCTGCTCAATCTCGGCTCCGCCGTTTCCGCCGGCGCCGCCTCCGCCGCCGCCGCCGCCGCCGCGGCAAATGCCGAGAGCAGCAGCAGCAGCAGTGGCAGCGGGGGCGGGGTTTTTGGAGGGCTTTTCGGGGGTTTTGGCGGGGGGCAGCAGCAGAAGCAATTGGTGAGTGAAGCTGAACGGGCATCGGCTGCTGCTGCAGCAGAGGCAGCCGCAGCAGAGGAGCGAGAAATGCTGGCAGCAGCGCTACGGGCGCGGGAGAAGCAGATTCTAGCCAATACCGTTGCTGCGCTGCGCACTAAGCTGGCGCCGATTAGGGGGCTGCCGAGCAAGCAGGGCATGGATGATCCGAACGAGGAGATTAAAGCCATGTTTGGCATGATGGAGGCAGGGTTTTCTGCGCCGACCAAGCTGTTTTCAGACCTGATGAAACGGAAGAATTCGCCTTAAGGTCTTGTGAGAGGGAGACCCTGAAGTTGGATTTGCAGGTAGGGAGGGCATGGTGCTTGGTTGTTATGATGGTACCATAACTGGGGGGGGGGGGGGGGGGGGGCATGGCAGTGAGCGTGTGATGTTTATGATTGTGATAAGTACTGTCTGCAGATTACATGGTGGTTGTGCAGCATGTTGTTGGTGATGGTCATAGTTCCAGTACCTTAGAGCGTATTCCTATCCTCGCATCAAGAGAACCTCATATCAGCCTCCCACTGAAAATTCCCCTAAACCCAAAGCCTCTCGCTAGTTTTACCAGGCAAAAGGTACAATCTTGATACGAGGTTCTCTTGATAAGAAGATAGGAATACGCTTGTATTCCTAATCTCGTATCAAGAGAACCTCGTACCAAGCTCTCACTGGAGAATCCCCTAAACCCGAAACATCTTGTGAAGAAACGAGAAAATGAAGAAGAAGAGGAGGTTTCACTAGCAGCAATGAGGATACATATAGCAAACCTTAGATGGGTTGTACTCGCTATAGAGCACCCCACTACAGGCTAGAGAATAACATTCTGACACACCCCCATAGCCCAAGTGGGGTGTAATCAGCACAATAAGCAAGCAGGCATAGAGCAGGAGTTCACAATAGCGAGCAAAACTAGAGTCATTCACAAAGGGCAAGTGAGGAGGAGGAGGCGAGACTGTAAGAGGAGAGTGAGAAGAAGTAAACGAGAGAATGATTGAACTATGAACGAGGTGAGTACAAATAGGAAACCCTAATTGGGTGGTACCCCCTATGGGATACCCCACTGTAGCCTACACAAATAAGTAAGCTATAATGTTCTGACACACCCCCATAGGCAAAGTGGGGGAGAACAAGGGGTCACAAGACCAGTCAAGCAAAGCAAAGCAAAGCTCAAGGTGGATCACAAAGTCACCACACATTCCGAGCACAAGTTCAAAGGCCAGAAGGCCAGTTCACATGCAAGATCATATATAGAGATATACAAGAGGCAAGCAAGCAAGAGCAAGAGTATATATAGGTAAAAGTACAAGCAAGGTCAAGAAGTGAGCAAGTGAGGCAAGGCAGGCACAAGGCCCAGCTGCGTGCAGCAGCGCTGATGATCACAAGGCGCAAGTGCCTTGGTGAAGACATCAGCAGTGTTGGCCTCAGAGGCCACGTACGCAAGTCGCAGCTGTCCACGCTGCTGTAGCTCACGAGCAAGAAAGTAGCGGAGAGCAATGTGCTTTGTCTTGTGCTCCAGTCGCTGCTCTCGACACAAGGCCAGCATGGCCTTGTTGTCTACGTACAGGACTGGAGGAGAACGAGGCGGCTCTCCAAGGTCGGTCAGCAGGTAAGTGAGCCAGCGTAACTCCTGTGCAGCCATGGCCCCGGCGTAGATCTCAGCCTCACAATTGGAGCCGAGAACACAAGACGAGCGGGTAGCCCGCCACGAAACAGAGCCGGAACCAAGGCTGAAGGTGTAACCCTGTGACGACCGCTGCGTAGCCTGGTCGTCAGCCCAAGAAGCGTCTGCGTGCCCAGTGAGGACCACTGGACTGCGCCCTCCAAGCACTAGCCCCATGCCCGACGTACTGCACAAGTAGCGCAACACCCTCTTCGCTGCAGCCATGTGCTCTGGTCGGTGTCTCCCAGGAGCAACATAGAGTGCAAGAATGTTCAGAGGGTATGCAAGGTCAGGTCGTGTGCAGGTCATCAGGTACATGAGGCAGCCAACAAGCTCTGCATACGGGCCACTCGACTCTACGGACTCATCCGAAGGCAGAGCTGAGAGCGAGTGGCGAATAGGCAGAGGAGTGGCCTGAGGCGAGGAGTACGTGAAGCCGAAGCGCTGAAGGACCTGCTGCACCATGTATGACTGAGTCAGGGTAATGGTGCGGCGTGCTCTGTCTCGGGTGATCTGCAAGCCAAGGTAGCTGCGCAGTTCACCCAGGTCAGTGCACGTGTGTCTCTTCTGCAGCTCGGACTTCACGTAGGCGAGTCCAGCAGTGTCCGCTGTGGCAAAGACCAAGTCGTCGACGTACACGAGGATGTAGAACGGCGGCAGAGAGGTGTCGGTGCGCAGAAACAGCGACGGGTCTGCAGTGGAGGGAGCAAACCCAAGTGCCGCCAGCGTAGTCCTCAGTGTGTCGTGCCACTCACGCGGCGCCTGGCGGAGACCGTAGACTGGACGCCGGAGACTCCACTGGGTACCAGGAGGGAAAGACCCAGTGAAGCCAGGTGGGCGACGTAGCCAGATCTCCTCGTGCAGGCTGCCCTGCAAGAAAGCAGTGCTGAAGTTGAGAGAGTGCAGGTCGTAGTCACGGTGAGCAGCAACGTGCAGCAGTACCCGAAGAGTGGTCATCTTCGGGGTGGGGGAGAAGGTCTGAAAGTAGTCAACTCCCTGCCGCTGACTGAAACCACGAGCCACGTACCGCGCCTTGAAGACAGGCGGAGAACCCGGCGGCCGCTTCACCCTGAAGATCCACATGCCACTGACGATGTTCGCCCCAGGAGGGGGAACACCGTCAACGTAGGTGCCTGTGGACTTCCAGGAAGCCATCTCTACATCCATAGCTGCCTGCCACTGAGAGGAGTAGGGACCCTCTATCGCCTCCGCGTAAGAGCGCGGAGTCAGGATGTCTAGTGCATCCGGGTCTCCCTCAGGGGCTAGCAGTACAGACGCGAGATGAGGTGAAGCGGCGGCCTGACACTAGAACTCCTCCTGCCTGTCCTAAAGGACGTCCGTGCCAAGGGCACACTCACCCCCGACGGACGGAGGACAGGTAGACTCAGACTCAGCGACAAGACGTGCAGCGTAGTCTAGAAGACAGCGCGCAGCAAAGTCGACGAGCTCAGTGACAAGGGCAGACGCAGCAGAAGACTCGAAAGAAGGGTCAGTGACAGCAGTAGCAAGGAGACGCGTGACAGTAGGACTGGCAGCACGAAGAGAGTCCGACTCCGGGTCGGCAAGAGCAGGAAGAGAGGAAGAAGGAGGAGAATGCAAAGGGGCACGTAGAGGAGCAGTGGACGGACGCAGAGACATCCGGTGCGTGCCAGGGACAGGAGGCGGACGCTGACGCGAACCGCGACCACTAGCGCGCGCAGTACGAACAGGCGACGCAGGACGAGACGCAAGCTCACGACGCTCAGTAAGACCTCCAATCGGACCAGCGTAGGGAGGAGGAGCAGGCAAAGGGGAGGCAGGCTGTAGCTGTGACTGGACAGGCTGTGGACCCTCTAAGGGAGGAGGAGGAGGACCACGAGAAGGTGGAAGACCAAGAACCTGCTGCAGGAGCGGTACGAAGTATGGTCGGGGCCGCGCGGCGACGCCAGAAATAGCAGGGACAGCACCAGTACCCCCAGCAGGAGTACCCGCTCCAGCAGCACCTCCAGCAGCACCTCCAGTAGCTCCAGAACTCCCAGCAGCTCCTCCAGTAGCCCCACAACCTCCAGCAGCACCAGGAGCACCGCCAGTCGAACCACCAGTGGTAGTCTTAGCGCCAACACCCTCAGCAGCACCAGCTCCAGGCGAACCCGCAGGCCCAGCAGCTCCAATACTCCCGGTACGAGCACCTCCGGGACCCGCGGCAGCAGCACCCTCAGCAGCAGAAGAACCTCCAGCACCAGCAGCACGCCTCCAGCGCCGAGCAAACCACTCACGCAGCTCCTGTGAGGAGGGTGGCTCTCGGCGAGATGAAGCACCCGGAGAACCTCCAGGCGAAGAACCTCCAGGCTCAGCACCCCCAGGCAAAGCACCTCCAGGCGTAGCGCCCCCAGGCTCAGCACCCCCAGGCTCAGCACCCCCAGGCTCAGCACCCCCAGACTCAGCACCCCCAGACCTCGCACCCCCAGGCTCAGCACCCCCAGGCACAGCACCCCCAGGCTCAGCACCCACAGCAGCACCAGAGTCACCAGTGACTTCGACAGGCTCAACCGTGTCTACCTGGGACACACCTGAAGGGGCAGGACCCTGAGGGGGGAGGGGGTCTATTGGGGGGGGACCTGGTACCAAGAAGAGCGGGGGTGGGGGGAGGGACGAAGTGCGGTAGGGGAAGAGGCGGTAGTAGGGTACCGACTCGTCGAACGTGACGTCCTGGGAGGACAGAATACGGCGAGAGGTGGGGTGGTAGAACTGCCACCCAGGGGCGTCGGGGGGGAACCCCAGGAAGACGCAGGGAGCAGCGCGAGGGGACAGCTTGTCCGCAGACAAGTCGCGGACAAACGCCCGACATCCCCAGACCCGGAACGCCGACGCATCGCCAACCTTCCCCGTCCACAGCAAAGCTGGGGAGGTCTCCGGCCTGGAGACCCTGGGGTGGAGGTTGATCTGATGCGCCGCGTACCTGACAGCAAACGGCCACAGAAAATGGGGGGCAGCCGCATGCATCATAGACGTACGAGCGACGTCCATGACCATGCCAATGCGGCGCTCTGCAATCCCATTTTGTTGCGGTGAGTCCGGAAGCGTGAAGGTCTGGCGGATGCCTCGCGCACTACAGTAGGCACGCAGAAGGCCAGAGGAGAACTCTCCGCCTCTGTCCGAGTGCAGACGCAACACAGGAAAGTCCGAGCCAAAGCTCTGCCTGAGCTGGAGAGGAGCTGCGCGGATCCAGTCGATCAGCACCTCAGTGACATCACCCTTGCTGCGCAAGGGGAAGACTGTGGTGTAACGCGAGTAGTCGTCAACCACCAACAGGAAGTAGCGCTCGTGACCGAGTCCACGGACGCGGGCAGGGCCCCACACGTCCATGTGAAGCGTCTGCAACGGAGCCTCTGTCGGAGGAAACTGGGAGGAGTGAGGGGCAGCCCGCTGGCGCCCCTCGACACAGGGGACACAGGCAGGGCCAGGGCCCTGAGGAAGGGGAGGGAGGGACCTGGAGAGACCAGACACAAGAAGACGGGAGGCCATGCCTCTAAGCCGAAGTAGAGAGGGGTGGCCAAGGCGGTGGTGCCAGAGGAGGGTCTCGTGGGACAGACGGCGACACGAACAGGGGGCAGACTCAGGACCAGACCTGGACGCTGCAGCAAACACCTGACCAGACGAAGAGACCCTACCAGACTCAGCATCTGGAGGAGAAGCAGTGGTCAGTGTGTACAGGCTCGACCCTGGCTGATGTGTAAACGTAGCCAGGTGGCGACCCGTGCTAGCCTCTGTGCAGTGTGTCACCCGCTGACGAGCAGGAGTGAACTGGTGGACACCCGCATCCTGTAGGTCAGCACCACTCACCAGGTTCGTAGAGAACGAGGGGAGGTAGAGACCAGTCAGGGTGCCAGAGGGAGCCGCCGGACACGGAAGGACTGTGGAGAAACGAGACAGGACAGGACCCCCAGAGGGGTCAGCCAGGGACACCGCAACCGGCCAACTAAGCGGCGTGAGAGTGGTGCGGTCCCGAAAGAAGGAGCGAGACGCTCCAGAGTCAAGGGTGAAGGTGTGAGAGGCCGAAGCCGACACAGTACCTGAGAGTGCAGACTCACCAGTACCTGAGAGCACGGACGCACTGGCACCTAGAGCAGCAGCCTCACTGGCACCTGACGCAGCAGTACCAATGCCCGGGTCGGGCGGGAAACACCGGTAACAGTCACCCTCGTCACTAACAGTCACAGCATACATGGCAGCAAGGATAGCATCAAAGTCAAGATCAAAGATAGCTACACCAGCCCTAGACAGCTCTCCCCAGCGGGGGATCTCAGAGGCCTCCGGAAACTGCTGGCGCCAAGCGTTGGTCAGGCGGGCAAAGCAGCGGCGGGCGGTGTGGGTGCCCCCACACTGCTCACTCGCGCGGTCGCCGGTGCGAAGGACGTAGGTGCAGGGACCGAACGCCCCACCACGCTGACGCTGCAAGTACCACTCACGGAGATGCTGAGGGGCGGGGACGTCGCGAGAGCGCTGCTGCTGCTGCTGCTGCTGGCGCTGACCACCCCCAGTGCTGCTCCGCTGGGACGAGCCACTCCGACCACCTCCACCACCGCCACCCCCGCCTCCGCCGCCACCGCCGCCACCGCCACCCTCGCCCCCGCCGCTCCCACCGCCACCTCCACCGCCACCTCCGCCACCACCGCCGCCTCCACTGCCGCCACTAGTACCTCCACCCCCGCCACCACCTCCACCGCCACCCCCACTCCCCCCGCCGCCCCCACCTCCTCCGCCACCGCCCCCGCTAGCTCCACCCGCTCCCTTGCCCCCCTTGCCCCTGCCAGAGCGGCGCCTACCGCTGGGGGCAGACGCAGCACCGACCGACTCCAAACCAACGAGGTCGGCCGCAGCAGCAGAGGCAACAGAGGGTAACAGGGGGGAGGGAGAACACCCCTCAAAGATGGGGGTGCGAGGGTCACCACGAGAGGCCCCTACAGCGACTATACTCTTCTCAGCCGCTAGCAGGGACTTCTCAAGGAGGTCGACAGTGAGGGTGGTGGGACAGACAGAGAGAAACTGGTCCCTAACGGCACGTAGGGACTCAGGGAGACGGGTGACTAGAAAGTAGAGAGTGATGTACATGGGAGGAGGGTTTGCGGCGCGGAAGTCAGCAGGAAGCGCAGCGCGGTAGCGAGTGTCACTAGCGCGGAGGTGGGTAAAGAGGTCAGCGACTGTGGGAAAGGCAGCGAGGTCAGGGAAGAGGTACGGTAGCATGAGGCGGCTAAGCGTAGCGGAGGAAGGGGAGGAGTAGCGCGCAACTACAGCGTCGTACAAGGCCTGAGCGGTCTTGCACTGACTTAAGTGCACACGCTCGGAGGAAGGGAGGTGTCGACGCACAGCAAGACGTGCAGCAGCATCGCGTGTGGCCCACTTGGAGCGAACAGTGGGGTCAGCATCAGCAGGAGGGGCAGGGACAGCGCCAGAGACAAAGTCAAAGAGAGAAACCTCATCTATCGCATCGCACAGTAAGTACAGCTGCAGGTCCTCGACCCAGACTGCAAAGTCAATGGCACGACCCTCAGCATCAAAAGCCAGGACACTGGGGGTGGCCATTATAGCAGCTGACAGTCTCACCGGGCAGGAAGAGTCGGGTAGCTCGGTAGTACAGTAACACGGCAGTACAGCGGCTGCGCCGGGCCAGGAGCAGCAGCAGCCCCACAGGAGCAGGAGCTCGGCACCTCAGGTTGCTCGGGCGGCTCGGGCGGCTCGTGCGGTTCAGGCGACTCGGGCGGCTCGGGCGGCTCGGGCGGCTCGGGCGGCTCGGGCGGCTCGGGCGGCTCGGGCGGCTCGGGCAGCTCGGGCGGCGCGGGCGTCTCGCTGGCGGCGCACAGGTGACGCGCGGGCAGCTCACGGGCGGCTGGGGCGGCTCACGGGCGGCTGCACGGGCGGCTGGGGCGGCTCGCGGGCTGCTCGCGGGCGGCTCGCGGGTTGTGCACGGGCGGCGCGGGCGGCTCACGGGCGGGCGGGTGGCTCGCGGACGGGCTGCGCACGGGCGGGCAGCGCACGGGCGGGCGGCTCACGGACGGGCGGCGCACGGGCGGCGCCAGCGGCTCACTGGCGGGCTGCAACACCTGGGCGGGCTGCAACACGGGCGCACGGGCGGCGCCAGCGGCTCACGGGCGGGCTCGCCGACAATGGTTACGTAACACCTGCAACAGCCAACACCAACGAAGCAGAAAGAGTAGGACCGAATTTCATACCCGACCCAGAAGCGGGAGATGAAGCAGCTTATCCCGAGGACACAACACTCCCCCGCTACTCACAGACCGGACTGCATATTCTCGGCCTCGTCACCGCAGTCCATGGCTCCTCTCTTCCTAAAGAGCCTGCGACAGTTCAACGGGCTCTGGGGGGGGAACACAAGGAGAAATGGCGTGAAGCCATGGACAGAGAGTTAAAAGCATTGGAGGAACGCAACACCTGGAAAGTCGTTCCAGCAAGCATAGCAAGAAACAAGACCATTCTTACCGGGAAGTGGGTCTTCCGCATCAAAACGAAAGCAGATGGCACAATCGAGAAGTTCAAGGCACGATGGGTCGTGCGAGGATTTGATCAGGAACAAGGCCGGGACTTCACCGAGACATTCGCCCCGGTTAGCCGACACACCTCTCTCCGAATCCTCCTTGCGATCGCCGCCATGAAGAAGAAGAAACTGCGACAAATCGATGTCGCTAACGCTTTCCTCTACGCACCCGTCGACGCCGAAATCTTCGTCGAGCTCCCTCACGGTACTCACGGGGAACCCAATCAGGTCTGTCAACTACTAAAATCGCTTTACGGTATCAAACAGGCCCCACGACTGTGGCAACAGCACCTACACACCCGCCTCATCCGCATCGGATTCCGTCAACTACCTCACGATCAAGGCATGTATCGACTCACCAAAGGCGCCAACTACATCCTGCTCATTGTCTACGTCGACGATCTACTCTACATCGGCTCTACCGACGACATCGCTACCTGGTTCGAAGGGGAGCTGAAAAAGGACCTCACACTCACGGTCTCCACTACCGTCACTCAGTATCTCAGGCTCAATATTCGCGAAGAAGAAAATGCGATCTATCTCAGCGCCGAGAAGTACGCCGACACCATCGCCAAACGGTTCGCACTCACACCTGCTACTATCCACACGCCATACCGCTACACGGCAGGAAACGGCAAAGGAAGCTCCGTCCTACTTAAGACCGCCGGAATACGCGACTACCAGCGAAAACTGGGCTGTCTGCTCTTCGCAGCCGTCACCTGCCGCCCAGACCTGTCCTACTCCGCTAGCCAACTCGCTACCTATCTCAAGAGGCCCGAAGCAGAACACCTAGCAGAACTCGACCGTGCTCTTCACTACTTCGTGAGCACCGCAACGATCGGCCTGACGTACTACAAAGACACAACTACGCCGACGAAACTAATCGGCTATGTCGATGCCGATCACGCCGGCGACTCAGATAACAGGCGCTCTCGCACTGGCTACATCTATCGCCTAGAACCTATCGGACCTATTTCCTGGCAATCGAGCAAGCAGGAACTAATTGCGCTCTCCTCAGCTGAAGCAGAATATATCGCCCTTTGCTCAGCCACCAAGGAAGGACTCTACCTTCGCGAGCTGCTGGAAGAAGCAAAGTTAGCCGAGTTACCCAACTTCACCTTGTTCTGCGACAACCAATCCGCAATTCGCATCGCCAACAAGAGCGGATTCGCGAACAGAACGAAGCATATCGCCCTGCGATACTTCTTCGTGAAAGACGAAATCGAGAAAGGGAAACTCGATCTATCCTACTGTCCCACGTCCGAGATGGCAGCCGACTACTTGACCAAGAAACTTGGAAAACAGAAGTTCGAGTACTGCATGCTGCTGACTGGACAAAGCCACGTCACCATCAGCGACACTCCAGAAGCGAAGGGGAGTGTTGGGAACAAATAAGTTAAGCGCCTCCGTCGTGTCAGTACTCAAGACACAAAACGAAGCAGCTCAAGTCGAAGCAGCGCGAGTCAACCAACGAGGTTAACGTAACCGTCGGAGGTTACGAGAAAGTCAAAGGGCAGCGACCTTTGACCTGACGCAGCGCGACAGCAAGGACAAACAACTGACTCGACATTGAGCAGTTGCCCGAGTCGCACTGTATCGAACCGCAACAGTAAAATCAGTTATAATGTCTCTTCATATTCTCTGTACTCATCTATTTATATTCTTGTATCTCTTTGCTTTTATCAACTTACTTTGCCCTCACAGACTAGCGCAAGGTGGTTCAAGAGCTTTATTCAACGCTTCCGCTATTACAACATCTACTCAGACTTTAACTCTACAAAGATCCTAGGGCGTTTCAGCCCAACAAACCGCAGGCTCACACATATCCACCTCCCTCAAAACCCTAGTTCCACTCCCACAGCACCCCCCTTAAACCTTAAACCCCAGGCTCCCACACATCCACCCCCCTCAGCGATAGCTGCAGCAGTGGGAGACGAAGGAGGAGGAGGAGCAGGGGAGACCACACACCCGTCACCCCCTACTCGCCACCCCCAGACCCTAACACAGGGCAGGGCGGGACGGTGGGTAGGGAGGTTAGGGGGGGGGGGGGGGGGGGGGGGGGGAGGTGCGACGCGCGGTCTCCCAGGGCGCCAAAACAGGCGACAGAAGGGGCGATGCTCGCCCCCCTCCCCCAGGTCGCCCCTCAGGTCGCCTCGACAGGCGACGGGAAAAGGGGGGGGGGGGGGGGGGGGGGGGGTGCACGTGCCCCCGGTGCGCCGCGGCTGGTGACGGGGCATAACCGGGGCGGGGCCGGGGCCGCAAGTGGCGGCGACGGGGCCGCTGGAGGCGGCGACGGGGTTGCTGGCGGCGAAGACGGGGCCGCTGGCGGCGGCGACGGGGCCGATAGGAGCGGCGACGGGGCCGCGAAGGGGCCGCGAGGGGCCTGGAAGGGCGGTGACGGGCCGCGAAAGGGGCGGCGACGGGGCCGCGAGGGGCCTGGAAGGGCGGCAACGGGGCCGCGAAGGGGCCCCGAGGGGCCTGGAAGGGCGGCAACGGGGCCGCTAAGAGTAGGGCGAGGGGCACGCCACGGGGCGTGCCGAACACAGAGTAGTAGCGGAAGCAGTTAGGTGGGCCCACAGGCCAGGACCGTAGATGCTATGATACCATGTGAAGAAATGAGAAAATGAAGGGCGGCAACGGGGCCGCGAAGGGGCCGCGAGGGGCCTGGAAGGGGGGCAACGGGGCCGCTAAGAGTAGGGCGAGGGGCACGCCGCGGGGCGTGCCGAACACAGAGTAGCAGCGGAAGCAGTTAGGTGGGCCCACAGGCCAGGACCGTAGATGCTCTGATACCATGTGAAGAAATGAGAAAATGAAGGGCGGCAACGGGGCCGCGAAGGGGCCGCGAGGGGCCTGGAAGGGCGGCAACGGGGCCGCTAAGAGTAGGGCGAGGGGCACGCCGCGGGGCGTGCCGAACACAGAGTAGCAGCGGAAGCAGTTAGGTGGGCCCACAGGCCAGGACCGTAGATGCTCTGATACCATGTAAAGAAACGAGAAAATAAAGAAGAAGAGGAGGTTTCACTAGCAGCAATGAGGATACATATAGCAAACCCTAGATGGGTTGTACTCGCTATAGAGCACCCCTCTACAGGCTAGAGAATAACATTCTGACACGTCTCACTACTTTTACCAGGCAAAAAGTACTATCTTGATACGAGGTGGCCTGATTTGAGGCCGTAGGAATAATACGCTCTTGTCAAACCACATACCAGTATGTGCTAGTTGTGTGTAGGTTATAGCAGGTAGCCCATGTGGGGTACAACCCAATATTAGGGTTACGGTAGTACTTGTACCCACAATTCATATCAATGCACTCATTCCTGCTTGCTATCTTGACATGGTTCCAGAGCAGTAGGTCTGTAGAACCGTTTTGTTTTTGTTTTTGTTTTTGTTTTTGTTTTTTTTTCGGGCCCACCATACTGAGCTTCCAATTGCAGTTACTTCGTTGCCACACTACCATGCGTCGCGCTGCCCCGCGCACACCCTGCCTTGCCCCGCGTCGCGCTGCCTAGCGCACGCCCTGCCTTGCCCTGCCTGACGCCACCCTGCGCCAGCGCCCTGCCCAGCGCTAGCGCCCTGCCCTGCGCCGGCGCCCTGCCCTGCGCCAGCGCCCTGCCCTACGCTAGCGCCCTGCCCTGCGCCAGCGCCCTGCCCTGCCCTGCGCCGGCGCCCTGCCCTGAGCCGGCGCCCTGCCCTGCGCCAGCACCTGCGCCCTGCCCTACGCCCGTGCTGCGGCTCTGCGCGTCGCGCCTAACAGCAGCCCGCGCGTCGCGCTGTTGCTCCGCACGACGCGCTTTGCTGCAGCCCGCGCGTCGCGCCCTAAGGCAGCCCGTCGCCTCGCGCTCTGCTGCCCGTCGCGTCACGCACTGCTGCAGCCTGCGCCAACGCCCTTCCCTACGCCAGCGCCCTACACTGCGCCCGCGCCCTGCCCTGCGCCAGCGCCCTGCTAAACCCTAAATAAAATAAAAATCAGTAAAAAAAAAGGCCCTAGGTGCTTCTGCCCTAGGAGCTATTACCTGCTACTCCCCTGCTGTGGCCGCGTGCCGCCCTGCTCTGGTTGCACGCCGCCCTGCTCTTGCCGCGCGCCGCCCTGCTGCTCTTACTGCTGCTGTTGCTACTCGTGCTACTGGCTTCACTCCGTACTGCCCTAGAGGTTGCGCTCCTCCTAGCTTGCCCGCCATGACTTCCCTTTGTCGTACCGGTGGGAGTGGTGACGGCGGTGGTGGCAGCAGTGGGAGTGGTGGCGGCCATAGTAGCAGTCACTACGGCGCTCTTTGGTGCGGAGTGTCTGGCGGTGGCCAGATGCAGCTACGACGGCGTCCGACCCTTACGCCCCGGCAGCTTTGTGAGTGGCTTTACCAGCGTGGGCCGTCTCCGAGTCCGGGTCGCTGCCCGTACGTCATTCGCACAGTCTCGCTGCTTCGCCTATTTGACTGACGCCTGGCGCACAGAGTTTGGCGACGAGGCTGAGATCCCCCCCGGGCTTGAGCTGCTTAGGTCAGGCGTTGTTGTCTTTGCTTTAGACTATGACGCCATCCTTACTGCCATGTCTGCTTTGCCTGGTGGTGCTGAGAGTGACTGTCACCTGTGCGTGCAGTATGACCCCGGTATAGGGGTTGCTGCTCTAGGTGCTAGTGAGGCTGCTGCCTTAGGTGCTAGCGAGTCTGCTTCCTCAGGTACTGCGCCTGCTAAGGCCTTGCACACCTTCACGCTTGACTCAGGTGCTTCCCGCTGTTTCTTTCGTGACAGTACTGCACTCACACCACTCACTGCACTTGTTGCAGTCTCTCTGGCTGACCCCTCAGGGGGCCCAGTTCTTGCACGGTCCACCACTGTGCTTCCGTGCCCGACGGTTCCGTCTGGCTCACTACCAGGCTTCCACCTCCCCTCGTTCTCTACGAACTTGGTGAGCAACGCAATTCTCTCGGACTAGTGGGTTAACACCTTTACCCCTGGAGGACAGCGTGTGGTGATCTGTACGTGCTCCCGGACCGGCCGCCACCTGACCACGTTTACCCGTCAGCCAGGGTCGAGTCTTCACACACTGATGACTGCGCCTCCTCAGGTAGCTGCTACTGGTCAGGTGTCTGCATCAGGTCAGGTAACCTCCCCTTGTGAGTGTCGCTCCCTATCGCACCAGACTCTTCTCGGGCACCACCGTCTGGGTCACACCTCCTTGCCACGTCTATGTGGCATGCACCGTCGCCTCCTTGTGTCTGGTCTTCCCAGGTCTCTCCCTCCCCTCCCTGCCTCGCCTGCGCCGCCCTGCCTTCCTTGCGTCGAGGGGAGGCAGCGCGCCGCTCCTCACTCCTCGTTTCCCCCCACAGAGGCTCCTCTGCACACCCTCCATCTGGACGTGCAGGGCCCAGCCCGCGTTTGTGGACAGGGCGGCGAGCGGTACTTTCTGCTGGTTGTCGACGACTACTCGCGGTACACCATGGTCTTCCCCTTGCGCACCAAGGGTGAGGTCCCTGCTGTCTTGATCCCTTGGATCCGAGAAATTCGTCTCCAACTCCGCCGCAGGTTCCGCCAGGACCTTCCTGTCCTACGTCTGCACTCTGATAGAGGTGGTGAGTTCACCTCTGACCTCTTGCGGGCTTTCTGTCAAGGGGAGGGCATCAAGCAGTCGTTCACGCTTCCGGGCTCACCACAGCAAAATGGGGTTGCTAAACGCCGCATTGGATTAGTCATGGAGGTCGCTCGTACCTCCTTGATTCATGCGGCGGCTCCCCATTTTCTGTGGCCGTTTGCGGTCCGGTACGCCGCGCAGCAGCTCAATCTCTGGCCCCGTGTCTCCTTGCCGGAGACCTCGCCCACACTGCGTTGGACGGGGGAGGTTGGCGATGCGTCACGTTCCCGGGTCTAGGGTGCTCGTGCCCTTGTCCGAGATACGTCCGCGGACAAGCTCTCCTCCCGCACCATTCCCTGTGTTTTCCTTGGCTTTGTCCCTGACGCGCTTGGCTGGCAGTTCTACCACCCCACCTCGCGACGTGTCTTCCCCTCTCAGGACGTCACCTTTTACGAGTCGGTTCCTTTCTACCGTCTCTTCCCCTACCGCACTGCCCCTCTCCCTCCCCCGCCGCTTTCCCTCGCTTTAGGTCCCCCTCTGGTAAACCCCCTTCCCCCTCAGGGTCCTGCTCCTTTAGGTGTGTCTCAGGTAGACCCGCCCCCCTTGGCTGAGCCTGTAGAGGTCACTAGCGACTCACGTGCTGCTGCGAGAGGTGCTGCTGGGGGTGCTGCTTCTGAGGGTGCTGAGCCTGCGCGTGAGGTGCTGGGAAGTGCGAAGCCTGGGGGTGCTGAGCTTGCGGCTGCAGAGTCTGGGGGTGTTAAGCCCGTCCATGAGGTGCCTGGGGGTGCGGAGCTTGGGGGTGCTGAGTCTGCTGGCGTTCCTCTGGGTCTCGTTTCACGACGCGGGCCTGTCTCACCACAGCAGGTACGAGAGTGGCTTGCGTCGCGTACCCGCCTGAGGAGTTGTGCTGCTGGAGCTACTTGTCGTGGAGGCACTGGGAGTGCTGGTGTCTCTGGTCCTGGAGGTGCTCGTACTGGAGGTACTGGAGCTGCCGGGACTGGTACTGCTCCTAGAGCTGGACGTGTTGGCTCTGGGGGTGCTGCTTTTGGAGGTATTGGGGCTGGAGGCCCTGGAGCTGGTGCTGTCGACTCTGGCGTTGGAGACCCTGGAGCTGGAGGTGGTTCTGGGGGTGCTGCTGCTGGAGGCCCTGGCGCTGGTCCTGTCGACCCTAGAGTTGGGGACCTTGAGGTTGGAGGTGCCGGTTCTGGGGGTGCTGCTACTGGTGGCGCTGGAGCTGGAGGTTCTGGAGCTGTTGGAGTCACTAAGGCTGGAGGTACTGCTGCTGAAGTCAAAGGAGCTGGAGGTGCTGCTGCCGGAGATGCTGGAGCTGGAGGTGCTGCTACTGGAGTCGCTGGAGCTGGAGTTTCTGGAGCTGCTGGAGGCGCTGGAGCTGAGGTGCTACTGCTGTAGTCACTGGAGCTGGAGGTGGTGCTGCTGGAGGCGCTGGAGCTGGAGGTTGTGGAGCTGCTGGAGGCGCTGGAGCTACTTGTACTAGTGGCACTGCACCATCGCTACTGTTTTCCGCTCTGCCGTCACCGTCGTCTCTGCCACCGCCTAACACCGTGCTTCACCAGATTCTTAGCCTCCCGTCTTCTACTGGCCTCTCGTTACAGCCCGGCGCACCACTGCCTGCTCCTTCTCCTTACGTTGAGCAGAAAAACTTGCTTACAGAGCATCATGAGCCTGCGTCTCGTCCTGCCTCGCCTGTTCGCGCGCGTCGCACTGGTCGTCGTGTTCCTCGTGAGCGTCCGCCTCCTGTCCCTGGCACGCACGCTATGGCACTTCGTCCTTCCTCTATTCTACAGCATGTTCCCCTACCGTCTCCTCCTGCGTCTTCTCTGCCTGAGGTTCAGGACCTTGAGTCTGACCTGGTTCGTGCTGCTCACCCTACTGTCATGCGTGTTCTAGCCACTGTTGTCACTGACCCATTGTTTGGGTCTGCTGTTGCGTCTACCTTAGTCTCTGAGCTTGTTGACTTTACTGGTGCTTGTCGTCTCCACTTCGCTGCTAGTCTGGTTGTTGAGTCTGAGTCTGTCTATCCTCCGTCCGTCGGGGGTGAGTGAGCTCTTGGCACGGACGTCCTTGAGGACAGGCAGGAGGACCTTGAGTGTCTTGCAGCCGTTGCGCCTCATCTCGTGGTCATGCTGCTTGCCCATGAGGGAGACCCGGATGCTCCAGACATCCCGACCCCGCGCTCTTACGCTGAGGCGATCGCGGGTGAGTACTCCTCTCAATGGCAGACAGCCATGGATGCAAATATGGCTTGCTGGAAGTCTACAACCACTTACGTCGACGCTTTTCCCCCTCCTGGGGCGAACGTAGTCTGTGAGGATCTAGGATCGAGTTCAGAAAAGAGAATGAGAATTGAGTCGAATTGAATTGAATTGAATTGAATGTCCACCTGGGTACAACACGAGGCTATATATAGGCTCGACACAAGGCCCCGTAACCAGGTGTTACGCGAAGGTTCCGCGGGTCGCGAAGCGTCCCGAACAGATCCTTACCGAATTCGGTAGAAGGCAATTCGGTGGCAACCGAAAAGCCAGAATTCGGTGCACGCAACCTAGCTCGGTGCTATAACTATAATAAAATATAGGAAAGCACCTAGCCTAGGAAATCAAGCAATTCATGCATGCATATGATTATCCTATGCTAGAAATAGCATGATAAAGTAGAGGCAAGCAAGCATAGCTGGCATAAGCCGTCGTACTCTCACATAGTCGATGGCATGTGGATTTTCAGGGTGAAGTGGCCGCCAGGTTCTCCGCCTGTCTTCAAGGCTCGTTACGTTCCGTAAGGCTTCAGTCAACGACAGGGAGTTGACTTCTTGCAGAACTTCTCCCCCAACCCGAAGATGACCACTCTTCGGGTTCTGCTGCACGTTGCCGCTTAGCGTGACTACGAGCTTCACTCCCTGGACTTCAGCACAGTGTTCTTACAGGGCAGTTTGCACGAGGTGATCAGGCTGTACCGCCCACCTGGCCTCACTGGGTCGTTCCCTCTTGGTACCCAGTGGAGCCTCCGCCGGCCGGTCTAAGGTCTCCATTAGGCGCCTCCCGAGTGGCACGACACACTGAGGACGACACTTGCGGCTCTTAGGTTTGCTCCTTGGACTGCTGACCCGTCGCTGTTTCTGCGCACCGACACTTCGTTGCCGCCGTTCTACACCCTTGTGTACGTCGACGACTTGGTCTTTGCCACTGTTGACACTGCCTTGTGAAGTCGGAGCTGCAGAAGAGACATACGTGCACAGACCTGGGTGAGCTGCGCAGCTACCTTGGCCTGCAGATCACCCGGGACACAGCACGGCGCACCATCACACTGACTCAGTCACACATGGTGCAGCAGGTCCTTCAACGCTTCGGCTTCACTTGGTCCTCGCCACAGTCCACTCCTCTGGTTACCGGTCACTCGCTCCTAGCTCCACCTTCGGACGAGTCTATAGAGCCGAGTGGCCCGTACCCAGAGCTAGGGGGCTGCCTCATGTACCTGATGACCTGCACTTGTCCTGACCTCGCGTACCCTCTTGGCCTTCTGGCACGTTACGTGGCTCCTGGTAGGCACTGAAAGGTGCACATGGATGTTGCGAAGAGGGTACTGCGCTACTTGTGCAATACATCGGGCATGGGGCTCGTGCTTGGAGGGCGGAGCTCAGTTGTCCTCACTGGGCACTCAGATGCTTCTTGGGTTGACGACCTGTCTACGCAGCAGTCGTCATATGGTTACACGTTCAGCCTTAGCTCTGGCTCTGTTTCTTGGCGGTCAACACGCTTGTCTTCTGTTCTCAGTGTTGACTACTATTGAGATCTGGAAGCTACTATGCACACCTTTAATTCACCCTTAACAGTCCCCATGGGGTCACCTCCAAGGGTCCTTGGGTGCCTGGCAAGGCCAGCCCCTAACCAAGGGTCCGTGTGTTGTAGAGGGACACGCCAAGTATGAAAACGATCATGTGCAATAGAGCATTCTCAGAACTCCTTGCGCAGCGTTATGACGATGAACTGGTCGTGTGCATAAAGATCTCTTCACGTCAATACGATGGTAGAGAAAAACTTCACTCAAAGGATTGATTACAACTGAACACAAGCACGCATTTATATTTTGCATAGCACACAAGCATAAGAAAGCACAAGTTGTTTAACTATACTTCACGACTTCGCCAGCTTGTCCTTGAAAACGGTTGTCAAACCCTCTTCGATTTTGGCTTGATTCGCCTCTGTAGAATAACTGTCTTTAAAGTTCATATCTGCCAAATGCCCCTACTGACTCCACTCACGAGCATTCACGAATTCGGATGACTAATTATGAAGACTCGTGTGGGATTACCGTTTTCACAAACGTTTACAGTTGAAAAACGGATTTCACTGTTTTTCCTTTGTACCGAAATTGTCCCTTTTGTCAGAACATATAGCTTACTTGTTTGTGTAGGCTATAGTGGGGTATCCCATAGGGGGTACAACACATTAGGGTTTCCTATTTGTATTCACTTCACTTCATAGTCATTCATTCTCGTTCTTTGTTTTCACATGGAATCAGAGCAGGTTCCCTCCTAGGGACTGCTTCTAGGGCCCACCGAACCGCGCCCCGAGGCGCGTTTTTTTTTTCTTTTAGCGACCCGTCGTGTCGCTCCTAGCGGCCCGTTGCGCCGCCCTTCCCCTAGCGGCTCCGCCGCCCTTCCCTAGCGGCCCCGCCGCCCTTCGATCGCGGCCCCGCCGCCCTCTGCTACGCGGCCCCACCGCCGCCCTTCGATCGCGGCCCCGCCGCCCTCGGCTACGCGGCCCCGCCGCCCTCTGCCACGCGGCCCCGCCGCCCTCTGATACGCGGCCCCGCCGCCCTTCGATTGCGGCCCCGCCGCCCTCTACTACGCGGCCCCGCCGCCCTCTGCTACGCGGCCCCGCCGCCCTCTACTACGCGGCCCCGCCGCCCTCTGCTACGCGGCCCCGCCGCCCTCTGCTACGCGGCCCCGCCGCCCTTCGATCGCGGCCCCGCCGCCCTCTGCTACGCGGCCCCGCCGCCCTCTGCTACGCGGCCCCGCCACCCTCTGCTACGCGGCCCCGCCGCCCTCTTCGGTCGCGGCCCCGCCGCCCTCTGCTACGCGGCCCCGCCGCCCTCTGCTACGCGGCCCCGCCGAGCCGCCCAGCATCAGCCGAGCCGCCCAGCAGCAGCCGAGCCGTCGCCGAGCCGCCGCCGCCTGAGCCGCCGCCCGGGCCACCTGAGCTGCCGCCCGAGCCGCCGCTGAGCTGCGGCCGAGCCGCCGCCCGAGCAGCCCGAGCCGCCCGTGCCGCCCGAGCCGCCCGAGCCGCCCGAGCCGCCCGAGCCGCCCGAGCCGCCTGAGGAGCCGTGTTGCTGTTCCTGAGCTGTGTTCCTCTGCTGCTGACCTACCCGACTCTCCCAGCCCGGTGAGACTTTCAGCTGCTGCCATGGCCACCCCCAATGTTCTTACTTTTGACGCTGAGGGGAGGGCCATTGACTTTGCCGTCTGGATTGAAGACCTGCAGCTGTACTTACTGTGTGATGCGATAGATGAGGTCTCTCTCTTTGACTTTGTCTCTGGCGCTGTCCCTGCCCCACCTGCTGATGCTGACTCTGCCGTTCGCTCCAAGTGGGCGACCCGCGATGCTGCTGCACGTCTTGCTGTGCGTCGCCACCTCCCTTCCTCTGAGCGTGCCCACTTTAGTCAGTGCAAGACCGCTCATGCCTTGTACGACGCTGTAGTTGCACGCTACTCCTCCCCTTCCTCCGCTACCCTTAGCCGCCTCATGCTACCGTTTCTCTTCCCTGACCTCGCTTCCTTTCCCACTGTCGCTGACCTCGTTACCCACCTCCGTGCTAGTGACACCCGCTACCGCGCTGCCCTTCCTGCTGAGTTCCGCGCTGCGAACCCTCCTCCCATGTACATCACTCTCTACTTTCTCGTCACCCGTCTCCCTGAGTCCCTTCGTGTCGTTAGGGACCAGTTTCTCTCTGTCTGTCCCACCACTCTCACTGTCGACCTCCTTGAGGAGTCCCTGCTAGCGGCTGAGAAGAGTATTGTCGCTGTAGGGGCCTCTAGGGGTGACCCTCGCACCCCCATCTTTGAGGGGTGTGGTCCTTCCCCCCTGCTGCCCTCTGTCGCCTCTGCCGCTGCGGCCGACCTCACTGGTTTTGAGTCGGTCGGCGCGGCGTCTGCCCCTAGCGGCAGACGCCGCTCTGGCAAGGGCAAGGGGGGCAAGGGAGCGGGTGGAGCTAGAGGGGGCGGTGGAGGAGGCGGTGGGGGTGGCGGGGGGAGTGGGGGTGGCGGTGGGGGTGGTGGCGGGAGTGGAGGTACTGGTGGCGGCGGTGGAGGCGGAGGTGGCGGCGGAGGTGGTAGCGGAGGAGGCGGTGGGAGCGGTGGGAGCGACGGTCCTGGTGGGGGAGGTGGAGGTGGAGACGGGGGTGGCGATGGAGGCGGGGGTGGCGGTGGAGGCGGGGGTCGGAGTGGCTCGTCCCAGCGGAGCAGCTCTGGGGGTGGTCAGCGCCAGCAGCAGCAGCAGCAGCAGCCGCAGCAGCAGCCACAGCAGCAGCAGCGCTCTCGCACCGTCCCCGCCCCTCAGCAGCTCCGTGAGTGGTACTCGCAGCGTCAGCGTGGTGGTGCGCTTGGTCCTTGCCCCTACGTTCTTCGCACCGGTGACCGTGCAGGGGAGAGGTGTGGAGGCGCCCACACAGCCCGCCGCTGCTTTGGCCGCCTGACTGACGCCTGGCGTCAGCAGTTTCCGGAGGCAGCTGAGATCCCCCGCTGGGGAGAGCTGTCTAGGGCTGGTGTAGCTATTTATGATCTTGATTTTGATGATATTCTCTCTGCTATGTATGCTGCGATTGGTAGTGATGAGGATGACTGTTACCGGTGTTTCCCGCCCGACCCGGGCATTGGTACTGCCGCGTCAGGTACTAGTGAGGCTGCTGCTCTAGGTGCCAGTGCGTCTGTGCTCTCAGGTGCTGGTGAGTCTGCCCTCTCAGGTACTGTGTCGGCTTCGGCCTCTCACACCTTCACCCTTGACTCTGGAGCGTCTCGCTCCTTCTTTAGGGACCGCACCACTCTCACGCCGCTGAGTCGGCCGGTTGCGGTGTCCCTGGCTGACCCCTCTGGGGGGCCTGTCCTGTCTCGCTTCTCCACTGTCCTCCCGTGTCCGGCGGCCCCCTCTGGCACCCTGACTGGTCTTTACCTCCCCTCGTTCTCGACGAACTTGGTGAGTGGTGCTGACCTCCAGGATGCGGGTGTCCACCAGTTCACCCCTGCTCGTCAGCGGGTGACCCACTGCACGGAGGCGGATACAGGTCGCCACCTGGCTACGTTTAC
This sequence comes from Closterium sp. NIES-65, assembly GCA_948144175.1. Classification (NCBI taxonomy): domain Eukaryota; kingdom Viridiplantae; phylum Streptophyta; class Zygnematophyceae; order Desmidiales; family Closteriaceae; genus Closterium; species Closterium sp. NIES-65. Next base: position 3,814,225 of record CANXME010001052.1, on the reverse strand, counting down.
ACGTCGGCCAGGGTCGAGCCTGTACACACTGACCACTGCTTCTCCTCCAGGTGCTGAGTCTGGTCACGTGTTTGCTGCAGCGTCCAGGTCTGGTCCTGAGTCTGCCCCCTGCTCGTGCCGTCGTCTGTCTCACGAGACCCTCCTCTGGCACCACCGCCTTGGCCACCCCTCTCTGCTTCGGCTCAGAGGCATGGCCTCGCGAGTCCTTGTGTCTGGTCTTCCCCGGTCTCTCCCTCCCCTTCCTCCGGGCCCTGGCCCCACCTGTGTCCCCTGTGTCGAGGGGCGCCAGCGTGCTGCCCCTCACTCCTCCCAGTTTCCTCCGACAGAGGCCCCGTTGCAGACGCTTCACATGGACGTGTGGGGCCCAGCCCGCGTCCGTGGACAGGGTCAGGAGCGCTACTTCCTGCTGGTGGTTGACGACTACTCGCGTTACACCACAGTCTTCCCCTTGCGCAGCAAGGGTGAGGTCACTGAGGTGTTGATCGACTGGATCCGCGCAGCTCGTCTCCAGCTTCGGAGGAGCTTTGGCTCTGACTTCCCTGTTTTGCGTCTGCACTCGGACAGAGGCGGAGAGTTCTCCTCTGGCCTCCTGAGTGCCTACTGTCGTGCGCGAGGCATCCGTCAGACCTTCACGCTTCCGGCCTCACCACAGCAAAATGGGATTGCTGAGCGCCGCATTGGCATGGTCATGGACGTCGCTCGTACGTCCATGATGCATGCGGCTGCTCCCCATTTTCTGTGGCCGTTTGCGGTCAGTTACGCTGCGCACCAGATCAACCTCCACCCCAGAGTCTCTCGACCGGAGACCTCCCCAGCCCTGCTGTGGACAGGGAAGGTTGGCGATGCGTCGGCGTTCCGGGTCTGGGGATCTCGGGCGTTTGTTCGCGACCTGTCTGCGGACAAGCTGTCCCCTCGTGCTTCTCCCTGCGTCTTCCTGGGGTTCCCCCCCGACGCCCCTGGGTGGCAGTTTTACCACCCCTCCTCTCGACGTGTTCTGTCCTCCCAGGACGTCACGTTCGACGAGTCGGTACCCTACTACCGCCTCTTCCCCTACCGCACTCCGTCCCTCCCCCCGCCCCCGCTCTTCTTGGTACCAGGTCCCCCCCCGGTAGACCCCCTCCCCCCTCAGGGTCCTGCCCCTTCAGGTGTGTCCCAGGTAGACGCGGTCGAGCCTGTCGAGGTCACTGGTGACTCTGGTGCTGCTGCGGGAGCTGAGCCTGGGGGTGCGGAGTCTGGGGGTGCTGAGCCTGGAGGTGCCGAGTCTGGGGGTGCTGAGCCTGGGGGTGCTGAGCCTGGAGGTGCCGTGTCTGGGGGTGCTGTGCCTGGGGGTGCTGAGCCTGGGGGTGCTGAGCCTGGGGGTGCTGAGCCTGGGGGTGCTGTGCCTGGGGGTGCTGATCTAGGGGTGCTGAGCCTGGAGGTGCTGTGCCTTGGGGTGCTTTGTCTCGCCTGGAGCCACTCTCCCCACAGGAGCTGCGTGAGTGGTTTGCCAGGCGCTGGAGGCGTGCTGCTGGTGCTGGTGGTTCTTCGGCTGCAGAGGGTACTGCTGCTGCGTGCCCCGCCGGTGCTCGTACTGTGGGTGCTGGAGCTGGTGAGTCTGAGAGTTCTCCTGGAGCTGGTCCTGCTGAGGGTGTTGGCGCTGAGCCTGCCGTTGGCGGTCCGACTGACAGTGCTCCTGGTGCTGCGGCTGGAGGTTCTGGAGCTTCTGGTGGTGCTGCTGGAGGTGCTGCTGGAGTGGGTGCACCTGCCGGGGCTGCTGGTGCTGTTCCTGCTGTCTCTAGCGTCGCCGCGCGGCCCCGACCGTACTTCGTTCCGCTCCTGCAGCAGGTTCTTGGTCTTACACCTCCTCCTCCTCCCTTAGAGGGTCCGCAGCCTGTCCGGTCACAGCCACAGCTACAGCCTGCCTCCCCTTTGCCTGCTCCTTCTCCCTACGCTGGTCCGACTGGAGGTCTTACTGAGCGTCGTGAGCCTGCGTCTCGTCCTGTGTCGCCTGTTCGTACTGAGCGCGCTAGTGGTCGCGGGTCGCGTCAGCGTCCTCCTCCTGTCCCTGGCACACACCGGATGTCACTGCGTCCGTCCACTGCTCCTCTGCGTGCCCCTTTGCCTTCTCCTCCTGCTTCCTCTCTTCCTGCTCTTGCCGACCCGGAGTCGGACTCTCTTCGTGCTGCCAGTCCTACTGTCACGCGTCTCCTTGCTACTGCTGTCACTGACCCTTCCTTCGAGTCGTCTGCTGCGTCTGCCCTTGTCACTGAGCTTGTCGACTTTGCTGCGCGCTGTCGTCTAGACTACGCTGCTCGTCTTGTCGCTGAGTCTGAGTCCGCCTGTCCTCCGTCCGTCGGGGGTGAGTGTGCCCTTGGCACGGACGTCCTTGAGGACAGGCAGGAGGAGTTCCAGTGTCTGGCCGCCGCTTCACCTCGTCTCGCTTCTGTACTGCTAGCCCCTGAGGGAGACCCGGATGCACCAGACATCCCGACTCCGCGCTCTTACGCGGAGGCGATAGAGGGTCCCTACTCCTCTCAGTGGCAGGCAGCTATGGATGCAGAGATGGCTTCCTGGAAGTCCACAGGCACCTACGTTGACGCTGTTCCCCCTCCTGGGGCGAACATCGTCAGTGGCATGTGGATTTTCAGGGTGAAGCGGCCGCCGGGTTCTCCGCCTGTCTTCAAGGCGCGTTATGTGGCTCGTGGCTTCAGTCAGCGGCAGGGGGTTGACTACTTTCAGACCTTCTCCCCCACCCCGAAGATGACCACTCTTCGGGTTCTGCTGCACGTTGCTGCTCACCGTGACTACGAGCTCCACTCTCTCGACTTCAGCACAGCTTTCTTACAGGGCAGCCCGCACGAGGAGATCTGGCTGCGTCGCCCACCTGGCTTCACTGGGTCTTTCCCTCCTGGTACCCAGTGGAGTCTCCGGCGTCCAGTCTACGGTCTCCGTCAGGCGCCACGTGAGTGGCACGACACACTGAGGACTACGCTCGCGGCACTTGGGTTTGCTCCTTCCACTGCCGACCCGTCGCTGTTTATGCGCACCGACACCTCTCTGCCGCCGTTCTACATCCTCGTGTACGTCGACGACTTGGTCTTTGCCACAGCTGACACTGCTGGACTCGCCTACGTGAAGTCCGAGCTGCAGAAGAGACACACGTGCACTGACCTGGGTGAACTGCGCAGCTACCTTGGCTTGCAGATCACCCGGGACAGAGCACGCCGCACCATTACCCTGACTCAGTCACACATGGTGCAGCAGGTCCTTCAGCGCTTCGGCTTCACGTACTCCTCGCCTCAGGCCACTCCTCTGCCTACTCGCCACTCGCTCTCAGCTCTGCCTTCGGATGAGTCCGTAGAGTCGAGTGGCCCGTTTGCAGAGCTTGTTGGCTGCCTCATGTACCTGATGACCTGCACACGACCTGACCTCGCATACCCTCTTAGCATTCTTGCACGCTTTGTTGCTCCTGGGAGACACCGACCAGAGCACATGGCTGCAGCGAAGAGGGTGTTGCGCTACTTGTGCAGTACGTCGGGCATGGGGCTAGTGCTTGGAGGGCGCAGTCCAGTGGTTCTCACTGGGCACGCAGACGCTTCTTGGGCTGACGACCAGGCTACGCAGCGGTCGTCACAGGGTTACACCTTCAGCCTTGGTTCCGGCTCTGTCTCGTGGCGGGCTACCCGCTCTTCTTCTGTTCTCGGCTCCAGTTGTGAGGCTGAGATCTACGCTGGGGCTATGGCTGCACAGGAGTTACGCTGGCTCACCTACCTGCTGACCGACCTTGGAGAGCAGCCTCGTTCTCCTCCAGTCCTGTACGTAGACAACAAGGCCATGCTGGCCTTGTGTCGAGAGCAGCGACTGGAGCACAGAACGAAGCACATTGCTCTTCGCTACTTTCTTGCTCGTGAGCTACAGCAGCGTGGACAGCTGCGACTTGCGTACGTGGCCTCTGAGGCCAACACTGCTGATGTCTTCACCAAGGCACTTGCGCCTTGTGATCATCAGCGTTGCTGCACGCAGTTGGGTCTTGTGCCTGTCTTGCCTCACTTGCTCTCCTCTTGACCTTGCTTGTAACTTCGCATATATATACTCTTGCTCTTGTATATCTCTATATATGATCTTGCATGTGAACTGGCCTTGTGGCCTTTGAACTTGTGCTCGGAATGCGTGGTGACTTTGTGATCCACCCTGAGCTTTGCTTTGCTTTGCTTGACTGGTCTTGTGACCCCTTGTTCTCCCCCACTTTGCCTATGGGGGTGTGTCAGAACATATAGCTTACTTGTTTGTGTAGGCTATAGTGGGGTATCCCATAGGGGGTACAACACATTAGGGTTTCCTATTTGTATTCACTTCACTTCATAGTCATTCATTCTCGTTCTTTGTTTTCACACCTTTGCGCGCGGTGCTTTCCCACGAAATTTTTGTATGCCACGTACAGTAAAAGACGAGGCTCAAGATTCAGTTGTTTAACTGAAATCTCGAGTCAAACCCAAGTCAAACCCGAGCGCCCCTCGGAATCCCACAGCATCCCCCGAAACACACGCGGGCCCCTGCCGGCGCAATCATAGCACGACCGATATTTTCGGTCGTGCTCTACAGTTCAGTGACGTGCGCTGTCTGTTGCGATCATTGGCCTTGTGCCCTCACGCAGCAGTACTGAGCCACACGCTCGCAACAGTTGCGAGTCACACGCTCGGGCCCTCAGGGCCCACGCGCAAAATCTAGACCACACGCGCTGTCAAGATTTTGGCGCCCTTGACCTTGACCACCACAAAACTATCTCGCGAACACTAGCGACTCTTCACGAACACAAACGAAAACAGAAGAACGAAAACTAACATGAATGCTCACAAACATTCATGAACAACGCACAGACTTCACGGAATTTCACGAACACAGTCACGAACACATAAATTCACGAACACAGAGTTAACACACGCTAATGAAAGCTCGCGAAGCAACGCAAACGCACACGAAGTCTCGCATTCACACACGGACCTTCACGAACACTCAGGAACGCAACCTTTCATGGGAACTCACATAACTCATGAACTGTTGAGCCGATTCACGAGCCGTAAACACAGAAACGTGAAGCACATAAATGTGCAACTCACACACCACAAATTACTTTGAGACGAAACACCTCACTTTCACTCAATGTCGACACATAGGCGGTAGGTTGTCGTGCAAACTATGTATTGCACTCAACACTCAGCTCCAGTTGTGAGGCTGAGATCTACGCCACAGCCATGGCTGCACAGGAGCTACGCTGGCTCGCCTACCTGCTGGCCGACTTGGGAGAGAGGCCTTGTTCTCCTCCTGTTCTGTACGTCGACAACAAGGCTGTCATTGCCTTGTGTCAGGACCACAGACTGGAGCACAGAACGAAGCCCATCGCTCTTCATTACTTCCTTGCTTGAGAATTGCAGCAGCGTGGTTAGCTTCGTGTCGCTTACGTGCCCACCCGGGCCAACACAGCTGATGTGTTCACCAAGGCCCTTCCGGCTGGTGATCATCAGTGCTTCTGCACTGCTCTAGGCCTGGTGCCTACGTTTCCTCACTTGCTGTAGACTTTGGTTGTACTGTGATATATGTATATATATACTTGCATGTTTACTCTTGCTAGGTAGTGATCACTATACTGTTGTTGCTACAGATATACCTCTGTATGTGAACTGGCCTTGTGGCCCTTTGCTTGTGCTCGGATTGTGTGGTGACGTTGTGATCCACCCTGATCTTGCTTTGCTTTTCTTGACTGGTCTTGTGACCCTTTTTTCTCCCCCACTTTGCCTATGGGGGTGTTGCAAACCATATATGTGCTAGTTGTGTGTAGGCTAAAGAATGTGGGGTAACACCCAATATTAGGGTTAGTACTTGTACCCACAATTCATTTCAATGCACTCATTCATGCTTGCTATCTTGACAGCTCTTAGTACCCTAGTTATCATGGAATGGACATTTGCTATGGTATGTGGAGTGGTCTTATTCCCTTGAGTTGTTTTTTCTCTTCTCACCAGAAGCTGCTTCTGGTGCTACAATGATAATATCATCTTTGCTGCATGTCCACTATATTGCTGCTGCTGGTCGATACAGTGGTTCAGGGCCTCAGATCACTTTTAAGGTCGTCGACCCATTAGGGTACCCCTGTGTAAAAATCCTGATAGACAGTGTTCCTAAAAAAACAAGCCAAAAATATCAGTGTTGCCTTTGAAAAAAGGCTTATGCACCAGTGTTCAATAATATAAAAGGCTATTATTACTAGAAATCTATATTTTAAATAATAAGTCAGTAGCTGCCTTCCGAAACATTGCTAAACTAACATGCCTCATGAATCATCACCAGCCTTGGTATCATCACCGCCCTTAGCCTTTGGTTGTTCTCTCTCCTCCTCAGCTTGGGATGTGAAAAATGAGGAATGAAGAAGAGAGGAGGTTGCACTAGCAGCAGTTGGCATACATATAGAAAAACCCTAATTGGGTTGTACTTGCTATAGAGTACCCCACTGCAGACTAGACAATTATTACATTCTGACACACCCCCATAGCCAAAGTGGGGTGTAATCAGCACAATGAGCAAGCAGGCATAGAGGAGGAGTTCACAATAGTGAGCAAAGCTAGAGTTAATCACAGCGGGCAAGTGAGGAGGAGGAGGAACTGTGGAGGGAGAGAAGATGGGAGGCAACGACTGAAGCTGCAGAGGCACGGGCACAGGAGCGGCTGACTCAGTGGCTACCGAAGCAAGGGCGACGGACTACTGGCGTAACTGGCTCCGCGGCTATAGACGAGCGGCAGGAGCAACGGACCCACTGGCGACTGGTGCAACAGGCTCACTAACTACCGAAGCAAGGGCGACGGACTACTGGAGTAACTGGCTCCGCGGCTATAGACGAGCGGCAGGAGCAACGGACCCACTGGCGACTGGTGCAACAGGCTCACTGGCTACCGAAGCAAGGGCGACGGACTACACGCGCTGCAGGCGACACGACAGCTACCTTCACACAACCTCCTCCAGCTGCCCCACACCCCTCGACACACACCCCCTGCTCAAACCCTAGTTCTGATAAGAAACGAGGAATGAGTGCATTGAGCAGAATGAGGAGTACAAGTAGTAAACCCTAAAGTGTTGTACCCCATATGAACTGCCCCACTACAACCTACACAGACTATAACATATATGCCTGACAAGTTCCACTCCCACAGCACCCCCCTTTCACACACCCCCTGCTGCACCCTAGGTTTACTCACACCCCACCCCCTAGCACCACTCCGTCGACTCCCACACACCCACCCCCCTCAGCGGCAGCTGCAGCAGTGGGAGACAGAGGAGGAGGAGGAGCAGGGGTGACCACACACCCGCCACCCCCTACTCGCCACCCCCAGACCCTAACACAGGGCAGGGCGGGACGGCGGGTAGGGAGGTTACGGGGGGGGGGGGGGGGGGGCGAAGGGGAACCGGCGCGCGGCCTCCCAGGGCGCCAAAACAGGCGGCAGAAGGGGCGACGCTCGCCCCCCCTCCCAGGTCGCACGCGGCCCCTCAGGGAGCCGCGACGGGCGACGGGAAAAGAGGGGGGGGGGGCGGTGCATGGGCCCCCGGTGCGCCGCGACAGACGACGGAGCATGGCCGGGGCGGGGCCGAGGCAGGGTCGAGGCAGGGCCGAAAGGGGGTGGCGACGGGGCCCCAAGTGGCGGCGACGGGGCCGCTGGAGGCGGCGACGGGGCCGATAAGGGCGGCGATGGGGCCGCTAGGGGCGGCGACGGGGCCGCTGGTGGCGGCGACGGGGCCGATAGGGGCGGCGACGGGGCCGCGAAGGGGCCGCGAGGGGCCTGGAAGGGCGGCGACGGGCCGCGAAGGGGCCGCGAGGGGCCTGAAAGGTCGGCGACGGGGCCGCTAGGGGCGGCGACGGGGCCGCGAAGGGGCCGCGAGGGGCCTGGAAGGGTGGCAACGGGGCCGCTAGTGGCGGTGCCGGGGCCGCGAAGGGGCCGAGAAGGGCGGCGACAGGGCCGCTAGGGGTGGCGACGGGGCCGCTAAGGGTCGCGCGAGGGGCCGTGAGAGGGGCCTCTAGGAGGGGAAGAAAAAAGTCTGTCGCACGCCACGGGGCGTGCAACACACAGAGTAGCAGCGGAAGCAGTTAGGTGTGTGAATAAAGGAACGTGAATGAATTGACTACGAACGAGGTGAGTACAAATAGGAAACCCTAATTGGGTTGTACCCCCTATGGGATACCCCACTATAGCCTACACAAACAAGTAAGCTATAATGTTCTGACACACCCCCATAGGCAAAGTGGGGGAGAACAAGGGGTCACAAGACCAGTCAAGCAAAGCAAAGCAAAGCTCAGGGTGGATCACAAAGTCACCACACATTCCGAGCACAAGGTCAAGGGGCCACAAGGCCAGTTCGCATGCAAGATCATATATAGAGATATACAAGAGTCAAGCAAGCAAGAGCAAGAGTATATATAGGTCAAGGTACAAGCAAGGTCAAGAAGTGAGCAAGTGAGACAAGACACGCACAAGACCCAGCTGCGTGCAGCAACGCTGATGATCACAAGGCGCAAGTGCCTTGGTGAAGACATCAGCAGTGTTGGCCTCAGAGGCCACGTACGCAAGTCGCAACTGTCCACGCTGCTGCAGCTCACGAGCAAGAAAGTAGCGGAGAGCAATGTGCTTTGTCCTGTGCTCCAGTCGCTGCTCTCGACACAAGGCCAGCATGGCCTTGTTGTCTACGTACAGGACAGGAGAAGAACGAGGCGGCTCTCCAAGGTCGGTCAGCAGGTAGGTGAGCCAGCGAAGCTCCTGAGAAGCCATAGCCCCGGCGTAGATCTCAGCCTCACAACTGGAGCCGAGAACAGAAGACGAGCGAGTAGCCCGCCACGAGACAGAGCCGGAACCAAGGCCGAAGGTGTAACCCTGTGACGACCGCTGTGTAGCCTGGCCGTCAGCCCAAGAAGCGTCCGCATGCCCAGTGAGGACCACTGGACTGCGCCCTCCAAGCACTAGCCCCATGCCCGACGTACTGCACAAGTAGCGCAACACCCTCTTCGCTGCAGCCATGTGCTCTGGTCGGTGTCTCCCAGGAGCAACATAGCGTGCGAGAATGCTGAGAGGGTATGCAAGGTCAGGTCGTGTGCAGGTCATCAGGTACATGAGGCAGCCAACAAGCTCTGCATACGGGCCACTCGACTCTACGGACTCATCCGAAGGCAGAGCTGAGAGCGAGTGGCGAGTAGGCAGAGGAGTGGCCTGAGGCGAGGAGTACGTGAAGCCGAAGCGCTGAAGGACCTGCTGCACCATGTATGACTGAGTCAGGGTAATGGCTCGGCGTGCTCTGTCCCGGGTGATCTGCAAGCCAAGGTAGCTGCGCAGTTCACCCAGGTCAGTGCACGTGTGTCTCTTCTGCAGCTCGGACTTCACGTAAGCGAGTCCAGCAATGTCCGCTATGGCAAAGACCAAGTCGTCGACGTACACGAGGATGTAGAACGGCGGCAGAGAGGTGTCGGTGCGCAGAAACAACGACGGGTCGGCAGTAGAAGGAGCAAACCCAAGTGCCGCAAGCGTAGTCCTCAGTGTGTCGTGCCACTCACGTGGCACCTGGCGGAGACCGTAGACTGGACGCCGGAGACTCCACTGGGTACCAGGAGGGAAAGACCCAGTGAAGCCAGGTGGGCGACGCAGCCAGATCTCCTCATGCAAGCTGCCCTGCAAGAAAGCTGTGCTGAAGTCGAGAGAGTGCAGCTCGTAGTCAAGGTGAGCAGCAACGTGCAGCAGTACCCGAAGAGTGGTCATCTTCGGGGTGGGGGAGAAGGTCTGAAAGTAGTCAACCCCCTGCCGCTGACTGAAGCCACGAGCCACGTAATGCGCCTTGAAGACAGGCGGAGAACCCGGCGGCCGCTTCACCCTGAAAATCCACATGCCACTGACGATGTTCGCCCCAGGAGGGGGAACAGCGTCGACGTAGGTGCCTGTGGACTTCCAGGAAGCCATCTCTGCATCCATAGCTGCCTGCCACTGAGAGGAGTAGGGACCCTCTATCGCCTCCGCGTAAGAGCGCGGAGTCGGGATGTCTAGTGCATCCGGGTCTCCCTCAGGGGCTAGCAGTACAGACGCGAGATGAGGTGAAGCGGCGGCCAGACACTGGAACTCCTACTGCCTGTCCTCAAGGACGTCCGTGCCAAGGGCACACTCACCCCCGACGGACGGAGGACAGGCAGACTCAGACTCAGCGACAAGACTAGCAGCGTAGTCTAGGCGACAGCGCGCAGCAAAGTCAACGAGCTCAGTGACAAGGGCAGACGCAGCAGAAGACTCGAAAGAAGGGTCAGTGACAGCAGTAGCAAGAAGACGCGTGACAGTAGGACTGGCAGCACGAAGAGAGTCCGACTCCGGGTCGGCAAGAGCAGGAAGAGAGGAAGCAGGAGGAGAAGGCAAAGGGGCACGTAGAGGAGCAGTGGACGGACGCAGAGACATCCGGTGCTTGCCAGGGACAGGAGGAGGACGCTGACGCGAACCGCGACCACTAGCGCGCGCAGTACGAACATGCGACGCAGGACGAGACGCAGGCTCACGACGCTCAGTAAGACCTCCAGTCGGACCAGCGTAGGGAGAAGGAGCAGGCAAAGGGGAGGCAGGCTGTAGCTGTGACTGTGACGAGACAGGCTGTGGACCCTCTAAGGGAGGAGGAGGAGGACCAGGAGAAGGTGTAAGACCAAGAACCTGCTGCAGGAGCGGAACGAAGTACGGCCGGGGCCGCGTGGCGACGCCAGAAACAGCAGGGACAGCACCAGTACCCCCAGCAGGAGTACCCGCTCCAGCAGCACCTCCAGTAGCTCCAGAACCTCCAGCAGCACCACCAGGAGCACCGCCAGTCGGACCTCCAGCGGCAGTCTCAGCGTCAACACCCTCAGCAGCACCAGCTCAAGGAGAACCCTCAGACCCAGCAGCTCCAGCACCCACAGTACGAGCACCGCCGGGACGCTCGGCAGCAGTACCCTCTGTAGCCGAAGAACCTCCAGCACCAGCAGCACGCCTCCAGCGTCTGGCAAACCACTCACGTAGCTCCTGAGGGGAGAGTGGCTCTCGGCGAGACGAAGCACCTCCAGGCGGAGCACCCCCAGTCTCAGCACCCCCAGGCTCAGCACCCCCAGGCTCAGCACCCCCAGGCTCAGTACCCCCAGGCTCAGCACCCTCACGCACAGCACCCCCAGGCTCAGCACCTCCAGGCACAGCACCCCCAGGCTCAGCACCCCCAGGCTCAGCACCCCCAGGCTCAGCACCTCCTGACTCCGCACCCCCAGGCTCAGCACCCACAGGCGTAGCACCTCCAGTCTCAGCACCCCCAGGCTCAGCTCCCGCAGCCGCACCAGAGTCACCAGTGACCTCGACAGGCTCGACCGCGTCTACCTGGGACACACCTGAAGGTGCATGACCCTGAGGGGGAAGGGGGTCTATCGGGGGGGGACCTGGTACCAAGAAGAGCGGGGGCGGGGGGAGGGACGGAGTGCGGTAGGGGAAGAGGCGGTAGTAGGGTACCGACTCGTCGAACGTGACGTCCTGGGAGGACAGAACACGTCGAGAGGTGGGGTGGTAGAACTGCCACCCGGGGGCGTCGGGGGGGAACCCCAGGAAGACGCAGGGAGCAGCGCGAGGGGACAGCTTGTCCGCAGACAAGTCGCGGACAAACGCCCGAGATCCCCAGACCCGGAACGCCGACGCATCGCCAACCTTCCCCGTCCACAGCAGCGCTGGGGAGATCTCCGGCCTGGAGACCCTGGGGTGGAGGTTGATCTGATGCGCTGCGTACCTGACTGCAAACGGCCACACAAAATGGGGGGCAGCCGCATGCATCATGGACGTACGAGCGACGTCCATGACCATGCCAATGCGGCGCTCTGCAATCCCATTCTGCTGCGGGGAGTCCGGAAGCGTGAAGGTCTGGTGGATGCCTCGCGCACGACAGTAGGCACGCAGAAGGCCAGAGGAGAACTCTCCGCCTCTGTCCGAGTGCAGACGCAACACAGGAAAGTCCGAGCCAAAGCTCTGCCTGAGCTGGAGACGAGCTGCGCGGATCCAGTCAATCAGCACCTCAGTGACATCACCCTTGCTGCGCAAGGGGAAGACTGTGGTGTAACGCGAGTAGTCGTCAACCACCAGCAGGAAGTAGCGCTCGTGACCGAGTCCACGGACGCGGGCAGGGCCCCACACGTCCAAGTGAAGCGTCTGCAACGGAGCCTCTGTCGGAGGAAACTGGGAGGAGTGAGGGGCAGCACGCTGGCGCCCCTCGACACAGGGGTTACAGGCAGGGCCAGGGCCCTGAGGAAGGGGAGGTAGAGACCGGGAGAGACCAGACACAAGAAGACGGGAGGCCATGCCTCTGAGCCGAAGCAGAGAGGGGTGGCCAAGACGGTGGTGCCAGAGGAGGGTCTCGTGAGACAGACGGCGACACGAACAGGGGGCAGACTCAGGACCAGACCTGGACGCTGCAGCAAACACCTGACCAGACGAAGGGACTCTACCCGACTCAGCACCAGGAGGAGAAGCAGTGGTCAGTGTGTACAGGCTCGACCCTGGCTGACGTGTAAACGTAGCCAGGTGACGACCCGTGCTAGCCTCCGTGCAGTGCGTCACTCGCTGACTAGCAGGGGTGAACTGGTGGACTCCCCCATCCTGTAGGTCAGCACCACTCACCAAGTTCGTAGAGAACGAGGGGAGGTAGAGACCAGACAGGGTGCCAGAGGGAGCCGCCGGACACGGGAGGACCGTGGAGAAGCGAGCCAGGACAGGACCCCCAGAGGGGTCAGCCAAGGAAACCGCAACCGGCCGACTAAGCGGCGTAAGTGTGGTGCGGTCCCGAAAGAAAGAGCGAGACGCTCCAGAGTCAAGAGTGAAGGTGTGGGAGGCCGAAGCCGACGCAGTACCTGAGAGCGCAGACGCACTAGTACCTGAGAGAGCAGTCTCACGAGTACCTGAGAGTACAGACGCACTGGCACCTAGAGCAGAAGCCTCACCGGCACCTGGAGCAGCAGTACCAATGCCCGGGTCGGGCAGGAAACACCGGTAACAGTCACCCTCCTCACTAATGGTCACAGCATACATGGCAGCAAGGATAGCATCAAAATCAAGATCAAAGATAGCTACACCAGCCCTTGACAGCTCTCCCCAGCGGGGTATCTCCGCGGCCTCCGGGAACTGCTGACGCCAAGCGTCTGTCAGGCGGCCAAAGCAGCGCTGGGCGGGGTGGGCACCCCCACACTGCTCTCCAGTGCGGTCGCCAGTGCGGAGAACGTAGGTGCAGGGACCAAAACCCCCACCGCGCTGACGCTGCGTGTACCACTCACGGAGCTGCTGAGGGGTGGGGACGTCGCGAGAACGTTGCTGCTGCTGCTGCTGCTGCTGTTGGCGCTGACCGCCACCAGTGCCGCTCCGCTGCGAAGCCCCACTCCGACCACCTCCACCTCCGCCACCCCCGCCTCCGCCTCCACCGCCCCCGCCTCCACCTCCACCGCCGCCACCTCCGCCACCTCCGCTACCACCGCCACCGCCGCCGCCACTCCCGCCGCCACCGCTGCCACTAGCACCCCCACCCCCACTACCACCTCCACCGCCACCCCCACTCCCTCCGCCGCCTCCACCTCCACCGCCACCGCCCCCACTGGCCCCACCCGCTCCCTTGCCCCCCTTGCCCTTGCCAGAGCGGCGTCTCCCGCTAGGGGCAGACGCCGCACCGACCGACTCAAGACCAACGAGGTCGGCCGCAGTGGCAGAGGCGAGAGAGGGCAGGAGAGGGGAAGGAGAACACCCCTCAAAGATGGGGGCGCGGGGGTCACCTCGAGAGGCTCCTACAGCAACTATGCTCTTCTCTGCTGCAAGAAGGGCCTTGTTGAGGCTGTCGACTGTGAGGGTGGTGGGACAGACCGCAAGGAAGTGGTCCCGGACTACACGAAGGGAGTCAGGGAGGCGAGTGACTAGGAAGTAGAGAGTGATGTACATGGGGGGGGGGTTCTTGGCGCAGAAGTCAGCAGGAAGTGCAGCGCAGTAGCGAGTGTCACTAGTGCGGAGGTGCGTGATGAGATCAGCGACAGTGGGAAAGGCGGCAAGGTCAGGGAAGAGGAAGGGGAGCATGAGGCGGCTCAGTGCAGCAGTGGCAGGGGAGGAGTAGCGCGCAACTACAGCGTCGTACAAGGTCTGAGCACTCTTGTACTGGCTAAAGTGCGCGCGCTCAGCGGTAGGCAGGTGGCGACGCACAACAAGACGTGCAGCAGCATCGCGCGTGGCCCACTGAGAGCGAACAGTGGCGTCAGCATCAGCAGCAGGGGCAGGGACAGCGCCAGAGGTGAGGTCAAAGAGAGACAGACTGTCGGCCCTGTCGCACTGTAAAAACAGCTGCAGGTCGTCGAGCCAGACCTCAAAGTCAATGGCTCGACCCTCAGCGTCAAAAGCGAGGACACTGGGTGTAGCCATGACGACGACAGTGGCGCAGTGCAAGCAGTAGGGGAAGGGTACGCAGTGACAGCAGTGCAGTGCTCACCGGGCAGGGCAGGTCGGGCGGCTCGGGAGGAAGGTCGCCGGCCGCTAGGTTGCTGGGCGGCTCGGCTCCCGGGCGGCTCGGCTGCTGCTGGGCGGCTCGGCTGCTGCTGGGCGGCTCGGCGGCTCCTGGGCGGCTCGGCTGCTGCTGGGCGGCTCGGCTGTTGCTGGGCGGCTCGGTGGCTCCTGGGCGGCTCGGCTGCTGCTGGGCGGCTCGGCGGCTCCGGGCGGCGCGGCTGCTGCTGGGCGGCTCGGCTGCTGCTGGGCGGCTCGGTGGCTCCTGGGCGGCTCGGTTGCTCCGCGCGGCTCGGCTGCTACTGGGCCGCGTAGGTAGGGCGGCCGGGCGGGCCGCAGGTAGGGCGGCGGGTAGGCCGCAGGTAGGGCGGCGGGACGGCCGCAGGTAGGGCGGCGGACGGCCGCAGGTAGGGCGGCGGGTAGGCCGCAGGTAGGGCGGCGGGTAGGCCGCAGGTAGGGCGGCGGGACGGCCGCAGGTAGGGCGGCGGACGGCCGCAGGTAGGGCGGCGGGTAGGCCGCAGGTAGGGCGGCGGGACGGCCGCAGGTAGGGCGGCGGACGGCCGCAGGTAGGGCGGCGGGGAGGCCGCAGGTAGGGCGGCGGGTGGGCCGCGACTGGTTGGCGGGGCCGCGACGGAGTGGCGGGGCCGCTCGAAGGGGTGGCGGGGCCGCGACGGAGTGGCGGGGCCGCGACGGAGTGGCGGGGCCGCGACGAAGGGGCGGGGCCGCTCGAAGGGGGTGGCGGGGCCGCTACGGAGTGGCGGGGCCGCGCTTAGGGGTAGCGGGGCCGCGACTGGGTGGCGGGGCCGCGACGGGACGGCGGGGCCGCTAGCGAGGGCGGCGGGTGGGCCGCTAAGGTAGGGCGGCGGCCGGGCCGCGAGTAGGAACAGGGCGACTCGAAGGGTCGCTAAAAAAAAGGCGCGCGCCTCGGGCGCGCTTCGGTGGGCCCTAAAGAACAGTCCCTAGGATGGGACCTGCTCTGATACCATGTGAATAAAGGAACGTGAATGAATTGACTACGAACGAGGTGAGTACAAATAGGAAACCCTAATTGGGTTGTACCCCCTATGGGATACCCCACTATAGCCTACACAAACAAGTAAGCTATAATGTTCTGACAAGGTGGGCCCACAGGCCAGGAGCGTAGATGCTCTGATAGCATGTGAAAAATGAGGAATGAAGAAGAGAGGAGGTTGCACTAGCAGCAGTTGGCATACATATAGGAAAACCCTAATTTGGTTGTAATCGCTATAGAGTACCCCATTGCAGGCTAGACAATTATAACATTCTGACATGGGACACCAGTACATGACAGTGATCTGCCGCAGCACACACCCCGGCTTCACTTCTGCTTGCGACACTTACCCGTTGATGCTGCAGGGGCAGGGTTTGGGGGAGGAACCGGATTGACAGGCAGGGTGAGGCAGGGAAAGAGAGAACAGGAGGGAGAGAGGAGGCACGGTTGGGGGGCAGACGACCGGGGGAGAGAGGGAGTGGACGGAGTGCGGGGTAAACGGAGCGGGGGAATGAACGGTGGGCGCGCAGGTCATGTCGTCGCACAGCACGACGCTCTACACGCAGCCCGCGGCGCAGATGGACTTTCAATCGCGGTTCGTGCTGGCGACGAGGCAGCCTTCGGTCGTTGCCATTAGCATGAAAAACTACGCGTCGTCGAGTCGTAGCGGGACTACGACGTCGACGGGAATCGCCACGTGGCCGACGACCATCTCGCAGCATGCGCTGCGGATCGCGTCGAACGGGAGCGATGTGTTTGGCGAGACAAGAGGAGGTTCGGTGGTGCTCGCGATGGGTTCGATTCCAGGCAGCCCGCCGTTTCTGGTGCTGGTGGCGCCATGTATTAGTGCAGATGAGAAAGCACGAGAGGAATCGGGCCGAGAGGGAGGGAGAGAGAAACAGGAGGAAAAGAAACAAGAGAGATTGGATTGGAGGGAATGGGACCATCAATGCTTGCCAGCACAGCCAATGGTGCAGGAACCCTCGCAGCCCTCCGGCACCACATGGTTCCCACATTCTAATTAGCCAACACTTTATGCTGCAGCGAACCTGCCAAATGGAGTGTTGGCACCGCAGGAATCTAATATTCACTGTAATTGCGGGCAAGTCCACACGGAACAAGTGAGGGCGTATTCCTGGCCTTGGGTCATCCGGTCGACTCGTGTCCTCCCACATTTTCGGCACGATTCCAAGAGTGTGGCCAGGCGAAAGTAACCCCATGTCGTCACCTCTAAACATGCGCTAATTGGTCTTGGAAATGTTTCGACTGACAACTAGCGATCGTTTCACCCGCCATCCCAAACGACCCTGCGACCCCAACATTGACAGTCAGCGGTCAATGTCAGATGGTGCATTTAGCATCACAGCCACTTCTTTGAATTCACGCACCCATCAAATTCACTCGCAACTGCTTGAGAACCACTCGTAGAAAATCAGTAGAGGGTCGATTTTCACTCCCATCTACCAGTTCGAAATCACTCCGCCAATATTTAGAGCTTCACCATGGCGGATCTGCGCATGTTTGGCGCGGAAATCCTAGATCGTAGACACGTTAATACTACAAATTACAGCAATCTATAGCGTCAAAGCACCGGACTTACGCCTTATGTCAGAATGTTATTATCTAGCCTATACTGGGGTGCTCTTTAGCGAGTACAACCCTGTTAGGGTTTGCTATATGTATCCCAACTGCTGCTAGTGAAACCCCTCCTTTCTTCATTTCTCTCTTGCCTAGCTAGCTAAACCCTAGCAATGGCTCCTCACTCTACTTACTATCGTAACACCGAACTCCCTCGCTTTCAGCTCCTTCCTTCAACGTGTTCCAAGCCTTATCCATCATGGCTCCTAAGCGCAAGTACACTAAGGCGTCGAAGCAGGTGGCCGACTCTAAGCCTGAGGTCCCTATGCAGACCTGTGAAGAATGAGGAATGAATGAACTAGCACAAGGTTGGGTACAAGTAGGAAACCCTAGGAAACTGTACCCCATAGTGTCTACCCCACTATAGCCTAGACAAGCTATATGATATGAGTTTGACACACCCCCATAGGCAAAGTGTGGGAGAACAAGAGGTCACAAGACCAGTCAAGCAAAGCAAAGCAAGCTCAGGGTGGATCACAACGTCACCACACAATCCGAGCACAAGAGCAAGGCCAAAAGGCCAGTTCACATGCAAGATCATATATAAAGGTAAACAAGCAAATGCAGGTATAGAAAGATCACAGTACAAGCAAGGTCAAGAAGTGAGCAAGTGAGGCCAAGTAGGCACAAGACCTAACATCGAACAGAAGCGCTGATGATCACAAGGCGGAAGTGCCTTGGTAAAGATATCCGGAGTGTTGGCCTCAGAGGCCACGTAAGCAAGGCGCAGCTGACCACGCTGCTGCAGCTCACGAGCAAGGAAGTAGCGAAGAGCAATGTGCTTCGTTCTGTGCTCTAGTCTGTGCTCCCGACACAAGGCCAGCATGGCCTTGTTGTCTACGTACAGAACTGGAGGAGAACGAGGCAGCTCTCCTAGGTCAGTCAGCAGGTAGGTGAGCCAGCGTAGCTCCTGTGCAGCCATGGCCCCTGCGTAGATCTCAGCCTCACAGCTGGAGCTGAGAACAAAAGACGAGCGGGTAGACCGCCACGAAACAGATCCGGAGCCAAGGCTGAAGGTGTAACCCTGTGACGACCGCTGCAGAGTCTAGCCGTCAGCCCAAGAAGCGTCAGCGTGACCTGTGAGGGCCACTGGACTGTGCCCTCCAAGCACTAGCCCCATGCTCGACGTACTGCACAAGTAGCGCAACACCCTCTTCGCTGCAGCCATGTGCTCTGGTCGGTGTCTCCCAGGAGCAACATAGCGTGCCAAGATGCTAAGACGGTATGCAAGGTCAGGTCGTGTGCAGGTCATCAGGTACATGAGGCAGCCAACAAGCTCTGGGTACGGGCCACTCGGCTCTACGGACTCATCCGAAGGCAGAGCTGAGAGCGAGTGGCGAGTAGAAAGAGGAGTGGCCTGAGGCGAGGAGTACGTGAAGTCGAAGCGTTGAAGGACCTGCTGCACCATGTGTGACTGAGTCAGGGTAATGGTGCGCTGTGCTCTGTCCCGGGTGATCTGCAAGCTAAGGTAGCTGCGCAGTTCACCCAGGTCTGTGCACGTGTGTCTCTTCTGCAGCTCAGACTTCACGTGGGCAAGTCCAGTAGTGTCAGCAGTGGCAAAGACCAAGTCGTCAACGTACACGAGGATGTAGAACGGCGGCAAAGAGGTGTCGGTGCGCAAAAACAGCGACGGGTCGGCTGTAGAAGGAGCAAACCCAAGAGCTGCAAGTGTAGTCCTCAGTGTGTCGTGCCACTCACGGGGCGCCTGGCGGAGACCGTAGACTGGCCGCCGGAGACTCCACTGGGAACCAGGAGGAAACGACCCAGTGAAGCCATGTGGGCGGCGCAGCCAGATCTCCTCGTGCAGGCTGCACTGCAGGAAAGCTGTGCTGAAATCAAGAGAGT
Source organism: Closterium sp. NIES-65 (assembly GCA_948144175.1). Classification (NCBI taxonomy): domain Eukaryota; kingdom Viridiplantae; phylum Streptophyta; class Zygnematophyceae; order Desmidiales; family Closteriaceae; genus Closterium; species Closterium sp. NIES-65. Next base: position 3,795,214 of record CANXME010001052.1, on the reverse strand, counting down.
GAATCTCGTAGTCGCGCTGAGCCGCTATGTGCAGCTGCACCCGAAGAGTGGTCATCTTTGGGGTGGGAGAGAAGGTATGAAAGTAGTCAACTCTCTGCCGCTGACTCAAGCCTCGAGCCACGTAACGCGCCTTGAAGACAGGTGGAGAACCCGGCGGCCGCTTCACCCTGAAAATCCACATGCCACTGACGATGTTCGCCCCAGGTGGGGGAACCTCGTCGACGTAGGTGCCTGTGGACTTCCAGGAAGCCATCTCTGCGTCCATGGCTGACTGCCACTGAGAGGAGTAGGGACCCCTGATCGCCTCAGCGTACGATCGAGGAGTCGGGATGTCTGGTGCATCCGGGTCTCCCTCAGGGGCAATCTGCGTGGACACGAGATGAGGCAAAGCAGCAGCAAAACACTGGAACTCCTCCTGTCTGTCCTCAAGGACGTTCGTGCTAAGAGCACGCCCACCCCCGACGGACGAAGGACAGACAGACTCAGACTCAGCAACAAGACTAGCAGAGTAGTCTAGACGACAGCGAGCAGCAAAGTCGACAAGCTCAGCAACTAGGGCCGACGCAGCAGTGAACTCAAAGGAAGGGTCAGTGACAATAGTGGCCAGGAGACGCGTGACAGTAGGACTGGCAGCACAAAGAGAGTCAGACTCCGGGTCAGCAAGAACAGGAAGAGAGGACTCCGGAGGAGATGGCAACGAGACGCGCAGAGGAGCAGTGGAAGGACGCAGTGCCATCGGGTGTGTGCCTGGGACCGCAGGAGGACGCGGACGCGGAGCACGACTACTAGTGCGAGCAGCACGAACAGGCGACGCAGGACAAGACGCAGGCTCACGACGCTCAACAAGACCTCCAATAGAACCAATGTAGGGAGAAGGAGCAGGCAGGGGGGAGGCGGACTGTAATTGTGACTGCGACTGGACAGGCTGTGGACACTCTAAGGGAGGAGCGAGACCAATAGAGGGCGGGAGACCAAGAACCTGCTCAAGGAGCGGAACGAAGTACGGCCGCGGCCGCGCAGCGCCTCCAGAACCAGCAGGGACAGCACCAGTACCCCCAGCGGCAGCACCAGCATCAGCAGCACCTCCAGCTCCAATAGCGCCAACTCGAGCGCCCTTAGACGCACCAGCGCCAGCAGCACCTCCAGCGCCAACACCCCCAGCAGCTCCAGCTCCAGCAGCTCCAGCTCTAGCAGAACCGTCAGCTCTAGTACTGCCAGCAGCTCCAGAAGTACCTCCAGTAGGACCAACTCCAGCAGCCCCAGCAGCACCCCCAGTCCCAGCAGCTCCAGTACCGCCAGTACGAGCACCTCCAAGACCAGCAGCAACAGTAGCATCTCCTGCTCCAGCAGCACGGCTCCAGCGTTGGGCAAACCACTCGCGGAGCTCCTGCGGAGAGAGTAGCTCCCGCCTCGACGAAGCACCGCCAGAGGCCATACGAGCAGACCCAACACCCCCAGGCTCCGCACCCCCAGGCTCCGCACCCCCAGGCTCCGTACCCCCAGGCTCAGCACCCCCAGGCTCCGCACCCCCAGGCTCAGCACCCCCAGACTCAGCACCCCCAGGCTCCGCACCCCCAGGCTCAGCACCCCCAGACTCAGCACCCCCAGGCTCCGCACCCCCAGGCTCAGCACCCCCAGCAGCACCAGAGTCAACAGCTACCTCGACAGGCTCGACTGCGTCTACCTGGGACACACCTGACGGGGCAGGACCCTGAGGGGGGAGAGGGTCTACCGGGGGAGGACCTGGCGCAAGGAAGAGCGGCGGCGGGGGGAGGGGCGCAGTGCTGTAGGGGAAGAGACGGTAGTAAGGCACCGACTCGTCAAAGGTGACGTCCTGGGAGGACAGAACACGGCACGAGGTGGGGTGGTAAAACTGCCACCCAGGCGCGTCAGGGGGGAAGCCAAGGAAGACGCAGGGAACAGCACGGGGGGACAGCTTGTCCGCAGACAAGTCGCGAACAAACGCCCGAGATCCCCAGACCCGAAACGCAGACGCATCGCCAACCTTTCGTGTCCACCGCAAGGTGGGGGAGGTCTCTGGCAAGGAGACCCGGGGCTGGAGGTTGAGCTGATGCGTTGCATACTGAACCACAAACGGCCACAAAAAATGGGGGGCAGCCGCATGGATCATGGACGTACAATCGACTCGTCAAACGTGACGTCCTGAGAGGACAGAACATGGCACGAGATGGGGTGGTAAAACTGCCAACCAGGCGCGTCAGGGGGGAAGCCAAGGAAGACGCAGGGAACAGCACGGGAGGACAGCTTGTCTGTAGACAAGTTGCGGACGAAAGCTCAAGATCCCCAGACACGGAACGCAGACGCATCGCCAACCTTCCCCGTCCACCGCAGAGTAGGTGTGGTCTCCGGCATGGAGACCCGGGGCTGGAGGTTGAGCTGATGCGCCCCGTAATGAACCGCAAACGGCCACAGAAAATGGGGAGCACCTGCATGGATCATGGACGTACGAGCGACATCCATGACCATGCCAATGCGGCGCTCAGCAATCCCATTTTGCTGTGGAGAGGCCGGAAGCGTGAAGGTCTGGCGGATGCCCTGTGCGCGACAGAAGGCTCCCAGACGGGCAGAGGAAAACTCCCCGCCTCTGTCAGAGTGCAGAGGCAGAACAGGAAAGTCCGAGCCGAAACTCTCTCTGAGCTGGAGACGAGCTGCGCGGATCCAGTCGATCAACACCTTAGTGACGTCGCCCTTGCTGCGCAAGGGGAAGACTGTGGTGTAACGCGAGTAGTCGTCAACCACCAATAGGAAGTAACGCTCGTGCCCCTGGCCTCGGACTCGGGCAGGGCCCCACACGTCCATGTGAAGAGTCTGCAGTGGAGCCTCTGTCGGAGGAAACTCGGAGGAGTGAGGGGCGGCGCGCTGTCGCCCCTCGACGCAAGGGACGCAGGTAGGGGCCGGCCCCGGAGGTAGGGGAGGGAGAGACCAGGGGAGACCAGAGACAAGGACACCGGAGGCCATGCCTCGGAGACGAGGCAGAGAGGGGTGACCAAGGCGGTGGTGCTAGAGGAGAGTCTGGTGGGACAGGAGACGACACGAGCAGGGAGCAGACTCAGGACCAGACCTGGACGCTGCAGCAAACACTTGACTCAACGCAGCTACCTAACCAGACTCAGCAGCCGGAGGAGACTTAGTAGTAAGTGTGTACAAGCTCGACCCCGGCCGACGGGTGAACATGGCCAAGTGTCGGCCTGTCCGAGCGTCCGTGCAGTGGGTCACCCGCTGACTCGCAGGAGTGAACTGGTCAACCCCCCTATCCTGTAGGTCAGCTCCACTCACCAAGTTCGTAGAGATTGAGGGGAGGTAGAGACCGGACAGGGTGCCAGTGGTGGCTGCCGGGCAAGGTAAGACAGTGGAGAAGCTAGCAAGGACAGGACCCCTATAGGGGTCCGCCAGGGAGACTGCAATCGGCCGACTAAGTGGCGTAAGCGTGGTGCGGTCTCGAAAGAAGGAGCGGGAAGCACCCGAGTCAAGGGTGAAGGTGTGTAAGGCCTGAGCCGGCGTAGTACCTGAGAGAGCAGACTCACCAGCACCTGGGGAAGCAGACGCACTAGCACCTAGAGCAGCAGCCTCACCAGCACCTAGAGCAGCAGCCTCAATGCCCGGGTCAGGCGGAACACACAGGTAACAGTCACCCTCAACACTATCAGACACAGCATACATGGCAGCAAGAATAGCATCATAATCAAGATCAAAGATAGCAACCCCCGCCCTAGACAGCTCTCCCCAGCGAGGGATCTCAGAGGCCTCAGGGAAGTGGTGACGCCACGCGTCCGTCAGGCGGCCGAAGCAGCGCTGGGTGGAGTGCGGGCCCCCGCACTGCTCACCAGCGCGGTCGCCGGTACGGAGGACGTAGGCGCAGGGACCAGTACCCCCACCGCGCTAACGCGCAGCGTACCACTCACGAAGCTGCTGAGGGGACAGGGTCTCACGACTGCGCTGCTGCTGCTGGCGCGGACCACCACCGGAGCCACTCCTCTGCGCAGAGCCGCGACCAGCTCCACCGCTGCCGCCGCCGCCTCCGCCACCTCCGCCGCCTCCGCCACCTCCGCCGCCTCCGCCACCTCCGCCGCCTCCGCCACCTCCGCCGCCTCCGCTCCTTCCGCCACCGCCGCTGCCTCCACCGCCTCCACTGCTGCCACCGACACCTCCACCCCCGCCACCACTCCCACCACCACCCCCACCCCCTCCACTGCCTCCACCACCACCTCCACCGCCCCCGCCAGCCCCTCCAGCGCCCTTGCCCCCCTTGCCCTTGCCGGTGCGGCGTCTCCCACTAGGGGCAGACGCAGCGCCGACCGACTCGAAACCAACGAGGTCGGTCGCAGCAGCAGAAGCAACAGAGGGCAAGAGGGGGGAGGGGGAACACCCCTCAAAGACGGGGGTGCGAAGGTCACCACGAGAGGCTCCTACAGCGACTATGCTCTTCTCTGCTGCTAGGAGGTGCTCCTTGAGGAGGTCAACGGTGAGTGTGGTGGGGCAAACTGAGAGGAAGTGGTCCCTCACTAAGCGAAGGGAGTCAGGGAGCCGGGTGACTATGTAGTAGAGGGTGATGTACATGGGGGGGGGGTTCTTGGCACAGAACTCAGCAGGAAGCGCAGCGCGGTAGCAAGTGTCACTTGTGCGAAGGTGCGTAATAAGGTCAGCAACTGTGGGAAAGGCAGCAAGGTTAGGGAACAGGTACGGCAACATGAGGCGGCTAAGCGCAGCAGTGGCAGGGGAGGAGTAGCGTGCAACTACAGCGTCATACAAGGTCTTAGCACTCTTGTACTGGCTAAAGTGTGCACGCTCAGTGGTCGGTAAGTGGCGACGCACAGCAAGGCGGGCAGCAGCATCGCGTGTGGCCCAGTGTGAGCGAACAGTGCTGTCAGCAGTAGCAGGCGGGGCAGGAGAGACACCAGAGGTGAGATCGAACAGAGAGAGTCCGTCTGCCCTATCGCACTGTAGGAACAGCTGGAGGTCATCGACCCAGACCTCAAAGTCAACAGCACGACCCTCAGCATCAAAGGTAAGGACATTGGGGGTAGCCATGACTGCAGTAGCCTAGCATGGAGTGATCTCACCAGTCCGAGTAAGTAGGGCCGGGGCGCGCCGGTAGGAGCAGTAGGGGCTCGACGGTAGGGCGGCTCGGCGGCTCGGCTGCTGGGCGGCTCGGCGGCTCGATTGTTGGGCGGCTCTGCTGCTCGGCGGCTCGGCGGCTCGATTGCTGGGCGGCTCGGCGGCTCGGCTGCTGGGCGGCTCGGCAGTTGGGCGGCTCGGCTGCCGGGCGGCTCGGTTGCTGGGTGGTGCAGCGGTGAAGGGGCCGGTAGAGGCGACGACGGGGCTAGTAGAGGCGGCGATGGGGCCGCTAGGGGCGGCGACGGGGCCGCTAAGGGCGGCGAGGTGGCCGCGAAGGGGCGGTGACGGGGCCGCTAGGGGCGGCGACGGGTCCGCAGAGGGGCCGCAAGGGGCCTAGAGGGGCGGCGACGAGGCCGCAAAGGGGCCGTAAGGGGCCTAGAGGGGGCGGCGACGGGGCCACAAGTGGTGGCGACGGGGCCGCGAAGGGGCCACGAGGGGCCTAGAGGGGCGGCGACGGGGCCGCTAGGGGCGGCGACGGGGCCGTGAAGGGGCCGCGAGGGGCCTATAGGGGCGGCGATGGGGCCTAGAGCGGCGGCGACGAGGCCGTGAAGGGGCCGCGAGGGGCCTAGAGCGGCGGCGACGGGGCCTAGAGCGGCGGCGACGGGGCCTAGAGCGGCGGCGACGGGGCCGTGAAGGGGCCGCGAGGGGCCTAGAGCGGCGGCGACGGGGCCTAGAGCGGCGGCGACGGGGCCGTGAAGGGGCCGCGAGGGGCCTAGGGCGGCGGCGACGGGGCCTAGAGCGGCGGCGACGGGGCCGTGAAGGGGCCACGAGGGGCCTAGAGGGGCGGCGACAGGGTCGCTAAGGACGGCGACGGGGCCGCTAAGGGTGGCGCGAGGGGCCTCTAGGAGGGCGCGACGTGAGGGCGGCCTACGGGGCATGCCTCGGGCAGGAAAAAAGATCGAGGTAGTTGGTGTGCCCTGAGAAGCGTTCCCACGAGGGAAACTACTCTGATACCATGTGAAGAATGAGGAATGAATGAACTAGCACAAGGTTGGGTACAAGTAGGAAACCCTAGGAAATTGTACCCCATATTGTCTACCCCACTATAGCCTAGACAAGCTATATGATATGAGTTTGACAGGACCCCCCCTACGTCGTTTGGATGAGGCGTCGGCAGGAGCTCGGCGACCGTCGTGCTCGCATTCGAAACGAGATTCAAGAGACCCGTTCCGGCGAGCCTTTTGGGGATCCCGACAACAACACTTGCGTGGAACCTGAAATTGAAGGCTTGGCGAGCTCCGACAGTGAGCCTGAGGACTTTTACGTGTACGAGAGTAGCGACAGTGAGGCGGATTCCGACGCCTCGATGGATTCTCCCAACAGCAACGAGGAGCCCGTCCCTGACGCCACCGAGCTCGACGGAGAGACCCTTGGCGAAAGCATGGTGAATGCCAACAAGAAGCAGAGGGGGAAGGCTGTGAAGCACAAGAAGAAGCGTAAGGTGTGGACCGAGGATGAAATGACCGAGTTGGTCGCGGCTTGTTGGTTCACACGCAAGGATTTGAAGTCAATGCAAGGCAAGCAAGGATCGCAGTACTTGAAGAAGCTTCGTAGGCATGTCCGTAAGGCGAATCCGAACTGGACACACAAGTCAGAGGTCATGAAACAGCAGTGGGAGCGGCTCGAGAGGGAGTACAAGGAAATTTGTGAGGCGTTGGCAATGTCGGGTGGCGGAAACATCGCCCGTCCCCGATGGTTCGGCTACATGGAAGAAATACGCGCGGGAACCGCCGCGGTGAGCCCGCACGTGGTCGATGGTGGAGGCGCGGGCGAGTACCACGCTGATCCTCTGGCAAACCCTGTGCCGCCCGCCCCTGCGCCTGCCACGCCCATGTCGCCTCCTTCTCAAGTTGGACCATCAGGTGAGGCTGTCCATCCCATCTCAAACTGCATCTCTTTCCCTTTCTCTACCTCTCTCCTACTACTCGTACCTACTCTCGGTCTGTTTGTCACATTCAACTCTATTCGTTCCTCATCTCTCTCTATCTGACTGTGCACCTTCTCTCGCTCTGACCGTGCATCCACTCTCTGTTTTTCCGTCTCCATCGCTCTGACCGTGCACCCACTCTCTGCTTTTGCGTTTCCATCACTCTGACCAACCACCTTTTCTCGCTCTGACCGTGCACCCACTCTCCATTTGTGCGACCTTCTCTCTCTCTGACCGTGCACCCACTCTCTGGTTTTGCGTTTCCATCGCTCTGACCGTGCACCCACTCTCTGTTTTTGCGTTTCCATTGCTCTGACCGTGCACCCACTCTCTGCTTTTGTGTTTCCATCGCTCTGACCGACCACCTTTTCTCGCTCTTACCGTGCACCCACTCTCTGTTTGTGCGTTTCCATCGCTCTGACCGACCACCTTTTCTCTCTCTGACCGTGCACCCACTCTTTGTTTTTGCGTTTCCATCGCTCTGACCAACCACCTTTTCTCGCTTTGACCGTGCACCCACTCTATGTTTTTGCGTTTCCAATCAGCACCTTATCGCTCTACATCTTTGTGTTTGTTCTTCTTGTCATGTTTTTCGATCTGGCTTTCCTCTCTTGCATCTCGTTCTCTCTAGCGTTGTGCCTATGCACTCCCATTGAAGTCACAACATACACTTCATACAGAACATAGTCACACTACGCCTAAGCTGCACCTCTGATTCTTCCTAATATGAACTCTAACCCAATCCACAGGTCTTACGCCAGCACAGAAGGCGGAACCCACCACACCTGTGCGGAAGAGGCGGGTGTCCGAAAGAGCTACAATCGCGGGAGCGCAGCTCATTGCGGACGCCCTAAAAGAGTGCAATCAGGAAGGCCTGGCCAAGCTGGACGCTCTGACCCGCTTGATCATGAGTGCGGTAGCGTCGGTAAGCGTCCCTCCTGAGGCGGCCGATCCACCGGTTGCAACGGCGAGCGCGCCTCCCGAGACGCCAGGCGCGTCTACACCGGAAGATGGCGCGCCTACGTTCATGGATCCTACAGGGCAGTAGGGGGCAGGCGGTGGCGCCTCAGGTATGCTTTACGCAGGCAGTTACCAAAGTACCTTCTCCTTTTCTGCAACTCCGCTGTTGCTCGCTGCAAAATCGGCCACTGGAAACGAGCCATCACTCCTCGCATCCACCAACCATTGCTCCCGTTGCCATGCCTCCTCCCTTAGTCTTTCTTCTTGCTACGCAGACGGTGATGCATCATCTTGGTGATCATATTGTGCAATATGATGATGCACCCGGCGCCTGCACAGACATGACCAAGACGGCATTCGTGCCTCCTCCCGAAGAGGCGCCAATGGCCTTTGAGCGCGCCAATGCACCTCTCCACCGGCATCCTTGTGGCTGACTGCACGTAGTTGAATAGCTGTTCCCACCCTTTGAAGAGTCTCTTGCTGGGGGCATGTAAGGGCGTCAAACAGTAAGGGCGTAGTGGGTATGCAGCATCTCCCAATAGCTGGTAGTCACCTAGGTCCCCCTTCTCTAGCCTTTCGTACAACCTGCTCTTGATGAACACGCGGTGATCATGTACTGCTCCAAGATATCCGACCATGTAATCCCAGACAGATTATCCCCCTTGCATCACATGTCACTTGCAATTGCACCAAGTAGTGGGACTTGTGGTTGTAGTACTCCGTGGTTCTCCATACCGCGCACTGGAATATGAGTCCCATCCACGGCCCCAACCACGTTGGGTACTCCCTTGATTTGCCTGAACTCTTCAGCCATGCTTGGGAGTTCCTCCGGTGTTGGGAACACAACCCAATCTGCTTTCAAAAGCCTTGGAAAATGCACAAGAAAGGTGTCAACCAGCTTGTGACATTGTGTCTTGGAAACACAAAAAAAAAATCGCCATGTCAACGTACGACAACGCCGAAGCAAAGTACTTGATGGGGATCAACACACATAGCTGCAGGGGAATTTGGTACTTCTGCACGAATGGAGAGAAAACGCTGACCATGCCTTCCGCAATCATGGACATAATCTCCTTGCCGATCCGGAAGACGTCCTGGAATTCATGCTCCGACATGAGGTCAATGTCCGACACCCACTCGGACATACGATCGAGTCGCCTCCTCTTCCGGGTGAGAGTTTTCTCCTTGCGATATTCGTCACCTTCACCTCCCTCCATGCTGCCATGGTCCACCAAAGTCAGCCTTGACTGAGTGGCGGTTGCAGCAGGCTGCAGGAGAGATTCGTTGAAGAATGTGTGCCAAAGCTGGATTAAGAACCCAAGAAGGGAGAGCTGCTGAAAGGTGAGCATGATGTTGACTAGCAAAAAGTGGAGTTGTTATTTTTGTGTTTCTGTTTTCTTTTCCTATATACAAAACGTTGGCTGAAGTTCTGGCACTTGTGCATCTACTTCTGTGCATTTTCAACCTTCTGGTATCGAGGCCTTGAGCAACTTCAGTTGGCGTTCGTGCAAATTGGGGGTGGCATCCAGACGTCAAATACGTGGGGGGGAATTGACGGCCGAATCCTGGGCGAGCGTTAAAATGTCGCACGTGCAAACCCAGCTTGATCTTAGGGCTTGAACGTGCTGTCGGAACCTTTTCGCTGGGTTGCATTTGTTTGAAATAGTACTTAGTAGCTAGGACTTAGGGTTTGAGAAGCTAAGGAGAAACATGGCGAGAGGGTGAAGAAGTTGACAAAGAAGAGCGTTGGATAATTAGGAACAAGGGTACAAGTAGGAGCAAGGGTGGGCACAAAGGTGCACCACCACCCACAAGAAACTACACTACACTACTGTTAAAGCTGCTGGCAGTTTATAAGAAAACATAACAATATATTTTCTTCAGCACACCCCCTAAACTGCCCACACCAATAACTAGTGCAGTAGAAGGAGAGGGCAAGTGAAGAGGAGGAAACTGGAGAGGAGAGGAGGTGGGCGGCCGCTGAAGCTGCTGGCACTAGTCACAAACGGCGTAACTGGTTCTGCTCGCCGGCAAGAGCAACTGACCCTCTGAGGACCGGAGCAACGGGTAACCGGAGTAACTCGCTCGCTCGCCGGCAAGAGCAACTGACCCACGGGCCTCTGACGCAACGGTCTCACTGGCGACTAGAGATGCGGACTTCACGGCGGCCACCCGCCTTCACCCACCTCGGATTGTCCCACCCCCCCGTGTCACACCTCTCGGCCCTAGCGCCAGTCCCCAACCTCACCCACTCCATCCCCCCATCAGCGGCAGCTGCAGCAGTGGGAGAGAGAGGAGGAGGAGGGGCAGCTGGTCACGCACTCCCACCACCCCCATACCCCCCCTTACCCCCGCCACCCCCATACCCTCCACACGGCTGCACGTGCAGCACGAAGTCGAAGGGGGAGGGGGGAGGGCGGGCGGCGTCGCGACGTGCAGGGCGCGGGTGGGCGGGCAGGTCTAGGAGGGAAGGCGCGCGGGTCCAGCGGGGCAGCGCGCAGGTCCAGCAGGGGCGGCGCGCGAGTCCTGCAGGGCGTCGTGCGGGTCAAGCGAGGCAGCGCGCGAGCCCTGCAGGGCGTCGCGCGGGTCCAGCGAGGGCGGCGCGCGGGTCCCGCAGGGCATCGCACGGGTCCAGGAGGGGCGGCGCGCGGGTCCCGCGGGGCAGCGCGCCGAGCAGAAAACCGCCGCTCGCGCCCGGGGCGCGCGGCGGGCAGGAAACCGCCACGCACCCCGAGCGCGTGGCGGGCAAAAATCCGTCACAAGCCCCGAGCGCGTGGCGGAAAGAAATGAAACGTCGCGCGCCACGGGGCGCGCGACAGACAGTACAGCAGCGGAAGCAGATGGGCCCACAGGCCAGGAGCGTAGACGCTCTGATAGCATGTTTGAAATAGTACTTGGTAGCTAGGACTTAGGGTTTGAGAAGCTAAGGAGAAACATGGCGAGAGGGTGAAGAAGTTGACAAGGAAGAGTGTTGGATAATTAGGAACAAGGGTACAAGTAGGAGCAAGGGTGGGCACAAAGGTGCACCACCACCCACAAGAAGCTACAATACACTACTGTTAAAGCTGTTGGCAATTTATAAGAAAACATAACAATATATTTTCTTCAACAACATTGCGACATTTGTGCGGTTCCGAGTTGGAACACCCGAAGTCAAATCGGAAAACCCGCGGCTCGGGGAAAAAATCGGATGACACAAAGCGGTGTTGACGCAAGGCCAGGAATATTATAATTTTTGAAAGTGTAATGAAATGTAACACTTTCTAAAATTTTGTATTGTGAAAAGGGGTACGTGGCCAACACAGCAAAGGTAGCGCCGAAGCGCTACTCACCCTCTTTTGCCTACAAAAGAGGGACGTGGGGACAGTCGTCCCCACCCACGTTTTCATTTTCAAAATTGTAGTTCTCATTTCGTTCTCGTCCACACTGGCGAAGACTCAGTCGCTTCCGCGCTTCACTGCCCCGTCAACGCTCCTTAACGACATCCTTAAGCGCAACCTCGCAACAATGGCTCCGGTCAACCCGGCACTTCACCGCGACAATTCGAATATTTCTAGCCCCGGTAACGCGGAGGAAACCTCGCCTCCGGCCGGGACAACAGATCGTCGCGGCGGAAAACGTCCCGTCGACGAAATTTCAAGCGAGGGACCCTCGGCGGTCGACCTCCTGCTCGGAGGCACCCTTCGGACCCCCCCTGAGGAACGCGCGACTGTTGTACAGTCGCACGTGGCTGCTGCTGAAGAGCGCGTGCCTAGCAAGCACGCGCGTGCTGCGCAGAAGACGACGACCGCCGCCGACGCGGCGGCCGTCTTGACCGGCGCTGACGCGGGTCCATCCGGGCCCACGACCCAGAAACGCCAGCGCGCGGCACCCTCCGCTGACGTCACCCCGGTCAACGCCCCTCCCCCCCCTTTGACTGCGCACCAGCTGCAGGCGCTGCTCTCGTTATTGCAGCAGCACGCACCATCGACTGCAGCTACATCAACCGAAGAAATTTCCGCGTCCGCTAAAGTTGAAAATGTTGAACAAGGAATGAAATGACTAGGAATGAAATGAGTACAAATATGGAAACCTAGAAGTGTGTACCCCCTATAGGCTAACCCACTGTAGCCTAAACAACTACAACAATATATAATGTTTGACACACCCCCATAGGCGAAGTGGGGGAGAACTAGGGGTCACAAGACCAGTCAAGTAAAGCAAAGCAAAGCAAAGCAAGCTCAGGGTGGATCACAATGTCACCATACAATCCGAGCACAAGTTCAAGGCCACAAGGCCAGTTCACATGCAGGAGTACATATATATATAAGACTAAACAAGCAAGAGCAGTGATATATATATGTAACAGTACAAAGAGGGTCAAGAGGAGAGCAAGTGAGGCAGGACAGACACAAGACCCAGCTGGGTACAGCAGCGCTGATGATCACAAGGCGCAAGTGCCTTGGTGAAAACATCAGCAGTGTTGGCCTCAGAGGCCACGTACGCAAGTCGCAACTGACCACGCTGCTGTAGCTCACGAGCAAGGAAGTAGCGGAGAGCAATGTGCTTTGTTCTGTGCTCCAGTCTCTGCTCTCGACACAAGGCCAGCATGGCCTTGTTGTCGACGTACAGGACTAGAGGAGAACGAGGCGGCTCTCCAAGGTCGGTCAGCAGGTAGGTGAGCTAGCGAAGCTCCTGAGCAGCCATGGCCCCTGCGTAGATCTCAGCCTCACAACTGGAGCCGAGAACAGAAGACGAGCGAGTAGCCCGCCACGAAACAGAGCCGGAACCAAGGCTGAAGGTGTAACCCTGTGACGACCGCTGCGTAGCCTAGTCGTCTGCCCAAGAAGCGTCCGCGTGACCAGTGAGGACCACTGGACTCCGCCCTCCAAGCACTAGTCCCATGCCCGACGTACTGCACAAGTAACGCAACACCCTCTTCGCTGCAGCCATGTGCTCTGGTCGGTGTCTCCCAGGAGCAACATAGCGCGCAAGAATGCTAAGAGGGTATGCAAGGTCAGGTCGTGTGCAGGTCATCAGGTACATGAGACAGCCAACAAGCTCTGGGTACGGGCCACTCGACTCTACGGACTCATCCGAAGGCAGAGCTGAGAGCGAGTGGCGAGTAGACAGAGGAGTGGCCTGAGGCGAGGAGTACGTGAAGCCGAAGCGCTGAAGGACCTGCTGCACCATGTGTGACTGAGTCAGGGTAATGGTGCGGCGTGCTCTGTCCCGGGTGATCTGCAAGCCAAGGTAGCTGCGCAGTTCACCCAGGTCAGTGCACGTGTGTCTCTTCTGCAGCTCGGACTTCACGTAGGCGAGTCCAGCAGTGTCAGCAGTGGCAAAGACCAAGTCGTCGACGTACACGAGGATGTAGAACGGCGGCAGAGAAGTGTCGGTGCGCAGAAACAGCGACGGGTCGGCAGTAGAAGGAGCAAACCCAAGTGCCGCCAGCGTGGTCTTCAGTGTGTCGTGCCACTCACGTGGCGCCTGGCGGAGACCGTAGACTGGACGCCGGAGACTCCACTGGGTACCAGGAGGGAAAGACCCAGTGAAGCCAGGTGGGCGACGCAGCCAGATCTCCTCGTGCACATTGCCCTGCAAGAAAGCAGTGCTGTAGTCGAGAGAGTGAAGCTCGTAGTCCTGGTGAGCAGCAACGTGCAGGAGTACCCGAAGAGTGGTCATCTTTGGGGTGGGGGAGAAGGTCTGAAAGTAGTCAACTCCCTGCCGCTGACTGAAGCCACGAGCCACGTAACGCGCCTTGAAGACAGGCGGAGAACCCGGCGGCCGCTTCACCCTGAAGATCCACATGCCACTGACGATGTTCGCCCGAGGAGGGGGGACAGCGTCAACGTAGGTGCCTGTGGACTTCCAGGAAGCCATCTCTGCATCCATAGCTGCCTGCCACTGAGAGGAGTAGGGACCCTCTATCGCCTCCGCGTAAGAGCGCGGAGTCGGGATGTCTAGTGCATCCGGGTCTCCCTCAGGAGCTAGCAATACAGACGCGAGATGAGGTGAAGCGGCAGCCAAGCACTGAAACTCCTCCTGCCTGTCCTCAAGGACGTCCGTGCCAAGGGCACACGCACCCCCGACGGACGGAGGACAGACAGACTCAGACTCAGTGACAAGACTAGCAGCGTAGTCTAGACGACAGCGAGCAGCAAAGTCGACGAGCTCAGCAACTAGGGCAGACGCAGCAGAAGACTCGAAAGAAGGGTCAGTGACGGCAGTAGCAAGGAGACGCGTGATAGTAGGACTGGTAGCACGAAGAGAGTCCGACTCCGGGTCGGCAAGAGCAGGAAGAGAGGAAGCAGGAGGAGAAGGCAAAGAGGCACGCAGAGGGGCAGTGGACGAACGCAGAGACATCCGGTGCGTGCCAGGGGCAGGAGGAGGACGTGGACGGGAAGTACGAGCTCCAGTGCTAGCAGGACGGACAGGCGACGCAGGGCGAGACGCAGGCTCACGACGCTCAGTAAGACCGTCAGTAGGACCAGAGTAAGGAGAAGGAGCAGGCAGTGACTGAACAGGCAGTGGACACACTAAAGGAGGGGGAGGACCAGGAGGAGGCGAGAGACCAAGAACCTGCTGAAGAAGCGGAACGAAGTACGGCTGAGGGCGCGCGGCGACTGCAGACACAGCAGGGACAGCACCAGTGCCCCCAGCGGGAGTACCAACGCCCGAGTCCGCAGCACCAGCAGGGACTCCAACACCAGGGTCCTCAGCACCAGTCACAGCTCCAACGCCCGGGTCCTCAGCACCAGCAGCAGCTCCAACGCCCGGGTCCTCAGCACCAGCAGCAGCTCCAACGCCCGGGTCCGCAGCACCAGCAGCAGCTCCAACGCCCGGGTCCACAGTACCAGCAGCAGCCCCAACGCCCGCGTCCTCAGCACCAGCAGCAGCCCCAACGCCCGGGTCCTCAGCACCAGCAGCAGCTCCAACGCCCGGGTCCGCAGCACCAGCAGCAGCTCCAACGCCCGGGTCCTCAGCACCAGCAGCAGCTCCAACGCCCGGGTCCGCAGCACTAGCAGCAGCTCCAACGCCCGGGTCCGCAGCACCAGCAGCAGCAGGGTCCGTGAGACGAGGCGCGCCACTACGAAGTGTGCAACGGCGCTCGTACCACTCACGGATCCGCTCACGAGAGGGGAGCTCCCGACTAGAAGGAGAAGTGCCAGCACCAGTCTCCGTAGCGCGCCTGGTCCCAGAGGTACCCCTCCGGAGGCTGCAGTACTGTAAGTACCACTCACGCAACTGCTCCGAGGAGAGGTCTCGGCCAGGCGGAGGACTCCCTGGCGCAGTACCGCCAGGCTCAGCACCCCCAGTCACCGTACCCCCAGGCTCAGCACCCCCAGGCACAGCACCCCAGGCTCAACACCCCCAGTGTCCGCACCCCCAGGCTCAGCACCCCCAGAGTCAGCACCCCCAGGCTCAGCACCCCCAAAGTCCGCACCCCCAGGCTCAGCACCCCCAGTGTCCGCACCCCCAGGCTCAGCACCCCCAGCAGGACGAGAGTCGACAGCAACCTCAACAGGCTCGACCGGGTCTACCTGAGACACACCTGAGGGAGCGGCACCCTGAGGGGGGAGGGGGTCTACGACAGCAGCACCTGGCGCGAGGAAGAGAGGCGGGGGAGGGAGCGGGGAAGTGCGGTAGGGGAAGAGGCGGTAGTAGGGGACAGACTCGTCAAAAGTGACGTCCTGAGAGGGCAAGACCCGGCGCGAGGTGGCGTGGTAAAACTGCCAACCAGGTGCGTCCGGAACAAAGCCGAGGAAGACGCAGGGAACAGCACGAGAGGAGAGCTTGTCCGCAGACGAATCGCGAACAAAAGCTCGAGATCCCCAGACCCGGAAACGCGACGCATCGCCTACCTCCCCCGTCCACAGCAGTGTGGGCGAGGTCTCCGACAAGGAGACACGGGGCCAGAGGTTGAGCTGATGCGCAGCGTACCGGACCGCAAACGGCCACAGAAAATGGGGGGCAGCCGCATGGATCAAGGAGGTACGAGCGACCTCCATGACTAGGCCAATGCGGCGCTCCGCAACCCCATTCTGCTGTGGAGAGGCCGGAAGCGTGAACGACTGAGTGATACCCTCCCCACGACAAAAGTCCCCCAAGAGGTCAGAGGAAAACTCACCACCTCTGTCAGAGTGCAAGCGCAGGACAGGAAAGTCCGAGCGGAAACGCTCGCTGAGCTGGAGACGAGCTCTGCGGATCCAAGGGATCAAAACATCAGGGACCTCACCCTTGGTGCGCAAGGGGAAGACCGTGGTGTAGCGCGAGTAGTCGTCAACAACGATCAGGAAGTACCTCTCCTGACCCTGACCACGGACGCGGGCTGCGCCCCACACGTCCATGTGGAGCGTCTGCAAAGGAGCAGTCGTCCGGGGAAACGAGGAGGAGTGAGGAGCGGCGCGCTGCCGCCCCTCGACACAGGGAAGGCAGGGAGGAGCAGGCGAGGGTGGGAGAGGAGGGAGAACCCTGGGAAGACCAGAGACAAGGTACCGGGAGTGCATGGCACGAAGGCGCTGCACAGACGGGTGGCCATGTCGGTGGTGCCAGAGGACAGTGTCGTGCGCTAGAGAGCAACACGAGCAGGGGGCAGACAGCTGACCTGACGTGGACGCAAACGCAGACGCAGACGCAGCGACCTGAGGGGAGGCAGTAGTCAGTGTGTACAGGTCCGACCCCGGCTGCCGGGTGAAGGTAGCCAAGTGGCGGCCCGTACGAGCACACGTGCAGTGTGTCACACGCTCGTAGGCAGGGGTGAACTGGTGAACACCCCCGTCCTGGAGAGCAGAACCTGCCACCAAGTTCGTGGATAACGAGGGGAGGTGGAGACCTGACAGTGTGCCCGACGGGACCGCAGGGCAGGGAAGGACAGTGGAGGAGGTCGCAATGACCGGACCCCCAGAGGGGTCAGCAAGGGAGACAGCAACTGGCCGAGCAAGGGGCTCAAGGGCAGTGCGGTCACGAAAGAAACAGCGAGAGGCACCTGAATCCAGCGTGAAGGTGTGCAGTGCTGCAGTCGACACAGTACCAGGGGGGGCAGACACGCACGCACCTAGAGCAGCAGCCTCACCAGCACCTGGGGTTGCAGACACGTGGGTACCTGGAGCAGCAGACGCACTAGTCCTAATGCCCGGGTCGGGCGGGACACTCAGGTACTCAGAACCCTCTCCACTAGTAGACATCACATACATGGCAGTGAGAATAGCATCAAAATCTAGAGCATAGATATCAATCCCCTTCTTCAGAAGATCAAGCCAGTGGGGCAGCTCAGTGGCCTGAGGGAACTGAACACGCCAAGCGTCGCTCAGACGAGCGAAGCAACGCTGTGTGGCATGCGGTCCCCCACACGGCTGGCCAGTGCGGTCACCAGTGCGAATGACGTACGTGCAGCTAAGGCCACCCCCCCCCCCCGTGCTGAGAGTACCACTCACGGACCTCCTGGGGCGAGGGAGTGTGCTGCTGTCCCTGGCCACCGCCAGTGCCGCCACGCCCACCACTCCCGCCACCACCTCCTCGACCACCCCAACCCTTGCCGCCGCCTCGTCCACCGCCACCCCCACTACCTCCTCCGCCCCGGCCACCTCCCCCGCCGCTGCCGCCACCCCCACCACCGCTGCCACCTCCCCCACCCGCGCCACCCCCCCCGCCACCACCTCCCCCACCACCGCCACCCCCGCTGTCACCACCACCGCTCTTGCCCCCCTTGCCCTTGCCGCTGCGGCGTCCGCCCGAAGCAGACGCAGTCCCGACCTTCTCAGCACCAAGGAGGTCGACAGCAGCAGCAGAGGCGACAGAGGGAAGAAGGGGGGAGGGAGAACACCCCTCAAAGAACGGGGTGCGGGGGTCACCGCGAGAGGCACCTACAGCGACTATGCTAGTCTCGGCTGCAAGGAGTTCCTTCTCGAGGAGGGCAATGGTGAGCTCGGTGGGGCAGCGAGCGAGGAAGTGGTCCCGGACTGAGCGCAGCGAGTCAGGGAGGCGCGTGACTAGGTGGTAGAGAGTGATCCAGAGCGGGGGTGGGTTCGTGGCTAGGAACTCATCAGGCATAGCGGCGCGGAAGCGAGCCTCGCTAGTGCGGAGGTGGGTTATGAGGTCAGCGACAGTGTGAAAGGAAGCTAAGTCGGGGAACAGGTAGGGAAGAGAGAGACGGCCTAGAGCAGCAGAGGCCGGTGAGGAGTAGCGGGCAACGACATCAGTGTACAGTGCCTGTGCAGTCTTGTGCTGCCCAAAGTGCTCGCGCTCATCTATCGGCAGAGAGTTGCGGATAGCGAAGCGAGCATGGGCGTCACGAGTCTGCCACTGTGAGCGAGCAGTGCTGTCGGCAGTAGCAGCAGGAGCAGTAGCGTGGCCTAGGGCGTGATCGTACAGCGAGATGTCTTCCTTGGCAGTGAGCTGTAGGAAGAGGTGTAGGTCATCAAGCCAGGTGTCGAACTTCACTGGGCGCCCCTCAGCATCAAAGGCTAGCAATGGAGGGCTAGCCATGGTAGTAGCAGTAGTAAAAGCAGCAGGAGCAGTAGGTAGGTAGGGCGGCGCGGCTCGGTACAGGTAGGGCGGCGCGGCTCGGTATAGGTAGGGCGGCGCGGCTCGGTACAGGTAGGGCGGCGCGGCTCGGTATAGGTAGGGCGGCGCGGCTCGGGTCGGGCGGCGCGGCTCGGTTCGGGCGGCTCGGGTCGGGCGGCGCGGCTCGGGTCGGGCGGCTCGGTTCCGTTAGGGCCGGGCTGTTCGGTGCGGGCGGCGCGGTCTAGGTGGGGCCGTTCGAGGCGGCTAAGGGGAGCGCGGGGAGCGGGTGGGGTTGGGGACGGGGCCGACGCGGGCTGTAAGGGGTAGGGACGGGGCCGACGCGGGCCTCTAGGAGTAGGGACGGGGGCCGACGCGGGCCTCTAGGGGTAGGATCGGGGGCCGACGCGGGCCTCTAGGGGTAGGATCGGGGCCGTCGCGGGCCTCTAGGGGTAGGGACAGGGCCGTCGCGGGCCTCTAGGGGTAAGGACGGGGCCGTCGCGGGCCTCTAGGGGTAAGGACGGGGCCGTCGCGGGCCTCTAGGGGTAGGCTCGGGGCCGACGCGGGCCTCTAGGGTAGGCGCGGGGCCGACGCGGGCCTCTAGGGGACGAGCTCGGGGCCGACGCGGGCCGTTAGGGTTAGGCGCGGGGCCGATTCGGGGCCTCTAGGTGCAACAGCGCGGGGCCTACAGGGCCTCTAGAGGCATGAACGTCGAGGCGCCCTAGGGCAGGTAGGCAGATAGGCAGGTAGGTAGTGGTGGGCCCTTAGGAAAAACGGTCCTAGGAAGGACCTGCTCTATACCATGTTGAACAAGGAATGAAATGACTAGGAATGAAATGAGTACAAATATGGAAACCTAGAAGTGTGTACCCCCTATAGGCTAACCCACTGTAGCCTAAACAACTACAACAATATATAATGTTCGACAGAAAAGCAGAAGGAACCTGTTGCGGCTCCCCGCTCCACCAAAATCGCTCGCACCAACAACGCTGCTCCTGCTCCCGCCCCGGCTCCGGCACCAACCCAAGCCCGTATCCCCGACGACAGCGACGACTCAGAAAATGAAGATGGTGAGGCCCCCGACAACCTTGCCCGTCGTCGCATTCTCGCACCCGCACCTCCCCTTCCCCCCCTCAACCCTTCACCCGCAGCTACTACCTTCATGCGCAAGGGAGTGCGTGACCAGGCGGAGGTGTTCTCTGCAATTCAAGCTCACCTGAGGCACGCCGAGTTCAAGCTCCAACACGGCGACGTCGAGGGCGCGCTCTCCAACGTGGAGCAAGTTGAAAAATTGATCAACAAGCGTTTTGAGGTGCTCTTGGTGGCGGATGAGGCCGGTTTCGAAGCGACGGATCGGTTCCAGCTGTACCAAGCCAAGAGCGTGCTCACTTCCCGCTCTTACAAGCTTGCGGTAGCCGACGTGGCGGCCCTCAAGCGTGCACGTACCGGCTTCGCCCGCGGAGGCCGTCTTCCCCCTCGAGACGGCGAACCGGAAAGCAAAGGCATGCCGCCCGCGGGCTGCCACGAGCCTCGCTTCAAGGGGGTGTGTTTCCGTTGCGGCCAGCCTGGCCATATGGCAAACAATTGCCCTATGGGAGGGCGTGGCGCACAAGGTCCCGCACCCGTGGTGTGAGAGGACCCATGGGGCGGATACAAATAGCAAACCCTAGAAGGATTGTACTCGCTATAGAGCACCCCACTATAGGCTAGAACATAAGAATAATATTCTGACACACCCCCATAGCCAAAGTGGGGTGTAATCAGCAGAGCAGGCAAAGCAAAACAAGCTCAGGGTGGATCACAATGTCACCACACATTCTGAGCACAAGTTCAAGAAGAAATAGTTTAGAGTTCTCAATTATAAGCAAAGCTAGTGGTAGTCACAACGGGCAAGTGAGGAGGAGGAGGGAGAGTGAGGGGAGAGGAGACAGGAGGCGACGGCTGAAGCTGCAGACACACGGGCAACAGGAGGCAGACTGGCACAGCGGCTACCGGACAGCGCCCGGACTACAGGAGTAACAGGCCCCGCGGCTCAAATAGCGGCGGACGGGCAACGGACTCACGGGCGGCTGGCACAGCTGGCTACGACTGGGCTACCGGGACAGCGCCCCGGACTACAGGTGCTGCGGACGACAAGCCGGCAGCCTCCGCTCAACCTCCCGCAAACAGTCCCACCCCCCTGATACACACCCACTGCTACACCGCTAGCTCTACTCCCACACACCCCCCCTTAAACCCTAAACCCCAGTCTCCCACACAACCACCCCCCTCAGCGACAACTGCAGCAGTGGGAGACGAAGGAGGAGGAGGAGGAGCAAGGGAGGAAGGCACACCGGCCACCCCCATACCCGCCACCCCACAGCGGCCCCCGAAGGAGCCGCGACGGGCGACGGGAAATGGCAGGGGGAAGGGGGGGGGGGGGGGGGGGGGGGGGGCGGTGTGGTGAAAGGGGCCCACCACGGGCCTGGTTGGAGGGCGGGGCCGCGACAAGGGGCGGGACCGCGACGGTCGGGGCGGGGCCGCGACGAGGGGCGGGGCCGCGACGTAGGGCGGGGCCGCCTCGAGGGGCGGGGCCGCGACGCAGGGCGGGGCCGCGACGTAGGGCGGGGCCGCGTCGAGGGGCGGGGCCGCGACGGTCGGGGCGGGGCCGCTTCGAGGGGCGGGGCCGCGACGCAGGGCGGGGCCGCGACGTAGGGCGGGGCCGCGTCGAGGGGCGGGGCCGCGACGGTCGGGGCCGCTTCGAGGGGCTGGGCCGCGACGCAGGGCGGGGCCGCGACGTAGGGCAGAAGCCCGCCGCGCGCCTCGGGGCGCACAGCGGGCAAAGAACCGCCGCGCGCCTCGGGGCGCACGGCGGGCAGAAAACCGCCGCGCGCCTCGGGGCGCACGGCGGGAGGAAAAAGTAGCAGCGGAAGCGAGGTGGTAACCCACCCACAGGATCGATCCAAGGGGATCGACCTGCTCTGATAGCATGACAAAATTAGAAGAAAGAAAGAGGGATGAACTAGCAGAAATGGGGATACAAATAGCAAACCCAAGAAGGGTTGTACTCGCTATAGAGCACCCCACTACAGGCTAGAACATAAGAATAATATTCTGACATTTCCGTTGCGGCCAGCCTGGCCATATGGCAAACAATTGCCCTATGGGAGGGCGTGGCGCACAAGGTCCCGCACCCGTGGTGTGAGAGGACCCATGGGGCGGCGCCCCTTGCCACTATGCCGGGGGGCGTAGGTGGATGCACCGGTGGTGCGTAGGCTGGTTAGAAGCCTTGGAGGGTAGCATAGGCCATGGAGGCCAGGACAAGATAGCAGCCGTAGGGGTTGGCTATGGTGTAGGCTAGGCTTGTATGCCTTTGTGTGGATCAATAAAACAATATTGTTATCCAAAAAAAAAAAAAAAAAAAAAAGTGGAGAGAGAGAAAAAGAGACAACACGAAGAGGGAAGCCAAATGGCACGCCAAGTTAAACACGCAGCCCCCTCTTGAGGAAGGCAGCCATGGAGGAAGAATTGGCCAAGGGTGAATGACGAAGCAAGGACCGAGAGAAGCACAAAGAAGGAAAAAAAAAAAAAAAACATGGCATGAGGGAGAGGCTAAAGAGAGAGGAAGGAATAGAAAGAGAGAAGGGGAGAGAGGGAGAGAGAGCGAGCGAGAGATAGAGAGAGAGAGAGAGAGAGAGAGAGAGAGAGAGAGAGAGAGAGAGAGAGAGAGAGAGAGAGAGAGAGAGAGAGAGAGAGAGAGAGAGGGAAGGCACGAAGACATCGTGATGAACAGGGTCATGGGGCCAAGTGACGCACATGCGCCGATCTCGTTGTACGGCAATCTTAAAAAAAAAAAAGAAAAAAAAAAGACCCTTTGCAAGGGTGTCAAGGCTGATGAGTGCTCTAAGGAAGTGTCGAACCAAAAAAAAAAAAAAAAAAAAAAAAAAAAAAAAAAAAAAAAACCCGGGGGTGCGGGGAGGCGCCAAGGCGGTAGAAGTTGAGCGACATAGTTTACCCCGCAAAGCGTCTAGCAATATCTCGCGGCTAATCGACCTTGATCCTCGTTCCCCCCCCCCCGCAACCTCGATTCCCACCAATGGCAGAAGATGAAGGCGAGTGGCAGAGTGCGCACTGGGACCCATACGAGCACGCAATAACGGACAACATGGTGTCCCTCATGCGAATGCGATTGCGCAACAGCCTCCACTGGTGGCTATCATGGTGCAACAGCAGTCTTATCCTTTCCATCATTGCCAAAGGGTACTGGCTACCATGGAAGGGTGCGGAGCCTCTCCCCTTCGTAGCTCCCAATCACGCAGGGGTTCAAGCACACATGGCATTCACCCAAGACGCTGTCAGCGACCTCATCGCGTCAGGCGCCGCGATGTATGTCTCGTCGAAAGCCGCACTTACGTGCATCAGCCCGCTCAATGTTGTGGAGCAACGAGACAAATGTCGGCTTATCCTTGACCTGCTCACCTCCAAGTTCCCAAGTTCAAGTACGAGGGATTGAGTCGGGTCGCGGAGATCATTCGCCCAAACGACTGGATGTTCACTATCGATCTCAAGTCAGGCTACCACCACGTCGACATCCACCTGTCGTGCTGGAAGTTCTTGGGCTTTCAATTGGGTGGAAAGTTCTATTGCTTCACATCCTTATCTTTCGGCCTGGCAACAGCCCCGTTCATCTTCACCCAGCTTATTTAGCAACTACCAAGAGATGGCGCGCGCGCGGAGTGCGCGCTATACCATACGTGGACGATCTACTATTCCTCTGCGACTCCGAGGCGCAAGCCCGCTCGTCGTGCATCGAAGTTCTCCACGACCTGAAGGCGGCAGGATTCGTGATAAATTCTAAGAAATCCCACCTGCATCCCGCACACCACTTGCGTTTTTTGGGGATGGAGCTTGACACGGAACGAGGGATGTTCCTCGTCGGAAAAGATCGGCGCAAACAACTACTGCAGGAGCTCCACCTACTTATACAAAAAGGGCAATCGGGTCGCCACGTGCCGATTCGCAAGATAGCCCGGATCACTGGATTTCTCAGCTCCATGTCGCTCGCGCTGGGCACGACGGCGCGTGCCTTCAGCCACGAGCTGCTGCACTTGATCGACTCCGCGTGGTCATGGAACTCAAAGGTTCTATTGTCGCCATGAGCGACAGAGGAGCTGCTGTTTTGGACAATGCACTTCGATCGTTTCAATGGCGCCCCATTCCACCAAAGTCAGCGTTTTGATGCCGTGATACACGTTGACGCAAGCGCACACAGCTGGGGTGCCACCTTGGCCAAGTTCCCAAGTACATCATGCGAAGCAAGCGAGTGCATACCACGAGGGCTTATCACCACATCCAGTACGCGGCGAGAGCTCGAAGGAGTGCTCTGGGCACTGCGGACGTTCGCAACTCGGATCGTGGGTGCTCACGTCCTCGTCCGGGTCGACAACCAGGCAGTCATGTTTATCTTGCGCAAGGGGGGATCCCGTCAGGCGGATCTTACGTTGACATGCCAAGCGATCATCCAGTTCTGCCTCGGCAACACAACACGCCTCGCGATCGAATGGATTCCGAGAGAGCTCAACGCCCATGCGGATGACCTATCCAAGATGCAAGACTTTGATGACTACTCCCTACACGCACCTTGGTTTCGCCTCTTGGAACGTCGCTGGGGGCCCCACACAATTGATCTCTTTGCTAACGTTCGAAACAATCACGTTCAACGCTTTTGCTCTAAGAAACCGCACCCAGACGCGTTCGCTGTTGACGCATTTTCCATCTCGTGGAAAGGCGAGCGATGCTTTGCCTTCCCGCCTCCACACTTGATTCCCGCTACACTCCGCCATGCGGAACTGACGCAGACCGAACTTACGCTCGTCGCTCCCCAGTGGACCGGAGCGTCATGGTGGCCGCTTCTCCAACCGTCCACTCAATCGTGGGCTCCGGCAGTAGTAGAGCACCTCTCCCTTGCCCAAGGCAGTCAATGCCTTAGGGCAGGTTCACACACCGCTGCATTCTCTGGGCTCGGATTGCCTCATAGCCCAATCATTGCTGTGAGGATCTGGGATCGAGCTCAGAAAAGATGATTCAAATTGAATTGAATTGAATGTCCACCTGGGTACAACACGAGGCTATATATAGGCTCGACACAAGGCCCCGTAACCAGGTCGAAGGTTCCGCGGGTCGCGAAGCGTCCCGAACAGATCCTTACCGAATTCGGTAGAAGGCAATTCGGTGGCAACCGAAAAGCCAGAATTCGGTGCACGCAACCTAGCTCGGTGCTATAACTATAATAAAATATAGGAAAGCACCTAGCCTAGGAAATCAAGCAATTCGTGCATGCATATGATTATCCTATGCTAGAAATAGCATGATAAAGTAGAGGCAAGCAAGCATAGCTGGCATAAGCCATCGTACTCTCACACGTCCCCCCCTCAAAGCTGGGTGGCGTGAGATACACCCTGCTTGACAAGATAGTCCTTGAGAGCACGGCGTGCGTCGCCCATATCAGCTTCTGCAACCCAACTGTCCTCAGTGGGATCGTATCCCTTCCAGCGTATCAGGAACTCGAGAGTCTTGCCATCGCGGCGCCGATGAGAGAGAACGCGCTCGATCTCGTACTCAGGTTCATCCTGTATGAGAATAGGTGGTGGTGGCGGTAGTTGCCGTCCCTGGAACTGTTGGTTGGGGTCCTTGTAGGGCTTCAGTAGCTGGACATGGAAAGCGTTGTGAAGCTTCCATGTATCTGGTAAGCGCAAGCGGAATGTAACTGGTGTCACCTGTGCCTCAACGAGAAAAGGACCACAGAAGCGAGGCCGGAGTTTGGATGGAAGGTGAGACAGGTTCAAGTTGCGCGTGTCAAGAAGCACCTGATCTCCGACTGCTACTGAGTGATCACGTCGCTGACGATCGGCATACTGCTTCTGGGAGTTCTGCATCGTGGTGAGACGTCGCTGAGTCTTCTCCCATAGCTGCTGCATGGTGGTGACGAAGTCATGTGCGGCTTGGACGTGTGCCGGTGTAGTTGGCTGCTGTGGTGTGAGTGGTTCCCGTCCGTAACACAGGAAGAAAGGAGTTTTCCCTGTGGCCGCATGTGATGCGTTGTTGTAAGCGAACTCTAGGGTTGGTAACTGTGTGTCCCAGTGGCTGACGTCGTCCTTGCAAGCTGTGCGCAGTAACTGTTCAACCACTTGATTGAGTCGCTCTGTCTGTCCGTCAGTCTAGGGGTGGTATGCTGAAGACATTGCAAGCTTTGTCCCCAACAGTCCCATGAGCTCCTTCCAGAACTTACTCGTGAATTTGGGGTCTCTGTCTGAGATGAGTGTAGCGGGGATGCCGTGGATGGTGATGATGCGGTCGAAGAAGAGTCGAGCAGTTGCTTCAGCTGTAGCTGTGGCGTTGGTCGGTATTAAGTGACCCATTTTGGAGAACTTATCGATCACCACGAGGATGGAATCATGTCCCAGTGAGGTCGAAGGAAGCCCTGTGATGAAGTCGAGGCTAACGACCTGCCATGGCTGCTCCGGTACGGGTAGAGGCTGAAGTAACCCTGCTTTTTTCTGCTTGCTGCTCTTCATCCGCTGGCACGTGTCGCAAGAGGTGACGAACTGCTGCACGTCTGCTGCCATCCCGGGCCAGTAGTAATACTTCGCTATCCCTGCTAACGTCTTGTTGCTCCCAAAATGTCCCGCGTAAGGTACGTCGTGAAACTCCTCCAATAGGATCTGCCGTAGCGGGGCGTAATTCGGTACCCAAATCTTTCCTGAACCCTTCCTTACAGCTAAGTCTTTCTCCCACTGTAATAGCTTCTTGGTCTGTGCTGTAGCAATCTCTGCGTCCACGGAGTACCCATGTTGGAATAGACCCTTGAGCAGAGGGTTCATCCCGTCGAGCTGGATGCCTGCTACATGTCCGGGGCGGCTCAACGCGTCTGCCTTGTTGTGTAGCCCGGGCTTGTAGACGATGCCGTAGTGGAAGTGAGTTTCCAGGAAATCCACCCACCGCACCTGTCGTCGTGAGAGTGTCGGTTGTGACTTCAGGTATTTGAGACTGGAATGGTCAGTATAGACTGTAGTCTTGGCTCCCTCTAGGTAACACCTCCACGCCTTGAAGGCTATGACTATCGCTAAGGCTTCCTTGTCGTGAATGGGGTAGTTTAGTTCTGATCCGTGTAGCTTCTTACTGAGGTAGGCGATGGGCTGCAAACCGCGTCCGTGATCCTGCATCAGTACTGCTCCGACTGCTTGGTCACTAGCGTCTGCTTCCACCACGTAGTCCTTGTCTGGATCCGGCAAGATGAGTACTGGCGCTGTAGTCACTGCTGTCTGTAGCTGCTCCATGGCTTGCTGATGAAGGGTATTGTCAGATATATATGACATAGCTGTTGTAGGCTATAGTGGGGTAGCACATATGGGGTACAGCTCTCTAGGGTTAGTATTTGTACCAAACGTTCACTTAGTCATTTCATTCCTGTTTACTTGTTTCACATGGTATAGAGCGGGTCCTTCCTAAGGACCGTTTTTTTAGGGCCCACCGAAGCGCGCCCCGAGGCGCGCATTTTTTTTTCGCGACCCTTCGGGTCGCCATTGCTCTCGCGGCCCCGCTGTCCCTCTGACGCGGCCCCGCCACCCCTGCTTGACGCGGCCCCGCCGCCTCCTCTGCAGCGGCCCCGCCGCCTCCTCTGACGCGGCCCCGCCGCCCGCTGATCGCGGCCGCGCCGCCGGCTCTGACGCGGCCTCGCCGCCCGCTGATCGCGGCCCGCCGCCGGCCCTGACGCGGCCCCGCCGCCCGCCTCAACGAGGCCCCGCCGCCGGCTCTGACGCGGCCCCGCCGCCGCCTCCTGATCGCGGCCCCGCCCCGGCTCTCTCGCGGCCTCGCCGCCGGCCCTGACGCGGCCCCGCCCCGGCTCTCACGCGGCCCCGCCGCCGGCTCTCTTGCGGCCCCGCCGCCGGCTCTCTTGCGGCCCCGCCCCGGCTCTCTTACGGCCCCGCCGCCGGCCCTGACGCGGCCCCTGCCTCGGCTCTCAAGCGGCCCCGCCGCCGGCTCTCTTGCGCCCTGCCGCCAGCTCTGAAGCGGCCCCGCCCCGGCTCTCACGCGGCCCCTGCCCCGGCTCTCAAGCAGCCCCGCCGCCGGCCCTCACGCGGCCCTGCCGCCGGCTCTGACGCGGCCCCGCCCCGGTTCTTTCACGCGGCCCTGCCGCCCCACCTGCAGCAATCGGGCAGCCGTGCAGCCGAGCCGCCCGGGAGCCGACCCGCCCTACGCTCGAGCCGCCCTGTCGCCGAGCCGCCCGGGAGCCGAGCCGCCCTGCCCCCGAGCCGCCCTGCCGCCGAGCCGCCCGGGAGCCGAGCCGCCCTGCACCCGAGCCGCCCTGCCGCCGAGCCGCCCGGGAGCCGAGCCGCTGTGCACCCGAGCCGCCCGGTCGCCGAGCCGCCTTTCTGCAGAGCTGCACGACCTGCCCTGCCTGGTGAGCACAGTCCCACTGCCACTGCGTGCTCTTCCCCTACTGCTTGCACTGCTTCGCTGTCGTCGCCATGGCTACCCCTAGTGTCCTAGCTTTTGACGCTGAGGGTCGCGCCATTGATTTTGAGGTCTGGTTAGACGACCTGCAGCTGTTCTTACAGTGCGACAGAGCAGACGGCCTTTCTCTCTTTGACCTCACCTCTGGCGCCTCTCCTGCTCCTGCTGCTGATGCTGATCCCACTGTGCGCTCTCAGTGGGCCACCCGCGATGCTGCTGCACGTCTTGCTGTGCGTCGCCACCTCCCTACCTCTGAGCGCGCGCACTTTAGTCAGTACAAGAGTGCTCAGACCTTGTACGACGCTGTAGTTGCGCGCTACTCCTCCCCTGCCACTGCTGCACTGAGCCGTCTCATGCTTCCCTACCTCTTTCCTGACCTCTCTGCCTTTCCCACTGTCGCTGACCTCATTACGCACCTCCGCACTAGTGACACTCGCTACCGCGCCGCCCTTCCTGCTGAGTTCTGCGCTAAGAACCCACCCCCCATGTACATCGCTCTCTACTACGTAGTCGCGCGCCTCCCTGACTCCCTTCGCATCATCAGGGACCACTTTCTCGTAGTCTGTCCCACCACTCTCACCGTCGACCTCCTCGAGAAGGCCCTCCTCGCAGCGGAGAAGAGCATCGTCGCTGTAGGTGCTTCTCGTGGTGACCCTCGCACCCCCATCTTTGAGGGGTGCTCTCCTTCCCCCTTGCTGCCCTCTGTTGCCTCTGCTGCTGCTGCCGACCTGCTTGGTCTTGAGTCGGTCGGCGCGGCGTCTGCCCCTAGTGGGAGACGTCGCTCCAGCAAGGGCAAGGGGGGCAAGGGCGCGGGTGGAGCTGGAGGGGGCGGTGGCGGTGGCGGCGGTGGCGGCGGAGGGAGTGGGGGTGGCGGCGGGACTAGTGGCGGGGGTGGTGGTGGTGGTGGCAGCAGCGGCGGAGACGGTGGTGGTGGTGGCAGCGGTGGTGGTGGAGGCAGCGGCGGAGGTGGAGGCGGCGGAGGTGGAGGCGGTGGAGGCGGCAGCGGAGGAGGCGGTGGTGGTGGAGGAGGTGGAGCTGGTCGGGGTGGTACCCAGCAGCGTAGCGGCGATGGTGGTGGCCAGCGCTCGCAGCGGCAGCAGCAGCAGCGCTCGCGGGACATCCCTCCGCCTCAGCAGCTTCGTGAGTGGTACGCTGGGCGTCAGAGGGGTGGGGGTACTGGTCCCTGCACCTACGTTCTTCGTTCCGGCGACCGCGCGGGTGAGCAGTGTGGGGGTGCCCACGCCACCCAGGGTTTGGCCGCCTGACGGACGCTTGGCGTCAGCAGTTCCCTGGGGCTAGTGAGATCCCTCACTGGGATGAGCTTCTTAGGGCTGGTGTAGCGATCTTTGATCTTGATTTTGATGCTATCCTTGCTGCTATGTATGCTGTGACTTATAGTGAGGAGAATGAGGGTTACCGGTGTTTCCAGCCCGACCCGGGCATTGGTACTGCTGCGCTAGGTGCTTGTGAGGCTGCTGCTCTAGGTGCCAGTGCGTCTGCGCTCTCAGGTACTGGTGAGACTGCGCTCTCAGGTACTGCGTCGTCCTCGTCCTCCCTCACTTTCACACTTGACTCCGGGGCTTCTCGCTCCTTCTTTCGAGACCGCACTACCCTTACGCCGCTCGGCCGGCCGGTTGCAGTCTCCCTTGCTGACCCCTCTGGGGGTCCTCTCCTGTCTCACTTCTCCACTGTCCTCCCGTGTCCGGCTGCCCCTTCGGGCACCCTGTCTGGTCTATACCTTCCCTCGTTCTCTACGAACTTGGTGAGTGGCGCGGACCTGCAGGATGTGGGGGTTCACCAGTTCACTCCTGCGAGTCAGCGGGTGACCCACTGCACGGAGGCACGCACAGGCCGACACCTGGCCACGTTCTCGCGTCGGCCGAGGTCGAGTCTCTACACCCTGACCGTTGAGTCTCCTCCTGTCCCTGCGTCTGGTCAAGTGGCTGCGTCAGGTCAGGTGCTTGCTGCTGCGTCCCGGTCAGGTCCTGAGTCTGCCCCCTGTTCTTGTCGCCTCCTGTCTCACGAGACTCTCCTGTGGCACCACCGTCTTGGCCACCCCTCCTTGCCCCGTCTTCGGAGCATGGCTTCCCGTGTCCTTGTCTCTGGTCTTCCCCAGTCTCTCCCTCCTCTCCCCTCCGGGCCAGGACCTTCCTGTGTCCCCTGTGTCGAGGGTCGCCTCCGGGCTACTCCTCACTCCTCCCACTTCCCCCCGACAGAGGCTCCCCTGCAGACGCTTCACATGGATGTGTGGGGCCCAGCCCCCGTCCGTGGGCAGGGTCACGAGCGCTACTTCCTGCTGGTGGTTGACGACTACTCGCGTTACACCACAGTCCTCCCCTTGCGCAGCAAGGGTGCGGTCACTGAGGTGCTGATCGACTGGATCCGCGAGGCTCGTCTCCAGCTCAGGAAGAGCTTCGGCTCGGACTTTCCTGTTCTGCGTCTGCACTCGGACAGAGGCGGAGAGTTCTCTTCTCGCCTTCTGCGAGACTACTGTCGTGCACGGGGGATCCGCCAGACCTTCACGCTTCCGGACTCACCACAGCAAAATGGGATTGCTGAGCGCCGCATTGGCATGGTCATGGATGTCGCTCGTACGTCCATGATGCATGCGGCTGCCCCCCATTTTCTGTGGCCGTTTGCGGTGAGGTACGCGGCGCATCAGCTCAACCTTCACCCCCGGGTCTCTCGGCCTGCGATGTCCCCAGTCTTGCTGTGGACGGGGAAGGTTGGCGATGCGTCTGTGTTCCGTGTCTGGGGATCTCGGGCGTTTGTCCGCGACTTGTCTGCGGACAAGCTGTCCCCTCGTGCTGCTCCCTGTGTCTTCCTTGGCTTCCCCACTGACGCCCCAGGGTGGCAGTTTTACCACCCCTCCTCTCGTCGTGTTCTGTCCTCCCAGGACGTCACGTTCGACGAGTCAGTCCCCTTCTACCGTCTCTTCCCCTACCGCACTCCTTCCCTCCCCCCTCCCCCGGACTTCCTTGTGCCGGTTCCCCCCCCGGTAGACCCCCTACCCCCTCAGGTTCCTGCCCCCTCAGGTGTGTCCCAGGTAGACGCCGTTGACCCGGTCGAGGTTACTGGTGACTCTGGTGCTGCTGCGGGTGCTGAGCCTGGGGGTGCTGACTCTGGGGGTGCTGTGCGCGGGGGTGCTGAGCCTGGGGGTGCTACTGCTGGGGGTGCTGGGCCTGAGGGTGCTACTGCGGAGGGTGCGGAGCCTGGGGGTGCTGAGCCGGGGGGTGCTGTGCCTGGAGGTGCTGGGTCTGGGGGTGCTGGGTCGGGAGCTGCTGAGCCTGGGGGTGCTGAGCTGGGAGCTGCTGAGCCTGGGGGTGCTGCGTCTGGAGCTGCTGAGCCTGGGGTTTCTCCTGCTGCTGCGTCTCGCCGGGAGCCCCTCTCTCCACAGGAGCTGCGCGAGTGGTTCGCTCGCCGCTGGAGGCGTGCTGCTGAGTCTGGAGGTGCTGCTGGAGCTGGAGCTCGAGCTTCTTTGACCGTCGAGGGTGCGGGTGCTGCCGGTCCCGGAGCTGCTGGACCTGCGGGTCCTCCTGGAGCTGGAGCTGCTGAGGGCGTTGGTGCTGAGCCTACTGCTGTTGGTCCTGCCGCTGGAGGTGTGGGTGGCGCTGGTGCTGTCGCTGAGGGTGCTGGTGCTGTCCCTGCTGAGTCTGGAGCTGCCGCGCGGCCTCGGCCGTACTTCATTCCGCTCCTGCAGCAGGTTCTTGGTCTTTCTCCTCCAGTAGAGGGTCCACCGCCTGTCCAGTCGCAGTCCCTGCTGGAGCCTTCCTCTCCACTGCCTGCTCCCTCTCCTTACACTGGTCCTACTGGAGGTCTTGCTGAGCGTCGTGAGCCTGCCTCTCGTCCCGCGTCGCCTGTTCGTGCTGCTCGCGCTAGTGGTCGCAGTTCGCGTCAGCGTCCTCCTCCTGTCCCTGGCACGCACCGGATGTCTTTGCGTCCGTCCACTGCTCCTCTGCGTGCCCCTTTGCCTTCTCCTCCTGAGTCCTCTCTTCCTACGCTTGCCAACCCTGAGTCGGACTCTCTTCGTGCTGCCAGTCCTACTGTCACGCGTCTGCTTGCTACTGTCGTCACTGACCCCTCTTTTGAGTCCACTGCTGCGTCTGCTCTAGTCGCTGAGCTCGTCGACTTTGCTGCTCGCTGTCGTCTCGACTACGCTGCTAGTCTTGTTGCTGAGTCTGCGTCTGTCTGTCCTCCGTCCGTCGGGGGTGAGTGTGCTCTTGGCACGGACGTCCTAGAGGATAGGCAGGAGGAGTTACAGTGTCTAGCGGCTGCTTCACCTCATCTCGCGTCTGTACTGCTTGCCCCTGAGGGAGACCCGGATGCACTAGACATCCCGACTCCGCGTTCTTACGCGGAGGCCGTAGAGGGTCCCTACTCCTCTCAGTGGCAGGCAGCTATGGATGCAGAGATGGCTTCCTGGAAGTCCACAGGCACCTACGTTGACGCGGTTTCCCCTCCTGGGGCGAACATCGTCAGTGGCATGTGGATCTTCAGGGTGAAGCGGCCGCCGGACTCTCCACCTGTCTTCAAAGCACGGTACGTTGCTCGTGGCTTCAGTCAGCGGCAGGGAGTTGACTACTTTCAGACCTTCTCTCCCACCCCGAAGATGACTACTCTTCGGGTGCTGCTGCACATAGCCGCTCAGCGCGACTACGAGCTTCACTCTCTCGACTTCAGCACTGCGTTCTTGCAGGGTAGCCTGCACGAGGAGATCTGGCTTCGCCGTCCACCTGGCTTCACTGGGACTTTCCCTCCTGGCACCCAGTGGAGCCTCCGACGGCCAGTCTACGGTCTCCGCCAGGCACCGCGTGAGTGGCACGACACACTGAGGACTACGCTTGCGGCTCTTGGGTTTGCTCCTTCTTCTGCTGACCCGTCGCTGTTTCTTCGCACCGACACTTCCCTGCCGCCGTTCTACATCCTCGTGTACGTCGACGACTTGGTCTTTGCCACAGCGGACACTGCTGGACTCGCCTACGTGAAGTCCGAGCTGCTGAAGAGACACACGTGCACAGACCTGGGTGAACTGCGCAGCTACCTTGGCTTGCAGATCACTCGGGACAGAGCACGCCGCACCATTACCTTGACTCAGTCACACATGGTGCAGCAGGTCCTTCAGCGCTTCAGCTTCACGTACTCCTCGCCTCAGGCCACTCCTCTGCCTACTCGCCACTCACTCTCAGCTCTGCCTTCGGATGAGTCCTTAGAGTCGAGTGGTCCGTATGCAGAGCTTGTTGGCTGCCTCATGTACCTGGTGACCTGCACACGACCTGACCTTGCATACCCTCTGAGCATTCTTGCACGCTATGTTGCTCCTGGGAGACACAGACCGGAGCACATGGCTGCAGCGAAGAGGGTATTGCGCTACCTGTGCAGTACATCGGGCATGGGGCTAGTGCTTGGAGGGCGGAGTCCAGTGGTCCTTACCGGCCACGCGGACGCTTCTTGGGCTGACGACCAGGCTACGCAGCGGTCGTCACAGGGTTACACCTTCAGCCTTGGTTCCGGCTCTGTCTCGTGGCGGTCTACTCGCTCGTCTTTGGTTCTCGGCTCCAGTTGTGAGGCTGAGATCTGCGCCGGGGCCATGGCTGCACAGGAGCTTCGCTGGCTCACCTACCTGCTGACTGACCTTGGAGAGCCGCCTCGTTCTCCTCCAGTGCTGTACGTAGACAACAAGGCCATGCTGGCCTTGTGTCGAGAGCAGCGCTTGGAGCACAGAACGAAGCACATTGCTCTCCGCTACTTCCTTGCTCGTGAGCTGCAGCATCGTGGTCAGTTGCGACTTGCGTACGTGGCCTCTGAGGCCAACACTGCTGATGTGTTCACCAAGGCACTTGCGCCTTGTGACCATCAGCGCTTTTGCACCCAGCTGGGTCTTGTGCCTGTCTTGCCTCACTTGCTCTCCTCTTGACTTCACTTGTACTGTGACATATACATATACCTGCTCTTGCTTGTCTAGTTTTATATATATGTCTGTACTCCTGCATGTGAACTGGCCTCTGGCCCTGCTCTTGTGCTCAGATTGTGTGGTGACTTTGTGATCCACCCTGAGCTTGCTTTGCTTTGCTTGACTGGTCTTGTGACCCCTTGTTCTCCCCCACTTTGCCTATGGGGGTGTGTCAGATTGTCAGAACATATCTATAGCTTATACTGCTGTGTAGGCTGTAGTGGGGTATCCCATAGGGGGTACAACCCAGTTAGGGTTTCATATTTGTACCACTTTCATTCATAGTTCATTTCATTCCTGCTTACCTATCTTCACATGGTATAGAGCGGGTCCCTCTTAAGGACCGATTTTTTTTTTGGGCCCACCCACGATATTCTCTCTGCCCGGAGCGCCCTACTCTCCCCGAGGCGCGCTCCCCCCCCCTCCCCCCTTAGTGCATTTCCCGCTGCCTTTGTGGGCCCCCCGCGAGTAGCGCGCGAAATTTTTTTTTAGCGCGCGCGGCTCGGGCCCACGTCGCGCGGACTTTACGGCCGCGCCGCGCCGCCCTCTCGGCCCGGCTGTGCCCCGCCGCCCTCGAATCGGCCACGCGGCCGCGGGCCCCGTTTTTGACGGCCCCGCCGTCCCTTTTTTTTGACGGCCCGCCGCTGCATTCTGCCGGCCCCGCCGTTTCCTGTCACGGCCCCGCCGTCCCCTCTCCCGGCCTCGCCGCTGCACCTTCCCGGCCCGCCGCTGAGCCCTGACGGCCTGCCGCTGCACCTTTTGACGGCCCGCCGCTGCACCTTTTGACGGCCCGCCGCTGCACCCTGACGGCCCGCCGCTGTACCTGCTGACGGCCCGCCGCTGCACCTTTTGACGGCCCGCCGCTGCACCCTGACGGCCCGCCGCTGTACCTGCTGACGGCCCGCCGCTGCACCCTGACGGCCCCGCCACTGCACACCCGGCCCCGCCGTCCCCTGTCCCGGCCCGCCACTGCACCTGTCCCGGCCCACCGCTGCACCTGTCCCGGCCCGCCGCTGCACCTTTCCCGGCCCGCCACTGCACCTGTCCCGGCCCCGCCGGCCTCTGTCCAGGCCCCGCCGCTGCACTGCAGCCGGCCCGCCCAGCAGCAGCCGAGCCGCCCAGCAGCAGCCGAGCCGCCCAGCAGCAGCCGGACCGCCCAGCAGCAGCCGAGCCGCCCAGCAGCAGCCGGACCGCCCAGCAGCGGCCGAGCCGCCCAGCAGCACCCGAGCCGCCCCACAGCTGCCGAGCTGCCCGGGAGTCGATCCGCCTTTCTGCTGAGCTGCACGACTTGCCCTGCCTGGTGAGCACAGTCCCTCTGTCACTGCGCCCTCTTTCCCTACTGCTTGCACTGCTTCGCTGTCGTCATCATGGCCACCCCTAGTGTCCTAGCCTTTGACGCCGAGGGTCGAGCCATTGATTTTGAGGTCTGGCTAGACGACCTGCAGCTTTTCTTACAGTGCGACAGAGCTGACAGCCTTTCTCTCTTTGACCTCACCTCTGGCGCCTCTCCTGCTCCTGCTGCCGATGCTGATCCCACTGTCCGCTCTCAGTGGGCCACCCGCGATGCTGCTGCACGTCTTGCTGTGCGTCGCCACCTCCCTACCTCTGAGCGTGCGCACTTTAGTCAGTACAAGAGTGCTCAGACCTTGTACGACGCTGTAGTTGCGCGCTACTCCTCCCCTGCCACTGCTGCACTGAGCCGTCTCATGCTTCCCTACCTCTTTCCTGACCTCTCTGTCTTTCCCACTGTCACTGACCTCATTACGCACCTCCGCACTAGTGACACTCGCTACCCGCGCCGCCCTTTCTGCTGAGTTCTGCGCTAAGAACCCCCCCCCCATGTACATCACTCTCTACTACGTAGTCGCGCGCCTCCCTGACTCCCTCCGCGTAGTCAGGGACCACTTTCTCGCAGTCTGTCCCACCACTCTCACCGTCGACCTCCTCGAGAAGGCCCTCCTCGCAGCGGAGAAGAGCATAGTCGCTGTAGGTGCCTCTCGTGGTGACCCTCGCACCCCCATCTTTGAGGGGTGCTCTCCTTCCCTCTTGCTGCCCTCTGTTGCCTCTGCTGCTGCGGCCGACCTGCTTGGTCTTGAGTCGGTCGGCGCGGCGTCTGCCCCTAGTGGGAGACGTCGCTCTAGCAAGGGCAAGGGGGGCAAGGGCGCGGGCGGAGCTGGAGGGGGCGGTGGCGGTGGCGGCGGAGGCGGCGGAGGGAGTGGGGGTGGAGGCGGGAGTAGTGGTGGTGGTGGTGGTGGTGGTGGCGGCAGCGGCGGAGACGGTAGTGGTAGTGCCAGCGGTGGTGGTGGAGGCAGCAGCGGGAGCGGAGGCGGTGGAGGTGGAGGCAGTGGAGGCGGCGGCGGAGGAGGCGGTGGTGGTGGAGGAGGTGGAGCTGGTCGTGGTGGTACCCAGCAGCGGAGCGGCGGTGGTGGTGCCCAGCGCTCGCAGCGGCAGCAGCAGCAGCGTTCGCGGGACATCCCTCCGCCTCAGCAGCTTCGTGAGTGGTACGCTGCGCGTCAGAGGGGTGGGGGTACTGGTCCCTGCGCCTACGTTCTTCGTTCCGGCGACCGCGCGGGTGAGCAGTGTGGGGGTGCCCACTCCACCCAGCGCTGCTTTGGCCGCCTCACGGACGCTTGGCGTCAGCAGTTCCCCGGGGCTAGTGAGATCCCTCGCTGGGATGAGCTCCTTAGGGCTGGTGTAGCGATCTTTGATCTTGATTTTGATGCTATCCTTTCTGCTATGTATGCTGTGACTTATAGTGAGGAGAATGAGGGTTACCGGTGTTTCCAGCCCGACCCGGGCATTGGTACTGCTGCGCTAGGTACTTGTGAGGCTGCTGCTCTAGGTGCCAGTGCGTCTGCGCTCTCAGGTACTAGTGAGACTGCGCTCTCAGGTGCTGGTGAGACTGCGCTCTCAGGTACTGCGTCGCCCTCGTCCTCCCTCACTTTCACACTTGACTCTGGGGCTTCTCGCTCCTTCTTTCGAGACCGCACTACCCTTACGCCTCTTGGCCGGCCGGTTGCGGTCTCCCTTGCTGACCCCTCTGGGGGTCCTGTCCTGTCTCACTTCTCCACTGTCCTCCCGTGTCCGGCTGCCCCTTCGGGCACCCTGTCTGGTCTGTACCTTCCCTCGTTCTCTACGAACTTGGTGAGTGGTGCGGACCTACAGGATGCGGGGGTTCACCAGTTCACCCCTGCGAGGCGACGGGTGACCCACTGCACGGACGCAGACACAGGCCGACACCTGGCCACGTTCTCGCGTCGGCCGGGGTCGAGTCTCTACACCCTGACCACTTCGTCTCCTCCTGTCCCTGCGTCTGGTCGGGTAGCTGCGTCAGGTCAGGTGTTTGCTGCTGCTTCCCGGTCAGGTCCTGAGTCTGCCCCCTGTTCTTGTCGCCTCCTGTCTCACGAGACTCTCCTGTGGCACCACCGTCTTGGTCACCCCTCCTTGCCCCGTCTTCGGAGCATGGCTTCCCGTGTCCTTGTCTCTGGTCTTCCCCAGTCTCTCCCTCCTCTCCCCTCCGGGCCAGGACCTTCCTGTGTCCCCTGTGTCGAGGGTCGCCTCCGGGCTGCTCCTCACTCCTCCCACTTCCCCCCGACAGAGGCTCCCCTGCAGACGCTTCACATGGATGTGTGGGGCCCAGCCCCCGTCCGTGGGCAGGGTTACGAGCGCTACTTCCTGTTAGTGGTTGACGACTACTCGCGTTATACCACAGTCCTCCCCTTGCGCAGCAAGGGTGCGGTCACTGAGGTGCTGATCGACTGGATCCGCGAGGCTCGTCTCCAGCTCAGGAAGAGCTTCGGCTCGGACTTTCCTGTTCTGCGTCTGCACTCTGACAGAGGCGGAGAGTTCTCTTCTCGCCTTCTGCGAGACTACTGTCGTGCACGGGGGATCCGCCAGACCTTCACGCTTCCGGACTCCCCTCAGCAAAATGGGATTGCTGAGCGCCGCATTGGCATGGTCATGGATGTCGCTCGTACGTCCATGATGCATGCGGCTGCCCCCCATTTTCTGTGGCCGTTTGCTGTGAGGTACGCGGCGCATCAGCTCAACCTTCACCCCCGGGTCTCTCGGCCTGCGATGTCCCCAGTCTTGCTGTGGACAGGGAAGGTTGGCGATGCGTCTGTGTTCCGTGTCTGGGGATCTCGGGCGTTTGTCCGCGACTTGTCTGCAGACAAGCTGTCCCCCCGTGCTGCTCCCTGTGTCTTCCTTGGCTTCCCCACTGACGCCCCAGGGTGGCAGTTTTACCACCCCTCCTCTCGTCGTGTTCTGTCCTCCCAGGACGTCACGTTCGACGAGTCAGTCCCCTTCTACCGTCTCTTCCCCTACCGCACTCCTTCCCTCCCCCCTCCCCCGGACTTCCTTGTGCCGGTTCCCCCCCCGGTCGACCCCCTCCCCCCTCAGGTTCCTGCCCCCTCAGGTGTGTCCCAGGTAGACGCCGTTGACCCGGTCGAGGTTACTGGTGACTCTGGTGCTGCTGCGGGTGCTGAGCCTGGGGGTACTGACTCTGGGGGTGCTGACCCTGAGGGTGCGGGGCCTGGGGGTGCTACTGCTGGGGGTGCTGGGCCTAGGGGTGCTACTGCGGTGGGTGCGGAGCCTGGGGGTACTGGGCCGGGGGGTGCTGAGGTGGGAGCTGCTGCGCCTGGGGGTTCTGAGCTGGGAGCTGCTGAGCCTGGGGGTGCTGCGTCTGGAGCTGCTGAGCCTGGGGTTTCTCCTGCTGCTGCGTCTCGCCGGGAACCCCTCTCTCCACAGGAGCTGCGCGAGTGGTTCGCTCGCCGCTGGAGGCGTGCTGCTGAGTCTGGAGGTGCTGCTGGAGCTGGAGCTGGAGCTTCTTCGACCGTCGAGGGTGCGGGTGCAGCCGGTCCCGGAGCTGCTGGCCCTGCAGGTCCTCCTGGAGCTGGAGCTGCTGAGGGCGTTCGTGCTGAGCCTGCTGCTGTTGGTCCTGCCGCTGGAGGTGTGGGTGGCGCTGGTGCTGTCGCTGAGGGTGTTGGTGCTGTCCCTGCTGAGTCTGGAGCTGCCGCGCGGCCTCGGCCGTACTTCGTTCCGCTCCTGCAGCAGGTTCTTGGTCTTTCTCCTCTAGTAGAGGGTCCACCGCCTGTCCAGTCGCAGTCCCTGCTGGAGCCTTCCTCTCCACTGCCTGCTCCCTCTCCTTACACTGGTCCTACTGGAGGTCTTGCTGAGCGTCGTGAGCCTGCGTCTCGTCCCGCGTCGCCTGTTCGTGCTGCTCGCGCTAGTGGTCGCAGTTCGCGTCAGCGTCCTCCTCCTGTCCCTGGCACGCACCGGATGTCTTTACGTCCGTCCACTGCTCCTCTGCGTGCCCCTTTGCCTTCTCCTCCTGAGTCCTCTCTTCCTGCGCTTGCGGACCCTGAGTCGGACTCTCTTCGTGCTGCCAGTCCCACTGTCACGCGTCTGCTTGCTACTGTCGTCACTGACCCCTCTTTTGAGTCCACTGCTGCGTCTGCTCTAGTCACTGAGCTCGTCGACTTTGCTGCTCGCTGTCGTCTCGACTACGCTGCTAGTCTTGTTGCTGAGTCTGCGTCTGTCTGTCCTCCGTCCGTCGGGGGTGAGTGTGCTCTTGGCACAGACGTCCTAGAGGACAGGCAGGAGGAGTTACAGTGTCTAGCGGCTGCTTCACCTCATCTCGCGTCTGTACTGCTTGCCCCTGAGGGAGACCCGGATGCACTAGACATCCCGACTCCGCGTTCTTACGCGGAGGCCGTAGAGGGTCCCTACTCCTCTCAGTGGCAGGCAGCTATGGATGCAGAGATGGCTTCCTGGAAGTCCACAGGCACCTACGTTGACGCGGTTCCCCCTCCTGGGGCGAACATCGTCAGTGGCATGTGGATCTTCAGGGTGAAGCGGCCGCCGGGCTCTCCACCTGTCTTCAAGGCACGGTACGTTGCTCGTGGCTTCAGTCAGCGGCAGGGAGTTGACTACTTTGAGACCTTCTCTCCCACCCCGAAGATGACTACTCTTCGGGTGCTGCTGCACATAGCCGCTCAGCGCGACTACGAGCTTCACTCTCTCGACTTCAGCACTGCGTTCTTGCAGGGTAGCCTGCACGAGGAGATCTGGCTTCGCCGTCCACCTGGCTTCACTGGGACTTTCCCTCCTGGCACCCAGTGGAGCCTCCGACGGCCAGTCTACGGTCTCCGCCAGGCACCGCGTGAGTGGCACGACACACTGAGGACTACGCTTGCGGCTCTTGGGTTTGCTCCTTCTACTGCTGACCCGTCGCTGTTTCTTCGCACCGACACTTCCCTGCCGCCGTTCTACATCCTCGTGTACGTCGACGACCTGGTCTTTGCTACAGCGGACACTGCTGGACTCGCCTACGTGAAGTCCGAGCTGTTGAAGAGACACACGTGCACAGACCTGGGTGAACTGCGCAGCTACCTTGGCTTGCAGATCACTCGGGACAGAGCACGCCGCACCATTACCTTGACTCAGTCACACATGGTGCAGCAGGTCCTTCAGCGCTTCGGCTTCACGTACTCCTCGCCTCAGGCCACTCCTCTGCCTACTCGCCACTCACTCTCAGCTCTGCCTTCGGATGAGTCCGTAGAGTCGAGTGGTCCGTATGCGGAGCTTGTTGGCTGCCTCATGTACCTGATGACCTGCACACGACCTGACCTTGCATACCCTCTGAGCATTCTTGCACGCTATGTTGCTCCTGGGAGACACAGACCGGAGCACATGGCTGCAGCGAAGAGGGTATTGCGCTACCTGTGCAGTACGTCAGGCATGGGGCTAGTGCTTGGAGGGCGGAGTCCAGTGGTCCTTACCGGCCACGCGGACGCTTCTTGGGCTGACGACCAGGCTACGCAGCGGTCGTCACAGGGTTACACCTTCAGCCTTGGTTCCGGCTCTGTCTCGTGGCGGTCTACTCGCTCGTCTTCGGTTCTCGGCTCCAGTTGTGAGGCTGAGATCTACGCCGGGGCCATGGCTGCACAGGAGCTTCGCTGGCTCACCTACCTGCTGACTGACCTTGGAGAGCCGCCTCGTTCTCCTCCAGTGCTGTACGTAGACAACAAGGCTATGCTAGCCTTGTGTCGAGAGCAGCGCTTGGAGCACAGAACGAAGCACATTGCTCTCCGCTACTTCCTTGCTCGTGAGCTGCAGCAGCGTGGTCAGTTGCGACTTGCGTACGTGGCCTCTGAGGCCAACACTGCTGATGTGTTCACCAAGGCACTTGCGCCTTGTGACCATCAGCGCTTCTGCACCCAGCTGGGTCTTGTGCCTGTCTTGCCTCACTTGCTCTCCTCTTGACTTCACTTGTACTGTGACATATATATGTACCTGCTCTTGCTTGTCTAGCTTTATATATATGTCTGTACTCTTGCTTGTGAACTGGCCTTTGGCCTTGCTCTTGTGCTCGGACTGTGTGGTGACTTTGTGATCCACCCTGAGCTTTGCTTTGTCTTGCTTGACTGGTCTTGTGACCCCTTGTTCTCCCCCACTTTGCCTATGGGGGTGTGTCAGAACATATCTATAGCTTATACTGCTGTGTAGGCTGTAGTGGGGTATCCCATAGGGGGTACAACCCAGTTAGGGTTTCATATTTGTACCACTTTCATTCATAGTTCATTTCATTCCTGCTTACCTATCTTCACACAGATATATATGACATAGCTGTTGTAGGCTATAGTGGGGTAGCACATATGGGGTACAGCTCTCTAGGGTTAGTATTTGAACCAAACGTTCACTTAGTCATTTCATTCCTGTTTACTTGTTTCACAGGTATCCCATTTGTAGGGCATATCCTTTTTCAGTAGGTCGGTTAGTGGCGCTGCTATCTTTGCGTACTACGGCACGAACCTGTTGTAGTAGTTGGCGAAGCCTAGGAACTGCTGTAACTCCTTCACGTTCTCTGGTACTTTCCACTTCTTGACGGCTTCAATCTTCCGTGGGTCCACGTGTACGCCCTCGGCACTCACCATGTGCCCGAGAAACTGCACCTTCTTCAGGGCGAAGTCGCCCTTTGACAGCTTCACGTAGAACTTGTTTTTCCGCAGGATCTCGAACACCTTCCGCAGATGCTCCACGTGCTCCTTCATGTTCTTGGAGTAGATGAGAATGTCGTCCAGGTACACCACCACGCACTCGTCCAGCAGGGGTCGTAAGATGTGATTCATCTCCGCCTGAAACGTTGCTGGTGCGTTGCAGAGTCCGAACGGCATCACCAAGTATTCGTAGGAGCGGTATCTGGTACGGAACGCTGTCTTGTGGACGGAGTTGTCTGCCATCTTGATCTGCCAGTAGCCCGATCGTAGGTCCAGTTTCGAAAATACTGTTGCTCCACGCAGTTGATCGAGTAGGTCGTCTATGCGCGGTATGGGATATTTGTTTTTGACTGTCTGTTTGTTCAGTGCGCGGTAGTCGATGCACATCCGTACACTGCCGTCTGGTTTTGGAGTGAAGAGAACTGGTGCGCCGTAGGGAGAGGTGGATGGGCGGATCAGTTGTCTGTCCAGTAGATACTCTATCTGTTTTTTCATTTCTGTCAGTTCAGTCGGACTCAGTCGGTATGGTGCACGTGAGACGGGTTTCGCACCTGGTTCCTCCACGATCTCGTGCTCGTGGGTGCGTGCTGGAGGTACGCCCGCAGGTAGGTCGTCGGGCATTATATCCTTCTACTGCTCCAAGACCTCTTTCACTTCTGCAGGTAGCTCGGAACTCGGCTTCTCCTCCTCTGCTGCTGCCATAACCAGTGCTAAGTAACCCGTGTTACTCTTGTTCACCGTCTGTTCGAACCATGCCAGTGTTGTTTCAGGTACGTCCCCTGTATCCGTCCAGCTTCGCAGTGCTATCCGCTTCCCATTGTTGTAGATGCACACCTTGATGTTGACCCAATCGATCTCGGGGTTGAACCGCTTCAGGAAATCTCGCCCCAAGATAAAATCTAATCCTTTGATGTTGGTGACTGGTAGCTTCGGCTTCCACCTCAACGCACCTATATGCAGTTGTAGTGATGCTTCGCCGTGGATAGGAAGCTTCGTACCGTCCACCATGGTTGCTGAAAACTGGGTCTCTTCCGCCTTCTCTCCAATTTTCTCCAATGCTCCGCGGTCACACACCGAGTGAGATGCACCGCTGTCCACCAGTGCCTGGAGGCGTCGCCCATTGCATAACACCTCGAGGAGTAGTGGTTTCTGCTGTGCTGAGTAGCCAAAGAGGGTCTCGTTAACAGGATCATAGGGTACATCAAACTTAATACCTTCCCTTTTTCCTATACCTGACTCAGCGCTTTCCAACTTCACCTGGGGGGTAGGAGGATTTTTCCGAGGCTTGTATAATTTTTCCTGAGCCTGGATGTCTCCTCTAAGCCTTGGCAGCTGTGTAGGCTTCACCTGTGGGCGACGGGGAGCCTTAACACTGTGCTGCGGGGAGAGAATATGAATTCCACGAAACGCACGACCCTTCTCTACGCTCCGTAGTATTTTGCCCAACTTCTCAGGTACCTGAATAATTTCTAAAGGCTTTTTCTTGGCCTCTAGACCTCCCCTGAATTTTTTGAAGGCTTGTAAACCACGAGAAGCAATATTATTCGTTAGAGCATCTTTATAGGATACTTTTAACGAATTCTTACTTTCGTGGGTGTTCGGCTGGAGTTTCCCGGTCGGTGCAGAGTCTTTTTTCGCGGAGCCTCCATTCGCCTCGGCGATTTCCCCTGATGCCGGTCGTGACGTTTTAAATTCGCGCCATCATTTTCTCCTTTTTTCACCCGCTCCGAAGTTCTCACGTCGTCGCCGTTTCCTGCTTTTCGAATCTTTACGCGATCGCCAGGTCGATCCGCGGCTACTGGCGATTCCCGTTTTTTTACTTCGGGGGTGCTCCACTGTTTCCGTCCCGGAGTGCCGCACGTGCTTTCTTCATTTTGTAGCACGACAAAAACTGATGTCCTGCTGCGCCGCAAAATTCGCATTTTGTCGGCTGCTGCTTCGCGTCGTATTTGTCGATATCCATCGGTTCGGTGAACGTGGAGGGTGCCGATCGCTCCGTGCCGAATGTACGGTTCGGCGTGAAGCGTCGTGTTTCGGGTTGACTTCGAGTCAGCGCGTCGTATCGCTCGGCAGCACGCACGATGTCTCGGTAGCTGTTGTAATTCGCTGCAATCACCTGCCGCCGAATCTCCATTTTTAATCCTTCGGTGTACGCCTGGATTTTTTCGCCTTCGGTCAGGTCGGTGATGCGGTTGAACAGTAACTCCATCTGCTGCGTGTACTGTGTTACACTACTGTATTGCTTGTGTCGGTGTATCTGCTGCCGCGCCATGTAGGTTGTATTAATTGGTTCGAAACGCCTGATTAAATCTGCCCGAAACTGCTGCCACGTTTTCTACCCGCGGGCTACGTCGGTGTAGTAAATCCATTCGAGAGCCGGTCCACGTAACAGTGTCGCTGCGAGCCGAATCCTTGCTGCGTCGTGTTGCGGGGTCGAACAGCCAATGGCCTCGAAGTAAATTTCGAGGGTGGCCACGAATCGCCGGACGTCGGATCCCTTCGCGCTTGGATCGAACGCCTCCGGGAGCCTCGGTCGTGCTGCTTCGAGGTTCGGCGACAGTGGTGCCATTGGTCTGTGAAATGTCGGTGTCGCCACTGCTGCTGGAGTTGTCGGTGCTGTAGTCGCTGTGGTCGCTGCTGCTGCGGTGGC
Organism: Closterium sp. NIES-65; assembly: GCA_948144175.1. Lineage (NCBI taxonomy): Eukaryota > Viridiplantae > Streptophyta > Zygnematophyceae > Desmidiales > Closteriaceae > Closterium > Closterium sp. NIES-65. The sequence goes on along the minus strand of CANXME010001052.1, from coordinate 3,750,617 downwards.
GAACCCTGGTTGGCTTGTCCGAAAAGCCTCGAGTCGATGAAGCGTCGCCTGCGTCTGCTCCATGTCGGTGCGGAGGCTCGCAATGTCGCTCGTAGTCGCGTAGTTGTCGCCTTGGCCCTCCATTTGGTGATTTACAGGAAGATGCGCGACGGAAATAATCGAATTCTAGGTGCTGGTCGACTTACTGCGAGTCAAATTGACTGTAGAATCGACGAGCGCGAATTCTGTAGGTTGCGTAAATCTCCCTTAGGCGAAATTCGCGTCCGATCTCGGCCGTTGAGGAGAAAATCGATCCGACGCTCCAAATTCCAACTTTTTTGGGCGAAATTCTCTGGGCCGTTGAGATGAAACTCGATCGAACGGTCGAAACTCCAACCTTTCCACCAGTAAATCTGAGGGGTGTTCGAAAACCGAATCGAGGGGGACTTAGAAAAATTGCGCGGAACTGGTTTTACATACCCGTATCGGCGCTTTCGTCGTCGCCCCCGCGGTTTTTAAAGGCCGGAACTAAGCGGTTGAAGACCTCGCGTGTAAACCCGCTCTGATTACCAAGTGTGAGGATCTGGGATCGAGCTCAGAAAAGATGATTCAAATTGAATTGAATTGAATGTCCACCTGGGTACAACACGAGGCTATATATAGGCTCGACACAAGGCCCCGTAACCAGGTGTTACGCGAAGGTTCCGCGGGTCGCGAAGCGTCCCGAACAGATCCTTACCGAATTCGGTAGAAGGCAATTCGGTGGCAACCGAAAAGCCAGAATTCGGTGCACGCAACCTAGCTCGGTGCTATAACTATAATAAAATATAGGAAAGCACCTAGCCTAGGAAATCAAGCAATTCATGCATGCATATGATTATCCTATGCTAGAAATAGCATGATAAAGTACAGGCAAGCAAGCATAGCTGGCATAAGCCGTCGTACTCTCACAATTGCTTTGCGTGTAAACTATGCGGTCTAATCAAAATTTCTCAATGTGTCATGTCAGGACTTTTGACCAAACTACAGCAACAATTGATGCAAGTAATTGGCCACGTTCGTGCACCATCTACAATCGATACGTACCAACCTTATTGGCAAAGGTTTCGCACCTTCTGCACCAAAGTTAAGCTCGAGTTCCTGCCAGCAACCGACCTGACGCTAGCGTTGTATCTCATCCATGCGCTCAACAACAAAGCAACCCTCTCCGCGATCAACCTCACGTGTTCGGCAGTTGCCTTCGCCCACCGCATGACAGGAGAAACCTCCCCTACCATCGGCCCATTCACCCTGCAAGTGCGGGAGTTCGCCAAGAGACACGGTCCCCGGCCTACAAGGACCAAAGAGCCCATATCTCTCCATCAAGTGCACAACATGGCTCGTCCCTTCCTCGAATCATCAATTCCTGCGGAATACCAGAAAGGATTGATTCCTCTTCTCATGTTTTTGGCATTCTTGCGCTACTCCGACCTCGTCTCGCTCCAATGGAATAATGTACAGTTCGAGGAGAAGGCAATGTGGCTGCTCATCCCGCACTCCAAGACGGACCAGGAAGGGAAAGGTGTCTGGATCCCAGTGGCGGCAATTCCAGGCCCATATTGCCCGGTGAGGTGCACACGCAAATTCATACACCTCGCACGCCTCACAAAGGTGCCACATGGACCGCTGATAAGGGTTTTCCCAAAAAACTCGCCAGCCACACCTAACGACAAATCGCCATCCTACGTCACGATCAGAAACTAGTGCCTCGCGGCCGGCAGGCAAGCTGGACTGGATGTCGCGCACATCGGAACTCACTCATTCCGCAAAGGCGCAGCTACTGCGGCGGCAAGCCTCGGAGTTCCTGACCGGCTCTTCAAACGCATGGGCCGATGGCGCAGCGACAGCGCGAAGGAGATGTACGTTACCATCGCGCAGGATCAGCTCATCTCCCTATCCACGCAACTGCAGGATCCTTCGACGGCTCCCTCACCCGCTACGCATCAGCAGTCAATCGAACGGCACCGCCAGCCCCGACTGCACTTGCCTCAGAAGACCCATATGAAATCATAACGCTGCCTTTGCAAGTCAGCCTAAGTACACTTTCACAATATTATAATTTTTGAAAGTGTAATGAAATGTAACACTTTCTAAAATTTTGTATTGTGAAAAGGGGTACGTGACCAACACAGCAAAGGTAGCGCCGAAACGCTACTCACCCTCTTTTGCCTACAAAAGAGGGACGTGGGGACGGTCGTCCCCACCCACGTTTTCATTTTCAAAATTGTAGTTCTCATTTCCCACCCGCCCACCCATTTGTGTATGCTGCTATGTAGACATATATAAGACGAGAATGATGTACTACTACCCATATGAAATGATAACGCTGCCTTTGCTATGAAATGATAACGCTGCCTTTGCAAGTCAGCCTAAGTACACTTTCACAATACGCAGTAAGTATTGCTTTCAGTGTTGGTTTCGTTACAACGCTGTGGAATCAGTGTACTTGGGAAAAAAAGTCTGAAATTTCAGTGTGGCCTAACAAGAAAGGCTTAAAAATCAGTCCCACAAAAATCTCAACACTGATTTTTCAGTGTAGGTAAAAAGAGGACTGCCAAAATCAGGAATTTCAAGGTTTTTTTCCTGATATGAGGCCCTGCAGTGGTCACATTCAATCCAGCAGTTCTACAAAACCGAATTTCTGTTAGCATCAGCCTTATTTACATGTATCATCTAGATACTGCAACTACCTTACCTATAGTACTTTAAAAAAGGAAAAACTACGGCTAAGGAATCATGTTGCAGATGCAGCAGAAGGCCACATAACCAGCTAGAATCACCATGTTATGTACTGTTACTTACTGTTACGGTAACCCAGACCCAGCAACCCAGACAAACACCCTGTTCGATAAACTTGTATCTCGAACCAAATACAGGTACGCCAATTTTGGCAAAGCCTCTGCCGAGATACCAGGAGGACCTCTCTAAGGACCGGCGAATCAAGAGTATAGGTAACCTAACTTATTCTCGAAGGGCGTGTTTTGCGCTCGAAGAGAGGCAACTTTACACGTCGTCATTGTCGTCATCGTCGTCGTCGCCTCCTCCTCCGTCTCCACACCTCAGCATCGTCATCTCCCCCCTTTCCACGCACCCCTACCAAATGACTTAATCATCTTCATGCTTCACGGCATACAGAATCCAGTTTTGAGGCGCCTCAGAACCAGCCTCCTCTCCATGCACCCCTCTCTACCGGATTATCTCATCATCCTCATGCCCCACGGCGTACAGAATCCCCTTGCGCTTGCGCCTTTTGAGAGGCCTCAAAGGTCGTCAGCACCTTCCCCTCCTGCTCCTCAGCACATTCAGCTTTCCCTCTCCATCCATGCACCCCTCTCTACCGGATTATCTCATCATCCTCATGCCCCACTGCATACAGAATCCCCTTGCGCTTGCGCCGCACGGCCCCTCTCAGCCACCCCACCGCCTTGGGAGCTGCAGCCACCGCATCCCCTCCACCCGCCCCCCACGTACCCGCAAACTCGCCACCACCAGCAGCAGCACCAGCTGTGGCGGCGGCAGCGGCCGAAAGACCTAGACTGGCTGTTCCTCCTGCACATTCCTCAAGTAATAACCATGAATCTATTTCCATCTCTGCTCCATCTGCTGCTGCTGGTGCAGCCGCTGCTGCCGATGCAGCCACTGCAGCTGCAGCAGCAGCTGCTGCTGCTGAGGATGCTCCCCCTGATCCTGACCCTAGTCCTAATGCTGCTGCTCCTCCTGGTGCTGCTGCTGGTCCTGCTGCTGTTGCTCCTACACCTGCTGCTGCTGCTGCTGCTGAGGGTGGTAGTCCTGCTACTAGGGCGGCCGGGAGGCGAAGGCAGGGGCTAGGGCTGTGAGGGGAGGAGAGTGAGCGGGTGACGATCAGAGGTGGCAGCGGAAGGTTAGGGTTAGAGCCACGATTCCGACCTGGCGAAAAGGCCACATGTAAAGGCGGAGGGGAGAAGACGGTGGAAGGGATGGGAGTGGCAACGGCTGTAGGGATTATGGCGGGTTCTAGAGGTGTGCCGTCTGCTGCTGCTGATGCGACAGCAGCTGCCGCGAGGAGAGGAGGAGAGGGGTCTGGGGGAGCGGCGGAAATGGTGAGGGGCGGAGGTGAGGGGAGGACGGGGAGGGCGCATTGCAGGCGGGACCAGAGAGCAGGGTCGGGAAAGAGAGAGCCGATTCCGGCCTGAAAAAGAAAAATAAGAAAAAACAAAAGAAAAAGAAAACAGGAGTGAGGGGAAGGGGAGGTATAGGGAATGAAAGGGGCTGTGAGCAAAATTTCAAAACTCTAAGAGGGCAGGCGACTGTTTGGTTGAACAGACTCTGAAACCACATTGGATTGACAACTCTGAAACCACATTGGATTGACAAAGGGGGGTTGCACATGAATTCTGAGTCGACCACAAGTCACTCCTACTGCGTTGATGAATGAATGAATGAATGAATGAATGAATGAATGAATGAATGAATGAATGAATGAATGAATGAATGAATGAATGAATGAATGAATGAATGAATGAATGAATGAATGAATGAATGAATGAATGAATGAATGAATGAATGAATGAATGAATGAATGAATGAATGAATGAATGAATGAATGAATGAATGAATGAATGAATGAATGAATGAATGAATGAATGAATGAATGAATGAATGGTGCGTGGCTTTTTGTTATTTTACTCACTTGCAGCGTTTCCAGCAGGTCAGCGTCCAGAGGTGCCACGTCTTTGAGAGGCTTGTGCATCGGGGAAGAGGCGGAGGAGGAGGGAGGGAGAGGGAGTGTGGAAGAGGAGGAGTGCAGAGGGGGACGAAGCCAGACAGGCCAGGAGGGAGTAAGCAGGGCATAGAAGATGGATAGAAGTGTGTCAAATAACAAGTCTCCAGATCCTTCCTGCTCCTGCTGCTGCTGCTCCTGCTGGTGCTGTTGAATAAGAAGCTGCCACGGCGCTCCTCTCAATCCCACACCATTTGAAGCATCAGCTTTGTTAGTGGGTCGGTGGAGCAACGGGAAAGTGCCGGACCGGGTTAGCGCAAGCAGAGGAGAGATGAGTGGGAGAGATGGGGAAGCGGGAGCAGGGAGCGGGCATTGGACGGCGGAGGAGGCGAGGAGGTGGAGGAGGGTGAGAGTGAGGGAGCGACGCAGGTTGCGGGGCAAAGGGGCACGCGCTGATGGTGGGTCTGACCGGGAGTCCCTGTTGGTGGCAGGGGAGAGGGGGAAGAGAGAGACGGATAGAGAGAGGTGGGGAGGGGATGAGCAGGGGTAAGGAGGGGAATAAGGAGGGCACACATACGTGCTCAAAAACATCTGCCCACATGTACGCCCACCCGCCCAGTCCCCCCCACCACCAACCCTTACACCACCACCCACCCACCCACCCACCCACCCACACACCCACCCACCCACACACCCACACACCCACCCACCCACCCACCCATGCACCCACACACACACATATACAAACATACTCACACACACCTGTCAGCATGAACCATAGGCAGCAGCGGGAAGAGGAACTGCAGACGAAGCCAGAAGGCAGAGTGGAGGCCGTGGAGTGTGACGGGGGGCGAGGAGGGCTCGATTGCACCCTCCGCACCCTCACCAGCAGCACCAGCAGCACCAGCAGCACCAGCAGCATCGCCGCGATCAGGATCGTCATTCCCTCTGCAGCTTCTGTTGCTGGTTTCGGCAGGTCTCTTACGCGAGCCTGGGTATGCTGCCCCACCACCAACAACTATAGGTGCTGCGGTAGCAATACCAGCACCAACACTACCAGCACCTGCAGCAGCAGCAGCAGCAGCAGCGGCAGAAGGCGCGGCAGGAACTGCAGCAGAAGCAGCAGCAGAAGCAGCAGCAGCAGCACCACCCGTGCCACCACCCCCCCTCGGACGCTTCCCCAAACCCCTTCCAGAATCCTGCATTTTGTGAGTCGACCCAAACAAGGACTGCCCAGGAAGTGCCGCGCCTTCGAGCGCGATAGTGGCAAAAGGCTTTGCAGAGAGGAAGGTGTGGAGCGAGTAGAATTGCTCTATGACGTCCTGGGTAAACCCGGACCGGGCTTCGTCGGAAGCACGAGCGAGACAGGGCAGGACGAGGCGGGCCAGAGCTCGTTCTGTGGTGAAAGCGTGTTCCGATGATGGTAGTGGTGGTAGCGGTGATAATGATGATAACGGGAGGCATGAGTGCAGCTGCTGCTGCTGCTGCTGGTGATGGCGGTAGTGGTGCTGCGGTTGCTTGGATCGATGCCTGTGCTTGTGCCCATGATGGCATTGGTGTTGATGTTGGTGGTGTGAGGAGAGTGATGGGATGCGGCTATATCTATGATGACGCCTTGCTGTTGACGTGCTTGCAGGTGTGCGCCATCCTCCTTTTCCACCATCATCACTGCCAGCACTACCAGCACCAGCAGCAGTAACACCAACACCCGCCTCCCCTCTCCTTCGCTTCGCCTTTCTCCCACCCCAGAACTCACAACACCCACAACACCCCCGAGAAAACCCCACAGCATCACAACAGCTCCGCCGTAAACAAGACCCACAGTGAGTAACAACAGTTGCCGCTCCACCTCCCACTCCCCCTGCCCCATTCCGTTCCTCCACAGCTAATCCCGCTGCCATTCCTCCGCCTCCCAAAACATCAGGCTCACAAGCCCAAGAGCCAAACGGCCGCCAGAGAGTATCCGGAGGAAACAGCCACGGGTGCTTCTCGTGTTTCTCCCCGACCTTCACACTCGGTTTCCCACTCGGCCTCTTGCCACGCCGCTTCCGCCGCTGCTTCCTCCTGGCCCTCGCCCTGCCGCTGCTCCTGCTGGGAAGGAGACTTTCTAATACCGGCCCAAGAGAACCTGAGGAAGACGGAAGAGACGAAGCCAGAGAGGCTGAGTGCGCTGCAAGCCTTCCGAGCGAAGCGTCAGGGAAAGATGCAACTGGTACAGAGGCATACTGCGGATGAGACGGCTGCGATACAGAGGGAAAGCGGTTAACTTGAGAGGGTAAGAGGGGGTCAGCAGCGGTTGGGGCAGGTGAGGAATCGGGTGAATCGCTCTCTCTTAAAATGCGCAAACTCCCGAAGCTGTTAGCGTTTCTAGAACTACCAGAACTTTGGGAAGTATAGCTAGACAGCGAATCACAGTCCGACGAGCGTTCGTCGTCATCGTCGGCCTCGTCCTCGTCGTCACTGTATGAGTACGGGCCGCATTCCCGGTCCGACAGGTAACGGTCTGAAGAGTATCGATCGGAAGAGCAGAAGGACCCAGAGTCCTCCGAGCACTCGCCGGGAAGATAAAGCTCCTCTGAGTCCTCTGTCTCCTCTAACTCTTCAAACTCTTCTGAGATTTCGCTGCCATAAGCAGCAGCAGACTCATCATCAACACAGGCAGTCGTTGCAACCCTAACCATTCCTCCCCTTGCACCTGTTGCCATTATTCTGTTGAGAATCCCAGCCTCCGAATCTTCAGAATCAGACTGGTATAGCATTTCCATGCCAAGATCACTCTCCCTACGCTCCTCTGACACACTCCCACATAGATCACTTCCCTCACTCTCCTCGCTCTCCTCACTCCCCTCACTCTCCTCACTCCCCTCACTCTCCTCACTCTCCTCACTCTCCTCACTCCCCTCACCCTCCCCCGCTTCCGTCTCGCTTTCCTCACTCTCCTCACTCTCACCAATGTCCTCGCTACTCTCTTCACTTCCCCACACAAGGGTCCAATCCCCCAACTTTCCTAGCTCCTCCTCCTCTTCTTCCTCCTGCTCATACTGTACCATCAAACTCTCTCCGTCATCATCACCACCACTCTCCTCGCCCTCGTCCTCCTCTTCCCCATCCTCGTCACTCCCGCTTTCACTCTCCTGCCCTTCCACCTCATCATCCTCCTCAGCTTCCTCCTCTTCCTCTTCTTCTTCATCCTCCCCTTCCTCCTCCTCCTGCTTCATTCTCTCTTCCTCCTCTAGCAATCCATATTTTCCCTCCTCTGCTTTCACAAGATCCGATTCCTCTTTTCTTGCCCACTCCTCCCCATATTCATCCTCCTCCTCTTCGTCCTCCTCCTCCTCCTCACTCTCATCATCCTCCTCACTCTCCTCCTCCTCACTCTCCTCATCCTCCTCACTCTCTTCCTCCTCCTCACTCTCCTCATCCTCCTCTGAATCATCATCTCCCTCTTCGTCCCACTGCAGTCTTTCCCCTTCCTCTCCCCCACTTTCCTCCTCCCCCCCTTCCACCTCCTCCCCCACCTCCTCCTCACTCTCCTCCTCCTCCTCCTCCTCTTCCTCCTCCTCACTTTCATCATCCTCCTCACTCTCCTCATCCTCCTCACTCTCCTCCTCCTCACTCTCCTCTTCCTCCTCACTCTCCTCCTCCTCACTCTCATCCTCGACTGAATCATCCTCTTCCTCTTCGTCCCACTGCAATCTTCCCCCCTCCTCTCCCCCATCCTCCTCCTCTTCTTCCTCCTCCTGCTCCTCCCTCTCTTCCCCTTCCCCCTCATTCCCACCGCTCTCTACCAAACCTTTCTCTCCTTTCACCCGCCACTCCTCCGCACCCGTCCCACCATAAACCCTTAACCCCTCCCCCTTTCCAAACTCACCCCCCTCAACCTCACCCCTCTTCCCTTCCTCCTCACCTCCACCTTTCCCCTCCCAAACCTCTACCCCCTTCCCTTTCCCCCCCTGAATCATCCCCAACTGCCCTGCCATAACCCCACACATCCACTCCTCCCCAATTATCCACTCCTCTTCCTCTACATCATCACCACCAGCCCTCTCAATCTTCCCCCCTTCTCCAGCCCATTCTTTTATCTTCCCACTGCCTTCATCCATCCGTTCACTCGTGCCCGCACCCGTTCCCTCACCATACTGCTCCTCTTCCTCCATTCCTTCTGCTTCCATTGCCACTGCAAGTTCAGCATCTAACAACCCATCATCATCCTCCTCCTCTTCTTCCTCTTCCTCTCCATCCTCATCATCATCACCATCCTCCTCTTCCTCCTCCGCTTCCTTTCGCTTCTCCTCCTTCCCCTCGCTGTCCCCGAACTCCTCTCCCTCCTCCTCCACATCACCTCCCCCACTGCCCCCTACCCCCGCGTCTACCAGCATCCCTCCATTCATCCGATCCTCATCGCCAAACCCTGTCGTTACCAACATGTCATTCTGCCCCTGCCACCTTGCAATATCTCCACTCCCCTGACCCTGCATCAAAGCAAACCCCACTGCCCGTCCAACCTCCCCTCCCTCCTCACCTAAATTCGCTTCTTCGCAAGTAGCACCCTGTTCCACATAAACATCACCATTATTCCCCTCCTCTTGCTTGTACCCCCCATTGCTACCATCCTCCTCCTCCCCTTCCTCCTTTTCTTCCTCCTCTTCTTCCTCCTCATTCTCATTCTCCTCCCGTTCCATTTCTTGCTCTCCTTCACCGTAACCACCTTCCAAACGCCCCATCTCCACTCCCTCAATCTCATCGCCCTGTTCCTGCTCCACACTTTCCCCTTCCTCGGCCCCCTCTCCCTCTCTCATATCCACATCCTCCCCTTTAATCTCATACCCATCCCCCCACCCATACACCCCTCCATTCTCTCCTTCACCCTCACCCTCTCCCCCTCTCATTCCCTCACCCTTTTCCTCCCCATCATCAGACATATGCCCTATCCCTCGCCCTTCATCCTCACTCTCCAAACTCACCAGATCTCTTCCCTCCCCACTTCCTGCTTCCTCTTCCCCAAACCCAGACCCTTTTCCGAATTGAAAAGACAACGTTGCTAGAGTATCCTCCATCTCATCTCCCTCACCCACCAAACCTTCAATACTATCACTATCGCCAGAGTCACTCTCACTATCTTCCTCATCTGCTTCTCCTTCCTCTCTGCTACCCCATTCTTCATCCTCCTCTTCCTCCCCTCGCACCTCTCCCTCCTCCTCCTCCTCCTCTTCCTCCCCCTCTTCCTCCTCCTCCTCTTCCTCCTCCCCCTCCTCCTCCTCCTCCCCCTCCTCCTCCTCCTCCTCCTCCTCCTCCTCCTCCTCCTCCTCCTCCTCCTCCTCCTCCTCCTCCTCCTCCTCCTCCTCCTCCTCCTCCTCCTCTCCCTCCTCCCCACCCCCCTCCTCCTCCACCTCCTCCATCTTCTCCTCTTTTACCTCAACATTCTCTTTCTCCTCTTTTTCCTCCTCCTCTTCCCCCTCCACTTTTTCCTCCTCCCCCTCCTCCTCCTCCTCCTCCTCCTCCTCCTCCTCCTCCTCCTCCTCCTCCTCCTCCTCCTCCTCCTCCTCCTCCTCCTCCTCCTCCTCCTCCTCCTCACTCTCCTCATCCTCCTCACTCTCCTCATCCTCCTCATCCTCCTCACTCTCCTCATCCTCCTCACTCTCCTCCTCCTCACTCTCCTCATCCTCCTCACTCTTCTCATCCTCCTCACTCTTCTCATCCTCCTCACTCTTCTCATCCTCCTCACTCTCCTCATCCTCCTCACTCTCCTCATCCTCCTCACTCTCCTCATCCTCCTCACTCTCCTCCTGCTCCTCCATCTTCTCTTCCTGTTTCACCTCGACTCTCTCTTTCTCTTCCTCCCCTTCCTCTTCCTCCTCCCCTTCCTCCTCCTCGTCCTCCTCGCCCTCCTCCTCTTCCTCCTCCCCCTCCCCCCTTTCTTCCTCCTCCTCACTCTCCTCCTCCTCACTCTCCTCATCCTCCTCACTCTCCTCATCCTCCTCACTCTCATCCTCCTCACTCTCCTCATCTTCCTCACTCTCCTCACTCTCCTCATCCTCCTCACTCTCCTCATCCTCCTCACTCTCCTCCTCCTCCTCCTCACTCTCCTCCTCCTCCTCACTCTCCTCATCGTCCTCACTCTCCTCATCCTCCTCACTCTCCTCCTCCTCCCCCTCATCCATCTTCTCTTCCTGTTTCACCTCAACTCCCTCTTTCTCCTCCTTTTCCTCGTTTTCCTCCTCCTCTTTTTCCTCCTCATCTTCCCCCCCTCCCTCCACCTCTTTCTCCTCTTCCTCCCCCTCTTCCTCCTCTTCCTCCTCTTCCTCGTCCTCCTCCTCCTCCTCCTCTTCCTCCTCTTCCTCATCCTCCTCTTCCTCATCCTCCTCCTCTTCCTCCTCTTCCTCCTCCTCCTCCCCTTCCTCCTCCTGTTCCTTCGCCTCCTCCCCTTCCTCCACCTCCTCCTCCCCTTCCTCCTCTTCCTCCCCTTCCTCCACCTCCTCCTCCCCTTCCTCCTCTTCCTCCCCTTCCTCCACCTCCTCCTCCCCTTCCTCCTCTTCCTCCTCTTCTTTTTCCTCCTCATCTTCCTCCCCTTCCCCCTCCTCTTCCTCCTCCCCTTCCTCCCCGTCTTCCTCCTCATCCTCCTCCTCGTTTTCCTCCTCTTCTTCTTCCTCCTCCTCTTCCACCTCCCCCTCTTCCAAAACATCATCATCATAAGACTCATCCCATGCCTCACTCGATTCATCCCCCGCCCCATCCCACAAGAACCCCCAAAAGTCCAGAGCAGTTCGAGCTTCCTTCTCCAATTCACTGTCCTCGCCGGAATCATCTGAAGTACTTGCACTGCCCTCAGTCTCCTCCCCTTCTCCCTCTCCCTCCTCCTCTTCCTCCCCCTCCTCTTCCACCTCCTCCTCCTCCACCTCCTCTTCCTCCTCTCCATCCTCCTCTTCCTCGCCCTCCTCATCCTCCTCTTTTTCCTCCTCCTCTTCATCCTCTTCCTCATCCTCCTTCTCGTCCTCCTCTTCCTCCTCCTCCCCCTCCTCCTCCTCTTCCATCCTCTCCTCTTTTAAATCAACTTTCTCTTCCTCCTCCACTTTTTCCTCCTCTTCCCCCCTCCCCTCCTCCTCCTTTTCCTCCTCCTCCTCCTCTTCCTCCTGCCCCCCCTCCTCCTCCCCCCCTTCTTCCTCCTCCTCACTCTCCTCCTCCTCCTCGCTCTCCTCATACTCCTCGCTCTCCTCATACTCCTCACTCTCCTCATCCTCCTCACTCTCCTCCTCACTCTCCTCATCCTCCTCACTCTCTGCATCCTCCTCACTATCCTCCTCCTCCCCCTCCTCCATCGTCTCTTCTTGTTTCACCTCAACTCTCTTCTCTTCCTCCTTTTCCTCCTCTTTTTCCTTCTCCTCCTCCTCTTTTTCCTCCTTATCTTCCTCCTCTTCCTCGTCCTCCTCTTCCTCCTCCACTTCCTCCTCCTCTTCCTCGTCCTCCTCATCCTCCTCTTTTTCCTCCTCCTCCTCTTCCTCATCCTCCTCCTCTTCCTCCTCTTCCTCTTCCTCCTCATCCTCTTCTCCACTTAAATTCAATACATTTTTTTCTATACCAGCAGCTCCTCCTCCTTTCCCCCCACACTCCATATCGTCTCCGAACTCCTTTCCCCTTCCCTCTCCCGGCAAGCTCTCACCTCGTCCCTCCCTCAAAACACCACCATCCCCAGCCTCCATTCCCTTCGCACTAACACCATCTGCACCACTTTCAATGCCTTTCCACCCAGCGCAATCCCCACCAGCATCGCCCGAACCAAGGGAATACTCTGTCTTAAACCCCTCTAAACCCCCGCCTACAGCCACAACTCCTGCACCTTCCACCTCAGTCATCTCAGCATCCCCTGCCCTTTCGCTGTTACCCTTCCCACCACCTCTCGCAGAGCTGGCACCGCCTTTCAGATTACCACGCCCAGCTTTCCGTGCCTTTGCTCCTTTCTCTTCCACTCTTCTTTTCCTCCTGCTTGCGCGCTTTGCCTTCGCCCTAGAGCCATTGCCCTTGCCTCTGGATCGGCCCGAAAGAGCCCTTTCCGCGATTATCCTCTCTCCTCTGGTACCCCTTCTAGCATCCTTCTCCGAATCCTCATCATCACTCCAGCAAACGTCACCCTCTTCCTCGCTCTCGTCACACCATGCACTATCTCCCCAGCCATCCCACCACTCATCCTCCCTATCCTCCTCCTTTGAACCCCCTTCCTCTATCACTTTTCCTTTGTTCCCCACATACACGCTCTCTCTTCTCCTTTCACTGCCACAAATACCACCCTCCTGCCTCTCTAAACCCACCACTGTCTCTCCAATACAACCGCCGGTCTCCACCCCCCCATTTCCTCCCAATTTCTCACCATCAATCCCTTTCCTCCAACCACCTTCCTCCATCTCCATCCACTCTCTTCCTCCCTTCTCCTCCTCCTCATCCACTCTCTCCTCACAAGGGCTCACCGTTTGAACATCTAGCGCCTGTTTCATCCCCCTCTCCTCCTTCCCTTCCACCAACACATGATGCGCCTCAGTCCACAGCCCATCTCTCCCTAAATTCCCTTCTCCTCCCACCTCTTCACCCATCTCCCCTCCTTCCAACATAAACTCACCCATGCCCCCCCCACTGCCCAAACCACCTTCATAACCCTCCCGTAACCCAAACTCTTCACCACCTGTCCTCCCCTCCCCGTAGCTATAATCACCGCCGTTCTCATCAGCACCTTCACCAGCAGCACCACCCATTCCTTCCACCTCGTCCTCCTCCCCATGGTAACGCATCACACCACCCTCATCACTCCCCCCAAACAGCCCCAGCTGCTCCATACTTGCATAGCTTCTCTGCTCTTCCCTCGACTCTCTGTCTTCACTTCTACCCTCTTCCTGATTCTTCACGTCCCCTCCCTCTCCTCCTTCATCCATCTCCATCGCCCCTCCCCCAACACAGACATCCATATGATCCTCAAACCCCTCCTCCCCCTCCTGCCCACGATCCTGTTCATGCTGTTCACCTGCCTCTTCCTCTCCCTTTTCCTCTTTCCCCCCCTCCCCCTCCTCCTCCTCATCCTCCTCATCCTCGTCCTCCTCATCCTCCTCGTCCTCCTCCTCCTCTTCGTCCTCCTCTTCTTCCTCCTCCACTCCCTCCACTTCATTCACATGTTCCTTCCCCAGCTCCTCCCCGCCCTCCCCTGCACTCACCCGGTCACCCAAACTCACCCTACTCTCGCTTTCCATATGCTGCAACTCCTGCGCATCCCTTGAGAAAAACCCCTCATTCTCATCACCCTCCTCTGGTGGCCCTTTTCGAGTCGACTCAGAAATAGGCCCTTTCCCCACCCCTTCCTCTGCTTCTCCCCCACCAGAAACATGAATATCAGTGCCCCCCTCTATACTGCCCGTTTCGGCCATCCCAAAAGACCCTCCTTTTCTTGCCTCAACTGCTTCCTGCTCCCCTTGATCCTTATCACCCCCATCATCCTCATCACCCTCAGTATCCCCATCATCCCCATCATCACCATCACTCCCATCATCCGCATCACTCCCATCCTCCCCAACCGCCGCACCATCGTTCTCAACCGCTTCACCATCATTCTCAACCGCTTCACCATCGTTCTCAACCGCTTCACCATCCTCCCCAACCACTTCACCATCGTTCCCCCTTTTGGAACCTTCAACCAGACCCCATGCCACTCCCTCCCCTTCCACTCCTTTCCCCTCCCAGTCAGCCTCTCCTGTCCCCCATTCCACATCCATCATACCGTCTTGCCTTAAACTCTGCCCCAGGTCCTCAATCCCACCCCCCTCCCCCTCTCTCTTCTCTTCTCCCATTCCCTCCTCTCTAATCCCCTCCGGGACTTCCTCTTCCCCCACCTCCTTCCCTTCCATCTCCACCTCCTCATCCTCCTCCTCCTCCACCCCTTCCTCTTCTTCTCTCTCCCACGCCGATCCCTCTACCCTCTCCCCCAGACACGCGTTTCCATCAACCGTACCCACATCCTTCCCATGCTCCTGCCATGACTGTTCTGTACTTTGCTCCCCACTGGCATTCTCTCCTCCCTCGCTCGCATCATCCATCCCCGGATCTTCACCAAAAAGTTCCCCTAGAATAACCGCATGCCCATCCTTCTCAAAATCATTTCCCTTACAACCACCTTCCTCCATCCGCTCCTCACTGTTCCCCTCATCTCCTCTCTCCCCTACTGCATGCTCCTCTCCCTGCCCTTGCTCACCTAAACCCCCCTCCATCCATTCCTCTTGCCCCTCCTGGCCGGCTTTCTCCTGCTGCTGCTCCTGCTGTTCCTGCTGTTCCTGCTCTTGCTGATGCTCCTGCTGTTCCTGCTCCTGCTCCTCCTCCTCCACCTGCTGCTCTTGCCCCTGCTTCTCCTCCTCCTCCTGCTGCTGCTCTTGCCCTTGCCCTTGCCCTTGCTCCTGCTCCTGCTCCTGCTTCTCCTCCTCCTCCTCTTCCCCCTGCCGCTCCTGCTGCTCGTGCACTTGCTCTTGCCCTTGCTGTCGATCCCGCACATCACCCACCTCCACCTCCTCTTCCTCCTCAACCCCATCCTGCCCAGACTGCGCGCAGGACGAGGAACCAGAGGACGAAGATGAGCTGGAGGAGCCAGAGGAGGAAGAGGCCGATTGAGACGATTTTGCAGGAGACGATTTTGCAGGAGACCGAGTGGTAGAAGAGGATTTCTTCGAGCTTCTACCTGCTCCTTCCCCCTTCTTCCCTTCCCCTTCCCCTTCTCCTTCCGCTTCACGCTCCTCCCTCTTTTCCCTTTTCGCTTCTCCATCCCGCTCCTCTCCATCCCCTTCTGCTTCCCCTTCACCCTCCCCGCCCCCCTTCCCCTTCTCCATTCTCATCCCCGCCCCCTTTCCCGTCGCCACCTTTCTCCTCTGGCGATTTGTCACCCTTGCTGCCACGCCCTTCCACTGCCCCGGACGCAGATGATGCTGCAGAGACAGACGTAGAAGCAGACACAGATGCAGATGCAGACGCATGTGCAGAAGGAGAGGACGCTACTCCTGCTCCTTCCGCCTCTGCTCCCCCTGCCGCTGCTTCCCCTGCTGCTCCTTCTGCTGCTGCTCCCCCCGCTGCTCCTCCTCCTACTTCTGCAGCTGCAGCAGCTGCTGCTGCAGTCGATGAGGATGATGAGGAAGATGAGGAAGATGGGGAATCAGCAGAAGAGGCAGCAGATGCAGGGGAAGAGGAGGAAGAAGAAGAACCAGAGGCGGAAGAGGAGGAGGCGGATTGAGAGGAGGACGAAGCTGTGGAAGGCCCAATAACCTCATCCCCCCCGTCCCCTTGCTGGACCTTCCTCCCTACTTGTGTCCTTGCACTTGTTCTTAGCTCCTCATCCCCTTCCGCCAGCCTGCCTGCTTGCCCCTTCCTGCCCTCCCCCGCCCCGGTCTCAGCATCTCCAACTTCATCTGCCCCTTCGGTACCATCCCCAACGTTATTCTCCGCCTCGCTCTCTGTCGGCTCAGAATCCACTACACCATCAGGATCAAAAGCCCTATCCCCGCCAGCACAACCGTTACCATCCTTGTGATCAGGAAAAGCAGTGCCATTGCCATCACCACCAACCCCATCCCCCCCCCCATCATCATCAGTTTCCATCTTCTCTTCACCTCCTCCCTCCCTGCCTTCCATCCCTCTGCCACGCTTCCGCTCCGCACCCCTTTCAACCGCACTGTGTTTGATTTCTATCCCCTCCATCTCCATCTCCCTCTCCCCCTTCCCTTTCCCCAGTTGCTCCCCATCATCCATGTCCCCATCATCTACATCAACCTCCTCTTCTTCCTTCACAAGTAATCTTGCACCTTCTGCCTCTTTCCCATCTGCCGAATCACCTCCCACCCTCTCTTTCCCGGCTGCGTTTTCAAGCCCTTCCATTGCCTCCACACCTGCCCCATTCTTCAATCCATCCACATCCATCCCCACAACTCCATTCCCTTGCTGCTCCTTTGTCCCCGCAACCTTAATCGTCCCCTCCTCCTTGTTCTCTTTCTTCACTCCCCCTTTCTCTCCATCCAGCTTCAAATAAAGCCCTGTATGCAGACTGTACACCACTCCCACTTCACCCCCCCCACCGTTCCCCACCGCTCCTCCCTCTCTCCCATCCCCTCCCGCCCTGTCTCCCTCATTTCCTTCTGTCCCTCCGCCTGCTACTAGACCAACCTTCCCTTCTCCGAACCCAGCACCGCTCGTCATCTCTCCCAACCCATTCCCAGACACAAGCGGAGCCTCCCTTGCTTCCTCACCCATCCTCACAAGCCCTATACCCCGGCCACTCCCACTTTCATCCTCCTTCCCTCCATCACCTCCCACCTTCACAACCACACCTGCTCCTCTGCCTCCCTTCTCCTCGCTCCCTGCACCTCCATCTGCAGTTCTTTTGCCCACAGCCTTACCCATGGGGTCACTTCCACGTGCTCCTTCCTCTCTCTCCCGTGCACCACCCACCGCCCTCATTCCCGCTGCCCCATCCTTATCTTCCTCTGTTGAAACCCCAGGACCTTCAAGCCCCTCCATCTCTGTGCAAGGCACACCACGCACTTCCCCATTGACCATCCTTTTCGCACCCCCTTCGCCTTCCTCTCCTGCTACCGACTCTCCCAGCTTCACTCCCTTCCTTTCCTTACCAACCCCCTCTTCTTCGGGCGCCTTTGTCGTCCCCCTTTCCCCAAGCAGGACTTGTGTTGGTTCATCTGATTCAACAGCACCTGAATCAGCTGCTGCTACTACTCCTGCTGCTGCGGCTGCGGCTGCTGCTCCTTCCTTGGCTTTTTCCTCTCTTGCAGACATACCCTCCACCTTCCCTGCGGGATCACCGGCAGGAACAACAACTTGATCATCCGCTGCCCCACCAATCCCACCAGGAGCAGCAGCAGTAGCGGTAGCAGTAGCAGCGACAGTAGTAGTGGCAGCAGCAGCGGCAGCGGCAGCGGCGGCAGCAGCAGCAGCAGCAGTTCTTTTTCGTCTGCCTCTTCTCCGGTGTGGGGAGGAGCGACGAAGGATGAATGTGGGGAGGGGGGGAGCAAGAGCGCTGAGACGGTGAGAGATGGGACGTATGGAGGAGACTGTAACAGAACCACTTAAAACGTCTCGAGCCTGATGGGGAGAGGAGAGAGGGAGACGGAGAGAGAGCGGGGGAGGGGAATGAGGTTGGAAAGGCAAACGAGAGGAGAGCAAAGGCGAGTTAAGGAGCAGAGACAAGCGCACGAAAAGTCTAAAGTGTATTATCTGTAACAGCCTCAACACATGAACGCTAAACAAGAAGCTAGACGCAAGATACATGTGTGAGTGGACGCAACAACGTACACAGAGAAGACAGAGAACAAAACAACAACAAAGAAAGGCAAGGAGACACACTGAGTGAGCGCCTGACCTGCTTCACCACCCAGTCTTCCAAATTACGTGTTAACCCCCGCAGCAGCTCCGAAAGCAAAGCTGCAGCTTCTGGCCTCACAACCACCCGAGACAGCACCGCACCTGCAAACCCCTTCTCACTCTCCCACACACCATCCGGAGGCAACACATCTCCTGTTTCCCATCCCATCCCTGCACCTACACCTAAACATCCCGCCCCGCCCGCTCCCCCAAACCCTCCCTGCCCTTGCCCAACCCGCAAAGGCCTGCTGCCCTCGCTGTTACCGTCACCGGTAAGGTCTATAACCCCTGATCCTCTAGCTGCTGCCGCTGAGGCTGCTGCTCCTGCAACGGACGCTGCTTGGCTGTGGTGGTGGGACGTGGAGAGGGTCTTTTCTGAGGCTGCTCCGTATAAGGGGCTGAGGCAGAGAGCTGATTGGAAGGCGGACGGGAGAGATGTACCTGCCTGCACCCGCTCCTGACACACCTGTGGGGCCAAGCGCGCAGGGGGGAAGGTGGGTCCGCAAGGGCCAGGGCACGGCGGGGCGGGCGGGGCAGTGCGGAACGGGGGGTAGCAGGGTGGGTGGGTGGAGTGTTCGAGGTGGAAGAGAGGGGACGTAGGTCAGGTGAAAGGGGAAATGAGAGGGAGATAACAAGGCCAAGGGGCCAAGGCAAGGGGTGTGTGGTGAAGAGAGCATAGGAAGAAACAGGGTGTTGGGAAAGTGAAGACTGGAACAATCAGAGAGTAACAGATTCGTGTGAGGATAGTGGGAGAACAGTGTGGGAGTAGAGAGAGTAGTGTGAGAGAAGCGCAAGAGGGGTGCAAGAGTAGTGCGAGAAGAATATAGTGTTCAAAGGGTGGATGGAAGGAGAGGAGCGCCTACCTGTTCAGCCAGGAGCAGGCGAGAGAGCATGCGGTGCACAGGCAGCGTTGCAGGATCCAGACTTTCCAGCAGAGCCATCAGAAGCACCTGCTGCTCTCCGTTCCTCCACGCATCACCCACCCCTCGCCCCACACCCTCCACTCCATGCACCTCCCTTTCCCAACCCAGCCCTCCGCTCCCCCCCACAACCTGCTCCCTCCCGTCCGGCGTCCTCCTGCCCGTGCTGTGCCTGCAAGCTCCCTGTTCCTCTTTCTCCTCCCCTTCTCCCCATGCTCCCTTCTCTCCTCGTTTCCGTTGCTCTTGTTCAACCCCTTCTCTCCGTGCCCTGTGCCTGCCGTGTGATCTGACTCGGACTCGGGGTGACAGTAGCCGCTGGGACAGTATCGAGAGGAGGAACTGGCGGCACCATAACGGTACCACTGCCAGCAGCGCCTCATCTGAGCAGGCCCTAGGTGGAATCCAAGGGACTATACTGCTATCCCCAGCAACCACTGCTGCTGGCGCTGGCAACTCTGCAGCTTCTGCTGCAATTGACGTCGCTGCTTGAGGTGCCACAGCAGGAGCTGGAGCAGAGGGAGAAGGAGAAGCAGCAGCAGCAGCAGCAGCGGCGGCGGCGGCGGCAGCAGGAGGAGCAGCAGTAGCAGGAGGAGGAGGTTCGCCAAACCCCAACCCCCTTGCCAGACTGGTTGCTGCTCCAGCTGCAGAAGGTGCTGCCACCACCTCTGCATCCCCTGCCCCTGCCCCTGCCTCTGCCCCGGCTGCAGCTGTTGCCTCTCGACCCCCCGCTCCCGCCTCCGCCGCTGCTGCCTCTGCTGCAGCAGCAGCAGCAGCAGCCGCAGTTGCAGTGACAGTAGCGGCATGCAATGCAGCAACCATCTTCCTCTCCCTCTCCACTTCCCGCCATAAGCACTGGTCCAGAGACTTTATGTCTCGTAGCAGAGCCGAGCGCACAGCAGGGTTCAACACAACATCCATTGCTGCTGCCTCCACATTCGCGGCAAAGTCGGCTTGAGCTCCACATTGCACCACTGACCCTGTTGCCGCTGCTGCTGCTGCTGCTGCTGCTGCTGCTGCTGCTGCTGCTTCTCCTGCTGCTCCTGCTGCTGCTCCTGTTCCTGCCACTGTTTCTGCTCCTGCATCTGCTTCTGCTTCGCGAGATGGTGTAAAAGGCATACGGACAGAGGCGCGGGGAAGTAGCAAGCACATGGAAGGGGAGTGCCTTCTGGGGCATCTGCAGCTGCAAGGGGCTCTGCGGACCCGCTTATTCCCCTGTTGCTGCTGCTGTTGTCGCTGCTCTGGTTGCTGCTGCTGTTGCCGCTCGTGCTGCTGTTGTTGCCGCAGCTCTGGCTGCTGCTGCTGCTGCTGTGAGAACATGAGCTTCTTTTCCTGCACCTCTTCCCCCACTGCAAGGTCAACATCCATGGATGTTCCACCGTGACCCCTCTCCTCAGGCCCCTTTCCCTCCCCACCACCTAACTGACCTTCTTCCTGCCTCATCTCTCCCTTGGAAGACTCTCCCCCCTCCCTTCTTCCCCTCCTTTCCACCTCCTTTGCTGCCCTGTGCGCTGCACGTGCATGCAGCGCAGCAGTAAAGAGGGGATATACAGAGAAGAAGAGGAAGCGGGTGGAGAGGAGAGAGGTCTGCATGCGATGGAGTGCCAGCCTATGCACAGGACCCAGCAAACGGGGCCACCAGGAAAGGTACCCGCACCTGCACGCTCTCTCAGATGTGACCGCTGTATCAAACACTCCCTCACCCTCTTCTTCTCCCTCTCCTCCCTCTCTTTCTCCTGCCCCCATTCCGTCTCCCCTTCCCTGTCCCTCGGCCATTCCTTGTGTAGCATTCATAAACGTATCGCCACCACTGACAGCAGCAGCAGCCGCTGACGCAGGTGAGGCAGCAGCAGCAGCAGCAGCAGCCGGTGCAGAGCCTGATGCCTTTGCTGACGCAACGACCCGTCTACTCTTCCTGCTTCGTCCGCACCGCCGGCCCTGCCTCTCCTTCTCCGTCTTCTTCTGCAGCTCTTGCCGGTGTGATCCAAGCAGCACACGCAGCCACAGAAGCTGAGTCACATCACACTGCCACCGCTCCTCCTCCCCTTCCCCCTCATCGTCCTCCTCCTTGCCCTCCCCTCCCACCACCTGCTGCCGCCCCGCAACGCCCGGTCCCCCCCTCTCGTGCTCTCTCGCACCCGAACGGGAGCTTCTACGCCCCTGTCTGAGCTTAACTATGGATGACTGTCTAGAAAGAGGGTTAGCCAAACCCAAGCCTGCTGCTGCTGGGCCAAGGGACCGATCCGCGCCTCGTGTCCTGATACTGTGGGATTCTTCCTTGGTGCTTCCCACATGCCTCAACCGCACTGCACCCCTTGAAACCACTGGAGAGTCCGCCTGCTCTTTGGCTGCAGCACTGGCAGCAACTCGAACACCCGCTGCTGCTGTTGCCTCTGTCGCCCTTGCTGCTCCTGTTACCTCCGTTGCGCCAGCAGCAACTGGAACAGCAGCAGCAGCAGCAGCAGTAGCAGCAGCAGCAGCAGCAGCAGCAGCAGCAGCAGCAGTGGCTGTCTCAACAGCACCCTCCTCAACTTCTCGCACCTGCAGCAAATCGCTTGGAGAAAGGCATTGCAGTCTGGCCCTTACTGACGGCGCAAGGGTATGAGGCGCACACAGGGACGCCACAGCACGAGGCAGAGACACCAGCCCATGAACAGTGCCCAGAGCCACAACAGATAACGCCACCCCCAGATCCACCTCCACGCTCCAGTCCAGCCTGGATAAACCCTCCCCCTCTGCCTCCACTTCTTCCCTTCCCCCCTCTCTCTGCCCTCCCGGCTGACCATCACCCTCTGTACTAAACCCTAACCCCTCTTCTGCTTGCCCCGAACGGCCCATTTGACCATCTGTGTCCTCCCCTTTTGCCCAACCTCCACCCTCTCCTCCTTCCACTCCCTCCATGCCTCCGCTCCCGCCCCTTCCTTCCTGCTCCTCCTCAGCCTTCACCCTGCAGGTTGCTTCCGTTCCCCCACCAGCACCTTCACCTGCGGATTTCACTGCCCCTTCTGCAACAGAAGCCCCACTCTGCACTGCGCCACCTCCGTATCTCTCACCTGTGACTGCGAGGGAGGAGGTGCCCTTTCTACCCTGTGCCAGAGGCGGGAGGAGATCAGGTGTTACCGGGGATAACGTCCCATACGCACCAGAGGTATATGCCCTTCCAACCGCAGCACCACCACCACCGCCGCCGCCGCCACCATCACTGCTGAGACCAGTGAAGCCAGCAGTGAAAGCAGCAGCAGCGGAGGCAGGAGGGGCACTGGTAGGGCCCCTTTGACTCCCACACGATGCTCGCACAGCCTCCCCTGCAGAATGAATCAGGGCGTTTTCTAGCAGGCGGGCAGATTGCGAGGGGAGTACCGATACCAGTAGCTGCAGGCACTGCAGATGCTCCAGAACACGCTGCCTTGCACTGGCAGCCACAGAAACACTAACTCTCTCCCCCCTCTCACACCTCTCACACAGCCCTCCTACACATGTGCTTCTCCTGCCCCTATGCCGACAGTCTGCCGCCCCTCCCGCCGTCTTTGCATCCCCTTCCCTTCCCCTCACTCCCAGTCCCTTCTTTGGCCGACGATGCTTATTATCGTGTCTCTCAAAGACTCGCCTGACTGAATCACTGGCCCCTGCAATCACGGCACATGCCAGTGCACTATACAGCTCACTCTCACTCACTCCCTTGCCTCCATACTCCACACACACGTCCCGCAGTTCCTTGGTCACCGCTCCTATCACACACCTCCTCCTCGCTTTCCTCACTGCCCAGTCCTCTTCCACAGCCTTTCTCTCGCTCCTCCTTCTCCTCCCTGACATATTACCAGCAGCTTTAGCTTCGGTTCCCGCGGCAGCAGCAGCACCACCACCACCACCAGCAGCAGTGCCATACGCCCCACCCCACCCTTCTTCCTCCTTCACCGCACTTAGCCTTGCGTGCTCCCAACCCATCCCATCATCAAAACCACGCTTCCCCCACCTATCCTCCCCGCCAAATCCACCAGCCTTCTCAACCCTGTCCCGCTCTACGCCTCCCCGTTTCTCCTTCTCCACTTCCTCCTCCTCTTTCTCCTCTTCCTCCACCTCTGCCGCCTCCTCCTCCTTGTCCTCCAACTGCAATCTCTGCAATACGTCTCGTAAATGACTTTCTAACGACGCTTCCACTGCACCTGCCTCCCCCTCTCCGAAGCCCCCTTTCCCACCCGCACCCCCACTCTTTCCCAGCCCAGGCCCCGACACCCCGAACCGCTCTGTGTCGCCTCCAACCACTTCCCTCCCCGCAACCTCCCTCCCTTCCTCCTCCATCACAGCCCGCTTTCTCGCGGCATCAATGTGAGCCCACAGCTGCGGTTGCGACTGTTCCTTAGCAGCCACCTCCCATTCCTTCACTTCAGGAGAGGACGATGCATAGCGCTGCAATAACCGCCCAATGAAATCCGTTAGGTGGTGCAAATCCCTGTCGTCCCCCCCATCCATGACAAACAAGCCCGATTCCTCCCCTTGCTCCTGTGGGCCGCTCTCTCCTCCTCTCCCTCCACCCCATCCTCCTGCTGCTGCTGCTGCTGCTGCTGCTGCTCCTCCCCCTCCCGTTTGGTGGCTTACAAAAGAAGCACCAGGGGTAGGTACACCTGGGGTAGGGCCTATGCCACCTGCAGCTGCAGCAGCGGCAGCAGCAGCAGCAGCAGCAGCAGCAGCAACAGAGGGAGTGACTTGCTGCACTGCACAAAAGGCTAGGGACTGTCTTGCCTTGAGAAGAAGCAGGGAGAGGAGGGATGGCAATTGCGCGAGGGAGACAAAAATCGACTCATACCGCTCCAGGCAAGCTACTAACACACAAGACTTAACAACCACACAGCCTCGAATAGGAATGCTTTCCGAGACAGGAAACCCTGTACACAACCCAGCGCCACCACCGCCACCAGTAGCAACAGCAGCAGTCTCCTCACCGTTAGCACCAGCACTGTTGCTGATCCCACTGCTAACCACTCCCCCCAAACTTCCTGCACCTCCTACTCCTGCTGCAGCGGCTGCTGCTGTGCTCGCAGTCCCCTGAAAACGAGACACCCCCCACGGTCCACCAGTCAAACCAGCCTCAAAACCCGGACGAATGCAGAACACACTGACCCCACCACCAGTCCCATACCCAGGTGCATTCCCCCCGTGCACCTGGCCTTCCGCGGGGTGTTGGGTCTGCAGCAGTGCATGCTCTGTTGCCCCCACGGTGCCCCTATGCTCGCTGGAGCGGGCTAGGGCCAAAACAATGAGCAGAAATCTCGTGAGGTTACGGTAATCGGAGCACGTATCAAGGACATACAGCACCTGCTGTAACTCCTCCTCTCCCACCACCCACTCCTCTGCACCCATCCCGGCCGCTCCTGCACCTGTTCCGGAGTGCTCGCCTGCTATCGCTCCGGTTACCGTCCCGTCAAGAGATTCCCTAGAAGCAGGAGCAGGAGAATCCGCGTTATAGAACGGAGTGCTGCAGAGAGGAGAAGGAGAGAATAGCGGGGACGGCGCAAATAGAGGCGAGGGGGCCATGAAAGGAGAAGGGGCAGTGAAGGGTGAAGGAGCCGGGGAAGCAGCTGCTGCTGCCACTGCAGCAGCCGCAGCCGCTGCAGCCGCTGCAGCTGCTGTAGCTGCTGCAGTGGCAGCAGCAGCCGCCGCCAGCTCTCTTGTCGCGTTCGCTCCCCTACGAGAACCCCTGCTGCCCCGCCCACTCTTAGTATTCTTCCCCGTCTTTCCATCTGCTTTCGATGCAGCTTCTGCCGCCGCTGCTTTTGCCGCTACTAAAGCGTCAGCAGTCGACACAGCTTTTGCAGCCGCTGCTTCCAACACCTGAGTCTCCTCCTCCACCCAGCTCAACACCACCCCTACAGGTCCCTGCAGGATTTGGTCAGGAGAGAACCTTGTAGGGAGAGATCCAACAAGCGCGGACGTGAGCCGGAGGGTGAGACAGAGGCGGTCGCGCGGAGAGAGCCGGTTCAGGGCTTTGGTAACTGAGCGCCAAGACGGCAGCTTGCGCACCAAGACTTTGGCACAGTCAAGCTTGGCTGTTGGGAAGGGCTTGGTTGACCCATGCATGTGATCCGGGTGGAGATTCTGTTGGTGAGCATGAGTCATATGATGTGCGCGTGCGCCTGTTCTCATGCCCCTTCCGTCTAGCGTTTCTTGGCCCGGCCACTGTCCCTGCCCCTGCCCCTGCCCCTGCCCCTGCCCCTGCCACTGCCCCTGCCACTGCCCCTGCCACTGCCACTGCGACCCACTCTTGCTTCCCTCTCCTGCGGCCTGGTTACCCTTTCCCAGCTCCTCTTGAAACGCATCACCAGAACTCTTTCCTCTCTCACCCGCTTCCTGCTTCACTAGTCCTGTGTGCGCTTTGCCTCGAGGTTTCCCTCCTCCCTTGTTCGCCCCGTCCCTCTCCCATTGACTCCGGATACGCTCGTTCTGCCACCAGGCCTCCTCGTCCTCCTCCCCTTGCTCCTGCTCTCGCTCTTGCTCCTCCCGGACCGTATCTGGCTGCTTGTCTTCCTCTGCTCTCACACTCTCGTTTATCCACACACCAGAGACGTTTTTCCCAATCCGTGCCTCAACTCTATGAAAGGAAAACATCTCCCCCACAGTAGCAGCAGCAGGAGGAGGAGGAGGAGGAGGAGGAGGAGCAGCTGGAGCAGGGCGAGGAAAGCGGGGAGAAGGAGGATGAGCAGCAAAAGCAGCTCGAGTAGAAACATTCCGACCACAGAACTCAACATTACCTCCCTGTCTCACTCCGTTATTCGTGTTCTCTTCACTCCCCTGCACTGCCCCCACTGCTCCTCTGCTCCTTCCAAACCCAAGCAACGCCAGCACACAGTCCCCCGTAACTATCTGCTGCTTCGAAACTGCCTTTCTCAACTGCTTCTCCCCCCACGTCTCCGCAGTATCTCTTCTCCCTCCTCCCCCACCGCCATGTCTATCCGCAATACGACCCCAGCCGATTCGTACTCTCACTCCCCTTCTGCCTAGCCAATACCTTTGCTTAGCTTTCTTCACTTTGACTTCTTGTGGCAAAGCCCTTGACTTGTCTGCCTTCCTTCTCCGCTTTCCCACCACCTGCTTTGGCTTTCCTACCTTCTCCTTTTGCTTCCCTTCCTCTGCACTTTGCTTTTCTACCTTTGCACTTTGCTTACCTACCTTGGCACTTTGCTTCCCTACCTTGGCACTTCGGTTCCCCACCTTAGCCTTCTGCTTTCCTACCTTAGCCTTCTGCTTTCCTACCTTAGCCTTCCGTCTCTCTATAGTACCCTTCTGCTTCCCTGCCTTCGCGTTTCGTTTCTCTACCTTGCCCTTCAGCTTCCCTAATCCGCCCTTCTGCTTTTCTAACTTCTTCTGCTTCCCTACCTTCTCATCTCGCTTCCCTACCTTGCCTTTTTGCTTCCCAAATTCTGCCTTTTTCATTACTAACTTCGTCTGCTTCCCTAACCTGCCCTTCTGCTTCCCTGCCTTGTCATCTTGCTTCCCTACCTTGCCCTTTTGCTCCCCTAATTCCGCCTCTTGATTTCCTAACTTCTTCTGCTTCCCTAGCTTGCCCTTCTGCTTCCCGACCTTGCCCTTTCGCTTACCTAATTCCGCCTTTTCCTTTCCTGGTTCCGCTTTTTGCTTCCCTAATTCCATCTTTCGCTTTCCTAACTTCGACTTCCCTACTTTCTCTCTTTGCTCCTCAACCTGCACCTTCTGTCTTCCTGATATCAGCTCCTGCTTCACTACTCTCCCTACTCTCCCTTTCTTCTTCCCTACACATCCCCTCTCCTTCCCCACCTTCTTCACTTCCCTCTTCCCTCCCTTCCCAACCACTTTACCAGCCTTCTGTCCCTGAGCACACATCTTCTCATTACTAGAATTCTCCTCCGACCGCCTTCTCTTCTTCTGCCTTCCCTCGGATCCCACCATCTTCCGGCGTTTCTTCACCAGCTGCCCTTCCGTCCTTACTGCTGACTCCCCACCCTCCGCTCTTTTCCTCTTCCTCCCTGGCTTTGCCTCAAACTTCACACCAACTCCTTCACCCTGCTGCAGCTTCTGCTGTGCCTTCTTTCCCTTCTTCGTCTT
Source organism: Closterium sp. NIES-65 (assembly GCA_948144175.1). Classification (NCBI taxonomy): domain Eukaryota; kingdom Viridiplantae; phylum Streptophyta; class Zygnematophyceae; order Desmidiales; family Closteriaceae; genus Closterium; species Closterium sp. NIES-65. The sequence goes on along the minus strand of CANXME010001052.1, from coordinate 3,723,521 downwards.
CATCTTCTTCTGCACCGCATTCTTCGCCTTCCCCGGCTGCTTGCTCTTCTCTAACTCACGTACCTCCCGAATCTCGCATGCACCCAGCTTGCCATCAGATGTTCGTCGAGGTCTCCCATTCACTTCTTTCACTCCTTTCACTCCTTTCACTCCTCTCACTCCTTTCACTCCTTTCACTCCTTTCACTCCCTTCAATCCCTTCACTCCTTTCACTCCCTTCACACCTTTCACTACCTTCACTCTTTTCACTCCTCTCACTCCTCTCACTCCTTTCACTCCTCTCACTCCTTTCACTCCCTTCCCTCCTTTCACCCAACTTCCAGCCCTCATAGTGAAAACCCTCTCTGTCTCAAACGACCAAACAGCCTCTGCAACCGCTCTCTCCCTTTCCTGCACCAACCCCACCCTGCCTTCCCATTCGTCCTCTAACTCCAATTCTTCGCCTAGATTTCCCACACCCATCCCTCCCTCCCTGCCCTCACCATCGGTAGCCCTAAAAAACAACCCTCTTTCAGGAAACATCTGCTGCTGCTGCTGCTGCGGTTGCTGCTGCTGGAACGAGCCCTGAAATCTAAGCCCATCAGGTCCCCCCCCAGCCCTGCTATCCCGCTTCTGCTCCAGCTGCTCCTGCTTTTGCTGAGGAAACGCAGCAAGCAGGCGCATCAACTGCGGCGGGTGTGGCAGCAGGTGCAAGCACTCCCGGTGACTCTGCGTTCCCCAAAACCGCTCCCACGCCTGCCCTTGCAACGCCACGGTCCACGCAGCAAAACCTGCTCCTCTACCTGCTCCTGCTCCAGCTCCTGCTGCTGGCGCCCTCCCAGCAGCTGAAACAGCAGGAGGCTCCAATCGACCATCAGCTAACAGTTGCTTCATATAAAGCACTGGCCCAAACAGCCCCTGCTGTACTAGCTCACACAACAGCGCGTGCAGCAGCTGCCGCCTCTGCTTCGCCCCACCCGGACCTCCTACCACAACACAGTATCGCTTCTCCAGCCACTCCAGTATCAAGTCGTGAAGGCCGACGTCTGTAACCTCCTCCTCTGCCTCCAAAACATTCTTACCGTTTTCAATCCTCATTTCCCCACATCCTTGTCCTTCCGCTTCTTCCTCCCTCTCCTCCTCCTCCTCCTCCTCCTCCTCCTCCTCCTCCTCCTCCTCCTCCTCCTCCTCCTCCTCCTCCTCCTCCTCCGAACCCTCCTCTTTCTCCTGCCCCTCATCCTTCTCTGCCTCAAACCCGTCATGTTCCATCGCTTCCCCCTCCCTACCCGCCGCCCCTCCCTCCCGCTCAGCCATCCCTGTAGGTACGCTGCTGCTGACTGTGCAGAACTGATCCGTACTGGCACCTGCATCAGCAGCAAGGTCTGCTACAGCCGGTTGGGAAAGGGAAGGCAAGCTGGGCGGCAGGAAGCTGGACGCATACGTGCGGAGAACCGAGACAGCAAAGCACACGCGGGCATAGTCCGAGAGAGGCAAAGCACGCCCTGTGGAAGGACGGAGAGGCTTAGGCTTTCTTGACCTCCCTTGCTTCTTGCTGAGCCTGCTGCTGCTGCTCCTGCTGCCCCGGCTCCCCCTGCTGGGACTACCATTCCCACCAAACAGCTGTAGAAACTTCCACCTTTGAGGCCGCCCCCCTCCCCCACCAGTAACAACCCATTCCAAAAGAAAGCACACCGCAACCGCGTCACCCCCCATCCACTCCCTCCTCCAGCCCACCCTCCTTGCAGCCTGAGAGTCTTCCCCTTCCACCCCTGCACCCTCCCTTCCTACTGCTCTTTCACCCTCCCCCATTCGCAGGTCCGCTCCCACTGCTGCTGCTCCTCCCCTTCCTCCTTCTCCTCCCCTTCTTGCTGCTGATGCTGCTGCTGCTGACGATGAGGATGATGCAGATGACGCGTTTCGGCCACTGACGACGCCCAGAGAAGCGCAGCAGAGCTCACTAAACGCCCCATCCAGGAACAGAGACCTTATTGCTCCCTCCACATCATGCCCTCGCAACGCTCGCTCCAGATCCTCTCCCACTTTCCCCTCGTTTGTGCGCAGAACGCACGGGTTGACACTGCTTGCAAGAGCTGCTGCGCGCGCAGTTATTCCATCCACTACGTCTCCCAGAGCAGAGTCACACAGCAATTCGTCTGCCCGCGCTGCGGCTGTGTCTGCTGCGCCACCTGGCATGCTGCTGCTGGGATCAGCAGCAGCAGCAGCATCAGCATCTCCAGTCCCTGCATCAGCAACGTTCGCAGTAGCAGCAGCAGAAGCATTATCCTCCATAGGGCCTTCACCATTACCCATGCCCCCGACCCCGTCACCAAATTCAGTAGTTCCCACCGCATTCAACCCGCCAGCACCACTCAAATCGTCCCGTTGAGCTGCTTCTGCTGCTTCAACAGCTGCTGCTGCCACCACTCCTGCTTCTGCCGTTGTTGCTTCCATAGCTGAGCCTAAGTCGCTACACGGATCTGAAACCCACGCTCCTGAACCATCCAGCCCAGGAGCACTCGCGGCACCCTCACCACCTGCTTCACCCGGTGACTGGGATGGTTGAGGAGTATAGACTGGCATAGCAACAGGTTGGTTGTTGTTTCCGAATGGAATTTGGGCGTTTTCAGATACAGTCTGGGCGTGCGATTGGGACTGACTAGGCGGCTGGAGTGTAGATTCAGCGGCTGGTGAGGGAAAGAGCTGATCCATGGGCGGTAAATTGGCCATAGCAGGAGCAGCATAGGAGACCAGAGGCGGCAGGGGGAAGCAGTTGAGGCCCACAAACGAGTCTGGGGCAGTCACGAGGAGAATCCTCACTACACCGGCAAGACATAGGGCCAGCGCATGCGTCTCCTCTGACCCTGGAAAGGAGCCCTTCCCCTGCACGTGCCCATCCAAGTCCACCCTACCACCACCGCCACTAGGTCCCCCTCCCCCGCTTGCCCCTGCCCCTGCTCCGCCAGTACCACCACCAGCGGGGCCTGCTGCTGGGGCAGGGGGCGAGAGCGGGGAGAATACGTCCATGGGAGTGGAGGGACCTGAGAGGGGCTGGAGCGGAGTGAGAGGGGAGATGGGCGGTGATGTGGGGTTCTGGGAAGGAAATGGCGCCTGTGATGCCTGCTGCTGCTGCTGCTGCTGCTGCTGCTGCTGGTGCTGCTGCTGCTGCTGTTGCTGGTATAGCTGCTTCTTCTGAGGTTGTGTGCGGTTCCCTGCGAGTGCTGCAGGGATCGGCGCTGCTTCTGCCCCACTTGCCGCAGGAGGCACAGACGAAGGCAAGGCGTGAGGCAGAAGGTCAATCCAGGACAGGCACGCGTCTACCAGCGCCCGTAGATGCGCCTGGGACATGGCTATAACGGGTACAAGCTCCAGCAGCAGAGGCATGAGGCAGGAGAGAACTAGAAGACTCTCCTTCTCCTGCAGCTGTCTCAGCAACCAGTCAACCAGGATGGTTCGGCTCACCAGCCCTTCACACAAATGCCACATTAACAATCGACATATGTACTCCCACCGACCTGTCGCCTCGCACTCCGCGCCCTCCCCCACTCCTTCCCCCGCCCCATCCCCTTCCCCTTCCGCTTCTCCACCCCAGCCCCACACTCCGCCCCATGTGCTGTCCTGGCTCTGGGCATATGCACCAGCAGCACCAGACGCTCCAGCCACCCCAGCAACTCCAGAAACAGCAGCAGCGGCGGCGGCGGCGGCGGCGGCGGCGGCGGCAGCAGCAGTGCCTGCAGCTGTGTTACCGAGAAAAGCACTGCCAGAACCACCTGGCGCTGCATTGGCTGCAGCAGCAGCAGCTGTACCTGTCCCAGAAGCCACCTCCTCTAACACCTGCTTGGCAAACTCTAGCAGATCAGCCGTCCAGTGGTCTGTTCGCTTCACCTGCTGCCTCTCCGCGTTGCTGCTACCCAGGCCGCCACCGCCGCCTAGGCTGCTGCTGCCGCTGCCACCTAAGCCACTGGCGCCACTACCACCACCACCCGGCCCTCCTGCCGGACGAACCTGGTGCAGCCAGAGTTTGAAATTAACAACCCCGAACCGGAGGAGAGTTGGTGGGGTGGGGGGAGGGGGGGAGAGGAGGGGGGGCGGAGAGAGGAAAACAAGGAGAGGAGGGACAGGAGGTTGCAAGAGCATGTTATTGTGCAGGCTCCTACGGCTGAAGCTGACCTTTTTAAGAAAGAAAGGTTGGAAAGGTGTCAAAAGTGTTGAATGATAGATGCGCAAATGAAGACGTATGGGGCTGGCAGGAGTGACGGCAAATAAAGCGACGGTCTCTCACCTGCATCACCAGCGAACAGTGTAACACATGCATGCCCTTAGCAGCAGCAGGTGGCCTTCCCTGCCCACCCCGACCACGGCGTTCAATACACCTTGGCTTAGAAGCGCACTCACAAACTCATAAGATCTCATCTCATCTCGGCTTCATCTCATCTCATCTCATCTCATCTAATCTCATCTCACGCACCTGGTTGAGCAGCACGCAGCGTATGTACCAGGTAGCCCGCGCCATGGGCACCCTCAGCTGCACAAGCTTTTGAGGCGCCTCAAAACGATTTGAGGCGCCTCAGAGATTCACTCACAAACTCATCCCATCTCCTTCCACTGACCTGGTTGAGCAGCACGCAGCGTATGTACCAGGTAGCCCGCGCCATGGGCACCCTCTGCTGCACCAATGCTTCCAGCAGCTGCCTCTTGCGCAGCCCGTGGGGCACTGCGTCTCCAAGCACACGCAGCCGCTTGCGACCAGACAGGTCCTGAGACACGCATGGGAGGGGGGGGGCGGGAAGGAAGGAGGAGTTTTGGGACGCCCCAAAAGTCGTTATTTCAGCAGCCCGTGGGGTATTGCGCCCCCCAACACACGAAGCCGCTTGCAACCAGACAGGTCCTGAGACAGGGGGGAGGGAGGGGGGCGGGAAGGGAGGAGTTTTGAGGACGTCTCAAAAGCTGTTTGAGATTGAATGGGAGGTGTACGTGAGACGACGTGGGAAAGACTAGTACGGCGGAACAGGAGAGAAGGTGAGGGAATGTACAGTTGGGGGGATGGGTGTGGGAGGCGGGGAAGGGGAGGGGAGACGAGACGAGCTAGTACCTCTATCCACTTGCGACGTGCATCTTCTGAGAATGTCTTTTGCTCTGGGAAGGCCCCAGCACGAGTAAGCATGGCTCCTGACAAAGGCATTCCATACACTTGCCCCGTCTGATGTCACATGCACACACCCGACACGCACGGATTGCACGCACGCACACACACACACACGCACCCGACACGCACGCATGCACACACGCACGCACACACACACGCACCCGACACACACGCATGCACACACGCACGCACACACACGCACACACGCACGCACGCACACACGCACGCACGCACAAGCACACGCACGCATGCACACACACGCACGCACACAAACACAAACACACCATGCACACACACACACACACACACACACACACACACACGCACGCACGCACGCACGCACGCATGCACACACACACAAACACACACACAGACAGACAGACGGACACACACACACACACACACACACACACACACACACACGCACGCACGCACAGAAAACCCTCACACACAGGGAGCAAGAGCAACACAAAGACACGAGAGGCACCAGTCAGTCAGAAGAATACACTCGGAAATTCGTGAACGCGCAAGCAGCATCACCAACGTGACTCTCACGCGCAACAGACAGCACGTCAGGTTCAATTCAACCTTACCTTGCGCTTGCGGACCAGAGAGTTGTTAAGTGCTCTAAGGCACTTGTGCATAGCCTGGTTGGAGAGCACATAGGCGCAGTTGCGCCAAGGAGGGGGGAAAGGGGGTTGCAGGGAAGGGTGGTTGTTCAGGAAGATTTACACACGCAAACGACCAACCAAGAGACAAAAAACAATAGTGAGGAAGGGAGTTCTAGGAGGCCTAGGGTAGGAGGCGTAGGGTAGGTGCGAGCGTGCAAGGACAGGGCATCAACTTGCGCGCAATGAGTTCCAAGTCATTCCCGTTCAGGTTGGGGCTAGACCCTGGCGAAACGGCACGGTTCGAGCTGAAAGGAAAGGGCGGTGACGGTGGTGGTGGCGGTGGTGGTGGCGGTGGCGGTGGCGGTGGCGGTGGCGGTGGCGGTGGCGGTGGCGGTGGTGGTGGCGGTGGCGGTGGCGGTGCCTACAGTTCGGAGGTTGGAGACGTTATTGCGCGTCCAGAAGCCACGCGTGGACAGGAGCGAGTACGTGACCTCCGTGCCCTCCTGCACGCACAACAACGCACAGTGGTGGGAGGCAGCATGCAATGCAAGCACAGGAGGATGTGGGTGCACGTGGGTGGACATGGGTGCACGTGGAAGGCAATGTAGAAAGAGAAGCAATCATGCAGCGTGGGGAGTAAGGGTAGAGCAGCGTAAGTCCGTCAAAGCGTGACGTGACCGCGCCGAGCAGCGTGACGACACGACACCTATAAGCCTAAGACCTTCCGGCAAAGCTGGGCATCCAACCGAACACGTGGAACTTTGACGAAAACGGGTTTGGGGAAGCGCGGGTGGCGAGGGGAAGACGGGGAACGAAGAAGGGGGGGAAGGGGCGAGGCGAAGAGGGAAACGAAGGAGCGGGGGAGGGGGAGCGGAACGGGGAGGGCACGAGGGGAAGGGACAGATATGGAGCCAGGGGGGGACAGAAAGGGGAGACTCACGTCGACTCCTGGGACAGTTTCTCTGTAGCCGTGCTGTATGACTCTGGGCGTCATCACCTCCTCCATGTCCCCCTCGTTGGGCGCGTAGAACTCAGGCGGACCCATTCTGCACGCACGCACACACACACATGCAGCAGCAGCAGCAGCAGCAGCAGCAGCAGCAGCAGCAGCAGCAGCAGCAGCAGCAGCAGCAGCAGCAGCAGCAGCAGCAGCAGCAGCAGCAGCAGCAGCAGCAGCAACAGCAGCAGCGGGGGGCGACTCAGGAGGAACCGTGGTCACAGACGCCAGCAAACGGGTCACGGAAACGAGGGTCGAGACTAAGGGTTTCACGAAAAGATGAGTGTGTCCACAGGGTGGGGTGGGGGTTAGATAGATGGGCAGGGGAGGGACGAAGAAGGGAGGTCCTTCGTACCTGTTGCTGAGTGGCTCGTGGTCACAGCGCAATCGATAGGGCACCACCTGGCCTGACCGCCTGGTATCCATGTGCATGGGAAACACGGGCGCAACATCCGCCATGGTCAGTGCAGGAAAGCTCGGTGTAAGAAACGGCTGAGGTTGAGGATGAGGTAAAGAGTGAGGCTGGCTGGCTGACAGAGATCGCGTGTAATAACAGGTAAGTTGTGCTTTGAGATTCAAACGGATGGACATTCGGACAAGTGGCACGGCTGGATCATGGATGGATGACCGAGATCAAAGACAGGGCGATAGAGAGAAAGAGAGAAGTGAAAGCAGAGCGAGAGATTGAGAGTAAGGACGACGCTGAGAATTGCCGGCCTTGCCTTGATCCAAACGCGACGCCTGAGCCGCCACTCCCCGAGTGGTACGTTTCTGCACACGCGAATGGCATAAGAGCAGAGAAAACGGGTTACAAGGGGAATAGTTAGCAATCTGAAAGGTGGCGCTGAGGCGGAATGATGCTCGCGGAAGAAAAGCGCGAGGTCACGAGGGAAACTGGAATCTCCAAGAGATCGAGACTAATGTCGCAACCGTGGTTTCATCCTCTTCGCTCTTTGCTGCGAGCTCCTCCGAACTAACTGCATCGAATTCTAACAAACGAGCAGCTAACAAAATAACACGACACTCTGCTAATCGTGCGCGGAACCGTGCGAACCGTGCATTTGCCACTAATCCTGCTGCCTTTCAATGCTAAGCAAATCAAATAACCATCCAACTACTTACGACGTCTCTTAACGCTATCTGTGGGTCAAAGTTCATCAGCGTACTTGCTCAACTACTTGCTCAAAGCACGCTCGCGAGGGTGATCAAGCAAAATGCTCGCACGCCCTATTACGTACGTCAGAGGCGCATAGAACTAACGGCGCGACGCATGCGCATAACAGGAATGTGGACGTTTCCCTGATGTTGAGCGGGTATTCGCGTAGCGGATTTCCTGCCTCCCGCATCGTGAAACCGACCCTAAAATCGAGAAACATATAATACGCGATTCTAAGCAATTTCTCGCGACAAAAGACTGTCATTAACGACGCGCTATTTCCTAGAATTTACCTTTGATGGATATTTTTTTTTTAACGGGAACAAGGGGCACGTGAAACTGCCGACGCTCACGGGGTGTAAAAACTGCCGCAGATGAACCTAAGGCGACTAGATCCGCGCAGACGTGCAATGGTAGTCTATGCGACGAAGCGGTCGTCAAGCAAGGACTAAAATCGCGAGCTAACCTGGTGCTACTTTGCGTGCACCGTTATTGTGAATAGAGCCCACTGACGCCTTAAGATGAAGAAAATCGGCGCTAGGCCCCACTAAGCCCTACGCTGCATCTAACGAAAGTTCCGCTGACCCTAAAACGAAACCTAATGTTTATGACAACCTTCTAAGCTCTCTCCGCAGAGAGCAGAGCATAGCACGCTTACCCCCTCCATGGGTGCCTGAAGGTGCTGCCGACCCGGATGTTCGTCTACCCCGCTCAAATCCCAAGGCGGGTCGCGTCATGGCTGCTTCGTTTTACTCCCTAAGCTGTCGTTTGCTCGCTAGCCTCCTCCAACTTTAATGCGACCTCCCCAACTCTGCTGCCTCCACCAAAAATCGTCCGATCTCGCAATTGTGACATAAGCGAGACGTTTACGGAACTGAGATTTTCCAGGCCCTAATACCACGCCGACCTTCATTTAGTGACTAGGCTTGGCCTTCGCAAAATTACATAGTCGTCTCGGTCCAAGGCCAGCAGCATTCCTAGTCCAGTCAGATGAATAAGTACCGACGACTTGGGACGGAAACCCTAGGTGAGGAGGGAGGGAGTTTGGCGAGATTCGTCGTAGCGAGTTCGACAGAGACACATCTTGACGCGAACCCCAAACAATTTCGGCCCTCTCAAGGGTGGTCGGGGACACGTGGCAGGCGCGAATGCTCTCTCCTGTTGGTGGCCTTCATCTCCTGGATCTGTTATTCCCAAGTCGACACTCCTGTGGAGCTCTGATTGCATCCTGGCCGTCGGAGTTTTTATCGGACGGAATACCTGACAGGACGGCGCGTCAAGGTTGGATGAAATGCGAAACCCCATCTTGGGGTCACGCGACGAGAGGCAAAGACATCCAGTCAAAGAATTCAAATTCCAGGACCAGCCAAACTTCTAATTCATTCGGTCAGCATGTAGTGACGAAGCTGGTGAACGACACAGCATTCCACCTTGTATCCACCTCTGTTTTCGCGAATCAATACGCTCAAATATTCAAACCAATAACCCGTTATTTGCGGCTTCACTTCCCAGATTACTTTCGCGGATGGTGACTTCTCTGCATGCTTCACAATACCTTGAGAAACATGAAGCTACAGCAGCGTTCATTCATGGTATATTATCAGTGCCAAACGGCACCATGCGTGGGGCCATTAATATGGCGGTGAGAAATAACATAGCTAACAAAACAAACAACACAAACAAACAAGCAGAAACCCCAGGAAAAACAAACAAAATGATAAGGAATACCATTATGGCATCAACAACAATAAAAAGAACAGCAACAGCAACAGCAACAACCAACAACTCAGCAACAGCAGGAATGTTGTCATAGTAGAAGATGTATCAAAGGAAAATCTCCTAGATTCAGTCAGCTATAATAGACATGCATGCGGACAAATATTCAAATAGTACTTAGTGTCAAATTATAATGTTGCTTATGCTGTGTAGGCTATAGTGGGGTAGCCTATATGGGGTACGACCCAATCAGGGTTATACTTGTACTTAGTTTGATGTCAATGCAACCATTCATGTGCATTAGTCTCTGACATGGTCGCTGTAGGAGCCTCTCGTGGTGACCCTCGCACCCCCATCTTTGAGGGGTGTTCCCCCTCCCCCCTTGTGCCCTCTGTCGCCTCTGCTGCTGCGACCGACCTCGTTGGTCTTGAGTCGGTCGGTGCGGCGTCCACCCCCAACGGGAGACGCCGCTCTGGCAAGGGCAAGGGGGGCAGGGGCGCTGGAGGAGCTAGCAGGGGTGGTGGAGGCGGCAGTGGCAGTGGCGGAGGGAGTGGGAGTGGCGATGGGAATGGTGGCGGGGGTGGAGGTGTCGGTGGCGGCAGTGGAGGCGGAGGCGGCGGAGGTGGTAGCGGTGGGAGTGGAGGCGGCGGTGGTGGCGGAGGTGGAGGAGGCGTTGGTGGAGGAGGTGGAGCTGGTCGGGGTGGCGCTACGCAGCGGGGCGGCTCCAGTGGTGGTCAGCGCCAGCAGCAGCAGCACCGTTCTCGGGACATCCCCCCCCCTCAGCAGCTCCGTGAGTGGTACGCTGCACGTCAGCGTGGTGGGGGTACCGGTCCGTGCACCTACGTCCTACGCACCGGCGACCGCGCGGGTGAGCAGTGTGGGGGTGCACACCCCACCCAGCGCTGCTTTGGCCGCCTGAGGGACGCTTGGCGTCGCCAGTTCCCGGAGGCCACTGAGATCCCCCGCTGGGGTGAGCTGTCTAGGGCGGGTGTAGCTATCTTTGATCTTGACTTTGATGCTATTCTTGCTGCCATGTATGCTGTGACTATTAGTGATGAGGGTGACTGTTACCGGTGTTTCCCGCCCGACCCGGGCATTGAGACTGCTGCTCTAGGTACTGGTGAGGCTGCTGCTCTAGGTGCCAGTGCGGCTGCTGCTCTAGGTGCCAGTGCGTCTGCGTCCTCAGGTGCTGGTGAGTCTGCGCTCTATGGTACTGCATCGGCTTCGGCCTCCCTCACCTTCATACTTGACTCAGGGGCTTCTCGCTCCTTCTTTCGAGACCGCACCACACTCACGCCGCTTGGTCGGCCGGTTGCAGTCTCCCTGGCAGACCCCTCTGGGGGTCCTGTCCTTTCTCACTTCTCCACTGTCCTCCCGTATTCGGCGGCCCCCTCTGGCACCTTGTCTGGTCTTTACCTCCCCTCGATCTCTACGAACCTGGTGAGTGGTGCTGACCTACAGGATGCGGGGGTTCACTAGTTTACTCCTACGAGTCAGCGGGTGACCCACTGCTCGGACGCTCGCACAGGTCGGCACCTGGTCACGTTTACGCGCCGGCCGGGGTCAAGCCTGTACACCCTGACCGAGGCGGAGAGTTCTCCTCTGGCCTTCTGCGAGCCTAGTGTCGTGCGCGAGAAATCCGCCAAACCTTTACGCTTTCGGACCCATCACAGCAAAATGGGATTGCTGAGCGCCGCATTGGCATGGTCATGGACGTCACCCGTACGTCCATGATGCATGCGGCTGCTCCCCATTTTCTGTGGCCGTTTGCGGTTCGGTGCGCGGCGCATCAGATCAACCTTCACCCAAGGGTCTCCATGCCGGAGACCTCCCCAGCTTTGCTGTGGACGGGGAAGGTAGGCGATGCGTCTGCGTTCCGTGTCTGGGGATCTCGGACGTTTGTCCGCGACTTGTCTGCGGACAAGCTGTCCCCTCGTGCTGCTCCTTGCGTCTTCCTTGGCTTCCCCCCTGACGCGCCAGGGTGGCAGTTCTACCACCCCACCTCTCGTTGTGTTCTGTCCTCCCAGGACGTCACGTTTGACGAGTCGGTCCTCTACTACTGCCTCTTCACCTACCGCACTCCTTCCCTCCCCCCACCACCGCTCTTCCTTGTGCCAGGTCCCCCCCCGGTAGACCCCCTCCCCCCTCAGGGTCCTGCCCCTTTAGGTGTGTCCCAGGTAGACGCAGTCGAGCGTATTGAGGTTACTGGTGACTCTGGTGCTGCTGCGGGTACTGAGCCTGGGGGTGCTGACTCTGGGGGTGCTGAGCGTGTGGGTGCTACGCCTGGGGGTGCTGGGCCTCCGGGTGGTACTACTGGGGGTGCTGAGCCTGGGGGTGCTGAGACTGGAGGTGCTGAGCCTGGGGGTGCTGAGCCTCGGGGTGCCACGTCTGGAGCTGCTGAGCCTGGGGGTGCGGAGCCGGCGGCCGCTGGGCCTGCTAATGTGGCGTCTGGCGGTGCTGGGCCTGGAGGTCCTCCGAGTGCTTTGTCTCCGCGCTAGCCACTCTCTTCACAGGAGCTGCGCGAGTGGTTTGCCCGGCGCTGGAGGCGTTCTGCAGGAGCTGGAGCTTCTTCCGCTGCTGAGGGTGCTGGTGCCGCCGGTCCCGGAGGTGCTCGTACTGGGAGTGCTAGAGCTGCTGGGCCTGCGGGTATGACTGGAGCTGGAGCTGCAGAGGGTGTTGGCGCTGAGGCTACTACTGTCACTCCTGGCGGCGGTCCTGCTGCGGGTGCTGCTGGTGCTGCTGGAGGTATTGCAGTTGGAGGTGCTGTTGGTGCTGGTGTTGCTGCTGGGGGTGCTGGTGCTGTCCCTGCTGTGTCTCGAGTCGCCGCGCAGCCTCGGCCGTACTTCGTTCCGCTCCTTAAGCAGGTGCTTGGTCTCCTGCCTTCTACTAGTCCTCCTCCTCCCCTAGAGTGTCCACTGCCTGACCCGTCACAGCTACAGTTACTGCCGGCCTCCCCACTGCCTGACCCGTCACAGCTACAGTTACTGCCGGCCTACCCACTGCCTGCTCCGTCTCCCTACACTGGTCCTACTGGAGGTCTTGTTGAGCGTCGTGAGCCTGTGTCTCGCCCTGCGTCGCCTGTCCGTGCTACTCGCACTAGTGGTCACGGTTCTCGTCAGCGTCCTCCTCCTGTCCCTGGCACGCACCGGATGTCTCTGCGTCCGTCCACTGCTCCTCTGCGTGTCCCTTTGCCTTCTCCTCCTGCGTCCTCTCTTCCTGCCCTTGCCGACCCGGAGTCGGACTATCTTCGTGCTGCTAGTCCTACTATCACGTGTCTCCTTGCTACTGTCGTCACTGACCCCTCCTTCGAGTCCACTTCTGCGTCTACTCTAGTTGCTGAGCTCGTCGACTTTGCTGCTCACTGTCGTCTAGACTACGCTGCTAGTCTTGTTGCTGATTCTGTGTATGTCTGTCCTCCGTCCGTCGGGGGTGAGTGTGCTCTTGGCACGAACGTCCTTGAGGACAGGCAGGAGGAGTTCCAGTGTCTGGCTGCTGCTTCACCCCATCTCGTGTCCGTATTGCTTACCCCTGAGGGAGACCCGGATGCACTTGACATCCCGACTCCGCGCTCTTACGCGGAGGTCGTAGAGGGTCCCTACTCCTCTTAGTGGCAGGCAGCTATGGATGCAGAGATGGCTTCCTGGAAGTCCACAGGCACCTACGTTGACGCGGTTCCCCCACCTGGGGCGAACATCGTCAGTGGCATGTGGATCTTCAGGGTGAAGTGGCCGCCAGGTTCTCCACCTGTCTTCAAGGCGCGGTACGTGGCTCGTGGCTTCAGTCAGCGGCAGGGAGTTGACTACTTTCAAACCTTCTCTCCCACCCCGAAGATGACCACTCTTCAGGTGCTGCTGCACATAGCCGCTGAGCGAGACTACGAGCTTCACTCTCTTGACTTCAGCACTTCTTTCTTGCAGGGTAGCCTGCACAAGGAGATCTGGGTGCGCCGCCCACCTGGCTTTACTGGGACTTTTCCTCCTGGCACCCAGTGGAGCCTCCAGCGGCCAGTCTACGGTCTCCGCCAGGCACCGCGTGACTAGCACGACACACTAAGGACTACGCTTGCGACTCTTGGGTTTGCTCCCTCTACTGCCGACCCGTCGTTGTTTCTGCGCACCGACACCTCGTTGCCGCCGTTCTACATCCTTGTGTACGTCGACGACTTGGTCTTTGCCACTGCTGACACTGCTGGACTCGCCCACGTGAAGTCCGAGCTGCAGAAGAGACACACGTGCACAGACCTGGGTGAACTGCGCAGCTACCTTGGCTTGCAGATCATCCGAGACAGAGCATGCCGCACCATTACCCTGACTCAGTCACACATGGTGCAGCAGGTCCTTCAGCGCTTCGGCTTCACGTACTCCTCGCCTCAGGCCACTCCTCTGCCTACTCGCCACTCGCTCTCAGCTCTGCCTTCGGACGAGTCCGTAGAGTCGAGTGGCCCGTACCCAGAGCTTGTTGGCTGCCTCATGTACCTGATGACCTGCACACGACCTGACCTTGCATACCCTCTTAGCATTCTTGCACGCTATGTTGCTCCTGGGAGACACAGACCGGAGCACATGGCTGCAGCGAAGAGGGTGTTGCGCTACTTGTGCAGTACGTTGGGCATGGGGCTAGTGCTTGGAGGCCAGAGTCCAGTGGTCCTCACTGGGCACGGAGACGCTTCTTGGGCTGACGACCTGGCTACACAGCGGTCGTCACAGGGTTACACCTTCAGCCTTGGTTCTGGCTCTGTTTCGTGGCGGGCTACTTGCTCGTCTTCCGTTCTCGGCTCCAGTTGTGAGGCTGAGATCTACGGAGGAGCCATGGCTGCTCAGGAGCTTCGCTGGCTCACCTACCTGCTGACTGACCTTGGAGAGCCGCCTCGTTCTCCTCCAGTCCTGTACGTAGACAACAAGGCCATGCTGGCCTTGTGTCGGGAGCAGCTCTTGGAGCATAGAACGAAGCACATTGCTCTCCGCTACTTTCTTGCTCGTGAGCTGCAGCAGCGTGGTCAGTTGCGACTTGCGTACGTGGCCTCTGAGACCAACACTGCTGATATCTTCACTAAGGCACTTGCGCCTTGTGATCATGAGCGCTTCTCTACTCAGCTTGGTCTTGTGCCTGCCTTGCCTCACTTGCTCACTTCTTGATCTTGCTTGTAATGTCACATATATATATTCCTGCTCTTGCTTGTTTAGCCTTTTATATATGTATGTGCTCCTGCATGTGAACTAGCCTTCTGGCCTTGAACTTGTGCTCGGAATGTGTGGTGACTTTGTGATCCACCCTGAGCTTTGCTTTGTTTTGCTTGACTGGTCTTGTGACCCCTTGTTCTCCCCCACTTTGCCTATGGGGGTGTGTCAAATCATAATGTTCTGTAGGCTTTAGTGGGGTAGCCTATATGGGGTACACATTTCTAGGGTTGCACATTTGTACCACATTCCATTCCTTAGTGCACATTCATTCTCGTTTCAGTTTTCTCACTTTGCGCCCTGCTGCAGCCCGCGCGCCGCGCTTTGCTGCTCGCGTATCGCGCCCTGCTGCCCTGCACAGTGCACGCCCTGCTGCCCGCGCCGCCCAGGCCGAGTCGCGCCGCCCAGCCCGAGATGCCCTGCCCAATCAGATCCACCCTGCTACTCGTGCTACTGCTGCTGCTTGTGGAAGTGGTGCCAGGAGTGCTGGAGGTGCTGCAGCCTAGCCTCACTGAGTTGCTCAGCTCCTCTTACTACTGCTGCTGCTGCTGCTCGTGCTACTGCCTTCCCTCCGTACTGCCCTACTGGTAGCACGCCTCCTTACTTGGCCCGTTGTGACTTCTCTTCGTGGTAGCGGCCGGAGCGGTGACGGCGGTGATGACAGCAGCTGGAGTGGTGGCGGCGGCCGTAGTGGCACTCGCGGTGGAGCTGTTCGGTGCGGAGTTTCTGGCGGTGGCCAGATGCAACTGCTGCGGCGTCCGCGCGAGACCCTTACGCCCTAGCAGCTTCGTGAGTGGTACGCTCAGAGTGGGGGGGCTTGGAATACTGTCTGTTGTCCGTACATCTTTCGCACATGTGATCGGGCTGGTCAGAATTGCGGGACATTTGGTTGTACACAGGCTTGCTGCTTCGCCTATCTGAGCGACGCCTGACGTGCAGTGTTTGGCGACGAGGCTGAGCTCCCCCGCTGGCTATAACACCTTAGGAACAAGGTGGATATCTTTGCTCTAGACTATGACAATATCCTCACTGCCATGTATGCTTTGACTATTAGTACTCAGGGTGAATGTTACATGTGTGTGCCGCCCGACCCTAGTGTAGCGGCTGCTGCTTTAGGTGCTGGTAAGTCTGCTCTGGGTGTTGGTGAGTCTACTCTAGGTGGTGGTGAGTCTGCTCTCTCTTGTACTGCACCTGCTGAGGCCTTGCACACCTTCACGCTTGACTGAGGTGCTTCCCGTTGCTTCTTTCGCGACAGCACCAGAGTCACACCACTCGCAGCACCAGTTGCAGTCTCTCTTGCTGATCCCTCTAGGGGACTGGTTCTTGCACATTCCTCCACTGTTCTCTCGTGTCCAACGATTCTGTCTGGCTCACTGTCAGGTCTTCACCTCCCCTCGTTCTCTACGAACTTTGTAAGCAATGCCGTCCTTCAAGATGAATAGGTTAATACCTTTACTCCTGGGGGACAGCGTGTTGTGATCTGCACGTGTGCACGGACAGGCCGTCACTTGGCCACGTTCATCCGTCGGCCTGGGTCGAGCCTGTACACACTGACTACTGTGCCTCCTCAGGTAGCTGCGTCTGCGTCCGCGTTAGGTCAGCTAGCAGCTTCCTGCTCGTGTCGTGCCCTGTCGCACCAGACTCTCCTTTGGCACCACCGCCTTGGTCACCCCTCCTTGCCACGCCTCCGTGGCATGCACTATCGCCTTCTTGTCTCTGGTCTTCCCAGGTCTCTGCCTCCCCTCCCACCCTCGCCTGCCCCTCCCTGCCTTCCCTGTGTCGAGGGGCGGCAGCGCGCCGCTCCTCACTCCTCCTCGTTTCCCCCGACGACTGCTCCCCTGCAGACTCTTCACTTAGACATGTGGGGCCCAGCCCGCGTCCAGGGACAGGGCCGCAAGTGATACTTTATGCTGGGTGTTGACGACTACTCGTCTTACACCACGGTCTTCCCCTTGTGCAGCAAGGGTGAGGTCCTTGATGTTTTCATCCCTTGGATCCGGGCTGTCCGTCTCCAGCTCCGCGAGCGGTTCGACACGGACCTTCCTCTCCTGCGTCTGCACTCTGACATGGGTGGTGAGTTTTCCTCTGACCTCTTGGGGGACTTTTGTCGTGGGGAGGGTATCACTCAGTCGTTCACGCTTCCGGCCTCTCCGCAGCAGAATGGGGTTGCTGAGCACCGCATTGGCCTAGTCATGGAGGTCGCTCGTACCTCCATGATTTATGTGGCTGCCCCCCATTTTCTGTGGCAGTTTGCAGTCCGGTACGCCGCGCATCAGCTCAACCTCTGGCCCCGTGTCTCCTTGGTGGGGACCTCGCCGACGTTGCGTTGGATGGGAGAGGTTGGCGATGCGTTAGTGTTCCGGGTCCGGGGATGTCGTACCTTTGTTCGCGATACCTCCGCGGACAAGCTCTCCGCCCGCGCCGTTCCCTGTGTCTTCCTTGGTTTTCCCCCTGACGCGCCTAGCTGGCAATTTTACCACCCCACCTCGTGCCGTGTTCTGTCGTCTCAGGACGTCACGTTTGACGAGTCAGTTCTCTTTTTCTGTCTCTTCCCCTACCATACTGCCCCTCCCCTTCCCTCGCCGCTCTTCCTTGCTCCAGGTCCCCCTCCGGTAGACCCCCTCCCCCCTCAGGGTCCTGCTCCTTCAGGTTTGTCTCAGGTAGACCCACTCCCCTTGGTTGAGCCTGTCAAGGTCATTCGTGACTCTGGTGCTGCTGGGGGTGCTGAGCCTTCGGGTGCTGAGCCTGAGTGTGCGGGGCCTCGGGGTGCTGAGCCTGTGCGCAAGGAGCCTGGGGGTGTTGAGCCTACGGTTGCGGAGCCTGAGCGTGAGGAGCCTGGAGGTGCTGAGCCTGCGAGTGCGGAGCCCGGGGGTGCTGCTCTAAGTGTGCGGAGCCTGGGGGTGCTTAGCCTGGGCGTGCGGAGCCTGGGGGTGCTAAGTCTTGGGCTGCTGAGCCTAGGGGTCCTTCGTCTACACTACGGAAGCCTCTCTCACCACAGCAGTTGCGCGAGTGGTAAGCTCGGCGTTGTAGCCTTCAGAGTGGCGCTGCTGGAGCTGGAGGCCCTAGAGCTGCTAGTCCTGGAGGTGATGGAGGTACTGCTGGTAATGGAGGCACTAGAGGTGGTGGAGTTACTAATCCTGGAGGTCCCACTGGTGCCTCGCCCCAGCGGTCTAGCCGGCGGGAGCCTCTCTCACCACAGCAGTTGTGCGAGTGGTATGGTCGGCGGTGTAGCCTTCGGAGTGGCGCTACTGGGGCTCGAGGCCCTGAAGCTGCTAGTGCTGGAGGTGCTTGTGGTGCTGGCACTGCTGGTCCCGGGGGTGCTCGTGCTGGTGGCACAGGAGCTGCCGCAGCTGATGGTGCTGCTAGTGCTGGAGGTGCTGGAGGTAGTTGAGTTTCGGGAGCTCCTGGAGCTGGTGGTGCTACTGTTGCTCAAGGTGCTGGAGCTGCTAGTCTCGGAGGTGCTCGTGCTGAAGGTACTAGAGCTGCTGAAGCTAGTGGTGCTGTTGCTGCTGCTGGAGGTGCTGGAGCTACTGGTCCCGGAGTTGCTAGTCCTGGAGGCACTAGAGCTGCTGGAGCTGGTGGTGCTACTGCTACTGGAGGTACTAGAGGTGCTGGAGCTGCTGGTCCATGAGGTGCTCGTACTGGAGTAACTGGAGCTACTGGAGCTGGTGGTACTGTCGGTATTGGTGGTGCTGGTGGAGCTGTCACTGCTAGTCCTTGAGGTGCTCGTCTTGGAAGTTCTGGAGGTGCTCTCTCGCCGCAGCAGCTACGCGAGTGGTACACTCAGCACTACCGCCTTCGAAGTGGCGCTGCTGGGGCTAGAGGTGCTGCGGCTGGAGGTGCGGGAGCTGGAGGTAATGGACAGGTTGGAGCTGGTGGTGCTACAAACTCTGAAGCTGGAGGCCCTGGAGCTGTAGGCGCTGGAGTTGGTGACCTGGGAGCTGGAGGTGCTGGAGCTGGAGTTTCTGGAGATGCTGGAGACCCTGGAGCTGCTGGTACAAGTACTAGAGGTGCTAGTGCTGGAGGAGCTGGTACTAGTGGTGCTGCACCGCGGCGTCTGTTCTTCGCTCCGTCGTCACCGTCATCTCTGCCGCCGCCTGGCTCGGTGCTTCGCCTGGTTCTTAGTCTCCCATATTCTACTGGTCTCCCGTTACAGCTAGGCTCCCTATTGCCTGCTCCATGTCCTTGCTCTGAGCAGACAGGAGGTCTTACTGAGCGTCGTGAGCCTGCGTCTCGTCCTGCCTCGCCTGTTCGCGCTGGTTGCACTAGTCGCCATGTTCCTCGTGAGCGTCCTCCTCCTGTCCCCGGCACGCATACTATGACACTTCGTCCTTCCTCTGTTCCACAGCGTGTTCCTCTGCCATCTCCTCATGCGTCCTCTCTTCCGCACGTTCAGGACCTTGAGTCTGACCGGGTTCGTGCTGCGAGTCCTACTATTACGCGTCTTTTGGCCACTGTTGTCACTTACCCTTCGTTTGAATTTGCTGTTGCGTCTGCCTTAGTCGCTGAGCTTGTTGACTTTGCTGCTGCTTGTCGTCTCGACTACGCCGCTAGGGTTTAGGGTTTAGGGTTTTGGGTTTTAGGGTTTAGGGTTTAGGCAGGAGGACCTTGAGTGCCTTGCAGCCGCTGCACCTCATCTCTTGGCCATGCTACTTGCCCCTCAGGGAGACCCGGATGCACCAGACATTCTGACTCTGCGCTCTTACGCTGAGGCGATCGCGGGTGAGTACTCCTCTCAGTGGCAGACAGCCATGGACGGAGAAATGGAATCTTGGAAGTCCACAGGCACCTACGTCGACGCAGTTCCCCCTCCTCGGGCAAACGTAGTCGATGGCATGTGGATTTTCAGGGTGAAGCGGCCGTCAGGTTCTCCGCCTATCTTCGAGGCTCGTTACGTTGCACGAGGCTTCAGTTAGCGAGAGGGAGCTTACTTCTTCCAAAACTTCTCCCCTACCCCTAAGATGACCACTCTTCGGGTGCTGCTACACGTTGCCGCTCAGCGTGACTACGAGCTTCACTCAGCACTGCTTTCCTACAGGGCACCCTGTACGAGGAGATCTGGCTGCGCCGTCCACCTAGCTTCACTGTGTCGTTTCCTACAGTCTACGGTCTCTGCCAGGCACCTCGTGAGTGGCACGACACACTGAGGACGACACTTGCGGCACTTGGGTTTGCTCCTTCGACTGCAGACCTGTCGCTGTTTCCCCGCACCAACACTTCGCTGCCGCCGTTCTACATCCTCGTATGCGTCGACGACTTGGTCTTTGCCACTTCTGATACTAAGGCACTCGCCCTTGTGAAGTTGGAGCTGCAGAAGAGACACACGTGCACAGACCTAAGTGCGCTGCGCAGCTATCTTGGCTTGCAGATCACCCTGGATAGAGCACGACGCACCATCGCCCTGACTCAGTCACACATGGTGCAGTAGGTCCTTCAGCGCTTCGGCTTCACTTGGTCCTTGCCACAGTCCACTCCTCTGGCTATAGGTTACTCGCTCTCAGCTCCACCTTTGGACGAGTCCGTAGAGCCGAGTGGCCCATACCCAG
This sequence comes from Closterium sp. NIES-65, assembly GCA_948144175.1. Taxonomy (NCBI): domain Eukaryota; kingdom Viridiplantae; phylum Streptophyta; class Zygnematophyceae; order Desmidiales; family Closteriaceae; genus Closterium; species Closterium sp. NIES-65. Next base: position 3,703,196 of record CANXME010001052.1, on the reverse strand, counting down.
ATCTAGTGGGCTGCCTCATGTACCTCATGACCTGCACTCGTCCTGACCTTGCATGCCCTCTTGGTCTTGTGGCATGCTACGTGGCTCCTGGTAGGTACCGAAAGGTGCACTGGGATGTTGTTAAGAGGGTACTGCATTACTTGTGGAGTACATCGGGCACGGGGCTCGTGCTTGGAGGGCGAGGTCCAGTTGTCCTCACCGTACACTCAGACGCTTCGTGGGTTGACGACCTGACTACTCAGCGATCGTCTCAGAGATACTCGTTCAGCCTTGGCTCCGGCTCTGTTTCTTGGCGGTCTACCCGCTCGTCTTCCGTTCTCAGCTCCAGTTGTGAGGTTGAGATATACGCGACAGCGATGGCTGCACAGGAGTTACGCTGGCTCACCTATTTGCTGACCGACTTGGGACAGCGGCCTTGTTTGCCTCCAGTTTTGTACGTAGACAACAAGGCTGCAATTGCTTTATGTCAGGAGCACAGACAGGAGCACAGAACGAAGCACATCGTTCTGCGTTACTTCCTTGCTCGAGAGTTGCAACAGCGTGGTCATCTTCGTGTTGCTTGCGCGACCACTCTAACCAACACTGCTTATATATTCACCAAGGCACTTCAGCCTTGTGATCATCAGCGCTTCTGTACTGTGTTGGGCCTTGTGCGTATTTTGCCTCACTTACTCTTACTAGGTTGTGACCACTGTACTGTTTAATGTCCTTTATATAACTCTGCATGTGGACCAGTCTTGTAGCCATTTGCTTGTGCTCAGAGTGTGTGGTGACTTCATGATCCATCGTGAACTTGCTTTGCCTTTCTTGAGTGGTCTTTTGACCTCTTGTTCTCCCCCACTTTCTTATGGGGGTGTGTCAAACTATAATGCTACTTATGTTGTGTAAGCTGTAGTGCGGTAGCCTATATGGGATACATCCCAATTAGGGTTGATGTCAATGCAACCATTCCTGCTCATTAGTTTCTGACATAGTGAAGGCAGACCCAACTTGAAATCGCTGCGAATAGTTCGGGTGATACAACACTGTTCCAAACAAACCGTGTTGGGAGGTTGAACTCATCTGATTGGCTCAAGCCAATCTAAAAATTTCCCCTCCCGCTAAAACAATTTTCGAGGTCCAAGTTAGCCGTCGCATTTTTACACGCAGCTCCCCGCACGACCGTTGCCATGCGATCGTTTCCATCGCCAGGCCCAACTTCCACTTCAAGTTGGAACTGGGTGAATGACTAGCCCTCTACCAGACCCGAAGACACTAGTGTTTTGCGTAGCATATGGTAGGAGTAAAATTGATAGAGCCTAGATGTTTCTGGCCCAGGCACGAAGTATTGACTTAGCTCGCGTGCGTAATGTAGTAACGACGATTTTTTAAGTATACATTTTTCCAGCCTTTTGTTCTCGGTATATCGCCCTCCAGTCGCTCTACATTTTTCCCGGTCGCCTTCCTCTCTCGCGCTTCGCCTATCCTTCTCCTGCCGCCTTCCTTTCTCCCGTCGCCCTCCTCTCTCCCGTCGCCCTCCTCTCTCCCGTCGCTTATCCTCTCTCCCGTCGCCTTCGCTCTCCCGTCGCCTTCGCGCTCATTCTCCTGTCGCCTTCGCGCTCTCTTACCCGTCTCCTCCGTGCTCTCTTTCTCGACGCCTCCGCGCTCTCCCTCCCGTCGCCTTTGCGCTCTCTCTCCCGTCGCCTTCGCGCTCTCACTCCCGTCGCCTTCGCGCTCTCTCTCCTATCGCCTTCGCGCTCTCTTACCCGTCTACTCCGCGCTCTCTTTCTCGTCGCCTCCACGCTCTCCCTCCCGTCGCCTTCGCGCTCTCTCTCCCGCCGCCTTCGCGCTCTCACTCCCGTCACCTTCGCGCTCTCACTCCTGTCGCCTCCGCGCTCTCTTTCCCGTCGCCTCCGCGCTCTCTCCCTTCCCCGCTTGTCGTTCTTCCTCTGTTTGCTCCCCTCTTGTCGTTTTCCCTCTCACTCCTCCCCTCCCGACGTTTTTCCTCTCTCCCCTAAAAGTCCCATCTCGTTGCTAACATCGCTTTCAAAGCCTATTATCTTGCCTTCGCCCTCTCTCTCTACCCTTCCCCCCCCGTCTCCCTTGCTCTCTCCCCTCCCTCTCGTCGCCTTCGCAGTCTCCACTTCCCTTCCCTCTTGTCACCCTCTCTCTAAACCCTCCCTTCCTATCGACCTCCTTTTCTCCCCTCCCCTCCCGTCACCCTCGATGCAGTCGTCGCCTTTGCGCTCTCCCTATTGTCGCATGTCTCCTCTCCCTCCCGTCGCATGCGCGCTCTCCCTCTTGTCCCCTTCGTCCTCTCTCTCCCGTCGCCTACGCGCTCTCCCTGTTATAGCCTTCGGCTTCTCCCACCCGTCGCCTTCGCGCTCTCACGTCCCGTCGCCTGCGCACTCTCTCTCCCGTTGGCATCGCGCTCACGTTCCTCCTCTCCCCTCCCATCTCGTCGTTCGCATCCCCCCCCCCCAACCCGTTGTTCTTCTCTCTCTCCCCATCTCAATCGTACTATCCTTTCGTGATACCTTGTCCAACTTTTTTTTTCCCCTCGTTCTTCGACTCACTATTTAATAACCTCTTTCAGCCTCTCAAATACAGGGAAACGCCTTTTCTCGCAGATCTGCTAGGTCATCGGCCCACCTTATGACAAGAGTAAACACAATGAGGAGCCATAGCTAGGGTTTAGCTAGCTAGGCAAAAGAGAAATGAACAAAGGAGGGTTTCACTAGCAGCAGTTGGGATACATATAGCAAACCCTAACAGGGTTGTACTCGCTATAGAGCACTCCACTACATGCTAGATAATAACATTCTGACACACCTACACTCTCATCTCCTACATGTGTGTGTGCGCTGATTTTTGCCTGGTGGTTGATTGATGTGATGTTTTGGTGAAGTTACGATCACTGCTCAAGGTGCATACAGGCATTGTAGTAGCCTTGCACCAAAATCGCAAGTATGTGTGAGTTGTGTGTGAGTTTCGCTTCCAATCAGAATTGTACTCATGTTCCAAATGTTCTTGTTCACACCGAGAATCAACTCTAGTGAAAAAAGATAAAAGCACAGCACTTCCAACTTAAAGCTGTGGCCTACATACTCCGAGCGGGAGGGCTGAGATTATCACTTGAAAACAGGGTGACCAGTTTTTGGACTCGGCCCCCTTTCCTGCAAAGTTAACGGTTGAGAGAGGTGGAGAGAGGGGGCTCGAGTTCTTTCCGCACGAAACCGAACTCCCCAGGTTGTTTCCCGCCCTTCCGCTGACCCTCCTCCAAACCACCCGTCAGCACGAAATTGGGCTGGATTCGCGTTACCTCTCTGAGTTCGTCTGCTGCGGTGTTTACGAAACATTCTGACTTCGTTCTCCAATCAGGCCGCACGAAAGGGTTGGCATAAAAAATACACCCAAAAATACCACTTAGTATGTAGACCGCAGCTTTAACGAAGCATTCCAAAAAAACTATTGAGAAAGCTTGCTTTCTTTCTTATCAATTGGCATCGTTCTCATTACAAATGGCATTGGCATCGTTCTCATTACAAATGGCGTATTACAACATTTGCATCATCGTTCGACATAAGCTAGTGCGGACTAATAACACTAGCTATTATGTACCCTATCCAAGTGGCATTAGCAAGGCGGTTTACACTGGGGTGGGTGGTGAGAATGTTGAGTGAGCCGTTTGAAAATTGAGAAACGTGGGTGGAGGGAAATGAGCTCCAACCCACGGTTTTTGTAGTTGGAGAAGGGCGTTTAGCGCGCTTCGACGATGCCAATTGTGCAGTACAAGCAGCTTCGCTTTCACAATACACAATTTTAAAAAACACTACATGTGTGTTTAAAAATTATAATTTTACGGTATTTCCAAGTGGACCCAACTAGAAGGGGGGGTCACTATTTTAGCTGCTGGCTTTAAGGATCATTCAAACATGTTGGCCTGAGAAAAAGCCCCTAGGATCTTTGCAGGGCTGAACTCTGGGTAGGACTTGTTGTAATAGCGGAAGCGTTTTAATGAAGAGTTATGAATCACCTTGCGCTGGTATGTGAGGGCAAAGTGAATTGATTCAAGCAAAGCGATACAAGATTATATAAGAGTACAAGGAATACGAAAAGATACGGTTGCAACTATTTTACTGTTGCTGTTGCGGTTCGATACAGTGACAAAGGCAACTGCTCTGTAACGAGTCAATTGTGTGTCCTCACTTTCGCGTAACTTCTAGCAACCGCTCAACCTCCGGGGGTTGATTCGTCGGGTGCTCCGATATACTTCGCTTCGCTTCTGAATTGGTGTTTCGATACGACAGAGGCGCTTGGAGTTAATTGTTTCCAACAAAACATATCAACAGATACCCTTAATCAGGTTCATCTCTAATCAATGTTTGTATGGTTCAATGCGATTTGACGCAATTGAATGTGACAAAGTATGTTACAGGGCGGTGCAACAGGAATGTGACAAAAGCCCTCTTTTTGAGCTTGGTAAATTGAACTGCTGTAGTAATTGTGCTCCCAATATTCAAACAACCTGTCTCAATTGCTACACTAGCAGGAAAAATACATCTAGTAATTCTGATCACATAACATTTTCACAATCTTTAGCTGAACCAGAAACAAAGGTTTGATCGACTCATAATCACTTGATTTATTCAGAGCGTGCAGCGTATCTCTCCTTGATGTCGAAGGAGCAGTTGATCCCAACCATCGCCTCTCCCAGCCCGCAGCTCACCTCCGCCACCACCTTCGGATCTGTGAAGGGCAGAACCACCATATTAGGAAGGGGATGGGAAGGAAAGCGTGAGAAGGGAGTGAGCGGGAGGAGGGGAGTGGAGCTTGGGAACTAAACAGAACAACAGAACAGAGAAAGAGTAGGACTGACAGATGGGCCACAGAATTTTGCTGATCGGTTATTTTCTCTGTTATGTCACCGTTAAGACCACAGGAAATCTTAGTCTAATTTGGTACACCGAAAAGCCCATTTATACTGAAAAACGACACTACACCACTACACCAGGAAATCTTAGTCTAATTTGGTACACCGAAAAGCCCATTTATACTTTAACTTACCACTACACCAGAGACCCGAACCCCATATGACCTCTCAAACAAAACCGGTTGCACGTTAATCAGCTGACAAGACCTTGGGGATGAGATCCGAATTATCTCACCTGTGTAATGCGTGACAGCTTGCACAATGGCACGAGCGCGCTTTGCTGGGTCTCCACTCTTGAAGATGCCCTGGCATATATCAAGAGATGGAAGGTGAGGTGGCAGGCGAAGCCATGGGGGGGTCGAGGAATGAGGGGGACCGGGTTGGAGAGGTCAAAGATGCGAGAGAGATTGAGGGAGGGAGGGGGGGCGCCAGGGGGGAGCGAAAGGTGTGGAGAACGGGGGTGGGTGGGAGCGCGAGGAATGAAAAAGAGGCGCGATTCATGGATGGACAGAGACAAGGACAACAACAGCAGCAAGGGTAGGGTTGCAGCTGTGGTAACAGGTACAAGCGAATCGCTACAAGACTAATGGCGCATGTCCCACTCGCTCCACACCACGCGTCCCACTGCGTGACAACGGTCAAGGCCTATGCATGCGGCAGAAATATAGTGCGTGCTCTGTAAATGTGCGTGCTCAACCTTTAGAAGCGCGCGAACGCACCCCACATGCAGGTTGCATAGGTGGCACAGGTTGCATTCGTGGCATTCGTGGCACGGGCGACATGTGGAACGACTAGAGGTAAGACGTGACTCACGGAGCCCACGAACACGCCGTCGCACCCCAGCTGCATCATCATGGCGGCATCCGCGGGCGTCGCAACGCCGCCCGCCGCAAAGTTGACCACTGGCAGCCTGCCCAGCTCCCGCGTCTGCTTCACCAGATCCAGCGGCGCGCGCAGCTGCGCTCAACAGCGGCGCGGGAGGCGCAAAGCGGATGGGGGGAAAACGGGGGAGGCGGGGAGCGGGGAGGGGGGGGGAGTGAGGAGCGCAGGAGAAACGGGAGAGGCACAGAACGAGGAAGAGACCCAGAGAGACGATACGAAGAGTGCTGAGGCGCTAGCAGATGCGCGCCACAGCACGTACGAAAAATTATCAACGCGATGAAGGCGTGCAACTACGACTGTGACGGAACCAATGAGCCGTTGAGAAGGTTGCCAGGTGAAGGTGGCGATAGTTGGTCTGGCAGTAACCTAGACGTTTAAATGACACAGTGTTGTATGTGATAACATGAATGTGACTTCCGAGCATTCATACACTCCCAGAACGCACATTCACCTTAACGTACCTCCATTCGAACCAGATTCGTGCTTCATTCGTAAATCCTTGCAACAAAAAACCCCGTGCTGAAGGGTTTAGGGAACATAAAGCCTACGCGCCCACACAGGCGAGCACCATTCAAAAACCTTACCTAAAATTTCATTTCCAAGAGACACCTCGGAAGCCACCAACATACCTCCTTCGCGAAGACGTAAAGCTCATCTTCGTCGAGAGCCTTGAGCCGTCGGATCTCCCCTTGAACGGATCGGACGTGCCTGACGGCCTCGATAACATCCCCGGTACCCGCCTCGCCCTTGGTGCGGATCATCGCCGCGCCTTCCGCCACGCGCCGGAGCGCCTCCCCCAGATTGCGGCATCCGCAGACGAACGGCACGGCGAAGCGGTGCTTGTTGATGTGGTTCACGTCGTCGGCGGGCGTGAGCACCTCCGATTCGTCGATGTAATCAATGCCGATCGCCTCGAGAATCTGCGCCTCGACGAAGTGTCCGATGCGCGCCTGGTGAGGGGCGGGTGTAACGGAATCGAGGAAACTGTTCAGAGCAGATCGAATGTGCAGAAAAAGGCAAGGGGAACGGCAACGAAAGGGGAAAGGGAAGGGCAAGGGCAAGGGCAAGGAACAAGAGCAGCGAATCTGGCATCGGCGGAGGGGGAGGGCGGGAAGGGGGGGAACCGGCTGGCAGAGAGGGGAGAGGAGAGGAGAAGGGGGGGGGGAGATAAAAGGTCAACCGCCAACGTCGTCCGCGTGGTCCGCGAGAGAGAGAGCGCAAGCAGGTTGGGGACGCCCGTCGTGGAGGTCCATGCCAATCGTTCGATAATTCGGGCCTAATCGGTCTGAGGGCATTTGAAAGAGAGCGCCGAATAGAAGCATTCGCGGAGAGCGCGTCACGCGCGCAGCGCACCTTAGCCATGACGGGGATGGTGACGGCCTTCTTGATCTCCTTGATCATCTGCGGATCGCTCATGCGCGCCACGCCGCCTTGCGCGCGAATATCCGCCGGCACCCGCTCCAGCGCCATAACTGCGCAGGCGCACAGCAGACACATCAGACACGGCAAGAACAGCAGATTTGGAAGAAAGATTCGTAAGAGCGCAGACGGCGGGGAACGGGCCGCAACAATCAACGGCGCCGGGACTCAGAAGATCCTGGATCCTACTAGCTGGCCTAGTGAGCCAGGTTAATTCGAAGTTAAACGTGCCAGCGGCGCGGCATGACCGAGGCGTGCTGTGGTCGTCGCGGAATAGGAGCAGCCGGATGCGGCGAATGTCGTAAAACTGCAGTCTTCTTCACCGCGTGAGATCCGCGCGGCACGAATCCATGAGATCCGCGCGAGACGGAAATCCACATGCAACGCGTGCGGATCAAGCAGCGTATAGATCTCTACGGGTCAATCCCGTGTCAGCTCAAGCAGCGCACCTGCGACGGCGCCAGCCTCCTCCGCGATGCGCGCTTGCTCCACATTGACCACGTCCATGATCACGCCGCCTTTGAGCATCTGAGCCAGGCCAGCCTTCACCGAAAACGTCCCCGCGCCGCCCGCCTCGGCCGCTCCATTGTAAGTCGCGACGACCCCGTTTCCGCTTCCGCTCATGATGGCTGGATTTGCGTGCTTGCGGGGATCTGTGGTGTTTGAAGCGGAAATGGGTCTGTCGAAGAAACGGACTTGGATCGGGCGAGGAGGAACGGTTTGGAGCTAAGGTCGAGGACGGAGAGGATATTGATAGCAACGTGACGCCCTGCTGTTGGGAACGTTGCTGGACAGAACTGGAAAGAAACGTTGCTACGAATGAGATTTGAAAGATTTGAGGAAGGGAATTTCAAGAGGTTTTACGGCGACAAGCCAAAGCAGCACAGGCGCGCGGAGGAATTTGGGATCTGAGCAAGAGAAAGGGGGGGACCTAGAGATAATGCGGGGAAAGGGCTGGGGAAACACGCAGGCGCGCGGAGAATAGGCGGAGATGAGATGAGCACAGTGATTAGGGGGAACGTGCGGAGGGCCTTGTGTTGATCGGAAGCAAGGAAGTGTATAGCACAGTTATCTGTCCCTCTCTACAAACGGACTCTTGGGAGTGTCGGGATGGTAGGGGATGAAGTGAGGTGGGGTGGGGTGAAGTGCGGAGGGATGAGCTATACAGCAAATGCATGTTGCTTGCACGCAATCAAGGGAACGGGGGGAGTGTGACAATGCGGTGTGTGTGTGTGGATGCACTGCCCGTTTGTGACTACGTCGAGGCCCGCCAGGCAGCCACGATTGGTCGAGTGACTCTAAACCTCGGTTTTGGGGTAGCAGGACGAGATGTTGACGTGGCAGCAGCGGAATGGTGCCAGGAGAAGGCTGACGCAGCCCCAAAAAAGTTCTCCCGGCGCGGCAGAACAAGCCAGACGCTGCATGAGGGGGAGGGCCTCCACGTTGCGACGGGAACTATCTGTGCCGCTGGCGCGGCTTTGAAAAGGCGACAGATCGACGTGGCCTGCGCGAGTAGTGGCGCGTCTGCGGTTCATGAATGGTGCCACGCGATCCATACGTTTGTCCCCTATACCTCCCTAATTCTCGCTAGTATCATAATCGGTACAATTTTGATTGAAATAGAGACGAAAGCCTCACGAAAAATGGGAGACTAAATAAGCGAAGGAGAACAAATTGCAATTTCCATGAAGAAAACACTAGCACTTGCATTCATGAAACATCCTCCTCATCATCGTCCTCCAAATCAATCTCATTTGGATCAAGGGCTTTATACGCACTTGCATCATTATCTCTATTTTCTTGCTCCCCCTGCTCGCCACCAGGCTTCCCACCATGCCCATTTTGCCAACCGCTTCGTCTCAGTTCCGTTTCCAGTGCACCATCATCTGCATCTCCATCTCCATCGGCAGGTATGCTGTCAGGGTCCTCGAATGTGTCTGGAGGGCACGAGTCACTGTTCCATAAAGCTATACGGTATTGCCCATGCAAAACAAGGTAAAACAAAGGGAGGAAGAGACAAAAGATTCGGTCGGAACCAAAAACAAAGAGGGTTTACAGTTTAAAACAGGTTGATGAAACGGATTGAGGGAAAAGTTGCAAGCGGCACGAAAAGAAGGCATAGCGACGGCACGTAAAGGCTTGACCGGAAAAGGACACATCAATCAGTTCGGACCAGTATTTTTCCAACATACTGGGGCTGGCAGCAGCGGCTGGCGGAGGTGCTGGGGAGGGTGAGGGTGCTCCCCCCCGGAGAAAGGTGGAGTGAGGGAGCTCCAAGAGGTCGAGAAACGATGCCGTTTGTGGGTTGAGGGCCGTGGCTGGTATACAGTGGCCAGGGAAGGGGTTTAAAAAGGGGAGCGGGAAGGGAGGGGGGAGAAAAGGGAGGGGGGGTTGGGGAGGGGGGCGTTGGGGGGAGAAGGTTAAACGGGAAGCTTGGAGTAGTCAATCAGTATTTGAAGTTTGAAGTTGAATGCAGTAGTCAAGAGAACTCGTGACGCTTACAGAAAGAGGGAAAGATGGAAGATGTAGCACCAACAGGCACACAAATCAACCCCCCGCCCTCCCCTACCAGCAACGATACCATCAAGGTGAGAAGAAGCATCCAGAAAGTGTTGAGGACGAGGTACGGGGGGTGACAAGGTGGAGTGGTGGCATATCAAGAAACACCACTGCCTTTTCCTTGCGCACACCCATACGCACAGATGCCCTAGCACACACAGCCATCCACACATTCACACAACACACACACACACACACACACACACACACACACACATACACACACACACACACATACATAAACACACACACAAACACACACACACACACACACACGTGCTCCCACACCCACACCCACACCCACCCGCACACGCACCGACCCCCACACACACAACCCCACAGCAAGAAGCAAGGAGCGTACAGGAGAAGGTGGGCATGCGCGCATGCGGCCGATCAGGGTCATGCGGCGGAGCAGTGGGCGTGAAGTTAGCGGGGATGGCCGCACCACCAGGCTGCTGGGCAAGACGCTGCGCCACCCACTCCAGATGCGGTTGCACTGAGACGCCCCCTGGACTGTTGCAGGCCGTGGAGGGGGGTGGTGAGATGGGTGGGGGTTCGAGAGGGAAAAGTTGTGAGAAGGAGAAGTGGGCTGCTGGGCGAGGCGCTGTGCCACCCAGTCCAGATGCGGTTGCACTGAGACACCCCCTGGACTGATGTGGTGGTGGTGGGATGGGTGGGGGGTGCGGAGGGGAGGGGAGGGATGAGAGAAGGAGAAGTGGGCTGCTGGGGGAGGCGCTGTGCCACCCAGTCTAGATGCGGTTGCACTGACACCCCCCCTGGACTGATGCGGACCGTGGTGGGGGGTGGTGGTATGGGTGGGGGTTGCGGAGGGGAGGGATGTGAGAAGGAGAAACGGGTTGCTTAGAGAGACCCAATCCAGGTGCGGGTGCACTGCCATTCCCCCTGGACTGATGCGGGTGGTGAGAATGTGGTTATGGGTAAGTGTGGAGAGAGGAGGGGAGCGAGGATGGGACAAAAAGAAGGTGGGATGGTGGAAAGGGAAAGAACGTGGGAGGGGCAAGAAGGTGGAAAGGTTGGGTATGGGAGGGGTATGAGAGGTAAAAAGTGGGCTTGTGGGAGAGAGGGTGGATGGACCACCCCTGGTGCAGTGACCGGAATCAATGGGTGCAGCAAAATCGGTTCAGACGTGGAATGGGGGAGAGACGAGAGGGAGGGATGAGATGGCGAGGAGAAAGGGGAGTCTACAACAAAACACACACGTTGCATGCAAGTGGCTTTCCCGGGTCGAATGGTATCAACGATTTCTAAAAAAAGCCAGCCTTGTGCAGTGCCTGCCTGCCTTACGGGTAGACGGCTCCTGCATGGGAGAGCGGCAGATAGGGCGCATAGGCACGCGTGACAGCGAGCCATTGTGGGTCATACTCCAACACCGGCGCTGCTGCTGCTGCAGAGCCGTGTTGAGCAGCAGCTTGCGAGGAGGGAACGTCCGGGAAATCAATCACCTGGGTGCGAGTGTGGAAAGAGGGGGTTGGAGAGGGTTGAGGGTTGCTGTGTAATGGACTTGACTTTTTCATTACCCACGAGTGAAAGCTGCAAGTGAGATAGGAGCGAGTGGGGAGGGCGACAAACAGAGCAGATAGAGGCCAGGCAGAGGGTGGTAAAAACAATTGGGTGAATAGAGAAAGACGGCAGTGGTGATATGGTAGTGAGTGGTAAATAGAGGCAAGGCAGTGCAGGGCTTGCCAATGTTAGATATAAAGACCCATGTAGACCTGTAAGAACTGCCTGCCAGGACTTTTGAGAGATCTCAGAAGCCGTCTACTTTTGAGACGTCTCATCAGTGGCGGGCTTCCCAATGCCCCAATCGCACCTGTAGGAACTGCCTGCCAGGCAGACACTTGTCTAGGGCCAAGAACCGAGTCACGCCCGAGGAGGAGGAGGGGGAGGAGGATAAGGATACACCGACAGCTGCAGGAGAATCAGCGGCAGCAGAATGTTTAACGAACGCGGAGAACTTCACGTGCAGGTGAGCAGAGAACCAGTAGGACGGGCGCAGCGTGTGCAGCAGCGTCTCGCCTGCAGGGCTGCCTAGAGCGTTTCGCTCCACCTCCCCGCGGAAGAATGGCTTGGTGCGCAGCAGAGACGCCGTGTCCCCGTGCTGCTCCACCCCCCGCGGCCAGTCGTGCGAGAGAAACACGTCCATTTGCGCGGATGGGAGAGAGCCGTTGGTGGTGGAGGGGAGGGAGGAGGGGAGGGATGCGAGGGCGGCGAGACGGGTGACGTCGTATTCGCGCACGTGGTAGATGGAGCGCAGCTGCGAGTTGTCGTAGGGGGCGCGCTCGTAGTGGCCTGCATTGGTGGTGGAGGGGACACGGAAGAGGAGCAGCAAGTAAGGGGGGGGGAATTTGGAGTCGACGCAAAGCAGGTATTCGCGCACGTGGTAGATGGAGCGCAGCTGCGAGTTGTCATAGGGGGCGCGCTCGTAGTGGCCTGCATTGGTGGGGAGGGAAAGGGGAAGGGGGATGAGCAAGTAACAGTGGCAAGTTTGAGTTGACTCAAAGCAGGTATTCAATTCAAAACTTGTATTCGCGCGTGTGGTAGATGGAGCGCATTTGCGATTCGCTGTACGGGGCGCGCTCGTAGCACATGCACATCGCCTCTGTGCCTCCCTCCCTGCCACCCCTCCCATTTACCAAGACGGTAGTCATGGCTCTAGTAGATTCCCAACAGTCCACCTATGCGAGTTTCGACAAGTCTCAAAACTCGGATTTAGAGACGTCTCGAAGCCGCCCGCCCTGCCACCCCTCCCCTCCCATTTACCGACCAAGGCGATAGTCGTGGCTCTTGTAGATCCCCGACAGTCCTCCGATGCGCAACCCCCCAAATCGCACCACGCCTGCAAAGCCCAGGAAGTATATGCTAGGAGCCGCCCACCCACCGAAGTAGCTGGTGTAGGGCGGGGGATGGGGTGGTTTGAGGGACGATGGGGGAGACTTGAAGAGGGTGGGTGGGAGAGAGCAAGCGCAGGTGGGTTGGAATGAGGGGAAAGGGAACAAGCGAGAGGGAGGGGAAGTACGGAGGAATGGGGTGGGGAAGGGGAGGGAGCAAGGTGCGTAGATATCGGCAAACAGATAGGATAATGAGCTTCGTGAGAAAAATGGAGATGCAAAAGCTTCCTTTCCCATCTTTCACACCTTTATCCCTTCCCCAGTTCCCCCGTTTTTCTTTTACCCCCTTCCACCCTTCCCCCACTCCCCCTCCCCTCCTCCCCACCTCCCCCCTCCCCCACCCCTTTCCCCCCGCCTCTCCATCACGCACAGATCCCAGAGGTAATTCGATGCCTCATGGTTGCCGCCCACAAAAACGGTCGGCACGGGCGGCGTCTCTCGTCCGGCATAGTACTTCCAGAAGCTGTTCATGCTGCGGTACTTGGGTGGGCATGCCAGCGACTCCAGGTCGCCTGTGTTACGAATAGCCTGGCAGGCAGAGGCAGGAGGATGGGAGGATATCTAGGTGCGTCAGTCAGTCAGAAGCTGTTCATGCTGCGGTATTTGGAAAAGGATGCTTGGGCGGGCATGTAAGCGACTCCAAGTCCCCTGTGTTGAGAAGTAGGGGCACGGATTAGCCAGGTGGGTGGTGGATGAAAGGGAAATTGGAGGAGAGGGGAGGACGTGACAATGGGAAGCGGGGAGGGGGGGAGGGGGGGGGCGGGGGGGTGGTTGGAGGAAACCGGGGGAGGGAGTGGGGGAAATGGGGGGAAATGGGGGGAAATGGGGGATAGGAGGAGAAAAGCTTGACGTGAGCTGTTCTGATTGTGGCGCCGCCTCACCTGCAACTCACCTCACCTGGAGGTCACCTCCCCTGGAAGTCACCTCCCCTGGAAGTCACCTCCCCTGGAAGTCACCTCCCCTGGAAGTCACCTCACCTGCAAGCCACCTCACCTGGAAGTCACCTTACTGGAAGCCACCTCACCTGGAAGTCACCACAGCAGAGCAGCAGGTCAATGGGGATCCCTCGCTGCCGTCGCATGGATGTCGTCCAGCTCGCCATGCTCCAGGGGCAATCCACGATGCATGGTGCACGTCTTGCATCCAAAGCACCCCCTCCACCTCACCTGGAAGTCACCGCAGCAGAGCAGCAGGTCAATGGGGATCCCTCGCTGCCGTCGCATGTGGTCGATCGTTGCATAGATGTCGTCCAGCTCGCCATGCGCACAGCCCTGCACCGCCACCTGGAGGCGCGGATAGCGGTGGAGAGCAGTGGAGAGGGGTGGAGAGCAGCGGAGAGGGGTGGAGAGCGGTGGAGAGGGGATAAGTGAGCCGCAATGATCGGTCCAACTCGCCGTTTAGCGAGGATCTGCACCCACCACCTCGAAAGGCGGAGACGAAGGGACGAGGAAAGGACGAGGAAGGGACCGCGGAGTACGTTAAGAGCCGTCAGATTAGAAGTCTCGGTATACAATGGAGCTGAATCGGACAAGCGCATGTGACACATCAGAGAGAGAGAGATAGACGGAGGTGGTGATAGAAAGCACTGAGGACTTGGATTTAGTTGAACGATAACTTTCGAACGGTTGTCAGGACGAGAAGATGGCTGAATTCTCCCTGTTGCGGTTCAAATCGGTCAGATTCGACCGTGTTATAACAAAGGCGGATTTCAGTACCTTCATCGCTGCTGTCTGCGATTCGATCGCCGCGCGAGTCGCGGACGAGACCACAAGAGGAGGCAGGGGGAAATATCAGGGCGGCGAACGAGGTGTTATCTAGGGGAGAGGTACAAAATTACATTCGCTGTGAAGGTTTCTTCACGGACTCGGCCTTCCAGTTCAGTATTGTGGACTTGATGCCCTGTTCCCGTTATTGCAACTCTACAAATGTGCTGGTTTTAGGACGAGTCTTAACGTAACACCCCGGTATTAGCAAACAGCCACGCAAGGATATAAACAGGCTGGTATATACAATCCGCACAACCTCACGTATACAAGAAGCCCTTGTACTGCCTACGATTCAATTACTTCAAAAACTCAAAACCTCTAAGGCAATAAATATTCACGTCGCATTAAACCACATCAGCATCACATCAGTTGTCGGCAATACATGGCATTCCAGGGCCACTTCTTGTACTTGCACGCGCAGTGTGGCCTGGGGTGTCCGATGCACACCCCCTTATTCTTGCACTGCCCTGCACCCGTAATCATATTCGTCCCGCAGAACATGGAACAAGCCGAAGGCACCTTTTGGGGCTCCGCGCAAGACGACGAGGGCATGAAACAGTTCCCCTCGCCCTTGCCACCATACGGCATCGTCGCAATGCACGACGATCCTGCCGACTGCCTCGTCACCTTCCCTGGGCCGTAAAAATAGTTGTTTGCTACATTTAACCCCGCCAGCTGTGGGGACTTGAATGTCGGTAGCTTGCCAGTGAGAGAGTTGGCCTGCGTGTTTCTGGGGAGGGAAAGGGAAAGAGGCCGGGGTGGTGGGGGGGGGGGGGGGGGGGGGAGGTAGATGAGAAGAAAGAAAAATAATAATAATATAAAAAAAAAAACACACACACAACAACAAAAAAAGGGTTGGGAGGTTGTTGGAAGACATAGATATCATAAGCACTGGGGAGGATGAAATCTTACAGTAACTGAATGCGAGGGAGGTTGCCTACGGACTTGGGTAGGGCTCCTGTCAACGAGTTGGAAGATAGGTCACTACGGGCGGTGAGGAGGAGAGGGGCGGGTGGAGAGAGAGAAAGAGAGAGAGAGAGAGAGAGAGAGAGAGAGAGAGAGAGAGAGAGAGAGAGAGAGAGAGAGAGAGAGAGAGAGAGAGAGAAGGACCGTTCGAGAGAGAAGCGTTATTATATGGGGTGGTGAAGAATCATGGCTTGTGGACAATAAAATGAGGACGGAACGTGAGAGGCACGCACACATGGACTCATGGAACGATGGGATGGGATGTAAGGGCATGGTGTAGCATGGTACAGCATGGTACGGCATGGTACGGCATGGTACGGCATGGCACGACATCCAGTATGGCATGGAACAGCACGATATGGTATTGTATGGCATGCTAGGACTCATCATGGTATGGGATGGTATGACTCATCATGGCATGGGATGGTATGACTCAACAAGGCATGGGAGAGGGCACATACAGAGCCCAAAGGTTATGACTGGTGAAGACATTCGGAATGGTGCCTGTGATCCGGTTACCACTGATGTTACTGCAACATGTGTGAACGTGCATAGGCATTGAGCGGGCGGGCACAGAGGCACATGAGCATTTGGGAATGCAGAAATGGAAGCGGAAGCGCAGAATTTGATGATGAGCGACGTGGCATGCAATGCAATGCAACGCAATTCAAGGAACCATGGAACCATGGAAGGGACGACACAGGATGGCATGCCTCAAAGTCAATCCGAAAACACGTGATAGAGGATGCTTTTTGAGACGTCTCAAATGAGACCATGGATGGAAGGAAGGGGCACACGACTGACGGCAGCATGTCATCTCCAAGTCAATCCGAAAACAACTCTCACAAGGGAGGGACAGGGGTGAAGGCAACAAAGCAGGGCATAGGAAGGGCAATAGGCGAAGGGCAAGAAGGAAAATTTAGGGCATTGCAGAGAGTGCAGAGGCGAGGGAGGCAGGGAGGCATGAAGGCAGAGAGGCAGGGAGGCAGGGTGGCAGGAAGGCAAGGAGGGAGGAAAGGAGGTGGGAGAGCGACAGTGGATATACTACTGACAAGGACTCAAGGTTTTTGAGCTTGGAATAAGCTGCAGGTATGCTGCCAGACAGGCGGTTGTTGCTCACGTCTCTGCACGAAGACATGATGCAGAGAGGGTATGGGGTAAGGCATGGGGTATGGAAGGACAGGGCGGAAGAAAAGGGGAGAGATAACCTCCACGAGGCAGCAGAGGCAGCATGGTGAAAGGGGCAGTGGAGGAGCCAGTGGAGGGGCCAGTGGAGGGGCCAGTGGAGGGGGCAGCAGTGGCAGCAGCAGTGGCGGCAGCAGTGGCGGCAGCAGTGGCAGCAGCAGTGGCGGCAGCAGTGGCAGCAGCAGTGGCAGCAGCAGTGGCAGCAGCAGTGGCAGCAGCAGTGGAGGGCGGCAATGGCAGGGTAACCAGGGCAACCAAGCGAAAGGCAGTGAGGGGAATTCGCCCGTCCTAACGTTGAAGCTGCTTCGCCCCTTCTTCTCCCACCCCCTCCCACCCCCTCCCTCCCCTTCCCAAGCATACGAGCACACGAGTGCTGTGCAGGAGTCAAACGAGTGGCCCCAGCACAGCACACAAGCACAGGGGGCAGCAGAGCAGGCTTACATGTTGCGTAGAGAGACCACGTTGGCCAGTGCTGCCGGCATGGAGCCTGTAAACCTTGAGACGTCTCAAAACTACACTTCTATCATGTGCCTGTAAATTATGGGAAGTCTCAAAACTACACATTTATCATGTGCCTGTACATTTTGAGACGTCTCAAAGCAGGCTTACATGTTGCGTAGAGACACCACATTGGCCAGTGCTGCCGGCACGGAGCCTGTAAATGCGTTGCTGGAGAGGTAGCTGCGAGGTGGGCGAGGTGGGAGGCATGGAGCGGTACAGAGGGGCACAGAGGGGCACAGAGGGGCAGAAAGGAACAGAGGGAGACAGAATAGCACAGAGAGGAGACTGGTGGCAGTGATTCGGCTAACAATGAACCTGAGAGATAAGCGCTATTGGCGTGGTGGCTGAACGGGGAAGGAGGGAGACAGGGGAGGGGAAGGGGGAAGGGCAGGGGAGAGCGGAGTAGGAGTGTGGTGGAAGGAGGGGTCTTGCAATTCGTAGTAGGCATGGACGGGAGGAGGATACAACGAACAGCAGCAGAAAGGAAGAAGAGCCTGAATGAGGGACGGACGTGGTAAGGTGGAGAGGCAGGCGGAAGAGAAAGGAGGGACGGGCAGGGGGGAAGAGGAGGGGAGCGGAAAGGGGGAAAGGGAGGGGAGCGGAAATTGGGGAGGGGAGAGAGGGGTGGAGAGGGGTGGATGGGGGTGGAGGGGGTCACTTACACGTCTCTGAGTCGTGTCATGTAAGGTAACACCCCAAGGGCGCCTGTCAACTGGTTGTTGGCCAAAGAACTGCCAGAGAGGCGAGGGGGGGAAGAAGGGGGGGAAGAACGGGGGAGGAAAAGACAGGAGGGTAAGTTTTGAAGGAGCCTCAAGGAGCACCCCAAGGACGCCTGTCAGCTGGTTGCTGGCCAAAGAACTGCCGGAGAGAAGGGTGGGACGAAGAAGGGGGGGAAGAAGTGGGGGAAGAAGTGGGGGAAGAAGTGGGGGAAGAAGTGGGGGAAGAAGTGGGGGAAGAAATGGGGGAAGAAATGGGGGAAGAAGTGGGGGAAGAAGTGGGGGAAGAAGTGGGGGAAGAAGTGGGGGAAGAAGTGGGGGAAGAAGTGGGGGAAGAAGTGGGGGAAGAAGTGGGGGAAGAAGTGGGGGAAGAAGTGGGGGAAGAAGTGGGGGAAGAAGTGGGGGAAGAAGTGGGGGAAGAAATGGGGGAAGAAGTGGGGGAAGAAGTGGGGGAAGAAGTGGGGGAAGAAGTTGGGGAAGAAGAAGGGGGGGAAGAAGTGGGGGAGAGGGGGTGGGAGAGAAGTTCAAGGCGCCTCGAGAATCAACTACCGTATCACCCAAAGAGCGGCTGTCACTATTGCACTGGTCAGCTGGTTGGCTGGTTGTTGGCCAGTGCACTCTCGGAAAAGGCAGTGTGGGTGGACAGGAGGACAGTAGCATGAGCATCATGGGGGGGACAAAAGCGACATGGTGTATGGAGTGGGAGAGGGGGGGGGGGGGATGTGCGAGTCTCTACTGTGAGGGGGGTGTGTGAGGAGACTAGTTTTGAGGCGCCTCAAAACTAGGGGGGGGGGGGGGGAATGAGCGAGTCTTTGCTGCGAGGGGGGTGTGTGAGGAGAAGGCCGGATGGTGGGGCAAAAAGGATGACAGACAGGCGGACGGACGGACAGTAGACGGAAGGACGGACAGTAGACGGAAGGACGGACGGAAAGACGCGGAGACGGACAGAGAGGGTTCTTGTGAATTTGTGTGGAGGCGGAGTCTCTAGGTGGCTTATGAGCGAGGAACAGGGTTGTGGTTGTTGTTGTTGTTGTTGTTGTTGTTGTTGTTGTTGTTGTTGTTGTTGTTGTTGTTGTTGTTGTTGTTGTTGTTGTTGTTGTTGTTGTTGTTGTTGTTGTTGTTGTTGTTGTTGTTGTTGTTGTTGTTGTTGTTGTTGTTGTTGTTGTTGTTGTTGTTGTTGTTGTTGTGTTGTTGTTGTTGTTGTTGTTGTTGTTGTTGTTGTTGTTGTTGTTGTTGTTGTTGTTGTTGTTGTTGTTGTTGTTGTTGTTGTTGTTGTTGTTGTTGTTGTTGTTGTTGTTGTTGTTGTTGTTGTTGTTGTTGTTGTTGTTGTTGTTGTTGTTGTTGTTGTTGTTGTTGTTGTTGTTGTTGTTGTTGTTGTTGTTGTTGTTGTTGTTGTTGTTGTTGTTGTTGTTGTTGTTGTTGTTGTTGTTGTTGTTGTTGTTGTTGTTGTTGTTGTTGTTGTTGTTGTTGTTGTTGTTGTTGTTGTTGTTGTTGTTGTTGTTGTTGTTGTTGTTGTTGTTGTTGTTGTTGTTGTTGTTGTTGTTGTTGTTGTTGTTGTTGTTGTTGTTGTTGTTGTTGTTGTTGTTGTTGTTGTTGTTGTTGTTGTTGTTGTTGTTGTTGTTGTTGTTGTTGTTGTTGTTGTTGTTGTTGTTGTTGTTGTTGTTGTTGTTGTTGTTGTTGTTGTTGTTGTTGTTGTTGTTGTTGTTGTTGTTGTTGTTGCTCTGTTGTGTCGTACAGTGTTTCGAGGGCTTTCAAGTTTCGAAATGCGGCCGGGATGGGACCTGTGAGTTGTGCGTTGGACACTCCCCTGGGAGCGAGAGAGAGGGAGGGAGAGGGGAGAAAGAGTCGTGGGGGGTGGGTGGGAAGAGAAGGTGAGAGCCAGGGGCGGAGTGGGCAGGAAGGGTGAAAAGTGCAAGTGGGTGTTATTGAGCGCATATTGGGCGGATCAATTGACCTCTGCTGTAGAAAAATGCAGAAAAGTAGAGGGGCCGTTAATGCACAAGCTAGCACAGCAGATTCCGTGTCACCACCAACACCACCAACACCACCACCACAACCTTCAACCATCACCCCCTGCATGAGCGGCAATGCAATGCACACGGAGGGACGTTAACAGCACAGACTGATGGCTAATCTACACGGTCAGGACTGCCACAGGCAGAACTAACCGCACCAACAGAAGCAAGAGCATGCAACAGCAGAAAAGGCACCAGCGGCAGTGACGGCAGCAGCAGCAGGATGAAGGGCAAATGCATAAGCGAGCAGCAGTTTGCAGCAGTGGGCAGTGGTGGGCAGCGGTGGGAAGCGGTGGGTGTACAGGTAATTGAGAGAGCGCAGGTTGGCAAGACCTGACGGTAACGAGCCTGTCAGCGACATGTAGTTGAGACTCCTGGTCGTTGGGGTGGCACAGGGCAGCACAAACGCGCACGCGCGCGCACGCACGCGCACACACACACACACACACACACAGACAGGAGACATGTTTGCTTAAGAGAGGTACGACAAGAATGAAGTCTCAAAACATTGTAATTAATCTTTTGTAGGATGAGGCTCTGCTATTCCCAGAATACTCTGCAAGAATGAGACTTTTACAAAAGGAGGAGGAGTGCTGAGCTGAAAGGAGCGTGTGAGGTGAACTGGCACAGCAGTATTAGGAGGCACTACTGTAAGAGCTACTCACAGAAACTGGAGTTTCTTCAGGGTGGATATGAAGTCTGGGATGGGGCCGGCTATACTGTTGAAACTCAGATCTCTGCGTGCGCATACAGAGACGCAGAGACGCGTGCGCAGGTGCACACACACAAATACATGCATGCATGCATGCATGCACACACACGCATGCATGCACGAAGGCGAGGCGCTTGGGCGCGCGTGCATGAGCACACACACATGCATACACACAGACGGGGAGAGATGGTTGATGAGCGATAAGAAGGCAGGATGAGCGGCACGGCACGGCATGGCATGGCATGGCATGGCACGGCACGGCATGGCATGGCATGGCATGGCATGGCACGGCACGGCATGGCATGGCACGGCACGGCATGGCATGGCATGGCACAGCGCATGGCATGGCATGGCACGGCACGGCATGGCATGGCATGGAATGGCATGGCATGGCACGGCATGGCATGGCATGGCATGGCATGGCATGGCATGGCTGTCCCAGCAAGGCGTGGAAAGAGGCATGGCATGGCTTGGTAAGGTACCCATTGGTGGGGAAACTGTGTGCGACTAGGGGGTAAGACGGTCGAAAGAGTGCCACCACCAGCAGCAGCAGCAGCAGCAGCAGCAGCAGCGGCGGCGGCGGCGGCGGCAGCAGCAGCAGCAGCAGCAGCAGCAGCAGCAGCAGCAGCGGCAGCAGCAGCAGCAGCAGCAGCAGCAGCAGCAGCAGCAGCAGCAGCAGCAGCAGCAGCAGCAGCAGCAGCAGCAGCAGGAGCAGCGGAAGAAGAAGAAGAAAAGCAGCAGCAGCAGATGTGGTGGTGGTGCAGCAAGGGGTGGGCGGAACTGACAGCATGGTGAGGGCCGTTAGTTTGCTGAGGCTGGTGGAGAAGGAACCTACACAACCCAGCCCATGCAAGTCACTGCTTCGCGGGGAGGAACAAAGCCACGCGTAGGTTTCGGAAAAATGAATGGGGAGGGGAAACGGGTGGGGAGGAGGAGGGGAGGAAAGGGAGGAGGGGAGAATGAGGGGGGGTTAGGATATGGAAGGGGGTGGATTGGAAGGTGCAAGCGGGGGGGTACTGGAAACGGGGGGGGAACGGAGGGCGGGAGCGGGTGTGGAGAAGAACGAGCGTAAAGAGAACGAGGGGTGTTTTGAGAGAAGAGGAGGAGGGAGGGGGGAAAAAGGGAGGGGTGAAGGGGGAGGGGAGGGGGAGAGGGGAGAAAGACGCGGAAAATGCGAGGAAACACCAGGAAGGAAAAGGGGACGGGGGGATGGTTTGGGGGGAAAGCGGCGGGGAGAAAGAAAAGGGTGAAAAGAAAGCAAGTGGCTGGGTACCTTTCCTTGCCTCTCCCATCCCATCCTCTGCCCTCGCCGAACCAGGCCCATGCCATTGCAACCATCAACGCTCAACACCACCCTCAATGCTCTTCAACCACCCGCCGCCTTCCTTCACACCCCACTCACGGCGAACTTCCCCGCGCCCCACTCACCGGCACTCTCTCCCGTCTCTCCCCCGCACACTCACCCGCGACCTCCCCCCCTCCCCGCCCCACTCACCCCACGCTCTCCCCCTCGCGCCTCATTCGCCCGTGCTCTCCGACGCGCCACTCTCACCCGCGCTCTCCCCCGCGATTCCCCCCAGGCCCACTCATCCGCGCTCTTCCCCGCGCTTTCCCCGCGCTTCCCCCCACTCACAGGCGGATGACGTTCCCCGCGTCGTCGCAGTTGAGTCCCCAGCGCACCGCCACCTTGGGCGACTTGGGGTACAGCAGGCACTGCGCCGTGCTGGTCCACGTGGTGCTGTACGAGAACGCGCCCCACTCCACCTTCAGCGCATCTAGCGCCGCCACTGGCGGAGCGGCGGGGGGAAGGGCAGGGGGAAGGATAGGGGAGGGGGGAGGACGGGGCGCGGGGGAGGGACACGAAGGCCCCGGGTGGAAGGAACGACGATGAGCGCGGGTTAGCAACGTAGCACCACGCCGCGTGCCCCAGTCCGCCTTCGACGCGTTTGGGGCCGCAACTGGCGGGTAGCATCGAGCAGGGGAAGGCGGATGGGCATTGAAAAGCGAAAGGGAAGGGGAAAGTGGAAAGAAAGGCGGAACGGCTTAGGGAAGAGAAGGCGGAAGGAACGGCAAACAGGTTACAAATATTGTGACTGTGTGACTTGACATTCGGGACAGGTCCCAAATAAGGGATTTCGGAATCGCGATATAAGGATGGGCGAGGAATCGACCGGACTGTTCAGTCGATGGTTGGCCAGCGAAATCAGAGCTGCGTCCATAAATGTCACAACTTAGGTTTTTTTACGGCTACTAAGGCTGAACCTGCTAACGCTACAAAGGTCAACGAATATTGAAAAAGAAGACGAAAGGCCGTCGGCAGCGAGTATCACATTGATCGGCGTTAAACGCTACAGAGGTGTCTTGAGCCCAGCTCGCGTGGACGGAGAGCGCGACGACGGCCGCGACGAGCAAGAGCCGTGTCGCCGCGACGCGCGGCCTAAGCCGTAGGGACGTCGTCGAGGGGGAATAACAGCGATTGTTAGTGGTAACGTTCGAACTGGCGAAGCGCCTGGTCGTGGTAACGTGATGGACCATTGTCGACGGCCTGGTGTCGTGTGACTCGTACGGAACGTAAGGAGTAAGGAACGTAACGAATAAGGACGTCGTTTCGTGTGTCGACTTCTGGGCTCTAGGTAGCTATTGAGAGGTCTGTAAGGACGGAATTTGTCTATAAATTTCCTAAGGGTGGGTGGGTGCTAATTGGTAGATATGCTTGCGTTTCACAAGGAGGGAGTGGAACTGGATAGATATGCTCGCGGAAAGTACGTTGGAAAGGACGGGCTTGTTTCCCTACGCAAATGACTTGGGGAAGGTAAGCAGCACGGCTAAGGCGTATAGTGAGTGTTGCGTTGCGACGACAAGGTGAGAGGAGAGAACAAGGCGATTCGGGAACTACATAGGAATGTGATCCCCCTGGGGATTGCAGTACAGTAGAAGCAAGCTTGGTCAACAAACAAGAAATGGCGCCTAGAAATTGGCTTCTGGATGGACGGTGGGTTTTGATTTCATTCTAAGGCGGGTCCAGCGCGTACGTTTTCCGTACATTACAGTTCATCCAGTACGGTAATCTGTACTACGTCACAGTTCAAAACGGTGCAATTCTAAAACCGCTGTGCACCGCTTTATATCTTTTCAAAACACGACGAATGAACTGTATAGTTCCTGTAAACGTACGCGCTGGACCCGCCCTGGCAGGAAGCAAGGTGAGAGGTGAGGAGCATATGAATTTTGAGGTCGTACGCCCTTGCACAACCTTGTTCCAGGGACTCGTTCACTCTGGTCTGGAACACCCACTGCAGACTCTGTCTGGTGGTGTACACTGCAACGGATGTGCTGTACCGTACTGTAATGGAAGAGCGTCTTGACCCTCCGTCAAGAGCGGTGTACTTGTTTTTTTTTTTTTTTTGGGTGTCACTATCAAACATAGATACATCCGCAGTCGTAACTGTATCTCTTCGAGGGCCTAGGCCACGCGTTGTGAGGCGCCCCACCGCCCCCGCGGTGTACTGTACTGTACTGCTTACGGCGAAAGTATTTCGAATCAGTGGCAGTACCGACGCCCGAAGCTCGCCGACTCGCGAACCGAGCGGAGGTTCGGCTTAGCAGAGCAAGCAAACAACACTTGGCACGGAACGTCGATCGCCGCGAAGCTGCAGAATGTGGTGCACCGAGGCTTGTGGCTGAAACAAGCTCCACCCAAAAAGGAGAGCAAAGGAGCGAACCGACCGACAGATCGAAACAAAAACCACAATGGCGGGAAATCGAGCTTCCCTCCAAAAAAGCCAACAATTTGGGAAACGTTATGGACAGCATCATATTGAAGAATCTGGATGGATGTAAGGAAATTCCCTTTTCCTTACTTCGCGTCCCTACTCAACGCGTACGTCACTGTAGCACCTCAGTCAGCACCGTTACCACTCACGACCATCGCATCATTCATTATCCCGCCCTCTTCGCACATCGCATCCCGACCTCACGGCTCGGCTGGTAACCCGCGCTCCGGGCCTACGCTTCGACACTTTCCCAACCTCAGCCCTAGGCTCGTCGCGCGACAACCACAGTCCATTACCGTTACCACTATTGTTTTCGCTATATAACCCTTCGCTCATGCCTTCGCTCATTGTACTCTTTGCTTCGATAGTGCAATTCTCGTTCGTTCACTCAATTGCACTCGTAACACTTGGTAATCAGAGCCTACGATCTCATCTCGGACCGCATCCACACCTTCGCTTCCCACTATCTCAATTTTTGGGGGGGGTAGACGTCTCTCAGCGACACAGCACCGCCGCTCGTAGTGCTCTCTCGCAAGCACGCACGGCCACGACCGAGGCTCTCGCTGAGCTTGCCCGACACCCCCGCCATGGCCGACCTCACTCTCGCCACGTTGACGCAGGAACAACTCGATCGTCTCGTGCGACAATTGGAGGATTCGGCGCTTGAAATCGCGACGCTCACGGCGGAACGTGACTCCGCTCGTCAACAGTCAACGGTGAATGCTCCGACAACATCCCACGCACCAACCAATGTCTCTGTACATTTGGAGGAACCGATTATCATTTCATCCGGCACACCAACGCAACACAACAGCACGGGACAGCGCTCAGGCGCAGCCAGTGACGGCGCAGCCCAACCGATGCCCGGCATGGGAGGGAACAGGAGCACGCTAAGCCCACGGGAGCCCCGAGAAGCCCGTCGGCACGTGGAGTTTGCGACGACAAGTGGTGAAAACGCCATGATGGCCCCAATGCCACTCAAGCCGCAACGCCCGCCCTGCTTCGACCCAAGCCAACGCGGCGGCCCGACAGTTCAATCGTGGGTCTTCACGATGAATGTGTTTTTCGACGCCAATTACGTCGAGTCGGACGCCGCCAAGATTCGGTATGCGGTTTCACTACTCAGGGGCCCCGCCATGGACTGGTGGCGAGTCATCGTGACGTCGCCACGCGCCTACGAGCCACCGTCGCACGAGGAAGGGCCCTCGGGTCCAGCTGTCACCT
Source organism: Closterium sp. NIES-65 (assembly GCA_948144175.1). NCBI lineage: Eukaryota > Viridiplantae > Streptophyta > Zygnematophyceae > Desmidiales > Closteriaceae > Closterium > Closterium sp. NIES-65. The sequence goes on along the minus strand of CANXME010001052.1, from coordinate 3,677,657 downwards.
GGAGTTCGTTCTGCGAAACAGGCCAATACAGCACGTGGGATGCGTGGTGCGCAGGGCTTCGGGCGCGTTTTGAGCCGATCGCGGCTTCGATTTCGGCGCGTCAGAAACTGCGCACTTGGCGCCAGCTCGGGTCGGTTCAAGACTACACCAGCGGTTTTCTCGCACTTTGCGAACAGGTCGGCTACATGCACGAGGCGGAGCGGGTGGACCGTTACGTCGGAGGGCTGAAGCCGGACATATCGCACGAGATAATGCTACGCGGGCTATCAAATTTCAACGAAATCCTCGCGCTCGCCGAGAAAATCGATATCCTACGCCGACCGAGACCGGGGTCCTATTTCGGACATCGTCCTCGGGGACCGATCGAGCACGCCACTGTACATGCCGTCGCAACGAATGCAGCTGCCACGCCATTTAGAGGGCGCTGCTTTGCTTGCAACCGGCCGGGCCATCGCAAGAGCGAATGTCCAGAGGAGCTGAGGCGCCAAGGAACAGAGCAGGGGAAGGAGTCTCGGAGGCAGGGAAACGCCAGCAGTCAGTAGAAGTTGGGCCAACTACTGACGAGACTGCCTGCTCGCCCAACCACACCGACCCTCACCGAGTCACAGTACCGATTCACGCCATCGATCGGGCTCGGATGAATAAGGAGGGTGCAGCGACGGATTGCCCGGTACTGATCTACGGGAAAATACAGGGAGCAGCAGTGAAAATCTTCATTGACGGAGGGGCAAGTCACAGCTTAGTTAATACTGCAACCGCACGGAGATTACAGTTAACACTTAACCGATGTTTACCTGAGATAGATGCACGCTTAGTCGACGGCACGCCATTGGCCATACGAGAAAAAGTGGAGCGAGTAAAAGTCCGCTGCGGGGGAAACTTCGGATTTACACAGGAAATGCTCGCAACGACACTGGATGGGCACGACATTTTACTGGGACGTGATTGGCTGCGACGGTACAACCCACGGATCGACTGGACGACGGGGAGCTGCACAGTGCGAAGTAGCGGTAACTGGGTCGTCCTACCTCGCTGGCGGCCACCCGAACCTTCGACAGTCCAGGTCAACGCCATCACGATGAAACGGGCTGTCGCTGCTGGAGCCGACGTGTACGCAGTGGATATCGCAGTGGTAGAAAAAGACGAGCAGCAGAATGATTTAAAGAACCTGCTAGCAGCCGTACCGACCGAATTACAGACACTACTGAAACGGTTCCCGGGGATATTTCCGGATGATTTACCACAGGGACTGCCACCTCAGCGAGCACACGACCACAGGATCGAGCTAGAACCGGGGGCACAGCCAACAGTACAGCGGCAATTTCGACTGACCCAGCCCGAGCTCGACGAGTTAAGGAAGCAGTTAGATTACCTGTTAGAGAAGCAGTTTATTCGCCCAAGCTCGTCACCGTTCGCCGCACCCATACTGTTCACACCGAAAAAAGACGGAGGTTTTCGCATGTGCATCGACTACCGAGCGCTTAACCGAGTAACAGTCAAATCGCGATACCCCATCCCCCGCGCCGACGAACTCATTGACCAACTGCGAACAGCACGTGTCTTTTCGAAAATAGATTTACGGGGAGGTTACCATCAGATTCGGGTCGAACCATCGGACTGCGCAAAAACAGCATTTAGGACTAGGTACGGGTCATTCGAGTATACAGTAATGCCTTTCGGGTTGACGAACGCGCCTGCGACTTTTCAGATGACCATGAACGAGGCGTTTAGACCACTTTTAGATAAATGCGTGATCGTTTACCTCGACGATATCCTCGTTTACAGTCGAGATAAGCAGCAACACTTAGCAGATCTCGAAGCAGTTTTTAAGGTTTTAGAGGAACATCGGCTGCTCACCAAGGGCTCCAAGTGCGAGTTTTTTAAAAATAGGCTAGAGTTTTTAGGTCACGTCATTTCCGAGGCTGGGGTTGAGATCGACCCAAAGAAGCTGGATACGGTAAAAGCGTGGCGCCCCCCGACAAACATCACGGAACTGCATAGTTTTTTAGGGTTTGTTAATTACGTTCGACGGTTCGTGCCCGACATGGCACGTTTAACAGCCCCACTAACTGATTTACTGCGTAAGGGGGTCGCTTTTACGTGGGGGGAGAAAGAGCATGCTGCCTTCTCTGCCCTAAAAAACGTCCTCTGTTCACCACCCGTTCTACGTATCGCTGATCCCCACCGCCCTTTCGAAGTGGTTACCGACGCAAGTGACATCGCCATCGGAGCTGTACTGTTACAGGACTTCGGCAACGGCCTCCAACCCATCGCCTACGAATCACGCAAACTACATCCGCCTGAGCGAAATTACCCGATACACGACCGCGAAATGCTCGCGATCGTGCATGCATTCAAAGTTTGGCGCTGCTACTTGACTGGCGCAGACGTGACAGTACGGACAGACCACCGATCTCTACAGTACCTCCGCGCACAGCCCCATCTCAACCCACGACAGATTCGATGGCTCGATTTCCTCGAGTCGAATTTTCACTATACGGTCACATACAAAAAAGGAGCATCGAATATCGCCGACGCACTGACCCGCCCCACTGCCCAGATCCACGCGATACTACTCGCCCAGACCAGCCCACTGCTTACCGGCCTATTTACCCACGGATATCAAACAGACTCGTTCTTTACAGGAGGCAACTCACAGCAATTCGCAGCGGCAAAAGGAGTCTATTACGTAAAAACTGGAACCGACTGCATCTGGGTACCGGGATACACGCTACTGCGGGAACTACTGTTACAGGAAGCACACGACGGAGTTACCTCGGGACATTTCGGGGTAGAAAAAACACGGCAGCAGCTGCAGCGGTACTACTACTGGCCAGAAATGTTGACCGATGTGCAACGACACGTGGCATCGTGTCCCACTTGCCAGCTCATGAAGTCAAGCAGGAAGCGACCAGCGGGGCAATTACAACCCATCCCGCCTCCAGAGCGTGCTTGGCAGCAGGTGACGATGGACTTCGTCACGGGTTACCAGCTGGGGCGAGTGGGAATGACGCGATCCTGGTCGTCGTCGATCGACTAACGAAAATGGCTCATTTCGCAGCATGCAGGAAATCCATCACAGCCGAAGAAACCGCCCGACTATTCATCTCCACCGTCGTACGACTGCACGGGATACCCGCGTCGATCATCAGCGACAGGGACACGAAATTTACCAGCAACTTCTCGCGGAACCTGTGGCAGCAGTTCGGCACGCGCTTACAGTTCAGTTCAGCCTATCACCCCGAAACCGACGGACAGACGGAACGGACAAATCAGACCATGGAGCAGCTGATTCGAGCCACGTGCGACGACCCGAATACGTGGGAACAACAACTGCCACTTATCGAATTCGCATACAATAACGCACCATCAGCCACGACGCAACAGTCGCCGTTTTATTTGAATTACGGACAGGACCCAACAGTACCCATGACACCGAATCCCGACAACCCAGTCCCACGAGCACAACAGTTCGCCGAGATTCTGCAAGCAGCACGAACCAGGGCAGCAGAAGCAATCAAAAAATCAAACATCCTCGCTAAACGAAACGCCGATCGACATCGCAGACCCGTTACTTATCAGCCCGACGACCTCGTATTACTCGACACTCAGAATCTTCGCCTGCCCATCACTCCAAAACTTCGCCCCCGGTATTGTGGGCCATTCCGCATCAGCCACATGATCACACCCGTCACCGCCCACCTCCTCCTCCCTGCTGACTGGTACGTCAGCCCGTCATTCCACGTCAGCCTACTTCGCCCTTACATCCCATCCACGAGCCAACTGCCACGAAATCGCCCAGCCAGCATGACACGTCCCCCAACCGAACCACTCATCACCCCTGAAAAAATCCTCAGCCACCGAGTCCGCGACCCTCGGGGAGCCCGAAGGATAGAGTTCCTAATTCGCTGGAAGGACCGAACGCCCACAGAAGATAACTGGGTCCCCCTGGATAAAATTGAGAACCACCCTGTCTTCCCCGAGTATCTGCGAAGCCGAAATTTCCGCGACGTCCACGCGCTCTCGTAAGAGGGGCCTCCTTGGGGAGGGGGGGTAGTGTAAGGAAATTCCCTTTTCCTTACTTCGCGTCCCTACTCAACGCGTACGTCACTGTAGCACCTCAGTCAGCACCGTTACCACTCATGACCATCGCATCATTCATTATCCCGCCCTCTTCGCACATCGCATCCCGACCTCACGGCTCGGCTGGTAACCCGCGCTCCGGGCCTACGCTTCGACACTTTCCCAACCTCAGCCCCAGGCTCGTCGCGCGACAACCACAGTCCATTACCGTTACCACTATTGTTTTCGCTATATAACCCTTCGCTCATGCCTTCGCTCATTGTACTCTTTGCTTCGATAGTGCAATTCTCGTTCGTTCACTCAATTGCACTCGTAACAATGGACATGGTTTACAATGCTTGGGAATGAGGACGGGTGTTATGAGTTGTATGAAAGAAGAGTGCGCAGAATACAATATCGAGTAAGTGATTACAACTACTGAGCAAACATCGGGGCCTAGGCATAATATAGCAAGGCTAGCTATGTCAGATTTATATGACATAGTTGCTGTAGGCTATAGTGGGGTAGCACATATGGGGTACAGGGTTTCTAGGGTTGTATTTGTACCCAATCTTTCCTTAGTCATTTTCATTCCTGTTTTCTTTACTTCACATGGTATAGAGCGGGTCCTATCTTAGGACCGTTTTTTTTAGGGCCCACCGAAGCGCGCCCCGAGGCGCGCCCTTTTTTTTTAGCGACCCCCCTCGGGTCGCCTTTTCCCTCGCGGCCCCACTGTCCCTCAGACGCGGCCCCGCCACCTCTCCTGATCGCGGCCCCGCCGCCTGTTTGACGCGGCCCCGCCGCCTCCCCTGACGCGGCCCCGCCGCCTCCCCTGACGCGGCTCCGCCGCCTCTCCTGACGCGGCCCCGCCGCCTGTCTGACGCGGCCCCGCCGCCTCCCCTGACGCGGCCCTGCCGCCTCCCCTGACGCGGCTCCCCCGCCTCCCCTGACGCGGCACCGCCGCCTCCCCTGACGCGGCTCCGCCGCCTCCCCTGACGCGGCCCTGCCGCCTCCCCTGACGCGGCTCCGCCGCCTCTCCTGCCGGCCCGCCACTGCACCTGCCGGCCCGCCGCTGCACCTGCCGGCCCGCCACTGCACCTACGGCCCGCCACTGCACCCTACGGCCCGCCGCCTGCACCTGCCGGCCCGCCGCTGCACCTGCCGGCCCGCCACTACACCTGCCGGCCCGCCGCTGCACCTGCCGGCCCGCCACTGCACCGGTCAACCCGCCGCTGCACCTGACGGCCCCGCCCCTGCATCTCCTGGCCGAGCCGCCTCAGCAGCCGAACCGCCCGTGAGCCGAGCCGCCCGACGCCGAGCCGCCCGGGGCCCGAGCCGCCCTGCCGCCGAGCCGCCCGGGAGCCGAGCCGCCCTGCACCCGAGCCGCCCAGCCGCCGAGCAGCCCGGGAGCCGAGCCGCCCTGCGCCCGAGCCGCCCAGCAGCCGAGCCGCCCAGCACTCGGGCCGCCTTTCTGCATACCTACACGACCTGCCCTGCCTGGTGAGCACAGTCCCACTGACACTGCGAGCTCTTTGCTCGCTGCTTGCACTGCGTCGCTGTCGTCGCCATGGCTACCCCTAGTGTCCTAGCTTTTGACGCTGAGGGTCGCGCCATTGATTTTGAGGTCTGGTTAGACGACCTGCAGCTGTTCTTACAGTGCGACAGGGCTCACGACCTTTCTCTCTTTGATCTCACCTCTGGCGCCTCTCCTGCTCCTGCTGCTGATGCTGATCCCGCTGTCCGCTCTAAGTGGGCCACCCGCGATGCTGCTGCACGTCTTGCTGTGCGTCGCCACCTCCCTACCTCTGAGCGTGCGCACTTCAGTCAGTACAAGAGTGCTCAGACCTTGTACGACGCTGTAGTTGCACGCTACTCCTCCCCTGCCACTGCTGCACTGAGCCGTCTCATGCTTCCCTACCTCTTTCCTGACCTCTCTGCCTTTCCCACTGTCGCTGACCTCATTACGCACCTCCGCACTAGTGACACTCGCTACCGCGCCGCCCTTCCTGCTGAGTTCTGCGCTAAGAACCCCCCCCCCATGTACATCGCTCTCTACTACGTAGTCGCGCGCCTCCCTGACTCCCTTCGAGTCGTCAGGGACCACTTTCTCGCAGTCTGTCCCACCACCCTCACCGTCGACCTCCTCGAGAAGGCCCTCCTCGCAGCGGAGAAGAGCATCGTCGCTGTAGGTGCTTCTCGTGGTGACCCTCGCACCCCCATCTTTGAGGGGTGCTCTCCTTCCCCCTTGCTGCCCTCTGTTGCCTCTACTGCTGCTGCCGACCTGCTTGGTCTTGAGTCGGTCGGCGCGGCGTCTGCCCCTAGTGGGAGACGTCGCTCCAGCAAGGGCAAGGGGGGCAAGGGCGCGGGTGGAGCTGGAGGGGGCGGTGGCGGTGGCGGCGGTGGCGGCTGAGGGAGTGGGGGTGGCGGCGGGACTAGTGGCGGGGGTGGTGGTGGTGGTGGCAGCAGCGGCGGAGACGGTGGTGGTGGTGCCAGCGGTGGTGGTGGAGGCAGCGGCGGAGGTGGAGGCAGCGGAGGTGGAGGCGGTGGAGGCGGCAGCGGAGGAGGCAGTGGTGGTGGAGGGGGTGGATCTGGTCGGGGTGGTACCCAGCAGCGTAGCGGCGGTGGTGGTGGCCAGCGCTCGCAGCGGCAGCAGCAGCAGCGCTCTCGGGACATCCCTTCGCCTCAGCAGCTTCGTGAGTGGTACGCTGGGCGTCAGAGGGGTGGGGGTACTGGTCCCTGCACCTACGTTCTTCGTTCCGGCGACCGCGCGGGTGAGCAGTGTGGGGGTGCCCACGCCACCCAGCGCTGCTTTGGCCGCCTGACGGACGCCTGGCGTCAGCAGTTCCCTGGGGCTAGTGAGATCCCTCGCTGGGATGAGCTTCTCAGGGCTGGTGTAGCGATCCTTGATCTTGATTTTGATGCTATCCTTACTGCTATGTATGTTGTGGATTATAGTGAGGAGAATGAGGGTTACCGCTGTTTCCAGCCCGACCCGGGCATTGGTACTGCTGCGCTAGGTGCTTGTGAGGCTGCTGCTCTAGGTGCCAGTGCGTCTGCGCTCTCAGGTACTGGTGAGACTGCGCTCTCAGGTACGGAGTCGTCCTCGTCCTCCCTCACTTTCACACTTGACTCCGGAGCTTCTCGCTCCTTCTTTCGAGACCGCACTACCCTTACGCCGCTCGGCCGGCCTGTTGCAGTCTCCCTTGCTGACCCCTCTGGGGGTCCTGTCCTGTCTCACTTCTCCACTGTCCTCCCGTGTCCGGCTGCCCCTTCGGGCACCCTGTCGGGTCTGTACCTTCCCTCGTTCTCTACGAACTTGGTGAGTGGAGCGGACCTGCAGGATGTGGGAGTTCACCAGTTCACTCCTGCGAGTCAGCGGGTGACCCACTGCACGGAGGCACGCACAGGCCGACACCTGGCCACGTTCTCGCGTCGGCCGGGGTCGAGTCTCTACACCCTGACCGTTGAGTCTCCTCCTGTCCCTGCGTCTGGTCAGGTGGCTGCGTCGGGTCAGGTACTTGCTGCTGCGTCCCGGTCAGGTCCTGAGTCTGCCCCCTGTTCTTGTCGTCTCCTGTCTCACGAGACTCTCCTGTGGCACCACCGTCTTGGCCACCCCTCCTTGCCCCGTCTTCGGAGCATGGCTTCCCTTGTCCTTGTCTCTGGTCTTCCCCAGTCTCTCCCTCCTCTCCCCTCCGGACCAGGACCTTCCTGTGTCCCCTGTGTCGAGGGTCGCCTCCGGGCTACTCCTCACTCCTCCCACTTCCCCCCGACAGAGGCTCCCCTGCAGACGCTTCATATGGATGTGTGGGGCCCGGCCCCCGTCCGTGGGCAGGGTTACGAGCGCTACTTCTTGTTGGTGGTTGACGACTACTCGCGTTACACCACAGTCCTCCCCTTGCGCAGCAAGGGTGCGGTCACTGAGGTGCTGATCGACTGGATCCGCGAGGCTCGTCTCCAGCTCAGGAAGAGCTTCGGCTCGGACTTTCCTGTTCTGCGTCTGCACTCTGACAGAGGCGGAGAGTTCTCTTCTCGCCTTCTGCGAGACTACTGTCGTGCACGGGGGATCCGCCAGACCTTCACGCTTCCGGACTCACCACAGCAAAATGGGATTGCTGAGCGCCGCATTGGCATGGTCATGGATGTCGCTCGTACGTCCATGATGCATGCGGCTGCCCCCCATTTTCTGTGGCCGTTTGCGGTGAGGTACGCGGCGCATCAGCTCAACCTTCACCCCCGGGTCTCTCGGCCTGCGATGTCCCCAGCCTTGCTGTGGACGGGGAAGGTTGGCGATGCGTCTGTGTTCCGTGTCTGGGGATCTCGGGCGTTTGTCCGCGACTTGTCTGCGGACAAGCTGTCCCCTCGTGCTGCTCCCTGTGTCTTCCTTGGCTTCCCCACTGACGCCCCAGGGTGGCAGTTTTACCACCCCTCCTCTCGTCGTGTTCTGTCCTCCCAGGACGTCACGTTCGACGAGTCAGTCCCCTTCTACCGTCTCTTCCCCTACCGCACTCCTTCCCTCCCCCCTCCCCCGGACTTCCTTGTGCCGGTTCCCCCCCCGGTAGACCCCCTCCCCCCTCAGGTTCCTGCCCCCTCAGGTGTGTCCCAGGTAGACGCCGTTGACCCGGTCGAGGTTACTGGTGACTCTGGTGCTGCTGCGGGTGCTGAGCCTGGGGGTGCTGACTCTGGGGGTACTGTGCGCGGGGGTGCTGAGCCTGGGGGTACTACTGCTGGGGGTGCTGGGCCTGAGGGTGCTACTGCGGTGGGTGCGGAGCCTGGGGGTGCTGAGCCGGGGGGTGTTGTGCCTGGAGGTGCTGGGTCTGGGGGTGCTGGGTCGGGAGCTGCTGAGCCTGGGGGTGCTGAGCTGGGAGCTGCTGAGCCTGGGGGTGCTGCGTCTGGAGCTGCTGAGCCTGGGGTTTCTCCTGCTGCTGCGTCTCGCCGGGAGCCCCTCTCTCCACAGGAGCTGCGCGAGTGGTTCGCTCACCGCTGGAGGCGTGCTGCTGAGTCTGGAGGTGCTGCTGGAGCTGGAGCTGGAGCTTCTTCGACCGTCGAGGGTGCGGGTGCTGCCGGTCCCGGAGCTGCTGGACCTGCGGGTCCTCCTCGAGCTGGAGCTGCTGAGGGCGTTCGTGCTGAGCCTGCTGCTGTTGGTCCTACCGCTGGAGGTGTGGGTGGCGCTGGTGCTGTCGCTGAGGGTGGTGGTGCTGTCCCTGCTGAGTCTGGAGCTGCCGCGCGGCCTCGGCCGTACTTCGTTCCGCTCCTGCAGCAGGTTCTTGGTCTTTCTCCTCCAGTAGAGGGTCCACCGCCTGTCCAGTCGCAGTCCCTACTGGAGCCTTCCTCTCCACTGCCTGCTCCCTCTCCTTACACTGGTCCTACTGGAGGTCTTGGTGAGCGTCGTGAGCCTGCGTCTCGTCCTGCGTCGCCTGTTCGTGCTGCTCGCGCTAGTGGTCGCAGTTCGCGTCAGCGTCCTCCTCCTGTCCCTGGCACGCACCGGATGTCTCTGCGTCCGTCCACTGCTCCTCTGCGTGCCCCTTTGCCTTCTCCTCCTGAGTCCTCTCTTCCTGCGCTTGCCGACCCTGAGTCGGACTCTCTTCGCGCTGCCAGTCCTACTGTCACGCGTCTGCTTGCTACTGTCGTCACTGACCCCTCTTTTGAGTCCACTGCTGCGTCTGCTCTAGTCGCTGAGCTCGTTGACTTTGCTGCTCGCTGTCGTCTCGACTACGCTGCTAGTCTTGTTGCTGAGTCTGCGTCTGTCTGTCCTCCGTCCGTCGGGGGTGAGTGTGCTCTTGGCACGGACGTCCTAGAGGACAGGCAGGAGGAGTTACAGTGTCTAGCGGCTGCTTCACCTCATCTCGCGTCTGTACTGCTTGCCCCTGAGGGAGACCCGGATGCACTAGACATCCCGACTCCGCGTTCTTACGCGGAGGCCGTAGAGGGTCCCTACTCCTCTCAGTGGCAGGCAGCTATGGATGCAGAGATGGCTTCCTGGAAGTCCACAGGCACCTACGTTGACGCGGTTCCCCCTCCTGGGGCGAACATCGTCAGTGGCATGTGGATCTTCAGGGTGAAGCGGCCGCCGGGCTCTCCACCTGTCTTCAAGGCACGGTACGTTGCTCGTGGCTTCAGTCAGCGGCAGGGAGTTGACTACTTTCAGACCTTCTCTCCCACCCCGAAGATGACTACTCTTTGGGTGCTGGTGCACATAGCCGCTCAGCGCGACTACGAGCTTCACTCTCTCGACTTCAGCACTGCGTTCTTGCAGGGTAGCCTACACGAGGAGATCTGGCTTCGCCGTCCACCTGGCTTCACTGGGACTTTCCCTCCTGGCACCCAGTGGAGCCTCCGACGGCCAGTCTACAGTCTCCGCCAGGCACCGCGTGAGTGGCACGACACACTGAGGACTACGCTTGCGGCTCTTGGGTTTGCTCCTTCTACTGCTGACCCGTCGCTGTTTCTTCGCACCGACACTTCCCTGCCGCCGTTCTACATCCTCGTGTACGTCGACGACTTGGTCTTTGCCACACCGGACACTGCTGGACTCGCCTACGTGAAGTCCGAGCTGCTGAAGAGACACACGTGCACAGACCTGGGTGAACTGTGCAGCTACCTTGGCTTGCAGATCACTCGGGACAGAGCACGCCGCACCATTACCTTGACTCAGTCACACATGGTGCAGCAGGTCCTTCAGCGCTTCGGCTTCACGTACTCCTCGCCTCAGGCCACTCCTCTGCCTACTCGCCACTCACTCTCAGCTCTGCCTTCGGATGAGTCCGTAGAGTCGAGTGGTCCGTATGTAGAGCTTGTTGGCTGCCTCATGTACCTGATGACCTGCACACGACCTGACCTTGCATACCCTCTGAGCATTCTTGCACGCTATGTTGCTCCTGGGAGACACAGACCGGAGCACATGGCTGCAGCGAAGAGGGTATTGCGCTACCTGTGCAGTACGTCGGGCATGGGGCTAGTGCTTGGAGGGCGGAGTCCAGTGGTCCTTACCGGCCACGCGGACGCTTCTTGGGCTGACGACCAGGCTACGCAGCGGTCGTCACAGGGTTACACCTTCAGCCTTGGTTCCGGCTCTGTCTCGTGGCGGTCTACTCGCTCGTCTTCGGTTCTCGGCTCCAGTTGTGAGGCTGAGATCTACGCCGGGGCCATGGCTGCACAGGAGCTTCGCTGGCTCACCTACCTGCTGACTGACCTTGGAGAGCCGCCTCGTTCTCCTCCAGTGCTGTACGTAGACAACAAGGCTATGCTGGCCTTGTGTCGAGAGCAGCGCTTGGAGCACAGAACGAAGCACATTGCTCTCCGCTACTTCCTTGCTCGTGAGCTGCAGCAGCGTGGTCAGTTGCGACTTGCGTACGTGGCCTCTGAGGCCAACACTGCTGATGTGTTCACCAAGGCACTCGCGCCTTGTGACCATCAGCGCTTTTGCACCCAGCTGGGTCTTGTGCCTGTCTTGCCTCACTTGCTCTCCTCTTGACTTCACTTGTACTGTGACATATATATATGCCTGCTCTTGTTTGTCTAGTTTTATATATATGTCTGTACTCCTGCATGTGAACTGGCCTCTGGCCCTACTCTTGTGCTCGGACTGTGTGGTGACTTTGTGATCCACCCTGAGCTTGCTTTGCTTTGCTTGACTGGTCTTGTGACCCCTTGTTCTCCCCCACTTTGCCTATGGGGGTGTGTCAGATTTATATGACATAGTTGCTGTAGGCTATAGTGGGGTAGCACATATGGGGTACAGGGTTTCTAGGGTTGTATTTGTACCCAATCTTTCCTTAGTCATTTTCATTCCTGTTTTCTTTACTTCACAAGCTAAGCCTGAGGTCGCGAAGTCGTGCGAGGTTGGGTGTAGGTTTGGGTTTTGGGAAAACCCGAAGGCGACGCGGAGGACGTTCGGGAGGCGAGGTCATCGGACCGAGCCTGAACTCTGAAAGTTGGAAATGTACGCGTAAGCGGTGCCTCAGTAAGGAATTAGGAAATTTCCTTACACTACCCCCCCCTTCAAGAAAGGTGGTCAATATCAGGTACGTGTCGACGAGAAAGATACTGCCGGAGTACCGAGTGCCCTTGTAGTGAGTCAGCCGGGACCCATGTGTCGTCGTCACTTGTGCGATCCACCCAACGAAGTAGAAAATCGACGTGGCGGCCGGCTGGGGTCGCACGAATGCGATGATTCAATATCTTCCAGGGCTGGAGCGTGGGATCTGCTACCGGTCGGACACTGGGCGCCTGGTGGGGTCGAGCGACGTCGGAGGACTGGGGTGCCACGTAGTGGCGAAGTAAACTGACGTGGAAAGCGTCGTAGATATTCTAGTCGTTCGGGAGGAGAAGCTTCGCAGTGACCGGTGTCAGCATTCGAATTATGCGAAAAGGTCCGACGTATCGAGGACGCAGTTTTGCGGGCTGGGGCAGTCTGAGGTTTTTTGTGTCCAGGAGAACCATCTGCCCCTCGCGGAAGGGTAAATTCCGTCGATGTTGGTCAGCGTAGCGGCCGGCGGTCGAATTCGCTTTTCAGATAAAGTCAGCTGCCTTGGCACGCGCGTCCTGGAGTTCCGAAATAAACTGTTGTGACCTGGGTACCGGGTTGTCGGGAGTGGTCGATGAGGGTACCATCCGGTCTATCCCGTAATTCAGGTAGAATGGTGATTGCTTGGTCGTTGCCGATGGGGCGTTGTTGTACGCAAATTCGAGCATGGGAAGAGAATCTTCCCACTTGGTGATGTCCGGGCAGTTCGTGCGAATCAGCTGCTCCATCGTTTGGTTTGTCCTCTCTGTCTGTCCGTCGGTTTGCGGGTGGTAGGACGACGAAAATTGCAGGCGGGTGCCGTACTGTGCCCATGTCTCCTGCCAAAATTTCGACGTGAATTTCGGATCTCGATCGTTGATGATCGCCGAAGGTAACCCGTGGAGGCGTACGACGGTTGAGATGAAGAGTCGTGCTGTTTCTTCGGCTGTGATCGTTGTACGGCAGGGCGCGAAATGCGCCAATTTCGTTAAGCGATCAACGACGATGAGCACGGAGTCGTTGCCACTTGCGCCAGCTGGAAGGCCCGTGACGAAATCCATAGTCACCTGTTGCCACGGTCGTTCGGGTGGCTCGAGGGGCTGCAGTGAGCCAGCTGGTCGTTGTCGTGATGACTTCATTGCCTGGCAGGTCGGGCAGGCGGACACATAGCGCTGCACGTCCGACGCCATGTCGGGCCAGTAGTAGTTCCGATGCAGCAGCTTCAATGTTTTGTCGACGCCGAAATGCCCGGAGAGGTTGGAATCGTGTACTTCTTGCGTCAGCAATTCGCGTAAGGGTCGGTAGGAAGGTACCCAAACTCGGTTAGTACCGACTTTTAGGTAGTAACTTCCATGCGGTGTAGTGACCCCGCGGTGTTGACTGGTCCTGAAAAATCTGTCGATCCTGTAGACGTGCTTGAATAATCCTGTCAATAAAGGGTTGGAATGGGCGATTAGTACTGCTGCGGTCTGCATGGATGGGCGGGTCAGGGCGTCGGCGATGTTGTTGGCGGCCTTTTTATATGTGATGGTGTAGCAGAAATTCGATTCGAGGTAGTCGATCCACCGGATTTGTCGTGGGTTGAGCTGTGGTTGGCTGCGCATGTACTATAGTGATTTGTGGTCAGTTCGGATTGTGACATCCGCTCCCGTGAGGTAGCATCGCCATGTTCGAAACGCATGCACGATGACGAGCATTTCCTTGTCGTGAACCGGGTAGTTGCGCTCGTGCGGCTGCATTTTTCTTGACTCGTACGCGATGGGTTGCAGTCCGTTGCCGAAGTCCTGTAGTAGCACAGCGCCGACAGCGAAATCGCTGGCGTCCGTCACGACTTCGAACGGTCGAGATGGATCTGCCAGTCGAAGCACCGGGGGTGAACTCAAAATTTTCTTCAGCTCGTTGAAAGCCAACGGTTCTCTCTCCCCCCAAAGAAACTGCACGCCATTATGTAGGAGATCGGTTAACGGCCTGGTTACCCCCGCCATATTGGGTACAAAACGGCGGACGTAGTTAACGAAGCCGAGGAAACTCTGCAACTCAGTGATGTTCGTGGGCGGCATCCACTCCGAAATCGCTTTTATTTTACGAGGGTCGATTTTAATGCCTTCCCAAGAGACGACGTGCCCTAGAAACTCCAACTCCGACCGTAAGAACTCGCACTTAGAGCCCTTCATAATCAGCCGGTTCTGCTGCAAGTGTCAGAACATTATAGCTTACTTGTTTGTGTAGGCTATAGTGGGGTATCCCATAGGGGGTACAACCCAGTTAGGGTTTCCTATTTGTACTCAATTCGTTCCTAGTCATTTCATTCTCGTTCATATGTTCTCATGGTATCAGAGCAGGTCCCTTCCTAGGGACTGTTCCTAGGGCCCACCGCAGCGCGCCCCGAGGCGCGCGTTTTTTTTTAGCGACCCTCCGTGTCGCCCTTACCGCCGTGCTCCCGCTTAGGCCCCTCGTCGGCCCCGCTTAGGCCTCTCGTCGGCCCCGCTTAGGCCCCTCGTCGGCCCCGCTTAGGCCCCTACTCGGCCCCACTTAGGCCTCGTCGGCCCCGCGTAGGCCCCGTCGGCCCCGCTACGGCCCCACGTCGGCCCCGCTTAGGCCCAGTCGGCCCCGCTTAGGCCCCGCTACGGCCCCTCGTCGGCCCCACTTAGGCCCTGTCGGCCCCGCTTAGGCCTCGTCGGCCCCGCTTAGGCCCCGCTACGGCCCCGCGTCGGTCCCGCTTAGGCCCAGTCGGCCCCGCTTAGGCCCCGCTTTGGCCCCTCGTCGGCCCCTCTTAGGCCCTGTCGGCCCCGCTTAGGCCTCGTCGGCCCCGCTTAGGCCCCGCTACGGCCCTGCGTCGGCCCCGCTTAGGCCTCGTCGGCCCCGCCTAGACCCCGTCGGCCCGCCGTCGCCCACGCTACAGCCCGCCGTCGGCCCCGCTACAGCCCGCTGTCGGCCCCGCTCCAGCCCGCCGCCGGCCCCGCTATAGCCCGCCGTCGGCCCCGCTACAGCCCGCCGCCGGCCCTGCTACAGCCCGCCGTCGGCCCCCCGTCGGCCCCGCTACAGCCCGCCGTCGGCCCCGCTACAGCCCGCCATCGGCCCCGCTACAGCCCCGCTACAGCCTGCCGTCGGCCCCGCTACAGCCCGCCATCGGCCCCGCTACAGCCCCGCTACAGCCCCGCTACAGCCCGCCGTCGGCCCCGCTACAGCCCCGCTACGGCCCGCCGTCGGCCCCGCTACAGCCCCGCTACGGCCCGCTACAGCCCCGCTACGGCCCGCCGTCGGCCCCGCTACAGCCCGCCGCCGGCCCCGCTACAGCCCGCTGTCGGCCCCGCTCCAGCCCGCCGCCGGCCCCGCTACAGCCCGCCGTCGGCCCCGCTACAGCCCGCCGCCGGCCCTGCTACAGCCCGCCGTCGGCCCCCCGTCGGCCCCGCTACAGCCCGCCGTCGGCCCCGCTACAGCCCGCCATTGGCCCCGCTACAGGCCCGCTACAGCCCCTCTACAGCCCGCCGTCGGCCCCGCTACAGCCCCGCTACGGCCCGCCGTCTGCCCCGCCGCCCGTGCTGCAGCCCGCCGCGCCACCGTGCAGCCGCCCGTGCAGCCGCCCACCGTGCCGCCCGTGAGCAGCCCCAGCCGCCCGTGCGCCACCCGTGCAGCCTCCGGCGCCGCCCGTGAGCCCCTGCGTCACCCGAGCCGCGCGAGCCGCCCGAGCCGCCCGAGCCGCCCGAGCCGCCCGAGCCGCCCGAGCCGCCAGAGGAGCCGCACTCCTGCTCCTGTGGGACCACTGCTGCTCCTGGGCTGTGTTACTGTGCCGCTGACCTCCCCGACTTTTCCTGCCTGGTGAGACTGTCAGCTGCTGTCATGGCCACCCCCACGGTCCTAGCTTTCGACGCTGAGGGTAGAGCCATTGACTTTGCAGTCTGGATTGAGGACCTGCAGCTGTACTTACTGTGTGATGCGATAGATGAGGTCTCTCTCTTTTACTTTGTCTCTGGCGCTGTCCCTGCCCCTCCTGCTGATGCTGACCCCGCCGTTCGCTCCAAGTGGGCAACCCGCGATGCTGCTGCACGTCTTGCTGTGCGTCGCCACCTCCCTTCCTCCGAGCGTGCCCACTTTAGTCAGTGCAAGACCGCTCAGGCCTTGTACGACGCTGTAGTTGCACGCTACTCCTCCCCTTCCTCCGCTACGCTTAGCCGCCTCATGCTACCGTTTCTCTTCCCTGACCTCGCTGCCTTTCCCACTGTCGCTGACCTCGTTACCCACCTCCGCGCTAGTGACGCTCGCTACCGCGCTGCCCTTCCTGCTGAGTTCCGCGCCGCAAACCCTCCTCCCATGTACATCACTCTCTACTTTCTCGTCACCCGTCTCCCTGAGTCCCTTCGTGTCGTTAGGGACCAGTTTCTCTCTGTCTCTCCCACCACCCTCACTGTCGACCTCCTTGAGGAGTCCCTGCTAGCGGCTGAGAAGAGCATCGTCGCTGTTGGGGCCTCTCGGGGTGACCCTCGCACCCCCATTTTTGAGGGGTGTTCTCCTTCCCCCCTGCTGCCCTCTGTCGCCTCTGCCGCTGCGGCCGACCTCGCTGGTTTTGAGTCGGTCGGTGCGGCGTCTGCCCCCAGCGGTAGACGCCGCACTGGCAAGGGCAAGGGGGGCAAGGGCGCGGGTGGAGCTAGAGGGGGCGGTGGCGGGGGAGGTGGGGGTGGCGGGGGGAGTGGGGGTGGCGGAGGTGGTGGCGGGAGTGGAGGTGCTGGTGGAGGCGGTGGAGGCGGAGGTGGCGGCGGAGGAGGTAGCGGAGGGGGCGGGGGCGAAAGTGCCGGTGGGGGCGGTGGCGGTGGAGACGGGGGTGGCGGTGGAGGCGGGGGTGGCGGTGGCGGCGGAGGTCGGAGTGGCTTGTCTCAGCGGAGCAGCTCTGGGGGTGGCCAGCGCCAGCAGCAGCAGCAGCAGCAGCAGCAGCCACAGCAGCAGCAGCGCTCTCGCACCGTCCCCGCCCCTCAGCAGCTCCGTGAGTGGTACTTGCAGCGTCAGCGTGGTGGTGCGTTTGGTCCCTGCCCCTACGTTCTTCGCACCGGCGACCGTGCGGGCGAGAGGTGTGGAGGCACCCACACAGCCCGCCGCTGCTTTGGCTGCCTGACCTACGCCTGGCGTCAGCAGTTTCCGGAGGCCGCTGAGATCCCCCGCTAGGGGGAGCTGTCTAGGGCTGGTGTAGCTATTTATGATCTTGACTTTGATGCTATTCTTTCTGCTATGTATGCTGTGACTGGTAGTGATGAGGATGACTGTTACCGGTGTTTCCCGCCCGACCCGGGCATTGGTACTGTTGCGTCAGGTGCTAGTGAGGCTGCTGCTCTAGGTGCCAGTGCGTCTGTGCTCTCAGGTACTGGTGAGTCTGCCCTCTCAGGTACTGTGTCGGCTTCGGCCTCTCACACCTTCACCCTCGACTCTGGGGCCTTTCGCTCCTTCTTTCGGGACCGCACCACTCTCACGCCGCTGAGTCGGCCGGTTGCGGTGTCCCTGGCTGACCCCTCTGGGGGGCCTGTCCTGTCTCGCTTCTCCACGGTCCTTCCGTGTCCGGCGGCCCCCTCTGGCACCCTGTCTGGTCTCTACCTCCCCTCGTTCTCGACGAACCTGGTGAGTGGTGCTGACCTACAGGATGCGGGTGTCCACCAGTTCACTCCTGCTCGTCAGCGGGTGACCCACTACACGGAGCCTAGCACGGGACGCCACCTGGCTACGTTTACACGTCGGCCAGGGTCGAGCCTGTACACACTGACCACTGCTTCTCCTCCAGGTGCTGCGTCTGGTAGGGTCCCTTCGTCTGGTCAGGTGTTTGCTGCAGCGTCCAGGTCTGGTCCTGAGTCTTCCCCCTGTTCGTGTCGTCGTCTGTCTCACGAGACTCTCCTCTGGCACCACCGCCTTGGCCACCCCTCTCTGCTTCGGCTCAGAGGCATGGCCTCCCATCTTCTTGTGTCTGGTCTCCCCCGGTCTCTACCTCCCCTTCCTCAGGGCCCTGGCCCTGCCTGTGTCCCCTGTGTCGAGGGGCGCCAGCGTGCTGCCCCTCACTCCTCCCAGTTTCCTCCGACAGAGGCCCCGTTGCAGACGCTTCACATGGACGTGTGGGGCCCAGCCCGCGTCCGTGGACAGGGTCAGGAGCGCTACTTCCTGCTCGTTGTTGACGACTACTCGCGTTACACCACAGTCTTCCCCTTGCGCAGCAAGGGTGAGGTTACTGAGGTGCTGATCGACTGGATCCGCGCAGCTCGTCTTCAGCTCAGGCAGAGCTTTGGCTCCGACTTTCCTGTGTTGCGTCTGCACTCGCACAGAGGCGGAGAGTTCTCCTCTGGCCTTCTGCGTGCCTACTGTCGTGCGCGAGGCATCTGCCAGTCCTTCACGCTTCCGGACTCCCCGCAGCAAAATGGGATTGCTGAGCGCCGCATTGGCATGGTCATGGACGTCGCCCGTACGTCCATGATGCATGCGGCTGCCCCCCACTTTCTGTGGCCGTTTGCGGTCAGGTACGCAGCGCATCAGATCAACCTCCACCCCAGGGTCTCCAGGCCGGAGACCTCCCCAGCCCTGCTGTGGACGGGGAAGGTTGGCGATGCGTCGGCGTTCCGGGTCTGGGGATCTAGGGCGTTTGTCCGCGACTTGTCTGCGGACAAGCTGTCCCCTCGCGCTGCTCCCTGCGTCTTCCTGGGGTTTCCCCCCGACGCCCCTGGGTGGCAGTTCTACCACCCCACCTCTCGACGTGTTCTGTCCTCCCAGGACGTCACGTTCGACGAGTCGGTACCCTACTACCGCCTCTTCCCCTACCGCACTCCGTCCCTCCCCCCGCCCCCGCTCTTCTTGGTACCAGGTCCCCCCCCGGTAGACCCCCTCCCCCCTCAGGGTCCTGCCCCTTCAGGTGTGTCCCAGGTAGACGCGGTCGAGCCTGTCGAGGTCACTGGTGACTCTGGTGCTGCTGCGGGAGCTGAGCCTGGGGGTGCGGAGTCTGGGGGTGCTGAGCCTGGGGGTGTTGAGCCTGGGGGTGCTGAGCCTGGGGGTTCTGAGTCTGGGGGTGCTGAGCCTGGGGGTGCTGAGCCTGGGGGTGCTGGGCCTTGGGGTGTTGTGCCTGGGGGTGCTGAGCCTAGGGGTGCTGAGCCTGGGGGTGCTGTGCCTGGGGGTGCTCTGCTTGGAGGTGCTTCGTCTCGCCGGGAGCCACTCTCCCCACAGGAGCTGCGTGAGTGGTTTGCCAGGCGCTGGAGGCGTGCTGCTGGTCCTGGTGGCTCTTCAGCTGCAGAGGGTACTGCTGCCGCGCGTCCCGGCGGTGCTCGTACTGTGGGTGGTGGAGCTGCTGGGTCTGAGGGTTCTCCTGGAGCAGGTGCTGCTGAGGGTGTTGGCGCTGAGACTGCCGCTGGCGGTCCGACTGTCAGTGCTCCTGTTGCTCCTGCTGGGGGTTCTGGAGCTACTGGAGGTGCTGCTGGAGGTGTTGCTGGAGGTTCTGCTGGAGTGGGTGCTCCTGCTGGGGGTTCTGGTGCTGTTCCTGCTGTTTCTGGCGTCGCCGCCCGGCCTCGACCGTACTTCGTTCCACTCCTGCAGCAGGTTCTTGGTCTTACACCTCCTCCTCCCTTAGGGGGTCCACTGCCTGTCCAGTCACAGCCACAGCTACAGCCTGCCTCTCCTATGCCTGCTCCTTCTCCCTACACTGGTCCGACTCGAGGTCTTACTGAGCGTCGTGAGCCTGCGTCTCGTCCTGCGTCGCCTGTTCGTACTGAGCGCGCTACTGGTCGCGGGTCGCGTCAGCGTCCTCCTCCTGTCCCTGGCACGCACCGGATGTCACTGCGTCCGTCCACTGCTCCTCTGCGTGCCCCTTTGCCTTCTCCTCCTGCTTCCTCTCTTCCTGCTCTTGCCGACCCCGAGTCGGACTCTCTTCGTGCTGCCAGTCCTACTGTCACGCGTCTCCTTGCTACTGCTGTCACTGACCCTTCCTTCGAGTCGTCTGCTGCGTCTGCCCTTGTCACTGAGCTTGTCGACTTTGCTGCGCGCTGTCGTCTAGACTACGCTGCCAGTCTTGTCGCTGAGTCTGAGTCTGCCTGTCCTCCGTCCGTCGGGGGTGAGTGTGCCCTTGGCACGGACGTCCTTGAGGACAGGCAGGAGGAGTTCCAGTATCTGGCCGCTGCTTCACCTCATCTCGCGTCTGTACTGCTAGCCCCTGAGGGAGACCCGGATGCACCAGACATCCCGACTCCGCGCTCTTACGCGGAGGCGATAGAGGGTCCCTACTCCTCTCAGTGGCAGGCAGCTATGGATGCAGAGATGGCTTCCTGGAAGTCCACAGGCACCTACGTCGACGCTGTTCCCCCTCCTGGGGAGAACATCGTCAGTGGCATGTGGATTTTCAGGGTGAAGCGGCCGCCGGGTTCTCCGCCTGTCTTCAAGGCGCGTTACGTGGCTCGTGGCTTCAGTCAGCGGCAGGGGGCTGACTACTTTCAGACCTTCTCCCCCACCCCGAAGATGACCACTCTTCGGGTTCTGCGGCACGTTGCTGCTCACCGTGACTACGAGATGCACTCTCTCGACTTCAGCACAGCTTTCTTGCAGGGCAGCCTGCACGAGGAGATCTGGCTGCGTCGCCCACCTGGCTTCACTGGGTCTTTCCCTCATGGTACCCAGTGGAGTCTTCGGCGTCCAGTCTACGGTCTCCGCCAGGCGCCACGTGAGTGGCACGACACACTGAGGACTACGCTCGCGGCACTTGGGTTTGCTCCTTCTACTGCCGACCCGTCGCTGTTTCTGCGCACCGACACCTCCCTGCCGCCGTTCTACATCCTCGTGTACGTCGACGACTTGGTCTTTGCCACAGCTGACACTGCTGGACTCGCCTACGTGAAGTCCGAGCTGCAGAAGAGACACACGTGCACTGACCTGGGTGAACTGCGTAGCTACCTTGGCTTGCAGATCACCCGGGACAGAGCACGCCGCACCATTACCCTGACTCAGTCACACATGGTGCAGCAGGTCCTTCAGCGCTTCGGCTTCACGTACTCCTCGCCTCAGGCCACTCCTCTGCCTACTCGCCACTCGCTCTCAGCTCTGCCTTCGGATGAGTCCGTAGAGTCGAGTGGCCTGTTTGCAGAGCTTGTTGGCTGCCTCATGTACCTGATGACCTGCACACGACCTGACCTTGCATACCCTCTTAGCATTCTAGCACGCTATGTTGCTCCTGGGAGACACTGACCAGAGCACATGGCTGCAGCGAAGAGGGTGTTGCGCTACTTGTGCAGTACGTCGGGCATGGGGCTAGTGCTTGGAGGGCGCAGTCCAGTGGTCCTCACTGGGCACGCAGACGCTTCTTGGGCTGACGACCAGGCTACGCAGCGGTCGTCACAGGGTTACACCTTCAGTCTTGGTTCCGGCTCTGTTTCGTGGCGGGCTACCCGCTCGTCTTCTGTTCTCGGCTCCAGTTGTGAGGCTGAGATCTACGCTGGGGCTATGGCTGCACAGGAGTTACGCTGGCTCACCTACCTGCTGACCGACCTTGGAGAGCAGCCTCGTTCTCCTCCAGTCCTGTATGTAGACAACAAGGCCATGCTGGCCTTGTGTCGAGAGTAGCGACTGGAGCACAGGACGAAGCACATTGCCCTCCGCTACTTTCTTGCTCGTGAGCTGCAGCAGCGTGGACAGTTGCGACTTGCGTACGTGGCCTCTGAGGCCAACACTGCTGATGTCTTCACCAAGGCACTTGCGCCTTGTGATCATCAGCGTTGTTGCACGCAGTTGGGTCTTGTGCCTGTCTTGCCTCACTTGCTCACTTCTTGACCTTGCTTGTACCTTCACCTATATATACTCTTGCTCTTGCTTGCTTGACTCTTGTATATCTCTATATATGATCTTGCATGTGAACTGGCCTTCTGGCCTTTGAACTTGTGCTCGGAATGCGTGGTGACTTTGTGATCCACCCTGAGCTTTGCTTTGCTTTGCTTGACTGGTCTTGTGACCCCTTGTTCTCCCCCACTTTGCCTATGGGGGTGTGTCAGAACATTATAGCTTACTTGTTTGTGTAGGCTATAGTGGGGTATCCCATAGGGGGTACAACCCAGTTAGGGTTTCCTATTTGTACTCACTTCGTTCCTAGTCATTTCATTCTCGTTCATATGTTCTCAGCAAGCGCCGGAACACTTCGTCCAAATCCTGTAAATGCTGCTCCCGTGTCCTGCTGTACACCAGGATGTCGTCCAGGTAAACGATAACTTTTTTATCCAACATGTCGCGAAACACCCCATTCATAGTGAGCTGGAACGTCGAGGGTGCGTTCATCAGCCCGAACGGCATCATGGTGTACTCATAACTGTTGTAGCGGGTTCGGAATGCGGTCTTCGGGCAGTCGTCGGCGAACACCCGAATTTGATGGTAGCCACCTCGCAAATCGATTTTTCAAGAAGAAACGAGCCCCGCGAAGTTGATCCAGCAGGTCGTCTGTTCATGGGATCGGGTAACGCGACTTGATTGTGACCCGATTCAACGCTCGATAGTCGATGCACATGCGCAAGCCTCCGTCCTTCTTCGGTGTGAATAGTATCGGGGCGGCGTACGGCGACGTGCTCGGCCGGATAAAACCCTTAGAAAGCAGATAATCTAGCTGTTTCTACAATTCGTCGAGCTCCGCTTGGCTGAGCCGCCATTGGGACCGAACGGTTGGTTTCGCGCCTGGATCCAGCTCGATCCTGTGGTCTTCCGGACGCTGAGGTGGCAGCCCATCAGGTAGGTCATCCGCGAATATTTCGGGGTACCTCCGAATTATGCTCGCCACGTCGTTGGGTACAGTAGCGCAGAGCGTGTCGATGTCGGCGATTTTTTCGGAAGCCACCACCTCGTACAGCTGTACAGCGTAGCCATGCGCTCCCCGTTTTATCGCCCTCTTCATCGTTATCGCGTTGACACGTGTTGTCGTCGGCTCCGGCTCCGCCCATTTCGGAAGTGTCACGCGCCCCTTGTTGCACAGCACCGTGATCGCTCCCGTCGTCCAGTCGATGGTCGGATTGAAACGCTGCAGCCAATCCCTTCCGAGCAGCACATCGCAACCGTCCAGCGTTGTCGCCAACATCCGCATGGAGAACCCGAAATCGTCGCCACACTTCATCCGAATTTGTCGGACCTCGTCCTTGATCGCCAGCGGTGTTCCGTCCACCAATCGCGCATCAATCTCTTGCAGACACCTGTCCAGCTTGACTCCGATTTTTTTGGCCGTCGCTAGGTTGACGAGACTGTGGCTCGCCCCACCGTTGACGAATAATTTTATTTTTTGCCCATTAACCCTCCCCACGACCAGCACAGGGTGATCCACGTGTTCATCCACTTTATTCGTCCGGTTGCGGTCGATAGCCCGTATCGGTACCACCACTCGGTGTGGATGTTGATTGCCGGGCGACGGGGTCTCGTCAGTAGGTGGCTCGACTGCTACTGACTCGTCTCTTTTCCCGACCCCTCCCCGTCGTTCCTGTTTCCCTGTTTCAGCTTCGGGAAGTCCTTCTTCCAGTGGCCCGGTTGGTTGCAGATGAAGCAGTTGTTGTTTCCCCGCCTCGGTGCATCCACCCCGTTGATTGTGGGCTGGCGCGGCGGTCCACGAAATTGAGTGCCCTCCCGGGAACTCATTCTCGCACATTGCATCAGCGCATCCGTTGATTCGGCCACCTGGACGGCTTCGATAAATACGCGTGGCCTCGCCCGTCGCACCTCGTACTGTACTTCGTACTTGAGGCCTGCGACGTATCGGTCGAGTCGTTCCGCGTCGCTCATGTCATCCACTTGGTCAGCCAAATTGCATAACGTCGCTGTGTAATCTTGGACCGACGCCACCTGCTTCCAGGTACGCAGCTTCATGCGAGCAGAATCCGAGGCGGATACATGCTCGAATCTGCTTCGCAGCGCGGCGCCCCACTTTGTCCATGTGCGTATCGTGGCCACTCCGAAGATTGTAGTTGCCTGTTGCGTGACAGTTGTCCAGGTCCCGTCGTTCGCACGTGATATCCCTGCCGGAGCCCCCTCTGGCTGAAGAGTTCGCTTCCACCATTCCAACGCCGGTCCTCGTAATAGTGACACTTCAAAATTAATGCGGGTAGCATCGTCAGCAATTTGCGCAGCATTAAAAAACACCTCTACGCAGAACAACCAAGCTGACACAGTGACGGTTTCGTCGCTGGGATTGAACGGGGGCGGGTTCGTCGGTTTAATTTTAACAGTTGTTGAGACTGTTGCTGCTGCATGCATCGGGGGCGCCATTGAAGCCATCACCGTGATTGTCGCTGTTGCCTGTCGTGGCGTCGTCTGCGACTGTTGCCTCGGCTGTGACTGTTGTTCCTGCGTCCCTTGTGCTCGTCGCGTTCGTGCTGCCCGCTCGTCTTCAGCGTCCAGCGAGTTCTGTAGCTCGCTGAGGACCTCGTCGTTAGGCACGAAACTGCTTCCTGCTTCATCCACGACGGGCGACTCCTGACGCGCTTCACCTCGCGTCTGGCGTAGCTCGGCGTTTTCCTCCCTCAGGCGCTCCAACTCGCCAGACATAGTCTGCATGTTGGCCTGCAGCGCCCGAAACTGTTGCATGAGCTCGTTTAACTCCGCCTGGTCCATGTGTCGCAGGCTTCGTCTAACGGGCAGGGGGGTAACAACGATTTTTCTGGTTTTGATGAAGGCGCAAACGCTATTAGTCGGAGCGAGATAATCGTATCTATCTCTCAGCCGACCGCTTTGCAGCCCACCAAACCTATCGCACCCCCGTACTAAACTACCCCGGAAAGTGGAGGGTAACCTAGGAAAGTAGCTCTGATACCAGGTGTTATGAGTTGTATGAAAGAAGAGTGCGCAGAATGCAATATTGCGGAAATGATTTCAACTACTGAGCAAACATCGGGGCCTAGGCATAATATAGCAAGGCTAGCTAAGCCTGAGGTCGCGAAGTCGTGCGAGGTTGGGTGTAGGTTTGGGTTTGGGAAAACCCGAAGGCGACACGGAGGACGTTCGGGAGGCGAGGTCGTCGGACCGAGCCTGAACTCCGAAAGTTGGAAATGTACGCGTAGGCGGTGCCTCAGTAAGGAATTAGGAAATTTCCTTACAACGGGAGCATTTCTATATAAATCTCATTCCTCTACTTTTTTTAGCCTGTATGTCTGTGATCCTAGCCTTTACCATACTAAATAAGGAAAACAACTTTAATAAGAGAACGCAATAAATGCATGTTTATTTTGGATGTACAAGTCTTGTTGTTTGCGTGTTTGCCATAATTCAACCAACAATAAAATAAACGAAAATATCAAGTATATGAAATATTATTACTTTGAAGTTGCAGGTGGGCACAATTGCAGAGCTGCTTTCTTAACTGCTTATTAGGGGGATTTTGAGCAACACAAAATCTGATGGGTGGAAAGCGATGCCAATCAACAGACACATCATGATGCGGCGGAGTGGATTTTTGAAACACCGTGCCCATTAGCTTGTGCAGCTGACTGTTTGAGGAAGCCAGGGCTCGGGCCTCTGCCGAGGCGGTGGGTTCCTTGATTTTGGCGGTGAGTTTCGAATCAGATTGCCAGCGGTGATGGAAATATCGTCCCGAACAGTTCAGAACCTCAGTTTGCTTCAACCCTTAGGATTTAGAGATTATACTGTCGCCACGTGCTAGATTTGCTGGAAACTCGTTCACGATTCTTTGCTGCACACGAAAAAAACGTTGATGTCTCCGTTTTGTCGCTGGATTTGAATTTGGGTGGATTGCATACGTTTTCTTTTGTGTCTGAACCGAAGTCGAACCTACAGTATTCCTAGTTTCGCCCTCAGCAAGTTCAGGTCAGCAACACCACCACCAAAGACATATCCACCGCCTTACGTGTCACACATCAGGCGCAGCATGAGTGACATGATTATTTCGGGTACCTGCAATGAATGACAGCCCAGACCTACTGTGCATGAAAATGTATCTCTGAGCCGCGTCGCGAATCGCAACAATGTCAGCCATTCGTAAGCAATTCGCACCTAATATCTTTTCTCACCAGCATTGCAAACAGCTTCTCTGAGTCGCGCACCTATCCCTGCATCCGTAAGACCACTTTCTTCCTTACGCTTCAATCCATTGTGTTGCAAAACGGGCCGTTTCTTTTTCATTGGTCTGCAGCTTGTCAGTTTGCTGTCCTCTTTTCACCCAAAACTAGTGGACTAGTATTCCAGGTAGCAGCACGCGACTCGGTCTTGTGCTGCTTCAACCTCTTCTCACGCCGAATTTCAAGCACGGGTTTCCATGGCGACCGCCCAAGTTCCTTGTTTTGCACCCCCTTCCGAAAATCACTCGACCTTTTCAATTGCTCTCCGTAAGGGGATCTTTAATCCAGTAGTTACAGCAACAATTACTCCGGGAGAGCCGCCGCCGGGCCCCCGGCCGCCACCGCTCATTCTCAAAGAGCGGGACGGCGCCACTGAAGCGAGATGGCTCCCCCTGCGCTGTGCTCTTTGCCCTCTTCAAGCCTCCGCGTTCTGCGCCGCGGATCGCGCCGTGCTTTGCGCAACCTGCGACCAGGATATCCACGCGTCGAGCACAATATTCTCCCGCCACTGCAGGTTCTCCCTCTGCGCGCTCTGCTCCCGCCTCTCCACCGCCTCGTTACCCGCCGCTTACGTCGCCTCCGTGATCGCCGCCAGCTTCGCGGCTCCAGCTTCAGCGGCCGTTGAGTTCGCGGCGGCGGCGTCGGCGGCTGCGGCTCCGTCTATGCCGGCGGCGGCTGCTGCCGTCCCGGTTTGCGGGGAATGCGGCGAGTATGCCGTTGCAGTGGCAGCATCATGCAATGATTCCGCACGCGGCGCGACCCGGAGGTCGCTCGATAAGTTTCCCCGCCTCTCCCACACTACCGACAGATTCCGGTCGCTGAAGGAGTCCCACTGCGAGTCTTCAGAGCCGCAGCCGCCGTATCATCATGCGGTAACAGCGGCGCGCGGGGAGGGCAAACATCATAGTAGTAGCATCATAGATGACGAAAGAAAAGCACCACAGCTGCGTGCGGCTCGGGGTAATATCTTCCCTTTGTTCCCCGTGACGCCTCTGCCGCTTCTCCCCAGCGAAAGCACCTCCAGCTGCGGCAGCTGCGGCAGCAGCGGCGGCAGCAGCAGCAGCAGGAAGCAGGTGCGCATGTGCAGCGAATACTACCCTTCGTTTCAACTTCCGACACGAGGTCTCGCGCACGGTCATCAGGCAGGGAAAGCATCAGCAGGACAAGCAGCACCGATTTCTTTCAGTGGCAACACGTGGGCGGCGTCCGCTCGCCCCGCCCCCGCCCCCGCCCCCGCCCCCGCTCGCGGCCCCCGCCCCGCTGCTGCGCACCCCGCCCCCGTCCCCCGCTCCACCGCTGCCCTTCCCGCCCTCGCCTCCGCGAAAGCCCCCGCCCCCGCCCCCGGCACGGCGTGGCTCTCCCTTGCGCCTGCGTATGGCTGCTATGCACAAGCCAACGCGGGGGCATCAGCGGGAAAAGCGGCGGCGGGTATTGCGGAGGAGAACGTGGCGCGGCAAGGGCTGAGAGAGGGCGGAAATGTGGGGGAAGACACTACGAGGGTAGGCGGTAAGAGGATCGCAAGGGCTGTCGGAGTTGGACTTTGGCCTGTGGGAAAGCGCGTGTGCGGAGGGGATAGGCGGCACGGCGATGGGGAAGGAGAAGGGGAAGTGTGCACGGGGTTTGCTGAGCCGTTACAGGGTACTGGTGCTAGTGCTGCTGCCTCTGCTGCTGCTGCTGCTGCTGCTTCTGCAAGTACGCGTGCAGAGCAGCTGCTAGGCGCGCCAAACTCGCAGAGACTGCGGCGCGTGTTGCGCTGCTGGATGTCCGCCCTTCCAGATCAAAACGGCAGTAGTAAACCCACGCCTCTGTTACCAGCCGCAGCAGCAGCAGCAGCAACAGCAGCACCACCACCAACCGACCCAGCAGCTCCCACCACCTCTGCAGCCGCCATTGCAAGCGACAAATCAATACAAAGCCTCACCCTGCATCTCTTCACGCGGTTAATCACCGCGCACAGGCTCTCCCCCCCTCCCTACTCCCCCCACGCTGCCACCCCTGCGCTCTCCTCTATCCGCGTTCTCCTGGCCGCGCCCCTATGGCTGGCATGCAAGCTGCTCGTGCACCGGAAACATGTGCCGTTGGGGAGGAGCGTGGCCTTGGTGTCTGGAGTGCCGGTGCAGCAGCTGAGTCGCGCTGAGGTGGAGCTTATGAGTGCGCTTGAGTGGGCGCCGCTCAAAGGATGGCTGCCTGTTGGTTGCTAATAGCGATGCGATGTTAATTCTGCTGCTTCTCCTCCTGCCGCTGATCTTCCTCCTCCTTCTGCTGCTGCTGCTCCTCCTCTTCCTCCTGCTGCTTCTGCCAGCGGTGGCGACGGCATGGAGGAAGAGGTGTTGATGGCGAGAATCAAGCCAGAAGTCTTTAATCAAGCCAGTGTTTTGTGTGGATTTGTGGGGTTGCTCTGTCTTGCTGCGCATCAGAGCCCAGCCTAGAGTGATAATAACGAGAGCACATCCAATAAGGAGTGGCTCAAGCAAGCAAGAGGCGTGGTGGTCGGTTGTTTGTGGTTGAATGCCTACTCCCCTCGTTGAGTGGAATGGGGATACTGCAGCGGGCATTGTTTGCTGTGCCGGCTATGATGCTTGTACGGCACCGGTACCACATGTGAAGCGCAAGCTTGGTTTCTGCGGAGTTTCTCAGAGTCTCCTGCTTGGTGTACAGGGAATGCTTGTTCTGTTTTGTAGAGAGAATCATGCAAGCCATGGCAAGACAAGCTAGCCGGGAACAATGGTTTGATTACCGTAAACCCAGGGCATACAGAGGTATTTTTTTTATTGTGGATAATATAATTTACTCTCGAGCAAACATGTAATTAACGATGGACTGTGATTGCTGTAGCTGAAACTTGGAAAGCCCCTGCGTGAGTGCGTGCATGCATGTGTGTGTGTTAGTGTGTGACCAGGCTAGTGTGTGTGGGAGGGGGCGAGCAGAGAGCTGAGCCGCAGAATGAGCTCTTCAGGGGGAAGAATGCCCTCCTGGGGGGGTGATTTGGGGGAGAGGGGAGTGGCAGATAGCATGGATGGTTGAGAGGAAAAGGGCGAGAGGGAGCGGGCGAGGAGAGAGCCGAGGCGCAGAATGAGCTCTTCAGGGGGAAGAATGCCCTCCTGGGGGGGTGATTTGGGGGAAAATTGGCGGAGGGGGGGGTGGCTGAGGTCATAGATGGTTGAGAGTGAAGGGGCGAGAGGGGAGGGAGGAGAGGGGAGGGAGGAGATGAGAGAAGCGAGAGGGAAGGGGTTAGAGGGAGGGGACGAGAGGGAAGGGACGAGAAGGACCCCCATTGCAAACCCACCACCCACCCCTTTCTTCCCCCAACCTGCTTTCCCACCTCTCTCGCACCCACAGCAATCCCCAACATCCCTAACCTCGCACTCGCAAACTTGCCAACTTGCACGGCATCGCCCGCCATCACAATGCGGTCCACAGGGTGGCCGTGTCGCACCACCTCTCTCGCACCCCGCAACGTCCATAACACAGCACTCGCAAACCCGCACACCCCGCCAGCTCCCACCCGCTAGCGGTGTGGCATCACAATGCGGTCCACAGGGTGGCCGTGTCGCACCACCTCTCTCGCACCCCGCAACGTCCCTAACACAGCACTCGCAAACCCGCACACCCCGCCAGCTCCCACCCGCTAGCGGTGTGGCATCACAATGCGGTCCACAGGGTGGCCGTGTCGCACCACCTCTCTCGCACCCCGCAACGTCCCTAACACAGCACTCGCAAACCCGCACACCCCGCCAGCTCCCACCCGCTAGCGGTGTGGCATCACAATGCGGTCCACAGGGTGGCCGTGTCGCACCACCTCTCTCGCACCCCGCAACGCCCCTAACCCCGCACTCGCAAACCCGCACACCCCGCCAGCTCCCACCCGCTAGCGGTGTGGGGCATCACCCGCCATCACAATGCGGTCCACAGGGTGGCCGTGTCTGCAGTCCACGATGGTGGGCATGCGGCATGCCGTACTGCTCCCGCCTTTGCACCGCATTCCCCCATGCACCACTCCCCCGAATCCCCTCCCCAACCACATCCCCAACCTGCATTCCCACCTCTCTCGCACCCCAACGTCCCTAACCCCGCACTCGCAAACCCGCATACCCAGCCAACTCCCACACCCCCCCAACTCCCACACCCCGCCACCTCCCACCCGCTGGAGACTCACGATGCGGTCCACGGGGCTTCCGTGTCTGAAGAGCACGATGGTGGGCAGCGCCGTGATGCCGTACTGCGATGCGAGCGCCGGGTACTTCTCCGTGTCTATCTTCACCTGCGGGGGAGGGGTGTGGGGGGGGTTGTAGTAAGGCGCCAATAAAGGGATGGGCGGATGGGCGGATGGACGCGTGGATGAAGGGGAACTGGCAGCGGGGCAGGGAGGGCGTGGGGGGGGGGGGGGGGGGTTGTAAGGCGCCAACAAAGGGATGGGCAGGTGAAGGTAGAGACGGAGAAGTACTCGGAAATAACACATCACAGTAAGGCATCACACCGCTTCCGTTTCCCCAGCGGCGGAGAAGAGGAGTTGCGAAAAAGGGGGGGACTCGGGAGGCGGAGAGGCGGAGACTCGGGGAGGTGGAGAGGAGGAGAGGCGGAGACGGGGAGACGCGGGGAGGCGGAGAGGCAGAGAGGCGGAGAGGCAGAGAGGCGGAGGGGCAGAGAGGCGGAGAGGCAGAGAGGCGGAGAGGCAGAGAGGCGGAGAGGCAGAGAGGCGGAGAGGCAGAGAGGCGGAGAGGCAGAGAGGCGGAGAGGCAGAGAGGCGGAGAGGCAGAGAGGCGGAGAGGCAGAGAGGCGGAGAGGCAGAGAGGCGGAGAGGCGGAGAGGCGGAGAGGCAGAGAGGCGGAGAGGCAGAGAGGCGGAGAGGAAGAGAGGCGGAGAGGCAGAGAGGCGGAGAGGCAGAGAGGCGGAGAGGCAGAGAGGCGGAGAGGCAGAGAGGCGGAGAGGCAGAGAGGCGGAGAGGCAGAGAGGCGGAGAGGCAGAGAGGCGGAGAGGCAGAGAGACGGAGAGGCAGAGAGGCGGAGAGGCAAAGAGGCGGAGAGGCAGAGAGGCGGAGAGGCAGAGAGTCGGAGAGGCAGAGAGGCGGAGAGGCAGAGAGGCGGAGAGGCAGAGAGGCAGAGAGGCAGAGAGGCAGAGAGGCAGAGAGGCAGAGAGGCAGAGAGGCAGAGAGGCAGAGAGGCAGAGAGGCAGAGAGGCAGAGAGGCGGAGAGGCAGAGAGGCAGAGAGGCGGAGAGGCAGAGAGGCAGAGAGGCGGAGAGGCGGAGAGGCAGAGAGGCAGAGAGGCAGAGAGGCAGAGAGACAGAGAGGCGGGTACTTACGATCTTGACGGATGCGAGCAGTCGGTGCGAGAGGCTCTGCAGCACGCCCGCCATGTGCTTGCACGGCCCGCACCTGCCGCGCGACCCGGAGGAGGGAGGGGAAGGGGGGGGAAGGGGGTGGTTGCGAACGGGAGGTGGGAGAATGGTTGCGAACCGAGCGCGAGCGCGTCAAGACTGGTTGACTACCACAGAACCAGCCCCGGTGTCTAACCGCGTGTGATGAGGCGATTATTGAGTCGACTCAAAAGTCGAACCGAGCGCGTCAAGACTGGTTGACTATCACAGAACCAGGAAAGTCAACAGAACCAGCCCCGGTGTCCAACCCAACCAATCTTGGTTGCGATGCGAGCCAGGATTGGTATATACCACAGAACCCTGTTCTAAGTCTAGTCAAAGGCGCCGGACGCGATGTGTCCTTCCGCCCGCGCCAATCCCAGCTCACCACGTGGCGTAGAAGTCGACGAGGACAAGATCCGAGGAGTGAATCAAATCGTCGAATGAGGAGAAAGTCTGGTGGCGGCTCGCCAGCGTGATTATCGCCTGTTGCCTGGTGGCCAGTGTGACTATTTCGGGGGGTCTGTGCCGAGGCGCCTCGAACGACGACGGTCCGTGCGGCGCGAACGGCCACAGCAAACCACCGCTGCCGCCGCCGCCGCCGCGTTCCGCTCGTTGCGGTGAGCGATAAAAGTCGCTGCTGTTGCTGGGTCTCGTGGGTGGGACATTCGTGCAACCAAAGAGAGGAGAAGCTAGCGCGAGTTGCTTGACGCCGCTGCCGCTGCTGCCGCTGCTGCCGCCACTGCCGCTGCCGCCGATGCTGCCGCTGCTGCGCAGGATGCCTATGCCGCTGACGCTGCAATAGTGGGTGCGGTTAACGCTTCCGCGAACGCCGCTAATGCGCAGGTGGTTTCCGCGGAGCGTCATGCCAGCCAGGGCATTCGCAGGGACAGAAATCCTTCTAGCACCAGAATCAAACCGAATTACATCCTCTCCGGCGCGCTCCCGAAGTGAGCGAGTGCACGAATCCCAAGAAACATGTATTTGAGTATTTCTTACTATTGGATTATCTTTAAATGTTCCTGTTGGGTGCCTCGAAACCATCTCCGCTGAGAACGAAGTGGCGCGGAAGTCGACAATGGTAAGTGCCATAACGGGAGGACTTGCGGGCGAGATACGAAGTTAAATGTTCTAGGAAGAGAGAACAAAGGGAAAGGAAACAGCAACTTGTGGCGATGGAGCGGAAGAACCGGGAGAACTCAGAAAGCCGGATTACCGCTAAGGGCGGACCCAGAAAGGACTCGTGCGATGCGACTAATTCTGCGTGGGGAAAGAAGCAATGGGGAGCAGAAAAATCTCCCTCGAGAGCCTGTGAGTGTGGTTACCGGAATAACGGTCCAAGCTTCGTGGTGTTGTTTTTATGGGGCAGCGGATGCGCATGTGATGATGGCTCGACGAAGATACTGACTTTGCGATAGCTGAGCGAAACTGCACGAACTTCAGAAGCCAGAAAAGCAGCCAGCTTGCCTTGTGAAGATATTTTGCCTACTTTCTTGCATTTCTTGTCATTGCAGCCGTCAGATGTGCGCTGGACAAAGTTTTCGCGTGGTTATGCCAGCGTGGAACCAGATCTGGTCACGTCAGTATGTTCGTGCGTTCCCATTCGACCAGAGATCTCCCCCGCCCGGGCTCTCGATCTTATTGGCCCAACCTCAAACAGCAGTGGTTACCCCTCCACATACGAAACTGTCACCACCCTTTTCTCGTCAGCGTCGCCAGTCTCTACAGTCACCCGCGCTAACATATCCCCTAGGGCAACTTCGATATAAGCAGCAAGCATGGACTCCGTGTACAAAATTATGACTTCACTTCCACTAAACCTATCTTTCTCGGCTGACGTGGTGTGATTTGCTTCTGTACGCTCGCCCCGATTCTCTCCTCGCCTACATTCTTCCCCTTCCCACTCTCGCCACACTGCCCGCGCACGCAGCTCGTCCGCAATCCACGGAAGGGAAAGGCGACTCGTGATGGGGAGGAAGAAAGGCAGGGGCGGGGTCGCGACTGCTGGTTTTACAGATGGGACGGACAAAGCCGGCGGCAGCGGGAGCATGAGTGACGGATGGGATTGGCTAAAGTTGAAGGGAAAATCGCCAGCTAGCACCAGCAGCGCGGAACCTTCCGACTGCGCCAAGAGCGCCGGCAAACGCGGCGGAAAGAGCGCCAGTGGGACGATGCAACCCGTAAAATCCGGGCGGAACACGTCGGCTGTTGAGAAAGCGCGCGACAATGGCAGGCCGGCGGCGGCTCTCGTTAAAGGCACATCGCTGGCGGTTTCAGGCGGCAAAGGCGCGTCGGGCCCGTCCGCGAAGAGCGGAAAGGGGAACACGACGGGGAAGGCTCCCCCGGCAGCAACAGCAGCAGCAGCAGCAGCAGCGGGGGCGGCGGCGGGAGCGGGAGCGGGAGCGGGAACGGCAGGTAGAGCGGTGCAGGGTAAAAGTGGTGCTGTGAAAACTGTATCCCCGAATCTCACTCCCAGTAAATCTCTCACCACCGCCAGCACCGGCGATCGAAGCACCGCCGCCGCCGCCGCCGCTGCTGCTGCGAATCCTGGTGGGGGAGGTGGGGGCGGTGGGGGTGGGGGGAGCAGCAGTGGCGGGCGGCAGAGGAGGCGCGGCAAGTGGAGGGTGGTGGAGGGGCCGCAGGTGGCGCCACTGCTGGAGCTGCTGGGCAGGTGAGTTGGCTCATATAGGGTGCAGTGCCGGCGAGGCGAGGTGCTGGCGAGGCGAGGTGCTGGCGAGGCGAGGGGATGTGGTTTGAGGTGAGAGCGAGGTCACATCAGGTGGTTTTACAGACGACGTGTGCCAGTTCCTACAGATTAGGTCACATCATATTGCTCCCACCAATTCCGATCGTTCGATTGCGATTTTTTTTTTTTTTTTTTCTTTTCTTTTCTTTTCTTTCCCGACAACACATTGTCCTTCCGTGTCATATCCTCCGTATGAGCCAACTCACCTGCCCGTCTCTTCCTCTCCAGTCACTCGAGTCCTTGATGCTTTCGTCTCGTTTCCCTTACATCAGAGTGGCACAGGAGAGCGCTCAGCATCACTCTGAGGAAGGGGGAGAAGGGAGGAGGGGTATGGAAAGGCAGGGGGATGCGCCACAGGGAACAGCGGATGCGGATGGGATGGCGATAGCACTGCCAGCAGCAGCAGCAGCAGCAGCAGCAGCAGAGGGGGCTGCAGCAGGAGCAGCAGCAGCCGGAGGAGGGGGAGCAGCAGCACGTGAAACAGCATCAATGGCTACGCTTCCTTCCCCACCCGGACCTCCGCCGGTGCTGCTGTGTGGCCTGCGCTCTGTCACCCGCCTCCTCCTATCCCTCGCCTCCTCCCCCTCCCCCGCTTCCTCCGCCCCCTCGCCCGCTCCCTCCTCCTCCTCCTCCTGCTCCCCCGCTCTCTCCTCCCAGGGGACTATACAGCGTGAGACATGGAGCAAGCGACACAAAGGCGCAGGCAAGGGGACAGGCAAGGGGGCAGGCAAGGGGGCAGGCAAGGGGGCAGGCAAGGGGGCAGGCAAGGGTGCGTTTGGTGCTGCTTCCCAGGCTGCGTCTGCTGGCGATAGCTGTGCTGCTGTTGCTGTGGTTCGTCGCCCAACAGGAGTTGAGGCTGAGTGGGATGGCAGTGGGAAGAAGAGGCGGAGAGAGAGCAGCAAGGGAGAAGGTGCGGGTGAAGGCGGAAGTGCTGGAGGGATGGAAGAGGAGAGCAAAGGAAAAGACAGAAAGCGTACTCAGGGAGTGTCAGATCCCATCGTTTCAAACCCAGCAGCATCACAGCCAGCAGCATCACCACCAGCAACAAGCGAGAAACGAACTGAATTGGCGGAGCCAGCCGCAGTAGTGGGAAGAGCAGGAGTTGGGGGGGTTGTTCCCCCTCTGCTTGTCGTGGCAGCAGCAGATGTGTTTCCTCGAGTGCTGACAGCTCACCTGCCAGAGCTAGCCGCTGCCACGGCCGTGCCTCTCGTGCTAATCGCTGCCGCCACTCCCACCGCCTCCGCTGCTGCCTCACTGCTCCTCGCCCAAACGCTCCGCCTCCCGTGCCGCTCCACGGCTGCGCTTGCCATCATGGTCAGTGCCTGCTTCTTCTTGTTGCCTGCGTTGCCTGCATTGCCTGCGTTGCCTATGCTGACCGGCAGTTGATCCAGCCCCGCATGATTGTAGCAACATTTGTCATTTGTAGCCTTGTGACTGTCTCTGCATCTAGTTGGTACGGACTCAACTTTTGCCTCGCTCACTGCCTCTCTTTATCCAGTTTCTTTACCCTGCTCTGCCACAGCTCCATTCCTCAACTATTTTCCACCAAACCAAATTACTGTATTAATATTGGTTTACCCCTCCCAATGTGTGCCCCCATGTCCCTCCTGTGTGCGCTCGTGTCTATGTGTTGTGTGCGGCACCGGCAGCCTGGGTGTGCTGCAGTGGAGAGGACAGCAGAGGCCATTGCACTCCAGTACGCCACCACCATCCATGCCACAGACGCTGCTTGACTGCTCAGCCGTGCATCAGGGCATGCCCCACATGCCATGTGTCACCTCACTCGCGCGCGCGCGTGTGTGTGTGTGTATGTGTGCACCAGCATATGGTGTGCGGTGCGGTGTCTGAAATGCAGCGGAGTGCTGCAGTGCACACATGTTTTAAGATGCATTCTTCTTCAGTCCCTATGATTCAATACACTGCTATAAATAGAAAAAATACCGTGATACGCACATGCGAAACAAGTCAGTGATTCCCGAAATATACAGGCAGGTGCGCGAATGGGAATTAAAAGGATGTGCAATATGAGAAGAGTATTTGAACTGGAATTACTGTGAACGGAGATTGTTTGTTGTATTTTATTTTGATAAGAGCAAGCTTGTTCTTGATGGGGGAATCACACAGAAACTTGTTCCTTGTATGGATATGCCAAATTGCTTGCTTCCAAAAAACACACTTGATACTTGGTGAACGGATGGTCCCTACAATGATCCTCAGAAGCTAGAATTCAGAAAATGGTGCATGAGCTTTTTGCCTTACTGTTATATCCGTAGATGAGCTGTTTTACCTGTATGCACCGAAGATGCAGGCGAGACTACCCGAAAGATGCCGATAAGTGGTATCAGCATAGACATTTGAAGGGGGTGTTCAGCCAGTCGTTCAACCACGTTGCAAAGTTGGCGAACTTAGGACACGCCCTAATTTACGCGCAGCCTTTTCGATAGCTCAAGGGTGCCGCTGGAATCCCTCCAGTATTTAGTCTAAAAAAATTCCTTGTTCACCGAGGTTGAGGTTTTTAGTGGTCTAGATTTTAGAAGCCACGCCTAGCCACGGCGGGTTTAGTCTCGTAAACATGCAGGAAATTAGTTCCAAGGAGAATGGCTTGCAATAACTCTATCGGGACAAGGATGGCAACTCGTTAGGATGACACCAGCTGGTGTTACGGCAGTGGTATGGCCGATCAAGGGCGGAGACGAGAGACAACGAAAGGGAAGAAAAGAGAGCTGTCAGAGTCGACAAGACGGGAGGACGATTGTAGCACGAGGGCGTAGAGCAACAATAGAGACATATTAGAGTAGTGAAATAAGGGGTCGACAAGCGCGGGAGCGCGTCTGATTCTGAGGCGCGCGTCACAATAAGGGGTTGACAAGAGCGGGAGAGCGTGATGGACCAGCTCTTCGCGGCTGCTCTCGAGGAGATCGCTCTTGAAGGCCGTGACGGTAAGCCAGCCGGCCGGCCAGCCAACCAGCCGGCCAACCGGCCAGCCAGCCAGCCAGCCAGCCGGCCAACCGGCCATCCAGACCTGGCCAGGCCAGGCCAGGCCAGACTATGCCAGGTCCAGTCCAATCTAGGCCAGTCTAGGCCGTTCCAGGCCACACCTCCAAGTCAGGCCAGGCCAGGCCAGTCCGAGTCAGGCCAGACCGAGTCAGGCCAGACCGAGTCAGGCCAGACCGAGTCAGGCCAGACCGAGTCAGGCCAGACCGAGTCAGGTCAGGCCAGGCCAGTAGTGGATCACCTGTTCCCTTTCCCGTCTTCCTCCCTCTCTGCATTGCTTTACTTCCCACTATTACTCGTAATGACCTTCCCACCTTCCCTCCCTATCCTCGTTTCAGGCTGCTCCCTTACCGCGCTGCTGCGCCTGCTCTCCCCCACGTGCCAGCAGCTCCGCCTGCCCCTTCCCCTAGACCCCGCCTTCCGCCAGTTGCTCTTCTCCCGCCTCCTCCGCTGCCCCTCCCTCTCCCTCCTCTCCCATCGCCCCCTCCCCGGCTTCGCTCCCTTAGAAGAGTCTGTTTTGGATGGTTATGGTGCAGGGGGAGGGGGAGGAGAGGAGGGAGGAGAGGAGGGAGGAGGCGGAGGAGGAGGAGGGGTAGGGCTGGGAAAGGCTTTATCGGAAGCAGCAGCGGGGAGGGGGGAGGATGAGTGTGGAAATGAAGATTCGGGAGGAAAGAAACAGAAACAAAACCAGAAGAAGAAACCTGGGAAGGAGAAGCCGGTGCGTAACCGGTGGGTGGGGTGCGGTGGTGTGCGGGGTGAGGGAGGTGAAGGAGGAGCGGGAAGCGTGAGGAACGAAGGAAAAGGGAAGAAGGAGAGAGAAGAGAAGAAGCGAGCAGCAGGAGGAGGAGGGGGAGGGGGGGGGAGGAGGAGGAGAAGAAGAGGAGTGGGGATGGGAGCGTGCGGAGAGGGAGGGGGTGGTGGTGGTGGCGCATAAGGGGCTAAGACTGGCGTCTCTGGGCGTGTACGAGGAGAGCGAGTTCGAGTGTGGGCTCAGCGACCTCATGATCGACACTCTGGAGCTCGTTGGCAAGACCAGGTGGGCGGGTGTGCGTGTGTGTGCGTGTGTGTGCGTGTGCGTGCGTGCTGGTGTTTATCAGAATACCCACAAACGCCCTGCAGGTGTGCGTGCATGTGCCTGTAAGTGTGTGTGAGACCTCGTGTGGGCTCAGCGACCTCATGATCGACACTCTGGAGCTTGTTGGCAAGACCAGGTGCGCGTGTGGGTGGGTGGGTGTAAATGTGCATGCGTGCGTGCATGCATGCGACGAAGGCACGGCGGTGTGTCTCAGGCGCAGCTGGCCAGTTCGACGCGGGCGAAAGGACAACCACCACTGTGTGTTATGCCGCTTCGTCTCGCACCCTGCAATGCTGCTGCCTCCGCCCTCCCTCTCTTAGTTCCTCCCTCTCTTTGCTCCTCGCGTTGCTACTGCCAGGCGTGGCGGAGTGTCCCCGGCGCAGCGCAGGTGGCGAGGACGATGCGGGTGAAGAACAGAACAGCAACTTCCATTACGTGCTGCGCCCACTCTCTTGGACACACTGCAGTGCTCCCTGCCCCCCCCCTCTCTCTCTATGTGCCACTCTTTGCACCTCTTGTTTCCCCCCCTCCCTGTCATCTCAGGCGCGGCGGGGTGTCTCAGGCGCAGCTGGCCAAGACAATGCGGGTGAAGCCACTTTTTAGGCACCTCAAAATTCCTCCCTGTCATCTCAGGCGCGTAACAGAACAACATTTTCCATTACGTGCTGCGATCGCTTGAAGCCACTTTTTAGGCACCTCAAAATTCCTCCCTCGCTTCGCGCCTCTCTTCCTCCCTCGCTTCGCTCCCCCCCCTACCAGGCGTGGCGGGGTGTCCCAGGCGCAGCTGGCCAAGACAATGCGGGTGAAGAACAACAACTTCCACTACGTGGTGCGCCACTCCCTCTCAATGTGCCATGCCACTCTTTGCACCTCTCTTTCTTCCTGCCAGGCGTGGTGGGGTGTCCCAGGCACAACTGGCGAAGACAATGCAGGTGAAGAACAACAACTTTCATTACGTGCTGCGATCGCTGGAAGCCAGAAACCTCATTGCCATGCACGCTGTCGTCACCCGCAACTCCCTCGCTCCCAACTCTGCTGCTGCTGCTGGTGCCACTGGTTCTGGTGGTGGTGGTGCTGCTGCCTCGCACGCGTGCCGTACCAATATGCTCTACCTGTCTCGCTTCTCACCCGCGAGCATTACGGGGCAGGGGAACTACCACCTCCCACGTTCTGCTTCTGAATCCGCTGCTGCTGCTGCTTGTGCTGCTGGAGAGCAGTTGGGCACGGGGGGAGGTGCAAGCGACAGGTGGGAAGCTGGTGCGGAGGCAGAGGCATTTTTTATGGCTGCAGCAGGAGGTGGGGCAGGTGGGGGAGGAGGGGGAGGAGGGGGAGGAGGGGGAGGAGGGGGAGGAGACATGCAATGGGGTGGAGGGAGAGAGGGGAGCGAGGGGAGAGGAGACGCAGGGCAAGGAGGGCGAGGGGGGCAAGGAGGAGGCGTGGGGGTTGGAGGAGAGAGTGGGGATGGGAGCGTGCCGGGAGGGTCGGTGGTGCTGAGGGGAGTGGATGATGACGTGGCAGCGATTTTGTCCATATGCGAGTACCTTTCTAACGTGCAGGGGCAGGTGGGTGCAGTGCTGCAGAGTGAGCGTTGTGCAAGGGGGTTTCGGGGGAAAGGGAGGAAGTGTGGGTTGTGGAATGGGGTAAAGGAGGGAAAGGGAAAGGGGGGGATGGGCGAGAGGGGGAGCACGATTGGGGTAAAGTGTGGGTTTGGACTATGGTTGAAATCAATCCTGCATCCAATCCTGCATCCAATCCTGCATCCAATCTTGCATCCCATGTTCTCTCACAGGAGAACCAGCCTCACATGGAGTTCCAATGGATCACGGTGTGACATATTCTTTCGTTGCCATCCTTCCCGTTCCCCCTCTTCCCCCCATCCGCCCCTCTTTATGCTCCTTTCACCACCCTCTCATGCGGAATGACATGACCCACCCTCCTTTCCTCCGCCCTCTCTATGTTCCCGCTCTCCCCTCCTCCCCTGTTCGTTGTGCGTTGACTTTACTGTGCCCATCAGGTGCTAGTGTGTGCAGAGCTCAAGGCTACTCTAGGTTACCGTTTCGCCACAGGTCATCGCCTCTGGAGACGCGTATGCATTCTTCCCCTCCCTCTCCTCCTGTCCTCTCCCTCCCCTCCCTCACCTCCCTCACCTCCCTTTCCTCCCCTCCCTCCCTTCCTCCCCTCCCTCCCCTCCCTCCCCCCCCTTCCCCTCCCTCCCCCCCACTTCCCCTCCCTCCCCTCCCTCCCCTCCCTCCGTCCCTCCATCCCTCTCTTTCTCCCTCCCCTTTCTCTCCCTCCCGCGCTCTTCCCCGCTCTTCTCGCACAGTCTCGTCTCCTGTTACTTTTTTGTCGTTTTTCCTCCCTTCCCTTGTGCACTTTTGACTGTATATTCTCTCTCTATTGCGCCCTCCTCTCTCTTGCACCTGAAGATATTGTCATTCATTCAAATGGAAGAAATTGAAAGGAAACACGTTGTCCCCCTTCCTCCCTTCCCCTCTTTTTTGGAGTATTTTTGCTGTTTTTTGTTCTGGTCTTGTGTGTGTCTGTCCGATTGTTACCAACACTCTTTCATTCATTGTTTCCTCACTCCTTTGTCTCCCGTTTTGGTCTTTCCTTTCATATCTCTCCCATTTGTACATTGCCCATGCGTCACCCATGCGTCGCCCCCTCGCACCCACTACGGCTGCAGTACCGCATGGTGCAGGCAGGCATCATCCGCAACTTCCATCCAATCCAAGCCTATATGGACAATCTTTTAGTCGACTAAAATTGCCTTGCATTCTTTCATCTCCCATCCCATGCATCCCCCCCTCGTACCCACCACAGCTGCAGTACCGCATGGTGCAGGCAGGCATCATCCGCATCTTCCAAGCCTATGTGGACAGCAGGGTACGCCACCTGCTGCGCTCTC
Organism: Closterium sp. NIES-65; assembly: GCA_948144175.1. Lineage (NCBI taxonomy): Eukaryota > Viridiplantae > Streptophyta > Zygnematophyceae > Desmidiales > Closteriaceae > Closterium > Closterium sp. NIES-65. The sequence continues at coordinate 3,636,480 of CANXME010001052.1, read as the reverse complement.
TCTCCCCTTTACTCTCTCCTCCTTCCTCTCTCCTCCTTCCTCTCTCTTCTTTGCCTGCCTGCCTGCCTGCCACACACACCTCTGATCTCCTCCTGTTGAAGCATAGCCTGGCTTTCGTACTTGCTACTCGTATGTGACCTTTTTAGTACGCCTCTCGCCGTTTACTGCTCGTCTTCACTCGTCTTCACTCGTTTTCCTCGTTTCCCTCGTTTCCCATTCTGTCCTTTCTCCTCTGCATGGAGATGGTGCCATGTGTGCACTGTGCAGCTGCTGGTGCAAGAAAACATGCACAGAGTCGCAGCTCCGCTCGCTCCTTTCTCTCCTTGCCCACCCCCCAACACTGAGGCAGCACAACACCCAACCCAACTCTTGTGTACTCTAATTTCTCATTCTCCGTTGCTGCTGCAACCCCTCTCCCCTCCTGTGTACAGATGGTGCCGTGTGTGCAGCTGGTGCGGACGTACACAGAGGCACAGCTCCGCTCCTTCCTCTCCTTGCCCTGACTCACCCTTTAACGCCGGGACACCACCCAACTCCTTGTTCTCCCTGTTCCCATTGTAACCCCTCTCTTGTTCCCGCTCCTGCATGTAGATGGTGCCGTGTGTGCAGCTGGTGCGGACATACACAGAGGCTCAGCTCCGCTCCTTCCTCTCCTTGCCCACCCTCCAACCACCCTCGGATGCTCTAATAAAGGGGCGGCAGGGGAAGGGCAAGCGAAGAGGCATGGTTGAAGAGGATGGGGATGGGGATGATGATGATGATGAGGAGGAGGATGATAAGGATGATGATGATGATGATGGGGATGGGGATGGTGATGATGCTGATGATGGGGAGGATGATGATGATGTTGGTATTGACGATCAATCAGCAGCAGCAGCAGCAGCAGCAGCAGCAGCAGCAGAAGCAACAGCAGTGGGGTTGGGTGGGAATGTATGTGGGGCCTTGATTCCCAGAAGAGTGGGTGAAAAGGCAGCAGCAGCAGAAGCAGCAGCAGAAGCAGCCTCTGCTGCGTGGGCTGCTGCATGTGGGATAGGCGGTGAGCAGAGCGTGTGCTTGGCAATGGAGCTCAGTGCGGAGCAGCAGGTGTTGGATGCGGTTCAGAGGCATGCTCCCGATGGGGTGCTGCAACCAGAGGTGAGAGAGCTGACTGTTTAAAGCGGGGGAGAAGAAGAGAGAGGATGAGACTGCGTGCTTCATAAAGTGCTGAATGCTGTTAACAGGCATTCCTTTCCATGGGTTGGTGCAGAGAGGTGGGGGGGAGCCGATTTTTGAGTCGACTCAATAGCTACCTTAAACTCGTCGTCCATGCTCCCTGTCAGTCTCCTTTTCACCGCGACTCAAGCTTCCCGCATCCCTCCTCCCCTTCCCCACCCACACGTCCTTCCTTCCTGCGCCACCTCTCCTCTCCCCTTTCCTCCCCCAACACCCCGCCCCCCCCCTCTCCATCCCCGCCCCTTCTCTCTCCCCCCATTCTCCCCTCTCCCTCTGTGAAAATCAGCTGGCGGGGGCGATGGCGGGGGTGGGCAAGAAGCGGTTCTACCGCATAGTGCAGGACCTGCAGGAGATGAAGCTCATCACCGCCCACACTGAGAACCATTAGGGCATGACCACTGTCCCTCCTCCATTTCTCCTCCACTCACACTCCCTGCGTCCCCCCTCCCTTCCCCCGCTCGTCCTTCCTTCCTGCGTCCCCTCTCCTCTTTCCCCCCCTGCCCCTTCACTTCCCCTCCCTTCCACCCTCCACTCCCTCCCTTTCTACCCTCCTTCACCGCGCAGCTGGCGGGGGCGATGGCGGGGGTGGGCAAGAAGCGGTTCTACCGCATAGTGCAGGACCTGCAGGAGATGAAGCTCATCACCGCCCATGCCGAGAACCACCAGCGCATGACCGTCTACCGCCTGCGTGCCCTGGGGCCCCCTCCTCCTCCTGCTGCTGCTGCTGCTGCTGCTGCTGCTGTTGCACCTCTGCTGCTGGGAGCAGCGGTGGGCGACGGAGGTGGCAGGGGGGGAGGAGGAGGAGAGGGAGGAGGGGGAGGGGGAGCGGGAGGAAGAGGAGGGGAAACAGGAGGAGTGGCAGCAGAAGCGGTGGGTGGGGTGGATGAGGAGGATGGAGGAGGGAGTGGAGAGGATGGGAGGGAGGAGGATGGGTTTGGAGCACTGGCTATTGTGCCTTCTGCTACTGCTGTTGAGGGGTTTCCTGGGTACGGTGAGGCAGAATGTGTTGGTGCGGATGGTGGTGGTGGTAATGGTGATGGTGATGGGGACAGGGATAGTGATGCTGACAGTGATTCTAATGGTGATGGTGATGGTGATGGTGATAATGATAGTGGTGAATTCTCTCAGGGAGGAGTGGAAGAGAGGGAAGGTAAGGGGAGTGGTGCAGGAGAAAAGAGAGGGAGGCCGCGAGGGAGAGGGAGAGGAAAGGGAGGTGCGGTTGAGGGAAGGGACGAGGAGAACGAGGCTGGTTGGGGGAAAGGAAGGGGTAGGGCAAGGGGTAGAGGGAGGGGGAGGGGGAAGAATGAAGCAGGGGAAGACACAACAGCCGAAGGAGAGATTGCTAGGCAAGGCAGAGGGAGAGGGAGAGGGAGAGGGAGGGGGAAAGGAAGGGGTAACGGAGTTGTGGTTGAGGAAAGTGATGAGGAGGAAGCCGGTGATATGGGGACTGGTAAGGGGAGGGGGAGGGGGAGGGGGAGGGGGAGGGGGAGAGGGAGGGGAAAGGGGAGGGGGAGGGAGAAGGGAAAGGGGAGGGGGAGTGGGATTGGGATGGGCAGGGACAGTGGAGCTGCAGCAAGCGAGTTAGATGGAGGTGAGGGTGAGTATGAAGCAGGTGGGAAGGAAACGCAAGGGGTTGAAGCAAATGGAGTAGCAGTGGCGAACGTAGAGGATGGGAAGGAAGGAAGAGGGAGGGGACGAGGAAGGGGAAGAGGACGAGGAAGAGGGAGGGGCAGGGGAAGGGGAAGGAGTATTGCAACGAGAGATGAGGGAGAGGGAAGCGAAGATGTTCTACTGACAGAGGAAATCGAGGATGGAGATACAAAGGAGAGGGCTGGGATAGGTACAGGTGCTGTGGTGGCGAGAGCTGATACGTCTGCGAGAGGGGATGAAGAGCAGGCGGATGTGGAGTCAAGAGCGTTGACGTTGACGGGGGAAGCAATCCAAGTAGGGCAGGAGGGGCATGTGGGAGAGTATGTGGGAGAGTATGTGAGAGAAGATTCTGTGATTGCGGTGGGGGAGGAGGATTCTGTAGTTGCGTTGAAGTTTGAGGATTCTGTGATTGCACTGGAGGAGGAGGAGTGTGAGTTGGTTCTAGCTGCAGCAGTGGGTGAGGGAGAGGATGAGAGAGGGAGGCACGGACGCAAGCGCAGGAAGATTGATTTTGGAGTGAAGGGGAAGGGAGATGGTGAAACGGGAGATGGTGACACGGGAGATGGTGACACGGGAGATGGTGACACGGGAGATGGTGACACGGGAGATGGGAAGCGGGATGGGAAGGCGACAGCAGCAGCAGCGGCGGCAGTTAGAGGAGAGAGGACTAGAGCTGGCTCGTTGCTGGCTGCTGCTGCTGCAGCGGCAGCGGTTGAAGGGGCAGGGGCAGGTGTGGGGGTGAGGGAAAGGGACGATACAGTGCAAGGGAAAGCAGCAGCAGCAGTGGAGGTGCATGGAAGGAACCTTGCTGTTGAACGCTCAGCAGCAGACACGGCACAAGGAGAGAGAGCAAATGGGACAGCGGCAGAAGCAGAAGCACGCACAGCAGAAGAGGCAGCAGACGAGGAAGTGGAGGAGACAGCCATAAGAAGAGAAGAATTCATGAAGGCAACAGATTTAGACATGGCCCCATTATCCGATGGCAGTGGTGGTGGTGGTGGTGGCTGTGATGGTGCTGCTGCTGATGATGGTGGTGGTGCTGCTGCTGCTGCTGCTGATGATGACGATGGTGATGATGGTGGGGAAAGGGACAGGAGAAGTGGTCATGAGGCATGTCACTTATTGTCATCCCAACCCCCATCTGATCATCTGGACCCTCGTCTGGACCCTCGTCTGGAAAATGCTGGGTCAGGTGAAGGGGCTGGCATGGTATCAGGGCATCCTGCTACCTCCACCTTCCCTTCCCTGGACTGCCCTTCTCCCTCATTCCCCTCCCCACACACAAACCTCGCCCATGGTACTTCTCCTCCTTTCTCTCCTGCACCCGCTTCCCATTCTCTCCTTCCTTCTCTTGCTTCTTCCACTCCTCCTCCCGCTCCCCTGTCTGCTGTCTCGCTCGCACTCGTATCCCAGGGCCCTTCTAAGCCCATCATCTCAAGGGTCTATACACGCCGTCGCAATGCCGTACAGCCAAAGCATGAGGCGCTTCAGAAGCAGCAGCCTGATATCAGTGCTCAAGAGAGGAGCCGAACACGGGAATGCAATGAGGGCTGGAAGAGCGGGCAGCAGAGAGAGGTGGAGGAGACACGAGGGCTTGAAGAGCGGGAGACGGATGGAGAGAAGGAGGTAGGTGAGAAGGAGGGCAGTGAGGATCAGAAGCAGCAGCGGCAGAGGGGCAGAAGCAGGAACAAGGAGCAGAAGCAGCAGCAGCAGAAGCAGAAGCAGCAGCAGAAGCAGCAGCAGCAGAAGCAGAAGCAGCAGCAGAAGCAGAAGCAGCAGCAGAAGCAGACGCAGCAGCAGAAGCAGACGCAGAAGCAGAAGCAGAAGCGGAAGCAAGCAGAGGAAGCGGAGGAGGAGGAAGTGAAAGTTCGAAAGGCGGAGCAAGAGGAGCAAGAGGAGGAGGAGGAGGAAGAGGAGCAGGAGCAGAAGCCGCAGCAGCTAAGTCTGAGGAAGCAGCGGCAGCAGTGGCAGAAGCAGCAGCAGGAGCTGCAAGGTCCAGACGAGAGGCCAGTGTCTCGCCGTTCCAACTTCCCCAAGGATGAAGCACTGTGGAAGAGACGAGAGGACACCATTATAGCCTTCCTCGAGGTACACTAGGCCTTATTCCCATCAAGGTATTCCCTCTTTCTCCTCAAGGTATTCCTGTGTTGTGTTGTCATCACCTCCTTGCCCACCCCTGCCCTTCCCCCCCCACCGCTCCTCCCCCGCTTCCCCTCCACCACTCTCCTTCCCTTGCCTTCCTTTTTTTCCTGCATCAATCTCTCCCTTCCTCTTTTTCTTCCCTCCATGGTTTCCTCACAGGGTTTTCACTCCCATCCCCCACACTTTCTTCCTCCTTACCATCCGTCCCTCTCTTTCTCCCTCCCTCCCTCCGTCCATCCGTCCGTCCCTCCCTCCATCCCTCCCTCTCCCCTCCACCTGCCGACACACCAGGCCAATCAGATAGCGACGCGCTGGGAGCTGTACTGGCACATGGTGGTGGCAGAGCTGGCCTTCCTCAACCCTCCCTTCCTCCCCCTCCCCTCCACCTCTCGTCCCCACCAGGCCAATCAGATAGCGAAACGGTGGGAACTATACAGACACATGGTGGCGGCAGAGCGGGCCTTCCGAGCCGCCACCATGGATCGCAAGACCCTCAACCGCATTCTTGGGGCGTGCCCTGCTCAAGCGCATGCTCCTCTCCGTGCCGGGCGTTTCCAGACGGTCTCTCACAACCTTTCCACCCCCCTCTCCCCTTTCCCTCCCTCCCTCCCTCCCTCCCTCCCTCCCTCCCTCCCTCCCTCCCTCCCTCCCTCCCTCCCTCCCTCCCTCCCACCCTCCTCTCCTCCCCCTCTCCCTCCCTCCTTCCCCTTCCCCCCCACCTCCCGCCCCCCCAGGCCAATCAGATAGCGACGCGGTGGGAGCTGTACAGGCACATGGTGGCGGCAGAGCGGGCCTTCCGAGCCGCCACCATGGATCGCAAGACCCTCAACCGCATTCTCGACGCCATGCGTGCGCGCGCCCTGCTCAAGCGCATGCTCCTCTCGGTGCCGGGGGTTTCCAATGGCGGCCAGGCGCGCACTCTCGAGATCGTGCTTTCCGGGAGCGCCGATGCGAGCCCAGAGGCCCTTGCAGCGGTGATTGCGCGGCATCGGAGGCAGGAAATGGAGAATGCGAGGGGGGGCGCGGATGTGATGTGGGGGAAGAAGGCGGAGGGGAGAGGGGGTGGAGGAGGAGGAGTGGGAGGAGGAGGAGGAGGAGGAGGGGAAGGAGAGGGAGCAGGTGAAGGAGGAGGGGATGGAGGGGACGAGCAGAAGCAGCAGACAAGAGGTGATGGCAGGATTGTTGTTGGTGCTGCTGGCAATGCTGCTGCTGGCAGTGGTGCTGGTGGTGGTGGTGTTGGTGGTGATGGTGGTGGTAACAGAGTAGGGACGCGGGCCAACAGATATAAGGTGCATTCGTTTCAGGAGATCAAGGCGAAGCGAGGGGCTGGGGAGGGCGATGGTGAGGGCGAGGGTGAGGGTGGGGGGCGGGTGGCTATACCAGTGCTGAACAACATAGAGAGGCGGCTCTTGGGGCGACAGCTAGATGCTGTGAGGAGGAGAGAGCAGCGCCTGGGTGTTGCTGCCTCTGTGCTGGTGCGAGACAGGTTAGGCGGAGGGGTGGATGGGGGTGGGGTTGGGGATGGGGATACGAAGGTGGATATGGGGGAGGTGGGTATTGATGATGTGAGTATGGGGAGGAGTGGTGTGTTGGGGGGTGTGGGAGGTCAGGGGAAAGCAGGAGGGCATGGTGTGAAAGAGGAGAGGGTTTCATGGGTTGGGATGGAGGCAGGGGATGTTGCTGGTGCTCGTGCTGTTGCTGCAAGAGGCGGAATCAGAGCGGCAGGAGGAGCGGGAGTAGCAGCGGGAGGAGCAGCGGCAGGAGCGGCAGGAGCTGTGCGGAGCGCAGCAGGAGGAGGAGCGGGAGAAGCTGCAGGGTCATTGGCTCTGGGAGGAGGCGGAAGGCTTGTGAGGGGGTTGAGAGGGGACGAAGCAGATGACAGGGTGGATGGGGGTGTGGTCGGAAGGTTCCAGGGAAGGAGGTTGCGACAGGATAGGGAGTTTGACGGGCAGGAGAGAGGGAATTCGATGGCGGAGAAGCAAGGAAAGCACAGGCAGCAGCAGCAGCAGGTGCAGAGGACCAGAGCGGTTCTAAGCGGTGGGAGAGCAGCAGAGAGAGAAGAGCGAGGAGAGGGAGCAGATGGAGGAGAGGGAGGAGAGGGAGAAGAGGGAACAGTGGCAGCAGTGGGAGCAGTGCGAGGGGAGGTGGGGGAGGGAGGGGAGGAGGATGCGGAGGCGGAGCTGTGGAGTGTGAGGAGGCGGTATGGGTATGTTCCAGCTAAGATGGTGCGTGCGCGGCAACTGCACCTCTTCCTCTGGTCCCATGTCAAGTCGAGGGACACAAACACATTCGAGCCAAACCTAGGTGAGGGTGACTTTCTTCAAACCCCCCCCCCCCCCCCCCCCCCCCCCCCCCCCCCCCCCCGCCCCCTGTTCGTTGTCGTTTTATTCTGTTCTGATTCGTTGTGTTTTGGTTTTGTTTGTTTGTTTGTTTTTTTTTTGGGGCGTGGACTGATGGGTCTGATTTGCACTCTCTTTTCTTTTGCGACCACATGACCCTTTTTTTCCATCGTCACCTTGATTTGTTCGTCTGAATGCAGATTCCGACAGCACCCAGGGGTGCAAGTTTGACCTGGCTACGCTTGTGCACGCCATGCCTCTGGAGTTGTTCCTTCAGGTACTGCACCGGCTGTATTTGCATTTCGCCTGCAACCTGCATTTCGCCGGCAACCTGCACTGCACCTGCGCTGCATCTGCTTTTGAGGTGTCAGGAAAACGTTTACATCAGGCATATTACGAGTGTCTATTTGAGACATCTTGTAAACGAATATCATTCAGCAAATTACTCTTGTGCTACAGGAATGTTAGGATCTCCGAATTCTCCATGTGATGAATCCGATCGGTTCTTTCTGAACCGAAAAAAATAGTCGTTTCGAATGCCTCACACCCTGATCAGCAACCAACCCCTCCTGTTTCCCCCTCCCTTTCTCCCTCCATCCCTCTTTTCCTCTTTTCGTCGTCTCAGATTGTGGGTGCGAGTCAGGACATCCCGTCTCTAACACCCCTGGCATTGCAAGGCAAGCTGGTGCGGGACCTTCCGCCCTCGCTGCTGCAGACGCTATTTGATGCCTCAGCACGCAACCGCCTCTCACGCATCTTCAACCTGCTACAACGCCTGCAGGTGGGTCTGAGGGGGCGAAGTTGGGTGCAGATGGGTGGGGGTGGGTGCCCCTGGCGCTGCAGTGCAAGCTGGGAGACCAGCCGCCCTCCCTCCTGCACATGCCTCGGCACGCAACCGCCTCTCACGCATCCTCAACCTGCTGCAGCGCTGGCAGGTGGGTTCAAAGGGGCTGAATTTGTGCCAAATTAAGAGGGCAGACAGGATGCGTACGAGGTTGGGTGCAGGGTGGTAGAGAGGTTTGGCAGGTATGGTTTTGCTTGAGCAAGGATGCGAAAATGTGGTTAGTGAGATTTGAACACTGGACCTTCAGATTGAAGAGGGAGGTATTCAACCAGTGGGTTACCCCACATGATTTTTTTGGGAAAATAATCTCAGGATTTAGTTGCCTGTGTTGTGCTTGATGTGTTGTGGGGGTGTGTGTGTTTGCGCTTTGGGTATTCGTGTTCGCATGTATGTGTTTGCATGTATTTGCATGAACTTGCATGTGATTGCATGTGTATGCATGTGTGTGCATGTGTGTGCATGTGTGTGCTTGTGTGTGCAAGTGTGTGCATGTGCATGCATGTGTGTGCATGTGTGTGCATGTGTGTGCATGTGTGTGCGTGTGTATGCATGTGTGTGCATGTGTATGCATGTGTATGCATGTGTATGCATGTGTGTGCATGTGTATGCATGTGTATGCATGTGTATGCATGTGTATGCATGTGTATGCATGTGTATGCATGTGTATGCATGTGTATGCATGTGTGTGCATGTACGCCCGTCTACATACGTACACCACCCTCTTCGCAGCTGCTATCCCTCCATGTATCTGCACCAGACCTCAAACCCTCCACCTCCACCGAACCTTCCTCTTCACAGCATCAACAACAGCCACAGCAGCCACCACCACCACCACAACAGCAACACCAGGAGCAGCAGCAGCAGCAGCAGCAGCGAGAGGAGCACAGCTACCTAGAGCCATCCTTCCGTGTTTTTTATGTCCTCACCCGTCGCATCCGCCTCCAACATCCCCCCTCCACCCAACTACCCCTCGACTCCAAATCCCCCCTCTCCCCCTCCAACCCCTCTCCCTCCCCCCATACCTCAAACCCCTCCACCTCCTCGCTCCCCAATTCATCCCCACTCGACCCACAATCCTCCCAAACTCCCGCCAACCTCCAACGGGGACTGTTACATAGGAGCGTAGGACCAGAAGCAGTGACTATAGAGCTAGACGCAGCAGAGGAAGAGGGTCTAGCTCTTTACTGGTCCTCCCTCCAAACTGTCTTTTCCACGCTCGCTCCTTCTGTCGGCCGCGGGTTTTTCCCGGCTACCGCTGTTCCCGACTTGCTGAATGCTCGCGTGTGGGCCTCTCACGCCCTCCTGCCGCTGCGGCAGCATATCCAGCTCATGCGGCGCTTACAAGCTGTTTCGTTGCAGGATAGGGAGACGACGGTGCGTGCGACTGCGGCCGAGATCGCACGGGAAATGGGGCTTACAAAAGATCAGGTGCTGTATTCGATATACATGAGGCAGGGGCACCTGCGTATGCATGCTCTTAGCTTGCCGCAGCTGGGTCTGCTGCCTGGGGTGCAGTGGAGCGACCTTGAGAGGAAGAGGAGGCAGAAGAAGAGGAGGAGGAGCGGGGAGAGACGAGGAAGTGAGGGAGAGGAGGAATGGGACGAGGAGGAGGAGGAGGACGAGGAGGGTGAAAGAGGGGGGAGTGAGGAGGAAGCGGGTGGGAGTGGGGGGTGGGAGAGGGAGACGGAGAGGGAAGGGGAGGAACCTGAGGGTGGTTGATGTGCTCGGGAAGAGCAGAGTTGCGGCACTACAGGCGAAGCCTGAGTGGAGGAAATATGGGTGGGAGGAGGGGGGCGGGGGTCGGGGGAGGATGCGAATGGTGGGTGCGAGTGGGGGGGGTAGTGGTGGTGGTGGCGGTGCTGCTGCTGGGAGTGGTGGTGGTGTTGTTGTTGGTGGTAGGGATGGTGGTAGAATGCTTGTGGTTGCGACAGAGAAGGGACTGTTGGGGGCTCGTGGAGGGATGGAGAGTGGGCAGGTGAAACGGAGAGAGGAGCAGAGGAGTGGGGAAGATGCGGCAATGAAAAAACAAAGGATTGGTGGGGATGATTGGGAAGGTGATGGGGATGGTTTTGGTGGGGATAAGGATGGGGATGGTGAGTGGGAAATGCAAAGGGAGGAGGGGGGTGAAAGGGGGGGTTTCGGATACAATGTGGAGGATGAAAGAGAGGAAGGTGGAGGGAGAGGAGGAGAGGGAGAGGGGGAGGAAGGGGAGGAAGGAGAGGAAGGAGGGGAGGGGGAAGAAGGGGAGGAGAGGGAAGATGATGAGGATATTGGGGGGGTTTCAAGAGCACTTGATGGCTCTGCTGTTCGGCTGAGACGTGTCACTTGGACTCAGTTCTCCACACGGTGAGTGTGGTGGGATGGGGTGGGATGGGATGGGATGGGATGGGATGGGATGGGATGGGATGGGATGGGATGGGATGGGATGGTATGGGATGGGATGGGATGGGATGGGATGGTATGGTATGGGATGGGATTGGGATGGTGCTGTGCTGTGCTGTGTGGTCAAGCGTGTCGCTAATCTTTGTTTTCCTCACCCGTCTCTCCCTTCTCTCCTCTCCCCTCCCCTCCTCTCCTTCTATCCCACTCCCCCTCTTCCTCCCCACCCAGCACTCGATTCCCTCTAGATTCTCAAACGCTTCTCCCACCCATTCCCCCTCCCTCCCCCCCACCCCCCTCTCCGCACGCTTATCGAGGAGTGCACGCATGTGCGCGCCCGCCATCCGTGCATGCACTGGCACCTCTACTCGCACCGCCTGCCCTTCTGGCCCCTCTTGAGAAATCCCCACAAGTCTGTCTCTCCTTCCCCCCCATTCTTCAACCCAGCACACTAATTGAGGAGTACGCACGGGTGCGTGCCCGCCATCCGTGCATGCAGTGGCACCTCTACTCGCACCGCCCGGATTCCTCCCCTTTGAGTATCTTCCAAACTTCCTCCCCACCTTCCCCATCAACCCCCCCTTTCAGCACACTAATTGAGGAGTACGCGCGGGTGCGTGCCCGCCATCCGCGCATGCAGTGGCACCTCTACTCGCACCGCCTGCCCTTCCCGCCCTCCGCCTGCCGCCGTCACGTGGCTCTGCTGCGCACCGATGCCCGCACACGCCACGCGCTGCAGGACCTCTGCGCTCTCGTTGCCCTCAGACTGTCCCGCTGGGCCAAGTACAAGCAGGCTCTGGCACTGCAGCAGCAGCAGGCACAGTGGGAGGCGCAGCAGGAGCAAGAACGGCTGGAGCAGGGGGGAATGGATGAGAGGGATGGGGAAGGAGGAGGAGGGGGAGGAGGAGAAGGAGGTGTAGGTGTTCTCACCACGGCTGCGCCAGTTGCTGCCACTGCCACTGCCACCGCGACTGTCACCCCTGACCCCACCTCCGCCACTGCTGCTGGTGCTGCTGCTGCTCCTGCTGCTGCAGGGATTTCTGAGGCACCCGTTCCTTCCCCGTCGCCTCTCTCCATCCCGCCACCAGCCCCCACTCCATCCCGGCAGCGGGAGGTGGTGTGGGAGAGCAGGTGGGAATGGGACGACTTCTCCTGCCCTGAGTTGGCTCGCGCTGTGGATCGGGTGCTCGTTGCTCATTACTCGCTGCGCCCCTGGCTGATGCAGCAGCAGGAGAAGCAGCAGGTAGGGCGTGCGCCTGCTGCTGGTCCTGCGGCTGCTGTGGTGGGTGCAGGGGAGTGGAGAGTGGAGGGACGGGGAGCTGGTCTGACTGGTGCCACTGCTGCAGTTGCCGCTGGTGCAAGAGACTTATCAACAGGTACAGCAGCAGGTGCAGCAGCAGAGGCAGGAGCAGGAGCAGGAGCAGGAGCAGCAGCAGGAGAAAGTGCACCAATGCTTGCCCTTCAATCGTCCAATCCAGCTGCAGCAACCAGCACGGCCATCACCACACTTCACACCTCCCTCGCAACCAATGCAGCCAGAGCCGCGGACCGCAGCCAAACCATCATCTGCAAAAAAGCCCTCAAAGCACAAAAGCTCCTCTCGGAAATGCACCGGCGGCCCTTTGCCGCCCCCGCGTGCGAGCTTATTAAATCCATTCTCAGCGGGACGACTGTCAACGGCTCTCTCCCTCCCCACCTCGTGCACGCGCTGCGACGGTTCCCGGAAAGCGACGTGGTTGTCGCGTTTGAGTTTCTCCGAATGAACGATCTGGTGGTGCCTGGGAAAGGGTCCCGAGCGTTCTTTCTGAACCCCGACCATGTGGAAACGGCTTCTATATCGCCGCTGCCCCCTCATGCCGCTGCTGATAGCGCGGAGTTTACTCAGTGGGTGGAGGAGAGGCGAGAGGTGCTGGAAGGGACGTGGGAAGGGGTGCCTTTAACGCTGAGATGCGGGCATTTGGTGCAGTTGCTCACCTTGGTTTCTCAAGGGCAGCTGGAGCTGAAAGGGGTGCTGCCGAAGAAAGGTGTGGGAGAGAGGGAGGATGATGCAGAGGAGGAGAGGAGGAGGCAGAGGAGGCGGGTGTATGAGAAGTTGAGGAGGGAGGGGAGGGAGGAGGAGGCGGAGGAGGAGAAGGCTCGGATGGGTGGTGCCGGGGAAGGGGTGAACGGGGGAGGAGGGAAGGGGAGGGAGGGTGTGGGAGGGGAAGGGAAGGGTGGGGACGAGCAGAGCGAGGAAGAAGAGGAGGCGGAGGAAGAGGAGGAGGAAGAGGAGGAGGATGGGGAGGAGGAGGAAGGGAGGGGGAATTCGTCGGTGCAGACGCCGTATGGTGTTAGGCAGTTGGTGAGGGGGTTTCCGCATTTGAAGGTGCTTGTAAGGAGCGCCATGGTCCCCGTACCTGAGCTTGTGACCTCTTTATGGGAGAATGCTGTGAAGGGTTGTGTGGGGAATGTGGGGATGAATGGGAATGTGGGGGATGGGGGGCATGTGGGGGATGGGATGGATGTTGAGGGTGTGTGTGAGGGAATGAAGCAGGGAGAAAAGAACGCAGTATTGATGGAAGGAGGGACGGGAGAAGGTGATGGTGATGGTGATGGTGATGGTGGTGGTGGTGGTGGTGGTGGTGGTGTTGCTGGGGGTGATGGTGGTGGTGGAGTTGTTGAGGGGAATGGGAGGAGAGCAGGAGGAGACGAGGTAATGGTGGAGAAGAAGCAAGAGGCTACCTCAGAACCCTCCCGCGATTCTATCTTTGAGGCACTTCAAGAAGCTGCTGGTGAAGGCCCACAAGGAGGTCGTGTTGAAACCGCCGCACAAGTAGCTGTGCTTGAGAAGATAGGGGGAACAGTAAGGGAAGGTGTGAAAGCAGCAAGGGAAGGGAGAGAAGCAGCAAGGGAAGGGAGAGAAGCAGCAAGGGAAGGGAGAGAAGCAACTAGGGAAGAGGCAGAGACAGCAAGGGAAGGGGCACGCGCAGCGAGGGAAGGGGGAGGAGCAGCAAGGGAAGGGACAGAAGCAGCAAGCGAAGGGACAGAAGCAGATAGAGGCAATGAGTGGGGATGGCATCACTCAAGTCCTCTTCTCTCTGCAGTGCAACAACACATAGAGGCCAGGGGTCACAGGGGTTGCTCCTTAGAAGCACTCAAACGCGCACTAGTCCCAACCGCGGCCGGCGAGAGCTCTGCCGCTGTTGCTGGAGGATCGGCAGCAGCAGCAGTACTAGTAGAATTAGCATCAGCAGCAGCAGGAGCAGCGGCAATGGGGTTGAGGGAAGAAGAGGTGGAGAGCTGTGTGGAGGAGTTAGTAGCATCAGGGAAGGTCAAACAGGTCTGCGTCTCTCTGTTCACGTTTTCCCTATGCTTCCTTTCCCTCCGTCCACATTCCTTCTCTTCCCTTCTCCGTGCGTCCCCGTCATTCTCCCCTCGCCTTCTTTCCCACACTCGTGAATAACCTGTTCCTGAGGCGCGTCAAAAACATCACAATTTATTATCCTAAAATATATTCACCTCCCCTTCTTCCTCTCCTCTGAAGTCCTCCAACCTGTTATCCCACGCGCGTGAAAACCTGTTCCCATCTGCGTCTCCTCTCCTCCCGTCCGTCCATTTCCCCATTTGCTGTCCCGCTGTCCCATCTGCTGTCTTTCCCCCAACGCTCATGCTCCCAGGTTGCTCTCTTTGACTCCTCAGTTCTCATGGCGTCGCGCCACGCATCCCTCTTCTTCCTCCGCAAGCAAGACACCTCCGCCGCTTCTGCTCTTGCCACCACCACCACCGCCACTCTTGCTGCTGATTCTAGGACTAGCAACAACCCATCGCAAGCTCTCACCCACACACAAGGGACGAGCGGGGACAAGGGGAAGGGGTTGGCTTTGGAAGCAGGGGAAGGGGAGAGGGAGAGAGCGGCACAGGGCATGATGGCTCTGGGGAGCAGAATAAGGGGAAACGAGGGAGGAAAGGGAGAGGAAGAGCTGGGGAAACAGAGGGGGGAACAAGGGGAGAAGCAGGGTGGGAAGAGAGGGGAGAAAGAGGAGAGGGAGGAGAGGGAGCAGGAGGAGGTGGCGATACGGCCGTGGCTGGATGGCTCGGGGCGGGAGAAAGCAGGTCTGCGGAGCATGTTTGTGCGCAAGATAATGGCTGTGGTGGCGTTCCATCCCGGCATAGAGGAGGTGAGTGCGCGTGGGTCGGTGCGTGTGGGTTGGTGCATGGATGGGTGTGTATGGGTTCATGTATGTCAGTTGGTGCGTGTGCTTGTCATGACATGTAACCGGTGGTTGATCGGAGCATGTTTGTACGCAAGACAATGGCCGTAGTGGCCTTCCATCCGGGCATGGAGGAGGTGAGTGCCAGTGTGTGGTTGGGTGGGTGCAAGGGTGGGTGCAAGGGTGGGTGCAAGGGTGGGTGCAAGGGTGGTGCATGTGACTCAGTCAATGTGGGCTGTTTTGGGCTCCATGTAATGAGGTGAGTGCATCTGTCACTCTCAGCACCGCCGTTTCTTCCCCACTTCGGTTAATCTCAGGAAAGTGTACCCACAAGCAGAGAGGAAGCATTAGCCTGAGCTTGGTTTGCGTGTGGCTGGTGGAAGGGCATGGGAGGAGGATCAGCGATCAGCCACTGTCAGTCACACTGCCAGTCACAAATCCAGAAAATTGTGCCTCAAGTCTCCCGTTTCTCACCTGTGTTCCTCTATTCTCGCCCTTGTTGCAGAGCATGCTGCTGCGTCTCGTTCCGCTTCTCAATCCCCAGGTAAGGCTACACACTGCAAAGGAACCAGTAACTCTAGCTCCTTCTCTTCATTGCACAGTGGTGCAACTAGTAGCTCTCTCTCACAGCACTGCTTGCGTCAGCCCCCTTAAATTGCACATTGCGCATTGTTGCAGCAATAGCCTTACATCGCCGTGTTATGTTCAGTTCTCCACAAACAAACCCCTGCTTTACTTCACCCTTACCCCTTTTTTCCCCTGTGTTACTTTCAGACATGCAAAGATTTGATATCCTGGCTTATTGCCGACGGTGCACTGCGGTTACAAACGGTAACATCAGCTCGACCGAAGGCTGTCGGGCCGAGGTTGCTTAAGCCACGTAAACGGAGAATGGTCAACAAAGAGGGAGAGTATATAATGCTTGGCAGCCAACAATTTGATGGAGATGGCAAGCTTAGTGTATTGGATTCGGTTCTAGAGGTAAGCAAGCACTATTTTGTCAATCCTTCCTGCACACGCCTGTTTTAAGTGGCGTGCGTGTTGTGCTGCTGCCTGGCTTGTGATAGATCGGTGCGTAAGGAAGGACACATGTATCACAATGAAGTCATCTTCGGCTAGCCCTTCCGTTGCATTAACAATATGGTTTGCTCTGTTTCCACCTGGGTGAATACCTGAAGAGGTCTGCCTTTGATGGACCAGCATTTCTGCGAAAATACCGCCATATATGGGTAGCCAAATTATGTTAGTGGACCTGCGTGAAAAGGAGGCTGGATTTCCTCCTGGGTTCAGCTAAAGTTCTTTCCTCAAGAATATGTTTCAATATTTGTTTTCAGGAGTGTAGCAGCATGCTTGCAGACAGAAGGGAAGCGGAAGAATCTTGGAGCGAGTGATTCCAGCCAGAAGGGCATTTATCTTAGCGGTAACACTCATTGGGGTCGATCGCACGCGAGGTAAGCCACGTGTCCGAATCGTAACTAAAGTATCTTCCGATTGCCTCCATGGTAACCAACATGCCAGTTTGGTCAACATTATTTCCAGAATGGTAATGAACAGTGCCAGGGCCTCAGATTTACTTTTAGGGTCGTCGACCCATCAGGGTACCCTTGTGTATAAACCCTGATTGACAGTGTTTCTAAAAAAAAAAAACTGAAATATCAGGGTTCCCTTTGAAAAAAGGCTGATGTATCAGTGTTCAAAAATATAAAAGGTTGTTAATTACTAGAAACCTCTACTTCAAATACTAAGTCAGTAGCAGTCGTGTTATCATCACTGCCTTTGGCTTCTCTCCTCTCCTCAGCTTGGGACACCAGTACGTGACAGTGCTCTGCCGCAGCACACACATACACGTTGAAGCTGCAGGGGCAGGGTGTGGAGGAGGAACCGGATTGACAGGCAGGGTGAGGCAGGGAAAGAGAGAACAGGAGGGAGAGAGGGGGGAAGATTGGCACAGTTGGGGGGGAGACGACTGGGGGAGAGATGGAGTGCACGGAGTGAGGGGCAAAGGGAGCAGAGGAATGGACGGCGGGCGCGCGGGTCATGCGCGGATCATGTCGTCGCGCAGCACGATGATCTGCGCACCGCACGCGGTGCAGATGGCCTTTTCAACCGCGGTTCGTGCTGGCGACGAGGCAGCCTTCGGTTGCCGCCATTAGCACGAAAAACTACGCGTCGTCGAGTCGTAGCGGGCCTGCGACGCCGACGGGAATTGCCACGTGGTCTACGACCATCTAGCAGAATGCACTGCGGATCGCGTCGAACGAGAGCGATGTGTTCGGTGAGACAAGAGGAGATTCGGCGGCGCTTGCGATGGGTTCGATTCCCGACAGCCCGCCCTTTCTGGTGCTGATGGCGCCATGAATTAGTGCAGACGAGAAAGCAAGAGAGGAATCGGGCTGAGAGGGAGAGGGAGAGAAACAGGAGGAAAAGAAACAAGAGATTGGGTTGGAGGGAATGGGAGCATCAGTGCTTGCTGGTGCAGGAACCCTCGCAGCCCTCCAGCACAACATGGTTGCCACATCCTGATTAGCTATCACTTCATGCTACAGCGTTACTGCCCAATGAAGTGCTGGCACCGCAGGAATATGAGATTCCCTGTTTTGCGGGCAAATGCACACGGAACAAGTAAGAATTTCTTTCAGTGTTAGTTTCGTTACAACGCCGTAGAATCAGTGTACTTGGGAAACGAAAGTCTGAAATTTCAGTGTGGCCTAACAAAAAAGGCTGAAAGATCAGTCCCACAAAAATCTCAACGCTGATTTTTCAGTGTAGGTAAAAAAAGGGCTGCCAAAATCAGGAATTTCAGGGTTTTTTTCCTGATATCTGAGGCCCTGAACAGTGCATTCCGAAATCCCAACTGGTAACTCGTCAGAACATCCGCGATGTACACCGTACGTACCCTGTATGACTCGGCAAAACTGAAAATGAGATGGATATAGGCTTCGCATTGTAACATATTTGTTATAATTTCACGTTTATAACTTGAACATGTGTAGATGATAGTAAAACAATAAATGCTATTATGTTTGTCAAATTGTTGTCTTGACTAGGGATTACGAAATTAAAATGGATCCTGAATACGGTGTCTACAGAAGTTATGTGCTAGTCTCTTATAAATATAACCAACATATATGCAAATCCAACCTGTTACCTTATGTAGTATCGTTTTTGACCTACGTCATGAAATGGGTCGTGTTGTCCGCAGCGTGAAACATTGTATAAATTTCTAACAGGCACCTGTGCTGCATGCACCAGAGATGGACCCCCCTATAATCACTACAACAAGCCCAAATTGCTTGAGATCATGGCAATCTGTTGTCCACGACGAATGTATAAGCTTAGCTCAACAGCGGGGCTACTCATGTTCTTGAACCTGTTCTTTGGAGAATTCAGTTACACCTTGTCCACCCGCAACACCCATCGCAGAATCACCACCGTCCGCAGGTTGTATGGTGTGGGTTGGCGCTCCATACGATGGCCATTGCTGATTCATGTATGACTGCATGGGCACAGTCCATGGGTACTGCCAGTACAGCCCTTCTCGAGGTGTGCCAACCCCTCTATGCATGCCATGGTCATTATTAGATGTGGCAATCCCTGGCTCCGGCATAGGGACTCTAACTCCCTGCCAATGCAAACCCATCTGCTGCAGCCAACCGCGCTGCTGAACCGCCCGATGTTGGTCTGCCTGCTGCGCCATGCCCTGCTGCGCCATGCCCTGCTGCGCCATGCCCTGCTGCCGCCCTGCATGTAGCTGCCGGGCATGCGGCTGCCCTGCCCGTTGCTGTCCCCCCTGCTGCTGCCCTGCCTGCCACATCCAATATGCCTGCTGCTGCCATGCCTGCTGCTGCCCAGCATGCTGCTGCCCCACCTCCTGCTGCCCTGCTGGCTGCTGTCCTGCCTGCTGACCTGTCTGCTGTCCTGCCTGCTGACCTGTCTGCTGTCCTGCCTGTTGACCTGTCTGCTGTCCTGCCTGTTGCCCTGCCTGCTGCCCTGCCTGCTGCCCTGCCTGTTGCCCTGCCTGCTGCCCTGTCTGCTGCCCTGTCTGTTGCTGCCCCTGCCGCTGCCCACCTATCTGTTGCTGCCGTCTCTGCCGTTGCTTTCCCTGTTTTTGCCGTCTCGGCTGCTCTCCTTCTCCTTGAGTTTCACGTCGCCGGATTCTTTGAGACGGGCCCCCAGACGTACTTCTGTCAATAATTTCTGTTGCAGCTTCTTCCAAGTCTGGCACTTGTTGTTGCAGATTCAGGCGTGACAGCTTGCGCAAACGACTCCGGACAACAGCTGCGATACTTCTTGGGCCCGCCGTATTCACGGTCCCCTGTTGAGTACCCTGTTGCTGCATGCCTTGGCTGCATGGCGCAGCGCCGATTGCGGCGCCATGCTAAGGCATGGCGCATTTGCGGGCTGCGCCATGCCTTGGCTGCATGGCGCAGCGCCGATTGTGGCGCCATGCCTTGGCATGGCGCATTTGCGGGCTGCGCCATGCCTTGGCTGCATGGCGCAGCGCCGATTGGGGCGCCATGCCAAGGCATGGCGCATTTGCGGGCTGCGCCATGCCTTGGCTGCATGGCGCAGCGCCGATTGCGGCGCCATGCCTTGGCATGGCGCATTTGCGGGCTGCGCCATGCCTTGGCTGCATGGCGCAGCGCCGATTGCGGCGCCATGCCTTGGCATGGCGCATTTGCGGGCTGCGCCATGCCTTGGCTGCATGGCGCAGCGCCGATTGCGGCGCCATGCCTTGGCATGGCGCATTTGCGGGCTGCGCCATGCCTTGGCTGCATGGCGCAGCGCCGATTGCGGCGCCATGCCTTGGCATGGCGCATTTGCGGGCTGCGCCATGCCTTGGCTGCATGGCGCAGCGCCGATTGGGGCGCCATGCCTTGGCATGGCGCATTTGCGGGCTGCGCCATGCCTTGGCTGCATGGCGCAGCGCCGATTGGGGCGCCATGCCAAGGCATGGCGCATTTGCGGGCTGCGCCATGCCTTGGCTGCATGGCGCAGCGCCGATTGCGGCGCCATGCCTTGGCATGGCGCATTTGCGGGCTGCGCCATGCCTTGGCTGCATGGCGCAGCGCCGATTGCGGCGCCATGCCAAGGCATGGCGCATTTGCGGGCTGCGCCATGCCTTGGCTGCATGGCGCAGCGCCGATTGCGGCGCCATGCCTTGGCATGGCGCATTTGCGGGCTGCGCCATGCCTTGGCTGCATGGCGCAGCGCCGATTGCGGCGCCATGCTCGTGTAGGGAACTATAGGCGCACACAACAATGACTACGATGTGAAGACCACGGGTCGGGGACATACCTATATGGGGCGCTGCGCACCATTGTCGACAGATCAGCGTTCACCAGGGTGACTACTAACTTGGTGTTATGATCTGTTGGTGTGATTAGGGTTAGGAGGTAGCGGGACGATTTGGGTAAGGGAATTGGGTTGGGAACTACAGAAATTGGTTGTGTTGTACGTTCAAATCTGAGTCATACAGGGTACGTACGGTGTACATCGCGGATGTTCTGACGAGTTACCAGTTGGGATTTCAGAATGCACTGTTCATTACCATTCTGGAAATAATGTTGACCAAACTGGCACGTTGGTTACCATGGAGGCAATCGGAAGATACTTTAGTTACGATTCGGACGCGTGGCTTACCTTGCGTGCGATCGACCCCAATGAGTGTTACCGCTAAGATAAATGCCCCAGCCAGAATTAGCACGTTCCTTGCCTTTGCACGGCACAAGTATCAGCTGTGATGTCCCTTTTCCACGTGGCCAAAGCTGAATGGGTACTAATTGCTTCCACGTGTTGAGTCGAGCCTACATCAGAAGCAAGCTTATTGGTCGTAAACTAACGATTGGTCGTAAACTAACGCCGCAACTCCGAGTGGCGTTCCCAAGCCGCAACAAGCGAACCTCGGGTTAGGCTAGGGTCTTTAGCTCCACCGTCGCTACTTGGTATGGTATCCCAAACCAGCATAAATACATCCTCTCAGCGCCGTCAACCTTGGTTTGTACGCGCTGTGGGGAGCAACTGCACTGATCCCACAACCGCCAGGGGGGCGGACATTCCGCGCGGAAAGATCAGTGAGCGGTGCCGTCGCAGAGTGCTGCGCGAGGCCGATTCGTTCCCCCGAGCCTTTCCCCGCACTTCGCAAACTACGAACTAGCAGTGCATTTGTCCCCTCCTCTCTTACCGTCCATCCGAACTTGAACATTCGAACTTTCAAGTTGCGCTGATATCGAGGATTCCGCCTACGTGCGTTCCTCCGCCCCTTGCACCATCCATCTCCAAAACTCTGATCTCTCACGACTGATGCTCCTATTTTTATTTTATTTTGCTAGCCAGGCTGCTTGACAGATCTCGAGTCCTGCTTAGCAGCTAGAGCTTCTAAGGCTGGGCTAGTTCATCCGCGTCGTCTCGAGTCCGCAAATTTCTTTGGACCGATCCCGATAATCGTTGAAATTAGCGCAAATGGCGGCCGTATCGTCCGCTAATGCAGCAGCAAGCTTGGCGCTTTCAAAGACAAGCGGATCGGTTGCCACATGGGGTGCAGAGTCACCCATTGGTAACATCGCTACAAACAACGTGCTTCACTTGCCATCGAGAGCCTACTGCACAGCGTTTTCAGCAGGACCTGCCGCTAAGCGATCGCACATCGTCGTCGTGGGCTTCGCCTCACCCGCCCACCGATCGCCCGCGACGTCGCCCAGCGACGATTCCTCACTCCCTTCATTCGCCAGCGATCGCACGCTATTTCTTGCGAGTCCTCTTTCTGCGTCGTCTACGCACGGATCTAAACTGACGCCTTTCGCAGCCGACGGCAACGCGACGACAGAAACCGGCGGCGGCGGCGGAAACGGCGCTTCCGGCGGCTCCAGTGGCGGCGGAGGCGGCGGAGGCGGCGGAGACGGCGGAGACGGCAGCGGTAATGGCGGGGATAGCGACAGTGAGAAGAACCGCGCGGACGCATTGGCCGCGCTCGCCGCAATTGGGCGCACCGTGCAATCCCTCCCCGCTGATCTCGCGGAGGCAGTTATGGCGGGAAGAATCCCCGGCATTATCGTGGAGCGATTCGCGGCGTTGGAGAAATCGCCGCTTCTGAAGCACTTCCTGGGTTTCGACGGGTTCAAGGAGCGTCTGCTAGCTGACGATCTGTTCATGACCAAAGTGGGGATCGAGTGCGGCGTGGGTCTTTTCACCAAGGTACTGTTTTCGCGCTCCTGTGTCTGCGTGTGCTGTGCCTGCCCGTGCTTTTTTAGCTAGATTAACTAGATAGTCTTCTCTGTCATAGTGGAGTAAATGAAATACGAGAGGTGTATGCAGTGTTATGGCGCAGGTAAAAACTCAATATATTTTATATTCAGTTGCCGTACTCGGCTGGAGGTATTGTATCGGAGGTAATGTAGCGAGTCCGTGTGGGTTGAGCAACACATTACAGGTCTGGTCTGATCTGGTCTGATCTACTCTGGTCTGGTCTGGTCTGATCTGGTCTAGTCGGGTCCCGTCCGGTCTGGTCTGGTCTTGTTTGGTTTGATCCGATCGTGTCCAGTCTGTTGTGGACTTGTCTGGTCTGGTCTCGTCTGGTCAAGTCTAGTCCGGTCTGGTCCGGGCGGCCTGCTCTAGTCCAGTCCGGTCTGTGCCGCAACGGCTGTATACCTAATGGCATAACCTTACAATGAAGAACACGCGCCTAACACTTGATCTCTGCCCTTTTCAGTCTCCCCTTCCCCTTCCCCTTCCCCTCCTCTTCCCCTTCCCTTTCCCCTTCCCCTTATCGTGCCTGCATTCCCCCCCGCGGCGCAGACAGGAGCGGAGTACGAGAAGCGCCGGGAAAACTTCTTTAAGGAGCTCGACTTTGTCGTTGCTGACGTGGTAAGTTGTCGCTGACGTGGCTGGTTACTGCTGACGTGGCAGATTACTTCTGCTATAGCGCTAGAGCCAGCGGTCGTTTGCACTCCGCTGATTATTCCCATAGCAGCATGACCTCATGGCAACCCCCCACCCTCAACATCATCCACCCCATCCTGTCCTCCCCTCCCTTTCCCCCACTCTCTCACCCCCTTCCCGCTCCCCCTCCCCCTCCCCATCCCCCTTCCCGCTCCCCCTCCCCCTCCCCATCCCCCTTTCCCCCCACCGCCCCCGTCCCCCAGATCATGGCGCTGGTGGCGGACTTCATGCTCGTGTGGCTGCCCGCGCCCACCGTCGCCCTCCGCGCGCCTCTCGCCAGCAACGCCGGCAAATTCGCGCGTTTCCTCTCCAACTGCCCCGACAACGCCTTCCAAGTGCGCTCCCCCCGCTTCTTCTCTCTGCGCACCCCCCCGTTCCCACTCCCCACATTCTTCCCCCTTCCCCTTCTCCGTTCCCCCAACTCCCCCCCCTCCCCTTCCCAAGCGCGCTCGGCCCCTTTCCTTCCCCGCTTCCCCTCCCCTCGCCTCTAGCGCCTCCAATCCCTGGTCCTGACCTTGAGAATTTTCATAATGCGTTGCACCACGTCCTCTCCCTCCCTCTCGACCCCTCCCTCCTGCTCTCCTCCTCTCTTCCCCCTTCTCTCCCCTCCTCTTCCCCCTCTGTCCCGCTTCTGCTTCAGAATTGCTGCGTTACCTTCAACCCTTCTCCCCAACTCTCTCCCCTCTCCCCTCTATTGCTCCCCCCCCTGCCCCGCGCCTGGCTCCGCCGCGCGCGCCGTATCCCCTGTGCGCTTTATCCCCCGCCAGGTGGCTCTGCGCGGAACGAGCTACTCTCTGCTCCAGCGAGTGGGCGCCATTGTCGTACGTGCTCCGCCCCGCCTCCCTCCCTCACCCCCCCTTACTCTCCCTCATTACCTCATTTCCTCATTCCCTCATTTTTCCTCTCCTTCCCTCACCTCCTAGCCCAAGCTTCTCCCTTTTCTCCTCCCGACCTTGCTAGCATGACTTCTTGAAGAGCAATCAAGGACTCGAACCATCCTCCCATCCCACCTGACCTCGTTTCTCCATGCTCATATATCTCCCACCCCCAAGTTTACTTTTGAGAATTCTCAAAAGTGATTTCGATATAGCAGGCTTACAATTCCCACCCCCAAGTTTCTTACCTTATGACTTTTGAGTCGACTCAAAAGTCACCTCATATATCTCCCACCCAAGTTTCTTACCTTATGTTCCTCGATTTCCTCTCCCCTCGCTTCCCCTCTTTCCCGCCACGTCCCTTAATACGTCACTTAATACGTCACGTCAGATATATCCCACTCCCCTACGTGAACCTGCATCCCGTTGTTTCCTCTCCCTGCTTTCTGCTTCCCCTTAACCCCGTGACTTGCTCCCTTGTTGCATGCCTGCAGCGCAATGGCGCCAAGCTGCTAGGAGTGGGCACTGTAGCGTCTCTGGTGAGTGGTGGGGAGGAGTGGGAGTGGTGTCCGGAGGGGTGAAAGCAGTTAGGGGAGAAAATGGAATGATGTATGTGTTCAAGAGGAACTGTATCATTGTGCTTGATTGCATTTCACGGAATGGCATGGGATGATAGATACGGCACATGGCATGATGACATGTCACAGCATCGAATGCATGTATCCCGTTCCCCTCCTCCTCCTCAATTCCCCCTCAATTCGCCGTTTGCTGCTCCGCTGAGAATATGTCACAAGACCAATTCCTCTTCAACCCCTTTCCACCTGGCCTCCCTGCCATCTTTATTGCTCCTCCCTCGTCCAATCCATCCTTCCAACCCTCTACCTCCACTAGAGGGTTCGTATGGATGGATGCACAAATACAGCTGCGGCATGACCAATGCTTACATCCTTGCATGCAAGTTCCTGGCAAGGCAACCTCAATCCCACTTAGATTTTCTCATCCTCCCCTCCCTCTAATACACTTCCTGCCCCTCTTCCCCCTCTCCCCCCTCAACCCCCTCTTTTTTCCCGCTGCCCATCAGTTCGGCTGTGGCATGACCTATGCGCTCATCGTCGCTCGCAAGTCCCTGGCAGCGAAGCAACCCCTTGCTCCCTCTTTCTTTTCACATCTCCCTCCCCTCTTCCCCGTCTCCCTCCCTCCATGTCCCCCCCTCTCTCCCCTGCCCATCAGTTCGGCTGTGGCATGACCAACGCGCTCATCCTCGCGCGCAAGAACCTGGCGGCAAAGCAAGCAGCGGCAGACGGCAGTGCGGTGGCGAGCGGGCAGCAGGAGGGGGAGGAGACCAAGGTGCCAATTCTCGCAACCAGTGTGGCCTATGGCGTCTACATGGCCGTGTCCAGCAACCTCAGGTACGCCTGCTGGTGGTGGGTGGTCGTGCTGGTCGTGCTGCTGGTGGCGGTGGTTTTCTTGGTGGTTCTGTGTATGGCGTCTACATGGCCGTTTCAAGCAACCTCAGGTAAGCGTGGGATCAGGCAGTGTGTGCATGTGTCAAGTCCCTGGCAGCAAAGCAAGGTCGGCAGCAGGAGGGGGAGGAATCCAAGGTGCCAATCCTTGCAACCAGTGTGGCCTATGGCGTCTGCATGGCCGTGTCTAGCAACCTCAGGTACGCTTGCTGCTGCTGCTGCTGGTGCTGGTGCTGGTGCTGGTGCTGGTGCTGGTGCGTGTGATGGTGGTAGGTGGTTGGATTGAGGCAGTGATTGCTCGGTCATTTCGGGTGCCTCAAAAGGTGTATGGTGTCTACATGGCCGTGTCAAGCAATTTCAGGTACGCTTGCTGCTGGTGGTGGGTGCTGGTGGGTGGTGGTGGTGGTTGTGATGGGTGGTGGGTGGTGGGTGGCGGGGGGTGGTTGTGATGGGTGGTGGGTGGTGGGTGGCGGGGGGTGGTGGTGGTGGTGGTGGTGCCACTGTGTGCTCGATTATTAGAGGTGCCTAGAAAGCCGAGGGGCGTCCACATGGCCATGTCAAGCAAGCAACCTCAGGTAGGACTGGAATGAAGTGTGTGCTTGCTCGGTAAAAAAAAAAAAAAAAAAAAACATTGGTCCGAAGCACATACAGCACGTGTATGACCCTTTGCAGCAGAAGCTACCAGGGCCCTACACACCCCTTGCTCCTCCCTCCCTCTCCCTCCCTCCCTCTCCCTCCCCTGCCTCCCTCCCTCTCCCTCCCTCCCTCCCTCTCCCTCCCCTGCCTCCCTCTCCCTCCCTCCCTCCCTCCGCCCTCCTCTCCCCTCCACTTTTCCCCTGGGCACTGGGCAGATAAGGAGCAGCGCATGCTACCCACACGTTACTCATCTTATGCATCCCTCCCGCATCTTACAGCACAACCAGAATCTACCTGCACCTTAGGCATCCCTCCCTCTCGCTTGCCAATAGATCCCCACGTTGGAGGCATGGCGTAGCATGGCAGCAGCTGTGTTTAGCAAGCTGTTGTTTTAGGCTTACAGCACAACCAGAATCCACCTGCACCTTAGGCATCCCTCCCTCTCGCTTGCCCCTCCCCCTCCCTCCCCTTCTCCCTCGCCCTGTTCCCCCTGTCCTTTCCATCTGCCAGATATCAGATCCTGGCGGGAATAGTGGAGCAGCGCATGCTACAGCCCATGCTGCACAACCAGAAGCTACGAGCGCCTTTCACATCCCTCTCTCACTCTCTTTCCCCTCCCTCTCTCTCGGCCCCTGCCCTCCCCCCCCCCCCCCCCCCCCCCCCCCCCCGCCCCCCCTCTTGCATTGACCAGATATCAGATCCTGGCGGGAATAGTGGAGCAGCGTATGCTAGAGCCCATGCTGCACAACCAGAAGCTGCTGCTCTCCGTGCTGTCATTTGCCGTCCGCACTGGCAACACCTTCCTTGGCTCCCTGCTGTAAGCATTCTCGCTTGTGCTGGCTCTTGCTGACTCTTGAGACTTTTGAGTTGACTCAAAAATCAACCTGCTGTAAGCATTCCTTGCTCGCTCATGCTGACTTTTAAGATGGAACGAAAGTCATTTGCTGTTTGCACCGCCAGCACCTTCCTTGGCTCCCTGCTGCAAGCACCCTGGCTTGTGCTGCTTGCCCCTCCTGTCCCCCTTGCTCCCTCTCTCCCCTTATCATCCGTACAGACCTGCATACATGCACACTTGCTTTCACTCGTGCTCGCACATACAATAACAGAGCCTCTTGTAATCTTGTCGACTATATGCATCTGTATCCATCTACTGCAGGGAATCTAATTTTCCATCCCATGCTCCCCATTGAATGTACTCACAAACATCGATATATCCCTATGTTCCCCCATTCTCTTTCCTTGCTGGCAGATGGGTGGATTACGCGCGATGGGTGGGAGTGCAATCACACGAGTGATTCTCCACCACTTGCTTTTTGTCTTACGATCAGCTTATTCCATCCCTCCATGCATCCATCCCTCGCTTCACCCTAGCTGCCACATAGGAAGTAGCGCTTGGTGCGATTTTCGAGCTGGCTTAAACAAAGTCGTGCTTTGGTGCTAGGTTGCCGCATCCAGAATCCTAGTTGTTGGTATCCTGCTGTTGCTCCTTTCAATGTTCCAATCGATATCCCTTCACTCCTGGTCCTGCTGATATCCTGGTCCTGGGGTTCTCCTGCCTCCGAAAGCCATTATTAACATCTAGACCCTCCCTGCTTGCTTTTGGTCCTAGAAGAATTTTGCAATATGAATGTTTTGTAAGCAAGCTGTTGAAATCACTGTATTTGGCTTCCGGCTTTGTTTACACAAATTTGAAACGGGTAACGCGTCGTTCACCAACGGGTTTGGGATGAAGCTCGTCACCCATCTGAACTCCGTAACGTTGGCATAGACTCGCAACGCCCATGGCCGCCGCCGCCATTTGCGGCCGCGAAGCGCCATTTCTTCTAACTCATTCCAGCGTTTCCCGCGCTTCTTCTACCAGCGCTTGGCCCGCCACTCCGCCTTCCTCCTCCCCCAGTCGCCTTTGCCCCCGTCCATTCTTTCCGCCAGTCCGTCCCCGCGCCCTTTTCTTTTCGAGGTTCCGCGCATCCCTGCCGCCCCCGCCCCCGACTCCGCCTCCACCATCCCTTTCCCGTTCGGGGGCATCGAGATTGCGGCGAGCGGAGGGAGAATATCGCGCGAGAGCGGAAGGGGTGGGCGGAACAGGCGGGGCAGGGGGAGGCGGAATGCTGGGGGGAAAGGAAAAGGGCGCGGGCACATTGTTGGGGGATTCACGCTCACCGCTTTCCCCACCTCAGCTTCTGCAGGTAAAGTGGCGAGTAAGAAGGAAACGGAGAGAGTTCGGGAAAACAGGGAAGCCCGAGGGAAATGGGCAGAAAATGAAGCTTGTGCACAAAACGGGAGGAAACGGGGTGTAACCTCGCTTTCCCCTTCTTCCATCTGCTCCACTCTCACGCCTCCTACTCTTCCCCGCTTCCTTTCTCCCCGTGCCTCTCCCCGCCTCTTCCCCTCACGCCTTCCCCTCGCGCCATCCCCCCCACACTTCCTCTCCCCCGCCTCCCCTCCCCCTCTTCCCCCAGGTGCATGTGTTTTTCCGCCATGGCGCGGGAGTGCCCCTGCCCCACAGCAAGGCGCGCGTGCCTGTGTATCGCCCCTGCTGCTCACCTTCCCACCCGCGCCTCCCCTCCTGCGCCTCCCCCTCCCCCTCTTCCCCTTCCCCCTTCTCCCCCAGGTGCATGTGTTCTTCCGCCATGGCGCCAGAGTGCCCCTTCCCCACAGCAAGGCGCGCGTGCTGGGGAACAGGACAGGCGGGAAAGGGGGAAATGGAGAGGCGAAGGAAACGGGGGAGAGGGCGGGGCAGGGGAAAGGGAAGGGGAGGGGAAACGGGAATGGGTCAAGGGGAAGGAGTGAGGAAAACGGGGAAGGGAAGCAGCAAAGGCCGGGGAAACAGCAGGGATTAGGGGAGGAGACTGTCAATGGGCGGAGGGAGGGCGCAGGGCACGGGACTGGAGGGGAGGAAAACGAAGAGGAGGGGAGTGGAGAGCAGGGGAGAGAGTGGGAGGGGTTTCCGGGGGTGGAGGTATGGGAGGGTAGGGCAGTGAGAGCAGTGGATATGGCAGGGCTACCAGAGAGGAGGCACACGCGGGGTGTGGAGAGCTGGCCTTTCGGACAGCTCACAAAGACAGGTGGGATTGAGTGGGAAGGGTTCCCCGGGGTGGAGGTATGGGAGAGTAGGGGAGTGCGAGTATCTGATATGGTAGGGCTGCCAGAGAGGAGGCATACACGGGGAGTGGAGGGCTGGCCTTTCGGACAGCTCACGCAAACAGGTGAGTGGGAGGGGGGCAGAGAGCAGGGAGGGGAGTGGGGAAGTTTCCCGGGGTGGAGGTATGGGAGAGTAGGGCAGTGAGAGCGGTGGAAATGGCAAGGCTACCAGAGAGGAGGCACACGCGGGGTGTGGAGGGCTGGCCGTTTGGACAGCTCACGCAAACAGGTGAGTGGTTGAGAGCATGGGCGGGTGGGTGGGTGAATCGTTTTTCCTCTCGTCCTCTCCATTCTTTCTCGAATCTGCCTGCCGCATCACACTCACCGAGTCAACTCCCGTTCCTTTCTCGTCCCCGTTCCTTCCCTTTTTCCTGAAGCCTTCCGAGCCTTCCCTTTCTTGGATTGGATCCACTCGTCATTTCGCCGCCTGCTTTAAAACGTTCTCCCCTCCTGCCCCCGCCTCTCCCCCCGACCCTCACCCTTCCCCACCCACCTCGTTCTTCTCTACTTTCAAGACGTCTCAAAAAACGTTCTCCCCTCTTCCCCCCGCCTCTCCCCTCAACCCTCACCCATCCCCACCCCGTTCCTCTCTACTCAGGAGCACGAGAGGCAGAGGAGCTAGGCAGGCGACTCAGGGAGGAGTATGGAGCAGCACTGCTAGAGGGGCTGGTGGGAAGCCGTGAGGGAGAGAGAGGAGACGAAGCAGGAGGAGGAGGAGGAGGAGGAGGAGGAGGAGGAGGAGGAGGAGGAGGAGGAGGAGGAGGAGGAGGAGGAGGAGGAGGAGGAGGAGGAGGAGGAGGAGGAGGAGGAGGAGGGGAAGGAGGAGTGGGGAGTAGGGAGGGAGTAAGAGGAGGAGGGGGACGGGGAGAAGAAATAAATCTTAGGGAGCACCACGACAGAGGGGTGAATGGAGAGGGGAGGAGGGACGGACACACATGGGAAGAGGTGCTGGCATCAGTGATCCGCGTGCGAGCCACCAACTTTCCACGGACCTACCACACAGGTGCTTCCCAGGTGTTTCCCAGGTGCTTGCCAGGTAATTATCAGGTGTTTCCCAGGTGCTTGCCAGGTGATTATCAGGTGTTTCCCAGGTGCTTCCCAGGTGTTTCCCAGGTGCTTCCCAGGTGATTATCAGGTGTTTCCCAGGTGCTTCTTGTGAATAAACTCATAATTTATCAACAAGAATGTTCATAACAACAACAACCACCACCACCACCACCATCACGCCACCCCCCTGCAGCATTCTTCGTGCTGTGCGGGTTGCTGGGGTCGCAGGAGGCGGCAGCTGCAGCGTGTGGGGCGATGGAGATTCGCGAGGACAACCAAGAGACGCTCATCGACTCGGGGCGATGCGCGCGGTAAGAGCGTGGTGAGAATGCAGCTAAGTCTTATTTTTATAGTACAATAAAACATGCACCAGAATAGGTCAGGGCACTCACCTGCTGCTCGCCGTATCATACCCCTCTTGTGTGTGCTCTGTGCATGCGTACAATGTACCCATCTGTCACCGTCAAAACCAACCAATCCCCTCCTGCACCTCTCTCTTCTCTATGCATCCAATTTTTTGCCCTTCTGCCACCACCCCAACCACCCTGCCTATCCCTGGCAGGACCACACAATTGACTCAAATTTCTCAAGTGCCTAAAACTAAAACTTTCCTTCCATTCCGTTTTCGCCCTTCCTACACCACCATTCCACCCTCCCTGTCCCTACCAGCACCACGCAGTTGACTCACTCTGCATGGCGCAGAGTCACTCAGGGCCTTCCGCCCCTGCCGCTGCCCTCCCCTGCTGCTAGGTACCAATGTTGGAGTTGCTTTTGACAATTCTCAAAAGCTTCCCCACCCCATCCACCCTCCCTGTCCGTACCAGCACCACGCAGTGGACTCACTCTGCGTGGCGCAGAGTCACTCAGGGCCTTCCGCCCCTCCCTCTGCCCTCCCCTGCTCCTCTTGCCTCTGCTTCTGCTACTGATGATGTTGCTGCTGCTGCTGGTGCTGCTGTTGCTGCTGCTCCTGAAGCTGGTGGTGGTGCTGCTGCTAGCGTTGCTGCTGCGTTGGACGGCATTCTCCCTCCTGCTTCTACTGCTAATGCTCACACCACTGGTGTTGCTGCCACCGCTGCTGCCACTGCTTCTGCTACTGATGATGTTGCTGCTGCTGCTGCTGCTGCTGCTGCTGCTGCTGCTGCTGCTGCTGCTGCTGCTGCTGCTGCTGCTGCTGCTGCTGCTGCTGCTGCTGCTGCTGCTGCTGCTGCTGCTGCTGCTGCTGCTGCTGCTGTTGCTGCTGCTCCTGAAGCTGGTGGTGGTGCTGCTGCTGGCGTTGCTGCTGCCTTGGACGGCATTCTCCCTCCTGCTTCTACTGCTAATGCTGACACTACTGGTGTTGCTGCCACCGCTGCTGCCACTGCTGCTGCTGACGGTGATAGTGATGCTGGCAGCGGTGGTGGATGGCGCAAGAATCACGTGGTACGTTCCTTCCCACTGCATGCTTTCGTACTCACCTTAACAAGAGCTGTCACTGCATGTCTCTCTACTACTGCACACGTGCAGGAGTCTATGCTGTGTCGACGCACCTTCCACACCATTCTCAACACCATTAAACAAATCTTGAGCACTCCTCCTGCGCCCCGCGTCCCTCCACACACCACCAGCATGCTCGTGAGGCGATGAGAGCCATCCTTGAACTGCCTTCCGGCCCTTTCCCCTGGCCCTGGGTGAGTTGAGGCCATCCTGGAAGTAAGGCCTCCGCAGCCCACCTGCTCCCTTTCCCCTGGCCCTGGGTGAGTTGCCCTGGGCTGCACGTGCGCTTGCTCTCCAGGTGTTGGAATGCCCTTTTTTTTTCCTTTTTTTTTTTCCCCTTTTCTTTGTGGATACATCTGAAGTTTTTTCCTCTGCGCATTCCCGTTGAAGCTTCTCGTCTCTTTTTCCTTTTTCTCTTTTGTTTCTCCATCCAAGTCCGTCAGAGCATCTGTTTCCTCATTCCCCCCTTGCATCCCAGGCCGTGGACTTCTTGCACTGCTGCCATCACCATGGGGACCCCTTACCACCGCACATCACACCTACTCTCATCCACTCCATCCGCTCCCTCATCGCCCAAGACTATGCCACACTCTACTCTGTGAGTCTCTCTCAAAACCTCAATCTCTCTACCCTCAATATCTCAACACTCCATTCTTGAGACGTCTCAAAAGTCCTTCTCTCATCCACTCCATCTGCTCCCTCATCGCCCAAGACTATGCCACTCTCTACTCCGTGAGTACAGGCAGCTTCGCTGTCTCTGCCACTCTCAGATCCTCACTCTCTCTAGCCTCGGCATCTCAATGCTTGATCACTCAAGCCTCCAAGCCTTAAGCCCCTTGTGTTTTATTTCTCTAGAGACGGGACCAGGTACATGTGACAACTTGTGAGGCGCCTCAAAAGTTCTCTAGATAGTTGACTTTTGAGTCGACTCAAAAGTTCACTTTTGAGTTGACTTTTGAGTCGACTGTTGAGTCGACTTTTGAGTCGACTTTTGAGTCGAGTTGACTTTTGAGTCGAGTTGACTTTTGAGTCGACTTTTGAGTCGACTTTTGAGTCGAGTTGACTTTTGAGGCGCCTCAAAAGTTCTCTAGATACGGGTCCAGGTACATGCTTTTTTGAGAATTCTCAAAAAACACGCTCTGCTTTTCATACGTCTCGTCTTTTCTCGAGTCCCCTCAGAAGCCAATGTCAGTCATCTCTCTTTCCCCATTCCCTCCTCTCTCTCTCTCTCTCTCTCTCTCTCTCTCTCTCTCTCTCTCTCTCTCTCTCTCTCTCTCTCTCTCTCTCTCTCTCTCTCTCTCTCTCTCTCCTTTCTCTCCCTTCCTCTCCGTCCTCCCCTGTTCCACGCTTTACCAGTGTGTCCACCCATTTCCGCCTTGCCATGGGCCCTCTCCTGCATGACCGTGCCAAGCGGAGAAGAGAAGCAGCAGAAATTGGTAATAATCGGTTCACTCTTGCTGCATTTTCCCCTCTTTCCCCAACCAGTGCCCACCCATAGCCCGCCTTGCCATGGGTCCTCTCTTGCATGATCTGCACAGCTGCCTCTCTAACTGTATCCACGCTCACTCCTCCTCCTCCTCCTCCTCCTCCTCCTCCTCCTCCTCCTCCTCCTCCTCCTCCTCCTCCTCCTCCTCCTCCTCCTCCTCCTCCTCCTCCTCCTCCTCCTCCTCCTCCTCCTCCTCCTCCTCTCCACCCATCACAACATCTTCTCCCACCCCTCGTCTCTTCCTCTACTCAGCTCACGATGTCACACTCTTGCCTCTTGCCGGTACGTCCTTCCGCCTTCCGTCCGTCCTTCCGTCACAGTCAGCGAGATGGTTGTGTTGTGCCACCGCCGCCATGTCACTCATGACATAAGCTTTCAGATGTCGCAACACGCACACACGCACGCACACACACACACACACACTCTCTCTCTCTCTCTCTCTCTCTCACACACACACACACACACACACAAAAGGCTGCCCTCTCCCGTCGTCCAACTGTCCTCTGCCCTCTGCCCCATCGCCACTCCCTTGTCCCGTCCATTGTTTCATGGAGTTTGTTTCGTTGGTCTAGTACAACACGAGTTGATGGAAGTAAGGCCTTTGCAGCCCACCTGTCCTCTCTTGACAGCTCCTGCCCTCTGCCCTCGCCACTCTCTTGTCCCGTCCCATCCTATCCCATCTCCCAGCGTCGCTCGGCATTTCCTACGTCTCATGGCCGGCCTATACATCATCCATCGCCGTTGAGCTATGGAGCCAGCCCTCTCCCTTAACAACACACACCCCTCCCACTTCCACACCCACACCCCCATCCCCAAACCACCACACGTCTCACACACACACTCCTCCCCAAGTAGACGTTCCGCCCAACCACCCCCCCTCCCTTGAACCTTCCTCCCCCGCTGCTCCCCCTCCTCTTCCTCCTCCTCCTCCTTCTCCTTCCCATCTGCCTCGCGTCTTTGTGCGTGTGCGTCGGGACTTGGAGCCTGTGGATTTGCCAGTGAAGGTCCCAGTGGTGGATGAGGCGGGCTCATGCCTGGAGGGCAGCCGGAGTGGGCTGTTGCATCTGGAAAGACGAGAGCTTGTGTCCGGTGGAGTAGCAGCACAAGCAGCAACAGCAGCAGCAGCAGCAGCAGCTGGTGCTGCCGCTGCTGCTGCCGGTGCATACGGATTGGCAAAGCTCGCAGGAGGCCTGGAAAAGCAGGAGGAAGCACAAATAGGAGGATTGGTGCAGGACGGGGAAGCTGGCAGGCAGGGGAACGAATGGCGAGACGGAGAGGCACACGAGGAGGAAGTGGAGGAGGAGGAAGGCAATGGAGGGGGAGGATTGCTGTGCAGGTGGGAGGACTTCGAGCGCTTGCTGCGGTTTTGAGCTCCTGGGCATGTGCATGACAAGGAGGAGGCTTGAGCTATGCACATCAATCAATACTGATGTTTGGTATGGTCGAAGAATGGGACTTATACCGCATTGCAACAAACTGATGCCCCATCTCATCAGTGTGAGTTGTACTGTATGCAGCTTTTTTCATTCTATCTTATGTGAAACAATTACAAGACTGCATTAGTCTCACACCTTGTAGATGTCAATTACGTTGTTCCTGTACAAATGCTACAGTAACTCCATTTATCTGGAAAATGCATACCTATCAGATAACACTTAGTCGCCACCAGACCAGAACTATGTAGCAGTATCCTGCAATCTCCATTGGTACAAAAACCAAGTCACTTTCACTTTATCCAACCCACCCCAACCGCCCCCCACCCCTCTGCATCTTGTACTGCCAGGTACTCACCTCATCACACTAAGCTCACATAATTACATAACAATCAAGTCTCACGCCTGCACCTCCTGTTCCCCCTCTCCCTTTCCCCTCCTAAGCCCCCTTCCACCCCCTTTAGCTCCTACCTCCCCTGGACAACAGCCCCCACAACCCCACCTCTCCCCTGTCTCTCCCCCCCTCCTCCTCCCCCACTCCCCCCTCTTACCCCCTAAACCCCAACCGTCCGCCCTCTCCCTCTCCCGCCCCAAGCCCCCGACGAGGAGACAGGTTCAATGGAGCTGACGAGGCCGTTGCTGCGCAGGTTGAGGCACACCTCCTCCGCCTCCTGCTGCACCACCCCCGCTGTCACTCCCTGTACTGTCCCCTTCCGCCCCACTCACCTCCCACCTTCCCTGGCCAAAAGCCCCCCCCCTCCCCTCGACTCTCCCCATCTCCTCCCAGCCTCCCCTCCTTCCTCTCTCCCCCACCCCCCCCCACACCCCAACCGTCCGCCCTCTCTTTCTCTAAGCCCCGGACGAGGAGACAGGCTCAATGGAGCTGACAAGGCCGTTGCTGCGCAGGTTGAGGCACACCTCCTCCGCCTCGTGCTGTACGCAGATGAGCACACATGCCATGCCGTTCACATGCGCCTCCTGCATGATGTTCACCGCCTGGTCCACTGTCATGCCCGGCACACACTTCATGAGCACCTGGGTCGGGTCGGGTGTCATCGCATGGCAAAGAGAGCAAACATGGCAAACACGCACAGGAAGAATGTGTGTTTTTGCGGTGGCTCAGAAAGTGACCCCTGCATGATGTTCACTGCCTGGTCCACTGTCATGCCCGGCACGCACTTCATGAGCACCTGGGATGTGTCAGATGGTGCACATGCACGTGAATGTGCACGTACATGCATATGCTCGTGCGCGTGCATCACGAAATTTGAGAATTCTCAAACACACACACACACACACACACACACACATACACACACACACACACACACACACACACACACACACACACGGTTGAAGAAGAAAGCAGTGCACTGAAACGAAACGCAAGGCAGCGCACCACATCCCACCCAGGCACAACTTAGCACGGCGTGGCACAGCACAATGAATCCCAGACCAGCACAACCCAGCGCACGCACACCCGTGTACCCCCCTGCCGCCGCAGCGAACCAACCTGCACCCCAGAGCACCCATGTGCACCCCCGTGCACCGCACCGCACCTGCACGACGTATTCACGACGGTTGAAGTTGTCGTTGTGCAGCATGACACGGTACAGAGGGCTCTTCTTGCGCTGCTTGCTGCACACAGGGGAGGAAGAGGGTGGTTGGTGTTTTGGGGGGGGTTGGGGTGGTGGAGAAATTGCAAGGAGTTGGGTTGAGTTGAGAGAATTGCGGGGTGAGTTTGAGGGACGGCTTAGGGATGAGTAAATGCCACATTGTGCAGCGTTACACGGTACAGAGGGCTCTTCTTGCGCTGCTTGCTGCACACAGGGGAGGAAGAGGGTGGTTGCTGTTGGAAGAGGGGGGGGGGTGGGTGGGTGGGGTGGAGGAAGTGCAAGGAGTTGGGGTGAGTTGGGAGGAATTGCGGGGTAGTTGGCCGGACGACTGAGGAACAAACGAGTGAATGCCACATTGTGCGGCAGCACGTGTTGGAGAGGCTCTATTCTGGAAATAATATTAAGTCGTCTTAAAACGGGTAATTTGTCACGCTGTGCAGCAGGGCGTGGCGGAATTGACTCTTCTCTTCTTCCGCCACTTGCTGTGCACTTATGAGTTTGGAGAGGGCGGGAGCGGAAATATGTTTCGGAGGTGATTTTTTGTCAAATTGAAAGGGGACTCTTTCCTTTGTTGCTTGCTGTGCGCGGAAGAGTTGGGGGAGAGAAGGAGCGAATTGGGCTTTGGGGGCGTTTCAAAAAGTCAGGAATCAGGAGAGCGATGAAAGCGGAAAGAGGATAGAGGTCAGGGGATGGTGGCATCGGGTTGGGGAGGAGTGGATAGGAGGATGCGGGAATGCGGGGGGGAGGAGGGGGGGGATTTGCGGGAAAGCGGGGGAAGGGGGTTGCGGGAATGCGAGGAGGGGGTTGCGGCAAGTGAAGCGGAGAGGGGACGAAGGGGGAGTGGGGTAGGCTTACCATTCAAGGCGAGGAAAGAGAATGGACTGGGAGTGTTGCTTATGGCATAAGTGCCTTGGCTTATGAGACAGGACTGGGTAGGAAGGTAGGACAAGAGAACATTACGAGCGCCTGTTCTCTGTGATTGAAACGACTGATAGATAGTTACTGTTGCTGTAGGACGAAAAAGCCTGTGCACGCATATTCGGCTCCGCCTGCCTCAACCGCCCCTCCAGAAGCTGCTGGTAATTTCCAGACGTCTCAGAGCTCAAAGGACGAGTTCTGGTGCGCGCAAATCCGGCTCCGCCTGTCCAGACCAGACCTTCCCCCTAGGCACTGCTCATAGACGTGGTGATTGGCTTAACTCCTCGTCTCGCTATGTGAGTGTAATGAGGCGTTTTTTTCAGGCGCTCAAAAATCGCCTCAATGCACGCCTGTCCTGTCCAGACCTTTCCCCCAGGTGCTGTTGATGAAATGGTGGTTGGCTTAACCCGTCGTCTCGCCCTGTAAGTGCGACCGACCCATGTCACGCTTCTCAACGCGACTTATGTACTTTTCAGTACTTGAAGAGTGGATTATGCTGAGACCTAATCAGGTCCCAGGCGCATCTGGGCAAGCCTCTGCTTCCGGGTGTCTCAGCGTAATCTGAACGCGCAGCGAGTGCGGTGAATGTAGCTTATCCTCTCGGAAACTCGATTTCGCACCATCAGCATGAACTGGTAAACGTCATCCCGCATCCATCTGCAACCAGACTCCCGTCCCGAAAGCACGAGTACGAATTGTATCGGCTCAAGCAAGCAACCAAGCATAGTAGTAACTCACGTGAGATCGAATTCCGATTCGCGTCCAGGAGTCGGAGCTACAACGGGCTTGTCAAGCAGCCCGCCGCCGCTGTCCTTAGCAGCGCGCACCGCGCGTACAGGGGAAGATTGCGCGGAAGACGCCTCCGCGGACGACGCTCGCGCGGAAGAGATGGTGTGGAGACGCGCAGTGGTCGCAGCGATTCGGCAGATAAACGCGGAGGGGGGTGCCGGGAAGCTAGCGTTGGCGCAAATGGCGGTGCGCAGTTGGCATGAAGCTACAACGGCTCGAGACGCCATATTACAAAGAACTTAGGAACAAATGGATGGAATGGGGCCGGGGGTAGGAAAGGCGGAAAGACGACTTGATTGTAAGAGAGGCGATCGTGAAGGCTCAAAAGCGCGTCTTCAATGAGAGTAAAGAATGAGGTAGCACAAAAGCTACCACGAAAGCTTTGGGTGCGCGACACGGCCCCTCCCAAGCAAAGTCGTAAATTCGTGAATTGCTGACTGATGGTTTGAACGAACATATGTTGCTCCCTCGAGTGTGCTGGGAGCATCTGGAAGGATGGAACAGTAGAGGGGTGTGTGGTGTGGAAAACAATGTCCGCGCTAAAGGTAAACCCACTACTGGAACCTAGCCCTGACATTCGTCTTCTGTACAATGCCTAAAGTACGGGAAACGTGACGTGGCCCCTCGGGAACGCGCCAGCACAGCTTTTCTCGAATCTCGATGATGTGAAACGGGACAAAAGGTCGTGTTTCTGGAAATACGAATGTGGAGCAGCAGAGAACTGAAGTTCCAAACTGGGGTGTTCGTTGCTCGTGTTTCGACAATTTGTGTCAATCCGCTACTGTGTGGTTGCAACCCCGTTCTGTACACACAACCTTGAAAATGGGATTCGCACTTTGCTGCGGAGCGATGGGGCTGCGACCCTGTGACCGCCTCTTGGCACGATATTGGCCCTGAAGGAACATGATGTATTGCGCGCCAAGCTCTGAGTGTGTTGTGTTGAGCGGTGGAGATGTTGACGGCATCCTGCTTAGCTGACCGACTAACTGCCGGTTGCTTCCCTTAAAAGCTCGCCACGAACCGAACTGCACCAACGCAGTGCCCCATGAAAACCGGATCCAAACAGAAGCCACAACTGCAGGGAACTTGTAAAGGCCGCGCGTAGCCTGGTTTCTCATAGGTCGACAAAAGATTTCTTCTTCAGAGTTAGCGGCTCCTGCTGTTTCAAGCACCTGTAAAGACCAGCTGGTGACGAAAGTTCACGGGCTGCCACATGTTATTTTTGTTCCGAAGCTCGTGAGCCAGGAATGAGATCCTCTTGAATGAAAGTGCGCGTGATCGAGATCTGGAAAGTAGACGATGCTTCTCCACATGGCTGGAGCTTGCCAAGCTCAAGAACCTCATTGGTTTCTGATTCTTTGCGAACTGGACGACCCGATGTCACTGCGTCCACATATCTCGAACAGCACTGCTAGTCCACGACGTTTCTTGAATAATTTGAGGGTGGAGACTGAATACAGTAACACGGGCTACCTACTCCAAAAGGCTGGGCTTGTGCTGTTATGTAGACGCAACATGATACATTTAGCACTTCCATCACTGACCAGAAATCGCTACTTCTCCTCAGAAACTCCACTGACTGTGAGGCTGCTGCTCCGCGAATCCGACAATGCTGCTGCTCCGAGGGGGATCCACTTCTTTGCTGCCCAAAATCCTTTTCGTGGCTAGAATCAACCCATATTTTGAAACCAATCCAAATGACGGTCACAAACCCTCAACAATCTTCAGTCTCCCACTGACCCACACCTTTCCTTTCTCTGCCCCCTTCACCCCACCACCACCACTCCTTACGAATCGCGTATCTCTCTGAACTCGAGTGGAGGGAGGGAATCACAAGAGCGAACACTCCAGAATCAGTCACAGTGAAGCTATGGTTGGAATGCAGTGGGATGCAATGGAACTCACATCGCTGGTTGGTCGCATCGCATCGTCGTCTCACTCCACTCGTCCTCCCACTTCCCTCCTCCACCATTCCACACCATCCATCTCTCTCCCTCTCCCTCTCTCAACCTCCTCCCTGCCTCTCCGTGTTCCCAGTCTTTCCAGAGCTTTCTTTGCAATGGCCCCGCTGCATGGCGCCATCTCCTCCCCCGTGCACCCGTACCGTTGCTTATTCTCGCTTCTTGCACAACAATCAGTAGAACATTCTCAATCAGTAGAACATTCTTGGTCATTGATCCGACCCTCCATAGCCAGTACTCACATAGAAGTAATACCCACGTGTTTTGTTCAGCCCATTATGGAGCCTCAAGCAAGCCCATAATCGCCGAACTTTAACTCCCGAACCTCAATTTTCGGCCTTCGCCTCCGTTGCCGCAAATCCTTGATTAGAAACTGCAGACGACGGCATTCTTGTAGGCCGTTGGCGCAGGATTCCTGGCAGCACCCCTCGGGTAACTCTGACTCCGTATGAACTTCCGGGTTTTCGCAAGTCCGGTTGAGCGTACCTGACGACTCGTTTCAGTCACCGTAAAAATATTTCCGCCGTTACCGTTACCGTCAGCGTTCCCATCGTTAACGTTACCACTGGTAATCGCGGCCCGGTGTGTCGACAGCGATAGCTATCAGCCGAGTCGGCTCGGCTGACGAAGAAGCTGAGAAGCTGAGCTCTCGAGGTCGCGAGCTTGCGGGCAATGGCGGGTTTCCGCTTAAAAGAGCAAGAAGAAGCAGAGCGCGTGTGTTTGCGCGCGTGAAAGACGGCACGTTCGAGAAGCGCGTCTTGAGTAGCGAGACTCCCTGGTTCGACTCTCAGGTGACTGACGAACTGAAACGCGGCGCCTTTGTGGTGCGCCGCTTGCGTACCAAGCGTTGACCGCTCTCAAACAGCTTGTTTCTGATTGTGTGCTTACGACATCCTAGCGTCAACCGTTCTTGCCGTAACACAAGGACGACACCTGCTGTCTCCGCCGCAGTTTCAGCCGCTGCTTTCCGCCAATAATTCTGGTCGCGAGAGCGGAGAGAGGAGCGAGGAGGAGCGCGGGGCACGGATGGTGGGGCGCGGCGGAGGTGGGGGGGGAGGGGAGATGGAGCGGGGGGACACCGGGGGAAGGGACGGGCGGAACAGAGTGTGGGACGGGCTCGGGCTCGGCATGCGGTGCTGGGGGGGAGAGAGCGCACTTGCGCTGGCGGGGGAAGGGTGGGGGGAGGAAAGCGCGCGGAGGGGAAGGGGGAAAGAACAGGAGCGGATGATGGTGTTGGGGGAAGGTGACGGGCGGGAGGTGGGGGAGAGAGTAGGCGGAGAGGCGGAGAAATGGGTCGATGAAATGCGGCAGTCAAGGGAACGGCACTCGGGAGAAAGGGAAACAGGAGGAACGAACGAAAGGGCGTTACGAGGCGGCAAGACGGTGGGGAAGGAGAGACTCTTGACAGGAGAAGAAAGAACGGGCAGTCGTAGCGGCAGCGGCAGCGGCAGCGGTAGCGGTAGCGGTAACCGAAACGGTAGAGGTACCCGCACCGGCAGTGGCAGGAGAAAACAGAAAGGCCAGAGAGAGCAACCACAGCGACCACAATCCCCGGAGCAGTTGGGAGAGTTAAGGGAGAAGGGAGAGACTGGGGTGCGAGCAATTGAGTTGGGGGAATTGAGGCAAGCGCGGGAAGCGGACATGGAACAGGCGGATTCGCTTCAGTTGACGCTGCGAAGCCCCGGGATGGTCGCGCCTGGCGCTCACGGTCTGACCAAGTCGTCCAAGTCAAGGGAAGTCAACGCGGGGAAAGACGCCGGAGACGGCGGCAGCAGGCGCAGCAGAAGCAGCCGGAACAGCAGGTCGGACGAGCAGCAGCAGCAGCAGCAGCAGAGTCTGGTTCAGGGAGTGCCTGGCGGGCACGCGAATGTTAGTAACATGTTAGTAAGGCTTTGCGAACCTAGCGGCACGCGAGGGACATTTGCAGGCTCGTGCCACAGTAGCGGCGGAGAGTTGACCCTGGCAACTAGAAGCACACAGCTTGGGGTGGGAAATGCGACTGGAGATGCAGCAGCAGCGGCAGGGGCGGTTGCCGGGACAGAAGGGGCAGCAGGGGGAGGAGCAGGAGCAGCAGCAGCAGCAGCAGCAGCAGCAGCAGCAGCAGCAGCAGCAGCAGCATCAGCAGCAGGAGCTGCAGCAGCTGTCAGGGACTCGTTCTCTGGTGCAGTCAGTGCGGTGATGTCACAAGACGCTTCGGTGCAGAGGTGTTCAGTCGACGCTCGTGAGGTGCAGGGCATGGGGTTGTGGGGAGACGGTGAGGAGAGGTGGAGCAGGTTGGGGAGAGGGACGATAGGAGAGGAAACGCACGGCGCGTCTTTTAATGGGCGTATGAAAGAGGTGCACGGAGGGACACTTTCTCTAAGATGGAGGGGAGAGGAGGAGCCGGAGGAGTTGAGAGATGAGGGGGAGAGAGAGGAGGGGGAGAGAGAGGAGGGGGAGAGAGAGGAGGGGGAGGGAGAGGGAGAGGGAGAGGGAGAGGAGGGAGAGAGGGGAGAGGGCATGGAGGTAGATGGGTTTGGGACTCAAGTCGAGGGGGGTCCCTCCTGTGCTTTGGTGAGTTGCTTTTGAGATACTGGTGTTCTTAACACGCCTTGATTCGACTGAGAGACTATCGCTAAGTCTCTCTTCCTCCGCTCTCCCTCTCTCTTCCGCTCACCATCACCCCGTCTCCCCCCCCCCCCCCCCCCCCCCCCCCCCCCTCTTTCCCCAACACAGACGCTACTAGCAGAAGCACTACAGCAGAATTCGTGTGGGTGGGGAGGGGCGAGCACAAGCGATGGTCGAGGAGCAAGCAGTCACTCTGCCACGCCTGCTGCCGCTGCTGCCGTCGCCGCCGCCGCTGCTGCTGCTGCCGCTGCTGTTGGCGGTGATGGTGCCTTTGATGCTGTAGATGATGCTGGTGGTGGTGGTGGTGTTGATGTTGGTAGCGGCAGTGGTGCGAATACGCATTGTGGTCGTGGTGATGGTGGTAGCGGCGGTAGCAGTGGCAGCGGTGGTGCTGGCGGTACTGCCAGTGCTGGTGGTGTGAGAGGAGGAAGAGGAGGAGATGGGGGAGGGCGGAGGGAGAAAGGAGGTGTGGACGAGCTAGGGAGTTCATCTGGCAGCAATAGCCCTCGGGAGCAAGCAGAACGAGGTTCAAGATACCGAGAGGAGGAGGAGGTTCAGGAGGAAGGGGAGGTAGAGGAGGAGAGGGGGGAGGAGGCGGGCGAGGAGGATGAGGAGGAGGAGGGGAGGGAGCGGGGGCGAGGGGAGGAGGAGGGAGGGGAGGGGCAGCTGGAAGAATGTGAGAAGCATGGTAGTGGGAAGCATGTGGATAAGAAACGACATGTGGGGGAGTTTATGGGAGTGCAGGAAGGTGGCGAATGGGGGGATTATGCGGGAGGAGTGGGTGTGCACGGAGGGGAGGAGGGTGGGGAGGTGGAGAGGGAGGATCATATGCAAGAAGATGGAAACGAGTGCTGCGCGCCTGATGATCAGCGTGGGAAGCTTGGGAAAAAGCACCAGGAGCAGCGCCAGCAGCAGCAACAGCAACACCAGCCGCAGCACTACCAGCAGCAGCAGCACCACCACCAAAACCGGCAGCAGCATCAGCACGGCCAGCAACAGCAGCAGCTGCGCCAGCACCAGCACCAGCAGCAACGCCACCAGCAACAACAGCAGCACCAGCAGCAGCAGCAGCAACGCGAGCAGCAAGAGCAGCAGAAGGAGGATGAGCAACAACAAGAGCAGGAGGAGGAGGCCCTCCAGCACAAGGACCAAAACCCAGGGCCATGTGAGGAGGGAAAGCAGCAGCAGCAGCAGCAGCAGCAGCAGCAGCAGCAGCAGCAGCAGCAGCAGCAGCAGCAGCAGCCGCAGCAGCAGGCAAGCAGCAGCAAGGGAGTGTGCAGCTTGGAGCAAGTATC
Source organism: Closterium sp. NIES-65 (assembly GCA_948144175.1). NCBI lineage: Eukaryota > Viridiplantae > Streptophyta > Zygnematophyceae > Desmidiales > Closteriaceae > Closterium > Closterium sp. NIES-65. Next base: position 3,593,046 of record CANXME010001052.1, on the reverse strand, counting down.
AGCTCTCTTCACAAGCGCACCCGACCCGCAACTCCCGTGCCCGCGCTGCAACAGCAGCAACACCAAGTTCTGCTATTTCAACAACCGCAACCCGAACCAGCCAAGGCATTTCTGCCGCGGCTGCCAGCGTTACTGGACTGCTGGAGGCGTCATTCGGCACGTGCCTGTTGGCTCGGGCCGGCGGAAAAGCAGGCAGCAGCAGCAACAGCAGCAGCAGCAGAATCAGGTACCAGTGACAGCAGCAGCAGCAGCAGCAGCAGCAGCAGCAGCAGCAGCAGCCCCAGTGGCAGGAGCAGCACCAGCAGCACCAGCAGCAGGAGCAGGAGCAGGGGAAGTAGCAGCAGTGGATATAGCAGAGCTTCATGCGCTCACTGCTGCTGCAGCCGCCGCCGCTGCTGCTGCTGCTGCCATGTCCTCTGGGAGAGTGCATCCAGGAGGGGAAGCAGCTCACGCGGCGGCGGCTGCTGCTGCCATGGCAGCAATTCGAGCCCTCCCTCCCCCTCCTACTCCTGTTACAGGGGCCGGGAATGCCCGGGCTGTGGCAGAAGCTGTGGTGGAGGCAGCAGCAGAAGCAGCAGCGGCAGCAACGGCAGAGATGGCAGCAGCATCAGCAGCGGCAGCCGCAGCTGCAGCAGCAAGTGCGAAGGCGCCTAATGCTGCTGCCGCTGCTGCTCCTCCTCCTTCTGCTGCTGCCGCAGCTGCAGCAGCAGCAGCACTGGGTGCAGCAGGCATGGCCGCCCCTGGGAAACCCACAGCGTTACCTGCGTCTGCTGCTGCTACTGCTGCTGGTGCTGCTGCTCCTGCAGCTGCCCCTGCTGCTGTTTTCCCTGCTGGTGTTTCCGCTGCAGCTGCTGCTGCTGCAATGGCAGCAGCGGCCGCAGCTGCTGCATCTGCACCCGCTGCTGCTACAACCCCTGCTGCTGCAGGCCTCTTGGCCTGGAACCCTCTGCTTCCCTCTCTGCCCCCTCAAATACAAACCCCATTTGCGCAACACTACCTAGGTTTTCCGTTCCTCTCCCCACTACACACCTTCTCCAGTGTAGAATTAGCAGCAGCTGCTGCAGCAGCGGGAGCGGGAGCGGGAGCGGGAGCAGGAGCGGGAGCAGGGGCAGCAGCAGGAGCTGGAGCAGGAGCAGGAGCAGGAACTGGATTTGGGCTGGGAGAAACAAGCAGCAGTGCTTCAAGCCATGCAAACACAGCCCTTTCTCGCGTATCCGAGCACGGACACGGCTCTCTTGCGTTCCCTCATCCTTCCTCTGCTTTCTTAACAGCGGGCCTTCCCAGTCCCAGCAGTATCCAGCAGGCCCTTGGCAATTTCTTCTGTGGTGCCACTGCCACTGCTGCTCCTTCCACCGCCACTGCCGCTGCCATGCCTGGTGCTGCAGCTGCTGCTGCTGCTGCTGCTTACGCACTTGGTGCTCACTCACTTTCTGCCTCTGCCCTTTCAAATACAGCTGCTAGAGACTCCTCTTTCTGGGCTGCCAGCAATGGCCAGGCACACACACATGCACAAGCACAAGCGCACGCACACGCTTCTTATCTCTCGTCCTTCCTTCCAGGTGCGTTCTCACTTCAGCTGCCACAGCAGCAGACTCTTGAAGCGCCTCAGAAGTTCCCGTTTCAGTTGTCGCAGCAGCAGATGTTCCATCAGCAGCAGCAGCAGCAGCAACAACAGCAGCAGTATTACTCATGATCGCATGTTTGATTTTTGGTTTCTTCTCCTTTCCTTGAAGCTGCCAGCCCTGTCGATTCCAGCAGCAGCAGCAGAATTTTGAAGCAGTGTGTCTGCGCAAGCAGACGCATGGGTGGTTGCAGCTACCATACTTTCCACCCAACACTTGTCAATGCTTCTGCAGTCAGTCATGTAACTTGTACCACTCACTCTATGGTTTGATTTTCAAGTTAAGCCTGAAATTGCTGTACTCGGTCTATGGTTCTGGCACGGTCTCCTTCCACTGTAGCTGCATAACCCACACCTCACCACCAACCTCTGGAGGGGGTTTCTCTCTGTTACGGTATTTTCGTGGAGCTTTCTGTTTGGTCTGGTGAATAATTCTGCCCATGCATGCTCCGCCATTAAATTGGCTTTGGAGCACTGCGAAAATTAGGTACCTACCTTGCGAAAAAAGCCATGCCATTTCATTATGAGCTACACTTGACAGGTCTGTAGTTGCATGCTTGAATTCTGAAAATCACTGTATCAAAGCCACGTAGGTGGGTGCTGTCCCAACCAACAAGGCTTACTGCACTGCGCTTCTGCCAACCTAGGAGGGTGCCTAGCCTATCCTCTTACACGGCATGTGGAATCTTTATTTGTGTTGAGCTGAGCCGACCCGAGCTGAGAAGTGTCAGTCAGACGACAACAAGGCTGGTGGTGGATAAGCAAGGCAACCTGTCGCACCACCTAGTAGTACTTTCGTGAACCATGTTTCGACAATGCATGCATGCAAGGCTGGTGTATGGTATCAGAGCTCATCCTTGATCTCAAACTCCTGGTGTGTGTGTGGTGGGCAGGCAAACACCAACAGAACATGAACAGACAGTCGAGGAGGCGGATACAGGTGGGAATGCTTTGTAGAAGCGTGTAATAGGAGAATTGCATCCACGCATGCCGAATGCCATGCCAGCGTTGGACTTGAGACTAATCAACAGTGCGCTCACCTTGAGGATGGAGAGGCGGTGGTGGAACTGCGAGTGCTTGGATGCTGGCAGGCTGGCTGATGACACCAGGCCCTTGAGCCGCGCTACCTCCTGATGGCGGCAGGGGCATGGAAAAGGGCACAGGCACGGGCACAGGGGGGAAGAGATGGGCAAGGGCACAGGGAGTGTCTGTGCTGCAGGCAGGCTGGTTGATGACATCGGGCCCTTGAGCCATGCTGCCTCCTGGTGGGGGCAGTGGCATTGGAGGGGCAGGCAGGGGCATGGGCATTGGAGGGGCAGGCAGGGGCATGGGCATTGGAGGGGCAGGCAGGGGCATGGGCATTGGAGGGGCAGGCAGGGGCATGGGCATTGGAGGGGCAGGCAGGGGCATGGGCATTGGAGGGGCAGGCAGGGGCATGGGCATTGGAGGGGCAGGCAGGGGCATGGGCATTGGAGGGGCAGGCAGGGGCATGGGCATTGGAGGGGCAGGCAGGGGCATGGGCATTGGAGGGGCAGGCAGGGGCATGGGCATTGGAGGGGCAGGCAGGGGCATGGGCATTGGAGGGGCAGGCAGGGGCATGGGCATTGGAGGGGCAGGCAGGGGCATGGGCATTGGAGGGGCAGGCAGGGGCATGGGCATTGGAGGGGCAGGCAGGGGCATGGGCATTGGAGGGGCAGGCAGGGGCATGGGCATTGGAGGGGCAGGCAGGGGCATGGGCATTGGAGGGGCAGGCAGGGGCATGGGCATTGGAGGGGCAGGCAGGGGCATGGGCATTGGAGGGGCAGGCAGGGGCATGGGCATTGAGGGGCAGGCAGGGCATGGGCATTGGAGGGCAGGCAGGGGCATGGGCATTGGAGGGGCAGGCAGGGGCATGGGCATTGGAGGGGCAGGCAGGGCATGGGCATTGGAGGGGCAGGCAGGGGCATGGGCATTGGAGGGGCAGGCAGGGGCATGGGCATTGGAGGGGCAGGCAGGGGCATGGGCATTGGAGGGGCAGGCAGGGGCATGGGCATTGGAGGGGCAGGCAGGGGCATGGGCATTGGAGGGGCAGGCAGGGGCATGGGCATTGGAGGGGCAGGCAGGGGCATGGGCATTGGAGGGGCAGGCAGGGGCATGGGCATTGGAGGGGCAGGCAGGGGCATGGGCATTGGAGGGGCAGGCAGGGGCATGGGCATTGGAGGGCAGGCAGGGGCATGGGCATTGGAGGGGCAGGCAGGGGCATGGGCATTGGAGGGGCAGGCAGGGGCATGGGCATTGGAGGGGCAGGCAGGGGCATGGGCATTGGAGGGGCAGGCAGGGGCATGGGCATTGGAGGGGCAGGCAGGGGCATGGGCATTGGAGGGGCAGGCAGGGGCATGGGCATTGGAGGGGCAGGCAGGGGCATGGGCATTGGAGGGGCAGGCAGGGGCATGGGCATTGGAGGGGCAGGCAGGGGCATGGGCATTGGAGGGGCAGGCAGGGGCATGGGCATTGGAGGGGCAGGCAGGGGCATGGGCATTGGAGGGGCAGGCAGGGGCATGGGCATTGGAGGGGCAGGCAGGGGCATGGGCATTGGAGGGGCAGGCAGGGGCATGGGCATTGGAGGGGCAGGCAGGGGCATGGGCATTGGAGGGGCAGGCAGGGGCATGGGCATTGGAGGGGCAGGCAGGGGCATGGGCATTGGAGGGGCAGGCAGGGGCATGGGCATTGGAGGGGCAGGCAGGGGCATGGCATTGGAGGGGCAGGCAGGGGCATGGGCATTGGAGGGGCAGGCAGGGGCATGGGCATTGGAGGGGCAGGCAGGGGCATGGGCATTGGAGGGGCAGGCAGGGGCATGGGCATTGGAGGGGCAGGCAGGGGCATGGGCATTGGAGGGGCAGGCAGGGGCATGGGCATTGGAGGGGCAGGCAGGGGCATGGGCATTGGAGGGGCAGGCAGGGGCATGGGCATTGGAGGGGCAGGCAGGGGCATGGGCATTGGAGGGGCAGGCAGGGGCATGGGCATTGGAGGGGCAGGCAGGGGCATGGGCATTGGAGGGGCAGGCAGGGGCATGGGCATTGGAGGGGCAGGCAGGGGCATGGGCATTGGAGGGGCAGGCAGGGGCATGGGCATTGGAGGGGCAGGCAGGGGCATGGGCATTGGAGGGGCAGGCAGGGGCATGGGCATTGGAGGGGCAGGCAGGGGCATGGGCATTGGAGGGGCAGGCAGGGGCATGGGCATTGGAGGGGCAGGCAGGGGCATGGGCATTGGAGGGGCAGGCAGGGGCATGGGCATTGGAGGGGCAGGCAGGGGCATGGCATTGGAGGGGCAGGCAGGGGCATGGGCATTGGAGGGGCAGGCAGGGGCATGGGCATTGGAGGGGCAGGCAGGGGCATGGGCATTGGAGGGGCAGGCAGGGGCATGGGCATTGGAGGGGCAGGCAGGGGCATGGGCATTGGAGGGGCAGGCAGGGGCATGGGCATTGGAGGGGCAGGCAGGGGCATGGGCATTGGAGGGGCAGGCAGGGGCATGGGCATTGGAGGGGCAGGCAGGGGCATGGGCATTGGAGGGGCAGGCAGGGGCATGGGCATTGGAGGGGCAGGCAGGGGCATGGGCATTGGAGGGGCAGGCAGGGGCATGGGCATTGGAGGGGCAGGCAGGGGCATGGGCATTGGAGGGGCAGGCAGGGGCATGGGCATTGGAGGGGCAGGCAGGGGCATGGGCATTGGAGGGGCAGGCAGGGGCATGGGCATTGGAGGGGCAGGCAGGGGCATGGGCATTGGAGGGGCAGGCAGGGGCATGGGCATTGGAGGGGCAGGCAGGGGCATGGGCATTGGAGGGGCAGGCAGGGGCATGGGCATTGGAGGGGCAGGCAGGGGCATGGGCATTGGAGGGGCAGGCAGGGGCATGGGCATTGGAGGGGCAGGCAGGGGCATGGGCATTGGAGGGGCAGGCAGGGGCAATGGGCATTGGAGGGGCAGGCAGGGGCATGGGCATTGGAGGGGCAGGCAGGGGCATGGGCATTGGAGGGGCAGGCAGGGGCATGGGCATTGGAGGGGCAGGCAGGGGCATGGGCATTGGAGGGGCAGGCAGGGGCATGGGCATTGGAGGGGCAGGCAGGGGCATGGGCATTGGAGGGGCAGGCAGGGGCATGGGCATTGGAGGGGCAGGCAGGGGCATGGGCATTGGAGGGGCAGGCAGGGGCATGGGCATTGGAGGGGCAGGCAGGGGCATGGGCATTGGAGGGGCAGGCAGGGGCATGGGCATTGGAGGGGCAGGCAGGGGCATGGGCATTGGAGGGGCAGGCAGGGGCATGGGCATTGGAGGGGCAGGCAGGGGCATGGGCATTGGAGGGGCAGGCAGGGGCATGGGCATTGGAGGGGCAGGCAGGGGCATGGGCATTGGAGGGGCAGGCAGGGGCATGGGCATTGGAGGGGCAGGCAGGGGCATGGGCATTGGAGGGGCAGGCAGGGGCATGGGCATTGGAGGGGCAGGCAGGGGCATGGGCATTGGAGGGGCAGGCAGGGGCATGGGCATTGGAGGGGCAGGCAGGGGCATGGGCATTGGAGGGGCAGGCAGGGGCATGGGCATTGGAGGGGCAGGCAGGGGCATGGGCATTGGAGGGGCAGGCAGGGGCATGGGCATTGGAGGGGCAGGCAGGGGCATGGGCATTGGAGGGGCAGGCAGGGGCATGGGCATTGAGGGGCAGGCAGGGGCATGGGCATTGGAGGGGCAGGCAGGGGCATGGGCATTGGAGGGGCAGGCAGGGGCATGGGCATTGGAGGGGCAGGCAGGGGCATGGGCATTGGAGGGGCAGGCAGGGGCATGGGCATTGGAGGGGCAGGCAGGGGCATGGGCATTGGAGGGGCAGGCAGGGGCATGGGCATTGGAGGGGCAGGCAGGGGCATGGGCATTGGAGGGGCAGGCAGGGGCATGGGCATTGGAGGGGCAGGCAGGGGCATGGGCATTGGAGGGGCAGGCAGGGGCATGGGCATTGGAGGGGCAGGCAGGGGCATGGGCATTGGAGGGGCAGGCAGGGGCATGGGCATTGGAGGGGCAGGCAGGGGCATGGGCATTGGAGGGGCAGGCAGGGCATGGGCATTGGAGGGCAGGCAGGGCATGGGCATTGGAGGGGCAGGCAGGGGCATGGGCATTGGAGGGGCAGGCAGGGGCATGGGCATTGGAGGGGCAGGCAGGGGCATGGGCATTGGAGGGGCAGGCAGGGGCATGGGCATTGGAGGGGCAGGCAGGGGCATGGGCATTGGAGGGGCAGGCAGGGGCATGGGCATTGGAGGGGCAGGCAGGGGCATGGGCATTGGAGGGGCAGGCAGGGGCATGGGCATTGGAGGGGCAGGCAGGGGCATGGGCATTGGAGGGGCAGGCAGGGGCATGGGCATTGGAGGGGCAGGCAGGGGCATGGGCATTGGAGGGGCAGGCAGGGGCATGGGCATTGGAGGGGCAGGCAGGGGCATGGGCATTGGAGGGGCAGGCAGGGCATGGGCATTGGAGGGGCAGGCAGGGGCATGGGCATTGGAGGGGCAGGCAGGGGCATGGGCATTGGAGGGGCAGGCAGGGGCATGGGCATTGGAGGGGCAGGCAGGGGCATGGGCATTGGAGGGGCAGGCAGGGGCATGGGCATTGGAGGGGCAGGCAGGGGCATGGGCATTGGAGGGGCAGGCAGGGGCATGGGCATTGGAGGGGCAGGCAGGGGCATGGGCATTGGAGGGGCAGGCAGGGGCATGGGCATTGGAGGGGCAGGCAGGGGCATGGGCATTGGAGGGGCAGGCAGGGGCATGGGCATTGGAGGGGCAGGCAGGGGCATGGGCATTGGAGGGGCAGGCAGGGGCATGGGCATTGGAGGGGCAGGCAGGGGCATGGGCATTGGAGGGGCAGGCAGGGGCATGGGCATTGGAGGGGCAGGCAGGGGCATGGGCATTGGAGGGGCAGGCAGGGGCATGGGCATTGGAGGGGCAGGCAGGGGCATGGGCATTGGAGGGGCAGGCAGGGGCATGGGCATTGGAGGGGCAGGCAGGGGCATGGGCATTGGAGGGGCAGGCAGGGGCATGGGCATTGGAGGGGCAGGCAGGGGCATGGGCATTGGAGGGGCAGGCAGGGGCATGGGCATTGGAGGGGCAGGCAGGGGCATGGGCATTGGAGGGGCAGGCAGGGGCATGGGCATTGGAGGGGCAGGCAGGGGCATGGGCATTGGAGGGGCAGGCAGGGGCATGGGCATTGGAGGGGCAGGCAGGGGCATGGGCATTGGAGGGGCAGGCAGGGGCATGGGCATTGGAGGGGCAGGCAGGGGCATGGGCATTGGAGGGGCAGGCAGGGGCATGGGCATTGGAGGGAGGCGGTGGACAAGGGCTCAGGGAGTGTCTGTTGCGGATGGGGATGAAGGATGGGGAAAATGGTGGGGATAATGGAATGAGGATCCGGAACGTGGGGAGTGGAGAGGAAGGGACGGAAGCAGGTGATTTCCCTTGCCTGAGCGACTTCTGAGGGGCCTCAAAACTCGTCTCTTAACCCGCAAGCGACGGAAGCAGGCGGTGGTGGTGGTGGTGGTGGTGGTACCCCTTGGGGGCCCTTGACAATCCGTCCTCACCTTGGCAACGCAACCTTGGCCCTCGCCCCTCTGAATGAATGCTGCCTTTGGAGGGGGGGCGAAGTCGTCGTAACCTCAAACGAAGTTGTAACCTCAAACGAAGTTGTAACCTCAAACGAAGTTGTAACCTCAAACGAAGTTGTAACCTCAAAAGTACCCCTTGGGCCCCTCTCAATGCCTTTGGAGGGCGAGGGCCCTTGACAATCCGTCCGTCCTCCTCACCTTTGCAATGTACTCTTCGCCCCTCTCAATGACTGCTGCCATGACCTTGAGGTAATACTCTCCGCTCCTGCATGATCACCCGGGGGGGGGGGGGGGGGGGGGGGGAGAGGATGAGGAGAGTGCATATTGAGACATCTCAAAAGTCTTCGCCCCTCTCAATGACTGCTGCCCTGACCTTGAGGTAATAATCTCCGCTCCTGTGCAGCCACCAGAGGAAGAGGACGGGGGGAGGAGGAAGAAGGAAGTGGATTGTTTTAGACTACTCAGCTACTTTTCTGTTTCTGAGTGGATATTACTACTCAGGAATATCTGCCCCTCTCAACCAATGACTGCTGCTATGGCGTTGCGCTCCTGCACAAGCACCAGGTTGAGAGCTGGGGTCACGTGTAAAAAGAGTAGTTTTGAGATGTCTCAAAGCTCCTGCCTGCACAAGCACCAGGTTGAGAGCTGGGGTGGTTGGATTGGAAGAAACAAGGAAGGGGGGATTTTATGAGCGCCTAGAAGTTCGTGTTTTAAGGACTCAATAATATATTTTCTGGAAGTCAACCAGCGAGAGGGGAAGACACGAGGAAAACTTTTGAGATTTTGCAAAAGTCGATTGAGCGAGACGAACGGCAAGCGGCTCATTCTGTTCATGCCTAAAGACAATGTTGAAGGCACAGCGCGACCTGCGAGGCACAGCGTAACATGCGAGGCACAGCGTGACATGCGAGGCACAGTGTGACATGCGAGGCACAGCGTGACATGCGAGGCACAGCGTGACATGCGAGGCACACCCCCCCAGTCACTCTGTTTTTTTATCGATCCCCTACTCACTCCTTGGCTTCCTCTGGCAGTTTTTCCACGAGCTGCTGCGCCTCTGCGTGTGCCTGCCCCCTGCGCGTGGTATCAGAGCGAAAGTCCACAAAGGCGCGCGTGGCCTTGCGTAGGGAGGCCAGGGGACCGGAGTGCTGCGGGGTACACAGGGGGGAAGGGGGGGGGTTGGGGGGAGCATGTGGGGGGGGGGAGGGTAGAGTGGGGGGTGGGACAGAAGGGAGGGAAGGAGGAGGGGAGGAGGCGGAAGTTCACAAAGGCATGCGTGGCATTGCGTAGGCTAGGGGACCAGAGTGTTGCGGGGCATGGGGTGGGGAGGGGGTATATGGGGGAGGAGGGGGGAAAGGGGAGAGGGGGGGAACAGGAAGAAGATGGGGGAAGAGGCGTCACTTGTAATAATTCACCAAGTGGCTTCTGAGAGGCGGTTCAAAGAAATGTCAAATCTGCGCCAGAAGAATGTCTCAAGAGTGAAACAGGCGAAGGGGAGGGGATGGAGGAGCAAGGCAAGGCAGGGCAAGGCAAGGCAGGGCAGGGCAAGGCATGGCAGGGCAAGGCAGGGCAGGGCAAGGCATGGCAGGGCAAGGCAGGGCAGGGCAAGGCACTGAACTAACCGCATGGCCATGCAGCGGGACGGGAAGTTGGCGTTTTGAGGAGACTTTTGAATCGACTCGAAAGGAAAAGGGGATGGAGGCGCAAGGTAAGGTAAGGTAAGGTAAGGTAAGGTAAGGTAAGGTAAGGTAAGGTAAGGTAAGGTAAGGCACTGAACTGACCGCATGACCGTGCAGCAGGAGGTTGGCGAGGGACTGTGCGTCCACAGGACCCGTGTAGCTGCGGGTAGTGGAGGGGTGGTGAGTGGTGGAAGTGAGGTGGAATGGAGGGGAAGGGATGGATAGAGAGAGGACGGGAGGGGAAGGATTTTGAAAGGGAAGAAGGCTTTTCTATTTCAGTTCAGGTAAAAAGAGGAGGAAAAGTAGGCAACAAGAAGAGCGAGGAGGTAGGAGAGACGAGTGATCACTCTGGTAAACCGTGCAGCGGCAAGGGAGGAGGGCGAGGGGTGGGGGGAGGAGCGAGGCAGGGAGGTGGGAGCAAGGAGGGGGGTGCGAGGGGGGAGGTGCGAGGGGGGAGGTGCGAGGAGGGAGGTGTGAGGAGGGAGGTGTGAGGAGGGAGGTGTGAGGGGGGAGGAAAAAGTAGTCACCTTGTGCCGAGGGAGTCATTGAGGTCAAACAAGACGAAGTGAGGAAGGCTGCATTGGGGGGGCGGTGGGGCGGTGGGGAAGAGACGAGGAGAGGGCAGAGGGGAAAATTGGATGGAGGGGGAGGGGAGGACGGAGAGGGGGCGGAGGGCGGACGGGGAGGAGAGGGCACGGCAGGAAGTGAAGAGACGCTTCGAATGAAACAGGGAGTTTTGAGACAAGAAATGGGTGGTGGACGGGAAGACGAGAGAAGTGCCGGGAGGTTGCAGGTTGAGGAGAAGAGAGGACTGGAATGAATGGAGGGTGGGATGGGATGGGATGGGATGGGATGGGATGGGATGGGATGGGATGGGATGGAATGGGATGGGATGGAATGGAATGGAGGTCACACGAGGTGTATTTTGGATGCATTCTCGTTGAAAAACTTCTTGGATGCACCGTGAGGAGTGGGAATTCAGGGGGAATGGAAGCAGCTTAGCACCAGCTATGTCTTTCTTTGAATCAGCTCAGAAAATCACATAGAAGTTACGCAGCAGCCGTTTTGAGACGTCTCAAAATTAACTCAGAAATTAATATAGAAGTTACGCAGGAGCAGCAAAGGAAGGGATGCAGGCAGGCATCCCATCGAATCCCATCGCATCCCACCCCACCCAACCCCACCCCCATCCATCCCACCCCTCCCCACCCCATCACATACACTGTGGCGCCATGTCTCGCTGCAAGATGGGGGTATTTTGAAGCATCCACCTGACACAGCACAGGGACGACGAGTGAACGGGTGCACGGAAAGGCGTGGGGATGTGGGAGTGAGAGAACGTGGGAGTGTGTGCATGGGCACGCTTGCAATTCGCTGCCATGCCTGCCAGAAAACACTGGGAAGCCACACAAAGCGACCTACAGTCAAGTCAACAAACGCAGGAGCCCAGGAAACAGGGAGACAAGGAGAGCAGGAGACTAGGAACCCAGTATTTTTTTGAGAATTCTCAAAAAAACCCTGCGAACCCAGGAGAGCAGGGACCCTGAGAGCCCAGGCACCTACCCTGGCGAGCAGGCAGTCAGAGCGGTCAATCAGCAATGTAGCCGCCTGGCGCACATGCGGTAGTGCGCTCTGAGGGGCACAGAACGTTGCGGGGAGGGAGGCAGGGACATGGGGGGAAGAGGGGGATGGGGGGGGGAATTGGGGGGAAGGAAAGGGGAGGGGGTTTGCGGAGTGGGCGTACAGTACAGCAGGTGCAAAGACAGAGTTGAGGGTTTTGAAAAAGGTTGGGTGCAACGAGGATGCATCGTTTCCCCCCTTTCGCCGTTTTCCCCCCTCCTTTCGCCCTCCATTTATCCCTCTCCCTCAACTGGACCACTTCACCCGTCCACCTCCCCCCATCCCTTTTCCTCCCACTCCCACTCCCACTTCCCCTCCCCATTCCCTTTCTCTCCCCCCCTCTTCACATCCCCTCTCCCCTCCTTCCCACCTTGCTCGCCTCTTCATTCGGATCGTAAAACTCTACCAACACGCGCCATCCTTTGAGACGTCTCAAAAGTCATCTCCCACTCCCCTCCTTCCCACCTTGCTTGCCTCTTCACTCGGATCGTAGAACTCCACCAACACGCGCCATCTCCCCCCCACCACCTTCGCTATAGTCACGTCGTCCAGATCCAGCACCCCCTCTACATGCTTCCCCGGACTTGGTTCCGCCCACGCCTGCGCGCCTGCGCCTTCCCCCGCGCCCGCCTCTCCCCCCTCCCCGCCGTAATCCCACATGTCGTAGTCCCCCTGGCCTAGATTGCTCCGCTCGCGCGCAAACGCCGTGAGGGGAGCGGAATGGGGGAGGGAAAGGGGGAGGGGGAAGGGGAGGGGGAGGCGGCAGGGCGGCGAGAGAAGGACGAGGAGGAGGAGTAAGAGGAGGGAGAGAGGCGGAAGCGGCCAGAAAGGGGAAGAGGAATGGGACGGGTGGTCGGGAGATTTGCTCCGGTTTTGTCCGCAGATAGCGGGACGAGACGACGAGGGCGGGGGGAGAGCTGGCGGAAGGCGAAATCGGATTGCCATGGCTTCGCGCGGGGAGAATCCGCAAATCGCGCGGAGCGGGGGAAGCAGGACAAGAAGAGGAGGCCAGAGAGGGGGGGGGGGGGGAAGAGGGGGGGAAGGGTGGGTGGGGAGGGTTTGAGGGGGGTCGTCAAGGGAGGCGCGCTCTCGTCCACTGTTGCTCGCTGCTGCTCTGATCCAGCTGCTCTGTCCCACCAATTTCACCAACTTTCGATACAAGTCAACAACAGATTTCGTCCTAGCTTTCGTGCCGCTTCTGCTCACTAGTTCTTCAGAATCCTGAACCCAGATTCATCTACAGGTAGGTGTCGCACGAAGCTTCGCTGAATCGGCTACTGCTACTGCTTTCTGCTGGTACGGGGACGCGCCGCACGCTTGTCGACGAGTCGGAATTCTGTTTAGAATGCAGTGCAGCGCCTAAAGCTGATTGGAGAGGACGAGTCGACTGACTTGCTGGCGGTGCGCAACTGCCAGGGCCAACAGCAGGCGGTGCGAGCCAGGAATTCCTCGCTAAAGGCCGAACCACGGACTACGCATACGATCGTTCTGCAGAATTTTGCACAGCGCTCTACAGAATTGCGCGTCAACGTGATACCAAGTAATGGTTTTTGCTACTGGACAGGTCATAGGACACGACCTCAAGCCTTGCCAGAACACAAGTGTTTAGATTTCTCATAAGCATATGCACACAACTGAATAATGCAGCCATGAGGAAGTAACACTTCCTCCATGCTTTACTGTATCATGCATCCCCCCCCCCCCGGATCCCTCCTTACCAAACCCACATCTGCACTGCAATGCTTCAGTTCGGTCCCATTATCCAATCCATCATTCCTCTTGAAATCCTCACCTCAACCACACCAGCCTAAAAAACTTTCTCCCGCTCATCCTCACACCAGATCAGTCCTCACGGTAAAGCACATCCCACCCATAACAGCGTCCACCACAGCTCGTAATTTTCATCCCCTTCGATCCCATCATCCATCCATCCATCCTTCCATCCATCCCAATCAAAACCCCTTCTTCATATGAATTTTCCTCATGCCCCCAATCTGCCCCTCCCTATGTCCTGCGATACTCCTCATAATAGTCATCATCCCCACCACCCAGTTCTAAGATGTCTCCAAACATTCCCCCCTGTGTTTCCCCATTTCCCCTGCCCCTCCCTACGGCCTGCGATACATCTCCTCGTAATCATCATCCCCACCACCCAGCCCAAAGTCGTGCGCGAGCGACTGGAAGTTGCTGCGAAGGTTCTGGTAACGTACATTCTCAAGGTAAGGCACGTAGCGCAGGACACTATCCGGGAGTAAGCCCCGAGCCGCCAGCATTGTGAGGGCAACCCCTGCCAGCACCACCAGCAGCAGGACCGCAAAGATACTCCCGAAAATACCCCACCCATGCCGCTCACTGCCAGTGTTGCTGCTGCTGCTGCTGCTCTCGTAGGTTTCGCTGGGCGAGGGAGGGTTGTAGCGGGTGTGGCTGCTCACACCAGCCTGACTCACAGGGTTGCTGCTGCTGCTTCTGCCGCTGCCGCGAGGGTGGAACCAGCTGCTACTGCTACTACTGCCACTGCTGCCGCTGCTTCCCCCACCCGAATGGAACCAGCTGCTGCTACTGCTGGTGCTGTGAGTATTGAACCCGGCACCACTGTAACTGCTGCTTGTAGCGCCAGGAGTGAAGCTAGAGCTACTCTTGCTCCCTGCCCCAGACCAATGCCCCTTGCACTTATCCCCTGCAATCTGCCGCTTGTTGTCCGGATTTGGCTTAAAGCCCTTCCCGGCGAGGGCGGGGCAGCTGTCGACTGCAAAGGTGGACAGGTGGCGGCACGTGGTTGGCTCTGTGGTGTCGGGCTCTGTGCCGAAATCGCACTGGTAGTCGTTCTCGGAGCACTCGCATTCGGTGATTTGATTCTCAGGGCGCTTGTATGACTCACCGTTCCAGCACTTGGATGAGCGGGGCTGGCAGGGGAGCGGAGAGGGGAGAAGGACAAGGGGGGGGGGGGGGGGAGGGAAGGAATAGGGACGCACATGGGGTTGGAACTTGGGACCAAAAGCGCATTCGGTGGCCTGAGGGGCGGACGGGGCGCTTGTATATCTCACCGTTCCAACACTTGGATGATCGGGGAGGGGAGAGAGGGGGGGGGGGGAGGGGAGGGGAGGGGAGGGGAAGGGAGGGGGAGGAAGACAGGGGAGGAAGACAAAGGAGGCAGAGAGGTGGAGGAGGAGAGCGGGGGAATAGGGACAGACAAGACGTAGGACCTCAGAATAAATCAGCTGAGACGACATCAGAAATAGTCCCTTCTGCAGCAAAGCCAGATGATAGACGTCTGAGGCGATACTTGAGGCGATACTTGAGGCGACTCAAGATACTCCCCGTACCTGGCGCTGGATGGAGATGTTTTGGCCGAGGAAGCAGCGGGAGGCAGTGGGGGTCCAGAACTCGTAGTCGCTGCTCTTGCAGAGCTTGTACTCGGGCAGCGCTGTGAAGTCCAGAGAGATCAGCACCCCCTGCCTCGCCTTCCCAGTGCCGTCGTCCATAGTCAGACCCTGGTTTGAGGGGACGGGCGGAAGGGGGAGGGTGGGGCAACGAGGGGAGGCGGGGAGGAGGAGAGGGGGTGAGCGTGTGGGGTGTGCAAGAGTGAGTATCCACACTCATATCTGAGCACATGAGAGTGTGCGGGCGTGTATGAGCACATGCAAAAGCATGTCTACGCACTCATCTGAGCATGAGTAGAAGTCTGCACTGGCATTTTCAACCATTACCCCCCTTCCCCCCTCATCCCAACCCCCACCTGAATGATAAACTCCTTTCCCTGTATATCCGGCTCCATCCCCAATATTCCACAGCTTTTGAACCGTCTCAAACGCTCACCTGAATGAGGAACTTCTTCCCCTGGTTATCCGGCTCCACGCGAATATTGAAAATATCCACCTGCTGCTCCGCCTCTGCAAACGTCTCCTCCTCCCACGTGAGCCCCTCATCCAGCGAATACATAACCGTGCTCGAGGCCGTATGCAGCCCGTGCTTCGTCATCACAATCACCCCACCAGAGTCCCCAAACTCGTAGATATGAGACCCCTTGGCCACCTCCTCCCACGTCTGTCCTCCATCCCGCGACAGATACGTGTTGATAGTCGAGTCCTGGTACAGGAACGTTCCCACGTTGCCTGTGGAGATGATGAGTCCGGGGGTGGAGGCGTGGGAGTAGACGAAGGCAAAGCCAGAGCCGCCGATCCAGCTGGTGGTGCCGTGCAGGTGGAGCGAGCAGCCATCGCGCGGGTCGCAGTGGATGGGGTGGCGGTTGGTGTCATACTCTGGGGCCTTGATGGGCTCCCACCTGAGAAGAAGGTTGAGGAGGGAGGCCACGGGTGCAAGAGGGGAATGGGTTGGGTTGGAGGATGAAGCAACAGAGGGTTGGTCGCAGTGGATGGGGTGGCGGTTGGTGTCGTACTCTGGGGCCTTGATGGGCTCCCACCTGGGGAGGTGGGACCGGGGAAGAGGAGGGGGAAGGGGGGCGAGGGAGGACGGAGGAGGTGGAAGGGGGGGAAAGGAAAGGCGGGGAGGGAGGGGCGGGGGCGGGGGGAAGAGAACGACGTACAAGGCGCAAACGTTGAATGCAATAAAAGATATGTATTCACTTTCGAGAATTCCAACGGGCAGAAAAGACAGGGGGAGATGGAGAAAGAGCAGGGGTGGAGAGGATGGGCTGGGGGGGTTGGAGGGGAGAGGGGAAGAGGGGAACAGGAACGTACGAGGCGCCGGAGTTGAATGTGATGAGGGTGGTGGAGCGGGCAAATGTCATGTCATCCTCCTCTGTGGTGCCCGCACCACCATGCTTTGCCGCCTGCAGTGCAGTGCTCCGATGGTGGGGGAATGGGGCAGGACACACGAGTGACACACACAGAGAGGGAGTTCAGGTGGTGGCGCGGGAGGGAAAGAGAAGCAGGGGCAGTGGGAGGAGGATGGGGACGAGGTGGAGGATGCAGGGTGTGGTGGGGGATTTTCCAAAACACTCCACATGATGTGTGATAGACACAGAGGGGATTGAGGCGGTGGTGAGGGAAAGAGAAGCAGGGAGCAGTGGAGGGGGGCGGGAAAGGGGTGGAAGAGAGAAAGAGAGAGAGAGAGAGAGAGAGAGAGAGAGAGAGAGAGAGAGAGAGAGAGAGAGAGAGAGAGAGAGAGAGAGAGAGAGAGAGAGAGAGAGAGAGGGAGCAGACACGGGGTGGAAGGGGGAAGAGTGAACGGGAATGATTTACACCAGAATGGCTGGACAAGGAGGCTGATGGTCAACTAACTCAGGCCCAACAACCCCAGGCTCACTGCACCGCACTGCACCAAAGCTCACTCCTCAGTCACATCACACTGCCTCACAGACTGACCGGGGGTTCCACGTATTCAGAGAGCTGATTTGCCACATACACTCCAGGCAGGCCCTGCAGCAGGGAGAATATTCAAAGAGTGATCGCACAGAGAGAAGAAACGGGGAGAGAGGACTCGGGTTCCAGGAACAGAGCATCAAGAACATACGGAGGAGGTTAGGGGCCGAAAAGGAGGAAACAATTGCAGGTTTGGGTTCTATTTAGTCTGTATGGGGCTCTGTCTACCTCCAAACACAGAAAATATCATAAGAAACACAGAATGCGGGAGGAATAAGCGAGAGGTGTCCGAGTAGGGAGTTAAGTATGAAGGAGTTGCTGGAAATGAGGAAATCAAGAGGGTGTGGGTGGAGGAAGGGGAGGGGGAGTGGAAGCGGGGAAAGGAAAGCGCTGGGGGAGAAGAACATGCGAAGACTAGTAGTAAGTACCTGTTATTGGCACGACTTTAAGCGTCACGCTTAAATCGGCGCACAACAAAGGCAACAATTCCACACAGGAAAATAGAACGTCTTCACAAACGAATCAATTCCTTCGCCAGATTTTTTCCCGCCTCTTTTATTCTTTCCCTCCACAGGAACCACACACCCACATTCCTCTTTCTCAATCCACCAGTCCACCGCCGCTCAGCCCAGCATAATAACCTAGCACAGCACAATGCAAAGCACACCAAGCCCCCTCCTTCCCCTCCCTTGCCCACCATTCCCGTCCTCCTACTGCAGCCCAAAACAACCCAGAACAACAGCATCACAACAGACCAGAGCGCACCTGCAGGGCAGCAAAGTCGACAGCCCCGCTGATGCTCCTCGCGTTCCGCCTGAGCGCGAGGCCAAAGAGAGAGAGCGACTCGTCGGCCACGAGCAGGTCCCCGTACGGCGACACACGCGACCCCTCCGCATAGTCCACGTTCACAAACGCCGTGTCTGCCGTCGTGTGCACCACCGAGTACCCCCGCTGCACGAGCGGGCGCGGGAAGCACGCGTCCCGGAAGGAGCCGCCGTAGTCTGCAGAGATCTTGAGCCGCACGCCCGAGCGGCCGCCCTCCATGCGCGCTCCTGCCTCGCTGCACCCCTCTGCCACCGCCTGTGGAACAGGGGGGGAGAATGGTTTTTGAACAAGAAGGTGGAAGGGGCGACAGAGGGGGTGACAGGAAAGGGATGATTAGGTTTAAGGCCAAGGCAAGTGGAGGGCGCGGGAAGCACGCGTCCCGGAAGGAGCCGCCGTAGTCTGCGGAGATCTTGAGCCGCACTCCGGACCGGCCGCCTTCAGTGCGCGCTCCTGCCTCGCTGCACCCCTCTCCCACCGCCTGGAGGAGAGCAGGAAAGCGGCGGGCAGAGGGGGGAGGAGGCGGGGCAACAAGGGGGTGACAGAGGGATGGAGGGTGGGAAGGCGGGAAGGGATACGACAAATTTTGAGCCGACTCAAAAATCGTCTCGTCACACGAAGGGATACGACATGACGAGGTTCAGGGTGGAAAACTGGAGCGGGTGGGAGAAGAAAGCAGTTTTGCCGGATGGAGCCGCCATAATCTGCAGAGATCTTAAATCCGGTCACCAGCGGTCGCCTTCTGTGCGCGCTCCGGCCTCTCTGCACCCTGCTGCCACCACCTGGGGAGAGGAGAAAGCTGGTGACAGGGATCTGATTGGGAGGAACGGTTTTGAGACGTCTCAACAGAGAAGGAAAGCGCTCCTGCAGCGAGGAGAAGGAAAGCGGTGGGCGGAAGAGGGAGGCGGTGGGTGACAAGGGGGTGACAAAGGAGCGGAGGATGGGAGAGAGGAAGAGGATAATCAGGTTTAATGCTGGGAGGCGGCACGGGAGGGCGCGGAAGGCAGGCTTCCCGGAAGGAGCCATCGTAGTATGCGGGATATCTTGAGCCGCAAGCCGAAGCGACCGCAAGTGGACTCAAAAAACGCTTAGACAGAGGCTTTAAGAGGAGTCAAGAGAAATTCAAGCGCAAGCAACGTACGAGGAAGAGCTTGTCGTTCATGATCTCAAACTGGTTGCCGCAGGGCACGGTGCGTGTGTGCTTGGAGCCAAAGTAGTCGCTGGTGTGCACAAAGTCCACGTACGCGTCCCACCCCGTCGCCAGCGCCACCCCGTTGGCCCGCAGATGCTCCCGCACCTCGTCTCGGTTCTCAAACACCGTTGCCAGGATCGTGTCCTGGTGGGGGGAAGGGCGGGGGGCAATGGAGGGCACGTACAGGAAGGAAGGGAGGAAAGCGAAGGGGAACGGAGGGTTTAGTTGATTGAAGTTGGCCCACAGATGCTCCCGCACCTCGTCCCGGTTCTCAAACACCGTTGCCAGGATCGTGTCCTGGTGGGGGGGAGGAGGGGGAAAGGGAAAAGGCAGGATGGGAGGGGGAAAGGAGCGGGGGTTTGAATTGATCGATGTTGGCACGTAGATGATCCTGCACCTTGTCCCGGTTGTTAAAGACCGTTGCCAGGATGGTGTCCTGGTGGGGGCAGGGCAGGAAACGAAGGGAGACAGGGCGGGGGAGTGGGGGGGTGGGGAAGGGGGGGAAGGAGGGGAAGAGGGGAGAAGGGATTGAGGAAGTGTATGAATTGATGGGATTCTGCCTGTAGAGGCTCCCTCTCTCTGAGACAGGTTTCAATCGGTAAGGATCCAGATTCAACAGTAAGGCGATGCATGCGCGAATGTGAGCACGGATAGATAAAAGGATAGATACATCAAGGTAAGTTGCCATGAAGAGTTTGGTATGTGGGGAACTGGGCGGTTATGAGAGACGTACCCGAGTGTAGCTGGTGTGGTGGTTCATTTGGCCAGGGGTCTGGGGGGATTGGGAGAAGCAACAGGCATGGCAGCAGGCAGACAGAGTACAGCCAGACGGACAGACGGGCAGGCAGGGAGAGAGGCGAGCAGGGAGAGAAGCAGGCAGGCAGAGAGGCAGGCAGGAAGGCAGAGGGGCAGGCAGGTAGAGGGGCAGGCAGGCAGAGAGGTAGAGCGAGACAGGCGTGTGTCGTTTTGCAAGAGAGACAAAGAATTAATGCAACCATGCATACATACATGCATGCCACTTTGCACACAAACAATGACACACAGAGACAGAGACAGAGACACAGATACGCACACACATGCGCGAACACGTGCGCGCACGCGTGCGCATAAACACGGTTACCAAACAAGCGTGTTACTTCAAAGGATGTCTAGTGAACAAGGGGTACAAAGGGGCTGGGACGGGGGATATACTGAGGAGGAAAAGGCAAAGGAAGATGGGAAGGAGGGGAAAATTGGAGGAGGGCAAAGTAAGGCGAGGAAAAAAAAATGGGATACAGAGGGAATAGAGGTAGTACGAGGGGAAGGAAGAGGAAAAGGCAGAGTAAGAGGAGGAAGGGAAGATGGAGTGGGAGGCTCATCCCAGGTCAGAGCCCACTCACCTTGCTCCAGCCCCAGTCAAAGTCCACAAAGCCTAGAACACGACCCTGAAAAAAAAAAAAAAAAAAACGAGAGAAAGTGAGAGCGGGAGAATGTGAGGGGTGGGAGAAAGGACGAGGGGCGGGGAGGAGAAAAGAAAAGAGCACTCCAGATGGAAACAAAGTAATGGGATTGCAGGCTAGCTATGTTGAAATTAACTTCTGCGAATTCTCAAAGGCGCGAGTATTGGGGGGGGTGGGGATGAGAAGGGGAAGGGGGGGGGGGGGGTGGGGATGAGAGGGGGAAGAGAGGGGGGGTGGGGATGAGAGGGGGAAGGGGGGGTGGGGGAGGAGAATAAAGAGTGCCTCATATGGCAACAAAAGGAGTGGAAGCAGTGTGAGAAAGAAGGAAAAAGAATGGCATAAGCAATATCAATAATCCACCCACACAACCATGCTCGGAAAAACCCTCATAAGCAAAATCAATCAACCACTCTCAACCCATCCGCCTCGCCTTACCCACTTCTGCCCCCCTCTCCCTTCATTTCCCTCCCCTCCCTGCCCTTCCAGCCTTCCCCGGCACGCACCTGAGCCCTCTCTGTGAGGTTCTGCCATGTGCGGCCAAAGTCCTTTGTGAGGAACAACTGGTGCATGCACACAGTGCGGTGTAGAGTGGGGCGCGGGCGGGAGGGGAGGAGGAGGAAGGGGGAGAGAGGGAGACGAGGTTGGGGGAAAGTGAGGGAGAACAGTTTAGAACGGAAACATGGCGTTAATGGGGAGTTGAAAAAAAAAACACAGAAGGGTTTGGGGCCAAAGGGTGGAAGTGAGGGGAAAGGGGGGGGAAGGAAGGCGAGCGATAGGCTTGGTGTGGGAAGAGGGCGGATAACAGGTAGGGCATCGGCGAGCAAGCTATGCATGGGTGGGTAAGAAGTGGACATGGAAATAACTAATGAGGCGTCTCATGATGCGAGCGAGATATACCAAGCGAATGGGTGAATGGACATGGAAAGTGGGTACCAGGCGAGGTATGGATTAAGGCCAGGGGTGGCGATGCAATGAGGCAGCACAGCTTGATGTAAAATGGTACATTCCAAGTGGCGAGGAGTATGCGTATGGCATGAGATGTGGCATGTGTGTGCCATGCATCCAGCATGGGACACATCACATGGAACAGGGAAGACTTGAGAGAGTGCAGTGCAGAGGGTGCAGGAGGAGGGAGGGAGGGGGAGACTGACATCGTCTGCACATGCCCCTCGCTGGGTATCGTCCTTGGACCAGCACGCCCATCGCCGCACCATTGCCAGCACCTGTGGGGGGCACATGCATCGGGGACACACAGGCAGGCAGGCAGGCGGGCAGGCAGGCAGGGCGGGCGGGCAGGCAGGCAGACGCACAGGCAGGCAGGCAGGCAGGTAGCAAGCAGGGGATCCATGTGAGGCAGCACAGCAGCATGGAGTGGGCGGGGAGTGGTGGGGCATGGGTGGGGCATGGGTGGGGCATGGGGAAGGATTAGAGCGAGCGAGTCATAGCGAGCTCGCATTCTCAGGTGTGTCACAAGCATGGCATCGATCTAGCATGGGGGACGAGGGCCGGAAAGGCAGGAACACAGAAAGGCAGGAGATGCAGGATGACAGGGGGGCACGGAGGCAGGAAGACAGGCAGGAAGGATGGAAGGCAGGAAGGAAGGAAGGAAGGAAGGAAGGAAGGAAGGAAGGAAGGAAGGAAGGAAGGAAGGAAGGAAGGAAGGAAGGAAGGAAGGAAGGAAGGAAGGAAGGCACGAAGGCAGAAAGGCAGAAAGGCAGAAAGGCAGGAAGGCAGGAAGGCAGGAAGGTGAGAAAAGCAGGAAGGCACTGACCCAGTCGCTCTCCATAGGGTGTAGACGCACTGTGGCCACTCCCATGTGCCCTGCCGGCCCCTCCACCCTGTCATACGACTCGCCTGTATGCACATAAGCATGTGCACATGCGCACACAGATACACATACACAGACGTACACCTCTCCCCCCCACGCACACACACACGCACGCGCACACACACACACACACACACACACACATGCATGCAAATATGTACACACACAGAGACATACACACTCAAACGCGAGCACGGACACAGCCGCGTGAAAATGAGAAGCAGTGGGAAGGGGGCCGGGGTGCGGGGTGGGTGGGATGGGGCAGCGAGCGAGGATGAACGTACTTGCGTTCGCAATGACCCAGGCCACCCAAAAATTAACCACTCAAGTGTTTTAATGGATTTGTAAAAGAAAGGGAGGGAAGGAGGGGGGGCGAGGGGAGGGACGGGACGGGAGAGGAGAGGAGGGGAGGGGAGGGGGAACGGTGTGTGTGTGTGTGTACCAGCGTTGGTGGTGATCCAGTGCGTGTCGCCTCCGCCCCTGAAGAACATCTTTTCTGGCGTGGACGGATGGAAGTAGAAGGCCTGCACTCCCTTGGGCGGCTCGTATGCACTGTAATGGAACGCACATATTCGTTCATGGCACACCCATAGCCACATGCACCCACCGATGCACAGATGAAGACATGTGCACATGTACACATGAGCATGCACACATGGACACGTGCACATCATGAGCTCAAGCATACATGCACACATGCACGGACACATGAACACATGCACACGATCCACGCCCATCCATGCATTCAACCACGCACACACACATGCACACATGCACACACATTGCTACGCAGCCAGGATAGCTTACGGATAGAAACGGGACAGCAACGAAAGAAAGGTCGGGGGTGTGGATTGAGGGAGGAACAGGTGACGATGGAGGTGATGAAGGGAAGGAGAAGGGGAAGAAGATGGCGGGGAGAAAAAGAGGGAAATGAAGGGAAACGAGGGTTCGGGGAGATGGCCAGGAAAGGAGAAGGAGGAAGAGGCAGGGGAGGAGGAGGAGGAGGAGGAGGAGGAGGAGGAGGAGGAGGAGGAGGAGGAGGAGGAGGAGGAGGAGGAGGAGGAGGAGGAGGAGGAGGAGGAGGAGGAGGAGGAGGAGGAGGAGGAGGGGGAGGGGGAGGAGGAGGAGGAGGAGGAGGAGGAGGAGGAGGAGGAGGAGGAGGAGGAGGAGGAGGAGGAGGAGGAGGAGGAGGAGGAGGAGGAGGAGGAGGAAGAAGAAGAAGAAGAAGAAGAGCTCACCCCTTGGCTGACGGGATGTCCGTTCCACCAGGTAACTGCGTGCACAACACAGGAAACAGATGGAGAGAAAGACAAGCGAAGTGTGGGAGACGATTGAGAGAGAGAGCGAGGCGAAGCCCAGCAATGAAACGTGCAGGAACGCGGGAAAAGGAGCAGCGCGGAAAGTTTTGGTCAGATACGGGTATCTTGCAGCCAGGAAAGGCGGGAAAGCGGGACGGGAGGGGGACGAGAGGGGACGGCAGCGGACGGGAGCGGACGAGAGCACATGGGAGGGGGCTTGACACGAGGAAGAGCAAGGGGTAAGAAACGAAAACATGGATGTTAAGTAGAGAGGGAACGCGCGGCAGTACGTACCTTCCCCTGCGCGGAATGGTCGTTCCACGACACGCCTCCGTCCTTGCTGACCCACACGTGCCCTGCCTCCGTTACTGTGAACACGATCTATAGACACACGCGAGGAAAAGGGAGAAGGTGAAGGGGAGAGTGGGGCGAGAGGGGGAGGAGAGAGGGGAGGAGAAGAGGGGGGCGGATGGGGGAAGAGGGTGGGGAGAGAATAGACTTGACGAAAGGGCCGAGAACGTATGATAGTAGAGACGTGTCAGCAGTTCACGTACCTATGGAAACATCCGAAAACATGGATGTCGGTTACCTACGCACGCGCTAGGGGATCAAGAAGGTGGAGAGGAGATTCGCACATCCGCCGACGGATGTTTCAGATTCTCGTGATTCTGAGTAGAACGGTTCGCGCGCCACCGCGAGAGCCAAGAATATCCGGAAGGCGAGCACGAAACACACCGGCGAACGAAGACCTCCAGACCGCGAAGATGTGGCAGGCTTATTGATCAATAAACACAACCATTGTTGCCTAACAACACTTTCACACACCCACCTAAACAGAAACAAAAACGAGTCACGGTACGCAATATGCTTGCACGTGCTTTGATGTCAAGGAAAGGGAAACTATAGAGGACTCATGCTCACCTCGTCTGACGGTCCGACCCATTGAGTATCCCGGATTGGGCTATCCAACACCGTCTGAACGTCAGATACAAGCAGTCATAGGGATAGTGGGGAAAACGAAGTAGATAGCGGGAAAGGCAAAAGGGAATAGATTCAATGGGGAAATCAGGCCGGTGATTCACGAGCAAAGAGACGAATTGGACAGTTCCCAGGCTTTAAGCAAGGGGGATGGTACTCAGCCAAAGGCAACACAGCGTAACCAGTAATCCATATAACTACTAGGAACTGGCTGAGATTCGGACGCAAAAAATCGTGAAATATTCATGAAGTTCGTGGGATTCTCATTGGAATTCGCGGTGTAAGTTGTATTACATGAAATTCCCAATGTTCGCGACCTTCAGTAATTTTACAGGAAACTAACCATGGTCGAGAGCTTGGCTGTAACGTCACGAGGCGCGAGCAGTGCCAGAGTCACCGCAAGGGCTACAGCGACCACTCCGACACGCCATGGCCGTTGCACATACTCGGCCGCGGCCATGCTCGCAGGACCCTCACAGATCTGACCGCGCACGTCACACAACAAATTCGCACTCGTTCACAACGCTTACGCCCTAACACGACGGTTTTTATCTTATCAAACGACGCCCTATTCGGCATCCAACAAGGGAGCAGGCGCTAGGAGCAGTCGCTTTCTATGCATCCGTGAAAACTTTCGAAAATTAGGAGTCGCCTGGATGTGGACAGTGATTACCTAGATAATTTCGAGCAGCATGGGCATTGTTGAAGTTGGGTAGGTGGTGGTGGCACTGGGGAGGCGGGGAGGTGGGGAATTGAGCAGGTTGGTTGCAAAACACATTTCCCGTGGTCATCTGCGGTTTCCGTCGTTCCCAAGGTTTCTGCTCGTCTTGGCTGTTGCAGACAGGCTCTTGGGGTTCGGTTCGGGCAACGCTGACGACGAGGTTCTGCTTCGTGCGACGAGTGTGCTGCTGGCTCGTCTAGATTCGTGAATTTCCCAACTTGGTGCAGAAGGGTACGATTCGCGAACTCAAGTGCACAAACAGGCATGACGAACGACGCCTTCGTACGGAATAAGCTGCCTCAGCAAGGTACACCCTGTTTCTCGCTACACTAAACTGTGCCGAACAGGTGCAAAACCTTGTTATCTTCGATTTGCCTAATTGAACCATACTGAAACAAAAATGAACCACCGTGAACCATGCTTTTCCCATCTTGACTTCATTATAACCGAATTCACAAATGGCGAGAAAGAGGGTGTAAAAGATCCTTGAAGCAGGGTACCTCAAAAACCTGGGTCATCATGGTTGTTCTGCTCGGAGGTTGCCTTGCTTTGAGGGCGTGTCCAGCTCGTTCATTTCGGGAAATCTAGGACCTCCTCACGATCCGGGGTTCAAAACTGAACACTGTACCTATAAACGAACGTGCCTTGCTCGAGTCCACCCTTGCTGTCATTCTGGCGCGCGGACACCATCCCCCCACACAGACTTCAACAGTGCAGGGGCCGTGTGGCAACCAAGGTAACCAGTTCCCTTGTCAACCGAAGTGTAAGGAATTTTCCCGAATTCCTTATCGGGGTTGACTGCTTCGCGTACAACCCGATTTTCGGAGTTCGCACGTTCGGCCGATTTCAACGCTGCCGAGGCTCCTCACGTCGCCTTCGGCTTTCCCATCGCCAAACCTGCACCCAACCTCGCCCGTCCGAGGTTTCCTCCTAGCTAGAGTAGTCCTACATTAGTCTGTGCATTCATTGTATTCGCAGTTGATTCAGTCACAGCTTCGTTATTCGTTTACCTGCGCACCCTCTTTTACAACTCATAACACGAAGCGTTAGAATTTTCGCCAGACCAACACTTCCACTATAGGTTTTGGCGAGTGTCAGGCGGCACATGCGAAATCAAGCGCGCGATACGATGGGCACTCACTGTAGTGGGCATGACGCGGTTCTGTACCATTGTTCGATGCGCACGCTGATTCCTGTAACGTGCGTCACACGATTCGAGGTACGTGCAGGGGGGGTGCCGTATCGTGAACGGGAGCTGATCGTGTCTGGCATTTTTGTAAAACTCAGTGATACAACGCAAATTGTGGTAACTGAAGGGCTTTACGAACAGTAAATGAACGAGCTGGACACCCCCTGAGCAACGAAAACCTCATGGTCCAATGCAACAATTGACAGATGTCTATAGCACCAAACCGTACACACTGCAGATGCCACACATTAGGGCTGTTATGAGTTGTACTAAGAAGAGTGCGCGGAAGACTTTATAAAAAGGATGTCGAATACAGAATGACGAGAATAATAAAGAAGCAAGCATTTATAGGGTCGTAACCGTGGTAGGCGAGGACCTTGGGACGTGGATGGGTTGGAAGTGTCGCGATTGGTGTAGGGCGACTCGGAAGTGGTTCGGACCGAAGTGTAGGCCGAACCCAAACTGACGCGAACAGTTCGAGCTGTCCTCGCTTGGAGTAGCCTCTACAGTAATGAATTCACATTCATTACACTCTCCCACCTTCTAAATAAGGTGCCCTTATACGTAGGCGAGTTTTGCAGTAGCGTGAAAACCGCAGATCTTGGTTGAAACTAATCTGACGGTGCGGAAGCATGTTGACTTTCGAGTTGACGCGTGGCTGAGCGCGTTGACCAGGCGAATTTCAAAGAGTTGGGATGTAAGCTGTTGATACTGCCGATGTCGATCGGGCGATTGAAAGCGAATGTCGATTTCAAATCGTTCGACGAAGGAAGACCGTCGATGTCGCGGATGTGTATCGGATGGTTCTCGTGAATGTCATGTCGGCGGGAATCCTGATGCGTTGTCAGAGATCGATGAATCTGGTGCCGTCGATGCCGATGAAGCCATCGCGTGCGTCCGTCGTGCTGAGTGTGTCAAACGAACTGTCAGAAATAACTGCTGAAATGTCAGAGACCTGCCGAGAACAGTGCGTGAGCACTCTTTCTCCCCCCCCTGGGAAGATAACTGCTGCCCACCAAAATGTGCACAGCTGCGCGGGCACAAAACCATAACCACCCTGCGCAGTATACCAAGTGTTATGACCTTCCGCCTGAAATCCAGCCGATGTGCAGTCGAAATTGCTGTCGGTGGCGAAATCTTTACTGCCGAAAACCCCAAAAAATGCCGAGGGTAAACTTTGTCGAAGCCCGTGGTCAATATCCCGCGATGAAAACTTCTTGTTGTCATTATTGTCGCGTTAGCCGCTGCAGCATTTCCTTCGGCTGCCACACAGAATCACCGCGTGGCAGATCGAACCTGCTGCCGTATCTCAGCTCGCGGCTTCTACAATCCGAAATTTGCGGTTGCTGTTCCGAAAATGTGGCAGAATTCTCGCTGCAGCTTCTCCAGCTGTCAGCACCTCCGAAGAGCTTGTCCTGACTCGCCGAGTGTGTTGTCGCTTTTCTCCGAAAACTCCCGGGCAGGGGCGAAAACAGCTGCTGCACCTCCCCCTGACCACCGAAATATATTTTTCCAAGGCGAACTTGAACTGTCGATGACGTCAGCTGCCTCGGCGACGTTGTCGTGACTCGCCGAAAACTTCGGGGCAGAGGCGAAAAGCTGTCCTTCCTCCCCCCACCTGGTGCAATAATGTCCACCTGTGTTGCGGCTGGTACCCCTGAAACTCCACAGATGTTGAAGCCAAGAAGTTCACCTCGGCAGTTTTCGCGCTCTTATCCCGACGCCGCTGCACTCCGCCGTATTCACGAAAATGTCAGCCGTCACCGCCTAACTCTTGTAAAACCGGGACTCGGTACTCTCCGGAAATGTCGGTGTTGAAATTTCTCGTACGTCTTGTGTCAAACTCATATATATAGCTTGTGTAGGCTATAGTGGGGTAGACACTATGGGGTACAGTTTCCAAGGGTTTCCTACTTGTACCCAACTTTGTGCTAGTTCATTCATTCCTCATTCTTCACATGGTATAGAGCAGGTTCCCTAGTGGGAACGCTTCCTTGGGCCCACCACTGAAAACTTCCTTTCTGACCGGAGCGCCAGTTGCTCCTACCCGAGGCGCGCCATTTTTGCCGCCCTTTCCAAGCCCCTAGTGGCCCCTAGCGGCCTCGTCGCCGCCCCTAGCGGCCCCGTTACCGCCCCTACGCGGCCCCGTTGCCGCCCTTAGCGGCCCCGTCGCCGCCCCTAGCGGCCCCGTCGCCGCCTCTTACCCTACGCGGCCCCGTCGCCGCCTCTTACCCTACGCGGCCCCGTCGCCGCCCCTACGCGGCCCCGTCGCCGCCCCCTAGTGGCCCCGTCGCCGCCCTTAGTGGCCCCGTCGCCGCCCCTAGCGGCCCCGTCGCCGCCTCTCACCTTACGCGGCCCCGTCGCCGCCCCTACGCGGCCCCGTCGCCGCCCCTCCGCGGCCCCGTCACCGCCCTTAGCGGCCCCGTCGCCGCCCCTAGCGGCCCCGTCGCCGCCTCTCACCCTACGCGGCCCCGTCGCTGCCCCTACGCGGCCCCCTCGCCGCCCCTAGCGGCCACGTCGCCGCCCCTATCGGCCCCGTCACCGCCTCTCACCCTACGCGGCCCCGTCGCCGCCCATACGCGGCCCCGTCGCCGCCCCTAGCGGCTCCGTCGCCGCCCCCTAGCGGGCCCGTCGCCGCCCATACGCGGCCCCGTCGCCGTCCCTAAGCGGCCCCGTCGCCGACCCTAAGCGGCCCCGTCGCCGCCCCTAACGGCCCCAACGCCGCCCCTACCGAGCAGCCCAGCAGCAGAGCCCCCGAGCCGCCCAATAGCCGAGCCACCGGGCCGCCCAGCAGCCGAGCCGCCGAGCCGCCCAGCAGCCGAGAAGCCAAGCCGCCCAGCCGCCGAGCCGCCCAGCAGCCGAGCAGACGAGCCGCCCAACAGCCGAGACGCCCAGCAGCCAAGCCGCCCAGCAGCCGAGCCGCCCAACAGCCGAGCCGCCCAGCAACCGAGCCACTAAGCAGCCGAGCCGCCCTGCCGTCGAGCCGCTCCTCGTCCTACCGACGCGCCCCTGCCCTACTTCCTCCGACTGGTGAGCTCACTCCTTGCTAGGCCACTCCAGTCATGGCTACCCCCAATGTTCTTACCTTTGATACTGAGGGTCGTGCTGTTGACTTTGAGGTCAGGGTCGATGACCTCCAGCTGCTCCTCCAGTGCGATAGGGAAGACGACCTCTCCCTGTTCGACCTCACCTCTCGTGTCTCCCCTGCCCCGCCTGCCACTGCTGACAGCACTGTTCGCTCACAGTGGGCGACACGCGATGCTGCTGCCCGTCTTGCTGTGCGTCGCCACTTACCGACCACTGAGCGTGCGCACTTTAGCCAGTACAAGAGTGCTCAGACCTTGTACGACGCTGTAGCTGCACGCTACTCTTCCCCTGCCACTGCTGCACTGAGCCGCCTCATGCTACCGTACCTCTTCCGTGACCTTGCTGCCTTTCCCACAGTCGTTGACCTCATTACGCACCTCCGCACTAGTGACACCCGCTACCGCGCTGCGCTTCCCACTGAGTTCTGCGCCAAGAACCCCCCCCCCCCCATGTACATCACCCTCTACTACATAGTCACCCGGCTCCCTGACTCTCTTCGCTTAGTCAGGGACCACTTCCTCTCAGTTTGCCCCACCACACTCACCGTTGACCTCCTCGAGGAGCGTCTCCTAGCAGCAGAGAAGAGCATAGTCGTTGTAGGAGCCTCTCGTGGTGACCCTCGCACCCCCGTCTTTGAGGGGTGTTCCCCCTCCCCCCTCTTGCCCTCTGTTGCTTCTGCTGCTGCTGCCGACCTCGTTGGTTTCTACGGGGTGGGCGCTGCGTCTGCCCCTAGCGGGAGACGCCGCACCGGCAAGGGCAAGGGGGGCAATGGAGTTGGAGGGGCTAGTGGGGGCGGTGGAGGTGGTGATGGTGGCAGTGGAGGGGGTGGGGGTGGTGGTGGGAGTGGTGGCGGGGGTGGCGGCGGCGGTGGCAGCAGTGGAGGCGGAGGAGGCGGCGGTGGTGGCGGAGGGAGCGGAGGCGGCGGAGGTGGCGGAGGTGGCGGAGGTGGCGGAGGCGGCGGAGGCGCAAGCGGCGGCGGCGGTGGAGCTGGTCGCGACTCTGCGCAGAGGAGTGGGTCCGGTGGTGGTCCGCGCCAGCAGCAGCAGCGCGGTCGTGAGACCCTGTCCCCTCAGCAGCTTCGTGAGTGGTACGCTGCGCGTCAGCGCGGTGGGGGTACGGGTCCCTGCACTTACGTCCTCCGTACCGGCGACCGCGCTGGTGAGCAGCGCGGGGGCCCACACTCCACCCAGCGCTGCTTCGGCCGCCTGATGGACGCGTGGCGTCACCAGTTCCCTGAGGCGTCAGAGATCCCTCGCTGGGGAGATCTGTCTAGGGCGGGGGTTGCCATCTTTGATCTTGACTATGATGCTATCCTTACTGCCATGTATGCTGTGACTGCTAGTGTTGAGGGTGATTGTTACCTGTGTGTACCGCCTGACCCGGGCATTGAGGCTGCTGCTCTAGGTGCTAGTGCGTTTGCTGCCCCAGGTGCTAGTGCGTCTGCTGCCCCAGGTGCTGGTGAGTCTGCTCTCTCAGGTACTTCGTCGGCTCAGGCCTTACACACCTTCACCCTCGACTCGGGTGCGTCCCGCTCCTTCTTTCGAGACCGCACCACGCTTACGCCGCTTAGTCGGCCGGTTGCAGTCTCCCTGACGGACCCCTCTGGGGGTCCTGTCCTTGCTAGCTTCTCCACTGTCTTACCGTGCCCGGCAGCCCCCTCTAGCACCCTGTCAGGTCTCTACCTCCCCTCGTTCTCTACGAGCTTGGTGAGTGGAGCTGACCTACAGGATAGGGGGGTTGACCAATTCACTCCTGCGAGTCAGCGGGTGACCCACTGCACGTGTGCTCGGACAGGCCGACACTTGGCGACGTTCACCCGTCGGCCAGGGTTGAGCCTGTACACCCTTACTACTTAGTCTCCTCCTGCTGCTGAGTCTAGCCAGGTAGCTGCGTTGAGTCAGGTGTTTGCTGCAGCGTCCAGGTCTGGTCCTGAGTCTGCTCCCTGCTCGTGTCGTCTCCTGTCCCACCAGACTCTCCTTTGGCACCACCGCCTTGGTCACCCCTCCCTGCCTCGTCTCAGAGGCATGGCCTCCCATGTCCTTGTCTCTGGTCTCCCCCGATCTCTCCCTCCCCTACCTCCGGGGCCTGGCCCTACCTGCGTCCCCTGTGTCGAGGGGCGACAGCGCGCTGTCTTCACTCCTCCGAGTTTCCTCCGACAGAGGCTCCGCTGCAGACTCTCCACATGGACGTGTAGGGCCTCGCCCGCATCCGTGGACAGGGGCACGAGCGTTACTTCCTGTTGGTGGTTGACGACTACTCGCGTTACACCACAGTCTTCCCCTTGCGCAGCAAGGGTGACGTCACTGAGGTGTTGATCGACTGGATCCGCGCAGCTCGTCTCCAACTCAGGGAGAGTTTCGGCTCGGCCTTTCCTGTTCTGCGTCTGCACTCTCACAGCGGCGGGGAGTTTTCCTCTGCCCGTCTGGGAGCCCTCTGTCGTGCACAGGGCATCCGCCAAACCTTCACGCTTCCGGCCTCTCCACAGCAAAATGGGATTGCTGAGCGCCGCATTGGCATGGTCATGGACGTCGCTCGTACGTCCATGATGCGTGCGGCTGCCCCCCATTTTCTGTGGCCGTTTGCGGTTCAGTACGCCGGTTATCAGCTCAACCTTCAGCCCCGGGTCTCCTTGCCAGAGACCTTCCCCACCTTGCGGTGGACGGGGAAGGTTGGCGATGCGTCTGCGTTCCGGGTCTGGGGATCTCGGGCGTTTGTTCGCGACTTGTCTGCGGACAAGCTGTCCCCCCGTGCTGTTCCCTGCGTCTTCCTTGGCTTCCCCCCTGACGCGCCTGGTTGGCATTTTTACCACCCCACCTCGCGCCATGTTCTGTCCTCCCAGGACGTCACCTTTGACGAGTCGGTACCCTACTACCGTCTCTTCCCCTACCGCACTGCGCCCCTTCCCCCGCCCCCGCTCTTCCTTGCGCCAGGTCCTCCCCCCTCAGGGTCCTGCCCCGTCAGGTGTGTCCCAGGTAGACGCAGTCGAGCCTGTCAAGGTAGCTGTTGACTCTGGTGCTGTTAGAGCTGCAAAGATTGCGGGAACTGGGTCTGGAGGTGCTGAGTCTGGGGGTTCTGAGCCTGGGGGTGCTGAGTCTGGGGTTGCTGAGCCTGGGGGTGCTGCGTCTGGGGGTGCTGAGCCTGGGGTTGCTGAGTCTGGAGGTGCTGAGCCTAGGGGTGCTGAGTCAGGGGGTGCGGAGCCTGGGGATGCGGAGCCTGGTGGCGCTGGGTCTGCTCGTGTGGCCGCTGGCGGCGCTTCGTCGAGGCGGGAGTCCCTCTCTCCACACGAGCTGCGCGAGTGGTTTGCCCAGCGCTGGAACCATGCTGCTGGAGCTGGAGGTACTACTGTTGCTGCTGGTCCAGGAGGTGCTCGTACTGGCAGTACTGGAGCTGCTGGGACTGGGGGTAGTTCTAGGGCTGCTGGAGTTGGTGCTGATGGAGCTGCTGGAGCTGGAGCTGCTGGGGGTGTTGGCGCTGGTGTTTCTGCTGGCGCTGGTGCGTCTGAGGGTGCTGGAGTTGGCGCTGTTGGAGCTGGAGGTGCTGCTGGCGCTAGTGCTACCGCTGGGGGTACTGGTGCTGTCCCTGCTGGCTCTAGAGGCGCTACGCGGCCGGGGCCGTACTTCGTTTCGCTCCTTGAGCAGGTTCTTGGTCGCCCGCCCTCTACTGGTCCTGCTCCTCCCTTAGAGTGTCCGCAGCCTGTCCAGTCGCAGTCACAGTTACAGCCCGCCTCACCCCTACCTGCTCCTTCTCCCTACACTGGTCCTACTGGAGGTCTTGCTGAGCGTCGTGAGCCTGCGTCTCGTCCTGCGTCGCCTGTTCGTGCTGCTCGCACTAGTGGTCGTGCTTCGCGTCCGTGTCCTCCTGCGGTCCTAGGCACACACCAGATGGCCCTACGTCCTTCCACTGCTCCTCTGCGTGTCCCGTTGCCGTCTCCTCCAGAGTCCTCTCTTCCTCTTCTTGCGGACCCTGAGTCTGACTCTCTTCGTGCTGCCAGTCCTACTATCACGCGTCTCATGGCCACTGTTGTCACTGACCCTTCTTTTGAGTCCACTGCTGCGTCTGCCCTAGTTGCTCAGCTTGTGGACTTCGCGGCTTGCTGTCGTCTAGACTACGTTGCCAGTCTTGTTGTTGAGTCTGAGTCTGTCTGTCCTCCGTCCGTCGGGGGTGAGTGTGCTCTTAGCACGGACGTCCTTGAGGACAGGCAGGAGGAGTTCCAGTGTTTTGCTGCTGCTTTGCCTCATCTCGTGTCCACGCTGATTGCCCCTGAGGGAGACCCGGATGCACCAGACATCCCGACTACTCGATCGTACGCTGAGGCGATCGAGGGTCCCTACTCCTCTCAGTGGCAGTCAGCCATGGACGCAGAGATGGCTTCCTGGAAGTCCACAGGCACCTACGTCGACGAGGTTCCCCCACCTGTGGCGAACGTCGTCAGTGGCATGTGGATTTTCAGGGTAAAGCGGCCTTCGGGCTCTCTGTCAGAATGTTATAATTATCTAGCCTGTAGTGGGGTGCTCTATAGCGAGTACAACCGTGTTAGGGTTTGCTATATGTATCCCAACTGCTGCTAGTGAAACCCTCTCTTCTTCATTCCTCATTTTTTCACATGCTATCAAAGCATCTACGCTCCTGGCCTGTGGTCCAACCTAACTGCTTCTGCTGCTACTCTGTGTTCGGCACGCCCCGTGGCGTGCCCCTCGCGCTACTCTTAGCGGCCCCGTTGCCGCCCTTCCAGGCCCCTCGCGGCCCCTTCGCGGCCCCGTTGCCGCCCTTCCAGGCTCCTCGCAGCCCCTTCGCGGCCTCGTCGCCGCCCTTTTCGCGGCCCGTCGCCGCCGCCAGCGGCCCTGTCGCCGACCCTAGCGGCCCCGTCGCCGCTCCTATCGGCCCCATCGCCGCCGCCAGCGGCCCCGTCGTCGCCGCCAGCGGCCCCGTCGCAGCCTCCAGCGGCCCCGTCGCCGCCACTTGCGGCCTCGACCCCGCCCCGGCCATGCCCCGTCGCCAGGCGCGGCGCACCGGGGGCACGTGCACCGCCCCCCTTCTTTTCCCGTCGCCTGTCGTGGCGACCTGGGGGGGGGGGGGCGAGCGTCGCCCCTTTTGCCGCCTGCTTTGGCGCCCAAGGAGGCCGCACGTCGGCCCCCCCCCCCCCCCCCCCCCCTTCCCCCCCCCACCGTAACCTCCCTTCCCGCCATCCCGCCCTGCCCTGTGTTAGGGTTTGGGGGTGGCGAGTGGGGGGTGGCGGGTGTGTGGTCTCCCCTGCT
The DNA here is from genome assembly GCA_948144175.1 of Closterium sp. NIES-65. Classification (NCBI taxonomy): domain Eukaryota; kingdom Viridiplantae; phylum Streptophyta; class Zygnematophyceae; order Desmidiales; family Closteriaceae; genus Closterium; species Closterium sp. NIES-65. The sequence goes on along the minus strand of CANXME010001052.1, from coordinate 3,558,392 downwards.
CCTCCTCCTCCTCTGTCTCCCACTGCTGCAGCTGCCGCTGAGGGGGGTGGGTGTGTGGGAGTCGACGGAGTGGTGCTAGGGGGTGGGGTGTGAGTGAACCTAGGGGTGCAGTAGGGGGTGTGTGAAATGGGGGTGGGATAGTTTGGAGAGGTTGAAGGGGGTGGCCGTCGTGAAGCCAGCAGCTCCACTCGCACGTGAGACCGTTGCGCCAGTCGCCTGTGAGCCCGTTGCGCCATTCGTCCGTGAGCCCATTGCTCCAGTCGCCTGTGAGTCCGTTGCTCCTGCCGCTCAGAGTTAGCCGCGGAGCCAGTTACTCCAGTAGCCCGTGTGCCAGTTGCTCCAGTTGCCAGTGTGCTAGTTGCTCCAGTTGCCCGTGTGCCTGTTGCTCCAATTGCGCCGTGTGCCAGATGCTTCAGCTGCCGCCCACTACCTCCTCTCCTCTCATAGTCCCTCCTCCTCCACACTTGCCCTCTGCGATAGCCTCTAGCTTTGCTTATATTTGTGAACTTTAAACTGTTGCTTCTTGTACTTGTGCTCAGAATGTGTGGTGACATTGTGATCCACCCTGAGCATATTCTGCTTTGCTTGCAGTGCTAATTACACCCCACTTTGGCTATGGGGGTGTGTCAGAATGTTATAATTATCTAGCCTGTAGTGGGGTGCTCTATAGGGAGTACAACCCTGTTAGGGTTTGCTATATGTATCCCAACTGCTGCTAGTGAAACCCTCTCTTCTTCATTCCTCATTTTTTCACATTCTCCGCCTGTCTTCAAGGCGCGTTACGTGGCTGGAGGCTTCAGTCAGCGGCAGGGAGTTGACTAGTTTCAAACCTTCTCTCCCACCCCGAAGGGTGCTGCTGCACATAGCCGCTCAGCGCGACTACAAGCTTCACTCTCTTGACTTCAGCACTACTTTCCTGCAGGGCAGCCTGCACGAGCAGATCTGGCTGCGCCGCCCACCTGGTTTCACTGGGTCGTTTCCTCCTGGTACTCAGTGGAGCCTCCGGCGGCCAGTCTACGGTCTCCGCCAGGCGCCGCGTGAGTGGCACGACACACTGAAGACAACACTTGCGGCTCTTGGGTTTGCTCCTTCTACAGCTGACACGTCGTTGTTTCTATGCACCGACACCTCTTTGCCGCCGTTCTACATCCTCGGGTACGTCGACGACTTGGTCTTTGCCACTGCTGACACTGCTGGACTCTCCCACGTGAAGTCCGAGCTGCAGAAGAGACACACGTGCACAGACCTGGGTGAACTGCACAGCTACCTTGGCTTGCAGATCACGCGGGACAGAGCACAGCGCACCATTACCCTGACTCAGTCACACATGGTGCAGCAGGTCCTTCAGCGCTTCGACTTCACGTACTCCTCGCCTCAGGCCACTCCTCTGTCTACTCGCCACTCGATCTCAGCTCTGCCTTCGGATGAGTCCGTAGAGCTGAGTGGCCCGTACCCAGAGCTTGTTGGCTGCCTCATGTACCTGATGACCTGCACACGACCTGACCTTGCATACCCTCTTAGCATCTTGGCATGCTATGTTGCTCCTGGGAGACACCGACTAGAGCACATGGCTGCAGCGAAGAGGGTGTTGCGCTACTTGTGCAGTACGTCGGGCATGGGGCTCGTGCTTGGAGGGCGACGTCGAGTGGTCCTCACAGGTCATGCAGACGCTTCTTGGGCGGACTACCAGGCTCTACAGCGGTCGTCAATGGGTTACACCTTCAGCCTTGGCTCCGGTTCTGTTTCCTGGCGGTCTACCCACTCGTCTTCTGTTCTCAGCTCCTGCTGTGAGGCTGAGATCTACGCGGGGGCCATGGCTGCACAGGAGCTACGCTCAACCCTAAACTAGCTCACCTACCTTCTGACTGACCAAGGGTTTAGGGTTGAGCGTAGCTCCTGTGCAGCCATGGCCCCTGCGTAGATCTCAGCCTCACAGCTGGATGTGAGAACAGAAGACGAGCGGGTAGACCGCCACGAAACAGGGCCGGAGCCAAGGCTCAAGGTGTAACCCTGTGACGACCGCTGCGTAGCCGGGTCGTCAGCCCAAGACGCGTCTGCGTGACCTGTGAGGACCACTCGACGTCGCCCTCCAAGCACTAGTCCCATGCCCAACGTACTGCACAAGTAGCGCAACACCCTCTTCGCTGCAGCCATGTGCTCTGGCCGGTGTCTCCCAGGAGCAACATAGCATGCCAAGATGCTAAGAGGGTATGCAAGGTTATGTCGTGTGCAGGTCATCAGGTACATGAGGCAGCCAACAAGCTCTGGGTACGGGCCACTCAGCTCTACGGACTCATCCGAAGGCAGAGCTGAGAGCGAGTGGGGAGTAGACAGAGGAGTGGCCTGAGGCAAGGAGTACGTGAAGTCGAAACGCTGAAGGACCTGCTGCACCATTTGTGACTGAGTTAGGGTAATGGTGCGTTGTGCTCTGTCCCGAGTGATCTGCAAGCCAAGGTAGCTGCGCAGTTCACCCAGGTCTGTGCACGTGTGTCTCTTCTGTAGCTCGGACTTCACGTGGGCAAGTCCAGCAGTGTCAGCAGTGGCAAAGACCAAGTCGTCGACATACCCGAGGATGTAGAGCGGCGGCAAAGAGGTGTCGATGCGTAGAAACAACGACGGGTCAGCTGTAGAAGGAGCAAACCCAAGAGCCGCAAGTGTAGTCTTCAGTGTGTCGTGCCACTCACGGGGCGCCTGGCGGAGACCGTAGACTGGCCGCCGGAGGCTCCACTGAGTACCAGGAGGAAACGACCCAGTGAAGCCAGGTGGGCGGCGCAGCCAGATCTCTTCGTGCAGGCTGCCCTGCAGGAAAGCAGTGCTGAAGTCAAGAGAGTGAAGCTCATACTCGCACTGAGCGGCTATGTGCAGCAGCACCCAAAGAGTGGTCATCTTCGATGTGGGAGAGAAGGTCTGAAAGTAGTCAACTCCCTGCCGCTGACTGAAGCCTCGAGCCACGTAACGCGCCTTGAAGACAGGCGGAGAACGTGGCGGTCGCTTCACCCTGAAAATCCACATGCCACTGACGATGTTCGCCCCAGGTGGGGGAACCTCGTCAACGTAGGTGCCTTTGGACTTCCAGGAAGCCATCTTTGCGGCCATGGCTGACTGCCACTGTGAGGAGTCGGGACCCTCGATCGCCTCAGCGTACAAACGAGGAGTTGGGATGTCTGGTGCATCCAGGTCTCCCTCAGGGGCAATCAGCGTGGACACGAGATGAGGCAAAGCAGCAGCAAAACACTGGAACTCCTCCTGCCTGTCCTCAAGGACGTCCGTGCTAAGAGCACACTCACCCCCGACGGACGGAGGACAGACAGACTCAGACTCAGCAACAAGACGACAGCGAGCAGCAAAGTCGACAAGCTCAGCAACTAGGGCCGACGCAGCAGTGGACTCAAAGGAAGGGTCAGTGACAATAGTAGCTAGGAGACGCGTGACAGTGGGACAAGAAGCACGAAGAGAGTCAGACTCCGGGTCAGCAAGAACAGGAAGAGAGGACTCTGGAGGAGATGGCAGCGGGACACGCAGAGGAGCAGTGGAAGGACGAAGTGCCATCTGGTGTGTGCCTGGGACCGCAGAAGGACGCGGAATAGAAGCACGACCACAAGTGCAAGCAGCACGAACAGGCGACGCAGGACGAGACGCAGGCTCACGAGGCTCAGCAAGACATCCAGTAGGACCAGTGTAGGGAGAAGGAGCAGGAAGGGGGGAGGCGGGCTGTTACTATGACCGCGACTGGACAGGCTGTGGACACTCTAAGGGAGGAGCAGGACCAGTAGAGGGCGGGAGACCAAGAACCTGCTCAAGGAGCGGAACGAAGTACGGCCTCGGCCACGCAGCGCCTCCAGAACCAGCAGGGACAGCACCAGTACCCCCAGCGGCAGAACCAGCGCCAGCAGCACCTCCAGCTCCAACAGCGCCAACTCCAGCACCCTAAGACGCACCAGCGCCCGCAGAACCAACAGCGCAAACACCCCTAGCAGCTCCTGCTCCAGCAGCTCCAGCAGCATCAACTCCAGCAGGACCGGCCGCTCCAGTACCGCCACTAGCCCCAGCAGTACCTCCAGCAGGACCAACTCCAGCAGCCCCAGCAGCACCCCCAGTCCCAGCAGCTCCAGTACCACCAGTACGAGCACCTCCGGGACCAGCAGCAACAGCAGTACCTCCAGCTCCAACAGCACGGCTCCAGCGGCGGGCGAACCACTCGCGTAGCTCCTGCGGAGAGAGTGGCTCCTGCCCCGACGAAGCACCGCGAGAGGCCACACGCGCAGACCCAGCACCCCCAGGCTCCGCACCCCCAGGCTCAGCACCCCCAGGCTCAGCACCTCGAGAATCAGCACCCCCAGGCTCAGCACCCCCAGAATCAGCACCCCCAGGCTCAGCACCCCCAAGCTCCGCACCCCTGGACTCACCACCCCAGGCTCCGCACCCCCAGGCTCAGTACCTCCAGACCCGCCACCCGCAGGCTCAGCACCTCTAGCAGCACTAGAGTCAACAGCTACCTCGACAGGCTCGACTACGTCTACCTGGGACACACCTGACGGGGCAGGACCCTAAGGGGGGAGGGGGTCTACCGGGGGAGGACCTGGCGCAAGGAAGAGCGGCGGTGGGGGAAGGGGCGCAGCGCGGTGGGGGAAGAGACGGTAGTAAGGCACCGACTCGTCAAAGGTGACGTCCTGGGAGGACAGAACACGACGCGAGGTGGGGTGGTAAAATTGCCAACCAGGCGCGTCAGGGGGGAAGCCAAGGAAGACGCAGGGAACAGCACGAGGGGACAGCTTGTCCGCAGACAAGTCGCGGACAAACGCCCTTGATCCCCAGACCCGAAACGCAGACGCATCGCCAACCTTCCCCGTCCACCGCAAGGTGGGGGAGGTCTCTGGCAAGGAGACCCGGGGCTGAAGGTTGAGCTGATGCGCTGCGTACTGAACCGCAAACGGCCACAGAAAATGGGGAGCAGCCGCATGGATCATGGACGTACGAGCGACGTCCATGACCATGCCAGTGCGGCGCTCAGCAATCCCAATTTGCTGTGGAGAGGCCGAAAGCGTGAAGGTCCGGCGGATGCCCTGCGCACGACAAAAGGCTCCCAGACGGGCAGAGGAAAACTCCTCGCCTCTGTCAGAGTGCAGACGCAGAACAGGAAAGTCCGAGCCGAAACTCTCTCTGAGCTGTAGACGAGCTGCGCAGATCCAGTCGATCAACACCTCAGTGACGTCGCCCTTGCTGCGCAAGGGGAAGACTGTGGTGTAACGCGAGAAGTCGTTAACCACCAAGAGGAAGTAACGCTCGTGCCCCTGGCCACGGACGCGGGCGGGGCCCCACACGTCCATGTGAAGAGTCTGCAATGGAGCCTCTGTCGGAGGAAACTCGGAGGAGTGAGGGGCGACGCGCTGGCGCCCCTCGACGCAGGGGACGCAGGTAGGGGCAGGCCTTGGAGGTAGGGGAGGAAGAGACCGGGGAAGACCCGAGACAAGGACACAGGAGGCCATGCCTCGGAGACGAGGCAGGGAGGGGTGACCAAGGGGTGGTGCGAAAGGAGAGTCTGGTGAGACAGGAGACGACACGAGCAGGGAGCAGACTCAGAACTAGACCTGGACGCTGCAGCAAACACCTGACTCAACGCAGCTACCTGACTAGACTCAGCAGCCGGAGGAGACTCAGTAGTAAGGGTGTATAGGCTCGACCCCGGCCGACGGATAAACGTGGCCAAGTGTCGGCCTGTCCGAGCACACGTGCAATGGGTCACCCGCTGACTCGCATGAGTGAACTGGTCAACCCCCCTATCCTGCCTAGGGAGGGATCTCTGAGGCCTTAGGGAACTGGTGACGCCACGCGTCCGTCAGGCGGCCGAAGCAGCGCTGGGTGGAGTGCGGGCCCCCGCACTGCTCACCAGCACGGTCGGCGGTACGGAGGACGTAGGTGCTGGGACCAGTACCCCCACCCCGCTGACGCGCAGCGTACCACTCACGAAGCTGCTGAGGGGACAGGGTCTCACGATTGCGCTGCTGCTGCTGGCGCGGACCACCACCCGACCCACTCCTCTGCGCAGAGCCACGACCAGCTCCACCGCCGCCGCCGCCGCCTCCGCCACCCCCGCCACCTCCGCCGCCTCCACCACCTCCCCCGCCTCCGCTCCCTCTTCCGCCTCCGCCGCCTCCACCGCCTCCAGTGCTGGCACCAACACCTCCCCCCCCGCCACCACTCCCACCATCACCCCCACCCCCTCCACTGCCTCCACCACCACCTCCACTGCCCCCGCCAGCCCCCCCAGCGCCCTTGCCCCCCTTGCCCTTGCCGGTGCGGCGTCTCCCGCTAGGGGTAGACGCAGCGCCGACCGACTCGAAACCAGCGAGGTAGGCCGTAACAGCAGAAGCAACAGAGGGCAAGAGGGGGGAGGGGGAACACCCCTCAAAGACGGGGGTGCGAGGGTCACCACGAGAGGCTCCTACAGCGACTATGCTCTTCTCTGCTGCTAGGAGACGCTCCTCGAGGAGGTCAACGGTGAGTGTGGTGGGGCCAACTGAGAGGAAGTGGTCCCTGACTAAGCGAAGGGAGCCAGGGAGGCGGGTGACTATGTAGTAAAGGGTGATGTACATGGGGGGGGGGGTTCTTGGCACAGAATTCAGTAGGAAGCGCAGCGCGGTAGCGAATGTCACTAGTGCGAAGGTGCGTAATGAGATCAGCGACTGTGGGAAAGGCAGCAAGGTCAGGGAACAGGTACGGCAGCATGAGGCGGCTAAGTGCATCAGTGGCAGGGGAGGAGTAGCGTGCAACTACAGCGTCGTACAAGGTCTTAGCACTCTTGTACTGGCTAAAGTGCGCACGCTCAGTGGTCGGTAAGTGGTGACGCACAGCAAGGCGAGCAGCAGCGTCGCGTGTGGCCCACTGTGAGCGAACAGTGCTGTCAGCAGAAGCAGGCGGGGCAGGAGAGTCACCAGAGGTGAGATCGAACAGAGAGAGTCCGTCTGCCCTATCGCACTGTAGGAACAGCTGGAGGTCATCGACCCAGACCTCAAAGTCAACAGCACGGCTCTAGCATCAAAGGTAAGGACATTGGGGGTAGACATGGCTGCAGCGGCAGTAGTGGCAGCAGTGACAGCAATGGCAGCAGAGGCAGTAGGAGCAGTAGTGGCAGCAGTGACAGCGACACTCTTACCAGGGCAGAGAGCCGCAAGTGGTGGGGCAGGGCCGAGGCGCACCGGCAGGGACGGGCCGAGGCGCGCAGGAAGGGCCGAGGCACGCCGGTAGGGCCGAGGCACACCGGCGGCTGCAGTCAGCGGCGGCGGCGGCTGCGGCCGCGAGGGAGGTGGCGGCGGCTGCTGCTGGTCACGGCTGCGGCAGCTGCGGCTTTCGCTGCAGGGACGACGGCGGCTGCTGCTGCAGGGACGGCGGCGGTTGCTGTTGTAGGGACTGCGGCGGCTGCTGCTGCAGGGGCGGCGACGGCGGGCCGCGAAGGGCGGCGACAGGGCCGCAAGAGGCTGCGAAGGGCGGCGAGGGGGGCCTTGAAGGGCGGCGCGAGGTGCCGCGGAGGGCGGCGAGGGGCCGTAAAGAGGCCGCGAGGGGCCGCGAAGGGCGGCGCAAGGGGCCGTAAGGGGCCGTAAGGGCGCCGCGAGGGGCCGGAAGGGGGGCCGCGCGAGGGGCCGTAAGGGGCCGTTAAGGGCGGCGCAAGGGGCCGACGGGCGGCGCGAGGGGCCTTAAGGGGCCGTAAGGGCGGCGCTAGGGGCCGACGGGCTGCGCGAGGGGTCGTAAGGGCGGTGCGAGGGGCCGTTAGGGGCCGTAAGGGCAGCGCGAGGGGCCGTAAGGGCGGCGTGAGGGGCCGTAAGGGCGGCGCGAGGGGCCGTAAGGGCGGCGCGAGGGGCTGTGAGAGGGGCCGCTAAGGGCGACGCGAAGGGGCCGTGAGAGGGCGCGACGGTAGGGAGGGCACACGGGGCGCGACTCGGGCAGGAGCGAAGCGCGCTCTGGGCAGGAAAAAAAATATATCGTGGTGGGCCCTAGGAAGCGTTCCCACTAGGGAACCCGCTCGATACCATGATAAGAAACGAGGAATGGGAATGACTAAGGGGAAGTTGGATACAAGTACAAAACCTAGAAATGTGTTGTACCCCATATGTGCTACCCCACTATAGCCTACATAAGCTAAGTCATATAAGCCTGACACACCGTAAACCGCTGAAACAGCTGGCGAGCAGACGTTAACCCGTCTCTCACCGTAGGAATTAATCCCGAAAATCATGGTTGAGGCAGCATTCCCGAAGTTATTTTCCGCCGTGTAGCCTCGACGTTTATGCCGTTAACCCTGGTACTCCGATGTTCACCCATCTTCATACCCGTCGAAGCCTCTTAGCGAATCCCAGGTATCCTTGGCGATGCACCCCTCGCCGCGCCTCCATGTAAAGATATCAAACCCTTTCGGGTGTCTACCGAATAGACTCCGAAATTCGCGGTGGAGTGGTGCACGTTCTCAACCTATCACTCAAGTGATCTGTTGGATCACCCAAAACTTTCCCTCCATTTTGTTTTTGTCTTCACCCCCCGACAGTTTCGCTTGCCGCCGTTCACCCAGCGTCCGCTTTTGTCGGATGAGGTATAACTCCTTGTTGCCCGCGATTTTTCTGACATTCGGTGAAGGCGCGAACGCTATCGTAGCCGGGTCATGTTTATCGGATCAAACAGTCGGACCGGCCGCTTCGTTGCCCACTGCGTCTATCGCATTTAAAACTCCACAGCTTTGGAAACTCCTTCATCGTCGCTACACCGCCGTCGGGTAGACCGTTGAATCAGGAGAAACTTCGACAGCTGCACCAAATTCTTCAGCTCCGACTTCTTCGGCGGGGTAACTACTTCCGATGATCCGGTTTTGTCGGGGCCGAAATAGTGTCGCTACCTTGAAAATTTCTTGTACGCCCAGCTGTCGAACTGGCGCAATACCCGCGCTTTTTAGCCAGCACGGGGCTAAACACAGGGCCCCACCTTTGGATCCAGTGGCCAATAGGACTTACACCTTGCCTTCGAGGCCTTCGGGGCGTGAGGTATGTGAAACGTTCGGAAACCTCGGCCGATAGTGGTACCCATCCGGCTACCGCCGCTTAGCCGTAAGCGTTTAGGCATCAGCTTGAGCGTTTCCCCGTGGGTAATTATTCTCGCCTCCTGAAGCTCGAAACCCGTTTCTTTCGCTGGACCCGAACTCGACGCAACTCCATGTATTGTAGCCGGTAGAACCCCCATAAATCGCGGGTCTAAACACTGCGCCGAATCGTTGCCCCGCGGGTGTACTGTCCTGTCTGCGGCGCAACTACCCTTGATCAGGGGGTGCTGTGTCACCTGAAGCACAAATGTCGGCCGTTGCTGTTGCTCCGAAAATTTCGCCGATCGTAGTGCAGGTACAGCAGGGACCCTAGCGATAGGCAGTCTAGTCGTAGGCGGTTTTTCCCGAACTTTTCGGTGGATTGAAAAACAACTTCCATCCCATACTGTGCCGCTCTGCCAAAAACGCCAACGACGCACCCTCCTGCAGCCACACCGGCCACATCCGGGTGGGACGACGGTAGACCCCCGCTTTCTTCGGGCAGTCGCCACGCCGTCTCTCGTTGCATTTTCCGACGCAAATCACCATGCGCCTGGCCTGCTCGGCCAGCTGTCGTTTCTGCCGTGAAGCCACCCGAATCTTCGCGTACAGTGACGACGATCACCACGTGCCGAAGACCTCCGAAAATCTCGTGCGCAACGTGACGAAATCGCCCGACGCCACTTGCCGCACGCATTAACTCCGATTTCTTCGTGTGCAGCTGACGACCATGTGAAAACTTCAACTCGCACGACTGCTGCTCCGAGAATCTCGCGCATGCAGTGACGACAATCTTCCTTATGCCAACTGCCGCATAAAAACAGCGCCGGCATTAACGGAAACGACGAAATCAATGCACACAATTAAAAGCGACGACAGCACAAGCTGTCCGCCATCCGGGGGGAGGGAGGCCACGGTCCATCTCGACCGTCGAGGGCAAGGATCCGTCTGTGCAGCAGGAGCGCCCGTAAAAACATGGCCGCTAGGAGCAACTATCCGTTCTCCTGGCCGGCTACTGCGCTGCTCCTATCACTACGGCATCCTTCCATGTTCCCCCCCCCGAGGGGTAATACACTCTAAATAACGAGGAACCTAGGAACTTAGGCTCTGATACCAAGTGTTATAAGTTGTACTAAGAAGAGTGCGCGGAAGACTTAATAAAAAAAATGTCGAATATAGAATGACGAGAATGATAAAAAACCAAGCATTTATAGGATCGAAACCGTGGTAGGCGAGGACCTCGGGACGTGGATGGGTTGGAAGTGTCGCGATTGGTGCAGGGAGACTCGGAAGTGGTTCGGGGCGAAGTGTAGGCCGAACCCAAACTGACGCGAACAATTTGGGCTGTCCTCGCTTGGAGTAGCCTCTACAGTAATGAATTCACATTCATTACAAGAGCAGTGGCACATTCATTGTCAAGCTAATTTACATTTACAACTTCATACATGGCTCTGGGACTAATATTTACTGCAGACCCATCTCCTTTCAGGAGAGCTTTCAGCAACTACTGATCTACCCACAGCACAGAGCCAAGGGCCAGACGCGCACTTTTGTGCTCCGCAAGGCCTCTTCAGCATATGCATCACCCATCACCCTAAACCCCTCCTAAATCCTGCACCATTCTTGGTGCACCGGATCAACCCAGTCAGGTCTTCTGCCAGTCACCGAGTATTTGGCAGCTCCAGGAGAAAGTTGGTCAGGCTTAGGAGCTACCAGTGGGCTTCAGTGGAGCAGCCATCGTCGCCTGGGTGTGCTTTGGCTGTGGCAGGAAGTGTGTGCACTTGTGTGCATGGATGGCGGTGGATGGCAGTATGATGTTGGATCAGCAGAATGTTGGATCAATGGAAGCTCCACGGCAGAACAGCACTTGATGCTCAAAAGTACTGTGGTGGTGAGCCACACCGCCACGTTCTGTTGGAAACCCATTTTCACGTTCTAGGCGTTGTACTTCTTCAGGAACTTTTCAAGGCGGGGGTACTGCACAGGTGACCAGGACAAGGCAGGGAAAGGGACTACTAGTCAAGCCCATTATAGAAGTCCCTACAGATAAGGAGGGGGTTTAATAAGGAAGCGAACACAAAGGCACGATAGGCGTGGCAGAAGGTGGAGCTAAGGGGAATCGGGGAAGGGTCTTACAGTCTTGATGGTCGCGCAGACGGCGTCGAGCCTGGTAGGCTGGCCGCGGTAGAAGTGGAAGAACGGGAGGATCTTCACTCCAAGGGCCTTGCCTAGGTCTCTGTTATCCGCCAGGTTGAACTTGAGGAAAACAACATCGGGGTTCTTTTCAGCGATTTCGCACACCGTTGGGTACACGGCCTTGCAGGCATCACACCACGGCGCGAAAAAATCCACAATGACCAGCCGACCCTCAGCCGATCCCATGGCCGCGCCGGCTGCCATGGATACTTCCATCATCACCGCCTCGAATTCTTCCGCCGTGTGCAGCCCCGCCACGGGGATATCCGCGACATTTGCGGGGGACTCCTCCTGGAACCACTCCTTCTGCCGCCGCATGCGCGGAAGCGCAAGGGTCAGCGCGGGCATGGCGGGGAGCGCGGGGAGGGACGCCAGCCTTGGGAGAGACGAGAGGATCGCGGAAGCGGAGGGCGCGGCGGAGATCCCGCCAGCCATCTCGGCGGTAACGGCGGCTGAGGCAGCGACGGTGACGTTAGTCGCGGCGCACACGTGGGAGTCGCGCTGGGAGTTTCCGCCGGTTACGGTGGCGTTTGCGGAGCTGGTCAAAGGAGCCATGGGGGCGATGGTGCTCATGGGGGAACCGTGCGCCGCATGCTGGTGCGGGCTCGAAGGCTGCGCCGATCCGCGCGGAGACGTCCCTTGGGAACTCCAGGACTGCGCGGGGAGCACGGAAAGGAGCGGGGCGTTGGCGGAGCCGGACGCACCAGGGGGAAGCTCTTCGGAAGGGAGACCGCGCCCGCCGCTGGAGCCGGCTGAGGCAGCGGTGACGATCACCCGCGAAACGCGGGGGGACGATGCGCGCAACCTCGGCGGAGATGGGCGGCCGCGGGGAGGAGTCATGGAGATTCGGCTCCTTGGAGTGGTGGCACCATCGCGACGAAGCACGGTGCCCGTCATTGCGGAACCCGCGGCACTGCCGAGACCGAAGAAGCTAAAGGAGGCAGAATCTTCGAAGTCACTGGCGCCGTTAGCGCCGCAACCCACGGGGATGAGAAGGTCGGAAGGTACGACTCGTTGGCGTGTGTCACTGGTGCCGGTGCAGCGGCGGGCGAAAACGGGGGACGCGGGGCGGGCGGAGGAGCCGAGAGCGACAGACGACGGCGCAACCATGGTGGCGGGAGGGGATGCGGAAGGGAAACTCGGAAAATGCTGGAAGATCGCTGTGAACTAGACGAAGTATGGAGGTGTCGCGGGGAGATCCAAGAATCGTTGATACTTCAATCACACGAAAAAATCATGTCACGAGAGTGGCCGATGGAGTGCAGCGGGTGGGCGCGAGACCAGCACTCGATCTTACAATGTATAATCGAAAACTGCGGGGCGCAATTAAACGTTCACTCGATAGCACTCAAGTGCAATCGTCGTGGTGCAAGATAATCGGGAAGGGAGGACAATGGGCGGGGCCTGAGTCGATCAGACTGTCACTTCGCTGAGTGCTCGAATCAGAGAGCCGAGCGCGAGTTTGTGTCTGACAGGATGGATTAGGATGTGATGTAAGGTACTGGGATAGGCTGGGTGGCAGCAGACTGCTGATTTTGAATTGTACTGGATGTCAATGCAGGAGAGGTTTTGAAGGATCCGCGCGGGACGGGAGACAGGATGTCGAACGAGAGATCAAAATCGAGAGTTGGAGCGGAAAAAACGGATCAAAAAACGGAAACAGGCTGGGTTGGGGGCCTACTGGGCCTGCTGCAGACTACGGGGAGAGATCATCTCTGGTGCTGGATGGGATGGTTCTTCCAAGTGAGCATCCTGTCCTGCAACTGGCTGGACAGGAATTGAGGTGAGGCGGGGTGGGGTGAGGTGGGGTTAAGTAAGTTGCGGTAAGTTGAAGTAAGGTGGGGTGGGGTGGGGTGGGGGGAGGGAGAGGAGGGAGCTACACGACACGACACTGGCGGGGGGCTGGGCTCGGTGGAGTTGGTGGTGGGAGGAGATCGTCTACAGTGATGGGTCCCCGCCGTGTCGCATGTGGCAAGGTGCATGACGTAAAAGACGGGAACGATGCGAGCGAGCTGGCTTTTCGGAGTGGGTGGAAGAGTTTTGGCGAATTGTGGTTCTGGAGGGAACGAAAGAGCCAGCTGGTAGTCCTCGAGGGGAACGAACAAACGGTTGCCGCTTTTGCGAAATAAACGAGGTTGACGAAGTGCCCACATGAGCACCTGAGTGGTTGGTAGAATGTAACATTCGTGATCGACGACGACAACGACGACAAGATTAGGTGGAATGGGCTCCAATCGACGTTCTGCAACATGCTGTTACCCGATTGGACAACTAATCGGACGACTTGGGAAACATGGCGTGCGGCGTACCGCATCTGCGGCGCGTTCACGCGTGCCGCGCCGAGCTCCTTTTTGCTTTGCGATTGGAAAAATTGCTTTTGATGTGATAGCCCGTTGCGACTGGGTGTGCGACGATGATGAGCAGCTGCTTACTGATCTGTATCAGTACAATACACTACCTGCGAAAGACGGAGGCGCGTCGCTACTCAGGCAGCTGCAATTTGAATCACGAACATCCAACCAGACCAATCTTCCGCGCCGCAGGGCTCCACTTTCTGCGGAATACTGAGGGTCCTGCGCGTCCTCGTCAACAAGCGCCGAAGCCTCCTCGTCTGGTGAGAATGGCTGCCGTTTTGCAAATAGTAAGGCTCTCGGCTAATCTACACCGTTACCAACAACGACAATGGTCAGAAATCGAAGTAAGAATCAACGCACAAATCAGGGACGACGAACTCCGTGGTGTCCTCGGACTGAAGTGACGTGGACGCCCATGCGACAACGAGTATGCCAAGACATCAGCAGGTATTTCCCACGTGGAGCTACTACACATACACACCACTGCGTACAATGTTAGAGGGGTGTTTACTGTTCATTCCGAACATAAATTTCCAACTCACCCTTATCTTAAAATCTTCCTTGATTTCATTGTGCCACATGACACTCTACTTTTCTTGCTTCTACTTTCTAGTCTCACGAAGTACTTTCCATCATTCTATCTTGCATGCTATATCAACCTTGCTTGTGTTCCCCACTATCAACCAATAATAATTCAACCCTTCCGTTTCTCAATCATTTCTTCACATATTTCGCTGACATTCCCTTTCGGCAAAGTCTTCCGCCGCGTTTATCCTCGTCTTAGTCAACTCTGCTAATCTTTAGCGGATTTAGGCCAAGGGGCCTAACATACATGGTTTGAACAAAAAAACAAACATCAAAACAATACACAAAAGATAATCTCATTTTAAGTCACTCTAGCATGAGCAAAATTTCGCGTGCAATTGAGCGAGCCAGTAAAAATTGCACTATCGAAGCAAACATTGTCAAACATTATACATGTTATGCTTGTGTAGGCTACAGTGGGTTAGCCTATAGGGGGTACACAATTCTAGGGTTTACTACTTGTACTCCTTTCACTTCTAGTTCATCCATTCCCTGTTCGCTTATTCTCACATGGTATAGAGCGGGTCCTTCTACGGACCGTTTTTTTTTTGGCCCACCGAAGCGCCCCCCGAGGCGCGATTTTTCTTTAGCGACCCCTCGGGTCGCCATTTCCCCTGCGGCCCCGCCGCCTTCACTGACGCGGCCCCGCCGCCCTCTCTGACGGGGCCCCGCCGCCGGCCCTTACGCGTCCCCGTCGCCGGCTCTCACGCGGCCCCGCAGCCGGCTCTGTCGCGGCCCCGCCCCGGCCTTTACGCGGCCCCGCCGCCTGCTCTCACGCGGCCCCGCCCCGGCTCCTTCGCGGCCCCGCCGCCTGCTCTCGCGCGGCCCCGCCCCGGCTTCTACGCGGCCCCGCCCCGGCTTTCACGCGGCCCCGCCGACGGCTTTGTCGCGGCCCCGCCCAGGCCCTTACGCGGCCCCGCCGCCTGCTCTCACGCGGCCCCGCCCCGGCTCCTTCGCGGCCCCGCCGCCTGCTCTCGCGCGGCCCCGCCCCGGCTTCTTCGCGGCCCCGCCGCCTGCTCTCGCGCGGCCCCGCCCCGGCTTCTACGCGGCCCCGCCCCGGCTTTCACGCGGCCCCGCCGACGGCTCTGTCGCGGCCCCGCCCAGGCCCTTACGCGGCCCCGCCGCCTGCCCCCGTCGCGGCCCCACCCAGTCGCGGCCCCGCCCCATCCCGGCCCAGCCGCCCTGTCGCGGCCCGGTCGCCTCCTGACGGCCCCGCCGTCCCTTCGTGACGGCCCCGCCGTCCCTTCCTGACGGCCCCGCCGTCCCCTCCTGACGGCTCCTGCCGTCCCCTTCTATCGGCCCCGCAACTGCATCTGCTGGCCCCGCCGCTGCACCTACCGGCCCCCACCACCCCCCCCCCTTTTCCCGTCGCCCGTCGCGGCTCCTTCGGGGGCCGCAAGCGGCCCCCTCAGGTCGCCTCGACCGACGACGGGAGAGGCCAGCAGAGGGGTGGCAGGTGTGTGGCCTCCCCTGCTTCTCCTCCTCCTTCATCTCCCACTGCAGCAGCCGAGCCGCCCCACCGCCGAGCCGCCCTGCACCCGAGCCGCCCAGCAGCCGAGCCGCCCTGCCGCCGAGCCGCCGGGTCGCTGAACTGCTGAGCTGCAGTTGCTGCCGAGCCGCCCTGCCGCCGAGCTGCCGAGCCGCCGAGTCACCGAGCTGCTGAGCTGCAGTTGCTGCCGAGCCATCTTGCCGCCGAGCCGCCCGAGTCGCCCAAGCTGCCGAGCCGCTGAGTCGCCGAGCCTACTCTTCCCACCACTGGTGAGCTCTTGCCCTGCTAGCACGCTGCGCGTCGCCTGCTTGCCTGCCTGCCTGCCTTTTGGCTTGCCTGGCTACCTGCCTTCCTGCTGCTAGTCCTGCTCCTGCTTCTACTTGCGGAGCCAGATGCAGCCCCAGCGACGCCTGCGTGAGTCCCTCACGCCCCAGCAGCTGCGTGAGTGGTACGCTGGTTGGGGCTGTAGGGGTGGCGACGCTACTCCTACTACCACTCCTGCTGCTTCTACTCGTGGTGGCGGCCAGATGCAGCTCCTGCGACCCTCTCGCGTGTCTCTCACGCCTCGCCAGCTTCGTGAGTGGTACGCTCAGAGTGGAGGGTCTCTCAGTGCTGTTCGCTGCTCTTACGTGATTCGCACTGGTACTCGGACTGGTCAGCCTTGTGGGACACATAGTCATACACAGTCCCGCTGCTTCGCCCGTCTGAGCGACGCCTGGCGTACCGTGTTTGGCGACGAGGCTGAGCTTCCCGACTGGGTGGAGTTGCTTAGGCAGAGGGTAGATATATATGCTCTTGACTATGATGCTATTCTCACTGCCATGTATGCATTGCCTACTAGTGCTGACTGTGCCGGTCACCTGTGCGTCCCGCCTGACCCAGGTATAGGACCTGCTGCTCTAGCTACTGGTGAGGCTGCTGCTCTGGGTGCTAGTGAGTCTCCTGCTCCAGGAACAGGTGCGGCTGCTGCTCTAGGTGCTAGTGAGTCTGCTTCCTCAGGGGCGGGTGAGGCTGCGCTCTCAGGTACCGCGTTGGCTTCGGCCTCCCTCACCTTTACACTTGACTCTGGGGCTTCTCGCTCCTTCTTTCGGGACCGCACCACACTCACGCCGCTTGGTCGGCCGGTTGCAGTCTCCCTGGCTGACCCCTCTGGGGGTCCTGTCCTCGCTCACTTCTCCACTGTCCTCCCGTGTCCGGCTGCCCCCTCGGGCACCCTGTCTGGCCTGTACCTCCCCTCGTTCTCGACGAACTTGGTGAGTGGTGCAGACCTACAGGATGCGGGGGTTCACCAGTTCACTCCTGCGAGTCAGCGGGTGACCCACTGCACGGACGCACGCACAGGCCGGCACTTGGCCACGTTCTCGCGTCGGCCGGGGTCGAGCCTCTACACCCTGACCACTGAGTCTCCTCCTGTCCCCGCGTCCGGTCAGGTAGCAGCGTCGGGTCAGGTGTTTGCTGCTGCGTCCAGGTCTGGTCCTGAGTCTGCCCCCTGTTCGTGTCGCCTCCTGTCTCACGAGACTCTTCTGTGGCACCACCGTCTAGGCCACCCCTCCTTGCCCCGTCTTCGGGGCATGGCTTCCCGTGTCCTTGTCTCTGGTCTTCCCCAGTCTCTCCCTCCCCTTCCTTCGGGACCAGGACCTTCCTGTGTCCCCTGTGTCGAGGGGCGCCTCAGGGCTGCTCCTCACTCCTCCTAGTTTCCCCCGACAGAGGCTCCTCTGCAGACGCTTCACATGGACGTGTGGGGCCCGGCCCCCGTCCGTGGGCAGGGTCACGAGCGCTACTTCCTGTTGGTGGTTGACGACTACTCGCGTTACACCTCAGTCTTCCCCTTGCGCAGCAAGGGTGCTCTCACTGAGGTGCTGATCGACTGGATCCGCGAGGCTCGTCTCCAGCTCAGGAGGAGCTTCGGCTCGGACTTTCCTGTTCTGCGTCTGCACTCTGACCGAGGTGGGGAGTTCTCCTCTCGCCTTCTGCGAGACTACTGTCGTGCACAGGGGATCCGCCAGACCTTTACGCTTCCGGACTCTCCACAGCAAAATGGGATTGCTGAGCGCCGCATTGGCATGGTCATGGATGTCGCTCGTACGTCCATGATGCATGCGGCTGCCCCCCATTTTCTGTGGCCGTTTGCGGTTCGGTACGCGGCGCATCAGCTCAACCTTCACCCCAGGGTCTCTCGGCCCGCGATGTCCCCAGTGTTACTGTGGACGGGGAAGGTCGGCGATGCGTCTGCGTTCCGTGTCTGGGGATCTCGGGCGTTTGTCCGCGACTTGTCTGCGGACAAGCTGTCCCCCCGTGCTGCTCCCTGTATCTTCCTTGGCTTCCCCCCTGACGCTCCAGGGTGGCAGTTCTACCACCCCTCCTCTCGTCGTGTTCTGTCCTCCCAGGACGTCACGTTCGACGAGTCAGTCCCCTTCTACCGCCTCTTCCCCTACCGTACTCCTTCCCTCCCCCCCCCACCGGACTTCCTGGTACCAGTTCCCCCCCCGGTAGACCCCCTCCCCCCTCAGGTTCCTGCCCCTTCAGGTGTGTCCCAGGTAGACACGGTCGAGCCAGTCGAGGTTGCTGCTGAGTCTGGTCCTGCTGCGGGTGCTGAGCCTGGGGGTGCTGCTGCTGGGGGTGCTGAGCCTGGGGGTGCTGAGCCTGGGGGTGCGAGGCCGGGGGGTGCTGAGTCTGGGGGTGCTGAGCCGGGGGGTGCTGAGCCGGAGGGTGCTACGTCAGGAGCTGCTGAGCCTGGGGGTGCTGGGCCTGGAGGTGCGGAGCCTGCGCCTGCTGGACCTGGGGGCTCTCCGGTTCTTCCGTCTCGGCGGGAGCCGCTCTCTCCACAGGAGCTGCACGAGTGGTTTGCTCGCCGCTGGAGGCGTGCTGCTGGAGCTGGAGCTTCTTCGCCTGCTGAGGGTGCTGCCGGTCCCGGGGCTGCTGGGCCTGCGGGTCCTACTGGAGCTGGAGCTACTGAGTCTGGGGGTGCTGAGTCTGGAGCTGCTGAGCCTGGAGGTGCTGAGTCTGGAGCTGCTGAGCCTGGGGGTGCTACGTCTGGAGCTGCTGTGCCTGGGGGTGCTGAGTCTGGAGCTGCTGAGCCTGGGGTTTCTCCTGCTGCTGCGTCTCGCCGGGAGCCCCTCTCTCCACAGGAGCTGCGCGAGTGGTTTGCTCGCCGCTGGAGGAGTGCTGCTGGAGCTGGAGCTTTGTCGACCGTTGAGGGTGCTGGTGCTGCCGGTCCCGGAGCTGCTGGGCCTGCGGGTCCTACTGGAGCTGGAGCTGCTGAGGGTGTTGGTGCTGAGACTACTGCTGTCTGTCCTGGCGGTGGTTCTGCTGCTGGTGCTGCTGGAGGTCCTGCCGCTGGAGGTGTTGGTGGCGCTGGTGCTGTCGCTGAGGGAGCTGGTGCTGTCCCTGCTGAGTCTGGAGCTGCCGCGCGGCCTCGGCCGTACTTCGTTCCGCTCCTACAGCAGGTTCTTGGTCTTTCTCCTTCGGTAGAGTGTCCACAGCCTGTCCAGTCGCAGTCACTGTTGGAGCCTTCCTCTCCTCTGCCTGCTCCCTCTCCTTACACTGGTCCTACTGGAGGTCTTGCTGAGCGTCGTGAGCCTGCGTCTCGTCCCGCGTCGCCGGTTCGTGCTGCTCCCGCTAGTGGTCGCGGTTCGCGTCAGCGTCCTCCTCCTGTCCCTGGCACGCACCGGATGTCTCTGCGTCCGTCCACTGCTCCTCTGCGTGCCCCTTTGCCTTCTCCTCCTGAGTCCTCTCTTCCTGCGCTTGCCGACCCTGAGTCGGACTCTCTTCGCGCTGCCAGTCCTACTGTCACGCGTCTGCTTGCTACTGTCGTCACTGACCCCTCTTTTGAGTCCACTGCTGCGTCTGCTCTAGTCGCTGAGCTCGTTGACTTTGCTGCTCGCTGTCGTCTCGACTACGCTGCTAGTCTTGTTGCTGAGTCTGCGTCTGTCTGTCCTCCGTCCGTCGGGGGTGAGTGTGCTCTTGGCACGGACGTCCTAGAGGACGGGCAGGAGGAGTTACAGTGTCTAGCGGCTGCTTCACCTCATCTCGCGTCTGTACTGCTTGCCCCTGAGGGAGACCCGGATGCACTAGACATCCCGACTCCGCGTTCTTACGCGGAGGCCGTAGAGGGTCCCTACTCCTCTCAGTGTCAGGCAGCTATGGATGCAGAGATTGCTTCCTGGAAGTCCACAGGCACCTACGTTGACGCGGTTCCCCCTCCTGGGGCGAACATCGTCAGTGGCATGTGGATCTTCAGGGTGAAGCGGCCGCCGGGCTCTCCACCTGTCTTCAAGGCGCGGTACGTTGCTCGTGGCTTCAGTCAGCGGCAGGGAGTTGACTACTTTCAGACCTTCTCTCCCACCCCGAAGATGACCACTCTTCGGGTGCTGCTGCACATAGCCGCTCAGCGCGACTACGAGCTTCACTCTCTCGACTTCAGCACTGCGTTCCTGCAGGGTAGCCTGCACGAGGAGATCTGGCTGCGCCGTCCACCTGGCTTCACTGGGACTTTCCCTCCTGGCACCCAGTGGAGCCTCCGACGGCCAGTCTACGGTCTCCGCCAGGCACCGCGTGAGTGGCACGACACAGTGAGGACTACGCTTGCGGCTCTTGGGTTTGCTCCTTCTACTGCTGACCCGTCGCTGTTTCTGCGCACCGACACTTCACTGCCGCCGTTCTACATCCTTGTGTACGTCGACGACTTGGTCTTTGCCACAGCGGACACTGCTGGACTCGCCTACGTGAAGTCCGAACTGCTGAAGAGACACACGTGCACAGACCTGGGTGAACTGCGCAGCTACCTTGGCTTGCAGATCACTCGGGACAGAGCACGCCGCACCATTACCTTGACTCAGTCACACATGGTGCAGCAGGTCCTTCAGGGCTTCGGCTTCACGTACTCCTCGCCTCAGGCCACTCCTCTGCCTACTCGCCACTCACTCTCAGCTCTGCCTTCGGATGAGTCCGTAGAGTCGAGTGGTCCGTATGCAGAGCTTGTTGGCTGCCTCATGTACCTGATGACCTGCACACGACCTGACCTTGCATACCCTCTTAGCATTCTAGCACGCTATGATGACCTGGGAGACACAGACCGGAGCACATGGCTGCAGCGAAGAGGGTGTTGTGCTACTTGTGCAGTACGTCGGGCATGGGGCTTGTGCTTGGAGGGCAGACTCCAGTGGTCCTCACTGGGCACGCAGACGCTTCTTGGGCTGACGACCAGGCTACGCAGCGGTCGTCACAGGGTTACACCTTCAGCCTTGGTTCCGGCTCTGTCTCGTGGCGGTCTACTCGCTCGTCTTCAGTTCTCGGCTCCAGTTGTGAGGCTGAGATCTACGCCGGGGCCATGGCTGCACAGGAGCTTTGCTGGCTCACCTACCTGCTGACTGACCTTGGAGAGCCGCCTCGTTCTCCTCCAGTGCTGTACGTAGACAACAAGGCCATGCTGGTCTTGTGTCGAGAGCAGCGCTTGGAGCACAGAACGAAGCACATTGCTCTCCGCTACTTCCTTGCTCGTGAGCTGCAGCAGCGTGGTCAGTTGCGACTTGCGTACGTGGCCTCTAAGGCCAACACTGCTGATGTGTTCACCAAGGCACTCGCGCCTTGTGATCATCAGCGCTTTTGCACCCAGCTGGGTCTTGTGCCTGTCTTGCCTCACTTGCTCTCCTCTTGACTTTACTTGTACTGTGACATATATATATACCTGCTCTTGCTTGTCTAGTTTTATATATATGTCTGTACTCCTGCATGTGAACTGGCCTCTGGCCCTGCTCTTGTGCTCGGACTGTGTGGTGACTTTGTGATCCACCCTGAGCTTGCTCTGCTTTGCTTGACTGGTCTTGTGACCCCTTGTTTTCCCCCACTTTGCCTATGGGGGTGTGTCAAACATTATACATGTTATGCTTGTGTAGGCTACAGTGGGTTAGCCTATAGGGGGTACACAATTCTAGGGTTTACTACTTGTACTCATTTCACTTCTAGTTCATCCATTCCCTGTTCGCTTATTCTCACAAACATCGCATTGAGCGAAGGCATGAGGGAAGTGTTACGAATAGTACTTAATGAAAAACACTGTTGCGCACTCCTCACCGTAGTAAAGTCGAAGCACGCACTATCGAGAGTGAAGACGAAAAGCCAGAAGAACGGCGAAGGGACAGACGGTTACGAGGAGCATCTGGAACGTCGGGCAGACAGCATCAGGCAGCAGCAGTGGCGAGAATGCTGCCCGAACAGTTACGTAACCACTCGAAGTCGCACGGTTAGATTTCGCTGCAATAAGAGAATGTATCCCTTAGAGTACATGGCTAGTTAGGTCGTTTCGAATTCCCCGGTACTCATATTTATATTCCTTGTACTGCACGTGTTTATTATCTCAAAGCATTTTACATTCACTCTGCGATTGAGGTCAAGAGTCCACCAACATCACTTCTCTGCGTCCGAAACCTTCCTGAGTAGATCCTAGGCCACGATCAACTTCTGATCGCAGCATGGTATGAGAGCGAATCAGGAATCCTTCGCACCGCCATCTCCGAAATCTGTGACATTCGGAAAGTGGCGTCCGGCACACGATCACGTGTAAGAATGGCCGGAGGATCTGGAGGTCAGACGAATCTGACGGCTAAAGCGCAGCCCAACCCGACTGCGACAAACGAGGAAACGACGATGATTCCTTCCGCCTTTCACTGCCTTAGCGACTCACGAGCCTAGAGCAAGGGCTCCAGACATTGCGGAATGGCGACGCGAGAACCTCTTCCCAACCCCTGCAAGGCTTCTCTCTCGATACGAACGGCTCAACCCCCAAGACTTCCTGTCCCAGCGATGAAGCAATTCTCTATGCGCAATCAAGGTTTTTGAGCATATCAAAAATAAAGACAAGTGCGTGCTTTGACGGCAGAGACTTCTATACCTGGAGCTTTGAGCTGGAGGTGCTACTGCAAAACGCGCAGATTTATCATTATTTCGACGGAAGCTACTCGGGGCCTACGGAAGATACTGACGACGCAAAAACCAAGTACTACAAGGATTCACTGATGGCGTATAGGGTTCTTCTGCGGAACATGTCGCCGACGGAGCAATTGAGCATTCGCTCATACAAGACCTCCCCTGCTCCAGCCCTCAACGCCTGGCGCCACCTGAATGGAGTATACCAACCCAAGGACTCAGTATTGTCGAGCCGCCTCCTCCAGCAGTTACTGGAAACAAGGATGGCACCAGGAGAGGCGACACCCAGGTTCATCAGCCACCTACTGGTCTGCCAGCCGCAAGGGGTGGAGCAGCGGCGTGGTACCTGACTCAGTGACAGCAGTAGCACCAGCAGCAACCCCTCCCTTCGCAGAAGCCGCAGCAGCAGCAGCAACAGCAGCAGGTTTCGGGGCAGGGGTCGAGACAGCGCGGTGTCGTCCTCCCTCCTTGCACCTATCACGTTCTGACAGGTGCCCGCCGCAGCCAGCCTTGTGGCCGCAGCCACCCACTAGGGCAGTGCTTTGCTCAGCTTACTGACACGGTTCAGTTGGCCTACGGCGTTGATGGCCCTGCCCCTAACTGGCTTCCCCTTGTTCAGACGTACGACTTCGCTCTGAGGGGCATGTCGGCTTCTTAGTTGGTTGATCTCTTAGGAACTCCTCATGCTTTGTATGCTGTTGTTGACTCTAGTGCTTTTGACTCTGTTTCCTTGAGTGTTATTAGCTTAGGTGCTAGTCTTGCTGAGGTTCCTGTTGTTAGTGTAAGTACTTGTGTAGACCCTAGTCCAGGAGCTGCTTCGGAGGACGCTTCGTTTTCTTTCACTCTGGACTCTGAAGTTTTGCACTGCTTCTTCTGCGACAACACGGCACTTACCCCGCTTCCTACACCGGTCTCTGTAGTACTGGCTGATCCCACCTCGGGACCAGTCACTGCTCACTACACTACTACGCTTCCGTGCCCGACTGTTCCCTCCGGTTCTCTGACCGGCTTCCACGTCCCCTCATTCTCGAGGAACTTGGTGGGCGTGAGGCCACTCGTGCGTCAGCCCGTGGGTGTGTGGATTGAGCCTTCTGGCGAGACTGCGGTTTGTGTCGACGGGGACACGTACGCGCCTCTGGCCACCTTTCACACTGAGCCGGGCTCTGGCCTCAACACACTTCACACTGGCCCCCGAGGGCAGTAGCAGCAGCAGCATTAGTAGCAGTAGCATCAGCAGCAGCAGCAGCAGCAGCGGCGGCGGCAGCAACAGCAGCAGCAACAACAGCGGCAGTAGCAGCAGCTACTGCACCCGACCCCTATTACCGCCCCCCGCCAAGTTCCCGCGTCTCACCAGGTTGCCGCGTCTCCTCAGGTAGCTGTGTCTAGTCAGGTTCCAGTTACTACACATAGGAGTACAGAGGGACTACGAGTTACACTCTCTCGACTTGTCTACTGCTTTCCTTCAGGGTAGCCTACACGAGGAGGTCTGGCTGTGTTGTCACTCTGCCTTCACTGGCACTTTCCCTCCTGGGACCCAGTGGAGACTAAGGCGACTGGTCTACGGTCTCCGCCAGGCTCCATGTGAGTGGCACGACACCCTTTGTTCTACCCTCTCTGACCTCAGTTTCCACCCGTCTTCTGCCGACCCTTCGGTGTTTGTTCAGCGTGGCTCCACACCGTGCTTTGTACTCGTCTACGTCGACGACCTGGTTTTCGCCACTACTCAAAGGGTTGCTTTGGCTGATGTGAAGTGCGAACTGTAGAAGAGACACACGTGCACTGACCTTGGTGAGCTGCGCCACTACCTTGGCCTGCAGATCACCAGAGACAGAGCCACTCGCACCATTACACTCTCACAGTCACACATGGCGCATCAGGTCCTTCAACGGTTCGAGCTTCAGCACTCTACAGTATAGCGCATACCTCTTGCTGTTGACCACAGACTCACTGGACCCTTCCCTGACGAGCCGTTTGAGCCTAGTGGTCCTTATGCAGAGCTTGTGGGCTGCCTCATGTACCTGATGACTTGTATTCGCCCGGACCTTGCCTTCCCTCTTAGCATCCTTGCTCGCTTTGTTGCGCCAGAGAGACACCGTCCAGTTCACTCGACAGCTGCTGTGAGGGTGGGAAAGTACCTAACTGTTAGACATATATGACATAGCTACTATAGGCTATAGAGGGGTAGCACATATGGGGTACAGCTTTCTAGGGTTTGTACTTGTACCCAACTTTCCCTTAGTGATTCCCATTCCT
Organism: Closterium sp. NIES-65; assembly: GCA_948144175.1. NCBI lineage: Eukaryota > Viridiplantae > Streptophyta > Zygnematophyceae > Desmidiales > Closteriaceae > Closterium > Closterium sp. NIES-65. The sequence goes on along the minus strand of CANXME010001052.1, from coordinate 3,533,530 downwards.
CGTTTCTTCTCATGGTATCGAGCAGGTTCCCTAGTGGGAACGATTCCTAGGGCCCACCACCACGAATTTTTTTTTTCCTGCCCGAAGCGCGCTTCGCTCCGGCCCGAGTCGCGCCCCGTGTGCTCTCCCTACCGTCGCGCCCTCGCTAGGCCCCTCACGGCCCCGTCGCGTCGCCCTTAGCGGCCCTCTCACGGCTCCCTAGCGCCGCCCTTACGGCCCGTCGCGCCGCCCGTACGGCCCGTCGCGCCGCCCCTTACGGCCCGTTGCGCCCGTCGTGCCGCCCTTACGGCTCCTAACGCCGCCCTTACGGCCCAGCAAGCCGCCCCTTACGGCCCCTTACGGCCCCTCACGCTACCCTTACGGGCCCTCCCGCGGCCCCTACGGCCCCTCCCGCCGCCCGTCGGCCCCTTACGGCCCCCTCGCGGCCCCTCGAGCTGCCTTCCGCGGCCTTCTCACGGCCCGTCGCCACCCTCGGCGGCCCCTCGTGGCGCCCTTCACGGCCTATCCGCCGCCCTTTGCGGCCCCTAGCGGCCGGCCGCCGCCGTCCCTGAGGCAGCAGCCGCCGCCGTCTCTGCAGCAGCAGTCGCCACAGCTCCTGCGACTGCTGCCGCGGTCGTCACTAGCCACACCAGCCGCCGAGCCGCCCAGCACCCGAGCAGCCGAGCCGCCGAGCCGCCCAACAGCCGAGCCGCCGAGCCGCCGAGCCGCCGAGCAGCCGAGCCGCCGAGCCGCCCAGCAGTCGACCTCCGAGCCGCCCGAGCCGCCGAGTCGCCGAGCCGCCCGAGCCGCCCGAGCCGCCGAGTCGCCCGAGCCGCCTGAGCCGCCGAGTCGCCGAGCTGCCCGAGCCGCCCGAACCGCCGAGTCGCCCGAGCCGCCCGAGCCGCCGAGTCGCCGAGCCGCAGTTGCTGAAGAGCCGCCGTACTGCCGAGCAGCCGAGCCGCCGAGCCGCCCAAGCCGCCCTGTCCGGTAAGAGCAGCGCCTCTATCACTGCACTGCCCTTACCCTATTGTTCGCGCTGCTAGTCTACTACTGTCATGGCTACCCCTAGTGTCCTCGCTTTTGACGCTGAGGGTCGGGCCATTGACTTTGACGTCTGGGTCGATGACCTACAGCTTTTCTTACAGTGCGATAGGGCAGACGGTCTCTCCCTCTTTAACCTCACCTCTGGTGCCTCTCCTGCCCCTACTGCTGATGTTGACGCCACTGTTCGCTCACAGTGGGCCACACGCGATGCTGCTGCACGTCTTGCTGTGCACCGCCACCTGCCTACCTCTGAGCGTGCGCACTTTAACCAGTACAAGAGTGCTCAGACCTTGTACGACGCTGTAGTTGCACGCTACTCCTCCCCTGCCACTACTGCATTGAGCCGCCTCATGCTACAGTACCTCTTCCCTGACCTTGCTGCCTTCATCACAGTCGCTGACCTCATTACGCACCTCCGCACTAGTGACACTCGCTACCGCGCTGCGCTTCCTGCTGAGTTCTGCGCCAAGAACCCCCCCCCCATGTACATCACCCTCTACTACATAGTCACCCGGCTCCCTGACTCCCCTCGCGTAGTTAGGGACCACTTCCTCTCAGTTTGCCCCACCACTCTCACCGTTGACCTCCTTGAGAAGGCCCTCCTAGCAGCAGAGAAGAGCATAGTCGCTGTAGGAGCCTCTCGTGGTGACCCTCGCACCCCCGTCTTTGAGGGGTGTTCCCCCTCCCCCCTCTTGCCCTCTGTTGCCTCTGCTGCTGCGGCCGACCTCGTTGGTTTCGAGTCGTTCGGCGCTGCGTCGGCCCCGAGCGGGAGACGCCGCACCGGCAAGGGCAAGGGGAGCAAGGGCGCTGGAGGGGCTGGCGGAGTTGGCGGAGGTGGCGGTGGAGGCAGTGGAGGGGGTGGGGGTGGTGGTGGGAGTGGTGGCGGGGGTGGAGGTGTCGGTGGCGGCAGTGGAGGCGGAGGCAGCGGCGGCGGTGGCGGTGGGAGCGGAGGTGGCGGAGGTGGCGGCGGTGGAGGAGGCGGCGGCGGAGGCGGTGGAGCTGGTCAGGGTGGCGCTGCGCAGAGGGTCGGCTCCGGTGATGGTCAGCGCCAGCAGCAGCAGCAGCAGCAGCAGCAGCAGTGCACTCGTGACATCCCCTCCCCTAAGCAGCTCCGTGAGTGGTACGCTGCACGCCAGCGGGGTTGGGGTACTGGTCCGTGCACCTACGTCCTACGCACCGGCGACCGCGCGGGTGAGCAGTGCGGGGGTGCGCACTCCACCCAGCGCTGCTTTGGCCGCTTCACGGACGCTTGGCGTCACCAGTTCCCTGAGGCCAGTGAGATCCCTCGCTGGGGCGAGCTGTCTAGGGCGGGAGTAGCTATCTTTGACCTTGACTTTGATGCTATTCTTACTGCCATGTATGCTGTGACTATTAGTGATGAGGGTGACTGTTACCGGTGTTTTCCGCCCGACCCGGGCATTGAGACTGCTGCTCTAGGTACTGGTGAGGCTGCTGCTCTAGGTGCTAGCGAGGCTGCTGCTCTAGGTGCTGGTGCGTTTGCTTTCTCAGGTGCTGGTGAGTCTGCTCTCTCAGGTACTGCGTCGGCTTCGGCCTCCCACACCTTCACACTTGACTCGGGGGCTTCTCGCTCCTTCTTTCAAGACCGCACCACACTCACGCCGCTTGGTCGGCCAGTTGCAGTCTCTTTGGCAGACCCCTCTGGGGGTCCTGTCCTTCCTCACTTCTCCACTGTGCTCCCGTGTCCGGCGGCCCCCTCTGGCACCCTGTCTGGTCTTTACCTCCCCTCGTTCTCTACGAACTTGGTGAATGGTGCTAACCTGCAGGATGCGGGGGTTCACCAGTTCACTCCTGCGAGTCAGCGGGTGACCCACTGCACAGACGCTCGCACAGGCCGACACCTGGCCACGTTTACACGTCGGCCGGGGTTGAGCATGTACACACTGACCACTGCGTCCCCTCTAGTCACTGCGTCTGGTCAGGTAGCTGCGTCGGGTCAGGTGTTTGCTGCAGCGTCCAGGTCTGGTCCTGACACTACCCCGTGCTCGTGTCGCCTCCTGTCTCACGAGACTCTCCTCTGGCACCACTGCCTCGGTCACCCCTCCCTGCTTCGTCTCCGAGGCATGGCCTCCCGTGTCCTTGTCTTTGGTCTTCCCCGGTCCCTCCCTCCCCTTCCTCCGAGGCCTGCCCCTGCCTGCGTCCCCTGTGTCGAGGGGCGGCAGCGGGCTGCCCCTCACTCCTCCCAGTTTCATCCGACAGAGGCCCCGCTGCAGACGCTTCACATGGATGTGTGGGGCCTGGCCCGCGTCCGTGGACAGGGTCACAAGCGCTACTTCCTGCTGGTGGTTGACGACTACTCGCGTTACACCACAGTCTTCCCCTTGCGCAGCAAGGGTGATGTCACTGAGGTGTTGATCGACTGGATCCGCGCAGCTCGTCTCCAGCTCAGGCAGAGCTTTGGCTTGGACTTTCCTGTTCTGCGTCTGCACTCTGACAGAGGCGGAGAGTTCTCCTCTGGCCTTCTGCGAGCCTACTGTCGTGCACGAGGCATCCGCCAGACCTTCACGCTTCCGGACTCTCCACAGCAAAATGGGATTGCTGAGCGCCGCATTGGCATAGTCATGGACGCCGTCCGTACGTCCATGATGCATGCGGCTGCCCCCCATTTTCTTTGGCCGTTTGCGGTTCGGTACGCGGCGCATGAGATCAACCTTCAGCCCAGGGTCTCCATGCCGGAGACCTCCCCAGCTTTGTTGTGGACGGGGAAGGTTGGCGATGCGTCTGCGTTCCGTGTCTGGGGATCTCGGGCGTTTGTCCGCGACTTGTCTGCGGACAAGCTGTCCCCTCGTGCTGCTCCTTGCGTCTTCCTTGGCTTCCCCCCAGACGCGCCAGGGTGGCAGTTCTACCACCCCACCTCTCGCCGTGTTCTGTCCTCCCAGGACGTCACGTTTGACGAGTCGGTCCTCTACAACCGCCTCTTCCCCTACCGCACTCCGTCCCTCCCCCCGCCGCCGCTCTTCCTTGTGCCAGGTCCCCCCCCGGTAGACCCCCTCCCCCCTCAGGGTCCTGCCCCTTCAGGTGTGTCCCAGGTCGACGCAGTCGAGCCTGTTGAGGTTGCTGGTGATTTTGGTGCTGCTAAGGGTGCTGAGTCTGGGGGTGCTGACTCTGGGGGTGCTGAGCGTGTGGGTTCTACGCTTGGGGGTGCTGAGTGTGAGGGTGCTACTACTGGGGGTGCTGAGTTTGGGGGTGCTGAGCCTGGGGGTGCTACTACTAGGGGTGCTGAGCCTGGGGGTGCTAAGCCTGGGGGTACTACGACTGGGGGTGCTGAGCCTGGGGGTGCTACTACTAGGGGTGCTGAGCCTGGGGGTGCTAAGCCTAGGGGTGCTACGACTGGGGGTGCGGAGCCTGAGGGAGCTTGGCCTGCTCGTGACGCGTCTCGCGGTACTGAGCCTGCAGGTTCTCCGCGTGCTTCGTCTCGGCGGGAGCCACTCTCTCCATAGGAGCTGCGTGAGTGGTTTGCCCACCGCTGGAGGCGTGCTGCTGGAGCTGGAGGTTTTTCAGCTGCTGAGGGTGCTGGTGCCGCGGGTCCCGGAGGTGCTCGTACTGGGGGTATTAGAGTTGCTGGGCCTGCGGGTACGACTGGAGCTGGAGCTGCTGAGGGTGTTGGCGCTGAGGCGACTACTGTCAGTCCTGGAGGCGGTCCTGCTGGGGGTGCTACTGGTGCTGCTGGAGGTACTGGAGCTGGAGGTGCTGCTGGCGCTGGTGCTGCCGCTGGGGGTACTGGTGCTATCCCTGCTGTGTCTAGAGTCGCCGCGCGGCCACGGCCGTACTTCGTTCCGCTCCTTCAGCAGGTTCTTGGTCTCCCGCCTTCTACTGGTCGTCCTCCTCCCTTAGAGTGTCCACAGCCTGTCCCGTCACAGTTACAGTTCCAGCCGACCTCCTCACTGCCTGCTCCTTCTCCCTACACTGGTCCTACTGGAGGTCTTGCTGAGCGTCGTGAGCCTGCGTCTCTCCCTGCGTCGCCTGTCCCTGCTGCTCGCTCTAGTGGTCGTGGTTCGCGTCAGCGTCCTCCTCTTGTCCCTGGCACGCACCGGATGTCTCTGCGTCGGTCCACTGCTCCTCTGCGTACCCCTTTGCCTTCTCCTCCTGAGTCTTCTCTTCCTGCTCTTCCCGACCCAGAGTCGGACTCTCTTCGTGCTGCCAGTCCTGTTGTCACGCGTCTCCTTGCTGCTGTCGTCACTGACCCTTCCTTTGAGTCCACTGCTGCGTCTGCCCTAGTTGTTGAGCTCGTCGGCTTTGCTGCTCGCTGTCGTCTAGACTACGCTGCTAGTCTTGTCGCTGAGTCTGAGTCTGTCTGTCCTCCGTCCGTCAGGGGTGAGTGTGCCCTTGGCACGGACGTCCTTGAGGACAGGCAGGAGGAGTTCCAGTGTCTGGCTGCTGCTTCACCTCATCTCGTGTCCGTACTGCTTACCTCTGAGGGAGACCCGGATGCACTTGACATCCCGACTCCGCGCTCTTACGTGGAGGCGATAGAGGGTCCCTACTCCTCTCAGTGGCAGGCAGCTATGGACGCAGAGATGGCTTCCTGGAAGTCCACAGGCACCTACGTTGACGAGGTTCCCCCGCCTGGGGCGAACATCGTCAGTGGCATGTGGATTTTCAGGGTGAAGCGGCCGCCGGGTTCTCCGCCTGTCTTCAAGGCGCGTTACGTGGCTCGTGGCTTCAGTCAGTGGCAGGGAGTTGACTACTTTCAGACCTTCTCTCCCACCTCGAAGATGACCACTCTTCGGGTACTACTGCACATAGCTGCGCACCGCGACTACGAGCTGCACTCTCTTGACTTCAGCACTGCTTTCTTGCAGGGCAGCCTGCACGAGGAGATCTGGCTGCGTTGCCCACCTGGCTTCACTGGGTCTTTTCCTCCTGGCACCCAGTGGAGCCTCCGGCGGCCAGTCTACGGTCTCCGCCAGGCACCGCGTGAGCGGCACGACACACTGAGGACTACACTTGCGGCTCTTGGGTTTGCTCCCTCTACTGCCGACCTGTCGCTGTTTCTGCGCACCGACACTTCTTTGCCGCCGTTCTACATCCTCGTGTACGTCGACGACTTGGTCTTTGCCACTGCTGACACTGCTGGACTCGCCCACGTGAAGTCCGAGCTGCAGAAGAGACACACGTGCACTGACCTGGGTGAACTGCGCAGCTACCTGGCTTGCAGATCACCCGGGATAGAGCACGCCGCACCATTACCCTGACTCAGTCACACATGGTGCAGCAGGTCCTTCAGTGCTTCGGCTTCACGTACTCCTCGCCTCAGGCCACTCCTCTGCCTACTTGCCACTCGCTCTGAGCTCTGCCTTTGGATGAGTCCGTAGAGTCGAGTGGCCCGTACCCAGAGCTTGTTGGCTGCCTCATGTACCTGATGACCTGCACACGACCTGACCTTGCATACCCTCTTAGCATCTTGGCACGCTATGTTGCTCCTGGGAGACACCGACCAGAGCACATGGGTGCAGGGAAGAGGGTGTTGCGCTACTTGTGCAGTACGTCGGGCATGGGGCTTGTGCTTGGAGGGCAGAGTCCAGTGGTCCTCACTGGGCACGCAGACGCTTCTTGGGCTGACGACCAGGCTACGCAGCGGTCGTCACAGGGTTACACCTTCAGCCTTGGTTCTGGCTCTGTCTCGTGGCGGGTTACCCGCTCGTCTTCTGTTCTCGGCTCCAGTTGTGAGGGTGAGATCTACGCCGGGGCCATGGCTGCACAGGAGCTTCGCTGGCTCACCTACCTGTTGACTGACCTCAGAGAGCCGCCTCGTTCTCCTCCAGTGCTGTACGTAGACAACAAGGCCATGCTGGCCTTGTGTCGATAGCAGAGACTAGAGCACAGAACGAAGCATATTGCTCTCCGTTACTTCCTTGCTCGTGAGCTACAGTAGCGTGGTCAGCTGCGGCTTGCGTACGTGGCCTCTGAGGACAACACTGCAGATATCTTCACCAAGGCACTTGCGCCTTGTGATCATCAGCGCTTCTGCACTCAGCTGGGTCTTGTGCCTACCTTGCCTCACTTGCTCACCCCTTGACCTTGTTTGTACTGTTACATATATATATATATATACACCTGCTCTTGCTTGTCTAGCCTTATATATATATATGTAATCCTGCATGTGAACTGGCCTTGTGGCCTTGAACTTGTGCTCGGAATGTGTGGTGACTTTATGATCCACCCTGAGCTTGCTTTGCTTTGCTTGACTGGTCTTGTGACCCCTTGTTCTCCCCCACTTTGCCTATGGGGGTGTGTCAGACATATATGACATAGCTACTGTAGGCTATAGTGGGGTAGCACATATGGGCTACAGCTTTCTAGGGTTTGTACTTGTACCCAACTTTCCCTTAGTGATTCACATTCCTCGTTTCTTATCACTAACGACAACATCACGCGTGGGGCTGGTTCTTGGAGCGTAGTAGTCTGTTGCACTTATTAGACAATGTGACTCTTCTTACGCTGACGACGGCGAGACTTACAGGTCCACTCAGGGGTACTGCTTCAGCCTGGGCCCTAGAGCTGTTTCGTGGAGGTCCACGCGTTCCTCCTTGGTCTCGACCTTCACTGTTGAGGCCGAGATCTACGCTGGAGCCATGGCTGCACAGGAGCTGCGTTGGTTGACCTTCTTGCTCACCGACCTTGGTGAGCGGCCGTGCTCTGCACCGACCTTGTTCACTAACAACAAGGCGTCGATTCTCCTCTGTCGAGAGCCGCGACTGGAGAGCAAAGTGAAGCACATCAACGTCAAGTACTTTCTTCTGCGAGAGTTGCAGAGGCGTGGATAGGCTCGCTTCGACTTTGTGGAGTCCGAGGCCAACACTGCAGACATCTTCACCAAGGCGCTTCCGCCTTGTGATCTCCAGAGGTGTTGTGTGCAGATAGGTCTCGTTGACATTGGTTCTCGCCTTCCGTAGTCTTGAGTTCTCAGCTTGCTTTGTTTGTACATTTTATATATACCTCTGTGAATTCTTGAACTGGCCTTGTGGCTCTTTTGCTTGTGCTCGGAGTGTGTGGTGACGTTGTGATCCACCCTGAGCTTTGTTTCTCTGTGACTGGTTTTGTGACCGTACAGTTTTGGTTTTGCTTGATACCCCTCACTTAGACTATGGGGTTGTGTCAAATGTTGTAGTCTTAGTGATGTATGTTATAGGGGGTACAACTATTAGGGTTAGTTTTATGTACCCCAACCAACCTTAGTCAAACCAACACTTTCATTCTTGACCCACCCACCCACCCACCCCACCCCCCCCCTTCTCCCTCCCCTCCCCTCACAGTGATGTCATAGGGCACAGCACAGTGGCGCCGCCATCATGTGCGCACATGGGGATTTGAACCCAAAAGCTTCGCTCTGATACCATGCCAAAATCACAGGCACTTTATCACCAATATACAAGGCTTGTTAAGCAGGGTGTAGGTGTGCCTATAGCCCCCCTAGACAAACATGCATCTAACCGTTACCTACAATCGACCGGGCACTGTGAAGGTCTTATGGCAAAGAATTTCCTCAAGCATTATCCTTCCCAGCCTTACGCCCATCCACAATAAGGAGTCACAAACGGGATCGACCGCGTTCTCAGTTTTATGAAGGTGCACTGCCATGCACCATGCCATCGGACTACATTACCTCCTCTCAATCACAGGTTCAGTATGCAATGTGCGTTGCAATTCCCGCCATGCGAAGTTGGTGTTATTACCCGCATAGAATTGTCTGTCAAACTATTATAATGTGTAGGTTGTGTAGGCTGTAGTGGGGTAGCCCATAAGGGATACAACCCAATTAGGGTTAGTACTTGTACCAACTTCCTACTCAATGCAGTCATTCTTCTGTCTGGTTTCTGACATTGCCATGTTCAGATTGCATAATGAAGAAAGCATTTGTGGGCATATCAACAAAAAGGTGAATTCCCATGGATTTTCGCATCGGCATATATTTATATGTGGGACAACGGTAATCGAGATTGTATACATACCACTGTTGACAAGAAAGGGTTATTGTTCCCCGCCCTCGCTTGGGCGAAGCCGATGTAGTGGTCGGGTGCACAGAAGGTGCGGCCGACCATCTGCAGAGGTCGACACGTTCAGGTCGATGGAGTTGGTCAGCATGCAGAAGACTATTGCGGGGCCACCGACGATGGAAAGCCGGCAGTAGATTACGTCTTGCGTGGTCAACGAAGGGGCTTGTCGACCTGCCTTGGGTGTGGTCGACGAAGGAGGTCGTCAACCTACGCGGGATCGTCCAGGAGACCGTCGACGGTGAGAGTTCGACAGCTGCAGCTGACCAAGTTGGTTGACGGAGGGGTCCGTCGACTAGGGTGTTCTTCGACGGGCGAGTGGTCGACGAGGGAGGTCGTTGACCAGGACGCCGGATGGTCAAAGCGGCCGACCAAGTAACTTCCTCGACAAGGTTGTGCGGAGGCACGCGAGGCTCGTCGAGGCTGCGATGGCGAACACGACCTCGGACTGGTATCCTGAGGTCGACGTGGAACGTCAAGCGCAACCATCGGCGCGTGGCCGAGTTGGGACCCGCGAGACGGTAGAGAACGTGCTCGACCGTCGCTCGCACCTTCGAAGTGGGTGAGCACCTGTGTTACTATGACATGCGGATACAACGCTGGCAGACTGCTCTGCTGTGGCGTTGGCAGATCGCCTTGGTGCAGCGTTGGCAGACTGCTGATTTGCTATGTTGGTAGGTCGCCTTTCTGCAACGCTGGCACGGTTCTTCTTCTTGTAGACTTTGTTGTGCTGTCAGTTGACCTGCCTATCTTCTAGGTTGCTAGGCTCTGATGTAGTTATTCTTGCCATTGCTAACGCATTACAAATGCAGTTGAGTGAGCGAACGAAGTAAGTACATTTAGCAAAGGAGCGAATGTCATATAGCGAACTAGTTTTGTATTGGTAATGAGTGAGTCGTGAGGTGCATGACGGGCCTGGCGCCGAGGTTGGGAATAGAAGAGGCGGAGGACAGGAACGCGGGTTATCAACCGAGCCATGAGGCAGGGTCGCGATGTAAACAGTGGAAGGAACAGTAGTCAAAGCGAGTGTCGCGAGTGGTAATTGTCAGAATGTGAAAGCGAGAATGGTCAAATAACAGCATGCAGGAGTACAAGTAGCAAAACCTAATTGGGTTGTACACCATATGGGCTACCCCATTACAGCCTAGACAACATGCAACATCTGAGTTTGACATATCCCCACTGGCAAAGTGGGGGAGAACAAGAGGTCACAAGACCAGTCAAGAAAAGCAAAACAAGATCAAGATGAATCACAAAGTCATCACACACTCTGAGCACAAACAAATGGCCACAAGGCCACTTCACATGCAGAGTTATATAATGGAGAACAAGCAGTACAGTGATGAAAACCTAGCAAGTGTAAGCATGCAGGTATAAGTATATAGATCACAGTACAAGCAAATTCAAGAAGTGAGCAAGTGAGGCCAAGTAGGCACAAGGCCTAAAATAGTATAGAAACGCTAGTGATCACAAGGCTGAAGTGCAAGGAAGTAACGTAGAGCGATGTACTTTGTCTTGTGCTCCAGTCTGTGCTCCTGACCCAAAGCAATCATGGCCTTGTTGTCGACGTAAAGAACTGGAGGAAAACAAGGCGGCTCTCCCAAGTCGGTCAGCAAGTAGGTGAGCCAGCGTAACTCCTGTGCAGCCATGGCCCCTGCGTAGATCTCAGCCTCACAACTAGAACTGAGAATAGAAGACGTGCAGGTAGACCGCCAAGAAACAGAGCCGGAGTGAAGGCTGAAAGTGTAAACCTGTGACGACCGCTGCGTAGCCAAGTCGTTAACCCAAGAAGCGTCTGCGTATCCAGTGAGGACAACTAGACTCTGTCCTCCAAGCACGAGCCCCATCTCCGACGTACTGCACAAGTAGCGCAACACCCTCTTAGCGGCTTTCCAGTGCTCTAGTCGTTGTCTCCCGGGCGCAACGTAGCGTGCCATGATGCTATGAGGGTAGGCAAGGTCAGGTCGAGTGCAGGTCATCAGGTACATGAGGCAGCCCACAAGCTCTGAATGAGGGCCACTCGGCTCTACGGACTCGTCCGAAGGTGGAGCTGAGAGCGAGTGACCAGTAGGCACAGAAGTGGACAGTGGCAAGGAGTACTAGAAATCGAAACGCTGAAGGACCTGCTGCACCATGTGTGACTGAGTCAAGGTAATGGTGCGCCTTGCTCTGTTCTGGGTGTGCAATCCAGGATAGCTATGCAGCTCACCCACGTCTGTGTCAGAGCATTATAGCTTATGCTTTTGTGTAGGCTATAGTGGGGTAGCCTATATGGGGTACAACCCAATTAGGGTTAGTACTTGTACCCAACTCTTTCCTAGTGCATTCATTCTCGTTCATTTACACATGGTTTCAGAGCACATATGCTCCTGGCCTGTGGGCCCTACTACTGCTTCCGCTGCTACTCGATCTGTCGCACGCCCCGTGGTGTGCGACCTATTTTACGGCGCGCGGCGATTTTCTATCTGGCGCGCGCCCCGAGGCGCGCGGCCCCGTTCCTTCTAGGCGCGCCACTCCCCGCTACCCCGTCGCGGCGCCCAGGGGAGCCGCGCGCGACCCCTTGCTGCCCCGTCGCGGCCCCATCTCGTCGTGCCGCCCTAGCGGCCGCGTCGCGCCGCCCTCGCGGCCCCGATCCGCCGCCCTAGCGGCCCCGTCACCTACCCCTGCGGCCCCGGCGCCGCCCATCCCGGCCCCGGCTCCGCCCTTCCTGGCCCCGGCGCCACCTCGGCTGGCCCCGTCGCCTACCCCGGCGACCCCGACGCCGCCCTTCCCGACCCGGCCCCGCCTCTGCTGGCCCCGTCGCCTACCCCTGCGGCCTCGGCGCTGCCCTTCCCGGCCCCGGCGCCACCTCTGCTGGCCCCGACGCCACCCTTACCGGCCCCCGCGCCGCCTCTACTGGCCCCGTCGCCTACCTCTGCGGCCCCGGCGCCGCCCTTCCCGGCCCCGCCGCCGCCTCTGCTGGCCCCGTCACCTACCCTGCGGCCCTGACGCCACCTCTGCTCGCCCCGTCGCCGCTCCACCCGGCCCCGCCGCCGTCCCCAAGCGGCCCCGCCATCACCACCGAGCCGCCGGCGCCGCCGAGCTGCTACCGAGCCGCCCGAGCCACCCGAGCCGCCCGAGCCGCAGCGCCACCTGAGCCGCCCGAGCCGCCGGGTCGCCGAGCCGCCAAGCTGCAGTTGCTGCCGAGCCGCCGTACCGCCGAGCTGCCCGAGCCCCCCGAGCCGCCGAGCCGCAGTTTCTGCCGAGCCGCAGTTGCTGCCAAGCCGCCGTGCCGCCGCGCCGCCCGAGCTGCTCGCACCGCCGAGTCGCCGAGTCGCCGAGCCTGCTTTTCCCACCACTGGTGAGCCCCTGCCCTGCTAGCGTGCTGCCCGCCGCCTGCTTGCCTGCCTTTCGGCCTGCCTGGCTGCTCGCCTTACTGCTGTTACTCCTGCTCCTGCTTCTACTCGCGGAGCCAGATGCAGCCCCAGCGACGTCCGCGTGAGTCCCTCACGCCCCAGCAGCTGCGTGAGTGGTACGCTGGTTGGGGTTGAAGGGGTGGCCGCGATGCTACTTCTACCACTACTGCTGCTACTACTATTGGCGGCGGCCAGATGCAGCTCCAGCGATGTCCACGCGCGTCTCTTACGCCCCAGCAGCTTCGTGAGTGGTACGCTCAGAGTAGAGGGTCCCTCAGTTTTGTTCGCTGCTCTTACGTGATTCGCACTAGTGCTCAGACTGGTCAGCCTTGTGGGACACCTAGTCACACACAGTCCCGCTGCTTTGCCCGTCTGAGCAACGCCTGGCGTACCGAGTTTGGCGACGAGGCTGAGCTCCCGGACTGGGTGGAGTTGCTTAGGCAGAGGGTAGATATATTTGCTCTTGACTATGATGCTATTCTCACTGCCATGTATGCATTGCCTACTAGTGCTGACTGTGCCGGTCACCTGTGCGTACCGCCTGACCCGGGTATAGAGCCTGCTGCTCTAGCTGCTGGTGAGCCTGCTGCTCTGGGTGCTAGTGAGTCTCCTGCTCCAGGTACAGGTGCGGCTGCTGCTCTAGGTGCTAGTGAGTCTGCTTCCTCAGGTGCGGGTGAGTCTGCTCTCTCAGGTACCGCGTCGACTCCGGCCTCTCACACCTTCACTCTTGACTCGGGGGCTTCCCGCTCCTTCTTTCGAGACCGCACCACACTCACGCCGCTTGGTCGGCCAGTTGCAGTCTCTCTGGCAGACCCCTCTGGGGGTCCTGTCCTTGCTCACTTCTCCACTGTCTTCCCGTGTCCGGCGGCCCCCTCTGGCACCCTGTCTGGTCTTTACCTCCTCTCGTTCTCTACGAACTTGGTGAGTGGTGCTGACCTACAGGATGCGGGGGTTCACCAGTTCACTCCTGCGAGTCAGCGGGTGACCCACTGCACGAACGCTCGGACAGGCCGACACCTGGCCACGTTTACACGTCGGTCGGGGTCGAGCCTGTACACGCTGACCACTGCGTCTCCTCCAGTCAATGCGTCTGGTCAGGTAGCTGCGTCGGGTCAGGTGTTTGCTGCAGTGTCCAGGTCCGGTCCTGAGTGTGCCCCCTTCTCGTGTCGTCTCCTATCTCACGAGACTCTCCTCTGGCACCACCGCCTTGGTCACCCCTCCCTGCTTCGTCTCCGAAGCATGGCCTCCCGTGTCCTTGTCTCTGGTGTTCCCCGGTCCCTTCCTCCCCTTCCTCCGGAGCCTGGCCCTACCTGCGTCCCCTGTGTTGAGGGGCGGCAGCGGGCTCCCCCTCACTCCTCTCAGTTTCCTCCGACAGAGGCCCCGCTGCAGACGCTTCACATGGACGTGTGGGGCCCGGCCCGCGTCCGTGGACAGGGTCACGAGCGCTACTTCCTGCTGGTGGTTGACGACTACTCGCGTTACACCACAGTCTTCCCCTTGCGCAGCAAGGGTGATGTCACTGGGGCGTTGATCGACTGGATCCGCGCAGCTCGTCTCCAGCTCAGGAGGAGCTTCGGCTCGGACTTTCCTGTTCTGCGTCTGCACTCTGACAGAGGCGGAGAGTTCTCTTCTGTCCTTCTGCGAGCCTACTGTCGTGCACGAGGCAACCGCCAGACCTTCACTCTTCCGGACTCTCCACAGCAAAATGGGATTGCTGAGCGCCGCATTGGCATGGTCATGGACGTCGCTCGTACGTCCATGATGCATGCGGCTGCCCCCCATTTTCTGTGGCCGTTTGCGGTCCGGTACGCGGCGCATCAGATCAACCTTCAGCCCAGGGTCTCCATGCCGGAGACCTCCTCAGCTTTGCTGTGGACTGGGAAGGTTGGCGATGCGTCTGCGTTCCGTGTCTGGGGATCTCGGGCGTTTGTCCGCGACTTGTCTGCGGACAAGCTGTCCCCTCGTGCTGCTCCCTGCGTCTTCCTGGGTTTCCCCCCTGACGCGCCAGGGTGGCAGTTCTACCACCCCACCTCTCGCCGTGTTCTGTCCTCCCAGGACGTCATGTTCGATGAGTCAGTCCCCTACTACCGTCTCTTCCCCTACCGCACTCTGTCTCTCCCCCCGCCACCGCTCTTCCTTGTGCCAGGTCCCCCCCCGGTAGACCCCCTCCCCCCTCAGGGTCCTGCCCCCAGGTAGACACTGTTGAGCCTGTCGAGGTCGCTGGTGACTCTGGTGCTGTTGAGGGTGCTGAGCCTAGGGGTGCTGACTGTGGGGGTGCTGAGCGTGTGGGTGCTACGCCTGGGGGTGCTGAGCCTAGGGGTGCTGAGCCTGGGAGTGCTAAGCCTGGGGGTGCTGAGCCTGGGGGTGCTGAGCCTGGGGGTGCTGAGCCTAAGGGTGCTGAGCCTGGGAGTGCTGAGCCTGGGGGTGTTGAGCCTGAGGGTGCTACTCTTGGGGGTGATACGCTTGGAGGTGCTGAGCCTGGAGGTGCTGAGCCTGAGGGAGCTTGGCGTGCTCGTGTGGCGTCTGGCGGTGCTGTGCCTGGCGGTTCTCCGGGTGCTTCGTCTCGCCGGGAGCCACTCTCTCCACAAAAGCTGCATGAGTGGTTTGCCTGGCGCTAGAGGCGAGCTGCTGGAGCTGGAGGTGCTGCGGGTACTGGAGGTTCTGCTGCTGCTGAGGGTGCTGGTGCCGCGGGTCCCGGAGGTGCTCGTACTGGGAGTACTGGAGCTGCTGGGCCTGCGGGTACTTCTAGAGTTGGAGCAGCTGCGGGTGTTGGCGCGGAGGCTACGGCTGTCGGTCCTGGAGGCGGTCCTGCTGGGGGTGCTACTGGTGCTGCTGGAGGTACTGGAGCTGGAGGTGCTGCTGGTGCTGGTTCTGCCGCATGGGGTACTGGTGTTGTCCCTGCTGTGTCTAAAGTCGCCGCGCGGCCTCGGCCGTACTTCGTTCCGCTCCTTCAGCAGGTTCTTGGTCTCCCGCCTTCTACTGGTAGTCCTCCTCCCTTCGAGTGTCCACAGCCTGTCCCGTCACAGTTACAGTTACAGCCGGCCTCCCCAGTGCTTGCTCCGTCTCCCTACACTGGTCCTACTGGAGGTCTTGTTGAGCGTCGGGAGCCTGCATCTCGCCCTGCGTCGCCTGTCCGTGCTGCTCGCACTAGTGGTCGCGGTTCGCGTCAGCGTCCTCCTCCTGTCCGTGGCACGCACCGGATGTCTCTGCGTCCGTCCACTGCTCCTCTGCGTGCCCCTTTACCTTCTCCTCCTGAGTCTTCTCTTCCTGCTCTTGCCGACCCGGAGTCGGACTCTCTTCGTGCTGCCAGTCATACTGTCACGCGTCTCCTTGCTACTGCCGTCACTGACCCTTCCTTTGAGTCCACTGCTGCGTCTGCCCTAGTTGCTGAGCTCATCGAATTTGCTGCTCGCTGTCGCCTAGACTACGCCGCCAGTCTTATTGCTGAGTCTGAGTCTGTCTATCCTCCGTCCGTCGGGGGTGAGTGTGCCCTTGGCACCGACGTCCTTGAGGACACGCAGGAGGAGTTCCAGTGTCTGGCTGCTGCTTCACCTCATCTCGTGTCCGTACTGCTTACCCTTGAGGGAGACCCGGATGCACTTGACATCCCGACTCCGCGCTCTTACGTGGAGGCGATAGAGGGTCCCTAATCCTCTCACTGGCAGGCAGCTATGGACGCAGAGATGGCTTCCTGGAAGTCCACAGGCACCTACGTTGACGAGGTTCCCCCGCCTGGGGCGAACATCGTCAGTGGCATGTGGATTTTCAGGGTGAAGCGGCCGCCGGGTTCTCCGCCTGTCTTCAAGGCGCGTTACGTGGCTCGTGGCTTCAGTCAGCGGCAGGGAGTTGACTACTTTCAGACCTTCTCTCCCACCCCGAAGATGACCACTCTTCGGGTACTGCTGCACATAGCTGCTCACCGTGAGTACGAGCTTCACTCTCTTGACTTCAGCACAGCTTTCTTGCAGGGCAGCCTGCACGAGGAGATCTGGCTGCGCCGCCCACCTGGCTTCACTGGGTCTTTTCCTCCTGGCACCCAGTGGAGCCTCCGGAGGCCAGTCTACGGTCTCCGCCAGGCACCGCATGAGTGGCACGACACACTGAGGACTACACTTGCGGCTCTTGGGTTTGCTCCCTCTATTGTCGACCCGTCGCTAATTCTGCGCACCGACACTTCTCTGCCGCCGTTCTACATCCTCGTGTACGTCGACGACTTGGTCTTTGCCACAGCTGACACTGTTGGACTCGCCCACGTGAAGTCCGAGCTGCAGAAGAGACACACGTGTACAGACCTGGGTGAACTGCGCAGCTACCTTGGCTTGCAGATCACCCGGGACAGAGCACGCCGCACCATTACCTTGACTCAGTCACACATGGTGCAGCAGGTCCTTCAGCGCTTCGGCTTCACGTACTCCTCGCCTCAGGCCACTCCTCTTCCTACTTGCCACTCGCTCTCAGCTCTGCCTTCGGATGAGTCCGTAGAGTCGAGTGGCCCGTACCTAGAGCTTGTTGGCTGCCTCATGTACCTGATGACCTGCACTCGACCTGACCTTGCATACCCTCTTAGCATTCTCGCACGCTATGTTGCTCCTGGGAGACACAGACCGGAGCACATGGCTGCAGCGAAGAGGGTGTTGTGCTACTTGTGCAGTACGTCGGGCATGGGGCTTGTGCTTGGAGGGCAGACTCCAGTGGTCCTCACTGGGCACGCAGACGCTTCTTGGGCTGACGACCAGGCTACGCAGCGGTCGTCACAGGGTTACACCTTCAGCCTTGGTTCCGGCTCTGTCTCGTGGCGGGCTACCCGCTCGTCTTCTGTTCTTGGCTCCAGTTGTGAGGCTGAAATCTACGCCGGGGCCATGGCTGCACAGGAGCTTCGCTGGCTCACCTACCTGCTGACTGACCTCGGAGAGCCGCCTCGTTCTCCTCCAGTGCTGTACGTAGACAACAAGGCCATGCTGGCCTTGTGTCGAGAGCAGAGACTGGAGCACAGAACGAAGCACATTGCTCTCCGCTACTTCCTTGCTCGTGAGCTGCAGCAGCGTGGTCAGCTGCGTCTTGCGTACGTGGCCTCTAAGGCCAACACTGCTGATATCTTCACCAAGGCGCTTGCGCCTTGTGATCATCAGCGCTTCTGTACTCACCTGGGTCTTGTGCCTGCCTTGCCTCATTTGCTCACCTCTTGACCTTGCTTGTACTGTTGCATATATATATACACCTGCTCTTGCTTGTCTAGCCTTTTATATATATATGTACTCCTGCATGTGAACTGGCCTTGTGGCCTTGACCTTGTGCTCGGAATGTGTGGTGACTTTGTGATCCACCCTGAGCTTGCTTTGCTTTGCTTTGCTTGACTGGTCTTGTGACCCCTTGTACTCCCCCACTTTGCCTATGGGGGTGTGTCAGAGCATTATAGCTTATGCTTTTGTGTAGGCTGTAGTGGGGTAGCCTATATGGGGTACAACCCAATTAGGGTTAGAACTTGTACCCAACTCTTTCATAGTGCATTCATTCTCGTTCATTTACACAGTCTGTGCACGTGTATCTCTTCTGCAGCTCCAACTTCACTAGGGCCAGTCACTCAGTGTCAGCAGTGGCAAAGACCAAGTCGTCGATGTACACAAGGATGTAGAACGACGGCAGTGAAGCGACGGGTCAGCAGTCGAAGGAGCAAACCCAAGAGTTGCAAGTGTCGTCCTCAGTGTGTCCTGCAACTCGCAAGGCACCTGGCAGTGACTGTAGGTGTCGCCGGAGGCTCCACTGGGTACCTGCAGGAAACGGCCCAGTGAAGCAAGGTGGGCAGCGCAGCCAGATCTCCTTGTGCTGGGTGCCCTGTAAGAAAGTTGTGCTAAAGTCAAGAGAGTGAAGCTTGTAGTCACGCTGAGCAGCGACGTGCAACAGTACCCAAAGAGTAGTCATCTTCGGGGTAGGGGAGAAGGTCTAGAAGAAGTTAACACCCTGTCGCTGACTGAAGCCTCGTGCAACGTAACGAGCCTTGAAGGCGGGCGGAGAACCTGGCGGCCGCTTCACCCTGAAAATCCACATGCCATCGACTATGTTTGGCTCAGAAGGGGGAACTGCGTCGTCGTACGTGCTTGTGGACTTCCAGGATGCCATCTCTGCGTCCATGGCTATCTACCACTAAAAGGAGTAGGGACCCGTAATCGCCTCTGCGTAAGAGCGCGGGGTCGGGATGTCTGGTGCATCCGGGTCTCCCTTAGGTGCAATCAGCACTGACACGAGATGAGGTACAGTAGCTGCAAAACACTCAAAGTCCTCCTGCCTGTCCTCAAGGACGTCCGTGCCAAGAGCACACTCACCCCCGACGGACGGAGGACAGACAAACTCAGACTCAGCAACAAGACTAGCGGCGTAGTCAAGACGACAGGTAGCAGCAAAGTCAACAAGCTCAGCAACTAGGGCAGACGCAGCAGTGGACTTAAACAAATGGTCAGTGACAACAGTGGCCAGAAGACGCGTGACAGTAGGACTAGCAGCACAAAGGAGGTCAGACTCAAGGTCCGGTCTTTCAGCAAGAGAGGACGTAGGAGGAGATGGTAGGGGGAGACGCTGTGGAACAGAGGAAGGACGAAGTGCCATATCATGCGTGCCAGGGACAAGAGGAGGACGCGGACGCGGAACACAACTACCATTGCGACCAGCGCAAACAGGCGAGGCAGGGCGAGACGCAAGCTCACGATGCTCTGTAAGAGAGTCTGACTGCTCAGTGTAAGGAGAAGGAGCAGGTAGTGGGGAGTGTGGCTGTAGCTGTGGCTGCGACTGGTTAGGCGGTGGACACAGCAAGGGGGGAGTAAGGCCAATAGAAGACGCAAGACTAAAAACCTGGCGAAGTGCCGAGCCTAGAGGCGGCAGAGACGACGGCGACGGCGGGACAAAAAACAGTCATCGTTGCACAGTGCCTCCAGCACCAGTACCGACAGCTCCAGCACCCCCAGCGCCACCACCTCCAGCTCCAGGGTCTCCAGCTCCAGCAGCTCCGGCACCTCCAGCAACTCCTGTATCACCAGCACCTCTAGAACCTCTACTCGCAGCAGCATCACCAGCTCCGACAGCTCTAGTACCACTAGTACAAGCACCTTCGGGACCTGCAGCTCTAGCACCTCGAGCACCAGCAGCACCACCGGCTCCAGCAGCTCCGGTACCTCCAGTACGAGACCTGGACCAGCGGCTCCAGCACCTCCAGTACCTCCAGGACCAGCAGCTCCAGTGCCTCCAACGCCAGGGCCTCTAGCGGCAGGCCCTCTGGCTCCAACAGCGCCACTCCGACTGCTCCAGCACCAAGCAAACCACTCGCGCAGCTGCGGTGGAGAGAGAGGCTCCCGCCGAGACGGGACACCCATAGGACCTCCAGCACTACCAGGACCAGCAGCTCCTATACCTTCGGTACCTCCAGCTCCAGCGCCTCCAGCTCGAGGGTCTCCACCTCCAGCGCCTGCTGCACCACCGGCTCCAGCAGCTCTAGTACCTCCAGTACAAGCACCTTCGGGACCAGCACCTCCAGCACCTTCAGGACTAGCAGCTCCAGTGCCTCCAGCTCCAGGGCCTCCAGTGGTAGGCCCGCCAGCTCTAGTATTACCACGTCGAAGGCTCCAGCACCAAACAAACCACTCGCACAGCTGCTGTGGAGAAAGAGGCTCCCGCCGTGATGAGGCACCCGTAGGACGAGCAGCACACAAGGTACCTACAGGCTCAGCACGCTCAAGCTCAGCACCCCCAGGCTCAGCACCCCCAGGCTCAGCTCCCCCAGGCTCCGCACACTCAGGCTCAGCACCCCCAGGCTCCGCACCCTCAGACTCCGTACGCTCATTCCCAGCACCCCCAGGCTCCGCACGAGCAAGCTCAGGACCCCCAGACGCAGCACCTCTAGCAGCACCAGTGTCGACAGCTACCTCGACAGGCTTGACAAGGTCTACCTGGGACACACCTGAGATACTAGGACCCCAAGGGGGAAGGCGGTCTACCGGAGGAGGACCTGATGCAAGGAAGAGCGGCAAGGGGGGGAGCGGGGCAGTGCGGTAGAGGAAGAGACGTTAAAAGGGAACCGGCTCGTCAAACGTGACCTCCCGAGAGTGCAGGTTACGTCGCGAGGTGGGGTGGTAAAACTGTCAGCCAGGCGCGCCAGGGGAAAAGCCAAGAAAAACACAAAGAATGGCGCGGGAGGAGAGCTTGTCCGCGGAAGAATCGCGGACAAACGCACGAGAGCCCTAGACCTGGAACACCGACGCATCGCCAACCTCTCCCGTCCAACGCAGTGTCGGCGAGGTCTCTGGCAAGGACACACGGGGCCAGAGGTTGAGCTGATGTGCAGTGTACCGGACCGCAAATGACCACAGAAAATGGGGGGCAGCCGCTAAGCCAATGCGGCGCTCAGCAACCCCATTCTGTTGCGGAGAGGCCGAAAGCATGAACGACTCGGTGATGCCCTCCCCGCGACAAAATTCCCGCAAGAGGTCGGAGGCAAACTCACCACCTCTGTCAGAGTGCAGACGCAGGACCGGAAGGTCCGTGTCGAACCGCTTGCGGAGCTGGAGACGGACAGCGTGGATCCAAGGGACCAGAACATCAAAGACCTCCCCCTTGCGTGTAACGCGAGTAGTCGTCAACAACCAGAAGAAAGTATCACTGGTGGCCCTGTCCACGGACGCGGGCTGGGCCCCACACGTCCATGTGGAGAGTCTGCAGGGGAGTAGTCGTCAAGGGAAACGAGGAGTGAGGAGCGGCGCGCTGCCGCCCCTCGACGCAGGGAAGGCAGGGAGGGGCAGGCGAGGGTGGGAGGGGAGGCAGAGACCTGGGAAGACCAGAGACAAGGAGACGGGAGTGCATGCCACGGAGGCGTGGCAGGGAGGGGTGACCAAGGCGGTGGTGCCAAAGGATAGTCTGGTGCGATAGGGCGCGACACGAGTAGGGGGCCGCAAGCTGACCTGGCGCGGACGCCGAAGCAGCTACCTGAGGAGGCTCAGTAGTCAGTGTGTACATGCTCGACCCAGGCCGACGGGTGAACGTGGCCAGGTTACGGCCTGTCCATGCACACGTGCAGATCATGAATAAAGGTATTAACCCATTCATCATGAAGGACGGTGTTGCTTACCAAGTTCATAGAGAACGAGGAGAGGTGAAGACCTGACAGTGAGCCAGACGAAACCAACGGACACGGGAAAACAGTGGAGGAACATGCGGAAACCGGTCCCCTAGAGGGGTCAGCCAGAGAAACTGCAAGCGGTCTTGTGAGTGGACCAGACGCTCTAGCACCTAGAGCAGCAGCCTCTATACCAAGGTCTAGCAGCACACACAGGTAACAGTAACACCGAGTACTACTAGTCAAAGCATACATGGTAGTGAGGATAGCGTTATAGTTGTCAAAGTATATATATGCTATACATGTTTAGGCTGTAGTGGGGTAGCCAATATGGGGCACAACCCCTTTTAGGGTTTCATACTTGTACCCAACCCTTTCATAGTTCATCCATTCCTGTTGCTAGATTCTAACATGGTTTCAGAGCGCTAGGTCCGTAGGACCGTCTTTTTTTTCCGGGCCCACCAACCGTTGCGGTTACCACGCTACCCCACGTGTTGCCTGCCTTGCCTTGTGACGTGCTGCGCTGAGCGCGCCGTCCTGCAGCCCTCGCGCTACCTATTGCTGCCCTAGGCCAGCGCGCCGCCCCTACAGGCCCGTAAGGCCCGCGCGCCGCCCCTGCAGACTCGTACGGCCCGCATGTTGCCCCTGCAGGCCCGTCAGGCCCGCAAGCCGCCCCTGCAGGCCTGCAGGCCCACGAGCCGCCCCTGCAGGCCCGTCAGGCCCGCGAGCCGCCCCTGCAGGCCCGTCAGGCCTGCGAGCCGCCCCTGCAGGCCCGTCAGGCAAGAGCGCCGCCCCTACTCGGGGCCACGACCTGCCACTGACGCGGTCCCACCTGGCCCCGCCCTGCAGCAGCTCGCGCGCGGCTCGCTGCTGCTCCGCGTGCCGCGTCCGCAGCCCGCGCTGCGTGCTGAAGCCCCGCTCGTCGCACTGCAGCCCCGCGCGTCGCGCTACAGCCTCGCGCGTCGCGCTGCAGCCCCGCGCGTCGCGTTAGCTGCCCGCACGTCGCACTGCAGCCCCGCGCGCCGCGGCTGCTGTCCTCGCGCAGCCCGCGGCGGCTTCGCGCGCCGCGTCTGCAGCACGCGTTGCGCGCTGCAGGCCCGCGCGCCGCGGCTGCCCCTGTTCGTCGCGGCGCCCCGGCCTGTCGCGATGCCCCTCTTCTGGACGCCGCCCCTGCCTGACTGCTGCTGTCGCTCCTGCAGCAGCTGCCGCAGAGCGCCTTGCCACAGTCGCGGCCCCGCCTTGCAGCAGCTGCTGCGGAGCCTTCTGCCGCCTTCTCGGCCCCGCCTTGCATCAGCTGCCGCGGAGCCTCCTGCAACTGTCACGGCCCCGCTCTGCAGCACCTGGCGCGGCCCTGCTCTGCCGCAGCTCTCTGGGCCCCACCGTCGCCGCCGTCGTGCGCCTACCCGGCTGCCGCCTTCCGAGCACCGGCCCTGACCGCCACTAGTGAGCACCTGCCTTGTTCGCGCACTTTAGCGCCACCTGCTTGCTTGCCTGCCTGCCTGCCTGCCTGCCTACCACGCATGCCTGTCTGCCTGCCTGCCGCGCCTGCCCTGCCCGCGCTGCTACTGCTGATACTGCTGTTCCTTCTGTTACTACTGCTAGACTGCTGCTGGTGCTACTACTACTGCTACTGCTGCTACTGGCGGTGGCCAGATGCAGCTCCAGCGACGTCCGCACGAGTTTCTCACGCCCCAGTAGCTTCGTGAGTGGTACGCTAGTTGGGGTTGTGGCGGTAGACATCGTGGCTGTCGCCCTGGAGCTAATCAGTCGGGAGCGTCTGACAGTGGCCAGCTGCAGCTGCAGCGGCATCTACTCGAGACACTTACGCCCCAGCAGCTTCGTGTGTGGTACGCTCAGAGAAGAGGGTCTTTGAGTACCGTTCGCTACCCGTACGTCATTCGCACAAGTGATCGGACGGGTCACGCTTGCGGGACGCTTAGTCACACACAGTCCCGCTGCTTTTCCCGTCTGAGTCACGCCTGGCGTACCGAGTTTGGCGACGAGGCTGAGCTCCCCGACTGGGTGGAGCTACTTGGGCAAAGGGTAGATATATTTGCTCTTGACTATGATGCTATTCTCACTGCCATGTATGCATTGCCTACTAGTGCTGACCGTGCCTGTTACCTGTGCGTACCGCCTGACCCAGGTATAGAGCCTGCTGCTCTCGGTGCTGGTGAGGCTTCTGCTCTAGGTGCTCGTGCGTCTCCTGCTATAGGTGCTGGTGAGGCTGCTTCTCTAGGTGCTAGTGCGTCTCCTGCTCTGGATGCTGGTGAGGCTGCTGCTCCAGGTGCTGGTGAGTCTGCTCTCTCTGGTACTGCGCCTGCTGAGGCCTTGTACACCTTCACCCTTGACTCAGGTGCTTCCTGCTCCTTCCTTCGCGACAGCACCACCCTCACGCCGCTCAGGCGGTTCCAGTCTCCCTGGCAGACCACTCTGGGGGTCCAGTCCTTGCGCACTCTTCCACGGTCCTGCCGTGTCCGGCGGTCCCGTCTGGCTCCCTGTCAGGTCTTCACCTCCCCTCGTTCTCTACGAACTTCGTGAGTGGTGCTGACCTCCAGAACCAGTGGGTTGACCAGTTCACTCCTGGAGGTCAGCGCTTGACCCACTGTACGTGCTCCCGGACGGGCCGGCACCTGGCCCCGTTTACCCGTGCGCCTGGCTCAAGTTTGTACACACTGACTACTGTGTCCCCTCAGGTCACTACGTCTGCGTCTGCGTCAGGTTAGCTAGCGGCCCCCTGCTCGTGTCGCGCTTTGTCGCACCACACCCTCCTTTGGCACCACCGCCTTGGTCACACCTCGGTGCAGCGCCTTCATAGCATGCACCGCCGTGTCCTTGTCTCTGGTCTTCCCAGAGTTCTCCCTCCCCTCCCACCCTCGCCTGCTCCTCCCTGTCTTCCCTGTGTCGAGGGGCGGCAGCGCGCCGCTCCTCACTCCTCCTCGTTCCCTTCCACAGAGGCTCCCCCGCAGACTCCCCACCTGGACGTGTGGGGCCCAGCCCGCATCCGTGGACAGGGCCACGAGCGGTACTTCCTGCTGGTCGTCGACGACTACACGCGTTACACCACGATCTTCACCTTGCAGCGCAACGGGGATGTCCCTGATGTTTTGATCCCCTGGATCCGCGCTGTTCGTCTCTAGCTCCGCGAGCGGTTCCAATCGGACTTTCCTCTCCTGCGTCTGCACTCTGACAGTGGTGGTGAGTTCTCCTCACACCTCTTAGCAGCCTTCTATGCGGAGCACGGCATCCACCAGACGTTCACGCTTCCGGCCTCTCCACAGCAAAATGGGGTTGTTGAGCGCCGCATTGGCTTAGTCATGGAGGTCGCTCGTACCTCCATGATCCATGCAGCTGCCCCCCATTTTCTGTGGCCGTTTGCGGTCCGGTACGCCGCGCATCAGCTCAACCTCTGGCCCCGTGTCTCCTAGCTGGAGACCTCGCCCACACTGCTGTGGACGGGGAATGTTGGCGATGCGTCACATTTCTGGGTCTGGGGGTGCTGCTGCTGGAGACACTGAGACTGGAGACCCTGAGACTGGAGGTGCCGGTCTGGGGGTGCTACTGCTTGTGGAGCTGGTCCTGGAGGAGTTGGCGCTGAGGGTTCTGGAGCTGCTGGAGGTGCTGGAGCTGCTGGGGGTGCTGGAGCTGCTGGTGCTGGTGGCACAGCACAGCCTCGCCTGTTCTTTGCTCCACCGTCTCCGTCATCTCAGCCATCGTCTGCCTCTATGCTTCGCCAGGTTCTTAGTCTCCCTTCGTCTACTAGTCTTTCGTGACAGCCTGGCTCACCGCTGCCTGCTCCTTCTCCTTACACTGAGCAGACGGGGGGTCTTAGTGAGCGTTGTGAGCCTGCGTCACGTCTTGTCTCACCTGTCCGTCCTGGTCGTTCCGGTCTTCATGTTCCTCGTTCACGTCAGCCGGCTATCACTGGCACCCACCTCGTAGTCCATCGTCCTTCCTCTCCTCCACAGCGTGTTCCCCTGCCATCCCCTCCTGCGTCTTCTCTTCCTACCATTCCTGAGCCTGAATCTGACCGCACCCGTGCTGCTCACCCTACTGTCACGCGTCTGCTCACCACAGTTATCACTGACACATTGTTTGAGTCTACTGCTGCGTCTGCCTTAGTCGCTGAGCTTGTTGACTTTGCTACTGCTTGTCGTCTAGACTACGCCGCTAGTCTGGTTGCTGAGTCTGAGTCTGTCTGTCCTCCGTCCGTCGGGGGTGAGTGTGCTCTTGGCATGGACGTCCTTGAGGACAGGCACGAGGACCTTGAGTGTCTTGCAGCCGTTGCGCCTCATCTCGTGTCCATACTGCTTGCCCTTGAGGGAGACCCGGATGCTCTAGACATCCCGACCCCGCACTCTTACGCTGAGGCGATCGCGGGTGAGTACTCCTCTTAATGGTAGACAGCCATGGACGCAGAGATGGCATCCTGGAAGTCCACAGGCACCTACGTCGACGAGGTTCCCCCTCCTGCGGCGAACATCGTCAGTGGCATGTGGATTTTATGGGGTGAGGCGGCCGCCACGTTCTCCGCCTGTCTTCAAGGCTCGTTACGTTGCTCGAGGCTTCAGTCAGCGGGAGGGAGTCGACTTCTTCCAGACCATTTCCCCCACCCCAAAGATGACCACTCTTCGGATGCTGCTGCACGTTGCCGCTCAGCGTGACTAAGAGCTTCACTCTCTTGACTTCAGCACGGCCTTCTTACAGGGCAGCCTGCACGAGGAGATCTGGCTGCGCCGCCCACCTGGCTTCACTGGGTCGTTCCCTCCTGGTACCCACTGGAGCCTCCGACGGCCGGTCTACGGTCTCCGCCAGGCGCCGCGTGAGTGGCACGACACACAGAGGATGACACTTGCGGCTCTTGGGTTTGCTCCTTCGATTGCTGACCCGTCACTGTTTCTGCGCACCGACACTTTGCTTCCACCGTTCTACATCGTCCTCTATGTCGACGACTTGGTCTTTGCCACTGCTGACACTGAGGCTCTCGCTCTGGTGAAGTTAGAGCTGCACAAGAGACACACGTGCACAGGCCTGGGTGAGCTACGCAGCTACCTTGGCTTGCAGATCACCCGCGACAGAGCACGCTGCACCATCACACCAACTCAGTCACACATGGTGCAGCAGGTCCTTCAGCGCTTCAACTTCACCTGGTCCTCGGCACAGGCCACTCCTCTGGCGACAGGTCACTCGTTCTCAGCTCCACCTTCGGACGAGTCCGTAGAGCCGAGTGGTCCTTACCCAGAGCTAGTGGGCTGCCTCATGTACTTGATGACCTGCACTCGTCCTGACCTAGCGTACCCTCTTGGCCTTCTGGCTCGCTACGTGGCTCCTGGTCGGCACCGAAAGGTGCACATGGATGCTGCTAAGAGGGTACTACGCTACTTCTGCAGTACATCGGGCATGGGGCTCGTGCTTGGAGGACGGGGCGACGTTGTCCTCACTGGGCACTCAAACGCTTCTTGGGTTGACGACCAGGCTGCGCAGCGGTCGTCACAAGGTTACACCTTTAGCCTTGGCTCTGGTTCAGTTTCTTGGCGTTCTACATGCTTGTCTTCAGTTCTCAGCTCTAGTTGTGAGGCTGAGATCTACGCCACAGCCATGGCTGCACAGGAGTTACGCTGGCTTACCTACCTTCTGACCGACCTGGGAGGGCGGCCTCGTTCTCCTCCAGTGCTGTACGTCGACAACAAGGCCGCCATTGCCTTATGTCAGGAGCACAGACTGGAGCACAGAACGAAGCACATGGCTCTGCGTTACTTCCTGGCTCGAGAGTTGCAGCAGCGTGGTCAGCTTCGTCTTGCTCACGTGGCGAGTCGGGCCAACACTACTAATATATTCACCAAGGCACTTCCGTCTGGTGATCATCAGCGTTTCTGCACTTTGTTAGGTCTTGTGCCCACTTTTCCTCACTTGCTGTAGACTTTGCTTGTACTGTGATCAATAACATATATACCTGCATGCTTGTTCTGCTAGGTAGAGATTACTTTACTGCTGTTGTTGCATATATACCTCTGCGTGTGAACTGGCCTTGTGGCCCTTTGCTTGTGCTCAGTGTATGTGGTGACGTTGTGATCCATCCTGAGCTTGCTTTGCTTATCTTAATTGGTCTTGTGACCCCTTGCTCTCCCCCGATTGGCCTATGGGGGTGTGTCAAATTATATGCATGTGAGATATGTGTAGGCTGTAGTGGGGTAGCCAATATGGGGTATAGCCCCTTTTAGGGTTTCATACTGCTATATTCTAACAATAGTCTAGTGCAAAGATATCCACACCCTGCCTAAGTAGCTCTAACCAGCAGGGGAGCTCATCCGCGTCGCCAAAACACTGCACGCCAGGTGTCGCTCAAACAGGAGAAGCAGCGAGAATGCGTGTGACCAACTGTCCCGCAAGTCTGACTAGCCCGATCACCTGTGCGAATGACGTACGGGCACGGAGTGAGAAAACTAGAACGAGAATGAAATGAATAAGGGAAAGTTGGGTACAAGTACAAACCCTAGAAAGCTGTACCCCATATGTGCTACCCCACTACAGCCTACAGTAGCTATGTCATATAAATTTGACACACCCCCATAGGCAAAGTGGGGGAGAACAAGGGGTCACAAGACCAGTCAAGCAAAGCAAATCAAGCTCAGGGTGGATCACAAAGTCACCACACATTCCGAGCACAAGTTCAAGGCCACAAGGCCAGCTCACATGCAGGATTACATATATATATAAGGCTAAACAAGCAAGAGCAGGTGTATATATATATATATGTAACAGTACAAACAAGGTCAAGGGGTGAGCAAGTGAGGCAAGGTAGGCACAAGACCCAGCTGAGTACAGAAGCGCTGATGATCACAAGGCGTAAGCGCCTCAGTGAAGATATCAGCAGTGTTGGCCTCAGAGGCCACGTACGCAAGACGCAGCTGACCACGCTGCTGTAGCTCACGAGCAAGGAAGTAGCGGAGAGCAATGTGCTTCGTTCTGTGCTCCAGTCTCTGCTCTCAACACAAGGCCAGCATGGCCTTGTTGTCTACGTACAGCACTGGAGGAGAACGAGGCGGCTCTCCGAGGTCAGTCAGCAGGTAGGTGAGCCAGCGAAGCTCCTGTGCAGCCATGGCCCCGGCGTAGATTTCAGCCTCACAACTGGAGCCAAGAACAGAAGACGAGCGGGTAGCCCGCCACGAGACAGAGCCGGAACCAAGGCTGAAGGTGTAACCCTGTGACGACCGCTGCGTAGCCTGGTCGTCAGCCCAAGAAGCGTCTGCGTGCCCAGTGAGGACCACTGGAGTCTGCCCTCCAAGCACAAGCCCCATGCCCGACGTACTGCACAAGTAGCACAACACCCTCTTCGCTGCAGCCATGTGCTCCGGTCTGTGTCTCCCAGGTCATCATAGCGTGCTAGAATGCTAAGAGGGTATGCAAGGTCAGGTCGTGTGCAGGTCATCAGGTACATGAGGCAGCCAACAAGCTCTAGGTACGGGACACTCGACTCTACGGACTCATCCGAAGGCAGAGCTGAGAGCGAGTGGCGAGTAGGCAGAGGAGTGGCCTGAGGCGAGGAGTACGTGAAGCCGAAGCGCTGAAGGACCTGCTGCACCATGTGTGACTGAGTCAGGGTAATGGTGCGGCGTGCTCAGTCCCGGGTGATCTGCAAGCCAAGGTAGCTGCGCAGTTCACCCAGGTCTAAGCACGTGTGTCTCTTCTGCAGCTCCGAATTCACGTGGGCGAGTCCAGCAGTGTCAGCAGTGGCAAAGACCAAGTCGTCGACGTACACGAGGATGTAGAACGGCGGCAAAGAAGTGTCGGTGCGCAGAAACAGCGACGGGTCGGCAGTAGAGGGAGCAAACCCAAGAGCCGCAAGTGTAGTCCTCAGTGTGTCGTGCCACTCACGCGGTGCCTGGCGGAGACCGTAGGCTGGCCGCCGGAGGCTCCACAGGGTGCCAGGCGAAAAAGACCCAGTGAAGCCAGGTGGGCGGCGCAGCCAGATCTCCTCGTGCAGGCTGCCCTGCAGGAAA
The DNA here is from genome assembly GCA_948144175.1 of Closterium sp. NIES-65. NCBI lineage: Eukaryota > Viridiplantae > Streptophyta > Zygnematophyceae > Desmidiales > Closteriaceae > Closterium > Closterium sp. NIES-65. Next base: position 3,504,003 of record CANXME010001052.1, on the reverse strand, counting down.
GCTGTGCTGAAGTCAAGAGAGTGAAGCTCGTAGTCACGGTGAGCAGCTATGTGCAGCAATACCCGAAGAGGGGTCATCTTCGGGGTGGGAGAGAAGGTCTGAAAGTAGTCAACTACTTGCCGCTGACTGAAGCCACGAGCCACGTAACGCGCCTTGAAGACAGGCGGAGAACCCGGCGGCCGCTTCACCCTGAAAATCCACATGCCACTGACGATGTTCGCCCCAAGCGAGGGAACCTCGTCAACGTAGGTGCCTGTGGACTTCCAGGAAGCCATCTCTGCGTCCATAGCTGCCTACCAATAAGAGAAGTAGGGACCCTCTATCGCCTCCGCGTAAGAGCGCGGAGTCGGGATGTCAAGTGCATCCGGGTCTCCCTCAGGGGTAAGCAGTACGGACACGAGATGAGGTGAAGCAGCAGCCAAACACTGGAACTCCTCCTGCCTTTCCTCAAGGACGTCCGTGCCAAGGGAACACTCACCCTCGACGGACGGAGGACAGACAGACTCTGACTCAGCAACAAGACTAGCAGCGTAGTCTAGACGACAGCGAGCAGCAAAGTCGACGAGCTCAGTAACTAGGGCAGACGCAGCAGTGGACTCAAAGGAAGGGGTTGGTGACGACAGTAGCAAGGAGACGCGTGACAGTAGGACTGGCAGCACGAAGAGAGTCCGACTCCGTGTCGGCAAGAGCAGGAAGAGAGGACTCAGGAGGAAAAGGCAAAGGGGCACGCAGAGGAGCAGTAGACGGACGCAGAGACATCCGGTGCGTGCCAGGGACAAGAGGAGGACGCTGACGCGAACCACGACCACTAGTGCGAGCAGGACGGACAGGCAACGCAGGACGAGACACAGGCTCACGACGCTCAGCAAGACCTCCAGTAGGACCAGTGTAGGGAGAAGGAGCAGGCAGTGGGGAGGCCGGCTGTAACCGTGACAGGACAGGCTGTGGACACTCTAAGGGAGGAGGACGACCAGTAGAAGGCGGGAGACCAAGAACCTGCTGAAGGAGTGGAACGAAGTACGGCCGAGGCCGCGCGGCGACTCCAGACACAGCAGGGACAGCACCAGTACCCCCAGTGGCAGCACCAGCGCCAGCAGTGTCAGAACATATAGCTTACTTGTTTCTGTAGGCTATAGTGGGGTATCCCATAGGGGGTACAACCCAATTAGGGTTTCCTATTTGTACCCACTTCTTTTCATAGTCATTCACTTCTCGTTCGTACTTTCTCATGGAATCAGAGCAGGTCCCTTCCTAGGGCCTGTTCCTAGGGCCCACCGAATCGCGCCCCGAGGCGCGCATTTTTTTTTAGCGACCCTCCGAGTCGCCCCTCCCGTCGTGCCCCTGCTTAGGCCCCTCGTCGGCCCCGCTTAGGCCCCTCGTCGGCCCCGCTTAGGCCCCTCGTCGGCCCCTGCTTAGGCCCCTCGTCGGCCCCGCGTACCCCTCGTCGGCCCCGTGTAGGCCCCGCGTACCCCTCGTCGGCCCCGCGTAGGCCCCGCGTACCCCTCGTCGGCCCCACGTAGGCCCCGCGTACGCCCCGCGTACCCCTCGTCGGCCCCGCGTAGGCCCCGCGTACCCCTCGTCGGCCCCGCGTACCCCTCGTCGACCCCTCGTACCCCTCGTCGGCCCCGCGTAGGCCCCGCCCAGGCCCCGTCTCGGCCCCGTGTCGGCCCCGCTAGGCTCCGTCGGCCCCGCTTAGGCCCCTCTTCGGCCCCGCGTCGGCCCCACCTACGCCCTGTCGGCCCCGCGCTGGCCCCGCTTAGGCCCACCACCGGCCCCTGCTACAGCCCGCCGCGTCGGCCCCGCCTACAGCCCACCAGCCCGCCTAGGCCCCACTTCGGCCCCTCGTCGGCCCCACTACAGCCCGCCACCGGCCCTGCTACAGCCCGCCGCCGGCCCTGCTACAGCCCGCCACCGGCCCTGCTACAGCCGCCACCGGCCCCTGCTACAGCCCGCCACCGGCCCTGCTACAGCCCGCCACCGGCCCTGCTACAGCCGCCACCGGCCCCTGCTACAGCCCGCCGCCGGCCCTGCTACAGCCCGCCACCGGCCCTGCTACAGCCGCCACCGGCCCCTGCTACAGCCCGCCACCGGCCCTGCTACAGCCCGCCACCGGCCCTGCTACAGCCGCCACCGGCCCCTGCTACAGCCCGCCGCCGGCCCTGCTACAGCCCGCCGCCGGCCCTGCTACAGCCCGCCACCGGCCCTGCTACAGCCCACCACCGGCCCTGCTGCAGCCCGCCGTGCTGCACGTGAGCAGCCCCAGCAGCCCCTACGCCACCCGAGCCGCGCGAGCCGCCCGAGCCGCCCGAGTCGCCCGAGCCGCCCGAGCCGCCCGAGCCGCCCGAGCCGCCTGAGCCACGCGAGCCACCTGAGGAGCCGTGCTGCTGTCCCTGAGCTGTGTTCCTCTGCTGCTGACCTACCCGACTCTTCCACCCCGGTGAGACTTTCAGCTGCTGCCATGGCCACCCCCAATGTTCTTACTTTTGACGCTGAGGGGAGGGCCATTGACTTTGCCGTCTGGATTGAAGACCTGCAGCTGTACTTACTGTGTGATGCGATAGATGAGGTCTCTCTCTTTGACTTTGTCTCTGGCGCTGTCCCTGCCCCGCCTGCTGATGCTGACTCTGCTGCTCGCTCCAAGTGGGCGACCCGCGATGCTGCTGCACGTCTTGCTGTGCGTCGCCACCTCCCTTCCTCTGAGCGTGCCCACTTTAGTCAGTGCAAGACCGCTCAGGCCTTGTACGACGCTGTAGTTGCACGCTACTCCTCCCCTTCCTCCGCTACCCTTAGCCGCCTCATGCTACCGTTTCTCTTCCCTGACCTCGCTTCCTTTCCCACTGTTGCTGACCTAGTTACCCACCTCCGCGCTAGTGACACCCGCTACCGTGCTGCCCTTCCTGCTGAGTTCCGCGCTGCGAACCCTCCTCCCATGTACATCACTCTCTACTTTCTCGTCACCCGTCTCCCTGAGTCCCTTCGTGTCGTTAGGGACCAGTTTCTCTCTGTCTGTCCCACCACTCTCACTGTCGACCTCCTTGAGGAGTCCCTGCTAGCGGCTGAGAAGAGTATTGTCGCTGTAGGGGCCTCTCGGGGTGACCCTCGCACCCCCATCTTTGAGGGGTGTGGTCCTTCCCCCCTGCTGCCCTCTGTCGCCTCTGCCGCTACGGCCGACCTCGCTGGTTTTGAGTCGGTCGGCGCGGCGTCTGCCCCCAGCGGCAGACGCCGCTCTGGCAAGGGCAAGGGGGGCAAGGGGGCGGGTGGAGCTAGAGGGGGCGGTGGAGGAGGCGGTGGGGGTGGAGGGGGGAGTGGGGGTGGCGGTGGGGGTGGTGGCGGGAGTGGAGGTACTAGTGGCGGCGGTGGAGGCGGAGGTGGCGGCGGAGGTGGTAGCGGAGGAGGCGGTGGGAGCGGTGGGAGCGACGGTCCTGGTGGGGGAGGTGGCGGTGGAGACGGGGGTGGCGGTGGAGGCGGGGGTGGCGGCGGAGGCGGGGGTCGGAGTGGCTCGTCCCAGCGGAGCAGCTCTGGGGGTGGTCAGCGCCAGCAGCAGCAGCAGCAGCAGCAGCAGCAGCAGCAGCAGCAGCAGCAGCCGCAGCAGCAGCGGCGCTCTCGCACCGTCCCCGGCCCTCAGCAGCTCCGTGAGTGGTACTTGCAGCGTCAGCGCGGTGGTGCGCTTGGTCCCTGCCCCTACGTTCTTCGCACCGGTGACCGTGCGGGGGAGAGGTGTGGAGGCGCCCACACAGCCCGTCGCTGCTTTGGCCGCCTGACCGACGCCTGGCGTCAGCAGTTTCCGGAGGCCGCTGAGATCCCCCGCTGGGGAGAGCTGTCTAGGGCTGGAGTAGCTATTTATGATCTTGACTTTGATGCTATTCTCTCTGCTATGTATGCTGTGACTGGTAGTGATGAGGATGACAGTTACCGGTGTTTCCCGCCCGACCCGGGCATTGGTACTGCCGCGTCAGGTACTAGTGAGGCTGCAGCTCTAGGTGCCAGTGCGTCTGTGCTCTCAGGTGCTGGTGAGTCCGCCCTCTCAGGTACTGTGTCGGCTTCGGCCTCTCACACCTTCACCCTTGACTCTGGAGCGTCTCGCTCCTTCTTTAGGGACCGCACCACTCTCACGCCGCTGAGTCGGCCGGTTGCGGTGTCCCTGGCTGACCCCTCTGGGGGACCTGTCCTGTCTCGCTTCTCCACTGTCCTCCCGTGTCCAGCGGCCCCCTCTGGCACCCTGACTGGTCTCTACCTCCCCTCGTTCTCGACGAACTTGGTGAGTGGTGCTGACCTCCAGGATGCAGGTGTCCACCAGTTCACCCCTGCTCGTCAGCGGGTGACCCACTGTACGGAGGCGGATACAGGTCGTCACCTGGCTACGTTTACACGTCGGCCAGGGTCGAGCCTGTACACACTGACCACTGCTTCTCCTCCAGGTGCTGCGTCTGGTAGAGTCCCTTCGTCTGGTCAGGTGTTTGCTGCAGCGTCCAGGTCTGGTCCTGAGTCTGCCCCCTGTTCGTGTCGTCGTCTGTCTCACGAGACCCTCCTCTGGCACCACCGCCTTGGCCACCCCTCTCTGCTTCGGCTCAGAGGCATGGCCTCGCGGGTCCTTGTGTCTGGTCTTCCCCGGTCCCTCCCTCCCCTTCCTCCGGGCCCTGGCCCTGCCTGTGTCCCCTGTGTCGAGGGGCGCCAGCGTGCTGCCCCCCACTCCTCCCAGTTTCCTCCGACAGAGGCCCCGTTGCAGACGCTTCACATGGACGTGTGGGGCCCAGCCCGCGTCCGTGGACAGGGTCAGGAGCGCTACTTCCTGCTGGTGGTTGACGACTACTCGCGTTACACCACAGTCTTCCCCTTGCGCAGCAAGGGTGAGGTCACTGAGGTGTTGATCGACTGGATCCGCGCAGCTCGTCTTCAACTTCGGAGGAGCTTTGGCTCTGACTTCCCTGTTTTGCGTCTGCACTCGGACAGAGGCGGAGAGTTCTCCTCTGGCCTCCTGAGTGCCTACTGTCGTGTGCGAGGCATCTGTCAGACCTTCACGCTTCCGGACTCACCACAGCAGAATGGGATTGCTGAGCGCCGCATTGGCATGGTCATGGACGTCGCTCGTACGTCCATGATGCATGCGGCTGCTCCCCATTTTCTGTGGCCGTTTGCGGTCAGGTACGCTGCGCACCAGATCAACCTCCACCCCAGGGTCTCTCGACCAGAGACCTCCCCAGCCCTGCTGTGGACGGGGAAGGTTGGCGATGCGTCGGCGTTCCGGGTCTGGGGATCTCGGGCGTTTGTTCGCGACCTGTCTGCGGACAAGCTGTCCCCTCGTGCTTCTCCCTGCGTCTTCCTGGGGTTCCCCCCCGACGCCCCTGGGTGGCAGTTTTACCACCCCACCTCTCGACGTGTTCTGTCCTCCCAGGACGTCACGTTCGACGAGTCGGTACCCTACTACCGCCTCTTCCCCTACCGCACTCCGTCCCTCCCCCCGCCCCCGCTCTTCTTGGTACCAGGTCCCCCCCCGGTAGTCCCCCTTCCCCCTCAGGGTCCTGCCCCTTCAGGTGTGTCCCAGGTAGACGCGGTCGAGCCTGTCGAGGTCACTGGTGACTCTGGTGCTGCTGCGGGGTGCTGAGCCTGGGGGTACTGTGCCTGGGGGTGCTGAGCCTGGAGGTGTCGAGCCTGGGGGTGCTGTGCCTGGGGGTGCTGAGCCTGGGGGTGCTGAGCCTGGGGGTGCTGAGCCTGGGGGTGCTGAGCCTGGGGGTGCTGAGCCTGGGAGTGCTGTGCCTGGGGGTGCTGAGCCTGGGGGTGCTGAGCCTGGGGGTGCTGTGCCTGGGGGTGCTTCGTCTCGCCGAGAGCCACTCCCCCCACAGGAGCTGCGTGAGTGGTTTGCCAGGCGCTGGAGGCGTACTGCTGGTGTTGGTGGTTCTTCGGCTGCAGAGGGTACTGCTGCCACGCGTCCTGGCGGTGCTGTGGGTGCTGGAGCTGCTGGGTCTGAGAGTTCTCCTGGAGCTGGTCCTGCTGAGAGTGTTGGCGCTGAGCCTGCGGTTGGCGGTCCGACTGACAGTGTTCCTGGTGCTGCTGCTGGAGGTTCTGGAGCTTCTGGTGTTTCTGCTGGAGGTGCTGCTGGGGTGGGTGCTCCGGACGGGACTGCTGCTGCTGTTCCTGCTGTTTCTGGTGTCGCCGCGCGGCCCCGACCGTACTTCGTTCCGCTCCTGCAGCAGGTTCTTGGTCTTGCACCTCCTCCTGCTCCCTTGGAGGGTCCGCAGCCTGTTCGGTCGCAGCCACAGCTACAGCCTGCCTCCCCTTTGCCTGCTCCTTCTCCCTACGCTGGTCCGACTGGAGGTCTTACTGAGCGTCGTGAGCCTGCGTCTCGTCCTGCGTCGCCTGTTCGTACTGAGCGCGCTAGTGGTCGTGGTTCGCGTCAGCGTCCTCCTCCTGTCCCTGGCACGCACCGGATGTCACTGCGTCTGTCCACTGCTCCTCTGCGTGCCCCTTTGCCTTCTCCTCCTGCTTCTTCTCTTCCTGCTCTTGCCGACCCTGAGTCGGACTCTCTTCGCGCTGCCAGTCCTACTGTCACGCGTCTCCTTGCTACTGCTGTCACTGACCCTTCCTTCGAGTCGTCCGCTGCGTCTGCCCTTGTCACTGAGCTTGTCGACTTTGCTGCGCGCTGTCGTCTAGACTACGCTGCTCGTCTTGTCACTGAGTCTGAGTCCGCCTGTCCTCCGTCCGTCGGGGGTGCGTGTGCCCTTGGCACGGACGTCCTTGAGGACAGGCAGGAGGAGTTCCAGTGTCTAGCCGCTGCTTCACCTCGTCTTGCGTCTGTACTGCTAGCCCCTGAGGGAGACCCGGATGCACCAGACATCCCGACTCCGCGCTCTTACGCGGAGGCGATAGAGGGTCCCTACTCCTCTCAGTGGCAGGCAGCTATGGATGAAGAGATGGCTTCCTGGAAGTCCACAGGCACCTACGTTGACGCTGTTCCCCCTCCTGGGGCGAACATAGTCAGTGGCATGTGGATTTTCAGGGTGAAGCGGCCGCCGGGTTCTCCGCCTGTCTTCAAGGCGCGTTACGTGGCTCGTGGCTTCAGTCAGCGGCAGGGGGTTGACTACTTTCAGACCTTCTCCCCCACCCCGAAGATGACCACTCTTCGGGTTCTGCTGCACGTTGCTGCTCACCGTGACTACGAGCTGCACTCTCTTGACTTCAGCACTGCTTTCTTGCAGGGCAGCCTGCACGAGGAGATCTGGCTGCGTCGCCCACCTGGCTTCACTGGGTCTTTCCCTCCTGGTACCCAGTGGAGTCTCCGGCGTCCAGTCTACGGTCTCCGCCAGGCGCCACGTGAGTGGCACGACACACTGAGGACTACGCTCGCGGCACTTGGGTTTGCTCCTTCTACTGCCGACCCGTCGCTGTTTCTTCGCACCGACACCTCTCTGCCGCCGTTCTACATCCTCGTGTACGTCGACGACTTGGTCTTTGCCACAGCTGACACTGCTGGACTCGCCTACGTGAAGTCCGAGCTGCAGAAGAGACACACGTGCACTGACCTGGGTGAACTGCGCAGCTACCTTGGCTTGCAGATCACCCGGGACAGAGCGCGCCGCACCATTACCCTGACTCAGTCACACATGGTGCAGCAGGTCCTTCAGCGCTTTGGCTTCACGTACTCCTCGCCTCAGGCCACTCCTCTGCCTACTCGCCACTCGCTCTCAGCTCTGCCTTCGGATGAGTCCGTAGAGTCGAGTGGCCCGTTTGCAGAGCTTGTTGGCTGTCTCATGTACCTGATGACCTGCACACGACCTGACCTCGCATACCCTCTTAGCATTCTCGCACGCTTTGTTGCTCCTGGGAGACACCGACCAGAGCACATGGCTGCAGCGAAGAGGGTGTTGCGCTACTTGTGCAGTACGTCGGGCATGGGGCTAGTGCTTGGAGGGCGCAGTCCAGTGGTCCTCACTGGGCACGCAGACGCTTCTTGGGCTGACGACCAGGCTACGCAGCGGTCGTCACAGGGTTACACCTTCAGCCTAGGTTCCGGCTCTGTCTCGTGGCGGGCTACCCGCTCGTCTTCTGTTCTCGGCTCCAGTTGTGAGGCTGAGATCTACGCTGGGGCTATGGCTGCACAGGAGTTACGCTGGCTCACCTACCTGCTGACCGACCTTGGAGAGCAGCCTCGTTCTCCTCCAGTCCTGTACGTAGACAACAAGGCCATGCTGGCCTTGTGTCGAGAGCAGCGACTGGAGCACAGGACAAAGCACATTGCTCTCCGCTACTTTCTTGCTCGTGAGCTACAGCAGCGTGGACAGCTACGACTTGCTTACGTGGCCTCTGAGGCCAACACTGCTGATGTGTTCACCAAGGCACTTGCGCCTTGTGATCATCAGCGTTGTTGCACGCAGTTGGGTCTTGTGGCTGTCTTGCCTCACTTGCTCTCCTCTTGACCTTGCTTGTACCTTCGCCTATATATACTCTTGCTCTTGCTTGCTTGATTCTTGTATATCTCTATATATGATCTTGCATGTAAACTGGCCTTCTGGCCTTTGAACTTGTGCTCGGAATGCGTGGTGACTTTGTGATCCACCCTGAGCTTTGCTTTGCTTTGCTTGACTGGTCTTGTGACCCCTTGTTCTCCCCCACTTTGCCTATGGGGGTGTGTCAGAACATATAGCTTACTTGTTTCTGTAGGCTATAGTGGGGTATCCCATAGGGGGTACAACCCAATTAGGGTTTCCTATTTGTACCCACTTCTTTTCATAGTCATTCACTTCTCGTTCGTACTTTCTCAAGCAGCACCAGTAGCACCAGTAGCACCAGTAGTACCCCCAGCAGGACCGCCTCCAGGACCGACAACAGTAGCCTCAGCGCCAACACCCTCAGCAACTCCAGCTCTAGTCGTACCCAAAGGCCCAGCAGCTCCAGTATTCCCAGTACGAGCACCTCCAGAACCCGCGGTAGCAACACCCTCAGCAGCCGAAGAACCTCCAGCTCCAGCAGCACGCCTCCAGCGCTGGGCAAACCACTCGCGCAGCTCCTGTGGAGAGAGTGGCTCCCTCCGAGACGAAGCACCCGGAGAACCTCCAGGCTCAGCACCGCCAGACGCCACACGAGCAGGCCCAGCTCCCTCAGGCTCCGCATCCCCAGGCTCAGCACCCCCAGGCGTAGCACCCCCAGGCTTAGCACCCCCACGCTTAGCACCCCCAGTGGTAGCACCCCCAGGCTCAGCACCCCCAGGCTCCGCACCCCCAATAGTAGCACCCTCAGGCTCAGCACCCCCAGGCGTAGCACTCACACGCTCAGCACCCCCAGAGTCAGCACCCCCAGGCTCAGCACCCTCAGCAGCACAAGAGTCACCAGTAACCTCGACAGGCTCTACTGCGTCTACCTAGGACACACCTGAAGGGGCAGGACCCTGAGGGGGGAGGGGGTCTACCGGGGGGGGACCTGGCACAAGGAAGAGGGGTGGTGGGGGGAGGGACGGAGTGCGGTAGGGGAAGAGGCGGTAGTAGGGGACCGACTCGTCAAACGTGACGTCCTGGGAGGACAGAACACGGCGAGAGGTGGGGTGGTAGAACTTCCACCCTGGCGCGTCTGGGGGGAAGCCAAGGAAGACGCAAGGAGCAGCACGAGGGGACAGCTTGTCCGAAGACAAGTCGCGGACAAACGCCCGAGATCCCCAGACACGGAACGCAGACACATCGCCAACCTTCTCCATCCACAGCAAAGCTGGGGAGGTCTCCGGCATGGAGACCCTGGGCTGAAGGTTGATCTGATGCGCCGCGTACCGAACCGCAAACGGCCACAGAAAATGGGGGGTAGCCGCATGCATCATGGACGTACGGGCGACGTCCATGACCATGCCAATGCGGTGCTCAGCAATCCCATTTTGCTGTGGAGAGTCCGGAAGCGTGAAGGTTTGGCGGATGCCTCGTGCACGACAGTAGGCTTGAGGAAGGCCAGGGGAGAACTCTCCGCCTCTGTCAGAGTGCAAACGCAGAACAGGAAAGTCCGAGCCGAAGCTCTGCCTGAGCTGAAGACAAGCTGCGCGGATCCAGTCGATCAACACCTTAGTGACATCACCCTTGTTGCGCAAGGGGAAGACCGTGGTGTAACGCGAATAGTCATCAACTACCAGTAGGAAGTAGCGCTCGTGACCCTGTCCACGGACGCGGGCCGGGCCCCACACATCCATGTGAAGCGTCTGCAGCGGGGCCTCTGTCGGAGGAAACTGGGAGTGAGGGTGTGAGAGTACGACGACTTATGCCAGCTATGCTTGCTTGCCTCTACTTTATCATGCTATTTCTAGCATAGGATAATCATATGCATGCATGAATTGCTTGATTTCCTAGGCTAGGTGCTTTCCTATATTTTATTATAGTTATAGCACCGAGCTAGGTTGCGTGCACCGAATTCTGGCTTTTCGGTTGCCACCGAATTGCCTTCTAGCGAATTCGGTAAGGATATGTTCGGGACGCTTCGCGACCCGCGGAACCTTCGCGTAACACCTGGTTACGGGGCCTTGTGTCGAGCCTATATATAGCCTCGTGTTGAACCCAGGTGGACATTCAATTCAATTCAATTCAATTTGAATCATCTTTTCTGAGCTCGATCCCAGATCCTCACAGAGGGGCAGCCCGCTGCCGCCCCTCGACACAGGGGACGCAGGTAGGGCTAGGCCCTGGAGGAAGGGGAGGGAGGGACCGGGGAAGACCAGAGACAAGGACACGGGAGGCCATGCCTTGGAGGCGAAGCAGGGAGGGGTGACCAAGGCGGTGGTGCCAGAGGAGAGTCTCGTGAGACAGGAGGCGACACGAGCAGGGGGCAGACTCAGGACCAGACCTGGACGCTGCAGCAAATACCTGACCCAACGCAGCTACCTGACGAGACGCAGTGACTGGAGGAGACCCAGTGGTCAGTGTGTACAGGCTTGACCCCGGCCGACGTGTAAACGTGGCCAGGTGTCGGCCTGTCCGAGCGTCTGTGCAGTGGGTCACCCGCTGACTCGCAGGAGTGAACTGGTGAACCCCCGCATCCTGTAGGTCAGCACCACTCACCAAGTTCGTAGAGAACGAGGGGAGGTAAAGACCAGATAGGGTGCCAGAGGGGGCCGCTGGGCACGGGAGGATAGTGGAGAAGTGAGCAAGGACAGGACCCCCAGAGGGGTCTGCCAGAGAGACTGCAACTGGCCGGCCAAGCGGCGTGAGTGTGGTGCTGTCTCGAAAGAAGGAGCGAGAAACCCCCGAGTCAAGGGTGAAGGTGTGGGAGGCCGAAGGCGACACAGTACCTAAGAGAGCAGACTCACCAGCACCTAAGGGAGCAGACGCACAAGCACCTAGAGCAGCAGCCTCGCTAGCACCTCGAGTAGCAGCCTCACCAGTACCTAGAGCAGTAGTCTCAATGTTCGGGTCGGGCGGAAAACATCGGTAACAGTCACCCTCCTCACTAATAGTCACAGCATACATGGCAGCAAGAATAGCATCAAAGTTAAGGTCAAAGATAGCTACTTACGCCCTAGATAGCTCGCCCGAGCGAGGGATCTCAGTGGCCTCCGGGAACTGGTGACGCCAAGCGTCCGTCAGGTGGCCAAAGCAGCTCTGGGTGGGGTGCGCACCCCCGCACTGCTCACCCGCGCGGTCGCCGGTGCGTAGGACGTAGGTGCACGGACCTGTACTCCCACCCCGCTGGAGCGCAGCGTACCAATCACGGAGCTGCTAAGGGGGGGGGATGTCACGAGTGCGCTGCTGCTGCTGCTGCTGCTGCTGCTGCTGGCGCTGACCACCATCGGAGCCGACCCTCTGCGCAGCCCCACCCCGACGAGCTCCACCTCCTCCGCCGTCGCCTCCTCCACTGACGCCACCTCCTCCACCTCCGCTCCCACCGCCACCGCCGCCGCCGCCTCCGCCTCCACTGCCGCCACCGACACCTCCACCCCCGCCACCACCCCCACCGCCACCCCCACCCCCTCCGCCGCCTCCACCGCCGCCTCCACCGCCCCCGCAAGCTCGTCCAGCGCCCTTGGCCCCCTTGCCCTTGCCAGAGCGGCGTCTCCCGCTAGGGGTAGACGCCGCACCGACCGACTCAAGACCAACGAGGTTGGCCGCAGCAGCAGAGGCAACAGAGGGCAAAAGGGGGGAGGGGGAGCACCCCTCAAAGATGGGGGTGCGAGGGTCACCACGAGAGGCTCCTATAGCGACTATGCTCTTCTCTACTGCTAGGAGGGCCTTCTCGAGGAGGTCAACGGTGAGAGTGGTGGGGCAAACTGAGAGAAAGTGGTCCGTGACTACGCGAAGGGAGTCAGGGAGCCGGGTGACTATGTAGTAGAGGGTAATGTACATGGGGTGGTGGTTCTTGGCGCAGAACTCAGCAGGAAGCGCAGCGCGGTAGCGAGTGTCATCAGTGCGGAGGTGCGTAATGAGGTCAGCGACTGTGGGAAAGGCAGCAAGGTCAGGGAAGAGGTACGGTAGCATGAGGCGCCTCAGTGCAGCAGTGGCAGGGGAGGAGTAGCGTGCAACTACAACGTCGTACAGGGTCTGAGCACTCTTGTACTAGCTAAAGTGCGCACGCTCAGAGGTAGGCAGGTGGCGATGCACAGCAAGACGTGCAGCAGCATCGCGTGTGGCCCACTGTGAGCGAACAGTGGCGTCGGCATCAGCAGCAGGGGCAGGAGAGGCACGAGAGGTGAGGTCAAAGAGGGACTGACCGTCTGCCCTATCGCACTGTAGGAAAAGCTGCAGGTCATCTACCCAGACGTCAAAGTCAATGGCCCGACCCTCAGCGTCAAAAGCGAGGACACTAGGGGTAGCCATGACAGCAGTAGACCAGCAGTGCGAACAGTAGGGTAAGGGCAGTGCAGTGACAGAGGCGCTGCTCTTACCGGACAGGGCGGCTCGGGCGGCTCGGCGGCTCGGCAACTCGGCGGCTCGGGTGGCTCGGCTTTACGGCGGGTCGGCAGCAACTGCGGCTCGGCGACTCGGCGGCTCGGGCGGCTCGGGCGGCTCGGCGGTACGGCGGCTCGGTAGCTCGGCGGCTCGGGCGGTACGGCGGCTCGGCAGCAGCTGCAGATCGGCGGCTCGGGCGGCTCAGGTGGCGCGGCGGCTCGCCAACCCAAATATGGTTGTACCTCATATGGGCTACCCCACTACAGCCTACACAACATGCGAAATTTGAGTTAGACAGTAATGGTTTAATGTTGGGTACTGTTGGCCGGAACAGTCGTGTACGAGGTAAGCAAGGGCAGGAAGTAAGGAAAGTAATTTCCCTTACAAGAGGAACGAGGGATAGATTAGATATGGAAGAGTAAGAAATACAAGCAAGAAAAAAAGTGCATCGCCAACAATTTTAACAGTTTAACGACACTAGTTCATGGTGTAGGTAGTTTATAGATTTAGTAGATATAACACACCCCTAAACTGCCTGCAGCAAGAACCATGTGCTGGAAACACCCCCTGAAGGGGCACAAGAGGCGCAACGGAAGATGCAGCAGCAGTCAGATGCAGCGGTGCCACATGCAGCTGTGGCAGCTGGAACGGCGTAAGGAGCTCAGCAGTGGTAGGTGCGTCGGCAGCAGGTGCTGGGGACACGTACAGGAGCGCAGCTGCAGCGGCGGCAAGTGCAGGAACGACAGTTGCTCAGCAGCGGGGGATACGAGGAAAGAGTGAGACGGTGAGAGGAGGAGAAGAGGCGATGAGGAGGGAAGAGGGGCTTGCCCGTCGTCCATCACGACCCCCACCCCAACGACCTCCCCCCCACGAGGGAGGGGTTAGGAGGGGAGGGGAGGGGAGGAGGGACCGCGACGGGGCATGACAGGTAGGGCGCGCGCAACGAGCAGGGCGCTGGGCGGAGCACGAGCACCCAATGGGGTACCATGAGAGATAGCGGCTATAGCAACTTAGAAATGCTATAGGATGAACATGGTCCACGATGAATATGATTTGAAACCATGTCAAAATAGCACTAGTAGGTTTAAGAGGTTCGGTAAGAGGGTCCGATTAGAATGGGAAGAGCAAGTGCAAGCCATGTAAAGGTGCACCACTAACAGTTGTAACAGTAATAACCACACTAGTTTATAATGTTGGCAGTTGATCGATATACGGTAATCTATTTGACATGGCCTTTTTTTTTTTTGTTAAATGAGTCAAGTGTTACGTGTCACGTGAGAACAAGGCACGCATGCAAAAGGTCACCTCCTACACACCCACTGATATCACAATGATATCGTTTTTCCATCATTTTTTCCCTTGCCAGTAGCAACATTGCTATGCAGCACCCATGCACAGCCCAGGAACACCGGTAGCAGCACTGGCTGTCCCAGAAGTCGAAGCGGAAAGGGTGGATGCAGAGGCAGCTGCTGCAGAAGGAACAGGAGCAAAGCTAGGAGTTACCGTGCGAGTCGATGGATGGGAGGGGTGAGGTGTGATGCGTGAGTGCATGCCACTCCTGGGGGAAGTTACTCCTGTCCTTCCTGCAGCTGCTGCTGCTGTTTTCTTTGTTGCATTATAGGATGTGGCAGGTGCTGGTGTAGCTGCTGCGTTTGTTGCTGATGCACAACGGGAGTACTCCACACTTGTTCCGTCGCTGGAGAGGAGATGGAATGGAAGTTGCGGGGTTGGGTAGGGGTGCGGGAAAGGGGATGGGGGGACAATAAGTTAAACGTAGAATGAAATGTGACGCAAATAACAGGTGTGTGCCGCACTTGGACCAGAATACAGAAGCAGAAAGATGTATTGAGGAGTGAGAATCGATAGGCAGAGAGAGAAAGAGAAGGAGGTAGTAAAACTGATGGCTGCTGCGAACACAAATTCGATTGCCTCGACTGTTTGCTGAAATACAGCTCTTACATGAAATCGACGTCTTGCTTGCTTGCAAGGATACATGCATCTGAGAGCAACTGTTGCTCTTTGCAAGATGAGACAATATTTTAGGCGCCTCAATTTTCTTTCTCAGGCGTCTTAGAAATATTTTTTTCAGCTAGCTTGCAAGGGTACGTACTTCTGATAGCCGCAGTTCCAGGAGAGATGAGACTCAGCAGCAGACGAAACGCTGCACGCAGGTTGTACCGGAATCCTGTTGTTCTCCTTATAAGCACATTCGTTACCGTCATCGTCCACCACTATGACTCTGCCTAGCCCGGGCCCCAGGCGCTTGCTCCCTGCGGCTCTGCTAGCCCTCATTCCCTGTGGGCGAGTTGGGTCCGCCACACCAGTGGCAAGGAAGGGAGTCGGGTAGGGGGAGTGGGGACGAGAGGGAGGAGAGGGGAGAGGCGCGGAAGAGAGGGGGGAGACGGGAGAGAGGCGGAAGAGAGGGGGAAGAGAGGGGGGAGAGAGCGGGGAGAGAGTGGGTGAGAGGGGTGAGAGGGGTGAGAGAGAGGGGAAGAAAGGTAAGGGAAAGAGAGGGTTTAGTCAGACCGGAAGGAGACGGGACATGGGATGGAGTTAGACAAACAGGACTAAACTTCTGCGGCAAAAAAATGTCACGAGTCAGGGCTATAGAGGCGGTGCAAAAGGGAGCAGCACGGTGCAGAGAGGTGCAGCAAGGTGTAATACGGTGGCACTACTAACCGGGCACGAGCGGGAGTGCGCGTTGAGGTGGCGGCTGAGGCACTTGCTGCTGCAGTACACGGCTTGACGACACCTCAAGCACCGCGGCGGGTTGCTCTCCGCGACTCGCTTCTTGCACGACGCGCACGCCTGCCGCTGCTGCTGCCGCTGCCGCTGCTGCTGCGGTTGCGAGTTGCGTTTTAAGATGCACCCGGCGGGTAAGCCGCAGAAGTAAGCGGAGACGCCGCTTAGGGTGGCGGCTTGGGGACTCCCGGGGGGGCTTATGCTCCATTCCTCTCCGTCTTGCTGCGCCGCCTGCACCGTTTGCGCCTCCTGCTGCTGCTGCTGCTGCTGCTGTTTTACATCCTGCTGTAGACCCGGTTGCGCTGTCTGCTGCCTAGTATGCAACTGCATCTGCACCCCATGCCCATGCGCATTCACATCCCCGTGCCCATGCGAACGCGGAAACGTCTGCACTTTCCACAGCGCTGGATGCACCTCACACAGACAGCCCGGACTGGCAGCTCCGGCCCATTCCTCCGTGTCCGCTTTGGAGTGGCTCGCAGACGCCGAGGCGGCGGCCACCGCGGGTAAGCCACCAGTTATACGCCCAGAAACGTTTCGAGGGCTAGTAGCCGCAAGGGCGACGCGACAAGAGTGCGTTCTTAAAGCCACTGGGCTTACCGGGTCAGCCGATACTGTTGCTGCTGCTGCTGATGCGGCTGTGGCGGCTGCTGCGGCTGCCGGGCCTGCTGATGCCCCTGCCGAAGCGCCTCCCAGTAGAACAGAGGAATGCGCATCGGTGCTAGCAACCATTATGCTACTACTGCTACTGTCTCGGGGTCCGCCGTTTCCGCCGTTTCCGCGGGTTCCGCCGTCTTCGCAGCTTTCTCCGCTTTCCCTCCCTTCCTCCCGGGACAGACCCTCTGCGCCTTCACTCTCCGCCAAGTCCTCCTCTTCCTCCTCCACTATGGTCCGCGCAATACTCCCCACAAGCCCGAAAGGACATCTCCCCCCGTCTGCGCCTCCGCCTCCGCGGGGAGGTTTCCGCGCAGCGTTCCCGCTTGCGTTTCCGCATGCGCCGACGCCTTCCTTTTTGTGCGGGGCCCGCCGTTTGGGGGACACGCCGCCCATTCCCGGCAACAGCGCCTCGAGATTCTGATGCGCGGACGCTCCCGCCTTCCCGCCTCCGCTCGACGAATCGCCGTCGGCGCGGCGCGGTCGTGGGGAGGACGACGCGGAGGATGCGGAGAGGTCACACCTGTCGCGGTCGTCACTTGCTGACGCCATCAAGCTGACGTCACTCCCTCCCTCCTCGCTCCTGCTCAGGGGTATGCTGTCGTCGCGACCGGAAGGAGGAGCCATGGCGAATGGCGCTACGGCGGAGGAGCAAGACGATGAGAAAGAGCCGTTGGCGTCGCACGACTCCTGTGTGTCGTCCGAAAGGGTTTCGGGAAGACTGCTCGCGATGCTGCTGCTGGTGCTGTGACAGCGCGCGAAAACAGCGCCGTGATTTCCGTATCCATTGTTGTTGTAGCCGTTGCGGTATCTGTTTGGAGCGCTGCTGTTGTTGTTGGCGTTATTGCTGCTGCTGCTGTTGTCGCCGCCGTGTCCGTTGTTGCTGCCGCTGCTGCCGCCATAGACGGTCGTGCGGCTCGTCATGATGACAACACGTACTGAACTAGTTTATGCAAAGGGAAGCCCGACCAGGACGCGTGCAAACCGTTCGAGGGTGAGCGGCGGTAATCGCGGGAAATCAGACTATTCAGCTACGAGTGCAATAGTGATGGCGCTAGGGTGAATGCTGGTGTTAGTGCTAGTCCTGGTTGTACTAGTGCTAGTGCTACTGCTAATCCTAGAGTATGCGCTGGTTCTAGCGTTAGGTGGTTCAATTGAAGTTCAGATGCATGGTTTGCAATAGGAATACTAAGACAATCTTCTCTGGGTTCTAGAAAAAACACTTTCTGAATTAGCTAGGCTTTCTTGATTGCAGGTCGTGATAAATGAACACAATCCGCCGCTACTGAGAGCCAAGCCAAAGCATAGCTTCTCGTGCTCGGTCCCGGGCGAAACGCTGTCTTCCCTGCTCCCTCACTTTTCACATAAGCAACGGCTTTTGCTGATGACGAATAAAGGTAAGGATGGCTGCTTGGAAAGGCAGGTTGGTGGGGGTTGGAGGCAAAGGTCTTTCGTGACTGTGGTTGTTGCGGACGGCATTTTTCAAATCAAACAGCCCACATCGCAGCCACATACGGCGTCAGAGTCAAGCATATTAGCCGTCAGATTGAATCGCGACTTGCAGTGGCTGTGCATCGCGCATTCCATCAATATGTCGGACCGCGTTTCACCCAAACCCTCTCCGCAGCCATGCCTGCGCAAGCCACGCATTGGCGGTTCCAGTGAGTGAGGGTGCCCAATCCGACCGTTCCGCAATTTTGAATTTGGTCACGCTCGGTGACCTGCTCGACTCTACCCGCGTGTATCTCCTTCCACCCGTGTCCCGTTGAGGCTACAAATTCCTCAGGTTTACAAATCTGTGAGATTGAAGATATGCTGTGTGTTTTGTACAGTTCGGGGACTTCGAAGGTACTGTATTCAACTGCACCACAAAGTGTTTGGTGGCTGAGGTGCCGCTATTTCCGGAAGTACCTCCACTTGTTCTACCCAGTCCTAGTGAGAGCTATCGCTGTTATTGAACTGGTGGGTGGAACAAATTTGCACAATAAACATTTGATGGCAGCTCCACACCGAAAACTTCGCTGCCTTCCCAGCCCACCTTTCATACCCGTTATCAGCACTTGAAAGGCGTTGACACATGGCAGCCAACTGGAGTCCCTACCAGTAGCCCAGCATGGTGAACTTTGTAAAACATAAACGCCTGGTAAAGATCATATCTTCACAGCGCACAGTATTCATAACATGGATGTTCGGCATCAGTTTTTTTAGTTATAATGTGTGAGATAATTCTCTTTGAGATAATACTCTTGAGACAACAATGGAATCTTGGGATCTGGACTTTTTTTCTCTCATGTGGTCTGTCTCTGTACATTGTTGTTGTAAAAATGTAGCATCTTAACGCAATTTGAAGGGATTCTCTCAGACAACCACTTGATATCTTTTGGTGATGTTTGCGGTGTTATCTACCAGGTCTTATCCACTTGCTTAGGTGACACAACAGGTAGGTAGTTCTGGCGGACCTTCAACGGTCGCTTTTTTCCGAGAAACCATGGAGCGGCTCTTTTCTAGGAGCCCTCTGAACAAGCCTCACGACAAAAGATCCGCGAAGCTCGTTACCGTCAAGCGAATCGCCAGATACGTGCTCCTCGCGTCGCTCGCACTCTTCGCCGGCTTGACCGTCGCACGCTTTGCGTCGCCTAGATTGCTACAATTCGCACGGAATGCGAAGGCGAATGATGTGTCGTACGAAACGGATGCGGAGCAGAAAGGCGAACAAGGAAATGAAACCCGCGGCCGAATCGCGTTCATGTTCTTGACACGTGGCCCGCTACCACTCGCTCCTCTGTGGGAGAGATTCTTCAGAGTGAGTCGTTGAAAGAGAAAAAGGTGTTGTGAGTTGTTCTTAATGGCATGTACCGCGAGCTCCTGGATATCTTCCGCAATCAATGGCGGTCCTCTGTCATCCCTTCTCAATCCCTCACATTCGTAGGTGGTGTTGTACCGCTCCAACACCTCCCCCCCCTCCCCCGGTGACCCCCCCCCTCTTCCCCCTCTCTCTCCCCCAACCCCCCTTTTCCCCCTTCCCTCAACCCCGCCCCACTTCGTCCCCCTCTTCCCGCGCCCCCCTCCCCTCTCCCTTCCCCTCGCTCCACCCCACCTCCCCCCCCCTCAGTGCGTGTCCCGGCCAGACAGGCACAGGTGTCCCGTGTCTGTCTCCGTGCCCTTATGCTTGTCCCCGTCCCCCCCCATCCCAGTGCTGCCGTGCGTGCGCCGTGCATCCCAAGGGCCACTGTCATACAAAGAATGAGGTGCCTAGGGGAAAACCGTGGCGAGGCACTAGAAGGAGGAGGAAACCACGTGGCTTGCTTGCCTTCCCCCTTGCACCGCACCCACCGCACCGCTCCCACTGCACTGCACCCACCGCACCCACCCACCGCACGCACCAACCCCACGCAACAACGCACTGAGAGGGCCGAATATATCCGAGGCGCCTGAGGCTCCTCCCGCCCTAAACTGCGACGAGTTTTGAGTCGGCTGAAACCTCGTCTACCAGGGTGGTGCAGTGGAGAATCGCAAGACACGGCGCTGCTGCTGCTGACGATTGTGACTTAGGGGCTTATGCCTTTGAGACGGCCCATCTGGTCTTACGACTTTTGAGACTTTGAGACGTCTCGAAGGTTGTGACTCAGCGGCTTCCGCCGAGCTGAGCCCATCTCGTCTTACCTTTTGCCACGTCTCTCGCCATACATGCGCACACACACATGTATACATGAATGAATGCATGCATGCATATGCATGCACGAATGCTTGAATGCACACATGCACGCATGCATGCAGGGAGCACGCGGGCGCTTCAGTATCTACATCCATGCTTCCAATGCTTCGCTCGCCCCTAAGAACTCTCCAAAGTGATACAAGTGTAATGTGGTGCCTCTCACTCACTCCCGTGCCTGAATGCGTGCTTGCAGGGAGCACGCGGGCACTTCAGCATCTACATCCATGCTTCCAATGCTTCGCTCACCCCCTCTCCCTCCGCGCTTCCTCGCCTCTTCAGGCACAGATTCATCCCTGCGTCCCCTGTAAGCCTTGCTATCCAGGTGAGTTTCGAGTCTAATGAGAAGTTGTTGCTTGCATTGCTTGCATCTTTCAGGCACAGGTTGATTCCCGCATATCCTGTGCCTGCCAGGTGCAGGACATTGCTTGCATATTCTCAATCAATATCCTCTCACACCATTCACCATGCGCACCTCCATGCAATGCCTGCCACCCTTCTATCTACCTCCCCTGTCACCACCCCCTTTTTATTCTGCTCCCTGCAGGTGGTGTGGGGAGACATGTCCATGGTGACAGCAGAGCGCAGGCTGCTGCTGCTGCTGCTGCTGCTGCTGCTGGCATACTCCCTTGTAATCCATTGTTAGTTCCCGCGCCTGCACCTGATGCTCCCTGCATGGCAGGTGGTGTGGGGAGACATGTCCACGGTGACAGCAGAGCGCAGGCTGCTGGCGTACCCACTCACAACGTCCATGTCGTCCATGTCGTCCATGTCTCCCTACCTCTCCCCACTGTCGCGCCCAACGCTCACTGCTCTGCAGGTGGTGTGGGGAGACATGTCCATGGTGATAGCAGAGCGCAGGCTGCTGGCATACGCGCTCACAGACCCCCGCAACCACTACTTCGCCCTCGTTTCAGAAATGTAGTCGCTTTCTCTATTCACTCTCTTGACTCACTCACTCACTCGCTCACTCACTTGACTCACTCACACAATCACTGATCTCACTCACTCACTCACTCGTTTGACTCACTCACTCACTCGTTTGACTCACTCACTCACTCACTTGACTCACTCACACAATCACTGATCTCACTCACTCACCTCAACCACCTAAACCACCACACATTCGCTTCAGCCTGCCTTGCCTTTTCCACTGTGCCCTGTGCCCCGTGCCCTGTGCCCCGTGCCCTGTGCCCCGTGCCCTGTGCCCCGTGCCCTGTGCCCCGTGCCCTGTGCCCCGTGCCCTGTGCCCCGTGCCCTGTGCCCCGTGCCCTGTGCCCCGTGCCCTGTGCCCCGTGCCCTGTGCCCCGTGCCCTGTGCCCCGTGCCCTGTGCCCCGTGCCCTGTGCCCCGTGCCCTGTGCCCCGTGCCCTGTGCCCCGTGCCCTGTGCCCCGTGCCCTGTGCCCCGTGCCCTGTGCCCCGTGCCCTGTGCCCCGTGCCCTGTGCCCCGTGCCCTGTGCCCCGTGCCCTGTGCCCCGTGCCCTGTGCCCTGTGCCCTGTGCCCCGTGCCCTGTGCCCCGTGCCCTGTGCCCCGTGCCCTGTGCCCCGTGCCCTGTGCCCCGTGCCCTGTGCCCCGTGCCCTGTGCCCCGTGCCCTTTGCTCCGTGCTGTGTGTCTGGCAGGTGCATTCCCCTGTGGCCATTCGACTACATCCATGCCTACATCTCAACAGCCCAAGTCAGCCTAGTTGAGGCGTGAGTGCCTCATCTGGATTTTCCTGCTGTTTCCCTCCTAACCGAACCGACCTCTTCTCTCCCACCCATGTCCCTGCACCTACACCACTCTACTCATTCCCAGTTCTGACACCAGTCCTCCTCACACCTTGTTTTGACGTCTCAAAGCCCTCCTCTCTCCCACTGATGTCCCTTCACCTACACCACTCTACTCATTCCCTGTCCTGACACCATTCCTCCTCACACCTTCCTCTCCTGTCCCCTGCTCCCTCCGCCCTTCCTTTCCTCTCTCCACTCCACCTTCCTCCCTTGGTCCCCTCCTCTCCCTCCCTCGCTCCCTCCTCAATCACTGCCTCGATCAGGGACTTTGACTGGTACGGGTTGGCCTTTCACCACTTCGCGCTTTGGGGCCTCAGCATCGCCCTCCCCTTTTTCCCTCCGTTCCCACTTTCTTTCTTCCCTCCCCCTCCCCCTCCCCCTCCCCTTCCCCCTCCCCCTCCCCCTCCCCCTTCCCTTCCATCGCTGCCTCTGCCAGGGACTATGATCGGTACGGGTTGGCCTTTCGCCACTACGAGTACAGAAGTGCCTGTGCCTGCCTCTCTCCCCCTCTCTTCACACCCCCCTCCTCCATTGCTGCCTCTTATTCACGCTCTGCCAGGGACTATGACCGGTACGAGTTGGCCTTTCGCCACTACGAGTACAGAAGTGCCTGCCTCTCTCCCCCTCTCTTCACACCCCCCTCCTCCATTGCTGCCTCTTATTCACGCTCTGCCAGGGACTATGACCGGTACGGGTTGGCCTTTCGCCACTACGAGTACAGAAGTGCCTGCCTCTCTACCCCTCTCTTCACACCCCCCTCCTCCATTGCTGCCTCTTATTCACGCTCTGCCAGGGACTATGACCGGTACGGGTTGGCCTTTCGCCACTACGAGTACAGAAGTGCCTGTGCCTGCCTCTCTCCCCCTCTCTTCACACCCCCCTCCTCCATTGCTGCCTCTTATTCACGCTCTGCCAGGGACTATGACCGGTACGGGTTGGCCTTTCGCCACTACGAGTACAGAAGTGCCTGCCTCTCTCCCCCTCTCTTCACACCCCCCTCCTCCATTGCTGCCTCTTATTCACGCTCTGCCAGGGACTATGACCGGTATGGGTTGGCCTTTCGCCACTACGAGTACAGAAGTGCCTGCCTCTCTCCCCCTCTCTTCACACCCCCCTCCTCCATTGCTGCCTCTTATTCACGCTCTGCCAGGGACTATGACCGGTACGGGTTGGCCTTTCGCCACTACGAGTACAGAAGTGCCTGCCTCTCTCCCCCTCTCTTCACACCCCCCTCCTCCATTGCTGCCTCTTATTCACGCTCTGCCAGGGACTATGACCGGTACGGGTTGGCCTTTCGCCACTACGAGTACAGAAGTGCCTGTGCCTGCCTCTCTCCCCCTCACTTCACACCCCCCTCCTCCATTGCTGCCTCTTATTCACGCTCTGCCAGGGACTATGACCGGTACGGGTTGGCCTTTCGCCACTACGAGTACAGAAGTGCCTGCCTCTCTCCCCCTCTCTTCACACCCCCCTCCTCCGTTGCTGCCTCTTATTCACGCTCTGTCAGGGACTATGACCGGTACGGGTTGGCCTTTCGCCACTACGAGTACAGAAGTGCCTGCCTCTCTCCCCCTCTCTTCACACCCCCCTCCTCCATTGCTGCCTCTTATTCACGCTCTGCCAGGGACTATGACCGGTACGGGTTGGCCTTTCGCCACTACGAGTACAGAAGTGCCTGCCTCTCTCCCCCTCTCTTCACACCCCCCTCCTCCATTGCTGCCTCTTATTCACGCTCTGCCAGGGACTATGACCGGTACGGGTTGGCCTTTCGCCACTACGAGTACAGAAGTGCCTGCCTCTCTCCCCCTCTCTTCACACCCCCCTCCTCCATTGCTGCCTCTTATTCACGCTCTGCCAGGGACTATGACCGGTACGGGTTGGCCTTTCGCCACTACGAGTACAGAAGTGCCTGCCTCTCTCCCCCTCTCTTCACACCCCCCTCCTCCGTTGCTGCCTCTTATTCACGCTCTGTCAGGGACTATGACCGGTACGGGTTGGCCTTTCGCCACTACGAGTACAGAAGTGCCTGCCTCTCTCCCCCTCTCTTCACACCCCCCTCCTCCATTGCTGCCTCTTATTCACGCTCTGCCAGGGACTATGACCGGTACGGGTTGGCCTTTCGCCACTACGAGTACAGAAGTGCCTGCCTCTCTCCCCCTCTCTTCACACCCCCCTCCTCCATTGCTGCCTCTTATTCACGCTCTGCCAGGGACTATGACCGGTACGGGTTGGCCTTTCGCCACTACGAGTACAGAAGTGCCTGCCTCTCTCCCCCTCTCTTCACACCCCCCTCCTCCATTGCTGCCTCTTATTCACGCTCTGCCAGGGACTATGACCGGTACGGGTTGGCCTTTCGCCACTACGAGAGGCACATCTTCTACCCGGATATCAAGAGAGAGCACTACGTGGGGGGCAGCCAGGTGCGCTCTGCTCTCAGCCTCTGTCACGTCACCGTGCCTCACTTCACCTCACCTCACCTCACCTCACCTCACCTCACCTCACCTCACCTCACTTCACCTCACCTCACCTCACCTCACTTCACCTCACCTCACTTCACCTCACCTCACCTCACCTCACCTCACCTCACCTCACCTCAGTTGACCTTTGAGTCGACTCAAAAGTGCGCTCTCAGCCTCTGTCACGTCACCGTACCTCACCTCACCTCACCATACGTCACCTCACCTCGCTTCACCGCACCTCACCTCACCTCGCCTCGCTTCACCTCACCTCACCTCACCTCAACTCTCTAAGAGCTCCCCATTGTTGTAGAGTGAGGCACATCTTCTACCCGGATATCAAGAGAGAGCACTACGTGGGGGGCAGCCAGGTACTACGCTCTCTCAGCCTCACCGCACCGCACTGCACCTCACTTCACCTCACCTCACCTCACCTCACCTCACTCCACCGCAACTCACCTCACTAAGAGCTCCACGCTCTTCTGGAGTGAGGCACATCTTCTGGCAGTGGTTCGTGATGCAGAGGAAGCATGCAAGAAGAGCGACAACAATTACCTGATTGCATGGAAGGTCTCCTCAGTATTTTTTAGTCGACTCAAAAGGTGACTTTTAAGACGACTCAAAAGTCATGCTGCAGAGGAAGCATGCAAGAAGAGCGACATCAATTACCTGATTGCATGGAAGGTCTCCTCAGGACATCACTCCCCCCTCTCGAATGCATGTGGATGAATGAATGGCAGTGGTTCGTGATGCAGAGGAAGCATGCGAACGTGGTGATCCAGGACACCACGCACTACCGCCGCCACACCGACAGCTGCAAGGTACGCTCTTCCCAACTTTAGGCTTCTCAAGAGACGCTCTCCCATTTCTTCCAAGCAATTGACATGGATGCACACATATGAGAGAAGAGGAGAGGGGGGGTGCATGCGAGGTTGGTGATCCAGGACACCACGCACTACTGTCGCCACACGAACAGCTGCAAGGTACGCTCTTCAGTCCTGTCGGACTCCAAGCACTGTCACTGACACATATGCATGCATTTGAGAGGGAGGGAGTGGGGAGGAAGGGGAGGGGGAGGGGGAAAGGGTGCGAACCTGGTGATCCAGATATCTCCTTTTTTATTTCTCCTCTCTCTTTTCTCCTCTCTCTTTTCTCCTATCTCTTTTCTCCTCTCTCCTTTCTCCTCTCTCCTCTCTCCTTTCTTCTCTCCTCTCTCCTTTCTCCTCTTTCCTTTCTCCTTTCTCCTCCCTCTTCTCTCCTTTTTCCTCCCTCCTCTCTCATTCCTCCTCCCTCCTCCCTCCTCTCTCCTCCCTCCTCCCTCCTCCCTCCTCCCTCCTCTCTCTGTTCTCCTCCCTCCTCTCTTCGTTTTCCTCTCTTCTCTCTCCCTTCTTCTCTTCCCAATCTCATCACTTTCCGACCTCCTTCTCTCAACCACCTCTTCTCACCCTCCCCCCACGCCAGTTCCGCATGCGGACAGGCAGCAGATTCTGCTGTGCAGACAAGCGCCATGTGCAACTTTTGAGACTCCTCTAAAGCCATCTCTATGCCCAGCCTTCTCACACCCATCTTCACACCCCACTCTTCTAACCCCTCGCTTCTCATCTCACCCTTCCCCCACGCCAGTTCCGCATGAGGACAGGTAGCAGGTTCTGCTGTGCGGACGAGCACTACGTGCAAATACTCCTACATGTGAGTGCCCCTCGAGTTGAGTTTTGACGCGCCTTAAAACTCAACTCAATGCTAGCAGGTTCTGCTGTGCGGACGAGCACTATGTGCAAATACCCCTACATGTGAGCGCCCCTCCTGTCCCCCTTCCTTTTCCTGTCTCCCCACATCTGCATCCCTCGGTTCTGCTCCCCTTAAACCTCGACGGTAGAATCGTCAACCATTCCCTCCTTTTTTACACCCAGGGCCTAAATCGTAAGCCCCAAAGCGTGAACCCTAAACTCTGCACCACAAGTATGCCAGATCTACTCTCCCTGACCCTAAAGCATGCCAGTCAGTCACTCAAGTCTCACTAATTCCTGAGTTTTGATTGCTCAACCCTACACCCTCAACCCTACACCATGAATCTCACACCCTGAACCCATACCTTGAGGAAGCAGATGCGGGACCCGTCGGGCATTTCTGGTTTCTCCACCACCTTTGCTGACTGGAGCGCAGCGGAGTGGCATCCTAAGCTGTTCACAGGCGACAACATCACCGCACATGCCATCCGATCCATCAAGGTGAGACTTGGGTGATTGGCATACATTAAGGTGAGACTAGAGTTGACTTAGTTGACTTAAAGAGCGCACTGTGGCATCCCAAGCTGTTCACAGGCGACAACATCACCGCACATGCCATCTGATCCATCAAGGTGAGACTTGGGTCGGTATCAATCTGACTTCAATTTAATCGGACTCTAGCTCAGCAGTGGAGGAGGGAATGATCCATGATCACTCCGATGCATGCTATTCATCCAATGCTGTTTGTCTCCAGAAAAATGAGAACGCTGTTCTCTCGGTATCCTGTCAAGGTTCTGTTCTGCTTGCACTCTCCTACGTTTGACACTTCAAGATCAAGTTTTTTTTTTTTTTTTTTTTCCCTGTTTGCATGCATGTGCTGCTGTATCGTTGAGTCCCTTCACATTTTAACGTGTGCTTCTTCTTTTTTGCTTTGTCCCATGGCATATCTGCTGCCATCTGTTTATCTGCATCGGACAAAACCAGGCTGCAAAACACTTTGTCCCCTACAAAAACTTTTGGAACGACTTCAAGTCCAACTTCTCACATGTAAGGCTTCTTGCACTGTCATGGAAGCCTCACATCAACCTCACGTCAAGCACCAACGGATCATTGCCATACATGAATCGACAGCTCAGCTCATTCAAATGAATCAGTGCTGTGAATTTTAGCACGACCATGTGTCGCAGGCCAAGGAAACACCTGCAACACATCACATGCCACACATACCTTACCTGTCCTCTTGTTTCCTCTCCTATCTTGTCGTTTTGCAGATTGTAGATCCCTCCCTTCCTCAACCGCCTCTGGTACGAACTGATCCTGCTTTCTCCTGCTCTCCTTTTATCTGCTCTGCTTCCCTATCCTCTGCTCTCCTGTCCTGTCCTTCCATCTGCCCTCCTGTGCTTTCCTCTGCCTTCCTACCCCTCCCGTCTCCCACCGTTCCATTTGCACTGCACCACATTTTCTTTGTTTGTACTCATTAGGAGGATGCGTATTTTTGTTTTCCTTGAATTGCCGCTACTGCTTCCCAGAATCCCAGCTGCCAATCCTTGCTTTTAGTCTTGGGCCCCAGTACAGACCCTCTCCTTCATGAATGTGCTTCTTGAGCAGAGTACAAGAAATGGCTTCTGCGTTGTGGGTAAAGAGCTTCGCAACTGCTTCCTTTTTGCTCGCAAGTTTGAAAACTCCACTCTAGATTATTTCATGCATAATTCATGGACACTGTTTGGATATTGAAGATAGGTTATCAGTTCCAATTTACATACGGCTTTGTACGAATGTTAATGCCATTCTAAGTCCAGATACCAGTCTTATTGCCCAAGCTAAGAAAATATGACCCATTATATTCTCATTTCCGAGCAAAATGTACAGCGTTTGACATGGGAGCTGGCGAGGCAACCCTAAAACGCTTCCCAGCGTACAATAATGAGCTTGCTGCCAGCAGGTCTACTGTAGCCACCACTGTACAGGCAGATTCCGTGCGGCGAGATCCTCTTGACGGATGACGATACTGACTGACGGATGGGCGGAGGGATGGACGGACGGCGACGAGGAGAGTGGCGACGAGGAGAGTGGCGACAATTAGAGCTGTTCCGTGACGCAGGGACTAAGAGCGAGCTAAAACACGGAGGGAAGCAGCAGCGGCGCAGGGGCAGCAGTCAGGAAGCATATGTTCTGCGATGTGGTGGCCTGCACATAACGAAAGGATAGAATAAGCAACATTATCCATAGCAATAAAAGGAAAGAAAATAAGAAATAAAGAAGCGGCTCGGCCGATGAGACATAGGCCGGAAACAGGAATCGGAAAAAAAAAAAGGGTAAGTACTCACGCTATCAGCGCTGGCCTGCCTCCGCAGCCCGCGGTCGCAGATAATCGCGCGACGCAGAGCATCTGCGCATCATCGAAGCAGGAAACCAGCACGAAGAAAAAACAGGAGAATATTAGCGTGAGTCGACAGGTAGGACGCCAAAGAAATCACACAGCATCAACACTAAAAACAAAGGACACAAGGCAAAGGAAAATCAAGCAAACCACTATGACACCATACGGCGCCACACCTTTCTCCTCAAGAGTACGGCCGCTAGGCGAGGTCTGGAGACGCTTCATCATCGAGCGCACTTTCCGGCGGCGCTCGTCGTCCTCGGAAACCTCCTCGACGTGCATGGCCTGCTCGACGACGCGCTCCACCATGAGCTTCTTCTCCGCGGCGCTAGATTCCGTGGTCGTGGTGCCGTCGAAGATGGTACTAACGACGGCCTCCTCGTTAGCCTGCTCCACGTGCCCCGCGTGGCACGCGCCCGTGTCGTCGATGTAAATCGGAAGGCCCATGTGCACGGCGCCTTCGGCGTCGGCGTACACGACGCGGGTGGCGACCTGAGTGACCTCCACGGACTCCATTGGGAATTGTGCGGAGAGGGTGAGAGGGCAAGGAGAGAGCAGCAGCAGGGGTTGCAGCAGCCGGAGCGGGGAGAGCTGTCGTTCAGGCGGGTGTAATCTCTCGTGAAGATTACAAGGCGGACTCGTTGAAGGCAAATTTAGGCTATGAGCGATGCGGTAAGAACGAGGGACGCTGGTGAAGGATTGCTAGTAAATACAATGCCGAAATTGTTCTGAAAATATGCTAAGCAGGTCAAAGCTGAGAATGGTTGGCTTGAGTGGAATGCTGAGTTGAGCAAATTGAGCCCTTCTTGTATCCCCAGGCGCGGTGAAGGTTGGGGGAAGAAGTCTCACCGAATGGCGAAGGGGTGGGGGGTTGGGGGGAGAGGAAGTACGGGGTGCGGAGAAAATGCCTTGGAAAAGAATGTGGGGCAGGCAGAAGAGGCTCAGCGGGTCAGCGCGGCCGTTAGATGGGGATTCCGTAGCCCGCAGGTGTTGGTCTTCCCCCGATGCTCAACTAACCCACCCGAAAAGCGGAACTGGGTTCGCTTTTTGGTGTTGCGCCTCCGCCAACAACACCGCGTTACCCGGATCGCGTACAGCCTTTCCAGTTTCCCCACGTGAAAGCCCGATGACCGAGCCAGCGCAGCAAAGCCGTGTCCGATGCGATTCGTCTTCAGCACGTGCTGGAGATGCCAGCCTCATCTAATATGGCTCACGATGATTGGTGCGAAGGTGTCTTGCGACACTGGTCGCGAAAGCTGTTGTTCCAACGTGGCTCGCGAAGGAAAACTCCACCGTGTAACACCAATCGCAGTGGATACTAAACTAAATGCTGCTCAGAGAGTGGAAAGATCGCGCCAACGTGGCAAAATGAGGATGGTGATTGGTGTCATTCCAGAGTTATACGTCGTCATGCAGACCCTCATGCCTATCTGTAACCCACCAGCAGTCATGCCAGCTCCGTCCTCTGTTACAACTGTTCATATCCACATCAGCGCCACGAATGTGAGAATAGGTTGGTACAAGAAAGAACGTACACAATCCGTACTTGGTATTTCACAAATAAGACTCCCTTCAAGTATGATCCCGCCTTTCCAATAAAAAACCTTGTTTCTACATGGGGTTTGGGCTTTCAAATCTTAATTGTCGAGACGTGTGATTGCAGCTTGGCCATATCATAAAATGTCATGACTGGTCCAAAAACCATTATCAGGGCTTTGCAGAGACTATCGGCGATTAATTCCTATTATTTCGGTCAAGAAGTTCGACCATTACCAACTTGGCCGATTACGAAACATATGTGAAATAGGCTCCACTTGTCCATCAACGACAAGAATACAACAACAACAACAACAACAACAACAACAACAACAACAACAACAACAACAACAACAACAACAACAACAACAACAACAACAACAACAACAACAACAACAACAACAAAAAAACAAAAAAAAAAAACAACAACAACAACAACGACAACAACGACAACGACGACGACGACGATGACAGCAACAACAACAACAACGACGACAACGACAGCAGCAGCAGCAGCAGCAGCAACAGAAGCATCAGCAACAGCAGCACCAGCAACAACAACGACGACGACGACGACGACAGCAACAACAACGACGACGACGACGACAACGACGATGACAACGACAGCTGTCAGAACATATCTATAGCTTATACTGCTGTGTAGGCTGTAGTGGGGTATCCCATAGGGGGTACAACCCAGTTAGGGTTTCATATTTGTACTGCTTTCATTCATAGTTCATTCATTCCTGTTTTCCTATTTTCACATGGTATAGAGCGGGTCCTACCTTAGGACCTTTGTCTGGGCCCACCGACGCGCGCCCCGAGGCGCGCCCTTTTTTTTTTAGCGACCCCTCGGGTCGCCTCTTCACTCGCGGCCCCGCCGCCTCCTCTGACGCGGCTTTGCCGCCTCCCCTGACGCGGCCCAGCCGCCTCCCTTGACGTGGCCCCGCCGCCTCCTTTAACGCGGCCCCGCCGCCTCCCTTGACGCGGCCCCGCCGCCTCCCTTGACGCGGCCTCGCCGCCTCCCCTGACGCGGCCCCGCCGCCTCCCCTGACGCGGCCCTGCCGCCTCCCTTGACGCGGCCCCGCCGCCTCCCTTGACGCGGCCCCGCCGCCTCCCCTGACGCGGCCCCGCCGCCTCCCCTGACGGGCCCGCCGCTGCACCCTGCCGGCCCGTCGCTGCTCCTCCCGGCCCGCCGCTGCACCCTGCCGGCCCGCCGCTGCTCCTGCCGGCCCGCCGCTGCACCTACCGGCCCGCCGCTGCACCCATCGGCCCGCCGCCTCTTACGGCCCGCCACTTGCACCTGCCGGCCCGCCGCTGCACCTGCCGGCCCGACGCTGCACCTGCCGGCCCGACGCTGCATCTCCCGGCCGAGCCGCCCCAGCAGCCGAGCCGCCCGGGACCCGAGCCGCCCTGCCGCCGAGCCGCCCGGGAGCCGAGCCGCCCTGCACCCGAGCCGCCCAGCCGCTGAGCCGCCCGGGAGCCGAGCCGCCCTGCACCCTAGCTGCCCAGCCGCCGAGCCGCCCGGGAGCCGAGCAGCCCTGCGCCCGAGCCGCCCAGCCGCCGAGCCGCCCGGGAGCCGAGCAGCTGTGCACCCGAGCCGCCCGGTCGCTGAGCCGCCTTTCTGCTGACTGCACGACCTGCCCTGTCTGGTGAGCACTGTCCCACTGACACTGCGAGCTCTTTCCCCACTGCTTGCACTGCGTCGCTGTCGTCACCATGGCTACCCCTAGTGTCCTAGCTTTTGACGCTGAGGGTCGCGCCATTGATTTTGAGGTCTGGTTAGACGACCTGCAGCTGTTCTTACAGTGCGACAGGGCTGACGACCTTTCTCTCTTTGACCTCACCTCTGGCGCCTCTCCTGCCCCTGCTGCTGATGCTGATCCCGCTGTCCGCTCTAAGTGGGCCACCCGCGATGCTGCTGCACGTCTTGCTGTGCGTCGCCACCTCCCTACCTCTGAGCGTGCGCACTTTAGTCAGTACAAGAGTGCTCAGACCTTGTACGACGCTGTAGTTGCGCGCTACTCCTCCCCTGCCACTGCTGCACTGAGCCGTCTCATGCTTCCCTACCTCTTTCCTGACCTCTCTGCCTTTCCCACTGTCGCTGACCTCATTACGCACCTCCGCACTAGTGACACTCGCTACCGCGCCGCCCTTCCTGCTGAGTTCTGCGCTAAGAACCCCCCCCCCATGTACATCGCTCTCTACTACGTAGTCGCACGCCTCCCTGACTCCCTTCGCGTCGTCAGGGACCACTTTCTCGCAGTCTGTCCCACCACTCTCACCGTCGACCTCCTCGAGAAGGCCCTCCTTGCAGCGGAGAAGAGCATAGTCGCTGTAGGTGCTTCTCGTGGTGACCCTCGCACCCCCATCTTTGAGGGGTGCTCTCCTTCCCCCTTGCTGCCCTCTGTTGCCTCTGCTGCTGCTGCCGACCTGCTTGGTCTTGAGTCGGTCGGCGCGGCGTCTGCCCCTAGTGGGAGACGTCGCTCCAGCAAGGGCAAGGGGGGCAAGGGCGCGGGTGGAGCTGGAGGGGGCGGTGGCGGTGGCGGCGGTGGCGGCGGAGGGAGTGGGGGTGGCGGCGGGGCTAGTGGCGGGGGTGGTGGTGGTGGTGGCGGCAGCAGCGGCGGAGACGGTGGTGGTGGTGCCAGCGGTGGTGGTGGAGGCAGCGGCGGAGGTGGAGGCGGCGGAGGTGGAGGCAGTGGAGGCGGCAGCGGAGGAGGCAGTAGTGGTGGAGGAGGTGGAGCTGGTCGGGGTGGTACCCAGCAGCGTAGCGGCGGTGGTGGTGGCCAGCGCTCGCACCGGCAGCAGCAGCAGCGCTCGCGGGACATCCCTTCGCCTCAGCAGCTTCGTGAGTGGTACGCTGGGCGTCAGAGGGGTGGGGGTACTGGTCCCTGCACCTACGTTCTTCGTTCCGGCGACCGCGCGGGTGAGCAGTGTGGGGGTGCCCACGCCACCCAGCGCTGCTTTGGCCGCCTGACGGACGCTTGGCGTCAGCAGTTCCCTGGGGCTAGTGAGATCCCTCGCTGGGATGAGCTTCTCAGGGCTGGTGTAACGATCTTTGATCTTGATTTTGATGCTATCCTTACTGCTATGTATGTTGTGGATTATAGTGAGGAGAATGAGGGTTACCGGTGTTTTCAGCCCGACCCGGGCATTGGTACTGCTGCGCTAGGTGCTTGTGAGGCTGCTGCTCTAGGTGCCAGTGCGTCTGCGCTCTCAGGTACTGGTGAGACTGCGCTCTCAGGTACTGAGTCGTCCTCGTCCTCCCTCACTTTCACACTTGACTCCGGAGCTTCTTGCTCCTTCTTTCGAGACCGCACTACCCTTTCGCCGCTCGCCAGGCCGGTTGCGGTCTCCCTTGCTGACCCCTCTGGGGGTCCTGTCCTGTCTCACTTCTCCACTGTCCTCCCGTGTCCGGCTGCCCCTTCGGGCACCCTGTCGGGTCTGTACCTTCCCTCGTTCTCTACGAAC
The DNA here is from genome assembly GCA_948144175.1 of Closterium sp. NIES-65. NCBI lineage: Eukaryota > Viridiplantae > Streptophyta > Zygnematophyceae > Desmidiales > Closteriaceae > Closterium > Closterium sp. NIES-65. The sequence continues at coordinate 3,470,709 of CANXME010001052.1, read as the reverse complement.
TTGGTGAGTGGAGCGGACCTGCAGGATGGGGGTGTTCACCAGTTCACTCCTGCGCGTCAGAGGGTGACCCACTGCACGGAGGCTCGCACAGGCCGACACCTGGCCACGTTCTCACGTCGGCCGGGGTCGAGTCTTTACACCCTGACCGTTGAGTCTCCTCCTGTCCCTGCGTCTGGTCAGGTGGCTGCGTCGGGTCAGGTACTTGCTGCTGCGTCCCGGTCAGGTCCTGAGTCTGCCCCCTGTTCTTGTCGCCTCCTGTCTCACGAGACTCTCCTGTGGCACCACCGTCTTGGCCACCCCTCCTTGCCCCGTCTTCGGAGCATGGCTTCCCGTGTCCTTGTCTCTGGTCTTCCCCAGTCTCTCCCTCCTCTCCCCTCCGGGCCAGGACCTTCCTGTGTCCCCTGTGTCGAGGGTCGCCTCCGGGCTACTCCTCACTCCTCCCACTTCCCCCCGACAGAGGCTCCCCTGCAGACGCTTCACATGGATGTGTGGGGCCCAGCCCCCGTCCGTGGGCAGGGTTACGAGCGCTACTTCCTGTTGGTGGTTGACGACTACTCGCGTTACACCACAGTCCTCCCCTTGCGCAGCAAGGGTGCGGTCACTGAGGTGCTGATCGACTGGATCCGCGAGGCTCGTCTCCAGCTCAGGAAGAGCTTCGGCTCGGACTTTCCTGTTCTGCGTCTGCACTCTGACAGAGGCGGAGAGTTCTCTTCTCGCCTTCTGCGAGACTACTGTCGTGCACGGGGGATCCGCCAGACCTTCACGCTTCCGGACTCACCACAGCAAAATGGGATTGCTGAGCGCCGCATTGGCATGGTCATGGATGTCGCTCGTACGTCCATGATGCATGCGGCTGCCCCCCATTTTCTGTGGCCGTTTGCGGTGAGGTACGCGGCGCATCAGCTCAAACTTCACCCCCGGGTCTCTCGGCCAGCGATGTCCCCAGCCTTGCTGTGGACGGGGAAGGTTGGCGATGCGTCTGTGTTCCGTGTCTGGGGATCTCGGGCGTTTGTCCGCGACTTGTCTGCGGACAAGCTGTCCCCTCGTGCTGCTCCCTGTGTCTTCCTTGGCTTCCCCACTGACGCCCCAGGGTGGCAGTTTTACCACCCCTCCTCTCGTCGTGTTCTGTCCTCCCAGGACGTTACGTTCGACGAGTCAGTCCCCTTCTACCGTCTCTTCCCCTACCGCACTCCTTCCCTCCCCCCTCCCCCGGACTTCCTTGTGCCGGTTCCCCCCCCGGTAGACCCCCTCCCCCCTCAGGTTCCTGCCCCCTCAGGTGTGTCCCAGGTAGACGCCGTTGACCCGGTCGAGGTTACTGGTGACTCTGGTGCTGCTGCGGGTGCTGAGCCTGGGGGTGCTGACTCTGGGGGTGCTGTGCGCGGGGGTGCTGAGCCTGGGGGTGCTACTGCTGGGGGTGCTGGGCCTGAGGGTGCTACTGCGGAGGGTGCGGAGCCTGGGGGTGCTGAGCCGGGGGGTGCTGTGCCTGGAGGTGCTGGGTCTGGGGGTGCTGGGTCGGGAGCTGATGAGCCTGGGGGTGCTGAGCTGGGAGCTGCTGAGCCTGGGGGTGCTGCGTCTGGAGCTGCTGAGCCTGGGGTTTCTCCTGCTGCTGCGTCTCGCCGGGAGCCCCTCTCTCCACAGGAGCTGCGCGAGTGGTTCGCTCGCCGCTGGAGGCGTGCTGCTGAGTCTGGAGGTGCTGCTGGAGCTGGAGCTGGAGCTTCTTCGACCGTCGAGGGTGCGGGTGCTGCCGGTCCCGGAGCTGCTGGACCTGCGGGTCCTCCTGGAGTTGGAGCTGCTGAGGGCGTTGGTGCTGAGCCTACTGCTGTTGGTCCTGCCGCTGGAGGTGTGGGTGGCGCTGGTGCTGTCGCTGAGGGTGCTGGTGCTGTCCCTGCTGAGTCAGGAGCTGCCGCGCGGCCTCGGCCGTACTTCGTTCCACTCCTTCAGCAGGTTCTTGGTCTTTCTCCTCCAGTAGAGGGTCCACCGCCTGTCCAGTCGCAGCCCCTACTGGAGCCTTCCTCTCCGCTGCCTGCTCCCTCTCCTTACACTGGTCCTACTGGAGGTCTTGCTGAGCGTCGTGAGCCTGCGTCTCGTCCCGCGTCGCCTGTTCGTGCTGCTCGCGCTAGTGGTCGCAGTTCGCGTCAGCGTCCTCCTCCTGTCCCTGGCACGCACCGGATGTCTTTACGTCCGTCCACTGCTCCTCTGCGTGCCCCTTTGCCTTCTCCTCCTGAGTCCTCTCTTCCTGCGCTTGCGGACCCTGAGTCGGACTCTCTTCGTGCTGCCAGTCCCACTGTCACGCGTCTGCTTGCTACTGTCGTCACTGACCCCTCTTTTGAGTCCACTGCTGCGTCTGCTCTAGTCGCTGAGCTCGTCGACTTTGCTGCTCGCTGTCGTCTCGACTACGCTGCTAGTCTTGTTGCTGAGTCTGCGTCTGTCTGTCCTCCGTCCGTCGGGGGTGAGTGTGCTCTTGGCACGGACGTCCTAGAGGACAGGCAGGAGGAGTTACAGTGTCTAGCGGCTGCTTCACCTCATCTCGCGTCTGTACTGCTTGCCCCTGAGGGAGACCCGGATGCACTAGACATCCCGACTCCGCGTTCTTACGCGGAGGCCGTAGAGGGTCCCTACTCCTCTCAGTGGCAGGCAGCTATGGATGCAGAGATGGCTTCCTGGAAGTCCACAGGCACCTACGTTGACGCGGTTCCCCCTCCTGGGGCGAACATCGTCAGTGGCATGTGGATCTTCAGGGTGAAGCGGCCGCCGGGCTCTCCACCTGTCTTCAAGGCACGGTACGTTGCTCGTGGCTTCAGTCAGCGGCAGGGAGTTGACTACTTTCAGACCTTCTCTCCCACCCCGAAGATGACTACTCTTCGGGTGCTGCTGCACATAGCCGCTCAGCGCGACTACGAGCTTCACTCTCTCGACTTCAGCACTGCGTTCTTGCAGGGTAGCCTGCACGAGGAGATCTGGCTTCGCCGTCCACCTGGCTTCACTGGGACTTTCCCTCCTGGCACCCAGTGGAGCCTCCGACGGCCAGTCTACGGTCTCCGCCAGGCACCGCGTGAGTGGCACGACACACTGAGGACTACGCTTGCGGCTCTTGGGTTTGCTCCTTCTACTGCTGACCCGTCGCTGTTTCTTCGCACCGACACTTCCCTGCCGCCGTTCTACATCCTCGTGTACGTCGACGACCTGGTCTTTGCCACAGCGGACACTGCTGGACTCGCCTACGTGAAGTCCGAGCTGTTGAAGAGACACACGTGCACAGACCTGGGTGAACTGCGCAGCTACCTTGGCTTGCAGATCACTCGGGACAGAGCACGCCGCACCATTACCTTGACTCAGTCACACATGGTGCAGCAGGTCCTTCAGCGCTTTGGCTTCACGTACTCCTCGCCTCAGGACACAGACCGGAGCACATGGCTGCAGCGAAGAGGGTATTGCGCTACCTGTGCAGTACGTCAGGCATGGGGCTAGTGCTTGGAGGGCGGAGTCCAGTGGTCCTTACCGGCCACGCGGACGCGTCTTGGGCTGACGACCAGGCTACGCAGCGGTCGTCACAGGGTTACACCTTCAGCCTTGGTTCCGGCTCTGTCTCGTGGCGGTCTACTCGCTCGTCTTCGGTTCTCGGCTCCAGTTGTGAGGCTGAGATCTACGCCGGGGCCATGGCTGCACAGGAGCTTCGCTGGCTCACCTACCTGCTGACTGACCTTGGAGAGCCGCCTCGTTCTCCTCCAGTGCTGTACGTAGACAACAAGGCTATGCTGGCCTTGTGTCGAGAGCAGCGCTTGGAGCACAGAACGAAGCACATTGCTCTCCGCTACTTCCTTGCTCGTGAGCTGCAGCAGCGTGGTCAGTTGCGACTTGCGTACGTGGCCTCTGAGGCCAACACTGCTGATGTGTTCACCAAGGCACTTGCGCCTTGTGACCATCAGCGCTTCTGCACCCAGCTGGGTCTTGTGCCTGTCTTGCCTCACTTGCTCTCCTCTTGACTTCACTTGTACTGTGACATATATATATACCTGCTCTTGCTTGTCTAGCTTTATATATATGTCTGTACTCTTGCTTGTGAACTGGCCTTTGGCCTTGCTCTTGTGCTCGGACTGTGTGGTGACTTTGTGATCCACCCTGAGCTTTGCTTTGTCTTGCTTGACTGGTCTTGTGACCCCTTGTTCTCCCCCACTTTGCCTATGGGGGTGTGTCAGAACATATCTATAGCTTATACTGCTGTGTAGGCTGTAGTGGGGTATCCCATAGGGGGTACAACCCAGTTAGGGTTTCATATTTGTACTGCTTTCATTCATAGTTCATTCATTCCTGTTTTCCTATTTTCACAACAGCAGCAGCAGCAGAAGCAGCAGAAGCATCAGCAACAGCAGCAGCAACAGCAACAACAACAACAACAACAACAACAACAACAACAACAACAACAACAACAACAACAACAACAACAACAACAACAACAACAACAACAACAACAACAACAACAACAACAACAACAACAACAACAACAACAGCAACAACAGCAACAAAAGCAACAACAGCGACAACAGCGATAGCAGGACAGCAGCGACAGCAGCAACAACAGCAATAGTAGTAATACCAGCAGTAGCACCAGCAGCAACAACAGCAACAACAGCAACATCAGTGTGAGAACTACGAGGAATGAAATGACTAGAAATGAGTTGGGTACAAGAAGGGAAACCTAGAAATGTTGTACCCCCTATTCTCTAACCCACTACAGCCTAAACAGGCTATAACATTAGTCTGACACACCCCCATAGGCAAAGTGGGGGAGAACAAGAGGTCACAAGACCAGTCAAGAAAAGCAAAGCAAGCTCAGGGTGGATCTCAAGGATACCACACAAATTCCGAGCACAAGCAAGCGGTCACAAGACCAGTTCACATGCAGTTTGATAATATAACAAGAGGTACATTAATCACAACCTAGCAAGTGTAAGCATGCAAGTATATGTATAAAGATCAGAATACAAAGCAAAGTAAAGAGGTAAGCAAGTGAGGCCAGGTAGGCAAAAGACCTAACATAGTACAGAAGCGCTGATGATCACAAGGCTAAAGTGCCTTGGTAAAGATATCAGCAGTGTTGGCCTGAGAGGACACGTAAGCAAGGCGCAGCTGACCACGCTGCTGCAGCTCACGTGCAAGGAAGTAGCGAAGAGCAATGTGCTTCGTTCTGTGCTCCATTCTGTGCTCCTGACACAAGGCTAGCATGGCCTTGTTGTCTACGTACAGAACTGGAGGAGAACGAGGCGGCTCTCCCACGTCGGTCAGCAGGTAGGTAAGCCAGCGTAACTCCTGTGCATGGCCCCTGCGTAGATCTCGGCCTCAAAGCTAGAGCTGAGAACAGAAGACGAGCGGGTAGACCACCACGAAACAGAGTCGGAACCAAGCCTGAAGGTGTAACCCTGTGACGACCGCTGCGTAGCCAAGTCGTCAGCCAAGAAGTGTCTGCGTGACCAGTGAGGACCACTGAACGTCGCCCTCCAAGCACGAGCCCCATGCCCGATGTACTGCACAAGTAGCGCAAAACCCTCTTAGTAGCATCCATGTGCTCCTTCCTGTGTCGGCCAGGAGGGACATAACGTGCTAGGATGCTAAGAGGGTATGTAAGGTCGGGTCAAGTGCAGGTCATCAGGTACATGAGGCAGCCCACAAGCTCTGGATACGGGCTACTCGGCTCTACGGACTCATCCGAAGGCAGAGGTGAGAGCGAGTGGTGCGTAGGTAGAGGAGTGGGCTGTGGCGAGGAGTACGTGAAGCCGAAGCGCTGAAGGACCTGCTGCACCATGTGTGACTGAGTCAAGGTAATTGTGCGCTGTGCTCTATCCCGGGTGATCCGCAAGCCAAGAAAGCTTGTCAGCTCACCCAGGTCTGTGCACGTGTGTCTCTTCTACAGCTCCGACTTCACGTGGGCAAGCGCCTCAGTGTAAGCAGCAGCAAAAACCAAGTCGTCTACGTACACAAGAACGTAGAACGGCGGCAGAGTGGTGTCGGTGCGTAGAAACAGCAACGGGTCAGCAGTGGAAGGAGCAAACCCAAGAGCAGCAAGAGTCATCCTGTGAAAATGAGAACGAGAATGAATCAACTATGAATGAAGAGAGTACATATAGGAAACCCTAATTGGGTTGTACCCCCTATGGGATACCCCACTATAGCCTACACAACTATGTAAGCTATAATGTTCTGACACACCCCCATAGGCAAAGTGGGGGAGAACAAGGGGTCACAAGACCAATCAAGCAAAGCAAAGCAAAGCTCAGGGTGGATCACAAAGTCACCACACATTCCGAGCTCAAGTTCAAAGGCCAAAAGGCCAGTTCACATGCAAGATCACATATATATATATACAAGAGGCTAAGAAAGGAAGAGAAAGAATATATATATGTGATAGTACAAGCAAGGTCAAGAAGAGAGCAAGTGAGGCAAGACAGGCACAAGACCTAACTGAGTGCAGAAGCGCTGGTGATCACAAGGCGCAAGTGCCTTGGTGAACACATCAGTAGTGTTGGCCTCAGAGGCTACGTACGCAAGCCGCAACTGTCCACGCTGCTGTAGCTCACGAGCAAGAAAGTAGCGGAGAGCAATGTGCTTTGTCCTGTGCTCCAGTCGCTGCTCTCGACACAAGGCCAGCATAGCCTTGTTGTCTACGTACAGGACTGGAGGAGAACGAGGCGGCTCTCCAAGGTCGGTCAGCAGGTAGGTGAGCCAGCAAATCTCCTGGGCAGCCATAGCCCCGGCGTAGATCTCAACCTCACAACTGGAGCCGAGAACAGAAGACGAGCGGGTAGCCCACCACGAAATAGAGCCGGAACCAAGACTGAAGGTGTAACCCTGTGACGACCGCTGCGTAGCCTGGTCGTCAGCCCAAGAAGCGTCCGCGTGCCCAGTGAGGACCACTGGACTCCGCCCTCCAAGCACTAGCCCCATGCCCGACGTAATGCACAAGTAGCGCAACACCCTCTTCGCTGCAGCCATGTGCTCTGGTCGGTGTCTCCCAGGAGCAACATAGCGTGCGAGAATGCTAAGAGGGTATGCAAGGTCAGGTCGAGTGCAGGTCATCAGGTACATGAGGCAGCCAACAAGCTCTGCATACGGGCAACTCGACTCTACGGACTCATCCGAAGGCAGAGCTGAGAGTGAGTGGCGAGTAGGCAGAGGAGTGGCCTGAGGCGAGGAGTACATGAAGCCGAAGCGCCGAAGGACCTGCTGCACCATGTGTGACTGAGTCAGGGTAATGGTGCGGCGTGCTCTGTCCCGGGTGATCTGCAAGCCAAGGTAGCTGCGCAGTTCACCCACGTCTGTGCACGTGTGTCTCTTCTGCAGCTCGGACTTCACGTAGGCGAGTCCAGCAGTGTCAGCTGTGGCAAAGACCAAGTCGTCGACGTACACGAGGATGTAGAACGGCGGCAAAGAGGTGTCGGTGCGCAGAAACAGCGACGGGTTTGCAGTGGAAGGAGCGAACCCAAGTGCCGCCAGCGTAGTCCTCAGTGTGTCGTGCCACTCACGCGGCGCCTGGCGGAGACCGTAGACTGGACGCCGGAGACTCCACTGGGTACCAGGAGGGAAAGACCCAGTAAAGCCAGGTGGGCGACGCAGCCATATCTCCTCGTGCAGGCTGCCCTGCAAGAAAGCAGTGCTGAAGTCGAGAGAGTGCAGCTCGTAGTCACGGTGAGCAGCAACGTACAGCAGTACCCGAAGAGTGGTCATCTTCGGGGTGGGGGAGAAGGTCTGAAAGTAGTCAGCCCCCAGCCGCTGACTGAAGCCACGAGCCACGTAACGCGCCTTGAAGACAGGCGGAGAACCCGGCGGCCGCTTCACCCTGAAGATCCACATGCCACTGACAATGTTTGCCCCAGGAGGGGGGACAGCGTCAACGTAGGTGCCTGTGGACTTCCAGGAAGCCATCTCTGCATCCATAGCTGCCTGCCACTGAGAGGAGTAGGGACCCTCTATCGCCTCCGCGTAAGAGCGCGGAGTCGAGATGTCAAGTGCATCCGGGTCTCCCTCAGGGGTAAGCAGTACAGAAAAGAGATGCGGTGAAGCGGCTGCCAGGCACTGGAACTCCTCCTGCCTGTCCTCGAGGACGTCCGTGCCAAGGGCACACTCACCCCCGACGGACGAGACAGACTCAGACTTAGCGACAAGACTAGCAGCGTAGTTGAGGCGACAGCGAGCAGCAAATTCGACGAGCTCAGTAACGAGGGCAGACGTAGCAGAAGACTCAAAAGAAGGGTCAGTGACGACAGTAGCAAGGAGACGCATGACAGTGGACTGGCAGCACGAAGAGAGTCCGACTCCGGGTCGGCAAGAGCAGGAAGAGAGGACTCAGGAGGAGAAGGCAAAGGGGCACGCAGAGGAGCAGTGGACGGACGCAGTGACATCCGGTGCGTGCCAGGGACAGGAGGAGGACGCTGACGTGAACTGCGACCACTAGCGCGTGCAGTACGAACAGGTGACGCAGGACGAGACGCAGGCTCACGACGCTAAGTAAGACCTCCAGTAGGACCAGCGTAGGGAGAAGGAGCAGGTAAGGGGGAGGCAGGCTCTAGCCGTGACTGTGACGGGATAGGCTGTTGACCCTCTAAGGGAGGAGGAGGACCAGTAGAAGGTGGAAGACCAAGAACCTGTTGCAGGAGTGGAACAAAGTACGGTCGAGGCCGCGCGGCGACGCCAGACACAGCAGGGATAGTACGAGTACCCCTAGCAGGAGTACCCGCTCCAGCAGCACCTCCAGCAGCTCCAGAACCTCCAGCAGCACGAGGAGCACCCCCAGCAGGACCGCCAGTGGTAGTCTCAGCGCCAACACCCTCAGCAGCACCAGCTCCAGTCGAACCCGCAGGCCCAGCAGCTCCAGTACTCCCAGGACGAGCACCTCCGGGACCCGCGACAACAGCACCCTCCGCAGCCGAAGAACCACCAGTATCAGCAGCACGCCTCTAGCGCCGGGCAAACCACTTACGCAACTCCTGTGGGGAGAGTGGCTCTCAGCAAGACGAAGCACCCGGAGAACCTTTAGGCGAAGAAACCCCAGGCTCAGAACCCCCAGGCAAAGCACCTCCAGGCGTAGCACCTCCAGTCTCAGCACCCCCAGGCTCAGCACCCCCAGGCTCAGTACCCCCAGGCTCAGCACCCACAGGCTCCGCACCCCCAGGCTCCGCACCCCCAGGCTCAGCACCCCCAGGCTCAACACCCCCAGTCTCAGCACCCCTAGGCTCAGCACCCCCAGTCTCAGCACCCCTAGGCTCAGCACCCGCAGCAGCACCAGAGTCACCAGTGACCTCGACGGGCTCGACCGCGTCTACCTGGGACACACCTGAAGGGGCAGGACCCTGAGGGGGAAGGGGGTCTACCGGGGGGGGACCTGGTACCAAGAAGAGCGGGGGTGGGGGGAGGGACGGAGTGCGGTAGGGGAAGAGGCGGTAGTAGGGTACCGACTCGTCGAACGTGACGTCCTGGGAGGACAGAACACGGCGAGAGGTGGGGTGGTAGAACTGCCACCCAGGGGCGTCGAGTGGGAACCCCAACAAGACGCAGGGAGCAGCGCGAGGGGACACCTTGTCCGCAGACAAGTCGCGGACAAACTCCCGAGATCCCCAGACCCGGAACGCCGACGCATCGCCAACCTTCCCCATCCACAGCAGGGCTGGGGAGGTCTCCGGCCTGGAGACCCTGGGGTGAAGGTTGATCTGATGCGTCGCGTACCTCACCGCAAACGGCCACAGAAAATGGGGGGCAGCCGCATGCATCATAGACGTACGAGCAACGTCCATGACCATGCCAATGCGGCGCTCTGCAATCCCATTTTGCTGCGGTGAGTCCGGAAGCGTGAAGGTCTGACGGATGCCTCGCGCACGATAGTAGGCTCGCAGAAGGCCAGAGGAGAACTCTCCGCCTCTGTCCGAGTGCAGACGCAGAACAGGAAAGTCCGAGCCAAAGCTCTGCCTGAGCTGGAGACGAGCTGCGCGGATCCAGTCGATCAGCACCTCAGTGACATCACCCTTGCTGCGCAAGGGGAAAACTGTGGTGTAACGCGAGTAGTCGTCAACAACAAGCAGGAAGTAGCGCTTGTGACCCTGTCCACGGACGCAGGCTGGGCCCCACACGTCCATGTGAAGTGTCTGCAACGGGGCCTCAGTCGGAGGAAACTGGGAGGAGTGAGGGGCAGCACGCTGGTGCCCCTCAACAAAGGGGACACATGAAGGGCCAGGGCCCTAAGGAAGGGGAGGGAGGGACCGGGGGAGACCAGACACAAGAAGACGGGAGGCCATGCCTCTGAGCCGAAGCAGAGAGGGGTGACCAAGGCGGTGGTACCAGAGGAGAGTCTCGTGAGACAGGAGACGACACGAACAGGGGGCAGACTCAGGACCAGACGTGGATGCTGCAGCAAACACCTGACCAGACGCAGGGACCCTACCAGACTCAGTAACTGGGGGAGACGCAGTGGTCAGTGTGTACAGGCTCGACCCTGGCTGACGGGTAAACGTAGCCAGATGTCGACCTGTGCTAGCCTCTGTGCAGTGCGTCACCCGCTGACGAGCAGGGGTGAACTGGTGGACTCCCGCATCCTGTAGGTCAGCACCACTCACCAAGTTCGTAGAGAACGAGGGGAGGTAGAGACCAGACAGGGTGCCAGAGGGAGCCGCCGGACACGGTAGGACAGTGGAGAAGCGAGACAGGACAGGACCCCCTGAGGGGTCAGCCAGGGAAACCGCAACCGGCCGACTAAGCGGCGTGAGTGTGGTGCGATCCCGAAAGAAGGAGCGAGACGCCCCAGAGTCAAGGGTGAAGGTGTGGGAGGCCGAAGCCGACGTAGTACCTGAGAGCGCAGACTCACCAGTACGTGAGGACGCAGACACACTAGCACCTAGAGCAGCAGCGTCGCAAGCACCTAGGGCAGCAGCCTCACCAGTACCTAGAGCAGCAGTCTCAATGCCCGGGTCGGGCGGAAAACACCGGTAACAGTCACCCTCATCACTAATAGTCACAGCATACATGGCAGCAAGGATAGCATCAAAGTCAAGATCAAAGATAGCTACGCCAGCCCTGGACAGCTCTCCCCAGTGCGGGATCTCCGTAGCCTCCGGAAACTGCTGACGCCAAGCGTCCGTCAGGCGGCCAAAACAGCGCTGGGTGGGGTGGGCACCCCCACACTGCTCACCCGCGCGGTCGCCGGTGCGAAGGACGTAGGTGCAGGGACCAAGACCCCCACCACACTGACGTTGCGTGTACCACTCACGGAGCTGCTGAGGGGTGGGGACGTCGCGAGAACGCTGCTGCTGCTGCTGCTGGCGCTGACCACCCCCAGTGCCGCTCCGCTGTGAAGTGCCACTCCGACCACCTCCACCACCTCCACCTCCGCCTCCTCCACCTCCGCCACTGCCGCCACCCCTGCCAGTACCGCCGCCGCCGACGCCGCCTCCGCCTCCACTGCTGCCACTAGCACCCCCACCCCCGCCACCACCTCCACCGCCACCCCCACTAGCCCCACCCGCTCCCTTGCCCCCCTTGCCCTTGCCAGGGCGGCGTCTCCCGCTAGGGGCAGACGCCGCAGTGACCGACTCAAGACCAACGAGGTCGGCCGCAGTGGCAGAGGCGACGGAGGGCAAGAGAGGGGAAGGAGAACACCCCTCAAAGATGGGGGTGCGGGGGTCACCTCGAGAGGCTCCTACAGCGACGATGCTCTTCTCCGCCGCTAGGAGGGCTTTCTCTAGGAGGTCGACCGTGAGAGTGGTGGGACAGACCGCGAGGAAGTGGTCCTGGACTACACGAAGGGAGTCAGGGAGGCGGGTGACTAGAAAGTAGAGAGTGATGTACATCGGGGGGGGGGGGGGGGGGGGGGGGTTCTTGGCGCAGAAGTCAGCAGGAAGCGCAGCGCGATAGCGGGTGTCACTAGTTCGGAGGTGCGTAATGAGATCAGCGACTGTGGGAAAGGCGGCAAGGTCAGGGAAGAGGAAGGGTATCATGAGGCGGCTCAGTGCAGCAGTGGCAGGGGAGGAGTAGCGCGCAACTACAGCGTCGTACAAGGTCTGAGCACTCTTGTACTGACTAAAGTGCGCACGCTCAGAGGTAGGGAGGTGGCGACGCACAGCAAGACGTGCAGCAGCATCGCGCGTGGCCCACTGGGAGCGAACAGTAGGGTTAGCATCAGCAGCAGGGGCAAGAGAGGCGCCAGAGGTGAGGTCAAAGAGAGAAAGACCGTCTGCCCTATCGCACTGTAAGAACAGCTGCAGGTCGTCGACCCAGACCTCAAAGTCAATGGCGCGACCCTCAGCGTCAAAAGCTAGGACTCTAGGGGTAGCCATGACAGCAGTCGACGATCTCACCAGACAGGGCGGGTCGGGCAGCTCAGCAGCACAGCAACACGGGAACACTGCTGCATGGACGGCCCAGCGGCAACAGCAGCTCCGCGGGACCAGCGGCTCGGCTCCTCAGGTGACTCGGGCGGCTCGGGCGGCGCAGGCGGCTCGGGCGGCTCGGGCGGCTCGGGCGGCGCAGGCGGCGTGGGCGGCTCGGCTCCTCAGCGGCACAGGCGGCTCGGCTCCTCTGCGGCACAGGCGGCTCGGCTCCTCAGCGGCACAGGCGGCTCGGCTCCTCAGCGGCACACGCGGCTCGGCTCCTCAGGGGCACAGGTGTCCGGGCGGCTCGGGTGGCGCAGGTGTCACGGGCGGCTCGGGCGGCTGGGTGTCACAGCGGCGTACTGGCGGCGTGGGGCCGAGATGGCGGCGTGCGGCCGGGACGGCGGCGTGCGGCCGGGACGGCGACGTGCGGCCGGGACGGCGGCATGGGGGCCGGGACGGCGGCGTGCGGCCGGGACGGCTGATGGGCCGTAGGTAGGGCGGCGGTCAGGCCGCAGTAAGGGCGGCGGGTGGGTCGCAGGTCAGGCGACGGGTGGGCCGCAGTGAAGGGCGGCGCGAAGCCGCAGATAAGGGCGGCGACGGGCCGGGGCGGCGCGAAGTCGCAGGTAAGGGCGGCAACGGGCCGGGGTGGCGCGAGGCCGCAGGTAAGGGCGGCGTGAAGCCGCAGGTAAGGGCAGCGACGGGCCGGGGTGGCGCGAGGCCGCAGGTAAGGGCGGCGCGAAGCCGCGGGAAGGGCGGCGGCAGGCCGGGGCGGCAGGCCGGGGCGGCGCGAAGCCGCAGGTAAGGGCGGCGCGAAGCCGCCGGTAAGGGCGGCGCGAAGCCGCAGGCAAGGGCGGAGACGTGCCGGGAGACGGGCGGCGCGGCGCAGCCTCTAAGGCGGCTCGACGCGACCGTAAGGGTGGCGCGACGAGCCGCTAGGTGCGACCCGACGGGTCGCTAAAAAAAAGGAACGCGCGCCTCGAGGCGCGCTTCGGTGGGCCCAAGGAACAGTCCCTAGGAGGGGACCTGCTATGATTCCATGTGAAAATGAGAACGAGAATGAATCAACTATGAATGAAGTGAGTACATATAGGAAACCCTAATTGGGCTGTACCCCCTATGGGATACCCCACTATAGCCTACACAACTATGTAAGCTATAATGTTCTGACACATCCTTAGTGTGTCGTGCCACTCACGGGGTGCCTGGTGGAGACCGTAGACCGACCGTCGGAGGCTCCACTGGGTACTAGGAGGAAACGACCCAGTGAAGCCAGGTGGGCGGCGCAGCCAGATCTCCTCGTGCAGGCTGCCCTGTAGGAAAGCAGTGCTGAAGTCATGAGGGTGGAGCTCGTAATCACGCTGAGCGGCGACGTGCAGTAGAACCCAAAGAGTGGTCATCTTCGGGGTAGGGGAGAAGGTCTGGAAGAAGTCAACTCCCTCACGCTGACTGAAGCCTCGTGAAAAGTAACGCGCCTTGAAGACAGGCGGAGAACCCGGTGGTCGCTTCACCCCGAAAATCCACATGCCACTGACGATGTTCGCCCCAGGCGGGGGAACCTCGTTGACGTAGGTGCCTGTGGACTTCCCGTATGCCATCTCTGCGTCCATGGCTGCATGCCACTGAGAGGAATAGGGACCCTCTATCACCTTTGCGTAAGAGCGCGGGGTCGGGATGTCTGGTGCATCCGGGTCTCCCTTAGAGGCAATCAACATGGACACGAGATGAGGTAAAACAGCGGCAAAGCACTCAAACTCCTCCTGCCTGTCCTCAAGGACGTCCGTGCTAAGAGCACACTCACCCCTGACAGACGAAGGACAGACAGACTCAGACTCAACAACAAGACTAGCGGCGTAGTCGAGACGACAGTGAGGAGCAACGTCGACAAGCTCAGCAACTAAGGTAGACGCAGTAGTGGACTCAAAAGGAAGGGTCAGTGACAACAATAGCCAGGAGACGCGTGACAGTAGAACTAGAAGCATGAAGGGAGTCAGACTACAGGTCAGCAAGAGCTGGAAGAGAGGACGCAGGAGGAGACGGCAGAGGGACGCGCTATGGAGCAGTAGAAGGACGAAGCACCACGTGGTGCGTGCTCGAGACCGCAGGAAGACGTTGACGCGGAACATGACGACCAGTGCGAGCAGCACGAACAGGCGACGCTCGACGATACTCAGTCGTCAAAGGACGAGACTCAGGCTCATGACGCTCCGTAAGACCTCCGGTCGGACCAGTGTAGGGAGAAGGACCAGGGAGTTGCGAGGCAGGCTGTAAATGTGACTGCGATTGGATAGGCAGAGGACACTCTAAAGAGGGAGTAGGACGAGGAGTAGGCGGGAGACCAAGAACTTGCTGAAGGAGCGGAGCAAAGTACGGCCGCGGTCGCGCAGCGCCTCCAGAACCAGCAGAGACACCACCAGCACCCTCAGCTCCAGGGTCTCCAGCTACAACTCCCGCAGCACCACCAGTAGCTCCAACAGCTCCAGCACCTCCAGCGCCAACTCCCGCAGCAGCTCCAGTGGCTCTAGTAACTCCAGTACGAGCACCTCCAGGGCCAGCGGCCCCAGCAGCTCCAGAACCACCAGCACCTCAAGTGACTCCAGCACTGGCAGAACCTCCAGCAACTCCAGCACCAGCAGTACCTCCAGCAGCTCCAGCACCAGCAGCACCTCCAGTAGCTCTAGCTCCAGCAGTACCTCCAGCAGCTCCAGCTCCAGCACCACCTCCAGCAGCTCCAGCACCAGTAGCACCTCCAGCAGCTCCAGCACCAGCAACACCTCATGTAGTAGGCCCCCCAGCTCCAGCAGCACGGCTACAGCGCCGAGCGTACTAGTCACGAAGCTGTCGTAGAGAGAGGGGCTCCCGCCGCAACGGGACACTCAGAGGACCTCGAGTCTTAGCACCCCAAGACTCAGCAACCCCAAACTCAGCACCCCCAGACTCAGCACCCCCAGGCTCAGCACCCCCAGACTCAGCACCCCTAGGCTCTGCACGCTCAGGCTCAGCACCCCCAGACCCAGCACCCGCAGGCTCTGCACCCCTAGCAGCACCAGAGTCAACAGCTACCTCGACAGGCTCGACTGCGTCTACATGGGACACACCTGAGGGGGCAGGACCCTGAGGGGGGAGGGGGTCTACCTGGGGAGGACCTGGCGTGAGGAAGAGCGACGGGGGGGGGGGGGGGGGGGGTGGGGGAGGGGGGCAGTGTGGTAGGGGAAGAGACAGTAGTAGGGAACCGACTCGTCAAATGTGACGTCCTGAGAGGACAGAACACGGCGCGAGGTGGGGTGGTAAAACTGCCAGCCAGGCGCGTCAGGGGGGAAGCCAAGGAAGACGCAGGGAACGGCATGGGAGGACAACTTGTCCGAAGACAAGTCGTGGATGAATCTCGAGATCCCCAGACACGGAACGCAGACGCATCGCCAACCTTCCCCGTCCACCGCAGAGTGGGAGTGGTCTTCAGCATGGAGACCCGGGGCTAGAGGTTGATCTGATGCGCCGCGTAATGAACCACGAACAACCACAGAAAATGGGGAGCAGCCGCATGGATCATGGACGTACGAGTGACATCCATGACCCTGCCAATGCGGCGCTCAGCAATCCCATTTTGCTGTGGAGAGGCCGGAAGCGTGAACGTCTGGCGGATGCCCTCCACCCGACAGTAGGCCTGTAGAAGGTCGGGGGGAAACTCTCCGCCTCTGTCGGAGTGCAGACGCACAACAGGAAAGTTCGAGCCGAAACTCTCTCTGAGCTGGAGACGAGCAGCGCGGATCCAGTCGATCAACACCTCAGTGACTCCATCCTTGCGGCGCAAGGCGAAGACTGCGGTGTAGCGCGAGTAGTCATTAACAACGAGCAGGAAGTAGCGCTCGTGACCCTGTCCACAGACGCGGGCGGGGCCCCACACGTCCAGGTGAAGTGTCTGCAGCGGAGCCTCTGTCGGAGGAAACTCGGAGGAAACTCGGAGGGGTGAGGAGCGGCGCGCTGCCGGCCCTCGACGCAGGGAACGCACGTAGGGGCAGGCCCCGGAGGAAGGGGAGGAAGGGAAGGGGGGAGACCAGAGACAAGGACACAGGAGGCCATGCCTCTGAGACCAGGCAGGGAGGGGTGACCAGGGCGGTGGTGCCAAAGGAGAGTCTCGTGAGACAGGAGACGACACGAGCAGGGGGGAGACTCAGGGCCAGACCGGGACGCCGCAGCAAACACCTGACCTGACGCGGCTACCTGACCAGTCGCAGTGACAGGAGGAGACTCAGTGGTAAGGGTGTACAGGCTGGACACCAGCCGATAGGTGAACGTGGCCAGGTGAGGACCCATCCGAGCACACGTGGAGTGTGTCATACGCTGATAGGCAGGGGTGAACTGGTGAACACCCCCATCCTGAAGATCAACTCCCGCCACCAAGTTCGTAGAGAATGAGGGGAGGTGAAGACCAGACAGCGAGCCGTACGGAGCCGCAGGACACTGGACAATAGTTGAGGAATGGGCCACAACTGGTCCCCCAGAGGGGTCAGCCAGAGAGAGTGCCACAGGCCGACTGAACGGCGAGAGTGTGGTGCAGTCGCGAAAGAAGTAGCGGGAAGCACCCGAGTCAAGGGTGAAAGTGTGTAAGATCTGAGCCGACGCTGTACCTGAGAGAGCAGTCTCACCAGCACCTGGAGCAGTAGACTCACTAGCACCTACTGCAGCAGCCTCAATGCCCGGGTTGGATGGAACACACAGGTAACAGTCACCCTCAGCACTAATAGAAACAGCATATATAGCACCAAGGATAGCATCAAAGTCAAGATCAAAGATAGCAGCCCACGACTTAAGCAGAATATCCCAACGAGGGATCTCAGCAGTGTGAGGATCTAGCATCGAGCTCAGAAAAGAGAATGTAAATTGAATGATCACCTGGGTACAACAGGAGGCTATATATAGGCTCGACACAAGGCCCCGTAACCAGGTGTTACGCGAAGGTTCCGCGGGTCGCTAAGCGTCCCGAACAGATCCTTCCCAAATTCGGTAGAAAGCAATTCGGTTGCAACCGAAAAGCCAGAATTCGGTGCACACAACCTAGCTCAGTGCTATAACTAAAATAAAATATAGGATAGCACCAAGCATAGGAAATCAAGCAATTCATGCATGTATATAATTATCCTATGCTAGAAATAGCATAACAAAGTAAAGGCAAACAAGCATAGCTGCTAGAAGCCGTCGTACTCTCACACGTCCCCCCCTCAAAGCTGGGTGGCGTGAGAAACACCCTACTTGACAAGATAGTCCTTGAGAGCACGGCGTGCGTTGCCCATATCAACTTCTTCAACCCAACTATCCTCAGTGGGGTCGTATCCCTCCTAGCGGATCAGGAACTCTAGGGTCTTGCCGCCGCGGCGCCGATGGGTGAGAACACGTTCCACTTCGTACTCTGGTTCATCCTGTACGAGAATAGGTGGTGGTGGCGGTAGCTGCCATCCCTGGAACTGTTGGTTGGGGTCCTTGTAGGGCTTCAGTAGCTGAACATGGAAAGCGTTGTGAAGCTTCCATGTATCCGGTAAGCGCAAGCGGAATGTAACTGGTGTCACCTGTGCTTCAACGAGAAAAGGACCACAGAAGCAAGGCTGGAGTTTGGATGGTAGGTGAGACAGGTTCAAGTTGCGTGTGTCAAGAAGCGCCTGATCTCCGACTGCTATTGAGTGATCTCGCCGCTGGCGATCGACATACTGCTTCTGGGAGGTCTCCATCGTGATGAGTCGTCGCTGAGTCTTCTCCCATAGCTGCTGCATGGTGGTGACGAAGTCATGTGGTGTGAGTGGTTCTCGTCCGTAACACACGAAGAAAGGAGTTTTCCTTGTGGCCGCATGTGACGCGTTGTTGTAAGTGAACTCTAGGGCCGGTAACTATGTGTCCCAGTGGCTGACGTCGTCCTTGCAAGCTGTGCGTAGTAACTGTTCAACCTCTTGATTGAGTTGCTCTGTGTGCCCGTTAGTCTCAGGGTGGTATGTTGAAGCCATTGCAAGCTTTGTCCCCAATAGTCCCATGAGCTCCTTCCAGAACTTACTGGTGAATTTGGGGTCTCTATCTGAGATGAGTGTAGCGGGGATGCCGTGGATGGTGATGATGCGGTCGAAGAAGAGGCGAGCAATTGCTTCAGCTGTAGCTGTGGCGTTGGTCGGCATGAAGTGACCCATTTTGGAGAACTTATCGATTACTACGAGCATGGAATCGTGCCCCCGTCAGGTCGAAGGGAGTCCTGCGATGAAGTTGAGGCTAACGACCTGCCATGGCTGCTCCGGTACAGGTAGAGGCTGAAGTAACCCTGCTTTTTTCTGCTTGCTGCTCTTCATCCGCTGGCACGTGTCGCATGAGGTGACGATCTGCTGCACGTCTGCTGCCATCCCGGGCCAGTAGTTTACTTCGCTATCCCTGCTAACGTCTTATTGCTCCCGAAATGTCCCGCGTAAGGTACGTCGTGAAACTCCTCCAATAGGATCTGCCATAGCGGGGCGTAATTCGGTACCCAAATCTTTCATGAACCCTTCTTTACAGCTAAGTATTTTTCCCACTGTAACAGCTTCTTGGTCTGTGCTGTAGCGATTTCTGAGTCCACGGAGTACCCATGTTGGAATAGACCCTTGAGCAAAGGGTTCATCCCGTTGAGCTGGATGCCTGTTACATGTCCAGAGCGGCTCAACGCATGTGCCTTGTTGTGTAGCACGGGCTTGTAGACGATGTCGTAGTGGAAGTAAGTTTCCAGGAAGTCCACCCACCGCACCTGTCGTCGTGAGAGCGTTGGCTGCGTCTTCAGGTATTTGAGACAGCAGTGGTCAGTATAGACTGTAGTCTTGGCTCCCTCTAGGTAACACCTCCACGCCTTGAAGGCTATGACTATCGCTAAGGCTTCCTTGCCATGGATGGGGTAGTTCAGTTCTGCTCCGTGTAGCTTCTTACTGAGGTAGGCGATGGGCTGCAAACCGCGTCCGTGATCCTGCATCACTACTAATCCGACTGCCTGGTCACTAGCGTCTGCTTCCACCACATAGTCCTTGTCTGGATCCGGCAAGATGAGTACTAGCGCTGTAGTCAGTGCTGTCTGTAGTTGTTCCATGGCTTGCCAATGAGGAGTATCCCATTTGAAGGGCGTATCCTTTTTCAGTAGGTCGGTCAGTGGCGCTGTTATCTTTGCGTACTGCGGCACGAACCTGTTGTAGTAGTTGGCGAAGCCTAGGAGCTGTTGCAACTCCTTCACGTTCTCCGGTACTTTCCACTTCTTGACGAATTTGATCTTCCGCGGGTCCACGTGTACGCCCTCGGCACTCACCATGTGCCCGAGAAACTGCACCTTCTTCAGGGCGAAGTCGTACTTCGACAGCTTCACGTAGAACTTGTTTTTCCGCAGGATCTCGAACACCTTCCGCAGATGCTCCACGTGCTCCTTCATGTTCTTCGAGTAGATGAGAATGTCGTCTAGGTACACCACCACGCATTCGTCCAATAGGGGCCGTAAGATGTGATTCAACTCCGCCAGGAACATTGCTGGTGCGTTGCAGAGTCCGAACGGCATCACCAAGTATTCATAGGAGCCGTATCTGGTACGGAGCGCTGTCTTGTGGATCGAGTTGTCCGCCATCTTGATCTGCCAGTAACCCGACCGTAGGTCCAGCTTCAAAAAGACTGTTGCACCATGTAGTTGATCCAGAAGGTCGTCAATGTGCGGTATGGGGTATATGTTTTTTACTGTCTGTTTGTTCAGTGCACGTAGTCGATGCACATCCGTAAACTGCCGTCTGGTTTTGGAGTGAAGAGGACTGGTGCACCGTAGGGAGAGGTGGATGGGCGGATCAGTTGTCTGTCCAGTAGATACTCTATCTGTTTCTTCATGTCTGTCAGTTTGGTCGGACTTAGTCGGTATGGTGCACGTGAGATGGGTTTCGCACCTAGTTCCTCCACGATCTCGTGCTCGTGGGTGCGTGCTGGAGGTACGCCTGCAGGTAGGTCGTCGAGCATAATGTCTTTGTACTGCTCCAATACCTCCTTTACTACTGCAGGTAGCTCCGAACTCGGCTTCTCTTCCTCTGCTGCTGCCATAACCAGTGATAAGTATCCTGAGTTACTCT
This sequence comes from Closterium sp. NIES-65, assembly GCA_948144175.1. Taxonomy (NCBI): domain Eukaryota; kingdom Viridiplantae; phylum Streptophyta; class Zygnematophyceae; order Desmidiales; family Closteriaceae; genus Closterium; species Closterium sp. NIES-65. Next base: position 3,450,266 of record CANXME010001052.1, on the reverse strand, counting down.
CGTTCACAATCCGTTCGAACCGTGCCAGTGTCGTTTCAGGAACGCTCCTTGTATCCGTCTAGCTTCGCAGCTGTACTTGTTTCTTGTTGTTGTAGATGCACGATCTTGGGGTTGAACCGCTTCAAGAAATCTCGCACCAAGATGAAATCTAAACCCTTGATGTTCGTGATCGGCAACGTCGGCTTCCACCTCAGCGCCCCTATGTGCAGCTGCAGTGATGCTTCGCCGTGGATGGGAAGTTTCGTACCATCCACCATCGTTGCTGTGAACTTGGTCTCCTCCGAAGATTCTCCAATTTTCTCCAACCTCCCGCGGTCGCACACCGAGTGAGACGCACCGCTGTCCACCAGTGCCTTGAGGCGTCACCCGTTGCAGATCACCTCGAGTAATAGTGGTTGTTGCCGCTCCGAGTAACCGTAGATGGTCTCGCTTATAGGATCGTAGGGTACGTCAAATAGATCATCCCTCGGTCCTGCGCTCGAAGCTGCTAACTCCATAGAAGTTTTCAACTGAGCAGGATTAGAAGGATTAATCCGAGGCTGATTCAGCTCCGTCTTGGCCTGGAACCTTCCCTTAAGCCTTTGCAACTGTGTAGGCTTCTCCTTGTCAGAATGTTATTATCTAGCCTGTAGTGGGGTGCTCTATAGCGAGTACAACCAAGTTAGGGTTTGCTATATGTATCCCAACTGTTGCTAGTGAAACCCCTCTTTCTGAGAAAACTAGAACGAGGAATGAATGACTAAGTGAAAGTTGGGTACAAATGTAAACCCCAAGAAAGCTGTACCCCATATGGGCTACCCCACTATAGACTACAATAACTATGTCATATAAATCTGACACACCCCGATAGGCAAAGTGGGGGAGAACAAGGGGTCACAAGACCAGTCAAGCAAAGCAAAGCAAAGCAAGCTCAGGGTGGATCACAACGTCACCACACATTCCGAGCACAAGGTCAAGGCCACAAGGCCAGTTCACATGCAGGAGTACACACATATATATAAAAGGCTAGACAAGCAAGAGCAGGCGTGTATATATATGTAACAGTACAAACAAGGTCAAGAGGTGAGCAAGTGAGGCAAGGCAGGCATAAGACCCAACTGAGTACAGAAGCGCTGATGATCACAAGGCGCAAGTGCCTTGGTGAAGATATCAGCAGTGTTGGCCTCAGAGGCCACGTACACAAGACGCAGCTGACCACGCTGCTGTGGCTCACAAGCAAGGAAGTAGCGAAGAGCAATGTGCTTCGTTCTGTGCTCCAGTCTCTGCTCTCGACACAAGGCCAACATGGCCTTGTTGTCTATGTACAGCACTGGAGGAGAACGAGGCGGCTCTCCGAGGTCAGTCACCAAGCAGGTGAGCCAGCAAAGCTCCTGTGCAGCCATGGCCCCGGCGTAGATCTCAGCCTCATAACTGGAGCCAAGAACAGAAGACGAGCGGGTAGCCCGCCACGAAACAGAGCCGGAACCGAGGCTGAAGGTGTAACCCTGTGACGACCGCTGCGTAGCCTGGTCGTCAGCCGAAGAAGCGTCTGCGTGCCCTGTGAGGACCACTGGACTCTGCCCTCCAAGCACAAGCCCCATGCCTGACTTACTGCACAAGTAGTGCAACACCCTCTTCGCTGCAGCCATGTGCTCTGGTCGGTGTCTTCCAGGAGCAACATAGCGTGCCAAGATGCTAAGAGGGTATGCAAGGTCAGGTCGTGTGCAGGTCATCAGGTACATGAGGCAGCCAACAAGCTCTGGGTACGGGCCACTCGACTCTATGGACTCATCCGAAGGCAGAGCTGAGAGCGAGTGGCGAGTAGACAGAGGAGTGGCTTGAGGCGAGGAGTACGTGAAGCCGAAGCGCTGAAGGACCTGCTGCACCATGTGTGACTGAGTCAGGGTAATGGTGCGGCGTGCTCTGTCCCGGATGATCTGCAAGCCAAGGTAGCTGCGCAGTTCACCCAGGTCTGTGCACGTGTGTCTCTTCTGCAGCTCGGACTTCACGTGGGCGAGTCCAGCAGTGTCAGCTGTGGCAAAGACCAAGTCGTCGACGTACACGAGGATGTAGAACGGCGGCAAAGAAGGGTCGGTGCCCAGAAATAGCGACGGGTCGGCAGTAGAGGGAGCAAACCCAAGAGCCGCAAGTGTAGTCCTCAGTGTGTCGTGCCACTCATGCAGTGCCCGGCGGAGACCGTAGACTGGCCGCCGGAGGCTCCACTGGGTGCCAGGAGGAAAAGTCCCAGTGAAGCCAGGTGGGCGGCGCAGCCAGATCTCCTCGTGCAGGCTACCCTGCAAGAAAGCAGTGCTGAAGTCAAGAGAGTGAAGCTTGTAGTCGCGCTGAGCGGCTATGTGCAGTAGCACCCGAAGAGTGGTCATCTTCAGGGTGGGAGAGAAGGTCTGAAAGTAGTCAACTCCCTGCCGCTGACTAAAGCCACGAGCCACGTACCGCGCCTTTAAGACATGCGGAGAACCCGGCGGCCGCTTCACCCTGAAAATCCACATGCCACTGATGATGTTCGCCCCAGGCAGGGGAACCTCGTCAACGTAGGTGCCTGTGGACTTCCAAGAAGCCATCTCTGCGTCCATAAGTGCCTGCCACTGAGAGGAGTAGGGACCCTCTATCGCCTCCGCGTAAGAGCGCGGAGTTGGGATGTCAAGAGCATCCGGGTCTCCCTCAGGGGTAAGCAGTACGGACACGAGATGAGGTGAAGCAGCACCCAGACACTGGAACTCCTCCTGCCTGTCCTCAAGGACGTTTGTGCCAAGGGCACACTCACCCCCGACGGACAGAGGACAGACAGACGCAGACTCAGCAACAAGACTAGCAGCGTAGTCTAGACGACAACGAGCAGCAAAGTCGACGAGCTCAGCAACTAGGGCAGACGCAGCAGTGGACTCAAAGGAAGGGTCAGTGACGACAGTAGCAAGGAGACGCGTGACACTAGGACTGGCAGCACGAAGAGAGTCCGACTCCGGGTCGGCAAGAGCAAGAAGAGAGGACTCAGAAGGAGAAGGCAAAGGGGCACGCAGAGGAGCACTGGACGGACGCAGAGACATCCGGTGCGTGCCAGGGACAGGAGGAGGACGCTAACGTGAACCGCGACCACTAGTGCGAGCAGCACGGACAGGCGACGCAGGGCGAGACGCAGGCTCACGGCGCTAGGCAAGACCTCTGGTAGGACCAGTGTAGGGAGAAGGAGGAGGCTATGGGGAGGCCGGCTGTAACCGTAACTGGGACGGGAAAGGCTGCGGACACTCTAAGGGAGGAGGAGGACCAGTAGAAGGCGGGAGACCAAGAACCTGCTGAAGTAGAGGAACGAAGTACGGCCGAGGCCACGCGGGGACTCCAGACACAGCAGGGACAACACCAGTACCCCCAGCAGCACCACCAGCGCCAACAGCACCTCCAGCTCCAGTACGTCCAGCAGTACCAGTAGCACCCCCAGCAGGACCGACAGCAGTAGCCTCAGCGCCAACACCCTCACCAGCTCCAGCTCCAGTCGTACGCGCAGGCCCAGCAGCTCCAGTACTCCCAGTACGAGCACCTCCGGGACCCGCGGCACCTGCACCCTCAGCAGCCGAAGAAACTCCAGCTCCAGCAGCACGCCTCCAGCGCCAGGCAAACCACTCGCGCAGCTCCTGTGGAGAGAGTGGCTCCCGCCGAGATGAAGCACCCGGAGAACCTCCAGACCCAGCACCATCAGACGCCACACAAGCAGGCCCAGCGCCTGCAGGCTCCGCACCCCCAGGCTCAGCAGCTCCAGACGTGGCACCCACAGGCTCAGCACCTCTAGACGTAGCACCCCCAGGCTCAGCACCCACAGGCGTAGTACCCCCAGGCTCAGCACCCCAAGGCTCAGCACCCCCAGTCTCAGCACCCTCAGGCTCAGCACCCCCAGTATTAGCACCCGTAGGCTCAGCACCCCCAGGCGTGGCACCCACACGCTCAGTACCCCCAGAGTCAGCACCCCCAGGCTCGGCATCCCCAGTCGCACCAGAGTCACCAGTAACCTCGACAGGCTCGGCTGCGTCTACCTGGGACACACCTGAAGGGGCAGGACCCTGAGGGGGGAGGGGGTCTACCGGGGGGGGACCTGGCACAAGGAAGAGCGGTGGCGGGGGGAGGGACGGAGTGCGGTAGGGGAAGAGGCGGTAGTAGGGGACCAACTCGTCAAACGTGACGTCCTGGGAGGACACAATACGGCGAGAGGTGGGGTGGTAGAACTGCCACCTTGGAGCGTCACGGGGGAAGCCAAGGAAGACGCAAGGAGCAGCACGAGGGGACAGCTTGTCCGTAGACAAGTCGCGGACAAACGCCCGAGATCCCCAGACACGGAACGCAGACGCATCGCCAACCTTCCCCCTCCACAGCAAAGCTGGGGAGGTCTCCGGCATGGAGACCCTGGGGTGAAGGTTGATCTGATGCGCTACGTACCGAACCGCAAACGGCCACAGAAAATGGGGGGCAGCTGCATGCATCATGGACGTACGCTCGACGTCCATGACCATGCGAATGCGGCGCTCAGCAATCCCATTTTGCTGTGGTGAGTGCGGAAGCGTGAAGGTCTGGCGGATGCCTCGTGCACGACAGTAGGCTCGCAGAAGGCCAGAGGAGAACTCTCTGCCTCTGTCAGAGTGCAGACGCAGAACAGGAAAGTCCGAGCCGAAACTCTCCCTGAGCTGGAGATGAGCTGCGCGGATCCAGTCGGTCAACACCTTAGTGACATCACCCTTGCTGCGCAAGGGGAAGACTGTGGTATAACGCGAGTAGTCGTCAACTACCAGCAGGAAGTTGCGCTCGTGACCCTGTCCAAAGACGCGGGCCGGGCCCCACACGTCCATATGAAGCGTCTGCAGCGGGGCCTCTGTCGAAGGAAACTCGGAGGAGTGAGGGGCAGGCCGCTGTCGCCCCTCGACAGGGAGGGACGCAGGTAGGGCCAGGCCCCGGTGGAAGGGGAGGGAGGGATCGGGGAAGACCAGAGACAAGGACACGGGAGGCCATGCCTCGGAGACGAAGCAGGGAGGGATGACCAAGGCGATGGTGCCACAGGAGTGTCTCGTGAGACAGGAGGCGACACGAGCAGGGGGCAGACTCAGGACCAGACCTGGACGCTGCAGCAAACACCTGACCCGACGCAGCTACCTGACGAGACGCAGTGACAGGAGGAGACTCAGTGGTCAGTGTGTATAGGCTCGACCCCGGCCGGCGTGTAAACTTGGCCAAGTTTCGGCCCGTCCGAGCGTCCATGCAGTGGGTCACCCGCTGGCTCGCAGGAGTGAACTGGTGAACTCCCCCATCCTTTAGGTCAGCACCACTCACCAAGTTCGTAGAGAACGAGGGGAGGTAGAGGCCAGACAGGGTGCCAGAGGGAGCCGCCGGACATGGGAGGATAGTGGAGATGTGAGCAAGGATAGGACCCCCAGAGGGGTCTGCCAGAGAGACTGCAACTGGCCGACCAAGCGGCGTCAGTGTGGTGCGGTCTCGAAAGAAGGAGCGAGAAGCCCCTGAGTCAAGGGTGAAGGTGAGGGAGGCCGAAGCCGACGCGGTACCTAAGAGCGTAGACTCACCAGCACCTGAGGAAGCAGACGCACTGGCACCTAGAGCAGCAGCCTCGCTAGCACCTAGAGCAGCAGCCTCACCAGTACCTAGAGCAGGGGCAGGAGAGGCACCAGAGGTGAGGTGAAAGAGGGAGAGACCGTCCGTCCTATCTCACTGTACGAAAAGCTGCAGGTCATCTACCCAGACGTCAAAGTCAATGGCCCGACCCTCAGCGTCAAAAGCGAGGACACTAGTGGTAGCCATGACAGCAGTAGACTAGTAGCGCGAACAGTGGGGTAAAGGCAGTGCAGTGGTAGAGGCGCTGCTCTTATCGGACAGGGCGGCTCGGGCGGCTCGGCGGCTTGGCAGGAACTGCAGATCGGCGGCTCGGAGACTCGGCGGCCCGGGCAGCTCGGGCCGCACGACGGCAACTGCGGCTCGGCGACTCGGCGGCTCGGGTGGCTCGGGCGGCTCGGCGGTACGGCGGCTCGGTGGCAACTGCAGCTCGGCGTGCGCCTAACCGGCGGCTCGGGCGGCCCGGATGGCGCTTGCGGCTCGGTGGTGACGGCGGGGCCGCTTGAAGGCGGGGCTGGGGCCAGGAAGGGCGGGCGACGGGGCCAGCAGCGGCTGGGCCGGGGTCGGGAAGGGCAGCCCCGGGGCCGAGAAGGGCGGCTCGGGGCTGCGGGGGTAGGCGACGGGGCCAGCAGAGGCTGGGCCGGGGCCGGGAAGGGCAGCGCTGGGGCCGAGAAGGGTGGCTCGGGGCCGCAGGGGTAGGCGACGGGGCCAGCAGAGGCGGGGCCGGGCCGGGAAGGGCGGCGTCGGGGCCAGAAAACGGCAGCGCCGTGGCCGCGGGGTAGGCGACGGGGCCAGCAGAGGCTGGGTCGGGTCGGGAAGGGCGGCGTCGAGGCCGGGAAAGGGCGTCGCAGGGGCCGCGGGGTAGGCGACGGGGCCGCTGGGCGGCGGATCGGGGCCGGGAAGGGCGGCGCTGGGACCGCAGGGCTAGGCGATGGGGCCAGCAGAGGGCGGCGGATTGGGGCCACGAGGGCGGCGCGACGCAGCCGCTAGGGCGGCGCGACGGGATGGGGCCGCGAGGGCGACGCGACGGGGCCGCTAAGGCGGAGCGACAGGGTCGAGAGAGGGGAGCGCGACTCGGGCAGGGGCTGAGCGAGCTACGGGCAGGAAAAAAAAATTCGAATTGGTGGGCCCTAGGAACAGTTCCCACGAGGGGACCTGCTCGATACCATGAGAAAACTAGAACGAGGAATGGATGACTAAGTGAAAGTTGGGTACAAATGTAAGCCCCTAGAAAGCTGTACCCCATATGGGCTACCCCATTTTAGCCTACAATAACTATGTCATATAAATCTGACACTTTCTTCATTCTTCTTTTGCACTCTTGTTCATTCTGACATGCTATCAGAGCAGGTCGACCCCCTTGGGTCGATCCTGTGGGTGGGCCCGCCACCTAACTGCTTCCGCTGCTGTTCTACTTCTCGCGCGCCTCGGGCGCGCGACATCTTCTTCCTGCCGGGCGCGTAGCAGGCGGCGAAAAATTTTAGGGTGTCTTCATCCCGCCGTGCGCTCGGGGCGCGCGGCGGTTTTTTGCTGTGGGGACCCGCGCACAGCCCCCGCCCGTCTTGTCGCGTTGCCCTGCAAGTTGCGCGCGCCCCCGATCGTTGCGGCGCCCTGGGGAGCAGCGTGCACCCCCTGCCCGTCCGTCGCGACGCCCTGGGGAGTAGCATGCGGCCCCCTCCCGTCCGTTGCGGCGCCCTTGGGAGCTGCGTGCGCCCCTCGCCCTTCCGTCACGGCGCCCTTGGGAGTCGCGCGCGGCTCCTGCTTGTCCGTCGCGGCGCCCTGGGGAGCCGCGCGCACCTCTTGCCCGTCTGTCGCGGCGCCCAGGGGAACCGCGCGCGCCCCCTTGCCCGTCCGTTTTGGCGCCCTGACGAGGAGAGCCCCCCCCCCCCCCCCCCCCCCCCCCCCCCCCCCCCCTCTTTCTGTTCCGTCCCCCCCCCCCCCTGTGCTGCCCATTCCTCCCGTGCCGCCATGCGTTCCGCAGTGGTGGGGGGTGTGGGGTGGCAAGCATGGGGGTGCGCGGTGTGGGTGTTCCCCTCCTCCTTGTTCGTCTCCCTCTGCTGCAGCTGCTACTGAGGGGGGTGGTGGTGTGGGAGCCGCGGGGAGTGGAGTTGTGGGGGTGACGTGGGAGTGGAGCTAGGGGTGCAGCAGGGGGTGTGTGAAAAGGAGGTGGGACTGTTTGGGGAGGCTGAGAGGAGGCCGCCGTCGTGTCGTGCGCAGCGCCTGTAGTCCGTAGCCGTCGCGCTCTCGGTAGCCCAGAGAGCCTTGCTGTGCCAGTCGCCTGTGGGTCCGTTGCTCTTGCCGCTCATCGTAGCCGCGGAGCCAGATACTCCCGTAGTTCGGTGCCCTCGTGCGCTCGGTAGCCACTGTGGCAGTCCTCCAGTTGCCCGTGTGTCTGCAGCTTCAGCCGTCGTCTCCCATCTTCTCTCCCTTCACAATTTCTCCTCCTCCTCACTTGCCCTCTGTGATCGCCTCTAGCTTTGCTTATAATTGTGAACTATTACTATGTCTGCTCATTGTGTGGATTACACCCCACTTTGGCTATGGGGGTGTGTCAGAATGTTATTATCCAGCCTGTAGTGGGGTGCTCTATAGCGAGTACAACCCAGTTAGGGTTTGCTATATGTATCCCAACTGCTGTTAGTGAAACCCCTCTTTCGTCATTCTTCTTTTGCACTCTTGTTCATTCTGACACTCCTGTGGGCAATGGTAAGCCTTAACACTATGCTGCGGGGAGAGAATATGAACTCCTTGGAACGCACGACCCTTTTCAACGCTCCGGAGTGGTTTGCCCAACTTCTCAGGTACCTGAATAATGTCTGAAGGCTTTTTCTTGGCCTTAAAATCTCCCCTGAATTTTTTAAAGGCTTGAAAACCTCGAGAGGGAATATTCTTACTCTCGGGGGTGTTCGGCTGGAGTTTCCCGGTCGGTGCAGAGTCTTGTTTCGCGGAGCCTCCATTTGTCTCGGCGATTTCCCCTGTTTCCGGCCGGTCGTGACATTTTAAATTCGCGCCATCATGTCCTCCTTTTTTCGCCATCGTGGACGTCGCACTGTTGTTGCCCTGCAGCTCCGCTAGTACCTTCTTCAGCTTCCAACACGCCAAGAGTCGATTACCTGCTGCGACGCAAAATTCGCACTTCTCATATTTTGTCGGCCGCTGCTTCGCGTCGATCTTGTCCATATCCATCGGGTCGGCGGTCGTGGGTGGTGCCGATCGCTTCGTGTCGAATGATCTGTTCGGCACGTGGCATCGTGTCTCGGGCTCACATCGCATTAGCACATCGAATCTCTCTGCTGTACACACCATGTCGCGGTAGTTGTTGTAGTTTGCGGCAATCACCTGTCGGCGGACTTCCATCTTTAGCCCCTCAATATACGCTTGGATTTTTTCCCCTTCGGTCAGGTTGGTAATTCGGTTGAAGAGGCTCTCCGTCTGCTGTGTTACTGTGTTTCACTGCCGAACTGTTTATGCTGATGAATCTGCTGCCGCGCCATGTAGCTGGAGTTGATTGGTTTGAAACGTTGAATTAAAGCTTCCCGAAACTGCGTCTATGACCCCTCGCCTTGGACCTCGTTGCTATTTTAAATCCACTCGAGCGCCGGGCCTCGTAACAGTGTCGTTGCGAGTCGAATCCGCATTACATCATGTGTCGGGGTCGTACAGCCAACGGCCTCGAAGAAAATTTCGAGAGTCGCAATGAATCGACGAACGTCAGTGTCTCTCGTATTCGGATTGAACGTCTCCGGTAGCTTCGGACGTGCCGCCTCAAGATTCACTGTAGCCGCTGCCGCTGCTGCTGGGTTAAGTGTCGGTGTCGTCACTGCTGCTTTCGCCGCTGCGTTCGTTGTTGCCGTGGCGGCTGCCAACTGGTTCGTAAAAAGGTCCTCTATTTGCTGGAGTGCCGCTCGCGCCTGGTCCAGGCTGGTGTGTAACTCCGTAATCTTCCGTAGGAAATTATCACCGTTTTCCTCCATTTGGCGATTTATAGGAAGATTTGCGACGAAAAAAAAAATGAATTTTAGGCGTTGGTCATCTTACTGTGAGTCGAGTTAACTGCAGCAATGACGAGGGCTGATCCTGTAGGTTGCGTAGTTCTCCCTTAGTAGAATTTTGCGTCTGATCTCAGCCGTAGCAGCTGTAAATTGAATGATCACCTGGGTACAACACGAGGCTGTATATAGGCTCGACACAAGGCCCCGTAACCAGGTGTTACGCGAAGGTTCCGTGGTTCACGATGCGTCCCGAACAGATCCTTCCCTAATTCGGTAGAAGGCAATTCGGTGGCAACCGAAAAGCCAGAATTCGGTGCATGCAACCTAGCTCGGTGCTATAACTATAATAAAATATAGGAAAGCATCGAGCCTTGGAAATCAAGCAATTCATGCATGCATATAATTATCCTATGCTAGAAATAGCATAATAAAGTAAAGGCAAGCAAGCATAGCTGGCATAAGCCGTCGTACTCTCACAAGCAAAACCATGGAACTGAGTACGCTAGGTGTCAGTCATGCGGCTGAAGCAGCGAGGTGTGGTGTGCGGGCCGCCGCACGTCTCTCCACTGCGGTCGCCGGTGCGAAGAACGTAAGTGCGGGGATCAGCACCCCAAGACCTCCCACGCCCAGCGTACTACTCACGGAGCTGCTGAGGCGACATGGTCTCACGGGAGCGCTGCTGCTGCTGGCGCTGGTCACCGCTAGCGCCTCCCCGCTGCCCACCACCGCCCCAGGCCACCCTCGCCGCCGCCACCTCCACCCCTACTCCGGCTGCCTCCGCCGCCTTCACCTCCACCGCCGCCACCGAAGCCCCCACCCGAGCCACCACTCCCACCTCCACCTCCACCCCCACCCCCTCCGCCACCTCCACCGCCACCACCGCCGCCCCCACCGCCCCCTCCACCCCCCTTGCCCCCCTTGCCCTTACTGGTGTGGCGCCTCCCACTAGGAGCAGACGCAGCGCCGATCGACTCCGTGCCAACGAGGTCGATAGCAGCAGCAGAGGCAACAGAGGGCAAGAGGGGAGAGGGGGAGCAACCCTTAAAGAAAGGGGTGCGAGGGTCACCACGAGAGGCCCCTACAGCGACTATACTCTTCTCAGCTTCAAGGAGGCGCTCCTCGAGGAGGTCAACGGTGAGCGTGGTGGGGCAGAGGGAGAGGAAGTGGTCCCTGACCGAGCAAAGGGAGTCAAGGAGCCGGGTGACGAGGTAGTAGAGAGGGATGTACATAGGGGGGGGGGGGTTCTTGGCGCAGAACTCGGCAGGAAGCGCAACGCGGTAGCGGGTGTCACTAGTGCAGAGGTGCGTGATGAGGTCAGCGACTGTGGCAAAAGCGGCTTGGTCAGGGAACAATGTCAGGCATATATGCTATAGTCTATGTAGGCTGTAGTGGGGCAGTTCATATGGGGTACAACACTTTAGGGTTTGCTTCTTGTACTCCTCATTCTTCTCAATGTTTTCATTCTCGTTCTAATTCTCACATGGTATAGAGCAGGTTCCCCCGTGGGAACTGTTCCTAGGGCCCACCGACCTTTTTTTTCCTGCCCGGAGCGCAATTGGCCCCTGCCCGAGTCGCGCCCCGTGTGACTCCCCTTAGTGGCCTCTAGCAGCCTCCCTTACGGCCCCTAGTGGCCCCGTCGCGCCATCCTTACGGCCCCGTCGCGCCGCCCTCGCGGCCCCTTTCCACCGCCCTCGCGGCCCCTTTCCGCGGCCCCGACGCCGCCCTTTCAGCGGCCCCGTCGCCGCCCTTCCGTGGCCCCGTCGCCGCCCTTCCACGGCCCCGTCGCCGCAACTTTGAGCGGCCTCGTCGCCGCCCTTCCGCGGCCCCGTCGCCGCTCTTTCAGCGGCCCCGTCTGTCAGAATGAGAAACGAGAATGATGTGACTAACAGGAACAAGAGTACAAATATGAAACCCTAATCTGGTGTACCCCCTAAGGTGTAACCCACTACAGCCTAGAACCACATAAACATATAATGTTTGACACACCCCCATAGGCAAAGTGGGGCAGACCTAGGGGTCACAAGACCAGTCAAGGTAAAACAAGGCAAACAAGCTCAGGGTGGATCTCGAGGATTCCACACAAATTCCGAGCACAAGCAAGCGGTCACAAGACCAGTTCACATGCAGATTTATAATAGAGCAAGAAGTACAATGATCACGACCTAGCAAGAGTAAACATGCAGGTATATATATATATATATAGTGATCACAGTACAGACAAAGTCAAGAAGTAAGCAAGTGAGGTCCAGTCGGCACAAGGCCTAGAAGAGTGCAAAAACGCTGATGGTCAACAGGCGGAAGCGCCTTGGTGAACACATCAGCAGTGTTGGCCTCAGTGGCCACGTAACGCAGACGAAGCTGACCACGTTGCTGTAGCTCTCGAGCTAGAAAGTAACGCAGAGCAATGTGCTTCGTCCTGTGCTCCAGTCTGTGCTCGTCACACAAGGCAATGGTTGCCTTGTTGTCGACGTACAGCACTGGAGGAGAACGAGGCTGCTCTCCAAGGTCCGTCAGCAGGTAGGTGAGCCAGCGAAGCTCCTGGGCAGCCATGGCCGTGGCGTAGATCTCAGCCTCACAGCTGGAGCTGAGAACAGAAGAAGAGCGAGTAGAACGCCAAGAGACAGAGCCAGAGCCAAGGCTGAAGGTGTAACCCTGAGACGACCGCTGAGTAGCCTGGTCGTCTGCCCAAGAAGCGTCTGAGTGCCCAGTGAGAACAGGCCGGTCTCGCCCTCCAAGCACTAGCCCCATGCCCGACGTACTGCACAAGTAGCGCAACACCCTCTTAGCTGTCAGAATATTATAGCTTACTTATTTGTGTAGGCTATAGTGGGGTATCCCATAAGGGGTACAACCCAATTAGGGTTTCCTATTTGTACTCACTTCATTCATAGTCATTCCATTCTCTCGTTCACTTCTTCTCATGGAATCAGAGCAGGTTCCCCTGTGGGAACTGTGCTTAGGGCCCACCACTTAGATTTTTTTTTTTCCTGCCCTAGCGCCCTGCGCCCTAGCGCCTACCCTAGCGCCCGCCCTTGTGCCCTAGCGCCCGCCCTATCGCCCGCCCTAGCGCCCGCCCTAGCGCCAACCCTAGTGCCCTAGCGCCCGGCGCCCGCCCTAGCGCCCGTTAGCCGCCCGCGGCCTGCCCGTGCGCTGCCGCCCGTGCGCCGCCGCCCGTGAGCGCCGCCCGTGAGCGCCGCCCGTGAGCGCCGCCCGTGAGCGCCGCCCGTGACGCCGCCGCCCGTGACGCCGCCGCCCGTCAAGCCGCCCGCCCGTGAGCGCCGCCCGTGACGCCGCCCGTGACGTCACCCGTGACGCCGCCCGCCCGTGAACGCCGCCCGTGACGCCGCCGCCCGTGACGTCGCCGCCCGTGACCCGCCGCCCGTGACGCCGCCGCCCGTGACGCCGCCGCCCGTCACGCCGCCAGCCCGTGAGCCGGTGCTGCCCGCGAGCCGCCCGCCCGTGCGCCACCAGCCCGCCCGTGAGCCGCCGACGTCACCCGTGAGCCGCCGACGCCGCCGACGCCGCCGACGCCGCCCGTGAGCCGCCGACGCCACCGACACCGCCCGTGAGCCGCCGACGCCGCCCGTGAGCCGCCGACGCCCGTGCCGACGCCGCCGACGCCGCCCGTGAGCCGCCGACGCCGCCCGCCCGTGAGCCGCCCTGGCCGCCCGTCCAGCCGCCCGTGAGCCGCCCGCGCGCCGTCCCAGCCGCCCGTGAGCCGCCAACGAGCCGCCCCAGCCGCCCGTGCTGTCGCCCACGAGACGCGCGCGCCGCCCGAGCCGCCCGAGCCGCCCGAGCCGCCCGAGCCGCCTGCGGTGTCGGCCTCCTGCTCCTGTGGGGCTGCTGCTGCTCCTGGGCCGCCGTAGCTACTGTGCTGCCGTGTGGCTGTCCTCCTGAGCTCCTCGACGCATCCTGCCCGGTGAGACTGTCAGCTGCTAACATGGCCACCCCCAGTGTCCTGTCTTTTGACGCTGAGGGCCGCGCCATTGACTTTGCAGTCTGGGTCGAGGACCTGCAGCTGTACTTACTGTGCGATGCGATAGATGAGGTTTCTCTCTTTGACTTTGTCTCTGGCGCTGTCCCTGCCCCTCCTGCTAATGCTGACCCCTCTGTTCGCTCCAAGTGGGCCACGCGCGATGCTGCTGCACGACGTGCTGTGCGTCGCCACCTCCCTTCCTCTGAGCGTGCTCACTTTAGTCAGTGCAAGACCGCTCAGGCCTTGTACGACGCTGTAGTTGCGCGCTACTCCTCCCCTTCCTCCGCTACGCTGAGCCGCCTCATGCTACCGTTTCTCTTCCCTGACCTCGCTGCCTTTCCCACAGTCGCTGACCTCTTTACCCACCTCCGCGCTAGTGACACTCGCTACCGCGCTGCGCTTCCTGCTGAGTTCCGCGCCGCAAACCCTCCTCCCATGTACATCACTCTCTACTTTCTAGTCACCCGTCTCCCTGAGTCCCTTCGTGCCGTTAGGGACCAGTTTCTCTCTGTCTGTCCCACCACCCTCACTGTCGACCTCCTTGAGAAGTCCCTGCTAGCGGCTGAGAAGAGTATAGTCGCTGTAGGGGCCTCTCGTGGTGACCCTCGCACCCCCATCTTTGAGGGGTGTTCTCCTTCCCCCCTACTCCCCTCTGTCGCCTCTGCTGCTGCGGCCGACCTAGTTGGTTTAGAGTCGGTCGGTGCGGCGTCTGCCCCCAGCGGTAGGCGCCGCTCTGGCAGAGGCAAGGGGGGCAAGGGAGCGGGTGGAGCTAGCGGGGGAGGTGGCGGAGGCGGTGGAGGCGGCAGGGGGAGTGGGGGTGGCAGTGGAGGTGGTGGCGGGAGTGGAGGTACTAGTGGCGGCGGTGGAGGCGGAGGTGGTGGCGGAGGTGGCGGTGGGAGCGGCGGGGGCGAGGGTGGCGGTGGCGGCGGTGGTGGCGGAGGCGGGGGTGGCGGTGGTGGAGGCGGTCGGAGTGGCTCGTCCCAGCGGAGCAGCACTGGAGGTAGTCAGCGCCAGCAGCAGCAGCAGCAGCAGCAGCAGCAGCGCTCTCGCGACGTCCCCACCCCTCAGCAGCTCCGTGAGTGGTACTCGCAGCGTCAGCGTGGTGGGGCTTTCGGCCCCTGCACCTACGTCCTTCGCACGGGCGACCGCGCGGGTGAGCAGTGTGGGGGCACCCACACTGTCCGCCGCTGCTTTGCCCGCTTGACCGATGCTTCGCGCCAGCAGTTTCCGGAGGCCTCTGAGATCCCCCGCTGGGGAGAGCTGTCTCGGGCTGGTGTAGCTATTTTTGACCTTGACTTTGATGCTATCCTTGCTGCCATGTATGCTGTGACTGTTAGTGATGAGGGTGACTGTTACCAATGTTTCCCGCCCGACCCGGGCATTGGTACTACTGCGCTAGGTGCCAGTGAGGCTGCTGCTCTAGGTGCCAGTGCGTCTGTACTCTCAGGTACTGGTGAGTCTGCACTCTCAGGTACTGTGTCGGCTTCGGCCTCTCACACCTTCACCCTGGACTCTGGGGCGTCTCGCTCCTTCTTTCGGGACCGCACCACTCTCACGCCGCTTAGTCGGCCGGTTGCGGTGTCACTGGCTGACCCCTCTGGGGGTCCTGTCCTGTCTCGTTTCTCTACAGTCCTCCCGTGTCCGGCGGCTCCCTCTGGCACCCTGTCTGGTCTCTACCTCCCCTCGTTCTCTACGAACCTGGTGAGTGGTGCCGACCTAAAGGATGCGGGTGTCCACCAGTTCACTCCTGCTCGTCAGCGGGTGACACACTGCACAGAGGCTAGCACAGGTCGCCACCTGGCTACATTTACACGTCAGCCAGGGTCGAGCCTGTACACACTGACCACTGCTTCTCCTCCAGGTGCTGAGTCTGGTAGAGTCCCTTCGTCTGGTCAGGTGTTTGCTGCAGCGTCCAGGTCTGGTCCTGAGTCTGCCCCCTGTTCGTGTCGCCGTCTGTCACACGAGACCCTCCTCTGGCACCACCGCCTTGGCCACCCCTCTCTGCTTCGGCTCAGAGGCATGGCCTCCCGTCTCCTTGTGTCTGGTCTCCCCCGGTCCCTCCCTTCCCTCCCTCAGGGCCCTGGCCTTGCCTGTGTCCCCTGTGTCGAGGGGCGCCAGCGTGCTGCCCCTCACTCCTCCCAGTTTCCCCCGACAGAGGCCCCGTTGCAGACGCTTCACATGGACGTGTGGGGCCCAGCCCGCGTCCGTGGACAGGGTCAGGAGCACTACTTCCAGCTCGTTGTTGACGACTACTCGCGTTACACCACAGTCTTCCCCTTGCGCAGCAAGGGTGAGGTCACTGAAGTGCTGATCGACTGGATCCGCGCAGCTCGTCTTCAGCTCAGGCAGAGCTTTGGCTCCGACTTTCCTGTGTTGCGTCTGCACTCGGACAGAGGCGGAGAGTTCTCCTCTGGCCTTCTGCGTGCCTACTGTCGTGCGCGAGACATCCGCCAGTACTTCATGCTTCCGGACTCCCCGCAGCAAAATGGGATTGCTGAACGCCGCATTGGCATGGTCATGGACGTCGCCCGTACGTCCATGATGCATGCGGCTGCCCCCCATTTTCTGTGGCCGTTTGCGGTCAGGTACGCAGCGCATCAGATCAACCTCCACCCCAGGGTCTCCAGGCCGGAGACCTCCCCAGCCCTGCTGTGGACGGGGAAGGTTGGCGATGCGTCGGCGTTCCGGGTCTGGGGATCTCGGGCGTTTGTCCGCGACTTGTCTGCGGACAAGCTGTCCCCTCGCGCTGCTCCCTGCGTCTTCCTGGGGTTCCCCCCCGACGCCCCTGGGTGGCAGTTCTACCACCCCACCTCTCGATGTGTTCTGTCCTCCCAAGACGTCACGTTCGACGAGTCGGTACCCTACTACCGCCTCTTCCCCTACCGCACTCCGTCCCTCCCCCCACCCCCGCTCTTCTTGGTACCAGGTCCCCCCCCGGTAGACCCCCTCCCCCCTCAGGGTCCTGCCCCTTCAGGTGTGTCCCAGATAGACGCGGTCGAGCCTGTCGAGGTCACTGGTGACTCTGGTGCTGCTGCGGGAGCTGAGCCTGTCGTTGCTGAGCCTGGGGGTGCTGAGCCTGGGGGTGCTGAGCCTGGGGGTGCTGAGCCTAGGGGTGCTGAGCCTGGGGGTGCTGAGCCTGGGGGTGCTGTGCCTGGGGGTGCTGAGCCTGGGGGTACTGAGCCTGGGGGTGCTGTACCTGGGGGTGCTGTGACTGGGGGTCCTCTGCCTGGAGGTGCTTCGTCTCGCCGAGAGCCACTCTCCCCACAGGAGCTGCGTGAGTGGTTTGCCAGACGCTAGAGGCGTGCTGCTGGTGCTGGAGGTTCTTCGGCTGCAGAGGGTACTGCTGCCGAGCGTCCCGGAGGTGCTCGTACTGTGGGTGCTGGAGCTGCTGGGTCTGAGGGTTCTCCTGGAGCTGGTGCTGCTGAGGGTGTTGGCGCTGAGACTGCCGCTGGCGGCCCGACTGGCAGTGCTCCTGGTGGTGCTGCTGGAGGTTCTGGTGCTACTGGAGGTGCTGCTGGAGGTGCTGCTGGAGCGGGTACTCCTACTGGGGGTACTGGTACTGTCCCTGCTGTTTCTGGCGTCGCCGCGCGGCCCTGACCGTACTTCGTTCCGCTTCTGCAGCAGGTTCTTGGTCTTACACCTTCTCCTGGTCCTCCTCCTCCTCCCTTAGAGGGTCCACAGCCTGTCCAGTCACAGCCACAGCTACAGCATGCCTCCCCGTTGCCTGCTCCTTCTCCCTACGCTGGTCCGACTGGAGGTCTTACTGAGCGTCGTGAGCCTGCGTCTCGTCCTGCGTCGCCTGTTCGTCCTGCGCGCGCTAGTGGTCGCGGGTCGCGTCAGCGTCCTCCTCCTGTCCCTGGCACGCACCGGATGTCACTGCGTCCGTCCACTGCTCCTCTGCGTGCCCCTTTGCCGTCTCCTCCTGCTTCCTCTCTTCCTGCTCTTGCCGACCCGGAGTCGGACTCTCTTCGTGCTGCCAGTCCTACTGTCACGCGTCTCCTTGCTACTGCTGTCACTGACCCTTCCTTCGAGTCTTCTGCTGCGTCTGCCCTTGTCACTGAGCTTGTCGACTTTGCTGCACGCTGTCGTCTAGACTACGCTGCTAGTCTTGTCGCTGAGTCTGAGTCTGCCTGTCCTCCGTCCGTCGGGGGTGAGTGTGCCCTTGGCACGGACGTCCTTGAGGACAGGCAGGAGGAGTTCCAGTGTCTGGCCGCTGCTTCACCTCATCTCGCGTCTGTACTGCTCACCCCTGAGGGAGACCCGGATGCACTAGACATCCCGACTCCGCGCTCTTACGCGGAGGCGATAGAGGGTCCCTACTCCTCTCAGTGGCAGGCAGCTATGGATGCAGAGATGGCTTCCTGGAAGTCCACAGGCACCAACGTCGACGCTGTTCCCCCTCCTGGGGCGAACATCGTCAGTGGCATGTGGATTTTCAGGGTGAAGCGGCCGCCGGGTTCTCCGCCTGTCTTCAAGGCGCGTTACGTGGCTCGTGGCTTTAGTCAGCGGCAGGGGGTTGACTACTTTCAGACCTTCTCCCCCACCCCGAAGATGACCACTCTTCGGGTTCTGCTGCACGTTGCTGCTCACCGTGACTACGAGCTGCACTCTCTCGACTTCAGCACCGCTTTCTTGCAGGGCAGCCTGCACGAGGAGATCTGGCTGCGTCGCCCACCTGGCTTCACTGGGTCTTTCCCTTCTGGTACCCAGTGGAGTCTCCGACGGCCAGTCTACGGTCTCCGCCAGGCGCCACGTGAGTGGCACGACACACTGAGGACTACGCTGGCGGCACTTGGGTTTGCTCCTTCTACTGCCGACCCGTCGCTGTTTCTGCGCACCGACACCTCTCTGCCGCCGTTCTACATCCTCGTGTACGTCGACGACTTGGTCTTTGCCACAGCTGACACTGCAAGACTCGCCTACGTGAAGTCCGAGCTGCAGAAGAGACACACGTGCACTGACCTGGGTGAACTGCGCAGCTACCTTGGCTTGCAGATCACCCGGGACAGAGCACCCCGCACCATTACCCTGACTCAGTCACACATGGTGCAGCAGATCCTTCAGCGCTTCGGCTTCACGTACTCCTCGCCTCAGGCCACTCCTCTGCCTACTCGCCACTCGCTCTCAGCTCTGCCTTCGGATGAGTCCGTAGAGTCGAGTGGCCCGTATGCAGAGCTTGTTGGCTGCCTCATGTACCTGATGACCTGCACACGACCTGACCTTGCATACCCTCTTAGCATTCTCGCACGCTATGTTGCTCCTGGGAGACACCGACCAGAGCACATGGCTGCAGCGAAGAGGGTGTTGCGCTACTTGTGCAGTACGTCGGGCATGGGGCTAGTGCTTGGAGGGCGCAGTCCAGTGGTCCTCACTGGACACGCAGACGCTTCTTGGGCTGACGACCAGGCTACGCAGCGGTCGTCACAGGGTTACACCTTCAGCCTTGGTTCCGGCTCTGTTTCGTGGCGGGCTACTCGCTCGTCTTCTGTTCTTGGCTCCAGTTGTGAGGCTGAGATCTACGCAGGGGCCATGGCTGCTCAGGAGCTTCGCTGGCTCACCTACCTGCTGACCGACCTTGGAGAGCCGCCTCGTTTTCCTCCAGTCCTGTACGTCGACAACAAGGCCATGCTGGCCTTGTGTCGGGAGCAGAGACTGGAGCACAGGACGAAGCACATTGCTCTCCGCTACTTTCTTGCTCGTGAGCTACAGCAGCGTGGACAGTTGCGACTTGCGTACGTGGCCTCTGCGGCCAACACTGCTGATGTCTTCACCAAGGCACTTGCGCCTTGTGATCATCAGCGTTGTTGTACGCAGCTGGGTCTTGTGCCTGTCCTGCCTCACTTGCTCACTTCTTGACTTTGCTTGTACCTTCTCCTATATATACTCTTGCTCTTGCTCGCTTGACTCTTGTATATCTTTATATATGATCTTGCATGTGAACTGGCCTTGTGGCCCTTGAACTTGTGCTCGGAATGTGTGGTGACTTTGTGATCCACCCTGAGCTTTGCTTTGCTTTGCTTGACTGGTCTTGTGACCCCTTGTTCTCCCCCACTTTGCCTATGGGGGTGTGTCAGAATATTATAGCTTACTTATTTGTGTAGGCTATAGTGGGGTATCCCATAAGGGGTACAACCCAATTAGGGATTCCTATTTGTACTCACTTCATTCATAATCATTCCATTCTCTCGTTCACTTCTTCTCATTAGCTGCATCCATGTGCTCCTTCCGGTGACGGCCGGGAGCGACATAGCGTGCTAAGATGCTGAGAGGGTATGCAAGGTCAGGTCGCGTGCAGGTCATCTGGTACATGAGGCAGCCCACAAGCTCTGGATACGGACCACTCGGCTCTACGGACTCATCCGAAGGCAGAGCTGAGAGCGAGTGTCCCGTAGGCAGAGGAGTGGACTGAGGCAAGGAGTACGTGAAGCCGAAGCGCTGAAGGACCTGCTGCACCATGTGTGACTGAGTCAGGGTAATGGTGCGCCGTGCTCTGTCCCGGGTGATCCGCAAGCCAAGATAGCTTGTCAGTTCACCCAGGTCTGTGCACTTGTGTCACTTCTGCAGCTCGGACTTCACGTGAGCGAGACCAGCTGTGTCAGAAGTGGCAAAGACCAAGTCTTCGACGTACACGAGGATGTAGAACGGCGGCAGTGAGGTGTCGGTGCGTAGAAACAGCAACGGGTCAGCAGTAGAAGGAGTGAACCCAAGAGCCGCAAGAGTAGTTCTCAGTGTGTCGTGCCACTCACGTGGCGCCTGGCGGAGACCGTAGACTGGCCGCCGGAGGCTCCACTGGGTACCAGCAGGAAACGACCCAGTGAAGCCAGGTGGGCGGCGCAGCCAGATCTCCTCGTGCAGGCTGCCCTGCAAGAAAGCTGTGCTGAAGTCAAGCGAGTGGAGCTCGTAGTCACGCTGAGCAGCGACGTGCAGCACAACCCGAAGAGTGGTCATCTTCGGGGTCGGGGAGAAGGTCTGGAAGAAGTCAACTCCCTGCCGCTGATTGAAGCCTCGCGCAACGTAACGCGCCTTGAAGACAGGCGGAGAGCCCGTGGCCGCTTCACCCTGAAAATCCACATGCCACTGACGATGTTCGCCCCAGGTAGGGGAACCTCGTCGACGTAGGTGCCTGTGGACTTCCAGGAAGCCATCTCTGCGTCCATGGCTGTCTGCCACTGAGAGGAGTAGGGGCCGGCCATCGCCTCTGCGTAAGAGCGTGGGGTCGGGATGTCTGGTGCATCCGGGTCTCCCTCAGGGGCAACAAGCATGGACACGAGATGGGGCAAAGCAGCAGCAAGGCAACCAAACTCCTCCTGCCTGTCCTCAAGGACGTCAGTGCCAAGGGCACAGTCACCCCCGACGGACGGAGGACAGATAGACTCAGACTCAGCAACAAGACTGGCAGTGTAGTCTAAACGACACGCAGCCGCAAAGTCGACCAGCTCAGCAACTAAGGCAGACGCAGCAGCGGACTCAAAGGAAGGGTCAGTGACAACCGTAGCTAGGAGACGTGTGACAGTAGGACTGGCAGCGCGAAGGGAGTCAGACGCCGGGTCAGCAAGAGCAGGAAGAGAGGACGCAGGAGGCGATGGGAGAGAGACACGCTGTGGAGCAGTGGACTGACGAAGTGCCATCTGGTGAGTGCCTGGGACAGCAGGAGGACGCTGACGCTGGACACGACGACCAGAGGTAGCAGCACGAACAGGCGACGCTCGACGAGACGCAGGCGACACAGGACGTGACGCAGGCTCACGACGCTCAGCAAGACCTCCAGTCGGACCAGTGTATGGAGCAGGCACAGGGAGAGGGGAGGCAGGCGGTAACTGTGGCAGTGACTGGACAGACGGCGGACACTCTAAGGCGGGAGGAGGAGGCTGACCAAGAACCTGCTGAAGGAGTGGAACGAAGTACGGCCGAGGCCGTGCAGCAACTCCCGAACCAGCAGCGTCACCAGCGGCAGGGTCCTCAGCACCAGCAGCAGCACCTCCAGCAGCACCTCCAGCAACACCAGCAGTACCACCAGCAGCAGCAGCACCTCCAGGACCAGGGTCAGCAGCACCCGCAGCAGCTCCAACGCCCGGGTCCTCAGCACCAGCCTCACCTCCAGCAGCACGAGCAGTACCGCCAGCAGTAACAGCACCTCCAGCAGTACCGCCAGCAGCAGCAGCACCTCCAGCTCCAGGGTCCGCAGTACCAGTAGTAGTGTAAACCCCGGGGACCCCAGCACCAGTAGTCCCACTACGAAGACTGATGTGCCGAGCGTACCACTCCCGGAGCTGTGGGGAAGAGGGCGGCTCCCGCCGCGGCGGGGAAACACGAGCACCAACTCCAGCAGCACCGCGAGCCCGAGACGCACGACGCCGAAGGCTGCAGTACCGCGAGTACCACTCACGCAGCTGCTGCGAAGAGGGAGCTCCTCCAGGCGTCTCACAGTCAGCTGCAGTACCCCCAGACTCAGCAACTCCAGGCTCAGCACCCCCAGACTCAGTAACCCCAGGCTCAGCACCCCCAGACTTGGCAACCCCAGGCTCAGCACCCCCAGACTCGGCAACCCCAGGCTCAGCACCCCCAGACTCAGCACCCCCACGCTCAGTACCCCCAGACTCAGCACCCCCAGGCTCCGCACGCTCAGGCTCAGCACCCCTAGCCGGACGCGAGTCGACAGCTACCTCGGCAGGCTCAACCGGGTCTACCTGGGAGACACCTGAGGGAGCGGCACCCTGAGGGGGGAGGGGGTCTACCACTGCAGCACCTGGCGCGAGGAAGAGAGGCGGGGGAGGGAGCGGGGCATTGCGGTAGGGGAAGAGGCGGTAGAAGGGCACGGACTCGTCAAAAGTGACGTCCTGAGAGGGGAAGATGCGGTGCGAGGCGGGGTGGTAAAACTGCCAGCCAGACGCATCCGGGACAAAGCCAAGAAAGACACACGGAGCAGTGCGGGAGGAGAGCTTGTCCACAGACGTGTCGCGAACAAAAGCTCGGGATCCCCAGACACGGAAGCGTGACGCATCGCCAACCTCCCCCGTCCACAGCAGTGTGGGCGAGGTCTCCGGAGCGGAGACACGGGGCCAGAGGTTGAGCTGATGCGCAGCGTACCGGACCGCAAACGGCCACAGAAAGTGGGGGGCAGCCGCGTGGACTAAGGAGGTACGAGCGACCTCCATGACCAAGCCAATGCGGCGCTCAGCAACCCCATTCTGCTCTGGAGAGGCCGGAAGCGTGAACGACTGGCGAATGTCGTGCTCGGCACAGTAGGCTGCCAAGAGGTCGGAGGAGAACTCACCACCTCGGTCAGAATGCAAGCGCAGGACAGGAAACTCCGAGCGAAAACGCTCTCGCAACTGAAGACGTGCTCTGCTGATCCAAGGGATCAGAACATCAGGGACTTCACCCTTGGTGCGCAAGGGGAAGACCGTGGTGTAGCGCGAGTAGTCGTCAACGACGATCAAGAAGTACCTCTCCTGACCCTGACCACGGACGCGGGCTGGGCCCCACACGTCCATGTGGAGCGTCTGCAAAGGAGCAGTCGTCGGGGGGAACGAGGAGGAGTGAGGGGCAGCGCGCTGCCGCCCCTCGACACAGGGAAGACAAGGAGGAGCAAGGGAGGGTGGGAGGGGAGGGAGTACCCGAGGAAGACGAGAGACAAGGTACCGGGCGTGCATGCCCCGAAGGCGCTGCACTGACGGGTGACCAAGTCGATGGTGCCAGAGGACTGTCTTGTGCGCCAGAGAGCGACACGAGCAGGGGGCTGACAGCTGACCTGACGCAGACGCAGACGCCGCTACCTGAGGGGACTCAGTGGTCAGTGTGTACAGGTCCGACCTCGGCTGCCGAGTGAAGGTAGCCAGGTGACGGCCCGTCCGAGCACACGAGCAGTGTGTCACGCGCTCATAGGCAGGGGTGAACTGGTGAACACCCCCATCCTGAAGCGCACAACCCGCCACCAAGTTCGTAGAGAACGAGGGGAGGTGGAGACCTGACAGTGTGCCCGACGGGACAGCAGGACAAGGAAGGACAGTGGAGGAGGTCGCAATGACCGAACCCTCAGAGGGGTCAGCGAGCGAGACAGCGACTGGTCGAGCAAGGGGCTCAAGAGCAGTGCGGTCACGAAAGAAACAGCGCGAAGCGCCTGAGTCTAGAGTGAAGGTGTGCAGTGCCTCAGTGGACTCAGTAGTACCTGGGGTGGCGGACACACAAGCACCTAGAGTAGTAGCCTCACCAGCACCTGAGGCAGCTGACACGCAAGCACCTAGGGCGGCAGCCTCACTCGTGCGGATGCCTGGGTCAGGCGGAACACACAGGTACTGGTCCTCCTCTCCACTAATAGTCAATGCATACATGGCTTTGAGAATAACATCAAAATCAAGAGCATAGATATCGATATCCTTCTTGAGGAGATCAGCCCACAGAGGGAGCTCAGGAGCGTCAGGAAACTGAGCACGCCAAGCGTCATCTAGGCGAGAGAAGCAGCGCTGCGCAGTGTGCGCCCTCCCGCACGTCTGTCCCTTGCGGCGACCAGTGCGGATGACGTACGTGCAGCTAAGGCTACCCCCCCCACCCCCGTGCTGTAAGTACCACTCACGAAGCTCCTGGGAGGACTGAGGGTGCTGCATGCTCTGGCCAGTGCCAGAGCCTCCACGACCACCACCGCCGCCGCCACCACGACCACCACCGCCCCTGCCGCCGCCACGTCCACCGCCGCCCCCACCACCGCCCCCACCCCGGCCACCGCCGCCGCCGCTGCCTCCACCACCCCCACCGCTGCCACTAGCCCCTCCAGCCCCGCCACCGCCTCCACCGCCGCCACTAACCCCACCACCGCCTCCCCCGCCGTCACCCCCGCCGCCCTTGCCTCCCCTGCCCTTGCCGCTGCGGCGCCCGCTGGGAGCGGACGCGGACCCGACCTGCTCAGCACCAAGGAGGTCGACAGCAGCAGCAGAGGCGACAGAGGGGAGCAGGGGGGAAGGGGAACACCCCTCGAAGAACGGGGTGCGGGGGTCGCCACGAGAGGCACCTACAGCTACAATACTCTTCTCAGCTGCAAGTAATTCCTTCTCTAGGGCGGCAATGGTGAGCTCAGTGGGGCAGCGAGCTAGGAAGTGGTCCCTGACTGTACGCAGAGAGTCAAGGAGGCGGGTGACTAGGTGGTAGAGAGTGAGCCAGAGCGGCGGAGGGTTGGAGGCAAGAAACTCAGCGGGCATGGCTGCACGGAAGCGGGCATCACTAGTGCGGAGGTGAGTGATGAGGTCAGCTACTGTCTGGAAGGCGGACAGGTCCGGGAACAGGTAGGGAAGCGAGAGGCGGCCTAGTGCAGCTGAGGCCGGGGAGGAGTAGCGCGCAACTACAGCAGTGTACAGGGCCTGCGCAGTCTGATGCTGGCCAAAGTGCTCGCGCTCGTCGACTGGCAGGGAGTTGCGAATAGCAAAGCGGGCGTGGGCATCGCGAGTCTGCCACTGTGAGCGAGCAGTAGCAGCAGCAGTAGTAGCAGGAGTAGGGACTGTGCCTAGTGCGTGATCGTACAGCGAGATATCCTCTCTGGCAGTGAGCTGGAGGAACAGGTGCAGATCATCGAGCCATGTCTCAAACTTAATCGGGCGGCCCTCAGCATCGAACGAGAGAACTGGAGGGCTAGCCATAGTTGAAGTAGCAGTAGCAGAAGTAGCAGTAGCAGTAGTAGTAGCAGTAGCTGTTGCTCAGGTAAGGACGGCGCGGCTCGGCTAGGACGGTGCGGCTCGGCTAGGGCGGCACGGTTCGGCTAGGGCGGCGCGGCTCGGCTAGGGCGGCGCGGCTCGGCTGGGTCGCGCGGTTCAGCTGGGGTCGCGCTGCGCGGCTCGGCCGTAGAAGGGGGGGCCTTGAGAGGCGAGCGCGGGGGGGGGGGGCTTGAGAGGCAAGCGCGGGGGCCGTCCGTGGGCCGTTCGGGGCTAGCGCGGGGCCATTCGGGGGCCGTGAGAGGCTAGCGCGGGGTCGATCCAGGGCCGTAGGGGGCTAGCGCGGGGCCTTAAGGGGCCGTGAGAGGCTAGCGCGGGGGCCGCACGGGGCCGTTCGGGGCTAGCGCGGGGCCAATCGGGGCCGTAGGAGGCTAGCGCGGGGCCGTAGGTGGGCCGTGTGAGGCTAGCGCGGGGCCGCACGGGGCCTTTCGGGGCTAGCGCGAGGCCGTAGGGGGCCGTGAGAGGCTAGCGCGGGGCCGACGCGGGGCCTTAAGGGGCTAGCGCGGGGTCGTAAGACGGGGCCGTGAGAGGCCTTAAGGGGCAACGCGAGGGGCCGTGAGGGGCCTGAAGGGGCGACGCGAGGAACGAGGCGCACGAGGGCGCTAGGAAAAGGCGGTGCACGAGGGCGCGGCTAGCGGAAACGGTGGGCCCTAACGTTTCGGTCCTAGGTGGAACCTAGGCTCGTAATACCATGTCAGAATGAGAAACGAGAATGATGTGACTAACAGGAACAAGAGTACAAATATGAAACCCTAATCTGGTGTACCCCCTAAGGTGTAACCCACTACAGCCTAGAACCACATAAACATATAATGTTTGACACCGTCGCCGCCCTTCCACGGCCCCGTCGCCGCCCTTCCGCGGCCACGTCGCCGCCCTTTCAGCGGCCCCGTCGCCGCTCGCCCTTTCAGCGGCCCCGTCGCCGCTCGCCCTTTCAGCGACCCGGTCGCCGCCCTTCCGCGGCTCCGTCGCCGCCCTTCAGCGGCCCCGTCGCCGCCCTTCTGTGGCCCCGTCGCCGCTCAGCCGCCCAGCGCTCAAGCAGCCGAGCCGCCTGTCTGCCGAGCAACCGAGCCGCCCAGCAGCCGAGCCGCCCAGCAGTCGGGCCGCCGAGCAGCCGAGCCGCCCTACAGCCGTGCCGCCCAGTAGCCGAGCCGCCCTACAGCCGAGCCGCCCAACCGTCGAGCCGCCCAGCAGCCGAGCCACCGAGCCGCCGAGCCGCACCGCAGCCAAGGCGCTGCCGCCTGTCGGCCTACCCAGGACCGCCCCACTTGCCTGGTAAGAACAGCGCCTCTGCCACTGCACTACCCTGCCCCACTGTACTCACCACCTGTCTACTGCTGTCATGGCCTCCCCTAGTGTTCTCACCTTTGACGTTGAGGGTCGGGCAGCTGACTTTGAGGTCTGGGTAGATGATCTGCAACTTTTCCTACAGTGCGATAGGGCAGACGGTCTCTCCCTGTTTGACCTCACTTCTGGTGCCTCCCCTGCCCCTGCTGCTGATGCTGACGCCACTGTTCGCTCACAGTGGGCCACGCGCGATGCTGCTGATCGCCTTGCTGTCCCAGCCACTTACCGACCACTGAGCGTGCACACTTTAGCCAGTACAAGAGTGCTCAGACCTTGTACGACGCTGTAGTTGCACGCTACTCTTCCCCTGCCACTGCTGCACTGAGCCGCCTCATGCTACCGTACCTCTTCCCTGACCTTGCTGCCTTTCCCACAGTCGCTGACCTCATTACGCACCTCCGCACTAGTGACACTCGCTACCGCGCTGCGCTTCCTGCTGAGTTCTGCGCCAATAACTCCCCCCCCACCATGTACATCACCCTCTACTACATAGTCAGCCGGCTCCCTGACTCTCTCCGCGTAGTCAGGGACCACTTCCTCTCAGTTTGGCCCACCACTCTCACTGTTGACCTCCTCGAGAAGGCCCTCCTAGCAGCAGAGAAGAGTATAGTCACTGTAGGAGCCTCTCGTGGTGACCCTCGCACCCCCATCTTTGAGTGGTGTTCTCCCTCCCCCCCTCTTGCCCTCTGTTGCCTCTGCTGCTGCGGCCGACCTCGTTGGTTTCGAGTCGGTCGGCGCTGCGTCTGCCCCGAGCGGGAGATGCCGCACCGGCAAGGGCAAGGGGGGAAAGGGCGCTAAAGGGGCTGGCGGGGGCGGTGGTGGTGGTGGTGGAGGCAGTGGAGGGAGTGGGGGTGGTGGTGGGAGTGGTGCCTAAGGTGGCGGCGGCGGCGGCAGCAGTGGAGGCAACGGAGGCGGCGGTGGTGGCGGAAGGAGCGGAGGCAGCGGAGGTGGCAGACGAGGCGGAGGTGGAGGAGGTGGCGGAGGCGGCGGCGACGGCGGCGGCGGTGGTGGAGCGGGTCGAGTGGCTCAGGTGGTGGTCCGCGCCAGCAGCAGCGGAGTGGTGTGACCCTATCCCCTCAGCAGCTTCGTGAGTGGTACACTGCGCGTCAGCGCGGTGGGGGCTTTGGTCCTTGCACTTACGTCCTCCGTACCGGCGACCGAGCTGGTTAGCAGTGCGGGGGCCCGCACTCCACCCAGCGCAGCTTCGATCGCCTGACGGACGCGTGGCGTTGCCAATTCCCTGAGGCGTCAGAGATCCCTCGCTGGGGAGATCTGTCTAGGGCGGGAGTTGCCATCTTTGATCTTGACTATGATGCTATCCTTGCTGCCATGTATCCTTGCTAGTGTTGAGGGTGACTGTTACCTGTGTGTACCACCTGACCCGGGCATTGAGGCCACTGCTCTAGGTGCTGGTAAGGCTGCTGCTCTAGGTGCTAGTGCGTCTGCTGCCCCAGGTGCCAGTGCGTCTGCTGGCCCAGGTGCCAGTGCGCCTGCTGCCCCAGGTGCTGGTGAGTCTGCTCTCTCAGGTACTACGTCGGCTCAGGCCTTCCACACCTTCACCGTTGACTCGGGTGCGTCCCGCTCCTTCTTTCGAGACCGCACCACTCTTACGCCGCTTAGTCGGCCGGTTGCAGTCTCCCTGGCGGACCCCTCTGGGGGTCCTCTCCTTGCTAGCTTCTCCACTGCCTTACCGTGCCCGGCAGCCCCCTCTGGCACCCTGTCAGGTCTCTACCTCCCCTCTTTCTCTACAAACTTGGTGAGTGGAGCGGACCTACAGGATAGGGGGGTTGACCAGTTCACTCTTGCGAGTCAGCGAGTGACCCACTGCACGTGTGCTCGGACAGGCCGATACTTGGCCACGTTCACCCGTCGGCCAGGGTCGAGCCTGTACACCCTTACTACTGACTCTCCTCCAGCTGCTGAGTCTGGCCAGGTAGCTGCGTCGAGTCAGGTGTTTGCTGCAGTGTCCAGGTCTGGTCCTGAGTCTGCTCCCTTCTCGTGTCATCTACTGTCCCACCAGACTCTCCTCTGGCACCACCGCCTTGGTCACCCGTCCCTGCCTCGTCTCCGAGGCATGGCCTCCCGTGTCCTTGTCCCTGGTCTCCCTCAGTCTCTCCCTCCCCTACCTCTGGGGCCTGGCCCTACCTACGTCCCCTGCGTCGAGGGGCGACAGCGCGCTGTCAGATTTATATGACATAGTTATTGTAGGCTATAGTGGGGTAGCCCATATGGGGTACAACTTTCTAGGGGTTTATATTTGTACCCAACTTTCACTTAGTCATTCATTCCTCATTCTAGTTTTCTCATGGTATCGAGCAGGTTCCCTCGTGGGAAGTGTTCCTAGGGCCCACCAATTCGATTTTTTTTTTCCTGCCCGTAGCGCGCTCAGCCCCTGCCCGAGTCGCGCTCCCGTCTCTCGACCCTATCGCGCCGCCTTAGCAGCCTCGTCGCGTCGCACTCGCGGCCACATCCCGTCGCCTACTCCTGCGGCCCCGGCGCTGCCCTTCCCTGCCCCGACGCCGCCCTTCCTGACCCGGCCCCGCCTCTTCTGGCCCCGTTGCCTACCCCTGCGGCCCGGACGCCGCCCTTCCCGGCCCCGATCAGCCGCCATGCGGCCCCGTCGCCTACCCCTGCGGCCCCATCCCGTCGCCTACTCCTGCGGCCCCGGCGCCGCCCTTCCCGGCCTCGACGGCGCCCTTCCTGACCCGGCCTTAACTCTGCTGGCCCCGTCGCCTACCCTGCGGCCCCGGCGCTGCCCTTTTCCGGCCCCAACGCCGCCCTTCTTGCCTCTGCTGGCCCCATCGCTTACCCCTGCGGCCTCGAGCCGCCCTTCTCGGCCCCGGCGCTGCCCTTCCCGGCCCCGGCCCCGCATTCACGCGGCTCCGCCGTCACCACCGAGCTGCCAGCGCCACCCGGGCCGCCCGAGCCGCCGCACCACCTGAGTCGCCCGAGCCGTTGGAGCGCCGCACGCCGAGCTGCAATTGCCACCGAGCCGCTGTACCGCCAAGCCGCCGAGTCGCCGAGCCGCAATTGCCGCCGAGCCGCCCGAGTCGCCGAGCCGCCGAGCCACCTGAGCCGCCCTGTCTGGTAAGAGCAGCGCCTCTACCACTGCACTGCCCTTACCCCATTGTTCGCGCTAATAGTCTAGTGCTGTCATGGCTACCCTTAGTGTCCTCGCTTTTGACGCTGAGGGTCGGGCCATTGACTTTGACGTCTGGGTAGATGACCTGCAGCTTTTCTTACAGTGCGATAGGGCGAACGGTCTCTCCCTCTTTGACCTCACCTCTGGTGCCTCTCCTGCCCCTGCTGCTGATGCTAATGCCACTGTTTTCTCCCAGTGGGCCACGCACGATGCTGCTCCACGTCTTGCTATGCGTCGCCACCTGCCTACCTCTGAGCGTGCGCACTTTAGTCAGTACAAGAGTGCTCAGACCTTGTACGACGCTGTAGTTGCACGCTACTCCTCCCCTGCCACTGCTGCACTGAGCCGCCTCATGCAACCGTACCTCTTCCCTGACCTTGCTGCCTTTCCTACAATCGCTGACCTCATTACGCACCTCCGCACTAGTGACTCTCGCTACCGCGCTGCGCTTCCTGCTGAGTTCTGCGCCAAGAACCCCCCCCCCCCCATGTACATCACCCTCTACTACATAGTCACCCGGCTCCCTGACTCTCTTCGCGTAGTCCAGGACCACTTCCTCTCAGTTTGCCCCAGCACTCTCACCGTTGACCTCCTCGAGAAGGCCCTCCTAGCAGCAGAGAAGAGCATAGTCCCTGTAGGAGCCTCCCGTGGTGACCCTCGCACCCCCATCTTTGAGGGGTGTTCCCCCTCCCCCCTTTTGCCCTCTGTTGCCTCTGCTGCTGCGGCCGACCTCGTTGGGCTTGAGTCGGTCGGTGTGGCGTCTACCCCTAGCGGGAGACGCCGCCCTGGCAAGGGCAAGGGGGCAAGGGGCGCTAGAGGGGCTAGCGGGGCGGGTGGAGGCGGAGGTGGAGGTAGCGGAGGGAGTGGGGGTGGCAGTGGGAGTGGTGGCGGGGGTGGAGGTGTCGGTGGCGGCAGTGGAGGCGGAGGGAGTGGGGGTGGCGGTGGGAGTGGTGGCGGGGGTGGAGGTGTCGGTGGCGGCAGTGGAGGCGGAGGCAGCGGCGGCGGTGGTGGTGGGAGCGGAGGTGGCGGAGGTGGCGGCGGTGGAGGAGGCGTTGGCGGAGGAGGTGGAGCTGGTCGGGGTGGCACTTCTGAGAGGGTGGACTCCGGTGGTGGTCCGCGCCAGCTGCAGCAGCAGCAGCAGCAGCGCACTCGTGATATCCCCCCACCTCAACAGCTCCGTGAGTGGTACGCTGCATGTCAGCGGGGTGGGGGTGCTGGTCCGTGCACCTACGTCCTACGCACCGGCGACCGCGCGGGTGAGCAATGTGGGGGTGCGCACCCCACCCAGCGCTGCTTTGGCCGCCTGACGGACGCTTGGCGTCACCAGTTCCCGGAGGCCACTGAGATCCCCCGCTGGGGTGAGCTGTCTAGGGCGGGAGTAGCTATCTTTGACCTTGACTTTGATGCTATTCTTGCTGCCATGTATGCTGTGACGATTAGTGATGTGGGTGACTGTTACCGGTGTTTTCCGCCCGACCCGGGCATTGAGACTGCTGCTCTAGGTACTGGTGAGGCTGCTGCTCTAGGTGCTCACGAGGCTGCTGCTCTAGGTGCAAGTGCGTCTGCTTCCTCAGGTGCTGGTGAGTCTGCGCTCTTAGGTACTGCGTCGGCTTCGGCCTCCCTCACCTTCACCCTTGACTCAGGGGCTTCTTGCTCCTTCTTTCGAGACCGCACCACACTGACGCCGCTTGGTCGGCCAGTTGCAGTCTCTCTGGTAGACCCCTCTGGGTGTCCTATCCTTGCTCACTTCTCCACTGTCCTTTCGTGTCCGGCGGCTCCCTCTGGCACCCTGTCTGGCCTCTACCTCCCCTCGTTCTCTACGAACTTGGTGAGTGGTGCTGACCTACAGGATGGGGGAGTTCACCAGTTCACTCCTGCGAGCCAGCGGGTGACCCACTGCACGGACGCTCTGACGGGCCGACACTTGGCCACGATTATACGTCGGCCGGGGTCGAGCCTGTACACACTGACCACTGAGTCTCCTCTTGTCACTGCATCTGGTCAGGTAGCTGCGTCGGGTCAGGTGTTTGCTGCAGCGTCCAGGTCTGGTCCTGAGTCTGCCCCGTGCTCGTGTTGCCTCCTGTCTCACGAGACTCTCCTGTGGCACCACCGTCTTGGTCACCCCTCCTTGCTTTGTCTCCAAGGCATGGCCTCCCGTGTCCTTGTCTCTAGTCTTCCCCGGTCCCTCCCTCCCCTTCCTCCGGGGCCTGGCCCTACCTGCGTCCCCTGTGTCGAGGGGCGACAGTGGGCTGCCCCTCCCAATTTCCTCCGACAGAGGGCCCGCTGTAGACGCTTCACATGGACGTGTGGGGCCCGGCCCGCGCCCGTGGACAGGGTCACGAGCGCTACTTCCTGCTGATAGTTGAAGACTACTCGTATTACACCACAGTCTTCCCCTTGCGCAGCAAGGGTGATGTCACTGAGGTGCTGATCAACTGGATCCGCGCAGCTCGTCTCCAGCTCAGGCAGAGTTTCGGCTCGGACTTTCCTGTTCTGCGTCTGCACTCTGACAGAGGCGGAGAGTTCTGCTCTGGCCTTCTACGAGCCTACTGTCGTGCACGAGGCATCCGCCAGACCTTCAAGCTTCCGCACTCACCACAGCAAAATGGGATTGCTGAGCGCCGTATTCGCATGGTCATAGACGTTGCCTGTACGTCCATGATGCATGCGGCTGCCCCCCATTTTCTGTGGCCGTTTGCGGTTCGGTACGCAGCGCATCAGATCAACCTTCACCCCAGGGTCTCCATGCCGGGGACCTCCCCAGCTTTGCTGTGGACGGGGAAGGTTGACGATGCGTCTGCGTTCCGTGTCTGGGGATCTCGGGCGTTTGTCCGCAACTTGTCTGCGGACAAGCTGTCCCCTCGTGCTGCTCCTTGCGTCTTCCTTGGCTTCCCCCCTGACGCGCCAAGGTGGCAGTTCTACCACCCCACCTCTCGACGTGTTCTGTCCTCCCAGGACGTTACGTTTGACGAGTTGGTCCCCTACTACCGCCTCTTCCCCTACCGCACTCCGTCCCTACCCTCGCCACTGCTCTTCCTTGTGCCAGGCCCCCCCCGTAGACCCCCTCCCCCCTCAGGGTCCTGCCCCTTCAGGTGTGTCCCAGGTAGACGCACTCGAGCCTGTCGAGGTTACTGGTGACTCTGGTGCTGCTGGGGGTGCTGAGCCTGGGGGTGCTGACTCTGGGGGTGCTGAGCATGTGGGTGCTACGCCTGGGGGTGCTGAGACTAGGGGTGCTGAGACTGGGGGTGCTGAGACTGGGGGTACTGAGACTGGGGGTGCTGAGCCTGGGGGTACTGAGCCTGGGGGTGCTACGCCTGGGGGTGCTGAGCCTGGGGGTGCTACGTCTGGAGGTGCTGAGCCTGGGGGTGTGGAGATTGGGGGTGCTGAGCCTGGGGGTGCTGAGCCTGGGGGTATTACGCCTGGGGGAGCTGAGCCTGGGGGTGCTACGTCTGGAGGTGTTTAGCCTGGCAGGGCCACGTTTGGAGCTACCGAGCCTGGGGGTGCGGAGCCTGTAGGCGCTGGGCCTGCTCATGTGGCGTTTGGCGATGCTGGGTCTGGAGGTTCTCTAGGTGCTTCGTCTCGGCGGGAGCCACTCTCTCCACAAGAGGTGCGCGAGTGGTTTGCCCGGCGCTGGAGGCGTGCTGCTGGAGCTGGAGTTTCTTCGGCTGCTGAGGGTGCTTGTGCCGCGGGTCCCGCAGGTGCTCGTACTGGGAGTACTGGAGCTGCTGGGCCTGTGGGTCTATTTGGAGCTGGAGCTGCTGAGGGTGTTGGTGCTAAGGCTACTGCTGTCGGTCATGGAGGCGGTCCTACTGGGGGTACTACTAGAACTGCTGGACGTACTGGAGCTGGAGGTTCTATTGGCGCTGGTGCTACTGCTGGGGGAACTGGAACTGTCCCTGCTGTGTCTGGAGTCGCCGCGCGGCCTCGGCCGTACTTCGTTCCGCTACTTCAGCAGGTTCTTGGTCTCCCGCGTTCTACTGGTCCTCCTCCTCATTTAGAGTGTCCGCAGCCTGTCCCGTCCCAGTTACAGTTACCGCCGGCCTCCCCACTGCCTGCTCCTTCTCCCTACACTGGTCCTACTGGAGGTCTTGCTGAGCGACGTGAGCCTGCGTCTCGCCCTGCGTGGCCTGTCCGTGCTGCTCGCACTAGTGGTCGCGGTTCGCGTCAGCGTCCTCCTCCTGTCCCTGGCACACACCGGATGTCTCTGCGGCCGTCCACTGCTCCTCTGCGTGCACCTTTTCCTTCTCCTCCTTAGTCCTCTCTTCCTGCTCTTGCCGACCCGGAGTCGGACTCTCTTTGTGCTGCCAGTCCTACTGTCACGCGTCTCCTTGCTACTGTCGTCACTGACCCTTCCTTTGAGTCCACTGCTGCGTCTGCCCTAGTTGCTGAGCTCGTCGACTTTGCTGCTTGCTGTCGTCTAGACTACGCTGCTAGTCTTGTTGCTGAGTCTGCGTATGTCTGTCCTTAAGGACAGACAGGAGGAGTTCCACTGTCTGGCTGCTGCTTCACCTCATCTCGTGTCCGTACTGCTTACCCCTGAGGGAGACCCGGATGCTCTTGACATCCCGACTCCGCGCTCTTACGCGGAGGCGATAGAGGGTCCCTACTCCTCTCAGTGGCAGGCAGCTATGGACGTAGAGATGGCTTCCTGGAAATAAATAGGCACCTACGTTGACGAGGTTCCCCCGCCTGGGGCGAACATCGTCAGTGGCATGTGGATTTTCAGGGTGAAGCGGCCGCCGGGCTCTCCGCGTGTCTTCAAGGCGCGGTACGTGGCTCGTGGCTTCAGTCAGCGGCAGGGAGTTGACTACTTCCAGACCTTCTCTCCCACCTCGAAGATGACCACTCTTTGGGTGCTACTGCACATAGCCGCTCAGCGCGACTACGAGCTTCACTCTCTTGACTTCAGCACTGCTCTCTTGCAGGGTAGCCTGCACGAGGAGATCTGGCTGCGCCGCCCACCTAGCTTCACTGGTACTTTTCCTCTTGGCACCCAGTGGAGCCTCCGACGGCCAGTCTACGGTCTCCGCCAGGCACCCCGTGAGTGGCACGACACACTGAGGACTACGCTTGCGGCTCTTGGGTTTGCTTCCTCTACTGCCGACCCGTCGCTGTTTCTGCGCATCGACCCTTCTTTGCCGCCGTTCTACATCCTCGTGTACGTCGACGACTTGGTCTTTGCCATTGCTGACACTGCTGGACTCGCCCACGTGAAGTCCGAGCTGCAGAAGAGACACACGTGCATAGACCTGGGTGAACTGCGCAGCTACCTTGGCTTGCAGATCACCCGGGACAGAGCACGCCGCACCATTACCCTGACTCAGTCACACATGGTGCAGTAGGTCCTTCAGCGCTTCGGGTTCATGTACTCCTCGCCTCAGGCCACTCCTCTGCCTACTCGCCACTCGCTCTCAGCCCTGCCTTCGGATGAGTCCGTAGAGTCGAGTGGCCCGTACCTAGAGCTTGTTGGCTGACTCATGTACCTGATGACCTGCACACGACCTGACCTTGCATACCCTCTTAGCATCTTGGCACGCTATGTTGCTCCTGGGAGACACAGACCAGAGCATATGGCTGCAGTGAAGAGGGTGTTGCACTACGTGTGCATACGTCGAGCATGGGGCTAGTGCTTGGAGGGCGACGTCGAGTGGTCCTCACAGGTGACGGTGACGCTTCTTGGGCTGGCGACCAGGCTACTCAGCGGTCGTCACAGGGTTACACCTTGAGCCTTGGCTCCGGCTCTGTTTCGTGGTGGTCTACCCGCTCGTCCTCTGTTCTCGGCTCCAGCTGTGAGGCTGAGATCTACGCAGGGGCCATGGCTGCACAGGAGCTACGCTGGCTCACCTACCTGCTGAGTGACCTAGGAGAGCCGCCTCGTTCTCCTCCAGTTCTGTACGTAGACAGCAAGGCCATGCTGGCCTTGTGTCGGGAGCACAGACTAGAGCACAGAACGAAGCACATTGCTCTCCGCTACTTCCTGGCTCGTGAGCTGCAGCAGCGTGGTCAGCTCCGCCTCACCTACGTGGCCTGTGAGGCCAACACTGCTGATATCTTCACCAAGGCCCTTCCGCCTTGTGATCATCAGCGCTTCTGTACTATGCTAGGTCTTGTGCCTACCTGGCCTCACTTGCTCACTTCTTGACCTTGTTTGTACTGTCCTCTGTCTATACCTGCACTTGCTTGTTTACCTTTATATATATGATCTTGCATGTGAACTGGCCTTGTGGCCTTGCTCTTGTGCTCGGACTGTATGGTGACGTTGTGATCCACCCTGAGCTTGCTTTGCTTTGCTTGACTGGTCTTGTGACCCCTTGTTCTCCCCCACTTTGCCTTTGGGGGTGTGTCAGGTATATATGCTATAGTCTTTGTAGGCTGTAGTGGGGCAGTTCATATGGGGTACAACACTTAAGGGTTTGCTACTTGTTCTCCTCATTCTTCTCAATGCATTCATTCTCGTTCTAATTCTCACAAAAAAGTACGGCAGCATGAGGCGACTAAGGGGAGCAGTGGTAGGGGAGGATTAGCGTGCAACAACAGTGGCGTACAGAGTCCTAGCGGTCTTGTACTGACTAAAGTGCACGCGCTCAGCAGACGGCAGGTGACTGGGCGGGGCGGCGAAGGGCCGTGAGGGGGGCCGCGACGGGTCGTTAAGGGGCCGCGAAGGGCCGTGAGGGGGCCGCGAAGGGCCGCGAAGGGGCCGCGAAGGGCCGTGAGGGGGGCCGTGAAGGGCCGCGAAGGGCCGTGAGGGGGGCCGCGAAGGGCCGTGAGGGGGGCCGCGAAGGGCCGCGAAGGGCCGCGAAGGGGCCGCAAAGGGCTGAAAGAGGGGCCACGATGGGCCGAGAAGGGGCCGCGATGGGCCGAGAAGGGGCCGCGAAGGGGCCTTAAGGGGCGCGACGGGCCGCTAAGGGCAGGGGACGCGACGGGAGGGCAGGCACACGGGGCGCAACTAGGGCAGGCGCGAATCGCGCTCCAGGCAGGTAAGGAAAAAAAAATTGTATTAGTGGTGGGCCCTAGAAAACGTTCCCACTAGGGAACTTGCTCTATACCATGTGAGAATTACAAGGAATGAAATGACTAGAAATAAGTTGGGTACAAATGGGGAAACCTAGAAATGTTGTACCCCCTATTGTCTAACCCACTACAGCCTAAACAGGCTATAACATAAGTTTGACAAGCAGCAGCAACAACACCAACAGCAGCAGCAGCAGCAAGAACAAGAACAACAACAACAACAACAACAACAACAACAACAACAACAACAACAACAACAACAACAACAATAACAACAACAACAACAACAACAACAACAACAACAACAACAACAATAACAACAACAACAACAACAACAACAATAACAACAACAACAACAACAACAACAACAACAACAACAAAAAGCTTTGAATCATGTGATGTTAAGACGAAGTCCGCTCCTGCACAGGAAGATTGGGAGTATCTTGAGAATCTGTATCAATCCAACAACTCCGTATCGGCGAGCACCCTAGTCCAACAACTGATGGACGTGAAAGCGGGGGCCTGGGAAGAAAGCAATCATTTACATTAGACATCGTCGGAGCATCCGATATCAGATTGCTAAGCATAATAGCACAATCTCCAACAAAATCTTCGTCATTATTGTTTTCGCAAGGCTCGTTCGTGAAAGGAGACCGAGCAAGGCGCTTCTTTGACAACAAAGAGAAATCTCAGAAGCCTCACAATGTGATGCTTTGGTCGTCGAAAACAAGTCATGGACGCATACGGAAGAAGTCCCGCGTCGCAACGAGAAATACTCCCCTTCTACTTTTCTACACGGACAACGAATAAGAGTGACAAGACACACGACCAAGATGCCACTATGCAAATTGGTTGGAGGAGTGCACACTTCCATTCTCAAGTAGCAGCTAAAACGGTGAAGCGGATCCACCACAATCGAGAGGCCACCACACTAAAACGTTTAACTAGGGCCTAGGCTTAGGAGCCTAGGCCCAACTAAGATATCGAGTGAGTTGTGCCAAGGCTGAGAGTCGAGAAAAAAGTTGGAAAAGTAATTTCACTATAGGTTTCAAGGAACATATAGCATAGGAAACAAAAGGGTGCACCACCAAACTAGGTTTATAATAACTACACTAACTACAGCTGCAGGCAGTTACAAATATAAGTTCTGACACTCCCCCATTACTGCCTGCAGCAGAAGTTTGTGCAGAATACAACCTGCAGGTGTACACATGCAAAACAATAAACAAGCAACATCAGGAGCTGCAGGCGGGCTGACACTAACTGGTCACCCCCTCCATCTCCTCACCCTCCTCCTTCCCCTCCCCCACACTGCTGCAGGAGCAGCAGAGAGGGGGGGAAGAGAGGAGAGGTGGAGGGACGGCTGCTGATTGCCTCACACCCGCCACCCCGGTGCCACTCCCCCGTCTCCCCCACACCCTCACACCCTCCCCCCCAGCGGCAGCTGCAGCAGTGGGAACGAAAGGAGGAGGAGGGGAAGGGAAGAATACGACCCAACGCTCCAACACCCGCCACCCCCATACCCTCCCCCCCACGGCTGCAGGGAGACAAAGGAGGAGGGGGTGGGCGGGAAGAAAGCCGCAGAGCGGCTAAATGGGGTCGCTGTAGGTAGGTCAGGGGCGGCTGCAGGGAGTGCAAGTGCGGAGAGCACCATCGCAGGCGCCAGGGGCGGGTTCGCGGCGGCTCAAGGGCACCGCCGCGGGCGCCAGGGGCGGGTCCGCGACGCTGCAGGGCACCGCCGCGGGCGCCAGGGGCGGGTCCGCGACGGCTCAGGGCACCGCCGCAGGCGCCAGAGGCGGGTCCGCGACGGCTCAGTGCACCGCCGTGGGCGCCAGAGGCGGGTCCGCGACGGCTAAGGGCACCGCCGCGGGCGCCAGAGGCGGGTCCGCGACGGCTAAGTGCACCGCCGCGGGCGCCAGAGGCGGGTCCGCGACGGCTAAGGGCACCGCCGCAGGCGGGTCCGCGACGGCTAAAGGCACCGCCGCGGGCGCCAGAGGCGGGTCCGTGACGGCTCAGGGCTCCGTCGCGGGCGCGAGGGGCGGGTCCGCGACGGGTAGAAAAAAGGAACGTCACGCGCCCGAGGCGCGCGACCAGAAATACAGCAGCGGAAGCATTGGGCGGGCCCACAGGCCAGGACAAAAGTTGCTCTGAATCCATGTTAAAGTAGAAAGTTTAACTAGGGCCTAGGCTTAGGAGCCTAGGCCCAAATAAGATATCGAGTGAGTTGTGCCAAGGGTGAGAGTCGAGAAAAAAGTTGGAAAAGTGATTTCACTATAGGTTTCAAGGAACATATAGCATAGGAAACAAAAGGGTGCACCACCAAACTAGGTTTATAATAACTACACTAACTACAGCTACAGGCAATTACAAATATAAGTTCTGACAAATAAGAGTAGCCGATTCAGCTCAAAATCTTATTTCGAAGTTAAAGATTTCAGCTCGATAATTCACAGGGGCGAAATCGGTTCGCGCGGCTATTCAGAACGGTGTTGTTCCGAATAGTGCTGTTCTGAACACTGTTCCACCAATCAGAGTTGCATAATCAGTTCAGTGTTGTGCTGAACACTGTTGTTCAGAACACCGATGTTCAGAACATCACTGTTCAGAACGTTGATGTTCAAAACGGAACTATTCGAGGGAGCTAATTGGATTTTTCTCGAGCAACTTGTTCGCGTGCTCCGAACTTCCGAAACAGCAGCTACACTGAACATAAGGAGCACGCACACCTGCTCACGCGTTTTGAGCGAGGAGTCTTATGCCAACTCAGCTTGCGAGTGGAGTTTCGAGTTCGAACACCGTTTGAACGGATTGATCCGAGCCGTTATCCAAATGGTGCGAACTTTCCCTCCCGAATCGTGGTCGTAAAAAAAAGTATTGGCGCAAGCATTATCGAAATGACTCGCTAGCGATACGCCAACCCGCCAAGTCACACCCTGAATTTAGAAAAACGCGAAATGATCGTGCAGCGTTCACAATAAGATGTTAGATAGTTAGCATTAGGAACAGCCTAGAGGCTGTAAATATGTATGCTCTGAATTAAGAGAATACACACTTGACGAGAAGTGAGAATGGAATGAATGAACTATGAAACAGTTGGGTACAAGTACTAACCCTAATTGGGTTGTACCCCTTATGGGCTACCCCACTACAGCCTACACAAATGTATAAGCTATAATGTTCTGACACACCCCCATAGGCAAAGTGGGGGAGAACAAGTGGTCACAAGACCAGTCAAGCAAAGCAAGCTCAGGGTGGATCACAAAGTCACCACACAGTCCGAGCACAAGAGTAAGGCCACAAGGCCAGTTCACATGCAAGGTCATATATATAAAGGTAAAACAAGCAAGGGGAGGTATAGAAAGAATACAGTACAAACAAGATCAAGAAGTGAGCAAGTGAGGCCAGGTAGGCACAAGACCTAGCACAGTACAGAAACGCTGATGATCACAAGGCGGAAGGGCCTTGGTAAAGATATCAGTAGTGTTGGCCTCAGAGGCCACGTAGGTGAGGCGGAGCTGACCACGCTGCTGCAGCTCACGAGACAGGAAGTAGTGGAGAGCAATGTGCTTCGTTCTGTGCTCCAGACTGTGCTCCCGACACAAGGCCAGCATGGCCTTGTTGTCTACGTACAGAACTGGAGGAGAACGAGGCGGCTCTCCTAGGTCAGTCAGAAGGTAGGTGAGCCAGCGTAGCTCCTATGCAGCCATGGCCCCTACGTAGATCTCAGCCTCACAGCTAGAGCCGAGAACAGAGGACGAGAGGGTAGA
This sequence comes from Closterium sp. NIES-65, assembly GCA_948144175.1. NCBI lineage: Eukaryota > Viridiplantae > Streptophyta > Zygnematophyceae > Desmidiales > Closteriaceae > Closterium > Closterium sp. NIES-65. The sequence goes on along the minus strand of CANXME010001052.1, from coordinate 3,409,734 downwards.
CCGCCACAAAACAGAGCCGGAGCCAAGGCTGAAGGTGTAACCCTGTGACGACCGCTGCAGAGCCTAGTCGTCAGCCCAAGAAGCGTCAGCGTGACCTGTGAGGACTACTCGACGTCGCCCTCCAAGCACTAGCTCCATGCCCGACGTACTGCACACGTAGCGCAACACCCTCTTCGCTGCAGCCATGTGCTCTGGTCTGTGTCTCCCAGGAGCAACATAGCGTGCCAAGATGCTAAGAGGGTATGCAAGGTCAGGTCGTGTGCAGGTCATCAGGTTCATGAGGCAGCCAACAAGCTCTGGGTACGGGCCACTCGACTCTACGGACTCATCCGAAGGCAGAGCTGAGAGCGAGTGGCGAGTAGGCAGAGGAGTGGCCTGAGGCAAGGAGTACGTGAAGCCGAAGCGCTGAAGGACCTACTGCACCATGTGTGACTGAGTAAGGGTAATGGTGCGCTGTGCTCTGTCCCGGGTGATCTGCAAGCCAAGGTAGCTGCGCAGTTCACCCAGGTCTGTGCACGTGTGTCTCTTCTGCAGCTCCGACTTCACGTGGGCGAGTCCAGCAGTGTCAGCAGTGGCAAAGACCAAGTCGTCGACGTACACGAGGATGTAGAACTGCGGCAAAGAGGTGTCGGTGCGTAGAAACAGCGACGGGTCGGCTGTAGAAGGAGCAAACCCAAGAGCCGCAAGTGTAGTCCTCAGTGTGTCGTGCCACTCACGGGGCGCCTGGCGGAGACCGTAGACTGGCCGCCGGAGGCTCCATTGGGTACCAGGAGGAAACGACCCAGTGAAGCCAGGAGGGCGACGCAGCCAGATCTCCTCGTGCAGGCTGCCCTACAGGAAAGCTCTGCTGAGGTCAAGAGAGTGAAGCTCGTAGTCGCGCTGAGCGGCTATGTGCAGCAGCACCCGAAGAGTAGTCATCTTCGGGGTGGGAGAGAAGGTCTGAAAGTAGTCAACTCCCTGCCGCTGACTGAAGCCTCGAGCCACGTAACGCGCCTTGAAGACAGGCGAAGAGCCCGGCGGCCGCTTCACCCTGAAGATCCACATCCCACTGACGATTTTCGCGCCAGGTGGGGGAACCTCGTCGACGTAGGTGCCTGTGGACTTCCAGGAAGCCATCTCTGCGTCCATGGCCGACTGCCACTGAGAGGAGTAGGGATCCTCGATCGCCTTAGCGTACGATCGAGGAGTCGGGATGTCTTGTGCATCCGGGTCTCCCTCAGGGGCAATCAGCGTGGACACGAGATGGGGCAAAGCAGTCGCAAAGCACTGGAACTCCTCCTGCCTATCCTCAAGGACGTCCGTGCTAAGAGCACACTCACCCCCGACGGATGGAGGACAGATAGACTCAGACTCTGCAACTAGACTGGCAGCGTAGTCTAGACGACACCGAGCAGCGAAGTCGACAAGCTCAGCAACTAGGGCAGACGCAGCAGTGGACTCAAAAGAAGGGTCAGTGACAACAGTAGCAAGAAGGCGCGTGACCGAAGGACTAGCAGCACGAAGGGAGTCAGACTCCGGGATAGCAAGAGAAGGAAGAGAGGACTCTGGAGGAGACAGCAACGGGACACGCAGAGGAGCAGTGGACGGACGGAGTGCCATCTGGTGTGTGCCGGGGACCGCAGGAGGACACGGACGCACAGTACGACTACTAGTGCGAGCAGCACAAACAGGCCACGCAGGACGAGACGCAGGCTCACGACACTTAGCAAGACCTCCAGTAGGACCAGTGTAGGGAGAAGGAGCGGGAAGAGGGGAGGCGGGCTGTAACTGTGATTGCGACTGGACAGGCTGTGGACACTCTAAGGGAGGAGCGGGACCAGGAGAGGGCGGGAGACCAAGAACCTGCTCTAGAAGCGGAACGAAGTCCGGCCTCGGCCGCTCAGCGCCACCAGAACCAGCAAGGACGGCACCAGTATCCCCAACGGCAGCACCAGCGCTAGCAGAACCTCTAGCTCCAACAACGCCAACTCCAGTACCCTTAAAAGCAACAGGGCCAGCAACTACGCCAGCGCCAACACCCCCAGCAGCTCCAGCTCCACCAGCACCAACTCCTGTAAGACCGTCAGCACCAGCTGCCTCAGCAGCACCCGTAGACGCACCAGCACCAGTAGAAACACCAGCGCCAACACCCCCAGCAGCTCCACCTCCAGCAGCACCAGCACTGACAGCAGCTCCAGCAGCACCCCAAGACTCAGCAGCACGTCTTCAGTGGCGGGCGAACCACTCGCGCAGCTCCTGTGGAGAGAGCGGCTCCCGCCTCGACGAAGCACCGCCGGCGGCCACACGAGCAGACCCAGCACCCCCAGGCTCCGCACCCCCAGGCTCAGCACCCCAAGGCTCAGCACCCCCAGACTCAACACCCCCAGGCTCAGCACCGCCAGTCTCAGCACCCGCAGACCTGGCAGCCGCAGACCCGGCACCCGCAGGCTCAGCACCTCTAGCAGCACCAGAGTCAACAGCTACCTCGACAGGCTCGACTACGTCTACCTAGGACACACCTGAAGGGGCAGGACCCTGAGGAGGGAGGGGGACTACCTGGGTAGCACCTGGCGCAAGGAAGAGCGGCGGTGGGGGGAGGGGCGCAGTGCGGTAGGGGAAGAGACGGTAGTAAGGCACCGACTCGTCAAAGGTGACGTCCTGGGAGGAAAGAACACTGCGCGTGGTGGGGTGGTAAAACTGCCAGCCAGGCGCGTCGGGGGGGAAGCCAAGGAAGACGCAAGGAACAGCACGGGGGGACAGCTTGTCCGCAGACAAGTCGCGGACAAACGCCCGAGATCCCCAGATCAGAAAAGCAGACGCATCGCCAACCTTCCCTGTCCACCGCAAGGCGGGGGAGGTCTCTGGCAAGGAGATCCGAGGCTGAAGTTTGAGCTGATGCGCGGCGTACTGAACCGCAAACGGCCACAGAAAATGGGGGGCAGCCGTATGCATCATGGACGTACGTGCGACGTCCATGACCATACCAATGCGGCGCTCAGCAATCCCATTTTGCTGTGGAGAGGCTGGAAGCGTGAAGGTCTGGCGGATGCCATGTGCCCGACAGAAGGCTCCCAGACGGCAGAGGAAAACTCCCCGCCTCTGTCCGTGTGCAGACGCAGAACAGGAAAGTCTGAGCCAGAACTCTCTCTGAGCTGGAGACGAGCTGCGCGGATCTAGTCGATCAACACCTCAGTGACGTCACCCTTGCTGTGCAAGGGGAAGACTGTGGTGTAACGCGAGTAGTCGTCAACGACCAGCAGAAAGTACCGCTCTCTCCCCTGCCCACTGACGCGGGCTGTGCCCCACACGTCCATATGTAGAGTCTGCAGCGGAGCTTCTGACGGAGGAAACTCGGAGGAGTGAGGGGCGGCGCGCTGTCGCCCCTCGACGTAGGGGACGCAGGTAGGGCCAGGCCCCGGAGGAAGGGGAGGGAGAGACTGAGGAAGACCAGAGACATGGACATGGGAGGCCATGCCTCGGAGACAAGGCAAGGAGGGGTGACCAAGGCGGTGGTGCCAAAGGAGAGTCCGGTGGGACAGCAGACGACACGAGCAGGGGGCAGACTCAGGACCAGACCTGGACGTTGCAGCAAACACCTGACTCGACGCAGCTACCTGGGCAGACTCAGCCGTAGGAGGAGACTCAGCAGTAAGGGTGTACAGGCTCGACCCTGGCCGACGGGTGAACGTGGCCAAGTGTCGGTCTGTCCGAGCACACATGCATTGGGTCACTCGCTGACGCGCAGGAGAGAACTGGTCAACCCCTCGATCCTGTAGGTCCTCTCCACTCACCAAGTTCGTAGAGAACGAGGGGAGGTAGAGACCAGACAGGGTGCCAGAGGGGGCTGCAGGGCACGAAAGGACAGTGGAGAAGCTAGCAAGGACAGGACCCCCAGAGGGGTCTGCCAGGGAGACTGCAACCGGCCGACTAAGCGGCGTAAGAGTGGTGCGGTCTCAAAAGAAGGAGCGGGACGCACTCGAGTCCAGGGTGAAGGTGTGGAAGGCCTGAGCCGACGTAGTACCTGAGAGAGCAGACTCACCAGCACCTGGGGCGGCAGACGCACTGGCACCTGGGGCAGCAGACGCACTAGCACCTAGAGAAGCAGCCTCACCAGCACCTAGCGCAGCAGCCTCAATGCCCGGGTCAGGCGGTACACACAGGTAACAGGCACCCTCAACACTATCAGCAACAGCATACATGGTAGCAAGAATAGCATCAAAGTCAAGATCAAAGATAGCAACCCCGGCCTTAGCCAGATCTCCCCAGCGAGGGATCTCTGACGCCTCAGGGAATTGGCGACACCACGCGTCCGTCAGGCAACCAAAGCAGCGGTGGGTGGAGTGCGGACCTCCGCACTGCTCACCAGTGCGTTCGCCGGTACGGAGAACGTAAGAGCAGGGACCAAAACCCCCACCGCGCTGGCGTGCAGTGTACCACTCACGAAGGTGCTGAGGGGACAGGGTCACACCACACCGCTGCTGCTGCTGGCGCTGACCACCACCGGCGCCACTCCTCGGCGCAGAGTCGCGACTCGCTCCACCACCGCCTACTCCTCCGCCGCCGCCGCCTCCGCCGCCGCCGCCTCCACCGCCTCCTCCACCTCCGCCTCCTCCACTACCTCCGCCGCCTCCGCTCCCTCCGCCACCTCCACCCCCAACACCACTCCCACCACCACCCCCACTCCCTCCACCACCTCCACCACCACCTCCACCGCCCCCTCCACCCCCTCCAGTGCCCTTGCCCCCCTTGCCCTTGCCGGTGCGGCGTCTCCCGCTCGGGGCAGACGCTGAGAAAAGTAGAACGAGAATGAATGAACTATGAATGAAGTGGGTACAAATATGAAACCCTAATTGGGTTGTACCCCCTATGGGATACCCCACTATAGCCTACACAATAGCATAAGCTATAATGTTTTGACACACCCCCATAGGCAAAGTGGGGGAGAACAAGGGGTCACAAGACCAGTCAAGCAAAGCAAAGCGAAGCTCAGGGTGGATCACAAAGTCACCACACATTCCGAGCACAAGTTCAAAGGCCAAAGGGCCAGTTCACATGCAAGATCACATATATATATACAAGAGGCTAAGCAAGCAAGAGCAGGAGTATATAAATGTGACAGTACAAGCAAGGTCAAGAAGAGAGCAAGTGAGGCAAGACAGGCACAAGACCCAGCTGAGTGCAGAAGCGCTGATGATCACAAGGCGCAAGTGCCTTGGTGAACACATCAGCAGTGTTGGCCTCAGAGGCCACGTACGCAAGCCGCAATTGTCCACGCTGCTGTAGCTCATGAGCAAGAAAGTAGCGGAGAGCAATGTGCTTTGTCCTGTGCTCCAGTCGCTGCTCTCGACACAAGGCCAGCATAGCCTTGTTGTCTACGTACAGGACTGGAGGAGAACGAGGCGGCTCTCCAAGGTCGGTCAGCAGGTAGGTGAGCCAGCGAAGCTCCTGGGCAGCCATAGCCCCGGCGTAGATCTCAACCTCACAACTGGACCCGAGAACAGAAGACGAGCGGGTAGCCCGCCACGAAACAGAGCCGGAACCAAGACTGAAGGTGTAACCCTGTGACGACCGCTGCGTAGCCTGGTCGTCAGCCCAAGAAGCGTCCGCGTGCCCAGTGAGGACCACTGGACTCCGCCCTCCAAGCACTAGCCCCATGCCCGACGTACTGCACAAGTAGCGCAACACCCTCTTCGCTGCAGCCATGTGCTCTGGTTGGTGTCTCCCAGGAGCAACATAGCGTGCGAGAATGCTAAGAGGGTATGCAAGGTCAGGTCGTGTGCAGATCATCAGGTACATGAGGCAGCCAACAAGCTCTGGATATGGGCCACTCGACTCTATGGACTCATCCGAAGGCAGAGCTGAGAGCGAGTGGCGAGTAGGCAGAGGAGTGGCCTGAGGCGAGGAGTACGTGAAGCCGAAGCGCTGAAGGACCTGCTGCACCATGTGTGACTGAGTCAGGGTGATGGTGCGGCGTGCTCTGTCCCGGGAGATCTGCAAGCCAAGGTAGCTGCGCAATTCACCCAGGTCTGTGCACGTGTGTCTCTTCTGCAGCTCGGACTTCACGTAGGCGAGTCCAGCAGTGTCAGCTGTGGCAAAGACCAAGTCGTCGACGTACACGGGGATGTAGAACGGCGGCAGAGAGGTGTTGGTGCGCAGGAACAGCGACGGGTCGGCAGTAGAAGGAGCAAACCCAAGTGCCGCCAGCGTAGTCCTCAATGTGTCGTGCCACTCACGTGGCGCCTGGCGGAGACCGTAGACTGGACGCCGGAGACTCCACTGGGTACTAGGAGGGAAAGACCCAGTGAAGCCAGGTGGGCGGCGCAGCCAGATCTCCTCGTGCAGGCTGCCCTGCAAGAAAGCGGTGCTGAAGTCGAGAGAGTGCAGCTCGTAGTCACGGTGAGCAGCAACGTGCAGCAGTACCCGAAGAGTGGTCATCTTCGGGGTGGGGGAGAAGGTCTGAAAGTAGTCAACTCCCTGCCGCTGACTGAAGCCACGAGCCACGTAACGCGCCTTGAAGACAGGCGGAGAACCCGGCGGCCGCTTCACCCTGAAAATCCACATGCCACTGACTATGTTCGCCCCAGGAGGGGGAACAGCGTCAACGTAGGTGCCTGTGGACTTCCAGGAAGCCATCTCTGCATCCATAGCTGCCTGCCACTGAGAGGAGTAGGGACCCTCTATCGCCTCCGTGTAAGAGCGCGGAGTCGGGATGTCAAGTGCATCCGGGTCTCCCTCAGGAGTGAGCAGTACGGACACGAGATGAGGTGAAGCGTCAGCCAGACACTGGAACTCCTCCTGCCTGTCCTCAAGGACGTCCGTGCCAAGGGCACACTCACCCCCGACGGATGGAGGACAGAATGACTCAGACTCAGCGACAAGACTAGCAGCGTAGTCTAGGCGACAGCGAGCAGCAAAGTCGACGAGCTCAGTAACAAGGGCAGACGCAGCAGTAGACTCGAAAGAAGGGTCAGTGACGGCAGTAGCAAGGAGACGCGTGATGGTAGGACTGGCAGCACGAAGAGAGTCCGACTCCGGGTCGGCAAGAGCAGGAAGAGAGGACGCAGGAGGAGAAGGCAAAGGGGCACGCAGAGGAGCAGTAGACGGACGCAGAGACATCCGGTGCGTGCCAGGGACAGGAGGAGGACACTGACGCGAACCGCGACCACTAGTGCACGCAGCACGAACAGGCAACGCAGGACGAGACGCAGGCTCACGACGCTCAGTAAGACCTCCAGTAGGACCAGTGTAAGGAGAAGGAGCAGGTAGTGGAAAACCGGCTGCAACAGTAACTGTGACGGGACAGGCTGTGAACACGCTAAGGGAGGAGGACCAGGAGGAGGTGAGAGACCAAGAACCTGCTGAAGGAGCGGAACGAAGTATGGCTGAGGGCGCGCGGCAACTCTAGACATAGCAGGGACAGCACCTGTACCCCCAGCGGCAGTACCAGAACCAGCAGCAGCTATAACGCCCAGGTCCTCAGTACCAGCAGTGGCTCCAACACCAGGGTCCACAGTACCTACCGCAGCTCCAACGCCCGGGCCCGCAGCACCAGCAGCAGCTCCAACGCCAGGGTCCGCAGCACCAGCCGCAGTCCCAACGCCCGGGTCCTCAGCACCAGTAGCACCTCCAACTCCCGGGTCCGCAGCACCAGCAGCAACTCCAACGCCCGGGTCCGTAGCACCAGCAGCAGCCGGGTCTGTGAGACGAGGCACACCACTCCGAAGTGTGCAACGGCGCTCGTACCACTCACGGATCCGCTCACGAGAGGGGAGCTCCTGACTAGGAGGAGAAGTACCAGCACCAGTCACTGTAGTGCGCCTGGTCCCAGAGGTACCGCTCCGGAGGCTGCAGTACTGTAAGTACCACTCACGCAACTGCTCCGAGGAGAGGTCTCGTCCTGGTGTAGTACCCTCAGGCCCAGCACCGCCAGAGTCAGAACTCCCAGACCCAGTACCCTCAGGCTCAGCACCCCCAGTCACCGCACCCCCAGGCTCAGCACCCCCAGTCACCGCACCCCCAGGCTCAGCACCCCCAGGCTCAGCACCCCCAGGCTCAGTACCCCCAGTGTCCGCACCCCCAGGCTCAGCACCCTCAGAGTCCGCACCCCCAGGCCCAGTACCCCCAGAGTCCGCACCCCCAGGCTCAGCACCCCCAGCAGGACGAGAGTCGACAACAACCTCAACAGGCTCGACCGGGTCTACCTGAGACACACCTGAGGGAGCGGCACCCTGAGGGGGGAGGGGGTCTACGACAGCAGCAACTGGCGCGAGGAAGAGAGGCGGGGGTGGGAGCGGAGCAGTGCGGTACGGGAAGAGGCGGTAGTAGGGGAAAGACTCGTTAAAAGTGACGTCCTGAGATGGCAAGACCCGGCGCGAGGTGGCGTGGTAAAACTGCCAACCAGGCGCGTCCAGAACAAAGCCGAGGAAGACGCAGGGAACAGCACGAGAGGAGAGCTTGTCCGCAGACGAATCGCGGACAAAAGCTCGAGATCCCCAGACTCGGAAACGCGCCGCATCGCCAACCTCCCCCGTCCACAGCAGTGTGGGCGAGGTCTCCGGCAAGGAGACACGGGGCCAGAGGTTGAGCTGATGCGTAGCGTACCGGACCGCAAACGGCCACAGAAAGTGGGGGGCAGCCGCATGGATCAAGGAGGTACGAGCGACCTCCATGACCAGGCCAATGCGGCGCTCCGCAACCCCATTCTGCTGTGGAGAGGCCGGAAGCGTGAACAACTGCTCAATGCTGTGCTCAGCACAGTAGGCTGGCAAGAGGTCGGAGGAGAACTCACCACCTCTGTCAGAGTGCAAGCGCAGGATAGGAAAGTCCGAGCAGAAACGCTCGCTGAGCTGGAGACGAGCTCTGCGGATCCAAGGGATCAAAACATCAGGGACCTCACCCTTGGTGCGCAAGGGGAAGACCGTGGTGTAGCGCGAGTAGTCGTCAACAACGATCAGGAAGTACCTCTCCTGACCCTGACCACGGACGCGGGCTGGGCCCCACACGTCCATGTGGAGCGTCTGCAAAGGAGCAGTCGTCGGGGGAAACGAGGAGGAGTGAGGAGCGGCGCGCTTCCGCCCCTCGACACAGGGAAGACAGGGAGGAGCAGGCGAGGGTGGGAGGGGAGGGAGGACCCTGGGAAGACCAGAGACAAGGTACCGGGAGTGCATGGCACGAAGGCGCTGCACAGACGGGTGGCCCAGTCAGTGGTGCCAGAGGACAGTCTCGTGCGCTAGAGAGCGACACGAGCAGGGGGCGGACAGCTGACCTGACGCGGACGCAGACGCAGACGCAGCGACCTGAGGGGGGGCAGTAGTCAGTGTGTACAGGTCCGACCCCGGCTGCCGGGTGAAGGTAGCCAAGTGGCGGCCTGTACGGGCACACGTGCAGTGTGTGACAGGCTCGTCGGCAGGGGTGAACTGGTGAACACCCGCGTCCTGTAGTGCACAACCTGCCACCAAGTTTGTAGAGAACGAGGGGAGGTGGAGACCTGACAGTGTGCCCGACGGGACCGCAGGACAGGGAAGGACAGTGGAGGAGGTCGCAAGGACCGGACCCCCAGAGGGGTCAGCGAGGGAGACAGCAACTGGCCGAGCAAGGGGCTCAAGGGAAGTGCGGCCACGAAAGAAACAGCGAGAGGCACCTGAATCCAGTGTGAAGGTGTGCAGTGCTGCAGTCGACACAGTACTAGGGGGGGCAGACGTACACGCACCTAGAGCAGCAGCCTCACCAGCACCTGGGGTAGCGGACACGCGAGTACCTGGAGCGGCAGACGCACTAGTCCTAATGCCCGGGTCGGACGGGACACTCAGGTACTCAGCACCCTCTCCACTAGTAGAGATCACATACATGGCAGTGAGAATAGCATCAAAGTCTAGAGCATAAATATCAATCCCCTTCTTCAGGAGATCAATCCAGCGGGGCAGCTCAGTGGCCTGAGAGAACTGAACACGCCAAGCGTCGTTCAGACGAGCGAAGCAACGCTGTGTGGCGTGCGGTCCCCCACACGGCTGGCCAGTGCGGTCACCAGTGCGAATGACGTACGTGCAGCTAAGGCCACCCCCCCCCCCCCCCCCCGTGCTGAGAGTACCACTCACGGACCTCCTGGGGCGACGGAGTGTGCTGCTGGCCCTGGCCACCGCCAGCGCCTCCACGACCACCACCGCCGCTACCACCTCCTCGACCACCCCAACCCCGGCCGCTGCCTCGTCCACCGCCACCCCCACCACCTCCTCCGCCCCGGCCACCTCCCCCGCCGCTGCCGCCACCCCCCCCACTGCTGCCACCTCCCCCACCCGCGCCACCCCCCCCGCCACCACCACCTTCCCCACCACCGCCACCCCCGCTATCACCACCACCGCCCTTGCCCCCCTTGCCCTTGCCGCTGCGGCGCCCACTCGAAGCAGACGCAGTCCCGACCCACTCAGCACCAAGGAGGTCGACAGCAGCAGCAGAGGCGACAGAGGGAAGAAGGGGGGAGGGAGAACACCCCTCAAAGAACGGGGTACGGGGGTCACCGCGAGAGGCACCTACAGCGACTATGCTAGCCTCAGCTGTAAGGAGTTCCTTCTCGAGGAGGGCAATGGTGAGCTCGGTGGGCAGCGAGCTAGAAAGTGGTCCCTGACTGAGCGCAGAGTGTCAAGGAGGCGCGTGACTAGGTGGTAGAGAGTGAGCCAGAGCGGGGGTGGGTTCTTGGCAAGGAACTCATCGGGCATAGCGGCGCGGAAGCGAGCCTCACTAGTGCGGAGGTGGGTAATGAGATCAGCGACAGTGTGGAAGGAAGCTAAGTCGGGGAACAGGTAGGGAAGAGAGAGACGGCCTAGAGCGGCAGAGGCCGGTGAGGAGTAGCGGGCAACGACTGCAGTGTACAGTGCCTGTGCAGTCTTGTGCTGCCCAAAATGCTCGCGCTCATCTATCGGCAGAGAGTTGCGAATAGCGAAGCGAGCATGGGCGTCACGAGTCTGCCACTGTGAGCGGGCAGTGCTGTCAGCAGTAGCAGCAGGAGCAGTAGCGTGGCCTAAGGCGTGATCGTACAGCGAGATGTCTTCCTTGGCAGTGAGCTGTAGGTCATCAAGCCAGGTGTCGAACTTCACTGGGCGGCCCTCAGCATCGAAGGCTAGCACAGGAGGGCTAGCCATGGTAGCAGCAGTAGGGAAAGCAGTAGGAGCAGTAGGGTAGGTAGGGCGGCGCGGCTCGGTACAGGTAGGGCGGCGCGGCTCGGTATAGGTAGGGCGGCGCGGCTCGGGTCGGGCGGCGCGGCTCGGTTCGGGCGGCTCGGGTCGGGCGGCTCGGTTCCGTTAGGGCTGGGCGGCTCGGTTCGGTCTGGGTGGGGCCGTTCGGGGCCGCTAAGGGCAAGCGCGGGGAGCGGGTGGGGTCGTAAGGGACGAGCGCGGGGCCGACGTGGGCGCTAAGGGCGAGCGCGGGGTCTATCGGGGCCGTAAGGGACGAGCGCGGGGCCGATCGGGGCCGGAAGGGACGAGCGCGGGGCCGACGTGGGCCTATAAGGGTAAGCGCGGGGCCGACGTGGGCCTCTAAGGGTAAGCGCGGGGCCGACGTGGGCCTCTATGGGCGAGTGCGGGGCCTATCGGGGCCGTGAGGGACGAGCGCGGGGCCGATTGGGGCCGGAAGGGACGAGCGCGGGGCCAACGCGGGCCTCTAGGGGTAAGCGCGGGGCCGATTCGGGGCCGTTAAGGACAAGCGCGGGGCCGACGCGGGCCTCTAGGGGTAAGCGCGGGGCCGATTCGGGGCCTCTAAAAGCGAGCGCGGGGCCGTCGGGGCCTCTAGGGGCGTGAAAGCCGAGGCGCCCTAGGGCGTAGGTAGGTAGTTAGGTAGGTAGTGGTGGGCCCTAAAAAAAATCGGTCCTAGGAAGGACCTGCTCTATACCATGTTGAACAAGAATGAATGAACTAACAGTGAAATGAGTACAAGTATGAAACCTAGAAATGTGTACTCCCTATAGGCTAACCTTCTGTAGCCTAAGCAACTACAACAACAGATATAATGTTTGACAGAAGGCACTACACAGTGGGATCAAGGGGCTACATCGTGAACACCGTCCCTGCAGCCACGGTCACTTACATCACCATGGCGAACAGCGAGAGGCTGAAGGCGAACACGGAATGAATTGTCGAGCTCAAGGCACATGACAACAACACACACAACACCTCTAATGATGTGCCCACCATGAAAAACCTGCGCTTCAACTTGTAGTCGACGCCACAATTCATTGTCTATAGTGTCAAATTCTGCATCGACCTGCAAACATGCAAAATCCTCCTCCTCTACGTTGTCAATGCCTAAACCCCACAAATACCTAGCGTAAGCTGACTCCAATAACAACGTGTAAGTGCTCGACTTCGATGCACCAAACTGCAGCAGCGACATGGAAGAGCTGATCGACCTCGTCTCGCTTCACTTCAAAGATGTCCTACACTCCGACCAGATACACCCTGACGGCCGACCATGGTTACTGAACCATCCTCACCTTTGCTAAGTAAGCCTCCATGACCTAGCACGCGATGACATATGTCAGGAACGTGATACCCCCACCGCATCTTGCGCCAACATCGCCAACACTGAAATGGGCGCGATCGAGGAAGCAGAATTACCCACACCCCCTGACAAAGACAGGCCGGCGATGGATATTGCCATCACCACAAGAGCTATTATTCCGTCAGAAGGGCCACATGAACCCAGAGACTGCCAACGTTAGACTCCAATGGATTATGCAGAGCAAATTGCGCGAAACGTATGACGAGCACGACTCTCCAAGAAGGTATGCCACACATTTTATCCCCACCAGCACGGAAGAAGAAGAGGAACTGGCACAAAACAAAGCCGAAGAGCTTTGCAGGTAAGTGTGATCCAAGGCCGCGGTAACATGGCCTTTAGTGCGTGGGGAGCCAACAACAATGTTAGCGGAATATGGTAGCAGAAGAAATAGAAGCAGAATATGAGCCTAAACTTGGGGAAACCGTAGGAAAAGCTCATGCGCGCTATTTCTGCGCCTCTAGTGTCCGCTTAACTTAAGATATCTGGAACCAACGCATCGAGCACCCCTCGCATCAAGCTCTCAATAATTGCATCACCGCTGAAGTATTCACACCTAAGGCCATCCTACGCCCTCACGGAGCCCAACTTCAAACTACAACATAGCCTCACAACTGCACTACCTTTTCGACGTCACGCTACCTCACCAACCATTTCCCGTCCCTAAACCAAGCACCAGCCGGTACTTGAAACTGCAAAAGGCTTTGAAGTACGCTAAAGCTCTAATGGGGCGCTTCAAGATCCTACCTGTACTACTCGCAACTCTATACCGCACAAGTGGACCCAACCACAAACCCGACAACAAACCCATCTCTCACACATGCTTTCAATTTTACCAACAACAACTGGGTTACATGCTATTAGCATTTGTCACAAGCAGGCGTAACCTCCCCTACATTGCAAGTCAGCTTGCTTAATACTATTGCAAGTCAATTTGCTTAATAGTTGTCAAAGGAACTAGAGAGCGGTAGGCTCGGGAGCCATGGCTTAGGAGCCTTGATTGAGTTCGAGTTAGGAGAGTCGAGAAAGTTGAAACAAAAGAGAGAGTTTCACTATAGAGCGAGCAGTACAAATATGCAAGATGAAAGGTGCACCACCAAAACAGAACATTATATAACTACAGTAGTCTACACTACAGGCAGTTACAAAACAATATATAGATTTATATATTATTCTGACACGCCCCCATAAGTGCCTGTAGGGAAGAATATGCAGTCAACGCCCCCATAATGGGGTACACCAGACAGGCCGCAGCGGAAATCATAGCAACAGGCAAGTGCAGTGACAACAGGTGCAGTGATGGCAGATCCAGCTGTACCAACCCCTTTACCAAGGTAAAAAAAAAACAGTAGGAGGTGTTGGGGCGGCAGGTCGCCTGAGGAGCAGGCTCTGTGGCTGCAACATGCAGCAGGACAGCAGCGGCTCGACGGCAGCACCTGCAGGCCCCAGCAGAAGGTAGCAAACACAAGTTCAACAAAAGGTAGGTGGTAGCAGGGGCGGCAGCTGGAGGTGCCACGGCAGCAGCGGGTGTCAGCAACAGATGACCGGCTGACTTCCGTCGCCCCCTCACTCCCCCCCCACAGCGGCACGTGCGGCAGTGAGAGAGAGAGGAGGGGCGGCAGCTTCTTGCTCACACCCGCCTCCCCAAAACCTCCCCCCCACACTGCCGCACGCGCAGCAGGGGGAGAGAGGAGCGTCAGCCATCCTTGCGCCTCTCCCTCCCCCCCCCCCCCCCCCCCCCCCCCGCCACACCTGCGTCCACAGCGGAAGACACTGCAGCGGGCGCGGGTGGCGTTGGTGAGATCTCGGGTAGGGGGGGGGGGAGTAACGGGGGGGTGCAACAGGTGCCGCGACGAGCGCCTGCGCACAGCTCGCCGTCGCTTGCGCGGCAGCTGTAGTGGGAGCAGCCGCATTTTCAACGGGAGGGCGGGGCAGGGGGCACGTTCGACGACTGAAGTAGCTCGGCCGCCACACCCGCCGTCTCCCCCCAAAGCGACTGCGATGCAGACGTTCGGGGCCGCGACAGGGCGTGACGAGGTTGCAGGAGGGCGCGATGGGCAGACGACGGGGCCGCCGACTGGGGCCGCGACGAACAGAACTAAACCCGCCACGCTCGACTTAGTAACCTTCACAAATGGCGGCTGAACGGGCACTTTTGGAGCCGCGACGAGCGCCATGGCAGGAACGATAAGTGGTGGGCCCATGGGAAAAAAAAAAAAAATCAGGTCCTAGGATAGGAACCTCACTCTGATAACATGTCAAAGGAACTAGAGAGCGGTAGGCTCGGGAGCCATGGCTTAGGAGCCTTGATTGAGTTCGAGTTAGGAGAGTCGAGAAAGTTGAAACAAAAGAGAGAGTTTCACTATAGAGCGAGCAGTACAAATATGCAAGATGAAAGGTGCACCACCAAAACAGAACATTATATAACTACAGTAGTCTACACTACAGGCAGTTACAAAACAATATATAGATTTATATATTATTCTGACAATAGTATCGCAAACAATCCCGATTTCGTCAATAGGACAATGCACATTGTGTTGCGATACTTCTTTATAAACAACAAAATTGACAAGAGAAGGTTGACCTGACTCGTTGTCCTCCTGGTGTAACCGAATTCTTCACAAAACGACAACAACGTAAAAAATATCAGCGTTGTACCTCTCTAAATAAAATGGTCAAACGATTCTGTACATGCTACACCCATGAATAGAGGAGGGTATAATGATAAAGAATTGGGCTTTGTGTTACTCGACGTAACAGGAACATACATCACAATGAAGATTGATGTTGGCAAAAACACATCAAACGTAAAACTCAGGGTTATGTTTAAAGGAGGTTCCGCATTGTTGCGACTTAGCCATAATAAGGGAATGTACCCCTTAGATGAGTAGTTAGAACCTTTTAAACCCCCTCTGTAATCTTATATAAATCAATGTACAAATTAAATCATCTACTTCAGCCATTCTGTATTCAGTATGACCGGCACCACGAATCATTTTGATTTGCATAATCATGCGATCAACCCCGAGCAAGATCACGAATAAGCTCCTACATGGATCGTTATTACCCACTGTGAATCAAACCCATGTAGCTCCGTCGTTAGCACCTGGTCTTTGAGAACACATACAACCCCGTCTTTCCGAGATAAGAGACTAAATCGTAGTACCCCATATCTCAACTGCCCATCGTTGCCTTCATGCCTCAACTTTTCCCAAGTAGGTTTTTTTTTTTTTTTTTTTTTTGGAATGGCATCTATTTAGTTGTGAAATGAGAATTGTGCACTCCTAACTGTCAAAGTATAATGTTGCGTGTGTTGTGTAAGCTGTAGTGGGGTAGACGAAATAGGGTACAATCCAATAAGGGTTAGTTGTATTACCCACCAAAGCTCATAGTTCATTCATTCTCGCTTAGTATTCTGACATGGTAGCCGAGCAGGTCCTGTTCCTGACCGTTTTTTAGGCCCCGCCGAATAGTGCCTGTCAAACACCATATGTGTTATCGTAAGCCCCCGGATAGAAGGGCAGGCCTCGGATAAGCGCCGACGCTTATAAAAGGATGAGGGCGCTTATATCCGGTCCTCAATTATAAGCGCACACCTGAAGGCTTACGGATTATAAGCGCCACCTGTGAAGCAAGGAAAACAGGAATGAAATGACTAGGGAAAGATTGGGTACAAATACAACCCTAGAAACCCTGTACCCCATATGTGCTACCCCACTATAGCCTACAGCAACTATGTCATATAAATCTGACACACCCCCATAGGCAAAGTGGGGGAGAACAAGGGGTCACAAGACCAGTCAAGCAAAGCAAAGCAAGCTCAGGGTGGATCACAAAGTCACCACACAGTCCGAGCACAAGAGTAGGGCCAGAGGCCAGTTCACATGCAGAAGTACAGATATATATATAAAACTAGACAAGCAAGAGCAGGCATATATATATATGTCACAGTACAAGTGAAGTCAAGAGGAGAGCAAGTGAGGCAAGACAGGCACAAGACCCAGCTGGGTGCAAAAGCGCTGATGGTCACAAGGCGCGAGTGCCTTGATGAACACATCAGCAGTGTTGGCCTCAGAGGCCACGTACGCAAGTCGCAACTGACCACGCTGCTGCAGCTCACGAGCAAGGAAGTAGCGGAGAGCAATGTGCTTCGTTCTGTGCTCCAAGCGCTGCTCTCGACACAAGGCCAGCATGGCCTTGTTATCTACGTACAGCACTGGAGGAGAACGAGGCGGCTCTCCAAGGTCAGTCAGCAGGTAGGTGAGCCAGCGAAGCTCCTGTGCAGCCATGGCCCCGGCGTAGATCTCAGCCTCACAACTGGAGCCGAGAACCGAAGACGAGCGAGTAGACCGCCACGAGACAGAGCCGGAACCAAGGCTGAAGGTGTAACCCTGTGACGACCGCTGCGTAGCCTGGTCGTCAGCCCAAGAAGCGCCCGCGTGGCCGGTAAGGACCACTGGACTCCGTCCTCCAAGCACTAGCCCCATGCCCGACGTACTGCACAGGAAGCGCAATACCCTCTTCGCTGCAGCCATGTGCTCCGGTCTGTGTCTCCCAGGAGCAACATAGCGTGCAAGAATGCTCAGAGGGTATGCAAGGTCAGGTCGTGTGCAGGTCATCAAGTACATGAGGCAGCCAACAAGCTCTGCATACGGACCACTCGACTCTACGGACTCATCCGAAGGCAGAGCTGAGAGTGAGTGGCGAGTAGGCAGAGGAGTGGCCTGAGGCGAGGAGTACGTGAAGCCGAAGCGCTGAAGGACCTGCTGCACCATGTGTGACTGAGTCAAGGTAATGGTGCGGCGTGCTCTGTCCCGAGTGATCTGCAAGCCAAGGTAGCTGCGCAGTTCACCCAGGTCTGTGCACGTGTGTCTCTTCAGCAGCTCGGACTTCACGTAGGCGAGTCCAGCAGTGTCCGCTGTGGCAAAGACCAAGTCGTCGACGTACACGAGGATGTAGAACGGCGGCAGGGAAGTGTCGGTGCGAAGAAACAGCGACGGGTCAGCAGTAGAAGGAGCAAACCCAAGAGCCGCAAGCGTAGTCCTCAGTGTGTCGTGCCACTCACGCGGTGCCTGGCGGAGACCGTAGACTGGCCGTCGGAGGCTCCACTGGGTGCCAGGAGGGAAAGTCCCAGTGAAGCCAGGTGGACGGCGAAGCCAGATCTCCTCGTGCAGGCTACCCTGCAAGAACGCAGTGCTGAAGTCAAGAGAGTGAAGCTCGTAGTCGCGCTGAGCGGCTATGTGCAGCAGAACCCGAAGAGTAGTCATCTTCGGGGTGGGAGAGAAGGTCTGAAAGTAGTCAACTCCCTGCCGCTGACTGAAGCCACGAGCAACGTACCGTGCCTTGAAGACAGGTGGAGAGCCCGGCGGCCGCTTCACCCTGAAGATCCACATGCCACTGACGATGTTCGCCCCAGGAGGGGGAACCGGGTCAACGTAGGTGCCTGTGGACTTCCAGGAAGCCATCTCTGCATCCATAGCTGCCTGCCACTGAGAGGAGTAGGGACCCTCTACGGCCTCCGCGTAAGAGCGCGGAGTCGGGATGTCTAGTGCATCCGGGTCTCCCTCAGGGGCAAGCAGTACAGACGCGAGATGAGGTGAAGCAGCCGCTAGACACTGTAAATCCTCCTGCCTGTCCTCTAGGACGTCCGTGCCAAGAGCACACTCACCCCCGACGGACGGAGGACAGACAGACGCAGACTCAGCAACAAGACTAGCAGCGTAGTCGAGACGACAGCGAGCAGCAAAGTCGACGAGCTCAGCGACTAGAGCAGACGCAGCAGTGGACTCAAAAGAGGGGTCAGTGACGACAGTAGCAAGCAGACGCGTGACAGTAGGACTGGCAGCACGAAGAGAGTCCGACCCAGGGTCGGCAAGCGCAGGAAGAGAGGACTCAGGAGGAGAAGGCAAAGGGGCACGCAGAGGAGCAGTGGACGGACGCAAAGACATCCGGTGCGTGCCAGGGACAGGAGGAGGACGCTGACGCGAACTGCGACCACTAGCGCGAGCAGTGCGAACAGGCGACGCGGGACGAGACGCAGGCTCACGACGCTCAGCAAGACCTCCAGTAGGACCAGTGTAAGGAGAGGGAGCAGGCAGCGGAGAGGAAGGCTCCAGCAGGGACTGCGACTGGACAGGCGGTGGACCCTCTACTGGAGGAGAAAGACCAAGAACCTGCTGCAGGAGCGGAACGAAGTACGGCCGAGGCCGCGCGGCAGCTCTAGACGCAGCAAGGACAGCACCAGCACCCTCAGCGACAGCACCAGCGCCACCCACACCTCCAGCGGCAGGACCAACAGCAGTAGGCTCAGCACCAGCGCCCTCAGCAGCTCCAGCTCCAGGAGGACCCGCAGGTCCAGCAGCTCCGGGACCGGCAGCACCCGCACCCTCGACGGTCGAAGAAGCTCCAGCTCCAGCTCCAGCAGCACCTCCAGACTCAGCAGCACGCCTCCAGCGGCGAGCGAACCACTCGCGCAGCTCGTGTGGAGAGAGGGGCTCCCGGCGGGACGCAGCAGCAGGAGAAACCCCAGGCTCAGCAGCTCCAGACGCAGCACCCCCAGGCTCAGCAGCTCCCAGCTCAGCACCCCCAGGCTCAGCAGCTCCCGACCCAGCACCCCCAGACCCAGCACCTCCAAGCACAGCACCCCCCGGCTCAGCACCCCCAGGCTCCGCACCCTCCGCAGTAGCACCCTCAGGCCCAGCACCCCCAGCAGTAGCACCCCCAGGCTCAGCACCCCCGCGCACAGCACCCCCAGAGTCAGCACCCCCAGGCTCAGCACCCACAGCAGCACCAGAGTCACCAGTAACCTCGACCGGGTCAACGGCGTCTACCTGGGAGACACCTGAGGGGGCAGGAACCTGAGGGGGGAGGGGGTCTACCGGGGGGGGAACCGGCACAAGGAAGTCCGGGGGAGGGGGGAGGGAAGGAGTGCGGTAGGGGAAGAGACGGTAGAAGGGGAGTGACTCGTCGAACGTGACGTCCTGGGAGGACAGAACACGACGAGAGGAAGGGTGGTAAAACTGCCACCCTGGGGCGTCAGTGGGGAAGCCAAGGAAGACACAGGGAGCAGCACGAGGGGACAGCTTGTCCGCAGACAAGTCGCGGACAAACGCCCGAGATCCCCAGACACGGAACACAGACGCATCGCCAACCTTCCCCGTCCACAGCAAGGCTGGGGACATCGCAGGCCGAGAGGCCCGGGGGTGAAGGTTGAGCTGATGCGCCGCGTACCTCACCGCAAACGGCCACAGAAAATGGGGGGCAGCCGCATGCATCATGGACGTACGAGCGACATCCATGACCATGCCAATGCGGCGCTCAACAATCCCATTTTGCTGTGGTGAGTCCGGAAGCGTGAAGGTCTGGCGGATCCCCCGTGCACGACAGTAGTCTCGCAGAAGGCGAGAAGAGAACTCTCCGCCTCTGTCAGAGTGCAGACGCAGAACAGGAAAGTCCGAGCCGAAGCTCTTCCTGAGCTGGAGACGAGCCTCGCGGATCCAGTCGATCAGCACCTCAGTGACCGCACCCTTGCTGCACAAGGGGAGGACTGTGGTGTAACGCGAGTAGTCGTCAACCACCAACAGGAAGTAGCGCTCGTAACCCTGCCCACGGACGGGGGCTGGGCCCCACACATCCATGTGAAGTGTCTGCAGGGGAGCCTCTGTCGGGGGGAAGTGGGAGGAGTGAGGAGTAGCCCGGAGGCGACCCTCGACACAGGGGACACAGGAAGGTCCTGGCCCGGAGGGGAGAGGAGGGAGAGACTGGGGAAGACCAGAGACAAGGACACGGGAAGCCATGCTCCGAAGACGGGGCAAGGAGGGGTGGCCAAGACGGTGGTGCCACAGGAGAGTCTCGTGAGACAGGAGGCGACAAGAACAGGGGGCAGACTCAGGACCTGACCGGGACGCAGCAGCAAGTACCTGACCCGACGCAGCCACCTGACCAGACGCAGGGACAGGAGGAGACTCAACGGTCAGGGTGTAGAGACTCGACCCCGGCCGACGCGAGAACGTGGCCAGGTGTCGGCCTGTGCGTGCCTCCGTGCAGTGGGTCACCCGCTGACTCTCAGGAGTGAACTGGTGAACACCCACATCCTGCAGGTCCGCTCCACTCACCAAGTTTGTAGAGAACAAGGGAAGGTATAGACCCGACAGGGTGCCCGAAGGGGCAGCCGGACACGGGAGGACAGTGGAGAAGTGAGACAGGACAGGACCCCCAGAGGGGTCAGCAAGGGAGACTGCAACCGGCCGGCCGAGCGGCGTAAGGGTAGTGCGGTCTCGAAAGAAGGAGCGAGAAGCTCCGGAGTCAAGTGTGAAAGTGAGGGAGGACGAGGACGACTCAGTACCTGAGAGCGCAGTCTCACCAGTACCTGAGAGCGCAGACGCACTGGCACCTAGAGCAGCAGCCTCACAAGCACCTAGCGCAGCAGTACCAATGCCCGGGTCGGGCTGGAAACAGCGGTAACCCTCATTCTCCTCACTATAATCCACAACATACATAGCAGTAAGGATAGCATCAAAATCAAGATCAAAGATCGCTACACCAGCCCTGAGAAGCTCATCCCAGCGAGGGATCTCACTAGCCCCAGGGAACTGCTGACGCCAGGCGTCCGTCAGGCGGCCAAAGCAGCGCTGGGTGGCGTGGGCACCCCTACACTGCTCACCCGCGCGGTCGCCGGAACGAAGAACGTAGGTGCAGGGACCAGTACCCCCACCCCTCTGACGCCCAACGTACCACTCACGAAGCTGCTGAGGCGAAGGGATGTCCCGAGAGCGCTGCTGCTGCTGCCGCTGCGAGCGCTGGCCACCACCACCGCCGCTACGCTGCTGGGTACCACCCCGACCAGCTCCACCCCCTCCACCACCACTGCCACCTCCGCTGCCGCCTCCACCGCCTCCACCTCCGCCGCCTCCACCTCCGCCGCTGCCTCCACCACCACCGCTGGCACCACCACCACCGTCTCCGCCGCTGCTGCCACCACCACCACCACCCCCGCCACTAGTCCCGCCGCCACCCCCACTCCCTCCGCCGCCACCGCCGCCACCGCCACCGCCCCCTCCAGCTCCACCCGCGCCCTTGCCCCCCTTGCCCTTGCTGGAGCGACGTCTCCCACTAGGGGCAGACGCCGCGCCGACCGACTCAAGACCAAGCAGGTCGGCAGCAGCAGCAGAGGCAACAGAGGGCAGCAAGGGGGAAGGAGAGCACCCCTCAAAGATGGGGGTGCGAGGGTCACCACGAGAAGCACCTACAGCGACTATGCTCTTCTCCGCTGCGAGGAGGGCCTTCTCGAGGAGGTCGACGGTGAGGGTGGTGGGACAGACTGCGAGAAAGTGGTCCCTGACGACTCGAAGGGAGTCAGGGAGGCGCGCGACTACGTAGTAGAGAGCGATGTACATGGGGGGGGGGGGTTCTTAGCGCAGAACTGAGCAGGAAGGGCGGCGCGGTAGCGAGTGTCACTAGTGCGGAGGTGCGTAATGAGGTCAGCGACAGTGGGAAAGGCAGAGAGGTCAGGAAAGAGGTAGGGAAGCATGAGACGGCTCAGTGCAGCAGTGGCAGGGGAGGAGTAGCGCGCAACTACAGCGTCGTACAAGGTCTGAGCACTCTTGTACTGACTGAAGTGCGCACGCTCAGAGGTAGGGAGGTGGCGACGCACAGCAAGACGTGCAGCAGCATCGCGGGTGGCCCACTTAGAGCGGACAGCGGGATCAGCATCAGCAGCAGGAGCAGGAGAGGCGCCAGAGGTGAGATCAAAGAGAGAAAGGTCGTCAGCCCTGTCGCACTGTAAGAACAGCTGCAGGTCGTCTAACCAGACCTCAAAATCAATGGCGCGACCCTCAGCGTCAAAAGCTAGGACACTAGGGGTAGCCATGGCGACGACAGAGACGCAGTGCAAGCAGCAGGGAAAGAGCTCGCAGTGTCAGTGGGACTGTGCTCACCAGGCAGGGCAGGTCGTGTAGGTATGCAGAAAGGCGGCTCAGCGACCTGGCGGCTCGGGTGCTGGGCGGCTCGGCTGCTGGGCGGCTCGGGCGCAGGGCGGCTCGGCTCCCGGGTGGCTCGGCGGCTGGGCGGCTCGGGTGCAGGGCGGCTCGGCTCCCGGGCGGCTCGGCGGCAGGGCGGCTCGGGTCCCGGGCGGCTCGGCGTCGGGCGGCTCGGCGCACGGGCGGTTCGGCTGCTGGGGCGGCTCGGCCAGGAGATGCAGGGGCGGGGCCGTCAGGTGCAGCGGCGGGTTGACCGGTGCAGTGGCGGGCCGGCAGGTGCAGCGGCGGGCCGGCAGGTGCAGCGGCGGGCCGGCAGGTGCAGCGGCGAGGCCGGCAGGTGCAGCGGCGAGGCCGTCAGAGGCGGCGGGCCGCTGGGTGCAGCGGCGGGCCGGCAGGTGCAGTGGCGGGCCGGCAGGAGCAGCGGCGGGCCGGGAGGGGAGGCGGCGGAGCCGCGTCAAGGGAGGCGGCAGGGCCGCGTCAGGGGAGGCGGCGGAGCCGCGTCAGGGGAGGCGGCGGTGCCGCGTCAGGGGAGGCGGGGGAGCCGCGTCAGGGGAGGCGGCAGGGCCGCGTCAGGGGAGGCGGTGGGGCCGCGTCAAACAGGCGGCGGGGCCGCGTCAGGGGAGGCGGCGGGGCCGCGTTAGGGGAGGCGGCGGAGCCGCGTCAGGGGAGGCGGCGGGGCCGCGTCAGGGGAGGCGGCGGGGCCGCGTCAAACAGGCGGCGGGGCCGCGATCAGGAGAGGTGGCGGGGCCGCGTCTGAGGGACAGCGGGGCCGCGAGGGAAAAGGCGACCCGAGGGGGTCGCTAAAAAAAAAGGCGCGCCTCGGGGCGCGCTTCGGTGGGCCCTAAAAAAAAAAAAGGTCCTAAGGTAGGACCCGCTCTATACCATGTGAAGCAAGGAAAACAGGAATGAAATGACTAAGGAAAGATTGGGTACAAATACAACCCTAGAAACCCTGTACCCCATATGTGCTACCCCACTATAGCCTACAGCAACTATGTCATATAAATCTGACACCACCCTCTTCTTTTTTATTATAATTTTACTGAAATCGTTGTAACGAAACTCAATATTTTCATTCCCACATTTTGAATTTCGATGCCCCCTCACCCTCGCCCGGCTCACCGGCAACGCGTCTAGTCAGAATGAACTGTCAAGGGCACACGTTGACTCATTCTGACTATGTGTGTTGGCAGGGAATCAATCCCTGCCAACTTGCACGCGAGATTCTCAATCACAGCCTTGTACAGTATTGTTTCACATTCTGACTGTGTGTGTTGGCAGGGAATCAGTCCCTGCCAACTTGCACGCGAGATTCTCAATCGAACCCTGTATAGTTTCGACTCGATTCAATTCGCAAGAATGGGATCTACATGTCAGAATCCCAACCACTAGACCATTGGGATAAAAGGGCTTGTTTCAGTAGCGGGTCAGTGCGCCCATAACCCCCCAGGCGAACGCGCCTGTAACCCTCTCCAGGATCAATCGGGCATCCACAGTGCAGATCTACTGACACCCCCCCACACTGGGAGGCCCAGGACTAAGCACAGCGGCAACGGCCTACATGTGCATACACTGGGAATCGAACCCGAGACCGCTCTGATACCATGTCAGAATCCCAACCACTATACCATTGGGATAAAAGGGCTTGTTTTAGTAGCGGGTCAGTGCGCCCATAACCCCCCAGGCGAACGCGCCTGTAACCCTCTCCAGGATCAATCGGGCATCCACAGTGCAGATCTACTGACACTACAGTTTGGTGGAAAAACGACGAATTTCATATATGCGATTATATAAGCACCGGCGCTTATAAAAATCTCAATTATAAGAGCACCCCCTATAAAAACGTGTTTTTTAATAACCCTAGGGGCGCTTCTATCCGGGGGTTGACGGTATTATTGTGTAGGCTATAGTGGGTTAGCCTTTAGGGGGTACACAAAGTTAGGGTTTCCTACTTGTACTCCAACTTTCATAGTGCAATCACTTCTTCATTCTGACATGGTATTAGAGCGGTCTCGGGTTCGATTCCCGGTGTATGCACATGTAGGTTGTTGCCGCTGTGCTTAGTCCTGGGCCTCCCAGTGTGGGGGGGTGTCAGTAGATCTGCACTATGGATGCCCGATTGATCCTGGAGAGGGTTACAAGCGCGTTCGCCTTGGGGGTTATGGGCGCACTGACCCGCTACTGAAACAAGCCCTTTTATCCCAATGGTCTAGTGATTGGGATTCTGACATGGTATCAGAGTGTAGGTTTCGACCTAAGATCGCTCCTTAGGGCCCACCATTCCACTCTACCTACTAGCGCCCTCGTGCGCCCTCTACTGTCGGAGCGCCCTCGAGCGCCTCCCCCTCTAGCGCCCTCGTGCGCCTCTCTTTCAAGGACCCCTAAGGCCCCGTTTACCCCGCGCGCAACTCGCTTAGAGGCCCCGTCGGCCCCTTATACCCGCGCGCGCCCACCCCTTAGCGGCCCCGTCGGCCCCGCTGGCCCCGTCGACCCGTGCGCGACCCCGTTAGAGGCCCCGTCGGCCCCGTATACCCCGCGCGCACCCACACCTTAGCGGCCCCGTCGGCCTCCTCGACCCACACGCCGCCCCTTAGCGGCCCCGCTGGCCCCTTAGCGGCCTCGCTAACCTCGCGACCCCACCTTAGAGGCCTCGTCGCCCCCCCCCCCCCTCCCCGCACACCTGCGTTTGCTTACCGCACACCCGAGTTCGCTTCCCGCACGCTTGTACACGCTTCGCGCACACCTGAGCTCGCTTACCACCCGTACTGGACCGAGCCGCCCGGCCTACTGTTTTAGGGTGCAACTACTGCTACTCGACTGCTGTTATGGCGAGCCCTCCTGTGCTAGCTTTCGATGCTGAGGGCCACCCAGTGAGGTTCGATACCTGGCTAGATGACCTACACCTCTTCCTACAGCTCACTGCCAAGGAGGACATCTCACTGTACGATCACGCCCTAGGCCATGCTACTGCTCCTGCTGCTACTGCTGACAGCACTGCTCGCTCACAGTGGCAGACTCGTGACGCCCACACTCACTTCGCTATTCGCAACTCCTTGCCGATAGTAGAGCGCGAGCACTTTGGCCAGCACAAGACTGCACAGGCACTGTACACCGCTGTCGTTGCCCACTACTCCTCACCTGCCTCTGCCGCGCTAGGCCGCCTCTCCCTCCCCTACCTGTTTCCCGACCTGGCCTTGTTCCACATAGTAGCTGACCTCATCACGCACCTCCGTACTAGTGAGGCCCGCTTCCGTGCCGACATGCCCGATGAGTTTCTTGCCACGAACCCCCCCCCGCTCTGGCTCACTCTCTACCACCTAGTCACCTGCCTCCCTGACACTCTGCGTGCTGTCAGGGACCACTTCCTAGCTCGCTGCCCCACTGAGCTCACCATTGCCCTCCTCGAGAAGGAATTGCTTGCAGCTGAGGCTAGCATAGTCGCTGTAGGTGCCTCTCGTGGCGACCCCCGCACCCCTTTCTTCGAGGGGTGTTCCCCTTCCCCCCTTCTTCCCTCTGTCGCCTCTGCTTCTGCTGTCGACCTCCTTGGTGCTGAGAAGATCGGGACTGCGTCTGCTTCGAGCGGGCGCCGCAGCGGCAAGGGCAAAGGGGGCAAGGGAGGCGGAGGTGACGGCGGGGGAGGCGGTGGTGGCGGTGGTGACGGCGGTGGGGGTGGTGGTGGGGCTGGTGGGGCTAGTGGCAGCGGTTGGGGTGGTGGCGGCAACGGCGGGGGCGGTGGCAGGGGCGGGGGCGGTGGTGGGGGCGGCGGTGGACGCGGCGGCGGTAGGGGAGGAGGTGGTCGAGGCGGTGGTGGCGGCAGTGGTGGTCGTGGAGGCACTAGCGGTGGCCAGAGCCTTCAGCACTCTCCGTCGCCCCAGGAGCTCCGTGAGTGGTATGCTCGGCACGAGGGGGGGGGGGGGGGGGGGGTGGCCTTAGCTGCACGTACGTTATCCGCACTAGTGACCGCACTGGTCAGACGTGTGGGAGGGCGCACCCCACGCAGCGTTGCTTCTCCTGCCTCGCCGACGCTTGGTGTACTCAGTTCCCTGACGCCACTGAGCTGCCCCGCTGGGCTGATCTGATGAAGCAAAACATTGATATCTTTGCTCTAGACTTTGATGCTATTCTCTCTGCCATGTATGTGATGTCTATTAGTGGAGAGGGTGCCCAGTACCTCAGTGTTCCGCCCGACCCGGGCATTCGACCCGGTGAGGCTACCACCCTAGGTGCTAGAGTGTCTGCTACCCCAGGTGCTGGTGAGGCTGCTGCGCTAGGTGCTGGTACGTCTGCGCCCCCTGTCACTGAGTTGACTGAGGCACTGCACACCTTTACACTGGACTCAGGTGCCTCCCGCTATTTCTTTCGTGACCGCACGGCTCTAGAGCAGCTTACTCAACCCATTGCAATCTCTCTCGCTGACCCCTCTGGGGGTCCAGTCCTTGCGACCTCCTCCACTGTCCTCCCCTGTCCGGCCGTCCCGTCGGGCACACTGTCCGTTCTCTACCTCCCCTCGTTCTCTACGAACTTGGTGGCGGGTAGTGCGCTCCAGGACAGAGGTGTTCACCAGTTCACCCCTGCCTACGAGTGCGTGACACACTGCACGTGTGCTCGGACGGGCCGTCATCTGGCGACCTTCACACGGCAGCCGGGGTCGGACCTGTACACACCGACTACTGAGTCCCCTCAGGTAGCTACGTCTGCGTCTGCGTCAGGTCAGTTGTCGGCCCCCTGCTCGTGCCGCGCTCTGGCGCACGAGACAGTCCTCTGGCACCACCGCCTTGGTCACCCGTCCATGCAGCGCCTTCGGGCCATGCACAAACGGTACCTTGTCTCTGGTCTTCCCAGGGTTCTCGCCCCCCTCCCACCCTCACCTGCTCCTCCCTGTCTTCCCTGTGTCGAGGGGCGGAAGCGCGCCGCTCCTCACTCCTCCTCGTTTCCCCCGACAACTGCTCCCTTGCAGACGCTCCACATGGACGTGTGGGGCCCAGCCCGCGTCCGTGGTCAGGGTCAGGAGAGGTACTTCCTGATAGTTGTTGACGACTACTCGCGCTCCACCACGATCTTCCCCTTGCGCACCAAGGGTGAGGTCCTTGATGTTTTGATCCCTTGGATCTGCACTTCTCGTCTCCAGCTCAGCGAGCGTTTCCACTCGGACTTTCCTGTCCTGCACTTGCACTCCTCTCACAGAGGTGGTGAGTTCTCCTCTGACCTCTTGGCAGCCTACTGTGCGGAGCACGGCATTTGCCAGTCGTTCACGCTTCCGGCCTCTCCAGAGCAGAATGGGGTTGCTGAGCGCCGCATTGGCTTGGTCATGGAGGTCGCCCGTACCTCCTTGATCCATGCGGCTGCCCCCCACTTTCTTTGGCCGTTTGCGGTCCGATACGCTTCGCATCAGCTCAACCTCTGGCCCCGTGTCTCCTTGCCGGAGACTTCCCCGACACTGCGTTGGACGGGAGAGGTTGGCGATGCGTCGCGTTTTTGGGTCTGGGGATCCCGAGCTTTTGTTCGCGATACGTCCGCGGACAAGCTCTCCTCCCGCGCTGTTCCGTGTGTCTTCCTAGGCTTTGTTCCGGACGCGACTGGTTGGCAGTTTTACCACCCCACCTCGCGCCGTGTCCTCGCCTCTCAGGACGTCACCTTTGACGAGTCGGTACCCTTCTACCGCCTCTTCCGCTACCGCACTGCCCCGCTCCCTCCCCCGCCTCTCTTCCTCGCACCAGGTGCTACTGTGGTAGACCCCCTCCCCCCTCAGGGTGCCCCTCCCTCAGGTGTGTCCCAGGTAGGCCCGGTTGAGCCTGTCGAGGTAGCTGTCGACTCTCGTCCTCCTCAGGGTGCTGAGCCTGAGTGTGAGGAGCCTGGGGTTGCGAAGACTGGGGGTGCTGAGCCTGGGGGTGCAGAGTCTGGGGGTGCTGAGCCTGGGGGTGCTGAGCCTGGAGGTGCGGAGTCTGGGGGTGCTGAGCCTGGGAGTACGGAGCCTGCTGGTGCTGAGCCTGGGAGTGCTACGCCTGGAGGAGCTCTCTCCTCACAGCAGCTGCGTGAGTGGTACTTGCAATACTGCAGCTTCAAGAGAGGTGCTTCTGGAGCTAGGGGTGCTGCTGGAGCTAGTGCTCGTGCTTCCTCGCCCAGGTGGGAGCTGCCCTCTCCCCAGCGTCTTCGGGAGTGGTACGCACGGCGCTGCAGTCTCAGGAGTGGCGCTCCTAGTGTCGCGAACCCTGCTACTGGTGCTGCGGACGCTGGAGTTGGAGCTGCTGCTGGTGCTGCGGACCTGGGCGTTGGAGCTACTGCTGGTGCTGCAGACCCGGGCGTTGGAGCTGCTGCTGGTGCTGCGGACCCGGGCGTTGGAGCTGCTGCTGGTGCTGCAGACCCGGGCGTTGGAGTTGCTGCAGACCCGGGCGTTGGAGCTACTGCTTGTGCTGCTGACCCTTGCATTGGAGGTGCTGGGGGTGCTGCTGGAGCTGCCGGAGGTTCTGGTACTGTCTCCGTTGGGGGCACCTCACGGCCGCGGCCGTACTTTGTTCCACTCCTTCAATAGGTTCTTGGTCACTCACCTCCGCCTTGTCCCCCTCCCTCTGTAGAGTGTGCACCGCCGGTCGAGTCGCAGTCACAGCTACCGCCTGCCTCGACACTTCCTCGTCCTTCTCCCTACACTGGTCCTACAGGCGGTCTTACAGAGCGTCGTCAGCCTGAGTCTCGCCCTGTGCCGCCTGCGTCCCGTCCTTCGTCGCCTGTTTGTATTACTTCCACCAATCGCCGTACTCCGCGTGAGCGTTCGCCGCCATTCCCTGGCACACACCGGATGTCACTGCGTCCCTCCACTGCTCCACAGCGTGTCCCTCTACCGTCTCCTCCTGAGTCCTCTCTTCCTGCTCTTGCTGACCCTGAGTCTGACTCTCTTCGTGCTGCCAGTCCTACTGTCACGCGTCTCCTGGCCACTGCTGTCACTGACCCTTCTTTTGAGTCCACTGCTGCGTCTGCCCTAGTTGCTGAGCTTGTTGACTTTGCTGCTCGCTGTCGTCTAGACTACGCTGCTAGTCTTGTCGCTGAGTCTGAGTCTGTCTGTCCTCCGTCTGTCGGGGGTGAGTGTGCCCTTGGCACTGACGTCCTTGAGGACAGGCAGGAGGAGTTTGGTTGCCTTGCTGCTGCTTTGCCCCATCTCGTGTCCATGCTTGTTGCCCCTGAGGGAGACCCGGATGCACCAGACATCCCGACCCCACGCTCTTACGCAGAGGCGATGGCCGGACGTCCTGAGGACAGACAGGAGGATCTTGAGTGTCTTGCAGCCGCTGCGCCCCATCTCGTGTCCATGCTAGTTGCCCCTGAGGGAGACCCGGATGCACCAGACATCCCGACTCCTCGATCGTACGCTGAGGCGATCGAGGGTCCCTACTCCTCTCAGTGGCAGTCAGCCATGGACGCAGAGATGGCTTCCTAGAAGTCCACAGGCACCTATGTCAACGAGGTTCCCCCACCTGGGGCGAACATTGTCAGTGGCATGTGGATTTTCTGGGTGAAGCGGCCGCCGGGTTCTCCGCCTGTCTTCAAGGCGCGTTATGTTGCTCGAGGCTTCAGTCAGCGAGAGTGAGTTGAATTCTTCCAGACCTTCTCCCCGACCCCGAAGATGACCACTCGGGATTCGAACCCGAGACCACTCTGACACCATGTCAGAACCCCAGTCACTAACCACTGGGATAGAAGGGCTTGTTTCAGTAGCGGGTCAGTGCGCCCATAACCCCCCAGGCAAACGTGCCTGTAACCCTTCCCTAGGATCGATCGGGGATCACCAGTGGACCTCTGACACCCCCCCGCACTGGGATGCCCGAAGTGCATACACCAGGATTCGAACCCGAGACCTTCGCTCTGGATACCATCTCAGAATCCCAACCACTAGACCATTGGGATAAAAGGGCTTGTTTCAGTAGCGGGTCAGTGCGCCCATAACCCCCCAGGCAAACGTGCCTGTAACCCTTCCCTAGGATCGATCGGGGATCACCAGTGGACCTCTGACATGCTGCACGTCGCTGCTTAGCGTGACTACGAGCTTCACTCTCTTGACTTCAGCACAGCTTCTTGCAGGGCAGTCTGCACGAGGAGATCTGGTTGCGCCGCCCTCCTGGCTTCACTAGGTCGTTCCCTCCTAGTACCCAGTGGAGCCTCCGCCGGCCGGTCTACGGTCTCCGCCAGGCGCCACGTGAGTGGCACGACACACTGGGGACTACTCTTGCGGCACTTGGGTTCTCTCCTACTGCTGACCCGTCGCTGATTCTACGCACCGACACGTCGCTGCCGCTGTTCTACATCCTCGTGTACATTGACGACTTGGTCTTTGCCATAGGTGACACTGAGTCTCTCGCCCACGTGAAGTCGGAGCTGCAGAAGAGACACACGTGCATAGACCTGGGTGAACTGCGAAGCTACCTTGGCTTGTAGATCACCCGGGACAGAGCACGCCGCACCATTACCCTGACTCAGTCACACATGGTGCAGAAGGTCCTTCGGCGCTTCGGCTTCACCTGGTCCTCAGCACAGGCCACTCCTTTGGCTATAGGTCACTCGCTCTCAGCTCTGCCTTCGGATGAGTCCGTAGAGTCGAGTGGTCCTTACCCAGAGCTAGTGGGTTGCCTCATGTACCTGATGACTTGCACTCGTCCTGACCTAGCATACCCTCTTGGCCTTCTGGCTCGCTACGTGGCTCCTGGCCGTCACCGAAAGGTGCACTGGGATGCTGCAAAGAGGGTATTGCGCTACTTGTGCAGTACATCAGGCATGGGGCTCGTGCTTGGAGGAGGGAGCTCAGTTGTTCTCACTGGGCACTCAGACGCTTCTTGGGCTGGCGACCAGGCTACTCAGCGGTCGTCACAGGGTTACACCTTCTGCCTTGGCTCTGTTTCAGTTTCGTGGCGCTCTACTCGTTCGTCTTCTGTTCGCAGCTTTAGTTGTGAGGCTGAGATCTACGCCACAGCCATGGCTGCACAGGAGTTACGCTGGCTCACCTACCTGCTGACCGACCTTGGAGAGCGGCCTAGTTTTCCTCCAGTGCTGTACGTCGACAACAAGGCTGCCACTGCCTTGTGTCAAGAGCACAGACTGGAGCACAGAACGAAGCACATCGCTCTCCGTTACTTCCTTGCTCGTGAGCTTCAACAGCGTGGTCAGCTTCGTCTGCGCTACGTGGCCTCTCAGGCCAACACCGCTGATGTTTTCACCAAGGCACTTCAGCCTAGTGATCATCAGCGCTTCTGTACTTTGTTGGGGCTAGTGCCCACTTTGTCTCACTTGTTGTAGGCTTTGTCTGTACTGTGATCTCTATATATACTCCTGCCTGTTTGCTCTGCTAGGTTGAGATCACCCTTGCTGTCTGTACTACTTATATATACCTCTGCATGTGAACTAGCCTTGTGGCCCTTTGCTTGTGCTCGGAGTGTGTGGTGACGTTGTGATCCACCCTGAGCTTGCTTGCCTCTCTTGACTGGTCTTGTGACCCCTTGTTCTCCCCCACTTTGCCTATGGGGGTGTGTCAAACACCATATGTGTTATTATTGTGTAGGCTATAGTGGGTTAGCCTTTAGGGGGTACACAAAGTTAGGGTTTCCTACTTGTACTCCAACTTTCATAGTGCAATCACTTCTTCATTCTGACAGTGCCCTGCCCGTCACGCCGCCCTGCTAGCCGCGTAACGCCCTGCCCTACCCGTCGGGTCGCCCTAGGACCTGCGCGACGCCCTGCCCTGCCCGTCGCGTCGCCCTAGGACCCGCGCGACGCCCTGCCCTACCCGTCGCGTCACCCCAGGACCCGCGCGACGCCCTGCCCTGCCTGTCGCATCGCCCTAGGACCCGCGCGACACCCTGCCCTACCCGTCGCATCGCCCTAGGACCCGCGCAACGCCCTGCCCTGCCCGTCGCGTCGCCCTAGGACCCATGCGACGCCCTGCCCGACCCGTCGCGTCGCCCTAGGACCCGCGCGACGCCCTGCCCTGCCCGTCGCGTCGCCCTGCCCTGCCTGTCGCATCGCCCTACGGCTCGCGCGCCGCCCCTGCCCTGCTCGTCGCGTCACCCTAGGGCCCGCGCGCTGCCCCTTTCCTGCCCGCACGCCGCCCTCTTACAGCCCGCGCGCCTCCATACTAGCCACGCGTTGCCCCTGCCTATCCGTGTGCCGCCTCTGCCTGCCTGCGCGCCGCCCTGCTGCCCGCGCTCCGCCCTGTCCCTGCCCGTCACGTCCACCCTGGCAGCCCGCGTGCCGCCCTCTGCAGCCCGAGCGCTGCCCTTGCCTGCCTGCGCGCCATCCTCTGCCTGCGTGCCACCCTACTTGCAGCACGCCGCCTTGCTCTGGCTGCGCACCGCCCTTCCCTGACCGTGCGCCACCCCGACCTACCCTAGTGCCTGCTTGCCGCCCTGCCTTCCCTCTATGCTGCCCTGCTGGTTGCACGCCTCCTTATTCTACTCGCTATGGCTTCTCCATGTGGTAGTGGTGGGAGTGGTGGTTGCGGTGGTGGTAGCAGTGGGAGTGGTGGCGACGGCAGTAGTAGCAGTCTCGGTGACGCTGTTCGGTGGGGAGCTTCTAGAGGTGGTTAGATGCAGATCCAGCAGCGTCCGCGCGAGACCCTTACGCCCCAGCAGCTTCGTGAGTGGTACGCTAGTAGGAGTGGTGGCGGCGGCTGTAGTGGCAGTCACTGTGGAGCTGTTCAGTGGGGAGTTTCTGGCGGTGGCCAGATGCAGCTGCAGCGGCATCCGCGCAAGACCCTTACGCCTGTACGTTATTCGCACAGGTGATCGGGTTGGTCTGACTTACAGGACAGTTGGTCACACATATATGGCGCGCAGAGTTTGGCGATGCGGCTGAGCTCCCCTGTTGGCTAGAGCTGCTTAGGCAGGGTGTGGATATCTTTGCTCTTGACTATGACGCTATCCTTGCTGCCATGTATGCTTTGATTGTTAGTGCTAAGGGTGACTGTTACTTGTGTATGCCGCCCGACCCAGGTAAAGAGGCTGCTGCTCTAGGTGCTAATGAGTCTGCTTTCTCTGGTACTGCACCTGCTGAGGCCTTGCACACCTTCATGCTTGACACAGGTGCTTCCCACTGCATCTTTCGCGACAGTACCATAGTCACACCACTCCCTGCACCTGTTGCCGTCTCTCTGGCCGACCCCTCCGGGAGCCCAATTTCTAGCACGTTCCTCCACTCTTCTTCCGTGTCCGACGGTTCCGTCTGGCTCACTGACAGGTTTTCACCTCCCCTCGTTCTCAACAAATTTGGTGCGTAACGCCGTCCTTCTGGATGCTTGGGTTGATACCTTTACACCTGGAGGACAGCGTGTGGCGATCTGCACGTGTGCACGGACGGGCCGTCACCTGGCGACATTCACCCGTCGGCCTTGGTCGAGCCTGTACACACTGAATACCGCGCCATTCTTAGGTAGTTGCGTCTTTGTCAGCATCAGGTCAGCTAGCACCCCCCTATTCATGTCGCCTCCTGTCGCACCAGACTCTTCTTTGGCACCACCGCCTTGGTCACCCCTCCCTGCTACGCCTCCGTGGCATGCACTCTCGCCTCCTTGTCTCTGGTCTTTCTAGGTCTCTACCTCCCCTCCCACCGTCGCCTGCCCCTCCCTACCTTCCCTGTGTCGAGGGGCGGCAGCGCGCCGCTCCTCACTCCTCCTCGTTTCCCTCGACGACTGCTCCCCTGCAGACTCTCAACATGGACGTGTAGGGCCCAACCAACATCTAGGGATAGGGCCGCAAGCGATACTTTCTGCTGGTTGTTGACGACTACTCGCGTTACACCACGGTCTTCCCCTTGTGCAGCAAGGGGGAGGTCCCTGATGTCTTGATCCCTTGGATCCGCGCTGTCCGTCTCCAGCTCCGCGAACGGTTCCGCCAAGACCTTCCTGTCCTGTGTCTGCACTCTAACAGAGGTGGTGAGTTCTCCTCCGACCTCTTGCGAGACTTTTGTCATGGGGAGGGCATCCTCCAGACGTTCATGCTTCCGGCCTCCCCGCAGCAGAGTAAGGTTGCCGAGCGCTGCATTGGCTTAGTCATGGAGGTCGCTCGTACCTCTATGATCCATGCGGATGCTCCCCATTCTCTGTGGTAGTTTGCGGTCCGGTACGCTACGCATCAGCTCAACCTCTGGCCCCGTGTCTCCTTGCTAGAGACTTCGCCTACACTGCGTTAGACGGGAGACGTAGGAAATGCGTTGATGTTCCGGGTCTGGGGCTCTCGTGCCTTTGTCCGAGTTACTTCCGTGAACAAGCTCTCCTCCCGCGCCATTTCCTATGTCTTCCTTGGCTCCCCCCCTGACGCACCTGGCTGGCAGTTTTACCACCCCACCTCGCGCCGTGTACTGTCCTCTGAGGATCTCACGTTTGATGAGTCGGTTTTCTTTTACCGTCTCTTCCCCTACCGCACTGCCCCTCTCCCCCCCCCGCCGCTCGTCCTCACTCCATGTCCCCCTCTGATAGACGCCCTCCCCCCTGAGGGCCCTGCTCCTTCAGGTGTGTCTCAGGTAGACCCACTCCCCTTGGTTGAGCATGTCAAGGTCACTGGTGACTCTGGTGCTGCTCGGGGTGCTGGGTCTGGGGGTGCTGAGCCTGCGGGTGCGGAGCCTGAGCGTGTAGAGCTTGGGGGTGCTGAGCCTGCGAGTGCGGAACCCGGGGTTGCTGAGCCTGAGCATGCGGAGCGTGGGGGTGCTGAGCCTGCGGGTGCGGAGCGTGGGGGTGCTGAGTCTGAGCGTGCGGAGCCTGGGGTGCTAAGCCTGTGGGTGCGAAGCCTGTGAGTGCTGAGTCTGGTGGTGCTAAGCCTAGGGGTACTGCATCTATACTACAGGAGCCTCTTTCACCACAGCAGCTGCGCGATAGGTACACTCGGTGCACCCGCCTTTACATTGGCGCTGCTGGAGCCGGAGGCCCTGGAGCTGCTAGTCCTAGAGGTGCTGGAGGTACTGCTGGTACTGGAGGTACTGATGGTGCTGGAGCTACTAGTCTTGGAGGTCCTACTGGTGCCTCGCCACAGCATTCTAGTTGGCGGGAGCCTGTCTCACCACAGAAGCTGCGCGAGTGGTACGCTTGGTGCACCTGCCTTCAGAGTGGCGCCGCTGGAGCAGGAGGCCCTGCCGCTGGAGGCGCTGGAGATGGAGGCACCGGTGCAGCTGATGCTGGAGGTGCTGGTGGTGCTGGCACTGTTAGTCCCAGAGGTGCTCGTGCTAGAGGTTCTGGAGCTGCCGGAGCTGGTGGTGCTGCGGACTCTGGAGCTTGAGGCATTGGAGATGGAGGAGCTGGAGCTGGAGGCGCTGGAGCTGGAGGCTCTGGAGCTGGAGGTCCTGCTGGTTCTGGAGCTGGAGGTACTCGTACTGGAGGTACTGGAGCTGCTGGTGCTGGAGGTGCTGGAGGTGCTGCAAGGTGCTGGAGCTGCTGGTCCTGGAGGTGCTTGTCCTGGAGGTACTGGAGCTGCCGGAGCTGGTGGTGCAGCTGGTGCTAGAGGTGCTAGGGGTGCTGGAGGTGCTAGAGCTGCTGGTCCCAGAGGTGCTCGTACTGGAGGTACTTGAGCTGCTAGAGCTGGTGGTGCTGCATGCGCTCGAGCTAGAGACCCTAGAACTGGGGGTGCTAGAGCTGTCGCTACTGGTGCTGGAGGCACTGTGCGGCCGTGACCGTACTTCGTTCCACTGCTTTGCCAGGTTCTTAGTCAGCGACAAGGAGTTGACTTCTTCCAGAACTTCTCCCCAACGTCGAAGATGACCACTCTTCGGATGCTGTTGCACGTCGCCGCTCAGTGTGACTACGAGCTTCACTCTCTTGAATTCAGCACATCTTTCTTACAGGCCACCCTGCACGAGGAGATCTGGCTGCGCCACCCACCTGGCTTCACTAGGACGTTTCCTGAAGGTACCCAGTGGAGCCTCGGGCGGCCAGTCTACGGTCTCCGCCAGGCGCCTTGTCAGTGGCCCGACACACTGAGGACAACACTTGCGGCTCTTGGGTTTGCTCCTTCGACTGCTGACCCGTCGCTGTTTCTCCGCACCGACATTTCGCTGCTGCTGTTCTACATCCTCGTGTACGTTGACGACTTGGTCTTTTCCACTGCTAATACTGAGGCACTTACTCTAGTGAAGTCGGAGCTGCAGAAGAGACACACGTGGACAGACCTGAGTGAGCTGCGCAGCTATCTTGGCTTGCGGATTACCCGGGACAAAGCACGGCGAACCATCACCCTAACTCAATCACACATGGTGCACCAGGTCCTTCAGCGCTTCGGCTTCAGTTGGTCCTCGCCATAGGCCACTCCTCTGGCTACCGGTCGCTCGCTTTCAGCTCCACCTTCGGACGAGTCCATAGAGGAGAGTGGCCTGTATCCAGAGCTTGTGGGCTGCCTCATGTACCTGATGACCTGCACTCGACCTGACCTTGCTTACCCTCTTAGCATTCTGGCATGCTACGTTGCGCCCGGGAGACATCAACCAGAGCACTGGGAGGCCGCTAAGAGGGTGTTATGCTACTTGTGCAGCACGTCGGGCATGGGGCTCGTGCTTGGAGGACGGAGTCGTATTGTTCTCAATGGCCACGCAGACGCGTCTTGGGTTGACGATTTGGCTACGCAACGGTTGGACAGGGTTACACGTTCAGCCTTGGCTCCGGTTCTATTTCTTGGCGATCTACCCACTTGTCTTCTGTTCTCTGTTCCAGTTGTGAGGCTGAGATCTACGCAGGGACCATGGCTGCACAGGAGTTACGCTGACTGACCTACCTGCTGACCAACCTGGGAGAGCTGCCTAATTTTCGTCCAGTTCTGTACGTAGACAACAAGGCCATGATTGCCTTGTGTTATGAGCACAGACTGGAGCATAGGATAAAGCACATTACTCTGCATTACTTCCTTGCTCAAGAGTTGCAGCGTTGTGGTCAGCTTCGTCTTGCTTACGTGGCCTCTCGAGCCAACACTGCTGATATCTTCACCTAGGCACTTCAGCCTTGTGATCATCAGCGTTTCTGTACTGTTTTAGGCCTTGTGTCTACTTGGCCTCGCTTGCTCACTTCGTGAATTTGCATGTACTACGATCTATATACATATACCTGCATGCTAATCCTTACTAGGTTGTGATAAGTGTATTGTTTGTTCCTGATTATATAACTCTGCATGTGGACTTGCCTTGTGGCCATTTGCTTGTGCTCAAAGTGTGTGGTAACTTCGTGATCCACCCTAAGGTTGCTTTGCTTTTCTTGACCGGTCTTGTGACCCCTTGCTCTCCCCTACTTTGCCTATGGGGGTGTGTCAAACTATGATGTTGTGTGTGTTGTGTAGGCTGTAGTGGGGTAGCCCATATAGGGTACAACCCAATTAGGGTTAGCACTTGTACCCACCATTCCTCATAGTTCATTTATTATCGCTTAGTCTTCTAACACTAACCACGGCACTGAAACGCATGGTGTCGAGGATGAACACGAAGAGTCAGAGTTGGCTCGAAGCTACGTAGAGAGTTGGAGTGGATCTGGACCGTCGGAGCAGATGGCATCGGGCAGTTGCAGGAGCGAGGGTATTGGCGGGAACGGTTTCATAACTGTACGCGCCGCACGGTTGGGTTTAAGTTTGAATAAGGGACTGTCCCCTTTAGAGTACATGGCTGTCTAGGTCGATTCGTATTTCCCTGTACTCCTATTTATATACTTGTACCTGCCTGATTTAATCATATCAAACATTTTACATTCACTCTGTTTTGATGTCAAGGGCCCACCACTACCAATCAGCCATGTGCAAACCTTTCCGAGGTGATCCTAGGGACGATCAACTTCTGATCGCAGCATGTTTTGCATTGCTACAGTAGCTGTAGCTATTTCCATCATCGACAGTTACTCTGTTGCAACGTGTAAACACCAATTACGGTTGCTATGTGGTCAACAGTCGCGAATGTTGACTTTCCGCGACTGTTGACGTACGCGTGGTTGCTGACCTTTGCGTGCACTATACGAGCTGGCGCGGTACTAGTACAAGTGAGCTGATTCGTTATGAAGCGGTGCGCTAAGGGTGAACATTCGAGAATGTTATAATATCCTTTGGTTATTCCAACATGTTTTATATACAACTCATAACAATATTTAGAAGATTATGATTGAAGATATTCTCCTCTAGGCTGTTGTAAGGAAAATTCCTTTTCCTCATTTTGGGTCCTTGCTCAGCGCGTACACCACTGTTCCCGTCAACAATACCCGAGAGTAAACCGTTACCACTCGCGACACTTGTCTTGATACTGTTCCCGCCACTGTTCACGACACAACCCAACCTCACAGTTCGGTTGGTAACCCACGTTCCGGACCTCCGCCTCAACAATTCCCAACCTACATACTAAGACACATGGCATCGTGTCCCACCTGCCAACTCATGAAATCATTACGGAAACGGCCGGCAGGTTAGTTGCAGCCGATACTGTCATAACCATATTGTAGGCTGTAGTGGGGCACTCCTTATGGGGTACAGTACTGTTAGGTTTTGCCTATACAAACCTTGTACTGCCCTGTTTCTTGTCATTCCTCGTTCTTATTCTCACATGGTATTAGAGCAGAATCGTTCCTAGGGCCCACCGAACGTTCCGCCCAGCCCTAACAGGAATTTTTTTTTTTTAGCTGCCCCTGCAGCCGCGCTGCCCTTGCAGCCCGCATGCAACCCCTGCGACCGTGCTGCCTGTGCAGCCGTGCCTGCCCCTGTAGCCCGTGGCCGCTGCCCCTGCAGAGCGCTGCCCCTGCGACCCGCGCGCCGCCCTGCTGAACCGCGCGTCGCTCCTACTCGTCGCGACGCCCCTGCAGGACCCGCGCGGCGTCCCCCCCCCCCCCCCCCCCCCCCCTGCTTGTCACGGCGCCCCCCTTGGACGCCGCCCCTACTCGTCGTGGCGCCCTCAAGGCGTTGCCCTTACTCGTCGCGGCGCCCCCTGAGCGTCGCCCCTGCGTGTCGCGGCGCCCCCTGGGCGCCGTCTCTACTCGTCGCAGCGCCCCCAAGGCGCCGCCCTTACTCGTTGCGGTGCCCACTAGGCGCCGTCTCTGCTCGTCGCTGCGCCCCCTGGGCGCCGTCACTGCTCGTCGCGGAGCCCCCCCCCCCCCCCCCCCCTCCCCTGCAGCAGTCGCGGCCCCGCCCTGCAGCAGCTGCCGCAGAGCCCCCTGCAGCAGCTGCCGCAGAGCCCCCTGCAGCAGTCGCGGCTCCGCCCTGCAGAAGCTGCCACGGAGCCCCCTACCGCTGTCGTGGCCCCGCCCTGCAGCAGCTCCCGCGGTGCCCCCTGCAGCAGTCGCGGCCCGGCCCTACAGCAGCTGCCGCGAAGCCCCCTGCCGCTGTCACGACCCTGCCCTGCAGTAGCTGCCGCGGAGCCCCCTGCCTCAGTTGCGGCCCCGCCCTACAGCAGCTGCCGCGGAGCCCCCCCCTTCCTCAGTTGCGGCCCCGCCTTGGCAGCAACTGCCGCGGAGCCCCCTGCCGCAGTCACGGCCCCGCCCTGTAGCAGCTGCCACGGAGCCCCCTGCCGCAGTCGCGGCCCCGCCCTGCAGCAGCTGCAGCGGAGCCCCCACCCTACCGCCGTCGCGGCCCCGCCCTGCAGTTGTCGCGGCTCCGCCGTCGGCCCTTCCCGCCATTGGTGAGCACCTGCCCTACTCGCGCTTCCCGCGTGCCTGCCTTACTAGCGCGCTGCCGCACCGGCCTGCCTGCTTGAAAGCCGCGCCTGCCTGCCTGCCAGCCGAGTCACGCAGCCCAGCTGAGCCGCGCTGCTCAGCCGCACCGAGCCGCCCCGCCGAGCCGCGTCGTGTTGTCGAGTTGTGCAGCCCTGCTCTACTGAGCCGCACTGCCCTGCCCGCACAACTATTGCTGCAAATGGCGGTGGCCAGATGCAGCTCCAGCGACGTCCCCGTGAGTCCCTCACGCCCCAGCAGCTTCGTGAGTGGCACACTAGTTGGGGTTGTTGGGGTGGCCGTGGTGGGAGTCGCCCTGGAGCGGGTCGTTTGGGAGCTTCTTGTAGTGGCTAGGTGCAGCTACAGCGGCGTCCACGCGAGATCCTTTCGCCCCAGCAGCTTCGTAAGTGGTACACTAGTTGGGGTTGTAGAGGTGGTCGTGGTGGGAAACGCTCTGGCGCGAGTCGCTCGGGAGCTTCTTGTAGTGACCATGTGCAGCTGCAGCGGCGTCCGCGCGTGACCCTTTCGCCCCAGCAGCTTCGTGAGTGGTACGCTAAGAGTAGAGGGTCGCGGAGTACTGCTCGCTGCCCAAACGTCATTCGCACTAGTGCTCGGGCTGGTCAGCCTTGCGAGACGGTTGGTCACACAGAGTCCCGCTGCTTCTCCTCTCTGAGCGACGCCTGGCGTACAGAGTTTGGCGATGACGCTGAGCTCCCCTCCTGGCTCGAGTTGTTTAGGTAGAGGGTAGATATTTTTGCTCTTGACTATGATGCTATCCTCACTGCCATATATGCATTGCCTACTAGTGCTGAGGGTGCCTGTTACCTGTGTGTGCTGCCTGACCCAGGTATAGAGTCTGCTGCTCTAGGTGCAGGTGAGGCTGCTGCTCTATGTGCTGGCGTGTCTCCTACTCCAGGTGCTGGTGAGGCTGCTGCTCTAGGCGCTAGTGAGTCCACTACTCTAGGTGCTGGTGAGTCTGCTCTCTCTGGTACTGCGCTTGCTACGGCCTTGCACACTTTCACCCTTCACTCGGGTGCTTCCCGCTCCTTCTTTCGCGACTGCACCACACTCTCGCCGCTCAGTCGGCTAGTAGCAGTCTCTCTGGCTGACCCCTCTGGGGTTCCGGTCCTTGCACACTCCTCCATGGTTCTGCCGTGTTCGGCGGTCCCGTCTGGCTCTCTGTCTGGCCTCCACCTCCCCTTATTCTCCACAAACTTGATGAGTGGAGCTGACCTTCAGAACGCGTGGGATGACCAGTTCACTCCTGGAGGTCAGCGGGTGACCCACTGTTCGTGTACTCGGACGAGCCGGCATCTGGCCACGTTCATCCATCAGCCTAGGTCAAGCCTGTACACCCTCACTACCGTGTCTCCTCCGGTTGCTGAGTCTGGTCAAAAAGCCGCGTCAGGGTCAGGTGTTCGCTGCAGCGTCCCGGTCTGATCCTGAGTCTGCGCCCCTGCTCGTGTCGCCTCCTGTCTCACCAGACTCTCCTCTAGCACCACCGCCTTGGTCACCCCTCCCTGCCTCGTCTCCGAGGCATGGCCTCCCGTGCCCTTGTCACTGGTCTTCCCCAGTCTCTCCCTCCCCTCCCCCCGGGACCTGCCCTTACCTGCGTTCCTTGAGTCGAGGGGCGGCAGCGCGCCGCTCCTCACTCCTCCGAGTTCCCTCCGACCGAGGCTCCCTTGCTGACTCTTCACATGGACGTGTGGGGCCCAGCCCGCGTCCGTGGATAGGGTCACGAGCGCTACTTTCTGCTCGTCGTTGATGACTACTCGGGTTACACCACAGTCTTCCCCTTGCGCTACAAGGGTGAAGTCACCGAGGTGCTGATCGATTGGATCCGTGCAGCCCGTCACCAGCTCAGCAAGAGTTTCAGCTCGGACCTTCCTTTTCTGCGTCTGCACTCCAAAAGAGGTGGAGAATTTTCCTTCGCCTTTTGCGAGCCTTCTATCTTGCGGAGGGCATCCGCCAGACGTTCACGCTTCCGGCCTCTCCACAACAAAATGGGATTGCTAAGCGCCGCATTGGCATGGTCATAGACGCCGCTCGTACGTCCATGATCTATGTGGCTGCTCCCCATTTTTTGTGGTCGTTCGCGGTTCAGTACGCGGCGCATCATAATAACCTCCAGCCTCGGGTCTCCATGCCGGAGACCACACCTACTTTGCAGTGGACGGGGAAGGTTGGCGGTGCGTCTACATTCCGTGTCTGGGGATCTCGAGCTTTCATCCGTGACTTGTCTGCGGACAATCTGTCCTCCCGTGCTGTTGCCTTCATCTTCCTTGGCTTCTCCACTGACGCGCCTGGTTGGCACTTTTACCACCCCACTTCGCGCCGTGCTCTTTCCTCTCAGGACATCACGTTTGACGAGTCAGTTCCTTACTACCATCTCTTCCCCTACCGCACGGCCCCCCTCCCCCCCTCGCCGCTCTTCCTTGCGCCAGATCCCCCCCCGGTAGACACCCTCCCCCCTCAGGGTCCTGCCCCCTCAGGTGTGTCCCTCGTAGACGCAGTCGAGCCTGTCGAGGTAGCTGTTGACTCTGGTGCTGCTAGGAGTGCTGAGCCTGGGGGTGCGGAGCCTGCAGGTGCTGAGCATGGGGATACTGAGTCTAGGGGTGCTGAGACTAGCGGTTGTGAGCCTGGGGTTGCTGAGTCTGGGGGTGCAGAGCCTGAGGGTGCTGAGCCTGTGCTTGTGGAGTCTGGAGGTGTTGAGCTTGGCGATCCTTCGGGTGCTTCGTCCCGCCGGGAGCCAAGCTGCTCGAGTGGCTTGCTTTGCGCTGGAGCCGTGCAGCTGGAGCTGGTGGTGCTACGAGCGATGGAGGTCCTGCTGCACCTGCTGGGGGTTCTGGAGCCACGGGTCCCGGAGGTGCTCGTACCGGAGCTACTAGAGCTGTTGGGCCTGGTAGTGCTGCTGGAGTGAGAACTGCTGGAGGTGCTGGAGCTGGCGGTGTTGCTGGAGCAGGTGCTGCTGGAGGTACTGGAGCTAGAGCTGCTGGCCCTGCTGAGGCTTCTGGTGGTCTTGCTGGAGCTAGAGCTGCTGGAGGTGCTAGAGCTGGAGGTGCTGCTAGAGCCGGTGCTCCTGTGGGTGCTGGAGTTGGCGCTTCTGGTGCTGCTAGAGGTTCTGCTGCGCTGGTGGTACCACTGGAGTTGGAGCTGCTACTGGGGGTGTTGGTTCTGTCCCTGCTGGTTTTGGAGGCGCTGCGCAGC
This sequence comes from Closterium sp. NIES-65, assembly GCA_948144175.1. NCBI lineage: Eukaryota > Viridiplantae > Streptophyta > Zygnematophyceae > Desmidiales > Closteriaceae > Closterium > Closterium sp. NIES-65. The sequence goes on along the minus strand of CANXME010001052.1, from coordinate 3,366,399 downwards.
CGCGGCCGCACTACGTTCCGCTCCTTCAGCAGGTTCTTGGTCTTCCGCCTTCTACTGTTCCTACTCCTTCCTTAGAGTGTCCACCGCCTGTCCAGTCGCAGTTACAGTTGCAGCCCGCCTCCCCACTGCCTGCTCCTTCTCCTTACACTGGTCCGACTAGAGGTCTTGCTGAGCGTCATGACCCTGCGTCTCATCCTACCTCGCCTGTTCGTGCTGCTAGCACTAGTTGTCATAGTTCTCGTCAGCGTCCTCCTCCTATCCGTGGCACGCACCGGATGGCTCTACGTCCTTCCACTGCTCCACAGAGTGTCCCTCTGCTATCTCCTCCTGCGTCCACTCTTCTTGCCCTTTCTGACCCGAAGTCTGACTCCCATCGTGCTACTAGTCCTACTGTCATATGTCTCCTGGCCACTGTTGTTAGTGACCCTTCCTTTGAGTCCACAGTTGCGTCTGCCTTAGTTGCTGAGCTTGTAGACTTTGCTGCTCACTGTCGTCAAGACTATGCCGCGAGTCTTGTTGCTAAATCTGAGTCTTTCTGTCCTCCGTCCGTCGGGGGTGAGTCTGCTCTCGGCACGGACGTCCTTAAGGACAGGCAGGAGGACTTTGAGTGCTTTGCAGCCACTGTAACTCATCTTGTGTCCATGCTGATTGCACCTGAGGGAGACCCCGATGCACCAGACATTCCGACCTCGCGCTCTTACACAGAGGCGATAGAGGGTCCCTACTCCTCTCAGTGGTAGTCAGCCATGGACGCAGAGATGGCATCGTGGAAGTCCATAGGCACCTACATCGACGAGGTTCCCCCTCCTGGGGCGAACATCGTCAGTGGCATGTGGATTTTCAGGGTGAAGCAGCCACTGGGTTCTCCGCCTGTCTTCAAGGCGCGTTACGTTGCTCGAGGCTTGAGTCAGCGACAGGGAGTTGACTTCGTCCAGACCTTCTCCCTCACCGTGAAGATGACCACTCTTCGGGTTGTGCTGCACGTCACTGCTCAGCGTCACTACGAGCTTCACTCTTCTGACTTCAGCACTGCTTTCCTACAGGGCAGCATGCACGAGGAGATCTGGCTGCGCCGCCCACCTGGCTTCACTGGGTCGTTTCCTCCTGGTACCCAGTGGAGCCTCCGGCGACCAGTCTACGGTCTCCGCCAGGCGCCCCGCGAGTGGCACGACACAGTGAGGACTATGCTTGCGGCTCTTGGGTTTGCTCCTTCTACTGCTGACCCGTCACTGTTTCTCCGCACCGACACTACGCTGCCGCCGTTCTACATCCTCGTGTACGTCGTTGACTTGGTTTTTGCTACTGCTGACACTGCTGGACTCGCCCACGTGAAGTCGGAGCTGTAGAAGAGACACACGCGCACAGACTTGGGTGAGCTGCGCAGCTATCTTGGCTTGCATATCACTCGGGACAGAGCACGGCGCACCATTACCTTGACTCAGTCACACATGGTGCAGCAGGTCCTTCAGCGCTTCAACTTCACGTACTCCTCGCCTTAGGCCACTCCTCTGTCTACTCGCCACTCGCTCTCAGCTCTGCCTTCGGATGAGTTCGTGGAGCCGAGTGGCCCGTGCCCATAGCTTGTTGGCTGCCTCATGTACCTGATGACCTGCACTCGACCTGACTTGGCATACCCTCTTAGCATCTTGGTTCGCTATGTTGCTCCTGGGAGACATCGACCAGAGCACATGGTTGCAGCTAAGAGGGTGTTGCGCTACCTGTGCAGTACGTTGGGCATGAGGCTCGTGCTTGGAGGATGGGCTCAAGTTGTCCTCACTGGTCACGCAGACACTTCTTGGGTTGACGACTTGGCTAGGCACCGGTCGTCACAGGGTTACAGCTTTAGCCTTGGTTCCAGCTCTGTTTCGTGGCGGTCTACCCGCTCGTCTTCTGTTCTCAGCTCCAGTTGTGAGGCTGAGATCTACGCTGGGGCCATGGCTGCACAGGAGTTACGCTGGCTCACGTACTTGCTATCTGACTTGGGAGAGGCGCCTCGTTCTCCTCCAGTTCTGTACGTCGACAACAAGGCCATGCTGGCCTTGTGTCTGGAGCACAGAGTGGTGCACAGAACGATGTCAGAACATTATAGCTTATACATTTGTGTAGGCTGTAGTGGGGTAGCCCATATGGGGTACAACCCAATTAGGGTTAGTACTTGTACCCAACTCTTTCATAGTTCATCCATCCATTCTCACTTCTCGTCATGGTATCGAGCAGGTTCCCGAGTGGGAATACTGCCTAGGGCCCACCACGTATTCTTTTTCCTTCCCTGCCCGTAGCGCGCTTAGCTCCTAACCCGAGTAGCGCCCCGAGTCGCCTTAGTGGCCCCTTTTGGCCGCCCTTACTGCTCCTCGAGCCGCCCACCGTCGGCCCCGCTACGGCCCCGTCGGCCCCGCTTTGGCCCCGCTTAGGCCCCGTCGGCCCCGCTTAGGCCTCGCTACGGCCTCGCTGCGGCCCCGCTACGGCCCCGTCGGCCCCGCTTAGGCCCTGTTGGCCCCACTTAGGCCCCGTCGGCCCTGCTACAGCCCCGCCTAGGCCCCGCTACAGCCCCGATTGGCCCCTCTTAGGCCCCGTCGGCCCCACTACGGCCCCGTCGGCCCCGTTACGGCCCCGCTTAGGCCCCGTCAGCCCCACTAAGGTCCCGTCGGCCCCACTTCGGCCCCGCTGCGGCCCCGGTGCAGCCCCGCTACGGCCCCGTCGGCCCCGCTACGGCCCCTCTAAGGCCCCGTCGGCCCCACTTAGGCCCCGTTGCGGCCCCGCTACAGCCCCGCTACGGCCCCGTCGGCCCCGCTATGGCCCCGCTAAGGCCCCGTCGACCCCACTTCGGCCCCGCTACAGCCCTGCTACGGCCCCGTCGGCCCCACTACGGCCCCGCTAAGGCCTCGTCGCCCCCTCTTAGGCCCCGCTGCGCCCCCCACTACGGTCCCGCTACGGCCCCTTCGGCCCCGTCGGCCCCACTACGGCCCCACTTCGGCCCCGTCGGCCCCTCTTAGACCCCGCTACGGCCCCTCTTAGGCACCTGCTACGGCCCCGCTACGGCCCCTTCGGCCCCATCAGCCCTGCTACGGCCCCACTTCGGCCCCGTCGGCCCCTCTTAGACCCTGCTACGGCCCCTCTTAGGCCCCTGCTACGGCCCCGTCGCGTCGCCACCGCGGCCCCGCCCACCCTTGCGGCCAGCCGCCATCTGCGACCCCGCCGCCCAGCGCCCGCAGCACCGAGCAGCTGAGCCGCCCGACCGCCCGAGTCGCCCAACAACCGAGCCGCCAGGCAGCTGAGCCGCCCAGCAGCCGATCCGCCCGACAACCGAGCCGCCAGGCAGCCGAGCCACCCGGCAGCCGAGCCGCCCGACAGCCGAGTCGCCCAGCACCGTGCAGCCGAGTCGCCCAGCAGCCGAGCCGCCCAGCACCGTGCAGCCGAGCCGCCCGGCAGCCGAGCCGCCCTGCAGCCAAGCCGTCGAGCAGCCCGATCGCCCCACCTACCTCGTAAGAGCCCAGTCTCTGCCACTGCACTGCCCTGCCTCACTGCACTCACTGCCTGCCTACTGCTGTTATGGCTTCCCCTAGCGTTCTCACTTTTGACGCTGAGGGTCGGGCAGTGGACTTTGAGGTCTGGGTAGATGATCTACAGCTTTTTCTGCAGTGCGATAGGGCAGACGGCCTCTCCCTGTTTGACCTCACTTCTGGTGCCTCCCTTGCCCCTGCTGCTGATGCTGACGCCACTGTTCGCTCACAGTGGGCCACACGTGATGCTGCTGCTCGCCTTGTTGTTCGCCTCCACTTACCAACCACTGAGCGTGCACACTTTAGCCAGTACAAGAGTGCTCAGACCTTGTACAACGCTGTAGTTGCACGCTACTCTTCCCCTGCCACTGCTGCACTGAGTCGCCTCATGCTTCCCTTCCTCTTCCCTGACCTTGCTACCTTTCCCACTGTCGCTGACCTCATTACGCACCTCTGCACTCTTGACACTCGCTACCACGCTGCGCTTCCTGCTGAGTTCTGCGACAAGAACCCCCCCCCCATGTACATCACCCTCTACTACATAGTCACCCGGCTCCCTGACTCTCTTCGCGTAGTCAGGGACCACTTCCTCTCAGTTTGCCCCACCACTCTCACCGTTGACCTCCTCGAGAAGGCCCTCCTAGCGATAGAGAAGAGCATAGTCGTTGTAGGAGCCTCTCGTGGTGACCCTCGCACCCCCGTCTTTGAGGGGTGTTCTCCCTCCCCCCTCTTACCCTCTGTTGCCTCTGCTGCTGCGGCCGACCTCGTTGGTTTCGAGTCGGTCGGCGCTGCGTCTGCCCCGAGCGGGAGACACCGCACCGGCAAGGGCAAGGGGGGCAAGGGCACTGGAGGGGGTGGAGGGGGCGGTGGAGGTGGTGGTGGAGGCGGTGGAGGGAGTGGGGGTGGTGGTGGGAGTGGTGCCGAGGGAGGTGGCGGCGGCGACAACAGTGGAGGCGGCGGAGGCGGTGGAGGTGGCGGAGGGAGCGGAGGCAGCAGAGGTAGTGGAGGCGGCGGAGGTGGAGGAGGCGGCGGAGGTAGTGCTACTCTTGTGCTCGGACTGTGTGGTGACTTTGTGATCCACCCTGAGCTTGCTTTGCTTTGCTTGACTGGTCTTGTGACCACGTGTTCTCCCCCACTTTGCCTATGGGGGTGTGTCAGAATATAATAGTTTATACATTTGTGTAGGCTGTAGTGGGGTAGCCCATATGGGGTACAACCCAATTAGGGTTAGTACTTGTACCCAACTCTTTCATAGTTCATCCATCTATTCTCACTTCTTGTCAAACAAAGCACATTGCCTTGCGCTACTTCCTTGCACAAGAGGTGCAGCAGCGTGGTCAGCTTCGTCTTGCTTACGTGGCCTCTCGGGCCAACACTGCTGATATCTTTACCAAGGAACTTCAGCCTCGTGATCATTAGCGTTTCTGTACTATGCTAAGTCTTGTGCCTACCGGGCCTCACTTGCTTTCCTCTTGACTTTGCTTGTACTGTGATCTATATATACCTGCACCTGCATGCTTACCCTTGCTAGGTTGAGATCACTATCTTGCTTGTTTACCTTGATTTATAATCTTGCATATGAACTGGCCTTGTGGCCTTGAACTTGTGCTCAGAATGTGTGGTGACGTTGTGATCCACCCTGAGCTTGACTTTGCCTTGTTCTCTTGCTTTACCCCCACTTTGCCTATAGGGGTGTGTCAGAACCATATTGTAGGCTGTAGTGGGGCACTCCTTATGGGGTACAGTACCGTTAGGTTTTGCCTATACAAACCTTGATACATTTGGCAGCCTGCAAGAAATCAGTCACAGCCGAAGAAACAACCCCCCTATTCATCTCCGCCGTCGTTTGCTTGTACGAAATACCAACTTCGATCATCAGCGACCGCGACAGGAAATTCACCAGCAACTTCTGGCGGAACCTGTGGCAGCAGTTCGGCCCGCGACTATAGTTCAGTTCTTTGTAGCACCCCAAGACCGACGGACAGGCAGAACGGACAAACCAGACTAAGGAGCAACTCATCCGAGCCACGCGCGACGACCCAGCCACATGGGAACAGCAATTGCCACTCATCGAGCTCGCGTACAACAACTCGCTATCCGCCACGACCCAACAGTCACCGTTTTACTTGAACTACGGACAAGACCCCACAGTACCCATGACTACAAATCCTGATAATCCGGTGCCACGAGCGCAACAATCCGCAGAGATTTTACAAGCAGCACGGATCTGAGCAGCAGGCGCAATAAAGAAATCGAATATCATCGATAAGCGCAACGCCGACCGCCATCGTCGCCCCATCACTTACCAGCCCGACGACCTCGTTTACTCGACAGTCAGAACCTCCGCCTGCCGCCCCGGATATTGTGGGCCATTTCGTATCAGCCACATGATCACCCCCATTACCGCCCACCTCCTCCTCCCTGCTGAGTGGTACGTCAGCCCATCATTCAGCGTTAGTCTGCTCTGCCCATACGTGCCATCCACCAGCCAACTGCCTCGCAATCGCCCCGCCAGCACGACAAGACCACCGACACAGTCAGTCATCACGTCCGAGACAATCTTGAGCCATCGAGTTCGTGACCCACGAGGACCTCGCGTAATCGAATTTCTAATCTGCTGGAAAGATCGTGCACCTACTGAAGACAGGTGGGTTCCACTGGTCAAAATTGAAAACCACCCCGTCCTCACCGGATGTAAGGAAAATTCCTTTTACTTACTTCGCGTCCCTGCTCAGCCGTACACCACTGTTCCCGCCAACAGCACCCAGCAGTAAATCGTTACCATTCGCGACACTCGCCTGGACACTGTTCCCGCCACTGTTCACGACGCGACCCAACCTCATGGTTCGGTTGGTAACCCGTGCTCCAAACCTCCGCCTCGACTATTCCCAACCTCGGCACTAGGCCCGTCGCCCACCCCATTTCCACGCATTAGTACCACTACTACTGTAGTTTTGCTATACATATTCTTCGCTCATGCCTTCGCTCATTGTATTGTTTTGCTTTGATAGTGTAATTCTCGTTCGCTCGCTCAATTACACTCGTGCCATGCCACTCAATTGCAATTCTTGCTCGCTCGCTCATTTGCACCCTAAAGGCGCGTGCCTTTGGTGTAGGGGTTCAAAAAATCGGTCAACCTTTTGCTGGTAGCCCATTTCGTCGATTTCGTAAACGTCTGTTTACGATACTCGTGTTTCCAAGATTAAAGCCCGCGTCCCAAATTGCGGAGCACGAGAATCAAGTTTTTAAAACTTGACGAAGTGGAGTGTTTAAGCTTTTGAAAGTCACGCATATATGTCAAACATTATATATATGTTATTGTTGTGTAGGCTATAATGGGTTAGCCATTAGGGGGTACACAACTCTAGGGTTTCATACTTGTACTCCAATCTTTCATAGTTCAATCACTAATTGTTTATGAAATGGTATTAAGAGCTTAGGTCCTAGTCCTAGGACCGCTTACCTAAGGGCCCACTGCTAGAAGCGCCCTCGAGGGCCGTATCTATTTAGCGCCCTTGAGCGCCTCTCTCCTAGTGCGCCCTCGTGCGCCTCTCTTCCTCCTGCTGCCCGTGCGCAGCTCGCTAGTGCCGCGCGCGGCCCTTTTTTTTTTTTAGCGCCCGTAGCCCGCTAGCAGCCCGCGCGCGGCCTTTTTCTGAGCGTGTGCCGACCCCTAGCCGCCCGCGCGACCGGCGCCGCCCACAAGCAGCCCCTAGCCACCCGTCGACCGCCGCCCAGAGCGTCGCAGCCCCGCCCGTAGGCCGCCACGACGCCCCTCTAGGCCGTCGCCTGCGCGCTAGTCAGGCCCACGCACAGCCACAGCCCGCCCGCTAGAGCCGCCCACGCGCACCCCCCCCGTCGCGCACCGCCGCGTAGCCCAGCCCGAGCCGAGCCGCGCCGCCCGAACTGAGCCGCGCCGCCCAGACCGAGCCGCGCCACCCTACTATGCCCCACCTGCAGCAACTCACGTTCCCGTTCCTGCTGTACTATTGCTTCAGCTGCAACTGTTACTGCTACTGCTACTACTGCTACTGTTCCTACTTCTACTACTGCCACTATGGCCACTCCCTCTATTCTCACCTTTGACGCTGAGGGCTGCCCGATTAAGTTTGAGGTTTGGTTAGATGACCTCCACCTGTTCCTCCAGATCACTGCCAAGGACGATGTCTCCCTGTATGACCACACGTCAGGCGTGGCTCCCGCACCTCCCACTACTGCTAACAGTACTACTCGCTCCCAATGGCAGACCCGTGATGCTCACGCTTGCCTAGCTGCTTGCAGCCACCTGCCGTTAGATGAGTGCGAGCACTTCGACCAGCATAAGACCGCTAAGGAACTGTACGACGCAGTAGTCGCACGCTACTCCTCCCCTGCCACTGCTGCTGTAGGCCGTCTCTCACTGCCCTACCTCTTCCCCGACCTGTCAGCCTTTGCCACTGTAGCTGGCCTCATCACCCACCTCCGTACCAGTGACCTCCGCTACCGTGCCGCGCTCCCCCCCGATTTCCTCGCCAAGAACCCCCCCCCCTCCCCCCCCGATGTACCTCATACTGTACCACCTTGTCACCCGCCTCCCTGACTCCCTTCGCACTGTCAGGGACCAGTTTCTCGCCCTCTCCCCCACTGACCTCGCTGTCGACCTCCTCGAGAAGGAACTCCTAGCAGCTGAGAAGATTATTGTAGTTGTAGGTCCCTCTCGTGGTGACCCCCGCTCCCCCTTCTTTGAGGGGTGCTCCCCCTCCCCCCTCCTCCCCTCCATTGCATCTACTGCTGCTGTCGACTACCTCGGAGCTGAGGAGGTCGGGGCCGCGTCCGCTCCTAGTGGGAGGCGCAAGGGTGGCAGGGGCAAGGGGGGCAGAGGTGGTGGAGGTGGAGGCGGGGGCGGCGGCGGTGGAGGGGGTGGGGGGGGCGAGGGTGGTGGCGGAGGTGGGAGTGGGGCGGGTGGTGGGGGGGTCAGTGGCGGCACAGGGGGTGGTGGCGGCGGCGGTGGTGGGGGTGGTGGGGGAGGTGGTGGCAGTCGTGGCGGCGGTGGAGCGGGTGGCGGGCGCGGTGGAGCGGTGCAGCGTGGGGGGTTCGGCGGTGGCCAGAAGCAGCAGCACCAGCGTCCCGGCAAGACTCCCTCGCCCCAACACCTCCGTGAGTGGCACTCTCAGCGTGGGTGGTCTGGGGGTGGAGGTACCTGCCCGTACGTCATCCGCACAGGTGACCGCACTGGCCAGACTTGTGGGAGGTTTCACACAGCACAGCGCTGTTTCTTTCGCCTCGACGACGCCTGGCGCGAGCAGTTTCCTGACGCCTCTGAGCTGCCCCGCTGGGCTGATCTGCTTAAGAAGGGAATTGATATCTTTGCTCTTGATTATGATGCTATCCTTGCTACTATGTATGCATTGACTATTAGTGTTGAGGGTGACTGGTACCTGAGTGTACCGCCCGACCCGGGTATTGGGACCAGTGAGGCTGGAGATCTAGGTGCTAGCGCGTCTGCTGCTCCAGGTCCTGGTGAGGCTGCTGCCCTAGGTGCTAGTGCATCTGCATCTGCTGGTACCGCACCTACTGAGGCACTGCACACCTTCACACTGGACTCAAGTGCTTCCTGCTATTTCTTTCGCGACCGCACTGCCCTATAGCATCTTCCTAGACCGGTTGCTGTCTCCCTGGCTGACCCTTCAGGGGGTCCGGTCCTTGCAACCTCCACCACTGCCCTCCCTTGTCCAGCTGTCCCGTGTGGCACGCTATCGGGCCTCTACCTCCCCTCGTTCTCTACGAACTTGGTGGCGGGTTCCGTGCTCCAGGACGCGGGTGTTCACCAGTTCACCCCGGCCTACGAGCGTGTGACGCACTACACGTGTGCCCAGATGGGTCGTCACCTGGCTACCTTCACTCAGCAGCCAGGGTCGGACCTGTACACACTGACCACTGAGTCCCCTCAGGTAGCTGCGTCTACGTCTGCGTCTGCGTCAGGTCAGCTGTCGGCCCCCTGCTCATGTCGCTCCCTGTCGCACAGGATTGTCCTCTGGCACCACCGCCTCGGTCACCCATCAGCGCAGCGCCTTCGCAGCATGCACTCCAGGTACCTTGTCTCTGGTCTTCCCAGGGTTCTCCCTCCCCTGCCACCCTCGCCTGCTCCTCCCTATCTTCCCTCTGTCGAGGGGCGGCAGCGCGCCGCTCCCCACTCTTCCTCGTTCCCTCCCACAGAGGCTCCCCTTCAGACTCTCCACCAGGACGTGTGGGGCCCCGCCCGCGTCCAGGGACAGGGCCACGAGCGGTACTTTTTGCTGGTTGTCGACGACTACACGCGCTACACCACGGTCTTCCCCTTGCGTACCAAGGGTGAGGTCCCTGATGTCTTGATCCCCTGGATCCGCGCTGCTCGTCTCCAGCTCCGCCAGCGGTTCCAGTCGGACTTTCTTGTCCTACGTCTGCACTCTGACAGAGACGGTGAGTTTTCCTCTGACCTCTTGGCAGACTACTGTGCGGAGCACGGCATCCGCCAGACGTTCACTCTCCCGGCCTCTCCACAGCATAATGGGGTTGCTGAGCGCCGCATTGGTCTCGTCATGGAGGTTTCTCGTACCTCCATGATCCATGCGGCTGCCCCCCATTTCTTGTGGTTGTTTGCAGTGCAGTACGCCGCGCATCAGCTCAACCTCTGGCCCCGTGTCTCTGTTCCGGAGACCTCGCCTACCCTGCGTTGGACAGGGGAGGTTGGCGATGCGTCGGTGTTCTGGGTCTGGGGATGTCGAGCCTTTGTCCGCGATACGTCCGCGGACAAGCTCTCCTCTCGTGCCGTTCCCTGTGTCTTCCTTGGCTTTGTCCCTGACGCGCCTGGCTGGCAGTTTTACCACCCCACCTCGCGTCGTGTCTTCGCCTCTCAGGACGTCGCCTTTGACGAGTCGGTACCCTTTTACCGTATCTTCCCCTACCGCACTGCCCCGCTCCCCCCCCCCCCGCCGTTCTTCCTCACCCCAGGTGTCCCGTCGGTAGACCCCCTCCCTTCCCAGGGTGCTGCTCCCTCATGTGTTTCCCAGGTAGACCCGGTTGAGCCTGTCGAGGTAGCTGTTGACTCTGGTCCTGCGCGAGGTGCTGAGCATGGTGGTGCTGGGTCTAGGGGCACTGATCCTGGGGGTGCTGAGCCTGGGGGTGCGGAGACTGAGGGTGCTGAGTTTGGGGGTGTGGAGACTTTGGGTGCTGAGCCTGGAGGTGCTGCGACTGGGGGTGTTGAGCCTAGTGGTACTGAGACTGGGGGTGCTGAGACTGTGGGTGTTGAGCCTGGTGGCGCTCCCTCTTCACAACAGCTGCGTGAGTGGTACTCCCAGCACTACAGCCTCCGTCGTGGGGCTTCTGGACCTGGGGGGTCTGCTGGAGTCGGGGCTGGTGGCGCCGCGGGTGCAGTGTCACAGCCAGAGCCTCCCTCCCCTAAGCGGCTACGTGAGCGGTACGCTCGGCGCTGCAGCCTCAGGAGTGGAGCTCCTGGTGTTGTGGTACCGCCAGCTGGAGGCCCTGCTGCTGGAGGTGTTGCTGGTGCTGCTGGAGGTGCTGCTGGAGGTGCTGCTGGAGGTGCTGCTAGTGCTGCTAGAGGTGGTGCTGGTGCTGGTGCTACTTGAGGTCCTACTGGTGCTGCTGGAGGTCCAGGAGCTGCCGGAGGTGCTGCTGGTGCTGGTTCGGCTGGAGGTTCTGGTGCTGTCTCTGCTGCTTATGGGGGCACTTGACAGCCGCGGGCGTACTTCGTTCCGCTCCTTTAGCAGGTTCTTGGTCCGCCGCCTCCTCCTAGTCCTCCTCCCTCCTTAGAGTATCCTCCGCCTGTCCATTCATGATGAGAGACGAGAATGATTGAACTATGAAACAGTTGGGTACAAGTACTAACCCGAATTGGGTTGTACCCCTTATGGGCTACCCCATTATTGCCTACACAAATGTATAAGCTATAATGTTCTGACACACCCCCATAGGCAAAGTGGGGGAGAACAAGTGGTCACAAGACCAGTCAAGCAAACCAAAGCAAAGCAAAGCAAGCTCAGGGTGGATCACAACATCACCACACAGTCTGAGCACAAGAGTAAGGCCACAAGGCGAGCTCACATGCAAGATCATATATATAAATTTAAACAAGCAAGTGCAGGTATAGAAAGAGTACAATACAAACAAGATCAAGAAGTGAGCAAGTGAGGCCAGATAGGCACAAGACCTAGCAAAGTACAGAAGCGCTGATGATCACAAGGCGGAAGGGCCTTGGTGAAGATATCAGTAGTGTTGGCCTCAGAGGCCACGTAGGTGAGACGGAGCTGACCACGCTGCTGCAGCTTACGAGCCAAGAAGTAGCAAAGAGCAATGTGCTTCGTTCTGTGCTCCAGTCTGTGCTCCCGACACAAGGCCAGCATGGCCTTGTTGTCTACGTACAGAACCAGAGGAGAACAAGGCGGCTCTCCAAGGTCAGTCAGCAGGTAGGTGAGCTAGCGTAGCTCCCGTGCAGCCATGGCCCCTGCGTAGATCTCAGCCTCACAGCTGGAGCTGAGAACAGAAGACGAGCGGGTAGACCGCCACGAAACAGAGCCGGAGCCAAGGCTGAAGGTGTAACCCTGTGACGACCACTGCAGAGCCTGGTCGTCAGCCCAAGAAGCGTCAGCGTGACCTGTGAGGACCACTCGACGTCGCCCTCCAAGCACTAGCCCCTTTCCCGACGTACTGCACACGTAGCGCAACACCCTCTTCGCTGCAGCCATGTGCTCTAGTCGGTGTCTCCCAGGAGCAACATAGCGTGCCAAGATGCTAAGAGGGTATGCAAGGTCAGGTCGTGTGCAGGTCATCAGGTACATGAGGCAGCCAACAAGCTCTGGGTACGGGCCACTCGACTCTATGGACTCATCCGAAGGCAGAGCTGAGAGCGAATGGCGAGTAGAATGAGGAGTGGCCGGAGGCAAGGAGTACGTAAAGCCGAAGCGCTGAAGGACCTGCTGCACCATGTGTGACTGGTCAGGGTAATGGTGCGCTGTGCTCTGTCCCGGGTGATCTACAAGCCAAAATAGCTGCGCAGTTCACCCAGGTCTGTGCACGTGTGTCTCTTCTGCAGCTCGGACTTCACGTGGGCGAGTCCACCAGTGTCAGCAGTGGCAAAGACCAAGTCGTCGATGTATACGAGGATGTAGAACGGTGGTAGAGAGGTGTCGTTGCGCAGAAACAGCGACAGGTCGGCTGTAGAAGGAGCAAACCCAAGAGCCGCAAGTGTAGTCCTCAGTGTGTCGTGCCACTCACGGGGCGCCTGGCAGAGACCGTAGACTGGCCGCCAGAGGCTCCACTGGGTACCAGGAGGAAACGACCCAGTGAAGCCAAGAGGGCGGCGCAGCCAGATCTCCTCGTACAGGCTGCCCTGCAGGAAAGCAGTGCTGAAGTCAAGAGAGTGAAGCTCGTAGTTGCGCTGAGCGGCTATGTGCAGCAGCACCCGAAGACTGGTCATCTTCGGGGTGGGAGAGAAGGTCTTAAAGTAGTCGACTCCCTGCCGCTGACTGAAGCCTCGAGTGACGTTACGCGCCTTGAAGACAGGCGGAGAACCCGACGGCCGCTTCACCCTGAAAATCCACATGTCATTGACGATGTTCGCCCCAGGTGGGGGAACCTCATCGACGTAGGTGCCTGTGGACTTCCAAGAAGCCATCTCTGCATCCATGGCCGACTGCCACTGAGAGGAGTTGGGACCCTCGATCGCCTCAGCGTACGATCGAGGAGTCGGGATGTCTGGTGCATCCGGGTCTCCCTTAGGGGCAATCAGCGTGGACACGAGATGGGGCAAAGCAGCAGCAAAGCACTGGAACCCCTTCTGCGTGTCCTCAAAGACGTCCGTGCTAAGAGCACACTCACCCCCGACGGACAGAGCACAGATAGACTCGGACGCAGCAACGAGACTGGCAGCGTAGTCTTGACGACAGCGAGAAGCGAAGTCGACAAGCTCAGGGCAGACGCAGCAGTGGACTCAAAGGAAGGGCCGGTGACAATAGTCGCAAGAAGGCGCGTGACCGAAGGACTAGCAGCACGAAGGGAGTCAGACTCCGGATCAGCAAGAACACGAAGAGAGGACTCTGGAGGAAACGGCAACGGGACACGCAGAGGAGCAGTAGAAGGACGCAGCGCCATCTGGTGTGTACCGGGGACCGCAGAAGGACGCGGACGCGCAGGACGACCAGTGCGAGCAGAACGAACAGGCGACGTAGGACGAGACACAGGCTCACGACGCTCAGCAAGACCTCTAGTAGGACCAGTGTAGGGAGAAGGAGCAGGTAGAGGGGAGGCGGGCTGTAACTGTGACTGCTACTGGACAGGCTGTGGACACTCTAAGGGAGGAGCACGACCATTAGAGGGCAGGAGACCAAGAACCTGCTCCAGGAGCGGAACGAAGTACAGTCGCGGCCGCGCAACGCCTTCAGAACCAGAAAGGACAACACCAGTACCCCCAGCGGCAGCACCAGCGCCAGCAGCACCTCCAACTCCCACAGCGCCAACTCCACCACCCTTAGAATCACTAGTGCCAGCAGCACCGCCAACGCCAACACCCCCAGCAGCTCCACCTCCAGCAGCTCCCGCTCCAGCACCACCAGCTCCAGCAGGACCGTCAGCTCCAGTAGCCTCAGTAGCACCCCCACACGCACTAGCGCCAGTAGAAACACCAGCGCCAACACCCCCAGCAGCTCCTGCTCCAGCACCACCAGCACCGCCAGCAGCTCCAGCAGGACCAACTCCAGTAGCCCCAGCAGCAATCCCAGTCTCAGCAGCACGTCTCTAGCGGCGGGCAAACCACTCGCGCAGCTCCTGCGGAGAGAGTGGCTCCCGCCTCGACGAAGCACCGCCGGTGGCCACACGAGCAGACCCTACGCCCCCAGGCTCAGCACCCCCAGGCTCCGCATCGCCAGACTTAGCACCCCTAATCTCAACACCCCCAATTTCAGCACCCCAAGACCCGGCACCCGCAGGCTCAGCACCTCTAGCAGCACCAGAGTCAACAGCTACCTCGACAGGCTCGACAGCGTCTACCTGGGACACACCTCACGGGGCAGGACCCTGAGGGGGGAGGGGTTCTACCGGGGGAGGACCTGGTGTAAGGAAGAGCGGCGGTGGGGGGAGAGGCGCAGTGCGGTAGGGGAAGAGACGGTAGTAAGGTACCGACTCGTCAAAGGTGACGTCCTAGGAGGACAGAACACTTCGCGAGGTTGGGTGGTAAAACTTCTAGCCAGGCGCGTCAGGGGGGAAGCCAAGGAAGACACAGGGAACCGCACGGGGGGACAGCTTGTCCGGAGAAAAGTCGCGGACAAACGCCCGAGATCCCCAGACTCGAAACGCAGACGCATCGCCAACCTTCCCGGTCCACCGCAAGGCGGGGGAGATCTTTGGCAAGGAGACCCGGGGCTGAAGGTTGAGCTGATGCGCGGCGTACTGAACCGCAAACGGCCACAGAAAATGGGGGGCAGCCGCATGCATCATGGACGTAGGAGCGACGTCCATGACCATGCCAATGCGGTGCTCAACAATCCCATTTTGCTGAGGAGAGGCCGGAAGCGTGAAGGTCTGGCGGATCCCCTGTGCACGACAGAAGGCTCCCAGACGTGCAGAGGAAAGCTCCCCGCCTCTGTCCGAGTGAAGACGCAGAATAGGAAAGTCCGAGCCGAAACTCTCTCTGAGCTGGAGATGAGCTGCGCGGATTGAGTCGATCAACACCTCAGTGATGTCACCCTTGCTGCGCAAGGGGAAGACTGTGGTGTAACGCGAGTGGTCGTCAACCACCAACAGAAAGTACCGCTCTCGCCCCTGCCCACTGACGCGGGCGGGGCCCCACACGTCCATGTGTAGAGTCTGCAGCGGAGCCTCTGTCGGAAGAAACTAGGAGGAGTGAGGGGCGGCGCGCTGTCGCCCCTCGACGCAGGGGACGCAGGTAGGGCCAGGCCCCGGAGGAAGGGGAGGGAGAGACCGAGGGAGACCAGAGACAAGGACACGGGAGGCCATGCCTCGGAGACGAGGCAAGGAGGGGTGACCAAGGCGGTGGTGCCAAAGGAGAGTCTGGTGGGACAGCAAACGACACGAGCAGGGAGCAGACTCAGGACCAGACCTGCACGCCGCAGCAAACACCTGACTCGACGCAGCTGCCTGGGCAGACTCAGTAGCAGGAGGAGACTCAGCAGTAAGGGTGTACAGGCTCGACCGTGGCCGACGGGTGAACGTGGCCAAGTGTCGACCTGTCCGAGCACACGTGCAGTGGGTCACTCGCTGACTTACAGGAGTGAACTGGTCAACCCCCTTATCCTGTAGGTCCGCTCCACCCACCAAGTTCGTAGAGAACAAGGGGAGGTAGAGACCAGACAGGGTGCCAAAGGGGGCTGCCGGGCACGATAGGACAGTGGAGAAGCTAGCAAGGACAGGACCCCCAGAGGGGTCTGCCAGGGAGACTGCAACCGGCCGACTGAGCAGCGTAAGAGTGCTACGGTCTCGAAAGAAGGAGCGGGACGCAACTGAGTCCAGGGTGAAGGTGTGGAAGGCATGAGTCGACGTAGTACCTGAGAGAGAAGACTCACCAGCACCTGGGGCAGCAGACTCACTGGCACCTGGGGCAGCAGACGCACTAGCACCTAGAGCAGCAGCCTCACCAGCACCTAGAGCAGCGGCCTTAATGCCTGGGTTAGGTGGTACACATAGGTAACAGTCACCCGCAACACTAGTATCAACAACATACATGGCAGCAAGAATAGCATCAAAATCAAGATCAAAGATTGCAACCCCGGCCTTAGACAGATCTCCCCAGCGAGGGATCTCTGACGCCTCAGGGAACTGGCAACGGCACGCGTCCGTCAGGCGACCAAAGCAGCGCTGGGTGGAGTGCGGGCCTCCGCACTTCTCACCACCTCGGTCGCCGGTACGGAGGACGTAAGCGCAGGGACCAAAACTCCCACCACGCTGACGCGTAGTGTACCACTCACGAAGGTGCTGAGAGGACAGGGTCACACCACTCCGGTGCTGCTGGCGCGGACCACCACCTGAGCCACTCCTCTGCGCAGAGTCGCGACCCGCTCCACCACCGCCGCCGCCGCCGCCGCCGCCTCCGCCGCCTCCTCCACCTCCGCCTCCTCCGCCACCTCCGCCGCCTCCGCTCCCTCCGCCACCTCCACCGCCTCCGCCTCCTCCACTGCTGCCGCCGCCGCCGCCACCCCCGGCACCACTCCCACCACCACCCCCACTCCCTCCACTGCCTCCACCACCACCTCCACCGCCCCCTCCAGCCCCTCGAGTGCCCTTGCCCCCCTTGCCCCTTCCGGTGCGGCGTTTCCCGCTCGGGGCAGACGCAGCGCCGACCGACTCGAAACCAACGAGGTCGGCCGCAGCAGCAGAGGCAACAGAGGGCAAGAGGGGGGAGGGAGAACCTTCCTCAAAGACGGGAGTGCGAGGGTCACCACGAGAGGCTCCTACGGCGACTATGCTCTTCTCTATCGCTAGGAGGGCCTTCTCGAGGAGGTCAAAGGTGAGAGTGGTGGGGCAAACTGAGAGGAAGTGGTCCCTGACTACGCGGAGAGAGTCAGGGAGCCGGGTGGCTATGTAGTAGAGGGTGATGTACATGGGGGGGGGGCGTTCTTGGCGTAGAACTCAGCAGGAAGTGCAGCGCGGTAGCGAGTGTCACTAATGCGGAGGTGCGTAATGAGGTCAGCGACTGTGGGAAAGGCAGCGAGGTCAGGGAAGAGGTACGGTAGCATGAGGCGGCTCAGTGCAGCAGATGCACGGGAAGAGTAGCGTGCAACTACAGCGTCGTACAAGGTCTGAGCACTCTTGTACTTGCTAAAGTGTGCACGCTCAGTGGTCGGTAAGTGGCGGCACACAGCAAGGCGAGCAGCAGCATCGCGCGTGGCCCACTGTGAGCAAACAGTGGCGTCAGCATCAGCAGCAGGGGCAAGAGAGGCACCAGAAGTGAGGTCAAACAGGGAGAGGCCGTCTGCCCTATCGCACTGGGGAAATAGCTGGAGGTTATCGACCCATACCTCAAAGTGAACGGCACGGCCCTAAGCATCAAAAGTGAGTACACTGGGGGTAGCCATGACTGCAGTGGCCTAGGAGGAAGTGAGCTCACCAGTCCTAGGAAGGAGGGGCCGGGGAGGACCGGTAGGAACAGCAGCAGCTAGACAGTAGGGCGGCTTGGGGGCTCGACGATAGGGCGGCTCGGCTGCAGAGCGGCTCGGCTGCTGGGCGGCTCGGCGGCAGGGCGGCTCGGCTGCTGGGCGGCTCGGCTGCTCGGCGGATCGGGTGCGGGGCGGCTCAGCTGCTGGGCGGCTCGGCTGCTCGGTAGGCGAGCGGCTCGGCGGCTCGGTCGCTGGGCGGCGGAGCGGTGATGGGGCCGCTAGGGTAGGGCGACGGGGCCGCGGGTGACAGCGATAGGGCCGTAGGTGTCGGCGACGGGGCCGCAGGTGGCGGTGGGGCCGCAGATGGCGGCGGGGCCGCAGGTGGCGGCGGGGCCGCAGAGGGGCCGAGACGGGGCCGAAAAGGGCCTACGCGGGGCTAAAAGGGGCCTAGCCGGAGCCGAAAGGGGCCTAGACGGGGCCGCGAAGGGGCCTAAACGGGGCCGTAAGGGGCCAGACGGGTCCGCGAAGGGGCCTGAACGGGGCCGTAAAGGGGCCAGACGGGGCCGCAGAGGGGCCTAAGCGGGGCCGCAGAGGGGCCGAAACGGGGCCGCAAGGGGCCAGACGGGGCCGCGGAGGGACCTAGACGGGGCCGCGGAGGGGCCTAGACGGGGCCACAGAGGGGCCGTAAGGGGCCTAGGCAGGGCCGTAAGGGGCCTAGGCAGGGCCGTAAGGGGCCGTAAGGGGCTAGACGGGACCACGGAGGGGCCCATAAGGGGCCTAGGCGGGGCCGTAAGGGGCCGTAAGGGCGGCGCGAGGGGCCTTAGAGGGCGACGCAAGGGGTCGTAGGGGGCCGTAAGGGGCCGTAAGGGCGGCGCGAGGGGCCTTAGAGGGCGGCGCGAGGGACCGTAAGGGCGGCCAAAGGGGCCACTAAGGGCGGCTCGAGGGTAGGTAGGGCACACAAAACGCGACTCGGGTAGGAGTGAAGCGCGCTACGGGCAGGAAAAGAAATCGTGGTGAGCCCTAGGCAGCGTTCCCACTCGGGAACCTGCTCGATACCATGATGAGAATGGAGAATTATTGAACTATGAAACAGTTGGGTACAAGTACTAACCCTTATTGGGTTGTACCCCTAATGGGCTACCCCACTACAGCCTACACAAATGTATAAGCTATAATGTTCTGACAAATCGCAGTCACAGCTACCGCCTGCCTCGCCACTTCCTGGCCCTACACTGGTCCGACAGGCGGTCTTACAGAGCATCGTGAGCCTGAGTCTCGTCCTGTGTCGCCTGCGTCTCGTCCTGTGTCACCAGTTCGTGCTGCTCACACTGGGCGCCGTGGTCCGCGTCAGCGTCCTCCGCCTGTCCCTGGCACACACTATATGACTCTGCGTCCTTCCACTGCTCCACAGCGTGTCCCTCTACTGTCTCCTCCTGCGTCCTCTCTTCCTGACCTTGCTGACCCAGAGTCTGACTCTCTTCGTGCTGCCAGTCCTACTGTCACGTGTCTCCTGGCCACTGCTGTCACTGACCCTTCCTTTGAGTCTGTTGCTGCGTCCGCCCTAGTTGCCGAGCTTGTCGACTTTGCTTCTCGCTGTCGTCTAGACTACGCTGCGAGTCTTGTTGCTGAGTCTGAGTCTGTCTGTCCTCCGTCCGTCGGAGGTGAGTGTGCTCTATGCACGGACGTCCTTGAGGACAGACAGGAGGACCGTGAGTGTCTTGCAGCCGCTGCGCCTCATCTCGTGTCCATGCTGATTGCCCCTAAGGGAGACCCGGATGCTCCAGACATCCCGACCCCGCGCTCTTACGCTGAGGCGATCGCGGGTGAGTACTCCTCTCAGTGGCAGTCAACCATGGACGCAGAGATGGCATCCTGGAAGTCCACTCGCACTTACGTCGACGAGGTTCCCCCTCCTGGGGCGAACATGGTCAGTGGCATGTGGATTTTCAGGGTGAAGCGGCCGCCGGGTTCTCCGCCTGTCTTCAAGGCTCGTTATGTTGCTCGAGGCTTCAGTCAGCGAGAGGGAGTAGACTTCTTTCAGACCTTCTCCCCCACCCCGAAGATGACCACTCTTCTGGTGCTACTACACGTTGCGGCTCAGCGTGACTACGAGCTTCACTCTCTTAACTTCAGCACAGCTTTCTTGCAGGGCAGCCTGCACGAGGAGATCTGGCTGCGCCGCCCTCCTAGCTTCACTGGGTCGTTTCCTCCTGGTACCCAGTGGAGCCTCCGGCGGCTGGTCTACGGTCTCCGCCATTCGCCACGTGAGTGGCACGACACACTGGGGACTACTCTTGCGGCACTTGGCTTCGCGCCTTCTACTGCTGACCCGTCGCTGTTTCTGCGCACCGACACTTCGTTGCCGCCGTTCTACATCCTCGTGTACGTCGACGACTTGGTCTTTGCCACTGCCGACACTGAGGTTCTTGCCCACGTGAAGTCGGAGCTGCAGAAGAGACACACGTGCACAGACCTGGGTGAACTGCGCAGCTACATTAGCTTGCAGATCACCCGGGACAGAGCACGCCGCACCATCATACTGACTCAGTCACACATGGTGCAGCAGGTCCTTCGGCGCTTCGGCTTGACCTGGTCTTCAACACAGGCCACTCCTCTGGCTATAGGTCACTCGCTCTCAGCTCTGCCTTCGGATGAGTCCGTAGAGCTGAGTGGTCCTTACCCAGAGCTAGTTGGTTGCCTCATGTACCTGATCACTTACACTCGTCCTGACCTAGCATACCCTCTTGGCTTTCTGGCCCGCTATGTGGCTCCTAGCAGGCACTGAAAGGTGCACTGGGATGCTGCAAAGAGGGTATTGCGCTGCTTGTGCAGTACATCGGGCATGGGGCTCGTGCTTGGAGGAGGGAGCTCAGTTGTTCTTACTGGGCACTCAGACGCTTCTTGGGTTGACGACCAGGCTATTCAGCGGTCGTCACAGGGTTATACCTTCAGCCTTGGCTCTGGCTCAGTTTTGGGGCGTTCTACTCGTTCGTCTTCAGTTCGCAGCTTTAGTTGTGAGGCTGAGATCTACGCCACAGCCATGGCTACACAGGAGTTACGCTGGCTCACCTACCTGTTGACCGACCCGGGAGAGCGGCCTCGTTCTCCTCCAGTGTTGTACGTCGACAACGAGGCTGCTATTGCCTTGTGTGAGGAGCACAGACTGGAGCACAGGACGAAGCACATCGCTCTACGTTACTTTCTGGCTCGAGAGTTACAGTAGCGTGGTCAGTTTCGTCTGCGTTACGTGGCCACTCAGGCCAACACTGCTGATATATTCACCAAGGCACTTCAGTCTGGTGATGATCCGCGTTTCTACACTTTGCTAGGGCTTGTGCCCACTTTTCCTCACTTGTTGTAGACTCTGCCTGTACTGTGATATAGATATATATATGTATATATTCCTGCATGCTTGCTAGATATAGATCACTTTGATGTTTGTGCTACATATATGCCTCTGCATGTGAACTGGCCTTGTGGTCCTTTGCTTGTGCTCAAAGTGTGTGGTGACGTTATGATCCACACTGAGCTTGCTCTGCCTTTCTTATCTGGTCTTGTGACCCCTTGCTCTCCCCCAATTTGCCTATGGGGGTGTGTCAAACGGTATAGATATGTTATTGATGTGTAGGCTATAGTAGGTTAGCTTTTAGGGGGTACACAACTCTAGGGTTTCATACTTGTACTCCAATCTTTCATAGTTCAATCAATTCTTGTTTCTGACAATATGCAATTTGGGACTTTCGAAGATAGAGCCTAACGTTTGTTCTTCTTCTCATGCACAGTGAATGTGCGACGTTTGCGGCGGTAACGAGCGTCAACGTACCTCTTACTGATTCTGGATTCGTTCAGGAGCTACGTCGTCAAATCGGGTAACCTAAGAAATTGGGGCTCGACTCAGGTTTTAAAGTCCAACTTCTAAAGTTGAACTTTGTTGTGCCATGTGGTTTTAGAGAGAAAAAAATAGCGATTTGGGTCCCAAAAGTTGAGATACTCGATAACAGGTTGACCTAGGTTCAAACGTAAAAAATAGAATGGACAACCTGAAATTTGTAATAAATACAAAAGACACACGCCCTAAAGGCATGTTTCATAAGGTGATTTGTTTGGTTTTTTTGTGTCCCACTTCAGAAATCCTTCGCAAGCCCACCGCACTGGTCCGAAAGATTGTGCTACAGTTGTCCGTGACGAGTTCTGGGTTCGGAGAGGGAAAATAAAAAATCCGACATGGCAGCACCATTCGAGCTAGCTTACAAGGCTGAACTGACCAACCTCGATTTGAGCAGACTGGTTCGGCAACCTTGAGCGCTGGTTGGGTCTTCAGATCTTTCACGTCAAGGTTGACGTGATGTTCCCCTCCACAACTTTCGTTGCTGTTTCTCACTAAAACGATCTTTAACCCAAAGAACCGTATACTAACGAATACGAACTGATGATTTCGTCCCAGGGAACACCGAAAGCCATACCTCATCACTTCATGCCTCCAAACCAATCGAGATCCCGGCCTCTCGTGTGAATCTCCCCAACCTCATTTCATTTCCTTGCCATGCCACTCTGACAAGATCAAAGCCCCTTCTGTTAAGGGTTTCGCTTTCCACCTCCATCTCAATCTGCACAGATTAGTCGCCTCCTAATTTCCAAATCTCTGCTACCGACTGCCTGATACTTTGAAGCTCAGGCCTCGTGCATCCTGTCCGTTCCCAGTTTGGGTTAGGTTCACCGCCATTGTTGACGTCTGCATGGTATACCTGTTATGGAGTCTTTGAAAAATGTGCTGGCGTCAAAGGAAGGGGCTGGTGGATCAGTTGCGTCGACTGGTGGAGGGACTAGGTACGTTCTTACACCTGTTCCGGCAGTGTGTTTCAAAGGGGGATCGTTTGCCATGATACACGTTTTTTTTCGGGTCACTGATACCATTCCAGGTAGTTGGAATATGTGATTCTTGGTACGAAAACGTACTTAGGCCTGCGATGCTAGTGTCTCTCTGCAATCAATGGCGCTATCTGCCGTCGTTTTAAGCGTCTGCACTTTCTCGACAAAGGCAGAACCTTTTTAAGAATGCCAGCAGCTACTGCGAAGTTGGAGTACTTATAACAACATTAGTGTACGTTATGAGGAAAAAAAAGTGTATTGCGGAAAGCTTGCAGTTTGGCTCAGAATTCCACCACTTGGGACAAGGCGTAGAATCGAAGTTAGATCTGACGCCACTGTATAACGTTCGCATTTACGTACTACATGGAAATGTTTTCCTGCTGCTCGGTGAAGTCCTTTTGTTAAGAATGCTGGGGAAAGTCTTTTTCAACATCAGCCCTTTCAACATGATTGCGGCATGACCTGCGTTCAATGTGTGTGTGTGTGTGTGTGTGTGTGTGTGGGTTTGTTTTTTTCACCCTTTCCATTGCTAAAAAAACTGCCAACCATGAAAATCCCCTCTTCTGCTATTCCTGCTCTTTCGACCTGCGTGCACGTAATCAAACAGCGAGGATGGAACCTTCAGCTTTGGCTTTTCGCAACTGCGCGGAAAGCGTTTGTTTATGGAAGATTTCCAGGATGCGCGGATAGCGAAGGTCGGCGATCAAATTATTGGACTGTTCGGTGTCTTCGACGGTGAGTATTCTGTTAGTGTCTCATCTTCCTGTCGAGTGATTTGTCCTACGGAGTTAGTATCAGCTGCTTGTTTTGACTAGAGGTGGCGCGAGTAAGGGTGACGAATGCTGCGCTCTTGATCACCGGATGTGCGTGCTCTTGCGGAGTGTTTGCTTATTCACCTGCTTGCCGTCCCATCCATTCCGTTCTCCTCCTCAGGCCATGGCGGTTCTCGGGCAGCGGAGTACGTGAAAGAGCATTTGTTTAAGAATCTGATTGACCATCCAGAATTCGCCACCAATGTTAAGCAAGCAATTTGTAAGTTGACGGAAACGTTTTTGCATCGGACACTTACCTCTTCAGCCTCTCCTTCCGGCTTCCAATCGCCCCTTTCTGCGCCTTCGCCCACCTTCGTTTGATTCTGCATTTTTCTTCCACATGTTTGAGTTCTTTCTCGTCCAATCACGCCTCTTACCTCTCTCCTTCTGCTGCTGCCTGCCGCTGCTGCTGCTGCTGCTGCTGCTGCTGCTGCTGCTGCTGCTGCTGCTGCTGCTGCTGCTGCTTCCCAATTCTTGTAATCCTATTCCTGGCAGCGGAGACATTTAAGCGGACGGACGACGCGTACCTGAGCACGGACAACGGGCAGAACCGTGATGCGGGAAGCACGGCGTCGACGGCAGTGTTGATGGGCAAGAAGCTGCTCGTTGCCAATGTCGGTGACTCCAGGACAGTCGTTTGCAGAAAGGGTCAAGGTTCGTCCATCCATGCCCGTGCCCCTGTGCTCGCGTCTTGATGCCCTTGCGTTTGTACTCGTGTGTCGATTGCTCATGCGCATGCTCGTTCGTGCATGCTCCTTTTTCCCCATTCTGCGATGCTCCCTCGTCGGTCGCACCATACGCATGCCTCGCGCTCGTATCCCTTCTAGCAACGGCCGCTTCGAAACACTTGTTATTGGCTTTTCAGCATGTTTTGTGGTATATTTTTCAACGGATCAGGTCGTCGAACACCCTCTATTGCTAACCGCTTCTCTCGGTATCGTGCCTTGTTCTGGGTCGCGATGTACACCACGTTCGCTTACAGCAACTCCACTCTCGAAGGATCACAAGCCAAACCGGGTGGATGAGAAGGAGCGAATTGAACAAGCCGGTGGCTCCGTCATGTGGGCAGGTGAGCCTCCTGTCGCACAATCTCACCTCGCGCTCTCTCATCATTTTTGGATTAGACTCACCTAGCCAATACAGAAGTCCGATGTGCTTCGATTTAGCATCGAGCTAGGCCAACCAGCGCCCTCACGGCCCCGAGCTAGGATATTCCTCGAGTGCCTCCAGACGACGTGCTTGATGCTGGCGTGTTGCGTTGCCTTCTTTCTAGCTTTGTTTGCAATCTTAGTGTCCTTCCACGTCTCGTGCCTTTCCGTCTGCGCGTCGTCCGGCGTGCGTGTAAATCCCTGCTCACATATGCATGCGCGGACTTTCTTGCTGTCCGCAGGAACGTGGCGAGTGGGTGGCGTTCTTGCCGTCTCTCGTGCGTTCGGAGACAAGCTACTCAAACGATACGTCGTGGCTGAGCCTGAAATCGAGGTAAGCGCGCACCTCAGCTTGATCCAATCATTCCTGTGTACTCTGCGTATGTTGCTCTGTGCCCTCCTCTTACAGCGTTCCTAACTCCTCACTTATGCGCCTTCTTGCGCCCATGTCCTGTCCCTTTCCCTTCCCGAGTCCTCCCTAACTCTCAGTCCAGTCATCCACCCCGTATCCCACGTATGCCTTCTTTCCTCTCCTCTCCTCGTCTTTGCGCCTCTCCTCGTCACTCACTCTCTTCCTCCTTTTCCTCCTCTTCCTCTTCCTCCCCCCGCCGCCCCCGTTTCTTCCCAGGAGTATGATGTGACGCCGGAGGACGAGTTCCTTGTGCTCGCCAGTGACGGCCTCTGGGATGTCGTCAAGGATCAGGTCAGTGCCAGTGGCACTGCCAGTGCCAGTGCCTGTTCCAGTGCCTGCTCCCGTGCCCCACTCCCCTTCCCCCACTCCCCTCCCTTACTTCCCGTTCCCACTCCGCCCCTTCACTCCCCTTCCCCATTAACCTCCTCCACCCACCCTCCCTCCCACCCATCCTTCCAGCACTGCTGAAACACCCATACATCTTCCGCTAATTGGATCCTATCCTTCCCATCTGGTCCGTTTGGCTATAAAGCGCGCATGTCTTAGTCCCTCTGTCTCTCCGTCCCCACTCTCCCTTGTCCCATGTTCACCTTTCTACAACCCCTCGTCCCCACCCCTCTCCTCTCCCCCCTCTCACCCCGTGCGGCCCCCGTCCTGTTTCTCCTGCCCCCCCCCCTTCTCCCCCCTCTCCACCTCTCCCCCCCGTCCCTGCTCTCCCCCTTCTTCTCCTTCTGCACATGGCCCTGCAGGACGCGATCAACATGGTGCAGCAGACGCTGGACGCGGAGGAAGCGGCCAAGTTCCTCACACAGGAGGCGTACCGCCGTGGTAGCGCCGATAACATCACCTGCGTTGTCGTGCGCTTCCTGCACGTGCAGGACGGCGCTGCTGCTGCCCACTAGACGCTGCTGCTGCTGCTGCCGCCGACTCACTAGAAGCTTGCGCATGTCCAGGCGAGCGCACATGTGTGGTGGCACTGGTTTACGCTGAGAAGCTTGCTCTGTGAAGCTTGCTCTGAGCACGTGCAGGGGGTTCAGTCCAGTGTGCATCTGCTGGCTGCTAAATTGTTTACTTGGAGCTTCAAAGACCCTAACTGTGCTGTTCCTGCTTGCTCGGTTGGACTTCCTCCTTCGCCGCATGCTTCCCATTGCATTTTCCTTTCCTCCTCATTGCACCTCGTTCATTATCACATGCATCCTTCTCTGCTCTTCCTCCCTCTCTATTCCTCTTCCCCTCCTCATCCCACACCCCTCCTCCCACCCTACCCTCTTCCACTCTCACTCTCACTTTCCCTCACTTTCACACACGCGCATTGGCCTTGTCGTGTAGCACTAGTTTGCATGTGTCTAGCTGAGAAGCAGTCATTGACCATCATCAGCAGCAGATTCAGCAGTGAAAGTAGCAGCAACAGCAGCAGCAGCAGCAGCGAAGGGCTCGTCATGGTGGGCTAGAAAACTATGGTAGCAGAAGCTTGTTGCGAGCTAAGCTGGACTGGGCTTTCTCTGGGCAGGTTAATATTCTTTTTTCCTATCCTTCTTCCCCTGCTGGAATGGTAGTACAGTGTGCGACTGCAGAAGGACTGTTAGTCCTAATATACAATTCGATAAGTCTTAAGTAGATCCCTTGGAGTGAATGAAGCAGGAAGTCTGGGGAGGGGAGGGAGGATAAGTTGGTTGTCCAGGGGAGCTCTTGAGCCCTTACTTTTGGAGGTCTTACTGTAGTGTGTGTGACAGTTGTGAGTGTTAGAGGGAGGATCTCAT
Organism: Closterium sp. NIES-65; assembly: GCA_948144175.1. Taxonomy (NCBI): domain Eukaryota; kingdom Viridiplantae; phylum Streptophyta; class Zygnematophyceae; order Desmidiales; family Closteriaceae; genus Closterium; species Closterium sp. NIES-65. The sequence continues at coordinate 3,339,820 of CANXME010001052.1, read as the reverse complement.
GAATCTCGAAATGGCTTACAGTTTGGAGTTGAAGTGTCATCAGCAATTATTTGTCTGAGGCGGTGCCCTTATTTATTTCTCCCTGCTAGGAAACGCTCAGGGCGTATTCCTACAGCCTCCTATCAAGGCCACCTCCTATCAAGGCTGTACTTTTGCCTGGGAAAAGTAGCGAGAGGTTTAGGGTTTAGGGGATTTTTCAGTGTGAGCTTGATAGGAGGTCAGATTGATAGGAGGAAAGGAATACGCCCTAAGATCACCACACTATAAATAACACCTCTACATAGCAAAACGCCTTGTCTTGCACCTCTCCCGTACGCTACATGAATTTCAGTAGACAAGTACCAGTAACAGGTGCGGGGTCAAAGAAAGAAATCCCCTTTCTGGAGGTGTGCAGGTGGGGGGAAGCAAATATGCCACAGGGCTGGGAGACCTGGTTCGCAGATTTAGACGCGCAAGCAGCCTCTGAGATCAATCAGAGTAGATCATATCAATTCTCATTGCTTAATATTCGCATAAGTAATCATTCGGAGCCCCTGGTATGCGTGCTGGGGCATGCCAAAATTGCGACGCATTCTGTGACGCTATAAGATTGCGAGGGGGGTCATTCAGAGTCCCGGTTCTGCATGTTGAGGCGTGCAAGTAGCTCCTGCTGCTGCTGCTCTGGTAAGGCTTGAAAGATGAATACACTCTTGTCTCCAATGTCATCCTGTATACACACATACAGATGCACATGCACATTCACACATGTTCGCACACATGCAAATAGACACACATACATGGTCATGCACAGAAATTCAGACACGAGTAGACACACGCACACACACAAAAACATGTGCAAACACGCACAGGCACGCTCACATACATGGGACAGCAAGGTTAGAGGTGAAGTGCTTGGCATGAAAGGGAAATCATGGTTACAAGTCATGGTTCCAAATCATGGTTACCAGAAACAAGAAGAAAGGAGGCCCTTTCTTCCACTCCAGAATCTCCTCCCAATTCAGCCCGCAAAGACCCTCGAAAGAGTTTGAGACGTCTCAAAACTCAGAACAACCCCCAAAAGAGATCACCCCGAGAGTCCCCACGAGTGCCCTCCATTAAAATTCTTGAAGCCTCGGCGAAACAGGTTCCATGATACCTTGCTGGGTTGAGTAGATTGGATACCTTGACGGGTTGGGTGAACTTGCGTGCAGCGAAGACGGCAAAGAGTGCCATCCACACAGCGAGGAGACCCTTCTCCAATGTCACGTCCATGAGCCCACTCTTTCGAGGGGGAAGAGGGCATAGGGAGAGCAGCAGAGAGAGCATCAGGAACAAGGTCAGCAAAGAGTGCCATCCACACTGCGACAGGGTCAGCAAAGAGCAAAGAGTGCCATCCACACAGCGAGGAGACCCCTCTCCAATGTCACGTCCATGAGGAAGAGGAAGAGGGGGGATGTGAGGGATGGTGGGTGACGGAGAGAGAAAGAGGGAGAGGGAGAAGGAGCGAAGGAGAAGGAGAAGTTGAAAGGGAGGGGGAGAAGGGGAGTGGGAGGGATCGAAAGGGTGAGGGGTGAGAGTGACAGAGGGAGAGAGGGAGAGAAAGAGAGAGGGGGAAAAGGGGATTCTGGAGTGGAAAAGGGGGCTCCCCTCCTTTTCTTTATTTAAGCTACCTAGTGGCTGGTGAGTCAGGGAAACATGTTGGATCAAAGGTCATGAGGCAGAGTGGAAGTATGCAGGATGCGAGCGGGGATGCTGTTAAGACTTGAGCTTAGAATCCATACATTAGTAGTGAGCTCAAAGCTCTTTAAGTACATCAGAAATGAGCAAGGGATTGATGGGGAGGGAATTGGGGGTAATCCCAAGGCAATCTCCAATTGGTGGGTTGGAGATCGCTTGGAGATCACATTTGGGTTTGGTTGGGATGTGGGTGTACACCCAACCAAACACAAAGTGCAAACTACACTAAACTAGGATATAAAAAGTACAAGTACAAATGTGAGATTGAGGGCTAACATTAACAGATGCGAGGGGGGATGCGAGGGGGGATGCGAGGGGGGATGTGAGGGGGGATGCGAGGGGGGATGCGAGGGGGGATTCGAGGGGGGACGCGAGGGGGGATGGGAGGGGGGATGTGACAGATGGTGGGTTAGGCAGACAAAGGGTAGGGGCTGGAAAGGAGGGGTCAGGGAAACACGTTGGATCAATGGCCATGAGGAAGACCGGCAGTATGCTGGGCAGTATGCTGGGCAGTATGCTGGGCAGTATGCTGGGCAGTATGCTGGGCAGTATCAAAGGAACCCGTTGAAGACCTCGGGTTAAGGATGCAGGGGAGAGGGAGGAAAAGGGGAGAGGGGCGGTCAAGGGGGAATGGAGTGAGGGAGTTACAGTGCAAAACCTTGTGGTGGTGGTGGCGGTGGTGGTGATGGTGGTGGTGGTGGTGGTGGTGATGGTGGTGGTGGTTGCCTTACTAGGTGGCCCAGCAGTAGAGTGGGGATGACAAACACAAGCAGCGCCGCCTCTAGCTTGCCGTAGCACAGCCCTGGCAGGTCAGAGAGGGAGCAGGGGAGAGACAGAGAGTAGAGTAAAGGACCATTTGAGAGCAGAGGAGAGTCAGAGTGCAGTGAGGCATAGATGCATGGATGCAAAGGATGCATGGATGCATGGGGTGGAAAGGGGCGTACGGACTGCCTGGAGCGGAGAAAAAAGATGTTGATCTTGAGACATATCAAAATAAAACTTCTGTCACGTGGAAAGGGGCGTACGGACTGCATGGGGAGGATGCTTGATACCATCCATCCATCCATCCATCCATCCATCCATCCAAACTCTACCACCATCCATCATCCCCTCCCGTCCATTCCCCTCAAGCCACCATCAAGTCAAATCAAATAAGTAAAAGTAAATAAAATCAAATCAGATCAAAGTCTCTCTGCATCCACGCACCTTCCTTAAACACCAAGCCAGTGAGAGCAGCAAACAGCGGCCCCACGGCCCACACCCCTCCGCCATGCCCCACCACATACTCCACCACCCCCACGCCCTCCCTCCCCGCATAACCCCCCGCCAGCGCCACCGCCCCCACCACCCCCACCAGCCACAGCAGCTGCAGGGCCCTCTTAATCTGCGTTACATAGATGTGGATTAGGAATAAGGACGTCCCTAGGCCTGCGGCGCCGAGCGCAAATAGAGGGTCGAGGACGGGGAGGGCGAGGGGGAGGAGGGGGGAGTCCGGGGGGAGAAAGGCGGAAGAGGCTGCTAGGAGGAAGGAGAGGGATGCTGTGACGAGGCCTGCTCGGTATAGGAACACCTGAGGGAGGGGGAAAGGGAAGGGGAGGGGAGGGCGGGAAAGAGGGGAGGAAGGGGGAAGGGAAAGGGCAAGGGGTGGCGGAAGGGGTGGGGGAGGGGTAGAAAGCGGTCACAAGGATACCAGGTTGAGGGAGAAGTGACGAGGGCGCTGGGGAGGAGGGGGAAATCGGGGGGGAGGAGGGGGAGGAGGGGGGACGAGGAGGGACGAGGGGGGAGGAGGGGGGAGGAGGGGGGAGGAGGGGGGAGGAGGCTGCCAGGAGGAAGGAGAGGGAATGTGACGAGGCCTGCTCGGTATAGGAACACCTGAAGGCGGGGTTAAGGGAGGGGATGGGGAAGGGGAAGGGGAAGAGGAAAGGAAAAGGAGAAGTTGAAGGGGAAAGGGAAGGGGAAGGGATGGCTGAAAGTAAGTAAGGCAGTCAAGGGGAAAGCAGGCTTGGGAAAAGTGAAGAGGGCGAGGGTGAGAAAGGGGGGGAGGAGTCCTGCCTCGTCATGTTGCAGTGTGCTTCATATAAGAATTCTCGTCAGGGGGGCGTCCTGCCTCGTCATAAGAACAATTGAGGGGGGGGGCGGGGGGGTGAGGTGGGGGTGTTGGGGGGGAAGAAGGGAGGGGGAGAGGAATGGAAAGGGGGACGGGAAGGGGCTGGGTAAACGGGAGGGGGGGAGACGGTAAAGGAGACGGGAACAGGAAGGAGAAGGGGAGGCGAGGAAGGAAGGTGGGGAAGGGGAGGGGATGGGAAGAAAGGCTGTTACAAGAATATTAGGTTGCAGGAGAGGTGAGGAGAGATGGGGAGGTGGTGGGGGAGGTGAGGGGGGAGGTGAGGGGGGAGGTGAGGGGTAGGTAGGTGGCAGTGCTCTAGGTCATAGCAACCATATTGAAATCACTTTTGAGCCCCTCACTGCCAGAATTCTCAAAAGTGAGTCAATATGGGAGGTGAGGGGTAGGTAGGTGGCAGTGCTCTAGGCCGTAGCAACCCTACCGCTGCTGCTAATAAATGGCTGGTAGTTAAAGCACACTTATGCGGTCCGAGACTCGTTGACTAGTAGATAATCACCTCAGTGCGGTCCGACTCTTCTATTTTCCACGGCCCGTACACTCCCAGAAACGTCTCGCCGTCGCTCGGCGGCTTCCCCCCGCTTCCCTCCGCGGTGGCGCGCGGAGTTATTGCGCGCTTGGACACGTGGCTGGACGTGGAACCGACACGTGTCAACCTGCCGCTGCGCACCGGTACGCGCGTCAGGAAGGCGGAAGAGGCGGGGAGCGCGGCGACAAGTTGGGCGCGGAAGGCGGGGCGCAAGCGGGATGCGCCGGCGGCGGAGGTATGCGCTTGCGGGCGGGTGCATGGGTGGAGAATCTCCGCAGAGGGGCAAGAGACGCAGAACGCCATGATGCCTGGCGGAAGTAACAGACAAGAGCGTGAGAGTGAGAGACTGAGAGGAGAGCGAAAGAGAGGAGTGATGTTGCTGGTGAGGCGAGGAGAGGCGATTGGGGGGCTCTTTTCGCAGGAGGATACTACAAGGAATGTAGGGATAGCGAAACCTGCAGAGCAGAGGCGAAATGAGCGACTGCGCTCGTGATGCGACACGGGCAAGGAGAGCCGTGCGACAGAGATAGCTGGTGATTGGAGTCGACGTGGCTGCGTGCGAGGACTCAGCGAGATCAGGTAACTGTCTTTAGCGGAGCTATGAGAAGCTTCTGTAACATAATATAGGACGGTAAAACACCCGAATCTATATGAATTTTCTACGTCAACCACCCCAGCTCACTTAGGGATAATTATCTGCTCAAATTTTGAATGCATTTACGCCGCCAACAAACATTCCATTTTCATTTTTTTTTTTTTTAGCATTCACTCTCCCACGTGAAGTAATATCCATGGCCACTCTTCCTGCCAATCCATGATCAACTCTCACCCAGTAATTTCTGAGCACGGTACACCCCACAGCATCACCTGCTGCTGCCCATTCCAACAGAACCTCTCAACGCCACATCTCTGGCTAAATCCCCCATACAACCCTAACTCCTAAATCCTCTCAGGCCCTCCTACTAGCCTGTCCGCTCTGCATCTTTCAAGTCCATCCCCATCTCCCCTTCTCTCTCTTCTTTTACAGCTGCTGCTGCTGCTGTCGCTGGTGCTGGTGGTGGTGCTGCCGCTGGTGCTGGTGGTGGTGCTGCCGCTGGTGCTGGTGGTGGTGCTGCCGCTAGTGCTGGTGGTGGCAGCATGACGTATCGAAGCACGCGGCACTCTATCCCTCCCACCGTCACAGCCCACCGCTGCGACATCTTGAGAAATAGCTTTTGTGTTACCGCAGCATTACCGCTCAGCACAAACGCCTCTGCTCCCCTGCACTGCCGGCGCAGGAACACACCCAGGCGGTGCCACGTGTCAGCCAGCCATTGGCCCTCCTCTCCGCTGGAAGAGTTGTGGCATAACAGGGTGAGGGGGCGGGAGGGTAGTGGAGGGGTAAGGGAAAAGGACAGAGGAGAAAAGATATAAGAGTGCAGAGATTTGGAGGATACAGAAAAATCGCCACAGGTCAGCCAGTCATTGGCTCGAAACAATCGCAATAAAAAAAAGATTCCTCACCTTGTCTCTCCCAGCCTCGTGCCCCACGGCGGGTTCACGACAACCAACGACGGCGCGACAGCTGGCACGTACTCCTCGCAATCTCCCCTGCTGAGCTGGATCCAGCGCCCCACGCCCGCCCTGTCAGCGTCGCGCTGGCAGAGCGCCAGTGCGCCCTCGTGGACGTCGTTGCCGTGGAAGGACACTCCCGCGGGCGGCGTGCGTCGGAGCGACTCCGCCTCGCGAATCACGGCGCGCCACGTGGCGGCGTCAAAGTCGTGCCACGTGTGGAAGGGCCAGGAGAAGGCGGAGGAGGGGGAGGAGTAGGAGGAAGAAGAGGAGGAGGGGAAGGAGGAAGGGGAGGGATATTGGGAGGAGCAGCGGAAGGAGCCGGGGGCAATGCGGCAAGCCATGAGAGCTGCTTCTATGAGGAGAGTGCCGCTGCCACACATGGGATCCACCAGGGCAATGGATAGTGGTGGTACTGCTACTGCTGTTGCTGTTGCTGCTGATGCTGCTGCTGATGCTGGCGATGGTGATGGTGACGGTGCAACTCCTCCTGAGCCCTGTGCATCTGAAGCGCCTGGATCTCTACCCATCTCCACCAAATCCTCCCCCTCCCCTCCTCCTCTCGTCCTCCCTCCTCCCCTCTCCCCTCCCCTCTCCCCTCTCCTCTCCCCTCCCCTCTCCCCTCCTCCCCCATCCCCCTCCCCATCACCGATCCAAGCCACCTGCTGCCACCCAGCCAGCATCAGCACGCCAGCAGCCACGCCTTCGTTCAAGCTCGCCTTGTGCATCGCATCCCGGTACCCCCGCTTGTGCAAACTGCGCCCACTCATGTCTCGATATAAGACTGCCCTCTCTTGGTATAAGGAAAGGAACAGTGGTAGCTCGGAAGTTGACTCCCTTGACTCGTTTGACTGGTCCGCAAAACCCCCCCTTCCGCCGCCCCTGCTGTCCCTTTCGCCCCCTCTGCCCCCTCCGCCCGCTCCCCCCCCTCCCCCAGCCCAGTCCCTCGGGTCCGGGGGCTTGTACCCGTTATGAGCGTCCCGCATGGCGTCGCAAATGGCGTCCTTAGCGCGCGTGGAGGCTAGCTGAGACGTGCGGATGTCAGGGCAGTCCCACACGCGGCTCTGCACTGAAAACGTCACTGGCTTGCGCTTGCGCCTTGACACGTTTCCCCCCCCTACTGCTCGTCCTGCTACTGCTCCCCTCCTCCCGACTTCCCTCGCCTCTCCCTCGCCGATTTCCCCCGGGCCTGCTAAGAGGCTCGGCCAATCCGCGGCGGCGCGCATGAAGCGGTAGAGCGAGTCCCCATCCGCGCGGCCGTAGCGCGCGCGCAGGTTGCACGCCGCCACCTCGTGCAGCACGCGCACCGCGCAGCGCAGCCACAGATTGGCCCTGCGCGCGATGCATGCCGCGGGGGAGGGGGGCGCGGGGGGGGGAAGGGGCAGAAGGGGGAAGGGGAGCAGGGGAGCAAGGGAGGAGGTGGGGAGGGGGAAGAAAGGGCGTAATAAGGCGAACGGGCAAGGGGGAAAAGGTTGAGCAAAAGATGGAAAAAACGTGAAGTGGAAAAAACCCGAGTCTAAAATGGTGGCCTTCAAGTTCAAGTTTCTTGAACATGAATTCGCCAAAGTATCCAAGACTGACAACCAGGTTCGGAGCGCCCAAGACTGACACCAGTTGCAAAACCTTAAATCCTGAACCCTGCACCACGGAAAACCTGGGGCGCAAAGGAAAAGGTGTTCAACAAGAAACTCGTTGCTTAAACCCTTGCACACTTACTCACTCACTCCTTCACTATCTCGCTTCCTCACTCACCTGTACGCCGTTTCCGTCGAGCCTTGAAACGCCACGCCCGCTTTTCCCGGAACCACGTCCCATGCGCCAATCAGCCGCGACTGGAGCTCCTCCGCAACCACCGCCTCTAGCCCCGGCGCACACGTGGCAAAAAACGAGTGGCTGCCGCGCCCGACGCCCCGCTCGTCAAAATCTATCTCCGATACAGGACGACTCGCTTCCTCGCGAAAAGGCGGCGGTGCTCGCCTGCCGCCGCCGGCGCTCCCGCGCCTTTGGGAAATCTCAAAAGGCTCCTGGCGGCTCCGCGGATCGTCTCCCCATGCGCGCTCCCCCTCTCGCGCGGAACCCCGACTCTCCCCCCATCCGCGCCGGTCTTCCGCCCTGCCTCTCCACCGATCCTCCCCCCATCCCCGCTTCCCCCCGCGCTCCGCTCGGGGTCCTCCCGTGTGCCTCCGCGAGTGCGAAGGTGTCACAAACGGGAAGAAGCTCCTGGGGTCGTGAAGCAACGAGCCGGGCGAGGGTGACAGTAGCGAATGCGACGCTGCCGAGTGACTGTTGATCGGTGGGTGCGCGTACGAGCTCGGGGAGTTAGCCTGAGTGTAATACGCACAACACGGCGGAGCTACGGAAGAGCTCAAAGTGGCGGGAAGAAAGCGCATGCTCTGAGATTGGATAACGCGGCCCGCAAATACACTGGCTCGCGCGACATTCGCCGAGCTCAAAGGTTCTCTATAACGAGGACGCGCGCAAGAGCGCGCGGTTGTTGCGGAGGGAGATGCGGACGGGGACGCGGAGAGCGCAACGTAAGGGATCATGGTGCGGAACGGGACGTTCACGTTCACGGTGAAAGGTCGTTCGTACGACTGACGCGCGACTGCTGCTGCTGCTGCTGCTGCTGCTGCTGCTGCTGCCGTGAGTTTCGCGGAAGCTGCCGCATCCGCCGTAGAGCACCACGCTAGACGCAGCATGTCCTACCTAGCCGTCAGGCATGAAGCAGATCGTAGGAGGCGGCGGCGGCATGCATGCGGGCGTTTCGTTCCGGGATCGCAAGTGAGAAGGTGCATCAGCATTTAGAGGGAATTCGGGTTTGGGGTGTGGAAAAAGGTAACATGCTGGATTAGGGCGAATTTTCTTGTAGAATATAATAAATCTGTCGGTTTTGAATACCTCGTTCTTCTCATAACTTACATTCTATGTACTGCTGGATTGCATGAATGCTGCATCTTCGAATGGTGCGACTGTGTCACCAATGCTGGCAGACGTGGTTTTAGTGCCACCTGGCAGCGTGCGAGTGGCGGTTTTCATGGACCCAGCCAAATTGTGGACCTACCAGAATTCTTCCACCTGCCCAACGGAATCGGGACGGAAGTGGAGGGAATCCGCGCTTCCACTGATGCCTGTGCGGCGTTTTCGTTTTCTCATATCCCCAAAAAGAGCACTGGCGCTCCCCGAAAGTTCAGGTCCCGGGATCAATTCTCCCCCGCGGCGTTTACAGACAGCCCCCACTAAAGGGGCTACACAGGTGCCCATCTGGGCGTGGAAAGAACAACTTCGTAACCCGGCGAGGCGTGTAAACAAATGGGGAGGCGGGTTACGACCGACAGCCTGGGTATACCAAAGGGGGTTCCCCCTGTAACCCCACCTTACCTCGACATGAGAGAAATTTGCTCAATCCCGCGGAAGCGCGGTTTGGCTTATTTTTGCCATGTGGCGAGCCTATGATCGCGTGAACCGCGATCTGTTTAATTGTTATCACAAACCTCAAGAGAAAATTAGCTATGTTCTGTACTGCGCTGCCCGGGGCAAAAATAAAACCCCTATAGGTAAGGCATGCGTTAGGGATGCATCAACCCTAAACACCTAGAGGCAAGGCGTTTAGGGTTGATGCCTCCCTAACGCATGCCAGGCCCAAATAGGTTTTATTTTTGCCCCGGGCAGCGCAGTACAGAACTTAACTAATTTTCTCTTGAGGTTTGTGATAACAATAAAACAGATCGCGGTTCACGCGATCGAAGGCATGCCACTTGGCGATAATAAAACAAACCACGACTACGCGGGATTGAGCAAAACTCTCTCGACATGATCATCCAGCCTTTCTGCACACCCACCTCTGAAGTCCGGGAAGGATGGTTTGGAAATTGAGCGGTTGTGGTGACACTTGCACATCCGTCACGGGGCTCGTGTCAGACTTCGTGTCAGAGCTGCCAAGCCTCCAACTCGGATTTTCCGAGCTCCATCATCAGAGCGTCCAAGCTCGCGGTGACCTGAGGTCAGGTCGGGCATGACCCAGGAATCATCCCAACAGTCAACATCCCAATTGGACCTTTCCTCTCTGGCAAAAATTTTGAGAGTCAAGACCCTTGAGAGTGCAGGGAAACCAGTCGCCGAAACCCAAGGTTAGAAAACCTAGAAGTCAGCCGGCCTCGGCAAAACATCCCAGGTATTCCCAGTTCCCCTTCCTCCCTCCCACCTTTTCCAATTCCCAAGAAACCCTTTTCTCCTCCCCTGTGGGTGCTCTCCTACGCTCCACCGATTCGCAAACACAGTACAGTAGAGGCAAACTTGATGCATCTATCACTGAATTTCCCTCTCCATCTCAGCAGTAGCACAGCACCACCCTCTACGAAAATCCCTAGGTTCTAAGAGACCACATTCCACACCTACTCTTCCTTATCGGATAATTACCATTTTCCCCTTACCTCGTATACAGGTTTGGACTCTCCGTCTCTCCTTCCTCGCCCTGTGACCATCTTCCAGAGATGTCGTCGAGCACAGAGCCTCCGAACGTAGGCGACGCGCTTGCAACGACTACCGTCGCCACCGCCGTCGCAGGACTCGCCATCGCCTCACAAGATAACACCTCGCTTTCACCCAATGGTCTCTCCGAGTCCCCGGCGGTCAACGGAGTCAACGACAAGCAGAAAGCGACAAACGGGACAAACGGGGCAAGCGGAGAGGGTAATCCTGCGCGGGAGGTAACAGGCGACGTCGTACAGCACGCCAGCGACGACGACGACGACGATGGCGACTCAGAACCCGCCTCTCCCTGTTCGTCATCTGCTCGCATGGGCCACTCCCATTCGTATTCCTACTCCGACGGCTTTGCATCCGACGAGGCGGATGTTAAGGCGGGCGCGGGGCCCTGCGGGAAGCGCGGGGGGAACTACGCGTCCGCGCACTACAAGCGCGGCGCAGGCGGCGCAAGCTTCCCCGCCGCCTTGGGGTCCAGCGGGCGCAGCGGGCGCCTGGAAGTGGAGTCGGCGGCGGCAGCGGCTGTGGCGGCCATAGCGGGATCCGGCGCAGCGGCTTCCGCGGGTTCCGCGCAATCGTCTCAGCCGTCGCAGGCGTCGTCCGCGCGGCACGGCGGGTCCGCACGGCGCTCGATGCGCATGGCGGCACGCCGAGAGCAGGGGAACGCGGGGGCAGGCGGAGTAGGAATGCGGCGGATTGCGGAGGAGGAGCGGGAGGATGGCGGAGCGGGTGTCGGGGCGAGTGCGGGCGGAGGGGCGGAAATCGTGGGAATTTGGGGAGGGGTCGAGGCGGAGGCAGGCACAGCATCGGCGGGCATTGCGGGAGGATCCGCGGGCCAGATGCAAGTTCCGCTTTCCGCCAACGCGCAGGGACACGCGCACGCGCACGGGCACGGGTACGGACACTCGCACCCGCAATCCCGCGCGTCTGTGCAGCCGCTGGCGCAAGTCCACACGCGCGCAATGGCGCATGCGAACGGGGGGTTCCGCGCGCCTGCTACGCGCAGCCCGCGCTGGCGCCACGCGGGCGCGGGGGAGGGGGGCGCGCACGCGGCGCAGGCGGGCGTAGAAGCCGGCGGAAGGGGAGTTGGTGGTGGGGACGAGAGATCTGCCGCCGCCGCCGCCGCCGCTGCTTCTGCTAGCGCTACCGCCGCCGCCGCCGCGGGTGCTCCTGGTGCTGGCACCACCAGCAGCAGCAGCAGCAGCAGCAGCAGCGGTGCTTCCCCTTCCATTGGTGCCGCAAGTAATGGGCTTACCGCTTCCTCTCTCCTGCTTCACAACGCATCGCACGGCACCAGAACACAGCCGACCGCACTCAGGGAAGGGCTGACCGCGACTCACGACGACCCCACCACGGCCCTGAATTCAACGGGAACGGCGGCGGGAAGAGTGGATAGGAATGGGGATGGGGACGGGGACGGGGATAGCTCGTCAGCAGCAGCAGAGGATGGTACGGCGTCGGTGGGGAGCAGGGAGGTGGGTCCTGGGGTAGGGCTTTCCGCTGCTGCGTGGAGAGACGCTGCGTTTGCAGCGGACGACCGAACCTACACCTCAGGCTCGGACAGCGACTATCCCGGAGCTCCGAGCTCGCGCCGGGAGCTCTGGATGGCCCCGGACTGGCAGACCCGGTCCGGGGAAGCTGCTGCTGCCGCTGCTGCTGCTGCCGGTTCTGCTGGTGCTTCTGCTGGTGTGGGAACCGGTGGTGGTGGTGCTGGGGTGGGTGTGACTGTAACGGGAAGGACTGTAGGGGGCACTGCTGCCAGGCCGGGAAGGCAGGAAGGGGGAGGCATGGGCGGAACGGGGGGGAGAGTTGGGGGAGGAGCAGGGGGAGCAGGGACAGGCGCAGGCGCAGGCGCAGGCGCGGGGGGGAGGGGGACTGGGGGAGCAGGAGCTGGGGGAAGGGGAGGGGCGGAGAGGGGCAGAGGTGGAGGCGGAGGAGAAAGCGGGGAAGGATCATCAGGGGGAGGCGAAGGGGGAGGGGGAGGAGGGGGAGGCGGAGGAGGAGGGGGAGGAGGAGGAGGAGGAGGAGACGGAGGAGGAATAGGAGGATCAATGGTGGGTGGTAGAGCACAGGGCATGGGTGCTAAGGCGGCTGCTCTGGCAGGTGGGGGGGGGGCGAGTGTGGGGGAGGAAGGGTCGGAGAGGGAGGGGGGGGCGAGCGCAGCAGGGGAGGAGGTGGGGGGGTACTCTCCGGACGAGGAGGATAGTGTGGAGGGGCAGAGGCGGAAGGTGAAGGGACGCGTGAGGAGGAAGGCAGGAGATGCGCGGAGGGCAGAGGACATGGCTGCACGGCAGTCGGATGATGACTCGGGGATTGATTGACTAATTGATTGATTGGTTGGTTGATTCGTTGGTTGGATGGATGGCGGGATGATGGTGTGAGAGAGAATGGAGAATGGAGATTGGAGAATGAAGGTGGTTGGACTTGCAGGAGGACTTGATGCTCATTATGCTGCTGCTTCACCTCCTCCTTCCTTCTCGTTAATTCCCACCCAACTTATCTCTTGAGGCGCCTCTCTTCCTCATTCCTCTTCGGTAATCGCCACCCGCACCGCCCGTCTCCCTCCTTTCCATCAGTTTCGAGAATCCTCAGGAGGAGTGGTAGCACACTCATTTCCCCTCGCCGCTTCTCCCATCTCCCCTCTTCTCACCCCACCTCTGCCGATCTCCGCGCACCCCTCCTCATCCTCCATCGGGGCCGGTTGTTCAACTTTGCCAATCCATAAGACACACAGCCAATCCATGACACTCTATGCCGGGTTCAGCTGCAAAACAGTGTCACAGTACTCTCTGTTGCAGTCAGGGTACGGTAAACGCCTCATGCAGGAGTTTAAATATATTCAGAGACTGATGCATGTAGTGTAGCCTGCTTTTTGCTCCCTATACTTTTGGTAGTAGCTCGTGCTTTCTCTTCTTCCTGCGAACCAGAACCTAGGGGTGACGAGCAGCCATGCGCTTATGCAGCAGCTGTTGAGTGGTAGTAGCTTGTTTGTTGCCCTAGTTGGCAATTTCCTATCCTATTCCCTTTCATCCTCCGTCCCTGTCTCTCCTTCCCTTGCTTCCTCAGCTCTTAGCACTTATTGACCGTACATATGCATACATCTCACCCTTACCCGTTATTACTTTTCCTTTATGCATGTACTGCAACAACTTACCAGTAATAAAAACTGTTACGGTAGATCGCCTTGAGAAGCAAAACGAGTCATTCGTACAACCAGTGTTGCTTATTAAACAAGCATTTGCTGCAATGCATTCCAAGTGCCCCATAACCCGAAAACTACACCGAATCCAACCAGGAACCAATCTACCACCACTGCGGAATTCTCCAACTTCCCTCTTGCAGCCTTCATGTGAAACAGAGCGGGAACGACAAACCCTAACGCGGAGCAAACGCTGCAGCCTATAAGGGAGATGAATGCGCCAATATGCGGCACCGACACCGATAGCAGCACAATGAAAAGCACTGTCAGTGAACGGACAAAGCAGACGAATAGCCGGCGGCGGGAGGGAGCAACGGAGGGCGAGAGGAAGCTGTTGTATATGTCTCGAGAGGAGGAGAGATATCGCTCGGCCATTTCATGCACGGGGGTCATCATGACTGGGAAAGTGAAGAACAGAGCGACACACACGCCGAGCTTTACTGCCACGCTCTGCCACCCGGGCGGCAAATTCAGCGTCACAATCTCCTTCGTCTCGTTCCCGAAACCAAAATACCCGGCCGTGCCGACGGCGGCGTATAGTACCGAGATGACGGAGAGGCCTGTAGCGAGTACGGCGGGGAACTGTGCACGGTCACGCATGGAGGATTCGACAGAGAGAGTCATGCCTGCGCCGTTGAGTGCGTAGGTGGCGACGCCAAAGGCAAAGGGTGCGTCTTGGAGGGTGGTGAAGGCGGAGAGAGAGTTGAGGCCTTGGAAGGAATGGAGGCCGTGGTAGATTACGAGGGAGAAGGCACAGAGGTTGACACAGTTGGCAAAGATGCTGGTTGCGGAGGGGTGGACATGGGTGAAGAGGAGTGGAGAGGAGTGGAGAGGGGTGGGAGGCAGAGTTTTGAGATGTGACCATTAAAGAGGAAGAAATGAAGGGAGGGAAAGAAATAAGAGGCGATATGAAGTGATGGAAGTGGTGGAAGGAAGGGGGCCTTGCTGACAATAGCATTCTCAACACTTGCGGCAGCCTCAAAAGTGTTCTCAACAACAACTTCAGGTGAGGGAAGTCTGCTGCTGAGTGGAGAGGCTTTGAAGAGATGTGCTAGACGGGGTTGGGTTGGGTTGGGTTAAAAAGCGCACCTGAAAGGGGCGAGTTGGGTGAGGGACGGCAGCCACGACAGCATGACCTGGAGGGGGGCTGGTGGGAGGACGGGTATTGGGGGGTACAGGTAGTGGGGGCATGGGTGGTGGGGGTATGGGTGGTGGGGGTATGGTAGTGGTATGGGTGGTGGGGACATGCGTACAAAGGTAGAGATAGCACAGTGGGTAACCCAGCAATAGCAACCCAGCAATGGTAACCCAGCAATGGTAACCCGTGGATGGTGACGATGACAAGGGAGGAGCGGAGGGTGGAGCCTCAGAGCACACTGGCAACGTTGTGACCCATGAGCACGAAGAACACGCCACAGAAGCACCAGATGCCAACCAAACCCCCCACGGGGTAGGCCCCACGTGGTAGCCCCCACATGGTAGGCCCCACGTGGTAGCCCCCACATGGTAGGCCCCACGTGGTAGCCCCCACGTGGTAGCCCCCACGTGGTAGGCCCCACGTGGTAGCCCCCACGTGGTAGGCCCCACGTGGTAGGCCCCACGTGGTAACTTCCCTCCTCTGCGGCACAGCACAACTATCCGTGGCAACTCAACTCACCAATAACGGCAATGACGAGTGAAGACTCCAGCGTGGAGCCCCAGAGCACACTGGCGACGTTGTGACCCATGAACACCAGGAAGACAGCACAGAAGCCGCCCTGACTGACCAGCACCATGGCGTCCACTGCACCGCGCCCCACCGCTCCATACACTCGCTCACCCAGGTCCCCGTACGACCGCACCTTGCCCCCCACCCTGCTGGCAATGGCTGTGCTGCTGCTGGTGGTGGTGGTGGTAGTAGCCTGCCCTGTTTCGTCTGCTGGTTTTGCAGCTGCTGGTACTGACGGTGCTGCTGGTGGTGTTGATGGCTCCGTGCTTGCTTTGACAAGCAGCAAATCCGTCTCTCCTCCACCTCCCCGCTGCTGCTCCACACCCTCCTTTCCATCATCTCCTACTACCTTTACCTCCTGCATCCGCCCCTGCTTCTGCAGCTTCTGCTGCTGCGTCTGCTTCTGCTGCGGCAGCAGCAGCCCGGCCTGCTGCTGCTGCTGTCGTTTCTCCGCCTCCCAGTCTTCCTGCAGGGCGCGCGCGGCGAGCAGCAGGTGCATGCCGCGGTGGGTGAGAGCAGCCGTGGCGGCGAGAGAGACGAGGGACACGAGCCAGCCCGAGCGCATGAACGCATAGGGCAGGCCCAGCACGCCTGGGGGGGAGACGGGGAGAGGGGGGGAAAGGAAGAGGGGTGGAAGACATACAAAATTCGGCCAGTAGTCACACACACGCCATGATGACTGGTCGACATGACGCTTCCTATGCTCTTTGCTCCATGTGGCGGGGTAAAACAACAAGGCCGAAGTAGAACGAGGCCGGTGGAACAGGAATCTCCCATCTGCTAGGCTGCTACTGACAGCGGCTGTTACCAGTAACCCTGTTACACTTGTTACCCTGTTATCCTGTTACCTACCCATCTGCCCGCCCACCTGCGCCCACGATAGATATGATCAGATTGCCCAATGTCCGCCCAGAAGACGACAAATGCTCTTCCGCCTCCCCTCCTCCTCCGCACACCAGCTCCGCGTCTACCCCACCCGCGCTCGCGCTCGCTCCCCCTCCGCCCTGACCGCTCTCCGCTTTGTCCGCGCGCTCCTGGTCAACGGGTGCGTACGCCCGCCCGTCGTTCCCCGCGCATGCCGCGACACTCCCCGGCCGCACCCTTCCGCTTCCGCTAAGGAAAGGGGTATCCTGCCCCGCGTCTTCCGCACTCTCCCCTCCGCGCCTCTCCGCGCCCGCGCGCGCCCACACGCCGCCGCTTCCGCCGCCGCCGCCGCCGACGGCGGCGGTTGGCCCCGCAAGCAGTGGAGGCGGAGACTGCGCAGCACGGCGGCGGGAGGTCGACGGCGAGAGAAGAGACACGTTGATATTAACGACAGCGGAAGCGTTGCCGTTGGTTGACATACGGGAGTCGCTCCGGAGATTTCTTAGATGTAACCGAGGCGCGTTGAGGCGAAGGACTGGGTTGCCGTGGAATGCGGGGGAACGGTTGATTTTTTTAAGAGCGTGAGGTGAACGGCAGCGATTGGATGCTGAGGGGACGGGGGAGTACGCGGAAGCGGAGGACTGGGGGATGGCGCAGCGGGGGGGGGCTGCGGGGAGGAGAGTGGCGGAACAGGCGGAAGCGGACATTGGCAGCATTAGCAGGAAGTTTGCGGGAAAAGGGGAGGTCTGGGGAGATTCGGAGGAAGGCGATACGCGGGAAGACAGGGGAAAATAGGCGGAAAGAGGGAGACACGTGCGAAGATTGGTATCCAAGGAAAGAGGGCAGCACAAGACAGCTGACGCTTTTGCAATGGAGGAAAATTTATGCCAGGGTCGCAGTCTCTAGTAGGGAAAAGAATAACCTATCTCGACAACAACATTACGCTAGATTCAGGTGCAGGTGCGTTCGGCTGCAGCGGTTTGAACCTGCGCGCGAAGTCAGGTGCATAGAGAAGGCGGTGTGGCAGTGACCATTGAAGACTGGCTCGCCACGAGCGCTAGTTCAGGGTCGGAGAAATAATAAAAACACATATAAAGCGTTTACGCGTGGTTACAGATCTAAGAGGGGCCTCGAAATACATATATGCAGACTGGAAGTTTCTATGGTATAGCGTTGTACTAATCGGCACTATCGACGTCTGGTCCAGGGAGCGGAATTAGAGTCTTGCGGCATGCTTGGCCAAATTACCTTGGTTCAAGTCAAGGCGTTCTCCCAAACCAAATTTCCCGCGCAGTCTGCACTTTTTCCCCAGCGCAATATCGGGATTCGGGAATGCTAAAAAAATATCTCCAACTTTGGACAATCGAGGCCCGTACGATAAGATCCAGCGGTTCTTGTTCCTCAGCGCTGGCTGGTTGGTTGTGGATGTGGCGCTCGGATGGCACGGAGCACGTCTGGGCGATAAACAACTAATGATAGTTTGGATTGGTTTAGGCTGGGTTAGGTTGGGTTGATTTGGATAAGCTCCACCCCTTGGTCTGTTCTCTTGTTCGGAGTGAGGGGGCAAGGAGCATACAAACATACAACTTCGACCAGCTTCGATACAGAAGCTTGAATCACCCTAAGTGGGCAATCAGACATGCTTTTGCCTGTAGGGATGCAGAGCAGATACAGGCTTAAATAAGTCTAGAATGCAACTACTAAAATACCCTTTCGCAAGCACATTTTCTGTGATAAAACATGAGACATAGGCCACCGTGTCACAACCCCCCCCAACCCCCCCCCCCCCCCCCCCCCCCGCCCCTGCGATCGACAAGTGAGAACCAACCAAGGAGTGCCGAGGTAATTGCGGAAGCAGCCATGATGTCAGGCATAAAAACAGACCAAAAGCAGACCCAGCCGAAACAGCAATCAGCGACAATGTGAGACTCACACATCAGCCTCCAAACAAAAAACCCTAACTCTCAAACCCTAACCCTGGAACCGTAACCCGGAACCTACCCCCTGAACTCCCCTCCTGCTCCCAGCTGCGAGGCCAGCAGGCGGAAGAATCGCAGGGAGCAGCGGCGCACGTGTGCGCGGCGCACAAAGGGCGGGTTGTGTGCATTGCAGGAGGGCAGCGCAAGCACTGAGAGCACGAGCGCTAGCGTGGCTGTGTCGCCTGCTGCTTCCAAGCGACTGGCAAGAAGCTCCAGCAGAGGCACCTGATGGGGGTTGGGGGGCGGAGGGGGAGGGGGGGAGGGGGGGGGGGGGGAAGGGGGGATGGGAGGGGGGAAGCGATAAATGCTAGCGCGGCTGTGTCGCCTGCTGCTTCCAAGCGACTGGCTAGCAGCTCCAGCAGAGGCACCTGATTGGGGTGATATAGGAAGCGAGACGGAGGGAGGTGAGCACAAGTGCTAGTGTTGTGGTGCCGCCTGCTGCTTATACAGATAGACATATGCATGTGTGTGTGCGTGTGTGTGTGTGTGTGTGTGTGTGTGTGTGTGTGGGTGCGTGCGTGCGTGTGTGTGTGTGTGTAATGCATTCTATGAGAACCATGGCCTTCCAATGACTCACCTCCCAGATGCACTGGATGTATGCGTATGTGGTGGAAGAGTCAAGATACAAATTTTGCGATGGACCAGAACCCATGACTCTCACCTTTTGAGTCAACCCAAAAGTGAACGCTCACCCACCTCCCAGATGCACTGGATGTACGCGTGTGTGGTGGCGGAGTCGAAGCACAACCTTTGAGCCGTCTAGAACATTAATTCCTTACTGCTAGCTCTCACCTCCCAGATGCACTGGATGTACGCATGTGTGGTGGCGGAGTCAAGGAGTGGTGAGGAGGAAAGAAAGCCACAAGCATTTTCCAAGAGCCATCCTCTTTTGATGACTCACCTCCCAGATGCACTGGATGTACGCGTGTGTGGTGGCGGAGTCGAGCAGCGGTGAGGAGGAGAGGAGGTGGAAGGCGAGAGGCAGGTATGGCGCTGGCAGCAGCTGGCACAGCACGGCTGCTGGGAGATTGGCGCCCACCGCCCTGAGAGCCAGCAGCATGTGCCGCAGCTGATTGGGGGGAGAAGAATGGGAGATGGGGAAGAGGGGGGAGTGGAAAGCTCTCGAAAGGGGCTCACAGCGGCTGGGAAAGCAGTGCAGCTGGCACAGCACGGTTGCTGGTAGATTGGCGCCCACCGCCCTGAGAGCCAGCAGCATGCGCCGCAGCTGATTTGTGGGGGGGAAGGGGGGGGGGGAGGGGAGAGGGAGGAAGAGGAAGGGGTTGAATGAGATAGGAGAGAGGAAAGCGACCGGAGGAGGGAGAAGGGGCGAGAGATAGAGAGCCGAAAGGCGCTTCTAAAAGGGTCAACTGTGTGGGCCTGAGAGTAGGGTGGCGCTGGCAGCAGCTGGCACAGCACGGCCGCTGGGAGATTGGCACCCACCGCCCTGAGAGCCAGCAGCATGCGCCGCAGCTGATTGGGGGGGGGGGGGGGATGCGGGGGGAGGGAGGAGTGGGGAGGGGGGAAGGGGGGAGAGCGGGGAAGAGGGAGGCGCAGCACCGAGAGCAACGAGCATGTGATGAAGTTGGAACAAAGGGGGTGAATGGAGAGAACGTAGAGAGGTGAGAAAGTGCGTTACGAAGTGGTGCAGAGGGACCAGGTGCAGAGGGAAGAGGTGCAGCGAGGACAGTGTGAGAGGGAAGGGAAGCACGTACCACCCAGGGTGAGAATACACGTGGTAGAGCCGAGCTATTGGCAGGCAGCATGACAGTACCAGCAGCAGCAGCAGCATGTGTATCCAGCCAAGTGCTGCTCATTCCACTGCCACCACTAGCAGCAATACCACTGCCAACGCCACCAGTAGCAGCAGCAGCAGTAGTGGTAGTGGCAGTGGCAGTAGCAGCAGCACCAACACCTGGCCCCATCCCACTCACAGGAACCCCTGCCCCTCTTCCCATTCCTCCACCCATCCCCATCCCCATCCCCCTCCCCCTTCCCCTCCCCATTCCCATTCCTGCTCCCAACCCCACACCAGCAACAGCACCACTGCCACCACAGCCAGCACTGGCATGTTCACTCATGGAGGGGAGGAGAGAGCGGAGGGTTTGGCCGAGGGAGATCGTTGCCTGCACTGCCTGCCGTGCCATGCTGCCTCTGCTGCTGCCCCCGTTGGCCGTTGCAGGGTTGTTGTCCCAGAATCCCCGCGTGGCTGACTGGCCCGCCTGTCACAGGGGAGGGCGAAAGAGTGAGGGGGCGAGAGAGTGAAAGCGTGAGCGGTCGACAGGGTGAGAGGGCGAGAGGACTTGTGAGAACCTTCAAATAGCCTCTGTTGCTGCCCCCGTTGGCCGTCGCAGGGTTGTTGTCCCAGAACCCTCGAGTGGCTGACTGGCCCGCCTGTTGCACAGCAAACGAGAGGGAAAGGGGAAGGGTGAGAGGGTGAAATGACTTCTGAGACGTTTATAATATCCACTGCTTCACCCCCCGATGGCAGCCGCAGGGTTGTTGTCCCAGAATCCTCGCGTGGCCTACCGGCCCGCCTGTTGCACACCAGGAGCGACAGAGGAGGGAAGGGCGAGAGAGTGAGGGGGTGGGGGGTCAAGAGGGTGAGAGGGCGAGAGTACATTTGATTTGAGTCAGCTCAAAACATGAATGCTGCGCAGTGGGAGAGACTGCGGAGGGAAGGGTGATAGAGTGAGAGGGCGAAACGGTGGGGGTGAGGGATTGAGAGCATGAGGGCGGGAGCAGGGGAAGCAGACGTGGAAGCAGAAGGATGAGTGGGGAGGGACTAGACTAAGACACGATATGGAACAAATGGGAAACACATAACAAATCAAGGGTACATACGAATGGGGAAGGAGGAGTCTGGGGGACGAGAATGAGAGAGGGGGAGGGTTGGGAGGATGAGGGAGAGGGGGACTAACAAGGAGGTAGAGGCGGAGAGCAGAGAGGTGGTCCTGTCGGCTGAAAGCAACGTCTGCAAGGCACAACAGCCACACCCATGCCTCTCCTTCTGCATCTCCCTCTCCCCCACCCCCACCCACACCACCACCACTATTAGCGCCTGCTGCTCCTGCTTTGGATCCTGCAAGTGCTGTGGCCGCTGCTGCTGTTGCTGTTGAGGCCTGGCCGTACGGAAGCTGTAACTGCCACTGCTGCTGCAGCTGCTGCTGGTGAGAGTTTATGTGTGGGTTAGGGTGTTGGGATAACAGCAGCTGTGGCAGCGGTAGCAGCGGATCCTGCCCCCACAGTAGCAGCTGCTGCTGCTGCGCCTGCTGCTGCACCTGCTGTTGTGCCTGTGGCTGTGCCGGTTGCTGCTTCTGCTGCTGCTGCTGCTGCTGCTGCTGCTGCTGCTGCTGCTGCTGGCTTTCCCACCATGCATCTTCCTCCCCAGGCCATAGGCTCATATCAGCACATGCAAAACCACCACCACCATCAGCAACACCCGCACTCCCACCCCCACTCCCAACCCCACTCCCACTTCCATTCTCCTTCCCACTCTCTCTCCCCCTTCCTTCCTGCACCCAGTCCCCAAGCCGGCTCTCCCACACCCAGCTTTCCCTCTTTTCTCCACACCCTCCCATCCCCACAGCCCTTACCGCGCCCCCCTCTCTTCCAACCCCTGTCAGACGCAGTAGCAACCACTCCAGCAACCCAGCTCCCACACACACATGCGCTCTTGAGTGCCGGTGCTTCCATGCTGCTGCTGTTGCTGCTGCTGCTGCTGCTGCTGCTGCTGCTGCTGCTGCTGCTGGTGGTGTTTCTGCCCCTGCTTGTATTGCTGCTCCTGCTGCTGGTGCTGCTGGGGCCTCTCCTTCCGCCCCTCGTGTACTTTTCATGGTGCCTCGTGTGTCCTTACTTGTGTCACCACCACCCACTCTTTGTTCCTTACCTCCACTCATGTCAGTGCCAGAATCAGCAGACGCGGGAGCAGCAGCAGAAGGTGTGGAAGAGGCAGGGGTAGAAGAAACAGCAGCAATAACAGGAACAGGGGTAGCAGCAGCAGCAGCAGCAGCAGCAGGAGCAGGAGCAGGAGGGAGAATGGAAGGCGCAATCTCCCCATCTGCCTTGGCCGTGCTTTGCTCTTCTGTTGCCACAATAGCTGCTTCACCCTCCTCCCTCTCCTCACCCTCTTTCCGAACTTCTCCTTTTCCTGCTGCTAATGCTGCTGCTGGTGTTGCAGGTGCTGTTGCTGCTGCTGCTGCTGCTCCTTCTGCCGCTGCTCGTTTGTTCACTGCTAAAGAAGCAGATTTACTGGTACCTGAATCAGCACCACCAACAGCAACAGCAGCAGCAGCAGCAACAAGATTCGTGGTACATGCATCACCAGCAGAAACGCCAGTTGCAGCAGCAGTCGATGGAGCATCATCACATCTAGTATTGTTGGCAGTACCAACAGTCGCAGGTGAGTCATTTTCCGCATTGTCGCTACCCGTCCCACCATCCGCAGCAGAAGATGTTGATGCCTCTTGCGCTCTTGCTCCTCCCTCCTTCTGTGCTCTTGTTGATTCTCCTCCTCCTGCTTCTGCTCCCGCTCCTGTTCGTTCTGCCAGTGTTTCAACTTCGATAGAAGTTGGATCGACAGAAGCTTCTAGTGTTGTTACTGGTGTTGATGCTGCAGCTGCGGCTGCTGCCACTACTGTTTCTGTTTCTGTTCCTGGTGCTGCTACTGTTGCTGCCACAGCTGCTGCTGGTGCCACTACTGTTGCTGCCGCTGATTGCGCTGCTTCTGAATTGCTGGCCATAGGCTGATCATGCTTTGACAGAGGAGGGTTTGGAAAAGAGTCAACAGGCATCGTGGAAGCTTCAACAGGCATGGCAGAAGCTTCCATGGGCACAGAGGAAGCTTCCACACGCATGGCAGAAGCTTCCATGGGCACAGAGGAAGCTTCCACAGGCATGGCAGAAGCTTCTGCAGGAACATGAGCCGGGGACGTGGAGGGGGAATGTGAGGGAGATTGCGAGGGGGAATGAGAGGGAGAGTGTGAGGGAGAGGAGTGGGTCCGACTTGAGTGGTGGTGATGATGGTGGTGCCGATGCCTGTGGGAAGACGATCCTTTCTCCCCCTTCGTCTTGCTTCTCTCCTTATCCCTTTCCTTTTCTCTATCCCTCTCCTTGTCCCTCTCTTTATCCTTCTCTTTGTCTCTCTCTTTGTCCTTCTCTTTATCCCTATCCTTCCCCTTGTCCTTCTCCCTATGCCTATCTTTCTCCCTCCCCTTTCCCCCCTCTTCCTTCTCCTTCTCCTTCTCCCTATCTTTCTCTTTCTCCTTATGCCTACCCTTCTCTTTCTCCCTTTCCCTCTCCTTCTCCTCCTTCTCCTTCCTCCGTTTCTCCCTCCTCGCCTCCTTCTCCTCTCGCCTCCCCTCCCGATCCTCCCTCTTCCCCTCCTTCTCATCTCTCCTCCCCTCCCGCTCCTCCCTCGTCCTCTTCCTCTTACTCCCCCCCTCCTCACCCTTACTCCTCCCTCCACCGTTTCCCCCGCCGTCCCTCCCCACTCCCCCACCACCCCCAATCCTCGCGCCCCCTTCCTTCCCATCCAGTCCTAAACCCCCACTACTCCCTCTCCCATCAGCTGCCACCCCCTTCCCCACCCCCATTCCCATATCCTTACCCCCTTGACCCGCTTCTCCCGAACTGCCTCCAAAAATATCTACGCCTGAAGCAACAGCAGCTAGAATGCCAAATCGAGGGAGCTCCAGTAACCAATCCCGTGGACTCGTGACAGCAGCAACAGAAGTAGTACCAGCATTAGTACCAGCACCAGTGGTATCAGCAGCAGCAGCGGCGGCGGCACCAGCACCAGGAGCACTGGTAGCACCGGTGGCACCGCTTGTGCCAACAGCACCCTGGGTGGCATATCGATGCACCCAGCCCACGAGCAGAGAGGCCAGCCGCGTGAGCAGGCGCTGATTTGCCAGGAGTGGCAGGAGGGGAACGCGACGGAGGAGATCGGCCATGGGAGGCACGGAGACAGACGGCGCTGCTGCTGCTGCTTCTGGTGCTGCTGATGCTGCTGCTACTTCTGCTGCTGCTACGTCTACTGCTGCTGCTGCATCTGCTGTTACCGCCGTTGCTGTTATTTGGGACGCTACCAAACTCATCGGACCCAGCTGCTCCAGCTGCTGCCCACCCAGTTCCCCGCCTGCTTTCCCTCCAGCTTCTCCCACTGCTCCTACACCACCACCACCACCAGCACCAGCACCAGCAGGAGGAGCAGCATTTCCTTTCGCAGCCCCTCCTTCCTTTCCCAGTGGCAGCAGGGGCAGCAGGAGTCGAGGTTCCTGGCACCCATACACCACAACGGCAGTCAGAGCAGCATCCAGAGCAGAGCACAGCCTGGCAGCAGCGAGCCTGGTAGCCTCCTCTAGGCTACCAGGCTGGCTGGTAGCACCTGCTGCTGCACCGGCACTCACACTCACAGAGTTGCTTGCCGGGTTGCTTTTGTGATTGTCTGCCTTGCTGTCTCGTTTTCTGTCTCCCTTGTTGTCTGTCTTGCTATCTGATTTACTGTCTGGCTTACTGCTCACTTTACTGCTGCCCGTTTCAATCACAGACTTGGAAAGAATATTCCCTACTTCTCCCTTTTCTCCTCCACTTCCTCCTCCTCCTCCACTTCCCCCTCCTCCTCCTCCTCCACTTCCTCCTCCTCCTCCACTTTCTCCTCCCTCTCCCACTCCCCTTTCTCCTCCTCCTCCTGCTGATTCTCCCCCTCGTCCTCCTTCGCCCCCCCCGCAAAGAAACGTATCAGCAGCAATCATGAGTTCGCAAAGGCCCCGACACACACCTGTTACTGCACTCACCTCCACACACCAACCCCTCTCCCACCCCTTCCGCCCCCCCTCCCTCTCCCTCTCTCTCTGCCCCTCTTTTCCCTGGTCCACCCGCTCTCGGACCCCTCCCGCTCGTCCTGCCTCCAAGACCCCACTCTCCAACCCCACAGGAGCAGCAGGAGGAGCAGCAGGAAGTGAGTCACCTGCTCCCGCTACAGCTACCTTCCTTTCCATTGCAACCCCCTCAAGCTCTTTCTCCCCTGCTTCCCCTGCTGCTACTGCTGCTCCAGCTGTAGCAGATTCATCACCTCCCTTCCCTTCCCCACCTCTATTCTTTCCCCCAATACCATCTACCCTGCCTTCCATCCTGCTTTCTCCTTCTTCCATTACCACCACTGCTCCTGCCTCTACTGCAGCTGCAATTGCTGCTGCTTTTGCTGCTCCTGCTGCTACTTTCTCTTCTGCCGGTGCTGCTGCTGCTGCTGCTACAACTGCTGCTCCTGCTGCTCCTGCTGCTGCTGTTGCTGCTACAACTGCTGCTCCTGCTGCTCCTGCTGCTGCTGCTGCTGCTGCTGTTGCTGCCGGTGATAACCGCTCAGCCCCAACAACCCCTACCACCAGCTTCCCATCTTTCGCCCCCCCTCCCCCTCCACCCTCCACTCGCCTAACAACGCCCTCCAGCCAATCACAGAGTGCCAGTGCGTCGTCCCACCGCTGCTGATTGGTCAGGAGCGCCAGAGCCAGCTCAGCAGCGTCTGGGGCAACACAGGGGGAAGAGAGGTGAGGCCACGTGCGAGGATCCCTAGACCACATAGCAGCACCCCCAGACAAGCCATTGCAGCTTTGCTGCTGCTGCGGTTGCTTCGGCTGCGGCTGCTGCATCTTCTTCCTCTCTTGAACTTGCTCTTGCTTGTTCTGCAATACGCTTCCTTTCATATCAACATCACCGGCACCATCACCATCATCAGTATCAGCACCCGCACCACCAGCAGCAACCACTGGCACTACCCCCACCACCCCTCCTCCATCCACCATCCCATCAACCAAATCCGTCCCACCGCCCCTGCCATCCCCTTCCCTGCACTCCCCGCCTCTGGGATTCCTTTCCGCCCCTCCCCCCAGTCTGCCCCCCATGGCCCACAGTACAACCTGACTGCCCACATTACCGACCCAATAGGTCTCTGCAGGAACCTCTGCAGCAGCATCATCAACAGGAGCTGGAGCAGCAGCAGCAGCAGAAGCAGCCAGAGCAGCATCAGGAGCTGCAGCAACAGAGGTGGCAGCAGCAGCAGCAGCAGACACTTGAACTGCCAGTTGGAGCATTCGTTGGGCACCAGTCCAAAGCTCCCTACTCCTCACCTCTCTCTCCCCTCCCCCAACCTCACTCCACACAGCACCATCCCTCCTCTTCCCCCCACCCTTTCCCGCGCACATCATACCTTGCGACTCCTCTCCCAAATCCCCCTCCTCCAACCCTCCACCCGAGCCTCCATCCAAGCCTCCATCCGAGCCACACTCTCGCCAGATCACTCCTCCCTCTCTCTCCCCTGCCACTATCCATGCCCTCAGCAGCCCCTTCCCCATCCGCTCCAGAAGCCTCACTACCACCAGCTGCTGCTGCTGCTGCTGCTGCTGCTGTGTCCTCTGCACAGCCCCAACCTCACCACGTTGCAGCAGCATCACTCCAGCCAGCCTTTCCAGTTCTGTAACAGACCCTAGAGCACCCAGTTCCACAGCCAACGCAGGGAGACAGAGACCCGCAAAGGACCTCCCATTTCGCCTCCTCACCATCAACCAATCCCATGCCTCGGTTCGCATGCCCCTCCCTGCCACACGTCGCCTTAGAGACATCTGCCCTCCCATGCCACTCCACGTGGACCTCTTTCCTTCCTCCGCCCATCCTTCCTTCACTTCCTTTTCTTCTTCCTCCTCTTCCGCCTCTTTCTCCTCCTCGTCCTCCTCCCCTATCATACTGCCACCAACAGCCCAATCACCCTCATCCTCTCCGCCCTCCCAATCCTCCTCAGCCCCCTCTCTTCCGTCCCTGCCCTCTCTGCCCTCCCCGATTTCCACATCACCCATCCCACCGCACCCGCCCCTCCACACCTCCTCTATCCGCCACTTCAGTCCTCTGACTCGCCCAGCAAGGCCCCACGCCCATGCTTCGCCCACCAGACAGCTCACAAACGCTGCAAGCGCCGCTGCTCTCTCTGCAATCACCACTGCTCTTTCTGCTTCCACCACCACCACTAAGTCCTCGTCTCCACCCCTCTCTCTGCCCCTTCTTCCGCCCCTGTCCCTTCCATTCCTTGGCACGCCATTGCCTGCTGCACATGTTTCCACACTGCCACAAGGGATTCCCTCAAGCTGAATCACCAAGAAATCGAGCAATCTGACCGAAACAACAAGGACATTCTTTGACAGCCCCCTCTGGTGGGTATTTTTCTGCCCGGACTGCCCTGGAATATCCCCCTCCATCCAGGACCTTAGAAAAGTTTCCACGGGCTGCCAGCCAACAGCAACGCGGTGAACAAGATTCGCTGCGAAAATTCTCCCACGGACGCCTTCGGGCAGCGAACAATCATTTTCAAGTGCTGCCCGGTACCCTTCGGGCAGCTGTTGCCACACAATGTCCTGAATCAGCATATTCAGGAGAGCAGTGGCAGGAAGCTGGCCTGGAGAAAATTTGCCTTCCTTTCTTGGCAAATCTACCTGTTGCTGCTCCTGCTTCTGTTCATCCCTCTGCTCCTGCTCCTGCTCCTGCTCCTGCTCCTGCTCCTGCTCCTGCTCCTGCTCCTGTCCACATCCCCATACCTCATCTTCCTCGTCATCCTTTTTCTCCTTCTGTCTCTCCACCTCCCACGCACCTCCTCCCCCCAGATCATCACTCTCGCCACCCTCTCCCGCACCTGCACTTTCCCCATCATCCTGCCGACCCCCACCAACCTCTCCTCCTGGCTGTTCATTCGGGCTGAAACGTTCACTGTGCTTCTGTCGCTTCTCCTTCCTCTTCCCCTCGTCATCTGCCTCCTCCTGCTTCTTCTTTCCCCCCTTCCCATCCCCCTCCCCCTCCTCCTGCTGCTGCTGCTGCTGCTGCTGCTGCTTGTCCTGCCCCTGTCCCTTTTTGACGCATTCCATTGAGTGTGCTCCAACATTGCAATCAGAGCCTCCTCTCTGTCTCTTGCGTTTCCTCTGCTGGGCCTGCTCCTTTACCCCAACGCCCCCACGTGCTTTATCTCCTCTAGCTTCTGGTGAGATACCACCAGCGCCAGCACTAGCACCAGCGCCAGCACCAACAGCAGCTGTGGCAGCAGCTGCAGCAGCATCACAGATTTGCTTCCTCAGCAGTTCACATCGAGCAGCAGCATTCATGGGCAGAGAAAATCCCACATCCTCCTCCCCTGCCCCCCCCTCCCCCTTCCCCTCTCCCTCCCCCTCTCCCTCACCCTTTCCCTCTCCCTTTCCCGTGCCCATCCCCCTCTCTGCACCCTCCCCTCTGTTCATTTCCCCCATCCCCCTCGCCTTCCCAGTCCCTCCCTTCTCTTCCCTCCCCCATCTCACAACAGAAGCAGGAAGCATTGCCTCACACGCAGCCAGAAACCCTAGCAATCGCTCCCTCACAATCTCGCCTTCACTCTCCTCCTCCACACTCAAAAGCCCTACCCTCTCCCTCCTTTTTCCTCCTCCTCCTCCTCCTCCTCCTCCTCCTCCTCCTCCTCCTCCTCCTCCTCCTCCTCCTCCTCCTCCTCCTCCTCCTCCTCCTCCTCCTCCTCCTCCTCCTCCTCCTCCTCCTCCCCCTCCTCCTTTTCCTCCGCTTTCTACAAGCCCCGACCCCTCTCCTGAACCTACATCCAACCCTCCTTCTCCGCGCTTTCCCCCTGCACTACCTGCTCCCACCCCTGCCTCTACTCCTTCCGCCTTTCGCTCCTCCTCTGCTTCCACTTTGCCTCTTGTACTAGCCACTCTTACAGGTCTCTGCCCCTTTGCTGACTCCCCTTCTCCCCGCCTCTCCCCCTCTCCCTCCCCCTCTCCCTCCCCCTCGCTCTCCCCCTCTTTCATCTCCAAATCCTCCTCCGCTTTCTCGTCTTTCCTTCTCATCTTCCTCTCCTGAGACTCCTCACAATATCTCGCCTCTGCAACATCCTCTCCCTCCATTCCCATCGCCTCCTCCCCATCCCCATCCCCATCACCCTTTCTCAAACCCTTCATTTCCCCCTCACCCTCGCCCTCTTCCCTTTCCAAACGGCCCCCTTCCCCCTTCCCTTGCACATCCCCATCCCCATCCCCATGCCGCTCCCCCTCCCCCACCCGCTCCCTCTCACCCTCCTTCCTCGCTCCAGCCTTGCACGCGGCAAACAACCAGGCTGCTTCCCAAATATCCCCCCTTGCAAACCGATACTCCCCCAGGTCGAACCACACCAGCTGCTGCAACCGGGGAGGCAAAGCAGGGACAGCCTCAGGAGTGGGAGCGGCGTGAGGAAGACTGGCAGCAGCCGCAGCAGCAGCAGCAGCAGCAGCAGCAGCAGTAGGAGCAGAAGTAGGAGCAGCAATAGGAGCAGCAGTAGCAGCAGCAACAGCAGTGGCGCCGGTGGCAGCAACAGGAGGAGGAGAATCAGAAGATTGGTCTTTCATATCTGTCGTTGTGCATTCCTCGTCTTTCATTTCAACCCCAACTGCTTCCTCCCCTGGCCCTTCCCCTTCCACTGCCCCTGCCCCTGCCCCTGCCCCTGCCCCTGCCCCTGCCCCTGCCCCTGCCCCTGCCCCTGCCCCTGCCCTTGCCCCTGCCCCTGGCACGGCAGCCCCCTCCTTCCCATCCCCCTCTTTTCCCCAACTCAAAACCCCTCCGTCCTGTCCTTTCTCTTCACCTTCTTCTTTCCCTTCTCCTTTCCCTTCTCCTTTCCCTTCTCCTTTCCCTTCTCCTTCCGCTTCTCCTTCCTCTTCTCCTTTCTCTTCCCCTTTCTCTTCTCCTTTCTCTACTCCTTTCCCTTCTCCTTCCCCTTCTCCTTCCCCTTCTCCTTCCTCTTCTCCTTTCTCTTCTCCTTTCTCTTCTCCTTTCTCTACTCCTTTCCCTTCTCCTTCCCCTTCTCCTTCCTCTTCTCCTTTCTCTTCTCCTTTCTCTTCTCCTTTCTCTTCTCCTTTCTCTTCTCTTTTCTCTTCTCCTTCCCCTGCTGTTGCTCCTCCCCCATTGCTGCTGCCTCCCCTATCAGACCCCCTCACTTTCCTCTCTCCTGCTTGGACCCCTTGCTCCGCTTTCCCTTCCTCCTCTTCCACATCCTCTCCTTTCCCTCCTTCCTCCCCTCTTCCCTCCCCTTCCCCCGCCTCTCCCCCCTCCTCTCCTCCCTCCTCTCCACCCGCCTCTCCTCTTTCCTCCCCTCCTCCCTTCCCGAACCCCGAAACCCTGAGTAAGTACTGCACCGATACTCCTTCGTCAGCTAGCCCGAGCCAAGCATCAAGGTCTGCCGCCGAAGCAGAAGGACAGAGCAACGGGGAAATCCTCCTCACATCCACACTACTCTTCCCATTCGCCCCTGTATTCTTCGTACCCCCCATTCCCCCCACTCCACCCATACCACCACCAATACCAGGACCCATACCTCCCCCCACACCACCCACACCACCACCACCACCAGCGTTTCCAGAACCAAACCCTCTTGCTCCACCATTTCCTACTCCTCCTCCCCAACCCCCCTGTCCTCCTCCTCTTCCCAATCCACCTCCACCCATTCCCACCCCTCCCAACCCCCCAGCACCATACCTCCCGCCTGCATCACCTCCCCCAATTCCCCCTTTCAAGCCACCTGACTCTCCCTCTCCTCTTTCGCCGCCCAAAACTTTTGCACCCCCACCCGGGCAGTCCATACAAGCGCGTAAGAACCAACGGTGCAGATTGCACTGCCGGACGATGCGACGGCTCGGATCGTCCAGCAGCACGAGCAGCTGTAGCAGAGGCATCTGATGCATAAAGGGAAAATCATTTTCGATCAAAGGGAGCGAGAGATTTGATTTCATAGCAGCACGGACGACCAATCGGCAAAGAGCCATGATAGTGACTTCTGATTGGTTGGGAGGTGGTCTCATGGGTGTTCCGTCTCCTGCTGTCCCTCCTCCTCCTCCCCCTCCTCCCCCTCCTCCTCCTCCTCCTCCTCCTCCTCCTCCTCCTCCTCCTCCTCCTCCTCCTCCTCCTCCTCCTCCTCCTCCTCCTCCTCCTCCTCCTCCCTCCCCGTGCTTAACCAATGCAGGAGCTTCTTCTCCTGCACTCCCCTTTTTCTTCCCAGCAACACCATTCCCCAAACCTGCCCCTCCTCCCCCACTCTCTGGTGCGCCCGCTCCTTTCCCCCCACCTGCTTCCGCCCCTTCCCCGCCTGGTGCGCCAGCCCCTTCCCCCTCCGCGGGTGCCTGTAGCCTCTGAATCTGCGCCGCCTGGGGGTAGGGAGGAGCGCGGAGTGGAGGGGAGTGGCGGAGATGAGAAACGATGGAAGGAGGGATACACTGAAAGGGTTCGGGAGAAGAAGACAGGGAGGGAGGAAGAGGGAGGAAGGGAGCGGGAATGGGAGTAGGCGAGGGAGGGGGGAATGTGGAGAGGAGACTAGCGCGTGACAAGTGACAGCCATCTTATAAGCTGCCTCAGAAAATCACCCAACCTGACCCGACCTGACCCGACCTGACCCGACCTGACCCGACCTGACCCGACCTGACCCGACCTGACCCGACCTGACCCGACCTGGCCCGACCTGACCTGACCCGACCCGACCCGACCCGACCTGACCTGACCTGATTTGACCCGACCTGACCAACCTTACCTGACCTGACCTGATCTGACCCGACCTGACCTGACCTGACCTGACCCGACCTGACCCGACCTGACCAGGCCTATCTGGGCGACCGACCTGTTCCAGGAATGTGGAGATGAGCGTGACACGCAACGGCTGTTGTTTCAAGCAGATCGGAAGTTCACCCTACCTGACCCCGCCTGACATGACCTGGCTGGGCCTATCTGGGCGATACCTGACGGACCTGCTCGAGGGATTTGGAGACGCGCGACGGCCACAGTGTGATGTGGTGAGGCTTTAGTGTAACCCGACCCGACCTGACTGGGCCTGTTCAGAGTTTTCAAACAACTGACCTGTTCGAGGAATGTGGAGATGAGAGCGACGAGCGACGGCGCGCGAGTAGCGCCTTGTTCCAGCAGCGCGAGATGCTCGTCGAGCTTCGCGGGGAAGAGAACGAATTCGATCCAGTGCCACGCGCTGCGCGCCGAGTCTGGCCGCGATAACTCAGCTGCCGATGGCTCCATGACTAGCGAGGCCGATGCGGGAGAATGTGGAGGATTCAAAGCGGTTGGTGGTAAAACTGGGTAAAACTTGGTGGAGCTGGGTTGAACTGGGTGGAATTTCAACCCACTGCTGATGGGTCCATGATTAGAAAACGACCAGTTTAGCTAATCATTTAGCTTCGAGACCGATCTGAATTGCTCATGATTAGGAGAAACCAATCAGGTGTAAGGGGGAATGACTGAAGAAGGCGGGAAGGGAGCCCAACAGCGATGACGCGAGGGCAGTGTGAGTCGTGGCTAATAAGTAGCGCAGACCAGAGCTTGACAACTGTAGTCAATAATCAGGAGGTGCTCTGTTTGCAGGGGCTGGTGGGGTGTGCCTGGACGACACTGTAGCTAGCCAAGGGGTGTCTGGCAATGCGTCCGAATCGAATGCGGTTCGATGGTGATTATTTCGTTCTAGAGCGTTTTATTTTATTTATAGTATGGTTTGGTAGGGGGCTGCGTGGACGCTTTGGGCCTCCCCAAGCCACAGCAAAAACATTCAGAAATGCACTATACGGTAGTCCACTTTGTACAATGCGCAGAAGATCCAATGAAGAGAAAATACTAAGCATGAAACGTGCATACAAACTACATAACAATGGTCGAGCACTAGATGATTAGGACGTGTGTGAAACAAGGGTTTATGAAAGTTCACGTTTTTTACTCGATTTAAGCAGGGTTTTATAACCTGAACTTGAATCGATTTTGAGATGTGGCAAGGTTCGCACCGCGAGTGCAAATTCTTGTATACTCACAATCACACACCAAGGTGCGAATTTGCAAGTTCGAATTTACAGAGGGGGAACCGAGCCGCAATTGGAGACTGTAGGTTACCCGGTTTCAAGCACACCACAGCGCGACACGTCACCGGAGCGCTGCTAAAAAAAGTGAGCCCTAGACCTCCAGCTCAACTTCACATCTGTGGCAGTTGTGCACGATACAAATATCGGCGAGATGAACCAATTTCCAAGTCAGCATCTCACAATGACTCTCATTCAGCTCGTGCGTTTCCTGGGGATTGTGCTTCAAGGCTACCTGCGACGCCTCGTACTTCCAATGCTCACTGCCATCGTGGCACGAATTGTGCCACGTGGTGGCCATAGCGAGTTCAGCAATGCGCTGTGTCTTGGTTGTGATCTCATTGGCGCACGAATGAGTCGCGAGGTTCGCTGAAACCTCGTACGTGCCTGACACCACACACGTTTGGATCTTTGTGTTTGTGCAAGTTCACGAATTTTTCTGTATCAAGTTCACAAATGAGGGTTCGCACTTCCCAAACGGGGAATTTGTTTCGACTTCGGCGAGGCGGTTAGCGAACATTGGCGAAAAAGGTAACCACCAAAAGTTCGACCCTGATTACGAACTCCATAAAAAATCTCACACGTCCTTAGGGAACTGAATTAGGGAGCTAGATGTTTAGGGAATACTCTGCTAGGTCAAATCGGATTGTCTTTATTGCTATGTTTTGTAATGCATGTTCAAGCAATACACAAAATATACAGCTTACCGGTATAATTTACATATTAACAGGCAAGGTGTGTAGCAAGACATGAGCAAAACTGTGGAACTCTTTTCCAGTAAAGCTGCTTCAGAGCAGCTTCTCACCTACAAAATTGGAAATCTGTACCTGCCCTGGGCCCAATGGCCTGTTTTGTCTTTCCGCCAGCTCCTTTGTAGGCAGCGGGCGGAGAGAGAGGAGAGAGCGAGGGAGGAGAGTAGTAGTAAGTAAAGGGGTGACGGAGGACAGGGCGAGTGCAGATTATACACCCGCCTGAGTAAATATGTACCGACACTTTTTGGCCTGGGAAGGGTGATATGTACGCATCAAATCAAGCCCTAATTTCCCATTCATCTGCTACCGCTGCGCCTCCTCCTCCCGCATCAGCTGCTGCAGCACGGTTATCACTTCCGTGAATTCCGGCCGTTCCTTGGGCGCTTTGTCCCAGCATCGTTCCATCAGCTTCCTAATCCCGGGAGGGCAGTTTTCCGGCGCGGGAGGCCGCGCTCCGTTAAGCGCCACCGCTACAGCAGCTTGTAACGGAGAATAATCCGCAAACGGTAGCTCCCCTGCGATAAGCTCCCATAGAACGATTCCGTAACTGTACACGTCAGCCTTGTGCGTGACTGGCCAGGAGCTCGTTCCGAACGCTTCTGGCGCCATCCAGCGGTACGTCCCGACCTCCTTGGTCATCTCGCCGCGCTCCGTCTTTAATCGCGCGACGCCGAAGTCGCCCACGACCGCGCGGTTGTCGCGGTCGAGGAGGATATTCGCGGACTTAAGATCACGATGAATCATGCCGTGCTTGTGCAGAAACGCCATAGCTTTTGCGACGTCTAGGGCGATCGATAACACCTCACTCATGCTCAGCTTCCTCGCGGTTCCACACTGCTGCAGCTGCTGCTGCTGAGACGGCTGTAGCGGCTGTAGTGGTTGTCGCCGGCGGAGCATGTCGCTCAGCGTGCCGCCTTCCATGTACTTGGTCACTATGCACATGCGCCCGCGCACGTCCACGCACACGCCGAGGAACTTGAGCAGCTGCGGGCACTCCCCGCACGCCATCAGCGTCACGACTTCCCGGCGGAACTCCGCAACCATGGAGTGAACGTCTTTCCCTTCGCCTTTAAGAATCTTCACCGCGACTTCCTCGCCTTCGTATGTGCCCTTGCGCACCTCTCCCGACGCGCCCACCGCGATGAGCGGCCCGATTTCGAGCTTCATCGGATCCATGATAAGCGCGCCGAGCCTCTTCTTCATCGCGCCGCGCTCCGATAGCAGCACGTGCAGGAGCCCGTTGCCGTCGGGTGACGAGGAGAGCGGGCTGGCGCCGCCGCCCGCCGCCGCCGCGAATCGCGACGCCGCCGACGCCGCCGCCGCCGGCACCGAGCTCGCCGCCGCCGCGACGCCGGAATGATGCGGGAACGCCCGTCGTGGGCTGATGCTACCCAGATTCCACGATCCACTTCCGTGATTGTGGTGGTGGTGATGGTGGGGGTTCAGGTGGTGGCTCAGGTGATGGCGAGGACTCATTTTCCCCACAAGGTGTGTCAGCTTCTCCCCGAGCACCTCCGGGAGCGCTTGCAGCGCGCGGGGGGCGGAGCCCGGGAGGGATCCGCGCGGGGATTGGCGCTTGCACGCGGCGGCGAAGACGTCCTCGAGCTCGCGCATGGAGAACTGCGCGATGGATGCGCGCAACATGAAGTGCCCGAGAGTAAAGCCGTTCTTAGTGTCGAATGTCGTCATACCGTACGTGCGCATCCCCGCGCGATGGAGCGCGGACGAGAGCGCGTCCGCGCACACGTGCGAGCTGCATGCGAAGGTGATCTCCGTGCGACTGACCGAGAGCGAGTCCTCGAACGATCCCAGCGACAAGCCGTCGAGCGACGAGTCGCAATCGTCGTCGGAGTCGCAATAGCCCACCCCGCCGATGGCTGCGACAGAAACCGCGTCATGCTGGGTGCTGCCGGCGCTGCTCGAGCCGCCGTTCTTCACGTCTAGTCTGATCGCCGGAACGCCATCGCGCAACGAAGCGGCTTCCTCCAGCAGCGCCATATGGCTCCTGACGGTCACCGGCGAGTAGCCGGCTGCAACATACCGCGCCGGCAGCGAGCTGACATGTCGTCTGACGTGCTCTTCGTCCGCGGCTTGTTGAGCGCCGTCGCAACGGGTCGCCTTGCCCGCCGCAACCACCCTCTCTATGACGAAGTCCGCGGAGAGCTGGCGCTGCGGAAGTTCCGCCGGTGCCACTGCGGCGGAAGCCATGGCTGGAGAAGCCGCTGCGCCTGTCGCTGAGGCGCCAGTTTCGTTGGCTTTCTGAAAAAAGCGAGAGATGGCGGAAACCAGACGGCCAGTCTTACGCTTCGGAATGGCTGCGGTGGTTTCTGGCGGACAAGTGCACACAGCCATGCTGCCGCCGCCGCTGCTGCTGCTGCTGGTGCTGCTGCTGCTATTGCTGCTGCTGCTATTGCTGCTTACGCCGCCGTCGCCGCCGCTGCTGCTGCTGCTGGTGGATTGTGAGGTTTGCGAGGAGCAAGCAGCGCATGTGGATCTGTCAGCACTGCAGTCTTTAAAAGCTGCTGGGTGCAATAACATTCGCCCCATGAGATAGACTTGAAGGAGTTAAAAGCGTGACTGAAGGAGTTAGAAGCTTGACTGAAGGAGTTAGAAGCTTGACTGAGTAACTGTAAGGACCGTGGGTGACGCTGCGGTAAACTAAGCAACGCTGAGCGGTTGCGGTGCCGCTGCAGTTGCTTGTCCTAATGCAGCTGATGGAGACAGAGCAGCTGAAGGGACTTAGGTTTGGTTATGCTAGAACGTACGGTACTCTTTCGATTCAGCGGATTTGGTTGGAAATAGAAGCTGTCCAAAAAACAGGTGTAAGGTGATGGTGGATGGGGTTCTGCCAGCTCACCTCCTGCCTGCACCTGCCTGCTGAATTCTGCCTTGGTCTGCCTCGACTTGTTGCAGCTGGGGGCTGTTGCGTTTTCTGATGGTGGTGGTGGGCCGTGGATCACTGTAGCTGGTCAGTCAGGTGGAGGGACGCGGCGCGAACTGAACGCGAAGCGAAGCGAGGCCACCAGGGCATTTGGTTGGTTGCACTCAACCCCAGACCAGGTGAGGCCCGTTTGACACGGTGGCGGAGGGCAGGCGGAAATAGGTTTTATTGTGGGGGAAGTTCTTGCCCCATTGACGAGAAAGCGGGGGAGACGGAGGCTGAGCAGCATAGTGGGGGGCAACCAAACCGAAGAAAACTTCCTCTTGCGTTTGCGCGCACGCAACGTTCCATTGTCGAGCGAGGGATTCGATGAATCATTTCTCGCACTTGGGCCAACGCATCCAGGTTTGTATGCGACTCCGTGCAAACTCGTTCTCGGTGGCTTGTAGGAAGCGCGCGACGGTGGAGTTTCCCGCCTGCGGCCCGTTTGACCCCCCCTCCCTGATTTCGGTTTCGCCGCCAGCTCCCCGAAGTTGTTTGCTCTGGTATTGGGGGTGTTGTGTCGCGGTGGCTTCAGTTCAGCCATGCTGGTTCTGTTGAGGTGGGTTTGATGAGACTTCAATGGAATCATTTGACGGTGGATGAATGATGTAGTGCTGTGTGGTGAGGCGTATACTGTACTGTACGTGCCCGTACACCGTGTTACGGGATATGCTTCACCCTTCGGGCTGCCCTGGACGTCAGACAAGATGCCCAAAGCAGAGGCAGTATGGTCGATTCATGCCTGGAACTGCAGAAGCAGTAAAAGCCTGAGCTTCTACTTTGGGGTGAGAGGGGGCACGGGTGGTTGGAAGTAACTGAGTCAAACCCCCCAAATTCTCCAGTTATTACAGATTTTGTGAATTTGAAACACAGCTTTTCGAGAACGGGAAGACACCGTGTCAATCGAGCTCCTATGCGTCAGCACAACCAGGTCAAGAAATCCAAGAAGTGCTTATGCTGATCGGGTATGCCAATGAAGCAATGCGGACCACATGGTGACTCTGCATACACGTGCCGTAACAGACAACACATGTCAAAAACTGACAGAGTGGAATATACACCAATGGGCTACTTTGCAAGAGTCCTCGTGGTGTACACTGACATTAAGGCCATTGGCCACTTCTCAAGAAATCTAGATTGTAGTCAAAGCAAGGTGAACACTGCTCACCCCCCCCTCCCC
Organism: Closterium sp. NIES-65; assembly: GCA_948144175.1. Lineage (NCBI taxonomy): Eukaryota > Viridiplantae > Streptophyta > Zygnematophyceae > Desmidiales > Closteriaceae > Closterium > Closterium sp. NIES-65. The sequence goes on along the minus strand of CANXME010001052.1, from coordinate 3,301,933 downwards.
ACCCACCCAACCGTTCCCCGTTCGGAGTGAGGGGAGGGAGGGGAGCAAACTGCCCTGCTTTCATGACACGTCCACCGACATCCTACACCTGTGAAAAAACGTTGTGTAGTGCCCGTTCCAGTGGGCTGAGGCTGGGGCTCTGGGACTGTGCAACCACCACACCAGCTGGTGTTTGTCATCCTTGCGTGTGCCAAGTCACCCTGCCTCTTCACTTGATCGCGTCCACATCATCGGTGCCACAATGTGATGCTGGATAGTGACTTGAATCTACGAAAAGGCACCTTTTGACGGAGGTATTGCGCCTCTGACAGTTCTCCATCTCTCGTGACGCAGAAACGAAAAACCTGTCTCCATTCCGACACGTCACAGCTCGATCTGGAAATAATGAACAATAATTCCAACCCAAGGTGATGCGGTTTTCCCGACGCAGCCAAGGCCTGACTCCGACAGTGAAGAAGGGAAAAAATGGGCGAAATTACGCGCATCGGCGAAAATCTTGTTTCTCTCAAACGCATCGACCTAAATTACCCTTACCTCGCAACGTGGGCGTTTCCCTTAATTGAATGGACCGCGTTTCCGCCCGCCCTCCCAACTAGATCTTCCCGCCATTCCCCTCGGAATTCGGGCAGCTGTGCTGAAGTTTTGATCTATCACAAACAGTCGTGATTAGAACCTGGAATTTTGTGGAGTCACAAACAGTCGCGAATACATGCTTTCCCCATCATGCCAAATCCTACAGGTAGTTGTGGCAAGCCACATAAGCTTTTGCAATAGACTGTCCATAATTTCGGCGGCTGCATCTCAATCTCAAGAGACTCGTATGCACGTTGATTGTATCATATTTTCTGGATTAGCCCATATGCGCAGGAAAACACACGACAAATAAATTGTAGTTGATTGTAGTTTTTTTTATTGTTTTTATGTTATCTTTGGGGAAGGGCGGGAAAATCGGGTTGGGGAAGGGCGTAAACGCAGTCTATCCAAATAGGGAAAACGCCCACGTAGCGAGGTCGTATTAATGTAGGTCGATGCAATTGAGAGAAGATTTATGTTCGAAGATTCCCGCCGATGCGCGTCATTTTGCCGAGAATATGCTGTCACGAAGTAGAAGGGGCCAAATTAATATTTGGGAAAATATGTATTTCCTAATCAACAAGGGTCTCAATAATATCTTTGGTAAAAAAAATAAGGTACAATGACAATGACAATATATTTTTGTCATCCTTCCACAATGACAATGACTCTGCTATCCAAATAACCACCTATCTGTGCTCAACCTTTTCAAGTCTCCAGTATCTTACTGGCTCCGATGGTATCACTTTCATTATCGTATGATGCCTCCGATAGTTAAGAATGACAATGATGCTCAAACTTAGGCCTCTACTACTGCTACTGCAGTGACAACCTTTACTTCTACTGCTGTCACAGCCGTTCCCAATGCTCCGCCTACAACGACGCCTCCCAGACTGAAGTATATGACTAGGCTCCCGCTTAAATCAGTCTCGATCATGAAGGCGGCAAAGGGTCCTTACCAGCCTAAGGATTCTAGCTCGCTGACACTGTCGGCAAAGCTGGCGGTTATTCGCATTGAGGAGGCTGCTTAGGACAACAAAAGAGGGAAGGATAAGGCAGTCTTCAAAGATGCGGTTTCAGAAGCAGTTCCAGGGGGTGAAAATACGGATGCTCGAGAGGACAAAGAGGCACCTGATGACGGCGCAGGGTCACCAGATGCTGCGCGACTGCTGAATGACGAGGATGACGACTTAATCGCTTACGATTTCTATGACGAAGTGGAGGAGCCATCGAAGGGTGCGATTGCGTCGCGATCCCGGTTCTCGATCACGCTTCTTGTGCCCAATGACTTCCTGCATGAAGTATCGCATACACAACTAACCATCAAGACATTGCTCACAATGTGGAAGGCAGAGCTGTCAGAGGAGGCGATGGTTACCACGACGTACTAGGAGTTGTCGCATGCAAGTTATTTCCTATAAGGCATCGGATGCTAACGCTGTGTGGCGTAACCAGGTTGAGCATAAATACAAGGATGGGGTCTACGTCACATTTGACTGGCAGTATCCTGAAGATCCTGTGAAACAAGTGAACAGGTGTTACGTGTGCAATTGAGTGAAGGAACGAGAATTGCACTATCGAAGCAAAAGTACAATGAGCGAAGGCATGAGCGAAGGATTATATAGCGAAACAATAGTGGTAACGGTAATGGACTGTGGTTGTCGCGCGTCGAGCCTGAGACTGAGGTTGGGAAAGTGTCGAAGCGTAGGCCCGGAGCGCGGGTTACCAGCCGAGCCGTGTGGTCGGGATGCGATGTGCGAAAAAGGCGGGATGATGAATGATGCGATGGTCGCGAGTGGTAACGGTGCTGACTGAGGTGCTACAGTGACGTACGCGCTGGGCAGGGACGCGAAGTAAGGAAAAGGGAATTTCCTTACACTACCCCCCTCCCCAAGGAGGCCCCTCTTACGAGAGCGCATGGACGTCGCGGAAATTTCGGCTTCGCAGATACTCGGTGAAGACAGGGTGGTTCTCAATTTTATCCAGGGGGACCCAGTTGTCTTCTGTTGGCGTTCGGTCCTTCCAGCGAATTAGGAACTCGATCCTTCGGGCTCCCCGAGGGTCGCGGACGCGGTGGCTGAGGATTTTGTCAGGGGTGATGAGTGGTTCGGTTGGGGGACGTGTCATGCTGGCTGGGCGATTTCGTGGCAGTTGGCTCGTGGATGGGATGTAAGGGCGAAGTAGGCTGACGTGGAATGACGGGCTGACGTACCAGTCAGCGGGGAGGAGGAGGTGGGCGGTGACGGGTGTGATCATGTGGCTGATGCGAAATGGCCCACAATATCGGGGGCGAAGTTTTGGAGTGATGGGCAGGCGAAGGTTCTGAGTGTCGAGTAAAACGAGGTCGTCGGGTTGATAAGTAACGGGTCTGCGATGTCGATCGGCGTTGCGTTTAGCGATGATGTTTGATTTTTTTATTGCTTCTGCTGCCCTGGTCCGTGCTGCTTGCAGGATCTCGGCGAACTGTTGTGCGCGTGGGACGGGGTTGTCGGGATTCGGTGTCATGGGTACTGTTGGGTCCTGTCCGTAATTTAGATAAAACGGCGACTGTTGCGTCGTGGCTGATGGTGCGTTATTGTATGCGAACTCAATGAGTGGCAGTTGCTGTTCCCACGTATTCGGGTCGTCGCACGTGGCTCGAATCAGCTGCTCCATGGTCTGATTTGTCCGTTCCGTCTGTCCGTCGGTTTCGGGGTGATAGGATGAACTGAACTGTAGGCGCGTGCCGAACTGCTGCCACAGGTTCCGCCAGAAGTTGCTGGTGAATTTCGTGTCCCTGTCGCTGATGATCGACGCGGGTATCCCGTGCAGGCGTACGACGGTGGAGATGAATAGTCGGGCGGTTTCCTCGGCCGTGATGGATTTCCTGCATGCTGCGAAATGAGCCATTTTCGTTAGTCGATCGACGACGACCAGGATCGCGTCATTCCCACTTGCCCCAGCTGGTAACCCCGTGACGAAGTCCATCGTCACCTGCTGCCAAGCACGCTCTGGAGGCGGGATGGGTTGTAATTGCCCTGCTGGTCGCTTCCTGCTTGTCTTCATGAGCTGGCAAGTGGGACACGATGCCACGTGTCGTTGCACGTCAGTCAACATTTCTGGCCAGTAGTAGTACCGCTGCAGCTGCTGCCGTGTTTTTTCTACCCCGAAATGTCCCGAGGTAACTCCGTCGTGTGCTTCCTGTAACAGTAGTTCCCGAAGTAACGTGTATCCCGGTACCCAGATGCGGTCGGTTCCAGTTTTTACGTAATAGACTCCTTTTGCCGCTGCGAATTGCTGTGAGTTGCCTCCTGTAAAGAACGGGTCTGTTTGATATCCGTGGGTAAATAGGCCGGTAAGCAGGGGGCTGGTCTGGGCGAGTAGTATCGCGTGGATCTGGGCAGTGGGGCGGGTCAGTGCGTCGGCGATATTCGATGCTCCTTTTTTGTATGTGACCGTATAGTGAAAATTCGACTCGAGGAAATCGAGCCATCGAATCTGTCGTGGGTTGAGGTGGGGCTGTGCGCGGAGGTACTGTAGAGATCGGTGGTCTGTCCGTACTGTCACGTCTGCGCCAGTCAAGTAGCAGCGCCAAACTTTGAATGCATGCACGATCGCGAGCATTTCGCGGTCGTGTATCGGGTAATTTCGCTCAGGCGGATGTAGTTTTCGTGATTCGTAGGCGATGGGTTGGAGGCCGTTGCCGAAGTCCTGTAACAGTACAGCTCCGATGGCGATGTCACTTGCGTCGGTAACCACTTCGAAAGGGCGGTGGGGATCAGCGATGCGTAGGACGGGTGGTGAGCAGAGAACGTAATTAACAAACCCTAAAAAACTCTGCAGTTCCGTGATGTTCGTCGGGGGGCGCCACGCTTTTACCGTGTCCAGCTTCTTTGGGTCAATCTCAACCCCAGCTTCTGAAATGACGTGACCTAAAAACTCTAGCCTATCCCTAAAAAACTCGCACTTGGAGCCCTTGGTGAGCAGCCGATGTTCCTCTAAAACCTTAAAAACTGCTTCAAGATCTGTTAAGTGTTGCTGCTTATCCCGACTGTAAACGAGGATATCGTCTAGGTAAACGATGACGCATTTATCTAAAAGTGGCCTAAATGCCTCGTTCATGGTCATCTGAAAAGTCGCAGGCGCGTTCGTCAACCCGAAGGGCATTACTGTATACTCGAATGACCCGTACCGAGTCCTAAATGCTGTTTTTGCGCAGTCCGATGGTTCGACGCGAATCTGATGGTAACCTCCTCGTAAATCTATTTTCGAAAAGACACGTGCTGTTCGCAGTTGGTCAATCAGTTCGTCGGCGCGGGGGATGGGGTATCGCGATTTGACTGTTACTCGGTTAAGCGCTCGGTAGTCGATGCACATGCGAAAACCTCCGTCTTTTTTCGGTGTGAACAGTATGGGTGCGGCGAACGGTGACGAGCTCGGTCGAATAAACTGCTTCTCTAACAGGTAATCTAACTGCTTCCTTAACTCGTCGAGCTCGGGCTGTGTCAGTCGAAATTGCCGCTGTACTGTTGGCTGTGCCCCCGGTTCTAGCTCGATCCTATGGTCGTGCGCTCGCTGAGGTGGCAGTCCCTGTGGTAAATCATCCGGAAATATCCCCGGGAACCGTTTCAGTAGTGCTTGTAATTCGGTCGGTACGGCTGCTAGTAGTTTCTGTAAATCGTTCTGCTGCTTGTCTTTTTCTACCACTGCGATATCCACTGCGTACACGTCAGCTCCAGCAGCGACAGCCCGTTTCATCGCGATGGCGTTGACCTGGACTGTCGAAGATTCGGGTGGCCGCCAGCGAGGTAGGACGACCCAGTTACCGCTACTTCGCACTGTGCAGCTCCCCGTCGTCCAGTCGATCCGTGGGTTGTACCGTCGCAGCCAATCACGTCCCAGTAAAATGTCGTGCCCATCCAGCGTTGTTGCGAGCATTTCCTGTGTAAACCCGAAGTTTCCCCCGCAGCGGACTTTTACTCGCTCCACTTTTTCTCGTATGGCCAGGGGCGTGCCGTCGACTAAGCGTGCATCTATCTCAGGTAAACATCGGTTAAGTGTTAACTGTAATTTCCGTGCGGTTGCAGTATTAACTAAGCTGTGACTTGCTCCTCCGTCAATGAAGATTTTCACTGCTGCTCCCTGTATTTTCCCGTAGATCAGTACCGGGCAATCCGTCGCTGTACCCTCCTTATTCATCCGAGCCCGGTCGATGGCGTGAATCGGTACTGTGACTCGGTGAGGGTCGGTGTGGTTGGGCGAGCAGGCAGTCTCGTCAGTAGTTGGCCCAACTTCTACTGACTGCTGGCGTTTCCCTGCCTCTGAGACTCCTTCCCCTGCTCTGCTCCTCGACGCCTCAGCTTCTCTGGACATTCGCTCTTGCGATGGCCCGGCCGGTTGCAAGCAAAGCAGCGCCCTCTAAATGGCGTGGCAGCTGCATTCGTTGCGACGGCATGTACAGTGGCGTGCTCGATCGGTCCCCGAGGGCGATGTCCGAAATAGGACCCCGGTCTCGGTCGGCGTAGGATATCGATTTTCTCGGCGAGCGCGAGGATTTCGTTGAAATTCGATAGCCCGCGTAGCATTATCTCGTGCGAGATGTCCGGCTTCAGCCCTCCGACGTAACGGTCCACCCGCTCCGCCTCGTGCATGTAGCCGACCTGTTCGCAAAGTGCGAGAAAACCGCTGGTGTAGTCTTGAACCGACCCGAGCTGGCGCCAAGTGCGCAGTTTCTGACGCGCCGAAATCGAAGCCGCGATCGGCTCAAAACGCGCCCGAAGCCCTGCGCACCACGCATCCCACGTGCTGTATTGGGCTGTTTCGCAGAACGAAATCCAGGTGACAGCTGGACCCGAGGGCCCTTCCTCGTGCGACGGTGGCTCGTAGGCGCGTGGCGACGTCACGATGACTCGCCACCAGTCCATGGCGGGGCCCCTGAGTAGTGAAACCGCATACCGAATTTTGGCGGCGTCCGACTCGACGTAGTTGGCGTCGAAAAACACATTCATCGTGAAGACCCACGATTGAACTGTCGGGCCGCCGCGTTGGCTTGGGTCGAAGCAGGGCGGGCGTTGCGGCTTGAGTGGCATTGGGGCCATCATGGCGTTTTCACCACTTGTCGTCGCAAACTCCACGTGCCGACGGGCTTCTCGGGGCTCCCGTGGGCTTAGTGTGCTCCTGTTCCCTCCCATGCCGGGCATCGGTTGGGCTGCGCCGTCACTGGCTACGCCTGAGCGCTGTCCCGTGCTGTTGTGTTGCGTTGGTGTGCCGGATGAAATGATAATCGGCTCCTCCGAATGTACAGAGACACTGGTTGGTGCGTGGGATGTTGTCGGAGCATTCACCGTTGACTGTTGACGGGCGGAGTCACGTTCCGCCGTGAGCGTCGCGATTTCAAGCGCCGAATCCTCCAATTGTCGCACGAGACGATCGAGTTGCTCCTGCGTCAACGTGGCGAGATTGAGGTCGGCCATGGCGGGGGTGTCGGGCAAGCTCAGCGAGAGCCTCGGTCGTGGCCGTGCGTGCTTGCGAGAGAGCACTTCGAGCGGCGGTGCTGTGTCGCTGAGAGACGTCTACCCCCCCCAAAAAATTGAGATAGTGGGAAGCGAAGGTGTGGATGCGGTCCGAGATGAGATCGTAGGCTCTGAATACCAAGTGTTACGTGTGCAATTGAGTGAAGGAACGAGAATTGCACTATCGAAGCAAAAGTACAATGAGCGAATGCATGAGCGAAGGATTATATAGCGAAACAATAGTGGTAACGGTAATGGACTGTGGTTGTCGCGCGCCGAGCCTGGGACTGAGGTTGGGAAAGTGTCGAAGCGTAGGCCCGGAGCGCGGGTTACCAGCCGAGCCGTGTGGTCGGGATGCGATGTGCGAAAAAGGCGGGATGATGAATGATGCGATGGTCGCGAGTGGTAACGGTGCTGACTGAGGTGCTACAGTGACGTACGCGCTGGGCAGGGACGCGAAGTAAGGAAAAGGGAATTTCCTTACAACAGGGATAGAATGACTAAGGAAAGATTGGGTACAAATACAACCCTAGAAACCCTGTACCCCATATGTGCTACCCCACTATAGCCTACAGCAACTATGTCATATAAATCTGACACACCCCCATAGGCAAAGTGGGGGAGAACAAGGGGTCACAAGACCAGTCAAGTAAAGCAAAGCAGAGCAAGCTCAGGGTGGATCACAACGTCACCACACAGTCCGAGCACAAGAGCAGGGCCAGAGGCCAGTTCACATGCAGGAGTACATACATATATATATATAAACTAGACAAGCAAGAGCAGGTATATATATGTCACAGTACAAGTAAAGTCAAGAGGAGAGCAAGTGAGGCAAGACAGGCACAAGACCCAGCTGGGTGCAGAGGCGGTGATGGTCACAAGGCGCGAGTGCCTTGGTGAACACATCAGCAGTGTTGGCCTCAGAGGCCACGTACGCAAGCCGCAACTGTCCACGCTGCTGCAGCTCACGAGCAAGGAAGTAGCGAAGAGCAATGTGCTTCGTTCTGTGCTCCAGACGCTGCTCTCGACACAAGGCCAGCATGGCCTTGTTATCTACGTACAGCACTGGAGGAGAACGAGGCGGCTCTCCAAGGTCAGTCAGCAGGTAGGTGAGCCAGCGAAGCTCCTGTGCAGCCATGGTCCTGGCGTAGATCTCAGCCTCACAACTGGAGCTGAGAACCGAAGACGAGCGAGTAGCCCGCCACGAGACAGAGCCGGAACCAAGACTGAAGGTGTAACCTTGTGACGACCGCTGCGTAGCCTGGTCGTCAGCCCAAGAAGCGTCCGCGTGCCCTGTAAGGACCACAGGACTCCGCCCTCCAAGCACTAGCCCCATGCCCGACGTACTGCACAGGTAGCGCAACACCCTCTTTGCTGCAGCCATGTGCTCTGGTCGGTGTCTCCCAGGAGCAACATAGCGTGCAAGAATGCTCAGAGGGTATGCAAGGTCAGGTCGTGTGCAGGTCATCAGGTACATGAGGCAGCCAACAAGCTCTGGGTACGGGCCACTCGACTCTACGGACTCATCCGAAGGCAGAGCTGAGAGCGAGTGGCGAGTAGACAGAGGAGTGGCCTGAGGCGAGGAGTACGTAAAGCCGAAGCGCTGAAGGACCTGCCGCACCATGTGTGACTGAGTCAAGGTAATGGTGCGGCGTGCTCTGTCCCGAGTGATCTGCAAGCCAAGGTAGCTGCGCAGTTCACCCAGGTCTGTGCACGTGTGTCTCTTCAGCAGCTCGGACTTCACGTAGGCGAGTCCAGCAGTGTCCGCTGTGGCAAAGACCAAGTCGTCGACGTACACGAGGATGTAGAACGGCGGCAGAGAAGTGTCGGTGCGCAGAAACAGCGACGGGTCAGCAGTAGAAGGAGCAAACCCAAGAGCCGCAAGCGTAGTCCTCAGTGTGTCGTGCCACTCACGCGATGCCTGGCGGAGACCGTAGACTGGCTGTCGGAGGCTCCACTGGGTGCCAGGAGGGAAAGTCCCAGTGAAGCCAGGTGGACGGCGCAGCCAGATCTCCTCGTGCAGGCTACCCTGCAGGAAAGCAGTGCTGAAGTCGAGAGAGTGAAGCTCGTAGTCGCGCTGAGCGGCTATGTGCAGCAGCACCCGAAGAGTGGTCATCTTCGGGGTGGGAGAGAAGGTCTGAAAGTAGTCAACTCCCTGCCGCTGACTGAAGCCACGAGCAACGTACCGCGCCTTGAAGACAGGTGGAGAGCCCGGCGGCCGCTTCACCCTGAAGATCCACATGCCACTGACGATGTTCGCCCCAGGAGGGGGAACTGCGTCAACGTAGGTGCCTGTGGACTTCCAGGAAGCCATCTCTGCATCCATAGCTGCCTGCCACTGAGACGAGTAGGGACCCTCTACGGCCTCCGCGTAAGAGCGCGGAGTCGGGATGTCTAGTGCATCCGGGTCTCCCTCAGGAGCAAGCAGTACAGACGCGAGATGAGGTGAAGCAGCCGCCAGACACTGTAACTCCTCCTGCCTGTCCTCAAGGACGTCCGTGCCAAGAGCACAGTCACCCCCGACGGACGGAGGACAGTCAGACGCTGACTCAGCAACAAGACTAGCAGCGTAGTCTAGACGACAGCGAGCAGCAAAGTCGACGAGCTCAGCGACAAGGGCAGACGCAGCAGTGGACTCAAAAGAGGGGTCAGTGACGACAGTAGCAAGGAGACGCGTGACAGTAGGACTGGCAGCACGAAGAGAGTCCGACTCAGGGTCGGCAAGCGCAGGAAGAGAGGACTCAGGAGGAGAAGGCAAAGGGGCACGCAGAGGAGTAGTGGACGGACGCAGAGACATCCGGTGCGTGCCAGGGACAGGAGGAGGACGCTGACGCGAACCGCGACCACTAGTGCGAGCAGCACGAACAGGGGACGCAGGACAAGACGCAGGCTCACGACGCTCAGCAAGACCTCCAGTAGGACCAGTGTAAGGAGAGGGAGCAGGCAGTGGAGAGGAAGGCTCCAACAAGGACTGCGACTGGACAGGCTGTGGACACTCTACCGGAGGAGAAAGACCAAGAACCTGCTGCAGGAGCGGAACGAAGTACGGCCGAGGCCGCGCGGCAACTCCAGACTCAGCAGGTACAGCACCAGCACCCTCAGCGACAGCACCAGCGCCACCAGCACCTCCAGCAGCAGGACCTCCAGCAGCACCAGCAGCAGAACCACCGCCAGGACAGACAACAGCTGTCTCAGCACCAACACCCTCAGCGGCTCCAGCTCCAGTAGGACTCGCAGGCCCTGCAGCTCCGGGACCGGCAGGACCAGCACCCTCGACGGTCGAAGAAGCTCCAGCTCCAGCACCATGCCTCCAGCGGCGAGCAAACCACTCGCGCAGCTCCTGTGGAGAGAGGGGCTCCCGGCGAGACGCAGCAGCAGGAGAAACCCCAGGCTCAGCAGCTCCAGACGCAGCACCCCCAGGCGCAGCAGCTCCAGACTCAGCACCCCCAGGCTCAGCAGCTCCTGACACAGCACCCCCCGGCTCAGCACCCCAAGGCGTAGCACCTCCAGTCTCAGCACCCCCAGGCTCAGCACCCCCAGGCTCAGCACCCCCAGGCTCAGCACCCTCCGCAGTAGCACCCTCAGGCCCAGCACCCCCAGGCTCAGCACCCCCAGTAGCAGCACCTCCAGGCCCGGCACCCCCGCGCACAGCACCCCCAGAGGCAGCACCCCCAGGCCCAGCACCCGCAGCAGCACCAGAGTCACCAGTAACCTCGACCGGGTCAACGGCGTCTACCTGGGACACACCTGAGGGAGCAGGAACCTGAGGGGGGAGGGGGTCTACCGGGGGGGGAACCGGCACAAGGAAGTCCGGTGGAGGGGGGAGGGAAGGAGTGCGGTAGGGGAAGAGGCGGTAGAAGGGGACTGACTCGTCGAACGTGACGTCCTGGGAGGACAGAACACGACGAGAGGAGGGGTGGTAGAACTGCCACCCTGGGGCGTCAGGGGGGAAGCCAAGGAAGACACAGGGAGCAGCACGAGGGGACAGCTTGTCCGCAGACAAGTCGCGGACAAACGCCCGAGATCCCCAGACACGGAACGCCGACGCATCGCCAACCTTCCCCGTCCACATCAAGATTGGGGACATCGCGGGCCGAGAGACCCTGGGGTGAAGGTTGATCTGATGCGCGGAGTACCGAACCGCAAACGGCCACAGAAAATGGGGGGCAGCCGCATGCACCATGGACGTACGGGCGACGTCCATGACAATGCCGATGCGGCGCTCAGCAATCCCATTCTGCTGTGGAGAGTCCGGAAGCGTGAAGGTCTGGCGGATGCCTCGTGCCCGACAGTAGGCTCGCAGAAGGCCGGAGGAGAACTCTCCGCCTCTGTCCGAGTGCAGGCGGAAAACAGGAAAGTCTGAGCCGAAGCTCTTCCTGAGCTGGAGACGAGCTGCGCGGATCCAGTCGATCAACACCTCAGTGACCTCACCCTTGCTGCGCAAGGGGAAGACTGAGGTGTAACGCGTGTAGTCATCAACCACCAGCAGGAAGTAGCGCTCGTGACCCTGTCCACGGACGCGGGCTGGGCCCCACACGTCCATGTGAAGCGTCTGCATCGGGGCCTCCGTCGGAGGGAACGGAGAGGAGTGAGGGGTAGCCCGCAGGCGACCCTCGACACAGGGGACACAGGGAGGGCCAGGCCCCGGAGGAAGGGGAGGGAGGGACCGGGGAAGGCCAGAGACAAGAAGGCGAGAGGCCATGCCCCGGAGACGAGGCAGGGAGGGGTGACCCATCCTGTGGTGCCACAGGAGGGTTTCGTGGGACAGGAGGCGACACGAGCAGGGGGCAGACTCAGGACCAGACCTGGACGCTGCAGCAAACACCTTACCCGACGCAGCTACCTGACCAGACGCAGGAGGAGGAGACGGAACAGTGAGTGTGTACAGGCTCGACCTTGGACCACGTGTGAATGTGGTCAGGTGTCGACCCGTGTCCGCGTCCGTGCAGTGGGTGACTCGTCGGCGCGCAGGGGTGAACTGGTCAACCCCTGCATCCTGTAGGTCAGCACCCGCCACCAAGTTCGTAGAGAACGAGGGGAGGTAGAGACCGGACAGGGCGCCAGACGGGACCGCAGGGCACGGCAGGACAGTGGAGTAGCGAGCCAGATCAGGGCCCCCAGAGGGGTCTGCCAAGGAGACCGCCACAGGCCGACTAAGCGGCGTGAGTGTGGTGCGGTCTCGAAAGAAGGAGCGAGATGCCCCGGAGTCAAGAGTGAAAGTGAGAGAGGGTGAAGACGACACAGTACCTGAGAGAGCAGACTCACCAGCACCTGAGGACTCAGACTCACTGGCACCTAGAGCAACAGCCTCACCAGCACCTGGAGCAGCAGCCTCAACAGCACCTAGAGCCGCAGTACCAATGCCCGGGTCGGGCGGGAAACACCGGTAACAGTCACCCTCCTCACTAATAGTCACAGCATACATTGCAGCAAGAATAGCATCAAAGTCAAGATCAAAGATAGCTACTCCAGCCCTAGACAGCTGGTCCCAGGGAGGGATCTCAGAGGCGTCAGGAAATTGGCGGCGCCAAGCGTCAGTCAGGCGGCCAAAGCAACGCTGGGTGGAGTGTGGACCACCACACTGCTCACCCGCACGGTCGCCAGTGCGCAGGACGTAAGTGCACGGACCAGTACCCCCACCCCGCTGACGCGCAGAGTACCACTCACGGAGCTGCTGCGGGGAGAGGGTCTCCTGACCATGCTGCTGCTGCTGGCGCTGACCACCACCGGAGCCACTCCTCCTCGGCGTGCCACGACCTCCGCCGCCTCCTCCGCCGCCGCCGCCACCACCTCCACCGCCACCGCCACTCCCACCGTCGCCGCCGCCACCGCCGCCTCCGCCTCCACCCCCACTACCACCGCCGCTGCCGCCCCCGCCTCCACTGCCTCCGCCGACACCTCCACTCCCGCCACTACTCCCGCTACCACCCTCACCTCCGCCGCTGCCTCTACCTCCGCCTCCACCGCCCCCGCCGCCTCCACCACCGCCCCTGCCCCCCTTGCTCTTGCCAGAGCGACGTCTCCCGCTGGGGGCAGACGCCGCTCCGACCGACTCAAAACCAACAAGGTCGGCCGTAGCAGCAGAGGCGACAGAGGGCAGGAGGGGGGAGGGGGAACACCCCTCAAAGATGGGGGTGCGCGGGTCACCACGAGAGGCCCCTACAGCGAGAATGCTCTTCTCGGCTGCTAGGAGGGACTTCTCGAGGATCTCGACAGTGAGAGTGGTGGGGCAGACTGCGAGTAGGTCGTCCCTGACTCCGCGAAGGGAGTCAGGGAGGCGGGTGACAATGTAGTAGAGAGTGAAGTACTGGGGGGGGGGGGTTCTTGGCGCAGAACTCAGCAGGAAGTGTAGTGCGGAAGCGAGCGTCACTAGCGCGCAGGTGGGTAATGAGGTCGGTTACTGTGGCAAAAGCAGCAAGGTCGGGAAAGAGGTACGGTAGCATGAGGCGGCTCAGTGCAGCAGTGGCAGGGGTGGAGTAGCGTGCGATAACGGCGTCGTACAAGGTCTTAGCACTCTTGTACGACCCAAAGTGCGCACGCTCAGCGGGAGGGAGGTGGCGACGCACAGCAAGACGTGCAGCAGCATCGCGTGTGGCCCACTGTGAGCGAACAGTGGCATCCTCAGTAGCAGCAGGGGCGGGAGAGGCACCAGAAGTGAGATCAAAGAGAGAGAGTCCGTCAGCTCTGTCGCACTGTAGGAAAAGCAGTAGGTCGTCTACCCACACGTCAAAGTCAATGGCTCTGCCCTCAGCGTCAAAGGCGAGGACACTGGGGGTAGCCATGACAGCGGTAGAGAGAGGGCAGTGCGCAGAGTAAAGCTCAGTGCTCACCAGACAGGGTAGTGCAGGGAGGGCTCGGGCGGCTCGGGCGGCTCGGGCGGCTCGACTGCTGGGCGGCTCGGGCGACTCGGCGGCTCGGGCGGCTCGGGCGGCACTGCAGCTGGGGCGGCTCGGCTGCTGGGGCGGCTCGGCTGCTGGGGCGGCTCGGTTGCTGGGGCGGCTCGGTTGCTGGGGCGGCTCGGCTGCTGGGGCGGCTCTGCTGCTGGGGCGGCTCGGCCGGGAGATGCAGGGGCGGGGCCGTCAGGTGCAGCGGCGGGCCGGCAGGTGCAGCGGCGGGTCGACCGATGCAGCGGCGGGCCGGCAGGTGCAGCGGCGGGGCCGCAGGGTGCAGCGGCGGGCCGGTAGGTGCAGCGGCGGGGCCGTCAGGTGAAGCGGCGGGCCGCTGGGTGCAGCGGCGGGCCGTAGGGTGCAGCGGCAGGCCGGCAGGTGCAGCGGCTGGGCCGTCAGGTGAAGCGGCGGGCCGCTGGGCGCAGCGGCGGGCCGTAGGGTGCAGCGGCGGGCTGGCAGGTGCAGCGGCGGGGCCGTCAGGTGAGGCGGCGGGCCGTAGGGTGCAGCGGCGGGCCGGCAGGTGCAGCGGCGGGGCCGTCAGGTGCAGCGGCGGGCCGGCAGGGCCGCGTCAGAGCCGCCGGCGGGGCCGCGTCAGTGGAGGCGGCGGGGCCGCGACGTAGTGGGCGGCAGGGCCGCGTCAGAGCCGGCGGCGGGGCCGCGTCAGTGGAGGCGGCGGGGCCGCGTCAAGCAGGCGGCGGGGCCGCGATCAGGAGGGGTGGCGGGGCCGCTTCTGAGGGACAGCGGGGCCGCGAGGGAAATGGCGACCCGAGGGGTCGCTAAAAAAATGCGCGCCTCGGGGCGCGCTTCGGTGGGCCCTAAAAAAAACGGTCCTTAGGAAGGACCCGCTCTATACCATGTGAAACAAGTGAACAGGGATAGAATGACTAAGGAAAGATTGGGTACAAATACAACCCTAGAAACCCTGTACCCCATATGTGCTACCCCACTATAGCCTACAGTTACTATGTCATATAAATCTGACAGATCCCGCAGTCATTGAGCTTTTCTTCAAAGCAATTCCTGCTGAAATTTCACTTGAGATGTTGCACGGGATGTTGATGGCACCATTTAAGATGAAAACAAGTCAGTTTTCAAGGAGGGGTTATGCTTCCACCGCGCCGTTAATCCGGTCGCTGGTATTGACACATACCGTGTCAAAGGCACGGTTATTGCTCATAAAGGAGACATTTATCACTGGAAGCACTTGATTGAGAACCCCCTTAACAGTGACGAGACAATTCTAATCTACAAGTGCAGCTTGTGTGGAGGTCTTCACTCGATCCACAACCACAACGACTTCGTTGTCGAACAGGAATACAGCATCACTAAGTGGAACCTTATCATTGGGAGGGTCCACGAGTTGAATGGTAGCTGCGTCGTTTTTGCTGATGCTGCTCTTACATTCGATTTTTCGCCATTTTACCTTTTCACTGCTCCCCGGAGGAAGGGGAGCCCGTGGATGCTTTGGGGCTCTCCCGCAGTTTCCCAATGAATAAAGCCTCTCATTTGACCATTAATGAGCTCAACGTTAACGGGCTCGGAAGCAGAGGGAAGCAGAAACATCTCAAGGTATGGACAAAAAAACCTATAGACATTCTCGTGTTGGCAGACACCCGCATCGGTGTTGATAATGACTTATGGAAGAAGCTTAAGGCCCCTCACTGCAACGCGGTCGGTCTTGCGGGGTAGGCAGAGGGGGTGGCTATCATCAGTTTCTATATAACTCTCACATTTTCTAACATTGTCGCTCACAGCTCAGGCCGGCTGCTCCAATCTGATGTCCAGTGGGACTCGTTTAGTTGCACGGTGCTTGCGACGTACTTTCGAGCGAAGGCTTGCAACCGTCGCCCCTTATTTAACATTGTGCGGCCGTTCGTGACACACTCTACTGGAAAGTCGAACTTCCTGCTCATTAAGGACCTTAACCTGATAGAAGACCCTCTGCTCGTTAGATCATTAACGGCGGGGTCGGCGGGTGAAAACGTCAAGCTTATCTCACAGATGCTTACCATTAAATAAACTCGGTGCTGAGGGAGTTAACCTTTTTCTCCAGATCCTCAAAGACCAGCTCGCATTTCGACTGTGCGCTTGTCTCGGTGTCCCTGTTGTCATAGCTACATGACGCGTCCCATTGTCGTCTGTTGAGGGGACTCTTCGATCACTGGTTTGGTGTGAAAGTGTCCCTGAAAGTCAACCTTCACCTGCGCATGGGGTCGGGTATCTGGAGATGCAAGGCGGCGGAGATTGGTAAACTAGGGGTGGCAAAAGTTGCTGCTGCTGTCCGGGAGAAGCATGAAGCGAAAGGGTCAGGTGATTTCAGCCTTTTGATGCGGAGGTTGAACGCGGTGCTGCGGAGATATACAACGGAGGAAAGGAAGAGGTTCAAATCGACTCTTCGCCACTTGAAGACAGCGGCTGCGGTGCTCCAACAGGAGGTAATGTGTAACCCGAGTTTCCCTAACTGGAGAGATGCACTGACGGTGAAGGAGAGTCCCAGCTGGGATGGCTGATGCTCAAGTCCGTTGTGTGTGAGCTGAAGGAGGGGGAGTTGCCGGGGAAGTTTCTCTCGGCAAAGGTGAAAACAAGCAAGGAGAGAACAATGATTACGGAGTTGCAGTGGAAGGGTACCTTGCGCAAAGACACGAAAGGGATATTGGAGGTGGCCTCGGAGTTTTACGCGGAGTTATTCTCTGGGCTAGCTCGAGCGGTTGACCAATCGCTTTGGCCCATTGTGTGAAGAATGAGGAATGAATGAACTAGCAAGCAGGTGGGTACAAGTAGGAAAACCTAGAAATGTTGTACCCCATATAGTCTACCCGACTACAGCCTACACAGACTATAGCATGTAAGTTTGACACACCCCCATTGGCAAAGTGGGGGAGAACAAGAGGTCACAAGACCAGTCAAGCAAA
The DNA here is from genome assembly GCA_948144175.1 of Closterium sp. NIES-65. Classification (NCBI taxonomy): domain Eukaryota; kingdom Viridiplantae; phylum Streptophyta; class Zygnematophyceae; order Desmidiales; family Closteriaceae; genus Closterium; species Closterium sp. NIES-65. Next base: position 3,285,070 of record CANXME010001052.1, on the reverse strand, counting down.
GCAAAGCAAGCTCAGGGTGGATCACTAACGTCACCACACAATCCGAGCACAAGAGCAAGGCCAAAAGGCCAGTTCACGTGCAAGATCAAAAATAAAGGTAAACAGGCAAGTGCAGGTATAGAAAGATCACAGTACAAGCAAGGTCAAGAAGTGAGCAAGTGAGGCCAAGTAGGCACAAGACCTAGCATCGTACAGAAGCGCTGATGATCACCAGGCGGAAGTGCCTTGGTAAAGATATCAGCAGTGTTGGCCTCAGAGGCCACGTAAGCAAGGCGTAGCTGACCACGCTGCTGCAGCTCACGAGCAAGGAAGTAACGAAGAGCAATGTGCTTCGTTCTGTGCTCCAGTCTGTGCTCCCGACACAAGGCCAGCATGGCCTTGCTGTCTACGTAAAGAACTGGAGGAGAACGAGGCGGCTCTCCTAGGTCAGTCAGCAGGTAGGTGAGCCAGCGTAGCTCCTGTGCAGCCATGGCCCCCGCGTAGATCTCAGCCTCACAACTGGAGCCGAGAACAGAAGACGAGCGGGTAGACCGCCACGAAACAGAGCCGGAGCCAAGGTTGAAGGTGTAACCATGTGACGACCGCTGCGTAGCCTGGTCGTCAGCCCAAGAAGCATCTGCGTGACCTGTGAGGACCACTGGACGTCGCCCTCCAAGCACTAGCCCCATGCCCGACGTACTGCACAAGTAGCGCAACACCCTCTTCGCTGCAGCCATGTGCTCTGGTCGGTGTCTCCCAGGAGCAACATAGCGTTCCAAAATGCTAAGAGGGTATGCAAGGTCAGGTCGTGTGCAGGTCATCAGGTATATGAGGCAGCCAACAAGCTCTGGGTACGGGCCACTCGGCTCTACGGACTCATCCAAAGGCAGAGCTGAGAGCGAGTGGCGAGTAGACAGAGGAGTGGCCTGAGGCGAGGAGTACGTGAAGTCGAAGCGCTGAAGGACCTGCTGCACCATGTGTGACTGAATCAAGGTAATGGTGCGCTGTGCTCTGTCCCGGGTGATCTGCAAGCCAAGGTAGCTGCTCAGTTCACCCTGGTCTGTGCACGTGTGTCTCTTCTGCAGCTCGGACTTCACGTGGGCGAGTCCAGCAGTGTCAGCAGTGGCAAAGACCAAGTCGTCGACGTACACAGGGATGTTGAACGGCGGCAAAGAGGTGTCGGTGCACAGAAACAGCGACGGGTCGGCTGTAGAAGGAGCAAACCCAAGAGCCGCAAGTGTAGTCCTCAGTGTGTCGTGCCACTCATGGGGCGCCTGGCGGAGACCGTAGACTGGCCGCCGGAGGCTCCACTGGGTACCAGGAGGAAACGACCTAGTGAAGCCAGGTGGGCGGTGCAGCCAGATCTCCTCGTGAAGGCTGCCCTGCAGGAAAGCTGTGCTGAAGTCAAGAGAGTGAAGCTCGTAGTCGCGCTGAGCGGCTATGTGCAGCAGCACCCAAAGAGTGGTCATCTTCGGGGTGGGAGAGAAGGTATGAAAGTAGTCAACTCCCTGCCGCTGACTGAAGCCTCGAGCCACGTAACGCGCCTTGAAGACAGGCGGAGAACATGGTGGCCGCTTCACCCTGAAAATCCACATGCCACTGACGATGTTCGCCCCAGGTGGGGGAACCTCGTCGATGTAGGTGCCTGTGGACTTCCAGGAAGCCATCTCTGCGTCCATGGCTGATTGCCACTGAGAGGAGTAGGGACCCTCGATCGCCTCACCGTACGATCGAGGAGTCGGGATGTCTGGTGCATCCAGGTCTCCCTTAGGGGCAATCAGCGTGGACACGAGATGAGGCAAAGCAGAAGCAAAACACTGGAACTCCTCCTTTCTGTCCTCAAGGATGTCCGTGCTAAGAGCACACTCACCCCCGACAGACGGAGGACAGACAGACTCAGACCCAACAACAAGACTAGTAGCGTAGTCTAGACGACAGCGAGCAGCAAAGTCGACAAGCTCAGCTACTAGGGCCGACACAGCAGTGGACTCAAAGGAAGGGTCAGTGACAACAGTAGCCAGGATACGCGTGACAGTAGAACTGGCAGCACGAAGAGAGTCAGACTCTGGGTCAGCAAGAACAGGAAGAGAGGAATCTGGAGGAGACGGCAACGGGACACGCAGAGGAGCAGTGGAAGGACGCAGTGCTATCTGGTGCGTGCCTGGGACCGCAGGAGGACGCGGACGCGGAGCACGACGACTAGTGCGAGCAGCACGAAAAGGTGACGCAGGACGAGACGCAGGCTCACGACGCTCAGCAAGACCTCCAGTAGGACCAGTGTAGGGAGAACGAGCAGGTAGAGGGGAGGCGGGCTGTAATTGTGACTGCGACTGGACAGGCTGTGGACACTCTAAGGGAGGAGCAGGACCAGCAGAAGGCGGGAGACCAAGAACCTGCTCAAGGAGCGAAACGAAAAACTGCCGCGGCTGCGCAGCGCAACCAGAACAAGCAGGGACAGCACCAGTACCCCCAGTGGCAGCACCAGCGCCAGTAGCACCTCCAGCTCCAACAGCGCCAACTCCAGCACCCTCAGACGCACCAGCGCCAGCAGAACCACCAGCGCCAACACCCCCAGCAGCTCCCGCTCCAGCAGCTCCAGCAGCTCCAGAAGTACCAACTCCAGCAGGACCGGCAGCTCCAGTACCGCCAGCAGCTCCAGCAGCACGGCTCCAGCGCCGGGCAAACCACTGGCGCAGCTCCTGCGGAGAGAGAAGCTCCCGCCTCGACGAAGCACCGCGAGAGGCCACACGAGCAGACCCAGCACCCTCAGGCTCCGCACCCCCAGGCTCAGCGCCCCCAGGCTCAGCACCCCCAGACTCAGCACCCCCAGGCTCCGCACCCCTAGACTCAGCACCCCCAGGCTCCGCACCCCCAGGCTCAGCACCTTGAGACCCGGCACTCGCAGGCTCAGCACCTCTAGCAGCACTAGAGTCAACAGCTACCTCGACAGGCTCGACTGCGTCTACCTGGGACACACTTGACGGGGCAGGACCCTGAGGGGGGAGGGGGTCTACCGGGGGAGGACCTGGCGCAAGGAAGAGCGGCGGCGGGGGGAGGGGTGTAGTGTGGTAGGGGAAGAGATGGTAGTAAGGCACCGACTCGTCAAAGGTGACGTCCTGGGAGGACAGAACACGGCGCGAGGTGGGGTGGTAAAACTGCCACCCAGGCGCGTCAAGGGGGAAGCCAAGGAAGATGCAGGGAACAGCACGGGGGGACAGCTTGTCCGCAGACAAGTCGCGAACAAACGCTCGAGATCCCCAGACCCGAAATGCAGACGCATCGCCAACCTTCCCCGTCCACCGCAAGGTGGGGGAGGTCTCTGGCAAGGAGACCCGGGGCTGAAGGTTGAGCTGATGCGCTGCGTATTGAACCGCAAACGTCCACAGAAAATGGGGGGCAGCCGCATGGATCATGGACGTACGAGCGACGTCCATGACCATGCCAATGCGGCGCTCAGCAATCCCATTTCGCTGTGGAGAGGCCGGAAGCGTGAAGGTCTAGCGGATGCCCTGTGCATGACAGAAGGCTCCTAGACGAGCAGAGGAAAACTCCCCGCCTCTGTCAGAGTGCAGACGCAGAACAGGAAAGTCCGAGCCGAAACTCTCTCTGAGCTGGAGACGAGCTGCGCGGATCCAGTCGATCAACACCTCAGTGACGTCACCCTTGCTGCGCAAGGGGAACACAGTGGTGTAACGCGAGTAGTCGTCAACCACCAACAGGAAGTAACGCTCGTGACCCTGGCCACGGACGCGAGCGGGGCCCCACACGTCCATGTGAAGAGTCTGCAGCAGAGCCTCTGTCGGAGGAAACTCGGAGGAGTGAGGGGCGGCGCGCTGCCGCCCTTCAACGCAGGGAACGCAGGTAGGGGCAGGCCCCGGAGGTAGGGGAGGTAGGGACCGGGGGAGACCAGAGACAAGGACACGTGAGGCCATGCCTCGGAGATGAGGCAGAGAGGGGTGACCAAGGCGGTGGTGCCAGAGGAGGGTCTGATGAGACAGGAGACGACACGAGCAGGGAGCAGACTCAGGACCAGACCTGGACGCTGCAGCAAACACCTGACTCGACGCAGCGACCTGACCAGACTCAGCAACCGGAGGAGACTCGGTAGTCAGTGTGTACAGGCTCGACCCCGGCCGACGGGTAAACGTGGCCAAGTGTCGGCCCGTCCGAGCACACGTGCAGTGGGTCATCCGCTGACTCGCAGGAGTGAACTGGTCAACCCCCCTATCCTGTAGATCAGCTCCACTCACCAAGTTCGTAGAGAACGAGGGGAGGTAGAGACCTAACAGGGTGCCAGAGGGGGCTGCCGGGCACGGTAAGACAGTGGAGAAGCTAGCAAGGACAGGACCCCCAGAGGGGTCCGCCAGGGAGACCGCAACCGGCCGACTAAGCGGCGTAAGCGTGGTGCGGTCTCGAAAGAAGGAGCGCGAAGCACCCGAGTCAAGGGTGAAGGTGTGTAAGGCCTGAGCCGACGTGGTACCTGAGAGAGCAGACTCACCAGCACCTGGGGCAGCAGACGCACTAGCACCTAGAGCAGCAGCCTCACGAGCACCTAGAGCAGCAGCCTGAATGCCCGGGTCAGGCGGAACACACAGGTAATAGTCACCCTCATCACTAGTAGACACAGCATACATGGCAGCAAGAAAAGCATCATAATCAAGATCAAAGATAGCAATCCCCGCCCTAGACAGCTCTCCCCAGCGAGGGATCTCAGTGGCGTCAGGGAACTGGTGACGCCACGCGTCCGTCAGGCGGCCAAAGCAGCGCTGGGTGGAGTGCGGGCCCCCGCACTGCTCACCAGCGTGGTCGCCGGTACGGAGGACGTAGGTGCAAGGACCAGTACCCCCACCTCGCTGACGCCCAGCGTACCACTCACGAAGCTGCTGGGGGGACGGGGTCTCACGACTGCGCTGCTGCTGCTGGCGCGGACCACCACCGGAACCACTCCTCTGCGCAATGCCGCGACCAGCTCCACCGCTGCCGCCGCCGCCTCCGCCACCTCCGCCACCTCCGCCGCCTCCGCTCCCTCCGCCACCGCCGCCGCCTCCTCCGCCTCCACTGCTGCCACCGACACCTCCACCCCCGCCACCACTCCCACCACCACCCCTACCCCCTCCACTGCCTCCACTACCACCTCCACCGCCCCCGCCAGCTCTCCAGCGCCCTTGTCCCCCTTGCCCTTGCCGGTGCGGCGTCTCCCGCTAGGGGTGGACGCAGCTCCGACCGACTCGAAGCCAACAAGGTCGGCCGCAGCAGCAGAAGCAATAGAGGGCAAGAGGGGGGAGGGGGAACACCCCTCAAAGAGGGGGGTGCGAGGGTCACCACGAGAGGCTCCTACAACGACTATGCTCTTCTCTGCCGCTAGGAGGCGCTCCTCGAGGAGGTCAACAGTGAGTGTGGTGGGGCAAACTGAGAGGGTGATGTACATGGGGGGGGGGTGTTCTTGGCACAGAACTCAGCAGGAAGCGCAGCGCGGTAGCGAGTGTCACTAGTGCGAAGGTGCGTAATGAGGTCAGCGACTGTGGGAAAGGCAGCAAGGTCAGGGAACAGGTACGGCAGCTTGAGGCGGCTAAGAGCAGCAGTGGCAGGGGAAGAGTAGCGTGCAACTACAGCGTCGTACAAGGTCTTAGCACTCTTGTACTGACTAAAGTGCGCACGCTCAGTGGTCGGTAGGTGGCGACGCACAGCAAGACGGGCAGCAGCATCGCGTGTGGCCCACTGTGAGCGAATAGTGCTGTCAGCATCAGCAGGCGGGGCAAGAGAGGCACCAGAGGTGAGATCGAACATGGAGAGTCCGTCTGCTCTATCGCACTGGAGGAACAGCTGGACGTCATCAACCCAGACCTCAAAGTCAACAGCACGGCCCTCAGCATCAAAGGTAAGGACACTGGGGGTAGCCATGACAGCAGTGGTCTATCAGGGAGTGATCCCACTTGTCCGAGTGAGTAGGGCCGGGGCGCGTCGGAGGAACAGGGCTGTAACCGCGGTGGCAGCGACTCGGCAGTGACAGTAGCGGCTCGACGGCAGGGCGGCTCGGCGGCTCGGCTGGTGGGCGGCTCGGCTGCTGGGCGGCTCGGCTTATGGGCGGCTCGGCGGCTCGGCTGTTGGGCGGCTCGGATGCTGGGCGGCTCGGCGGTTCGGCGGCTCGGCTGCTGGGCGGCTCGGTTGATGGGCGGCTTAGTGGCTCGGCTGCTCGGCTGCTGGGCGGCTCAGCGGCGACGGGGCCGCTAGAGGCGGCGACGGGGCCGTGAAGGGGCCGCAAGGGGCCTAGAGGGGCGGCGACGGGCCCAAGAGGGGCAGCGACGGGGCCGCCAAGGGGCCGCGAGGGGCCTAGAGGGGCGGCGACGGGGCCTAGAGGGGCGGCGACGGGGCCACGAGGGGCGGCGACGGGGCCGCGAAGGGGCCGCGAGGGGCCTAGAGGGGCGGCGACGGGGCCTAGAGGGTGTCAGAACATTATAGCTTATGCTATTGTGTAGGCTATAGTGGGGTATCCCATAGGGGGTACAACCCAACTAGGGTTTCATATTTGTACTCGCTTCATTCATAGTTCACATTCATTCTTGTTCTAATTTCCTCATGGTATCGAGCAGGTTCCCCCTTGGGAACTGTGCTTAGGGCCCACCACATTGAGTTTTTTTTTCCTGCCCGAAGCGCGCTCAGCCCGAGTCGCGCTCCGGGCCCTCACTTTGCCGAGCCGCCCTAGCGGCCCTTCACTGCGGCCCCGCCGCCTGTCTCAGCGGCCTCGCCACCCTTTTCTGCGGCCCCGCCGCCTCTCTCGTTGCGGCCCCGCCGCCCTTCACGGCGGCCCCGCCACCCGTCTCAGCGGCCCCGCCGCCCGTCTTCGCGGCCCCGCCGCCTCTCTCGCTGCGGCCCCGCCGCCTCTCACTGCGGCCCCGCCGCCCGTCTCAGCGGCCCCGCCGCCCGTCTTCGCGGCCCCGCAGCCTCTCTCACTCCGGCCCCGCCGCCTCTCACTTCGGCCCCGCCGCCCGTCTCTGCGGCCCCGCCGCCCGTCTCCGCGGCCCCGCCGCCTCTCTAGCTGCGGCCCCGCCGCCTCTCCCTGCGGCCCCGCCGCCCGTCTCAGCGGCCCCGCCGCCCGTCTTCGCGGCCCCGCCGCCTCTCTCGCTGCGGCCCCGCCGCCTCTCACTGCGGCCCCGCCGCCCGTCTCAGCGGCCCCGCCGCCCGTCTTCGCGGCCCCGCCGCCTCTCACTTCGGCCCCGCCGCCCGTCTCTGCGGCCCCGCCGCCCGTCTCCACGGCCCCGCCGCCCGTCTCCACGGCCCCGCCGCCTCTCTAGCTGCGGCCCCGCCGCCTCTCACTGCGGCCCCGCCGCCCGTCTCTGCGGCCCCGCCGCCCCTCCCGCTGCGGCTCTGAGCCCTACCAGCGGCCCTACGGCCCTACACCGCCCGCGCCACCCGAGCTGCCCGGCCCGCCCGAGCCGCTCGAGCCGCCCGAGCTGCTCGACCTGCCCGAGCCGCCCGAGCCGCCTGAGCTGCTGAGGAGCCGAGCCGCCCGACCCGCCCGAGCCGCCCGAGCCGCCCGAGTCGCCCGAGTCGCCTGAGCCGCTGTGGAGCCGAGCCGCCCGAGCCGCCCGAACCGCAGTTGCTGCTGAGCCGTCCGAGCAGCCGCGTTGCTGTGCTGCTAAGCTGCCCGACCCGCCCTGTCTGGTGAGAGCAGCGCTCCTGTCACTGCACTGCCCCTGTCCTACAGGTAGTACTGCTAGGCTACTATCGTCATGGCTACCCCTAGTGTCCTCGCTTTTGATGCTGAGGGTCGGGCCATTGACTTTGAGGTCTGGGTAGACGACCTGCAGCTGTTCTTACAGTGCGATAGGGCAAACGGCCTCTCTCTCTTTGACCTTACCTCTGGCGCCTCCCCTGCCCCTGCTGCTGATGCTGACGCCACTGTTCGCTCCCAGTGGGCCACGCGCGACGCTGCTGCACGTCTTGCTGTGCGTCGCCACCTCCCTACCTCCGAGCGTGCGCACTTTAGTCAGTACAAGAGTGCTCAGACCTTGTACGACGCTGTAGTCGCGCGCTACTCCTCCCCTGCCACTGCTGCACTGAGCCGTCTCATGCTACCGTACCTCTTCCCTGACCTTGCTGCCTTTCCCACCGTGGCTGACCTCATTACGCACCTCCGCACTAGTGACACTCGCTACCGCGCTGCTCTCCCTGCTGACTTCTGCGCCAAGAACCCCCCCCCCATGTACATCACTCTGTACTTCCTAGTCACTCGCCTTCCTGACTCCCTTCGAGTAGTCATGGACCACTTTCTCTCAGTCTGTCCCACCACACTCACTGTCGATCTCCTCGAGAAGGCCCTCTTAGCAGCGGAGAAGAGTATAGTCGCTGTAGGAGCCTCTCGAGGTGACCCGCGCACCCCCATCTTTGAGGTGTGTTCCCCCTCCCCCCTGCTGCCCTCCGTTGCCTCTGCTGCTACGGCCGACCTCCTTGGTCTTGAGTCGGTCGGTGCGGCGTCTGCCCCTAGCGGGAGACGCCGCCCTGGCAAGGGCAAGGGGGGCAAGGGAGCTGGATGAGCGGGCGGTGGAGGTGGAGGTGGAGGCGGTGGGGGTAGTGGGGGTGGCGGTGGGAGTGGAGGTGCGGGTGGGGGGGTCGGTGGCGGCGGTGGAGGCGGAGGCGGCGGCGGCGGTGGCGGTGGGAGCGGAGGTGGCGGAGGAGGCGGCGGTGGAGGCGGCGGTGGAGGCGGCGGTGGAGGCGGCGGCAGTAGCGGAGGCGGCGGAGGCGGTGGGGGTGGCGGTGGAGCTGGTCGCAGGCCTTCGCAGAGGAGTGGCTCCGGTAGTGGCACGCGCCAGCAGCAGCAGCGCGGTCGTGAGACCCTGTCCCCTCAGCAGCTCCGTGACTGGTACACTGCACGCCAGCAGGGTGGGGGTTTTGGTCCGTGCACCTACGTCCTGCGCACCGGCGGCCGTGTGGGTGAGCAGTGTGGGGGTCCGCACCCCACCCAGCGCTGCTTTGGCCGCCTGACGGACGCGTGGCGTCACCAGTTCCCGGAGGCCTCAGAGATTCCTCGCTGGGGCGAGCTGTCTAGGGCGGGTGTTGCCATCTTTGATCTTGACATTGATGCTATTCTCTCTGCCATGTATGCTGTGTCTCATAGTGATGAGGGTGACTGCTACCGCTGTTTCCCGCCCGATCCGGGCATTGAGGCTGCTGCCCTAGGTGCTTGCGACGCTGCTGCTCTAGGTGCTAGTGTGTCTGCGTCCTCAGGTACTGGTGAGTCTGCGCTCTCAGGTACTACGTCGGATTCGGCCTCCCTCACCTTCACTCTTGACTCTGGGGCGTCTCACTCCTTCTTTCGGGACCGCACCACACTCACGCCGCTTAGTCGGCCGGTTGCGGTGTCTCTGGCTGACCCCTCCGGGGGTCCTGTACTGTCTCGCTTCTCCACAGTCCTCCCGTGTCCGGCGGCTCCCTCTGGCACCCTGTCTGGTCTCTACCTCCCCTCGTTCTCGACGAACCTGGTGAGTGGTGCTGACCTACAGGATGGGGGAGTACACCAGTTCACTCCTGCGCGTCAGCGGGTGACGCACTGTACAGAGGCTAGCACAGGCCGGCACCTGGCTACGTTTACTCGTCAGCCGGGGTCAAGCCTGTACACACTGACCACTGCGTCTCCTCCCGTTACCGAGTCTGGTAGAGTCGCTTCGTCCGGTCAGGTGTTTGCTGCAGCGTCTAGGTCTGGTCCTGAGTCTGCCCCCTGTTCTTGTCGTCTCTTGTCTCATGAGACTCTCCTCTGGCACCACCGTCTTGGTCACCCCTCTCTGCTTCGGCTCAGAGGCATGGCCTCCCGTCTTCTTATGTCTGGTCTCCCCCGGTCCCTCCCTCCCCTTCCTCAGGGCCCTGGCCCTGCCTGTGTCCCCTGTGGCGAGGGGCGCCAGCGAGCTGCCCCTCACTCCTCCCAGTTTCCTCCGACAGAGGCCCCGTTGCAGACGCTTCACATGGACGTGTGGGGCCCGGCCCGCGTCCGTGGACAGGGTCACGAGCGCTACTTCCTGCTCGTTGTTGACGACTACTCGTGTTACACCACGGTCTTCCCCTTGCGCAGCAAGGGTGATGTCACTGAGGTGCTGATCGACTGGATCCGCGCGGCTCGTCTCCAGCTCAGGCGGAGCTTTGGCTCGGACTTCCCTGTTCTGCGTCTGCACTCGGACAGAGGCGGAGAGTTTTCCTCTGGCCTACTGCGAGCCTACTGTCGCGCACGAGGCATCCGTCAGACCTTCACGCTTCCGGACTAACCGCAGCAAAATGGGATTGCTGAGCGCCGCATTGGCATGGTCATGGACGTCGCTCGTACGTCTATGATGCATGCGGCTGCCCCCCATTTTCTGTGGCCATTTGCGGTCAGGTACGCGGCGCATCAGATCAACCTCCACCCCAGGGTCTCCAGACCGGAGACCTCCCCAGCCTTACTGTGGACGGGGAAGGTTGGCGATGCGTCGTCGTTCCGGGTCTGGGGATCTCGGGCGTTTGTCCGCGACTTGTCTGCGGACAAGCTGTCCCCTCGTACTGCTCCTTGCGTCTTCCTGGGGTTCCCCCCTGACGCGCCTGGGTGGCAGTTCTACCACCCCACCTCTCGACGTGTTCTGTCCTCCCAGGACGTCACGTTTGACAAGTCGGTCCCCTACTACCGCCTCTTCCCCTACCGCACTCCGTCCCTCCCCCCACCCCCGCTCTTCCTTGTACAAGGTCCCCCCCAGGTAGACTCCCTCCCCCCTCAGGATCCTGCCCCTTCAGGTGTGTCCCAGGTAGACGCAGTCGAGCCTGTCGAGGTCACTGGTGACTCTGGTGCTGCTGGGGGTGCTGAGCTTGGGGTTGCTGGACCTGGGGGTGCGGAGTCTGGGGGTGGTGAGCCTGGGGGTACTGCGTCTGGGGGTGCTGAGCCTGGGGGTACTGAGCCTGGGGGTGCTGAGCCTGGGGGTGCTGAGCTTGGGGGTGCTACGCCTGGGGGTGCTGAGCCTGGAGGTGCTACGCCTGGGGGTGCTGAGCCTGGAGGTGCTACGCCTGGGGGTGCTGAGAGTGGAGGTTCTCCGGGTGCTTCTTCTCGCCGGGAGCCACTCTCTCACAGGAGCTGCTCGAGTGGTTTGCCCGGCGCTGGCGCCGTACTGCTGGTGCTGGAGGTTCTTTGGCTGCTGAGGGTGCTACAGTCGCGGGTCCCGGAGGTGCTCGTACTGGGAGTACTGGAGCTGCTAGGCCTACAGGTTCGACTGGAGCTGGTGCTGCTGAGGGTGTTGGCGCTGAGACTATCGCTGGCGGTCCTCCTGGGGGTGCTCCTGGTGCTGCTGGAGGTGCTGCTGGAGCGGGTGCTCCTGCTGAGGGTACTGGTGCTGTCCCTGCTGCTTCTGGCGTCGTCACGCGGCCTCGACCGTACTTTGTTCCACTCTTGCAGCAGGTTCTTGGTCTTCCTCCTTCTACTTGTCCTTCTCCTTCCTTAGAGTGTCCACAGCCTGTCCCGTCACAGTCACAGCTACAGCCTGCCTCCCCTCTGCCTGCTCCTTCTCCCTACGCTGGTCCTACTGGAGGTCTTACTGAGCGTCGTGAGCCTGCGTCTCGTCCTGCGTCGCCTGTTAGAGCTGCTCGCGCTAGTGGTCGCAGTTCGCGCCAGCGTCCTCCTCCTGTCCCTGGCACACACCGGATGTCTCTGCGTCCGTCTACTGCTCCTCTACGTGCCCCTTTGCCTTCCCCTCCTGAGTCCTCTCTTCCTACACTTGCCGACCCTGAGTCGGACTCTCTTCGTGCTGCCAGTCCTACTGTCACGCGTCTTCTTGCTACTGTTGTCACTGACCCTTCTTTGGAGTCTACTGCTGCGTCTGCTCTCGTTACTGAGCTCGTCGACTTTGCTGCTCGCTGTCGCTTAGACTACGCTGCTAGTCTTGTCGCTGAGTCTGAGTCAGTCTGTCCTCCGTCCGTCGGGGGTGAGTGTGTCCTTGGCACGGACGTCCTTGAGGACAGGCAGGAGGATTTCCAGTGTCTGGCAGCTGCTTCACCTCATCTCGTGTCCGTACTGCTTACCCCTGAGGGAGACCCGGATGCACTTGACATCCCGACTCTGCGCTCTTACGCGGAGGCGATAGAGGGTCCCTACTCCTCTCAGTGGCAGGCAGCTATGGATGCAGAGATGGCTTCCTGGAAGTCCACAGGCACCTACGTTGACGCTGTCCCCCCTCCTGGGGCCAACATCATCAGTGGCATGTGGATCTTCATGGTGAAGCGGCCGCCGGGTTCTCCGCCTGTCTTCAAGGCGCGTTACGTGGCTCGTGGCTTCAGTCAGCGGCAGGGAGTTGACTACTTTCAGACCTTCTCCCCCACCCCGAAGATGACCACTCTTCGGGTACTGCTGCACATTGCTGCTCACCGTGACTACGAGCTCCACTCTCTCGACTTCAGCACAGCTTTCTTGCAGGGCAGCCTACACAAGGAGATCTAGCTGCGCCGCCCACCTGGCTTTGCTGGGTCGTTCCCTCCTGGTACCCAGTGGAGTCTCCGGCGTCCAGTCTACGGTCTCCGCCAGGCGCCACGTGAGTGGCACGACACACTGAGGACTACGCTTGCGGCTCTTGGGTTTGCTCCTTCTACTGCCGACCCGTCGCTGTTTCTGCGCACTGACACCTCTCTGCCGCCGTTCTACATCCTCGTGTACATCGACGACTTGGTCTTTGCCACAGCTGACACTGCTGGACTCGCCTACGTGAAGTCCGAGCTGCAGAAGCGACACACGTGCACAGACCTGGGTGAACTGCGCAGCTACCTTGGCTTGCAGATCACCCGGGACAGAGCACGCCGCACCATTATCCTGACTCAGTCACACATGGTGCAGCAGGTCCTTCAGCGCTTCGGCTTCACGTACTCCTCGCCTCAGGCCACTCCTCTGCCTACTCGCCACTCACTCTCAGCTCTGCCTTCGGATGAGTCCGTAGAGTCGAGTGGCCCGTACCCAGAGCTTGTTGGCTGCCTCATGTACCTGATGACCTGCACACGACCTGACCTTGCATACCCTCTTAGCATTCTTGCACGCTATGTTGCTCCTGGGAGACACCGACCAGAGCACATGGCTGCAGTGAAGAGGGTGTTGCGCTACTTGTGCAGTACGTCGGGCATGGGGCTAGTGCTTGGAGGGCGGAGTCCAGTGGTCCTCACTGGGCACGCAGACGCTTCTTGGGCTGACGACCAGGCTACGCAGCGGTCGTCACAGGGTTACACCTTCAGTCTTGGTTCCGACTTTGTTTCGTGGCGGGCTACCCGCTCGTCTTCTGTTCTCGGCTCCAGTTGTGAGGCTGAGATCTACGCCGGGGCTATGGCTCCCCAGGAGCTTCGATGGCTCACCTACCTGCTGACCGACCTTGGAGAGCCGCCTCGTTCTCCTCCAGTCTTGTACGTAGACAACAAGGCCATGCTGGCCTTGTGTCGAGAGCAGCGACTGGAGCACAGGACAAAGCACATTGCTCTCCGTTACTTTCTTGCTCGTGAGCTACAGCATCGTGGACAGTTGCGGCTTGCGTACGTGGCCTCTGAGGCCAACACTGCTGATGTTTTCACCAAGGCACTTGCGCCTTGTGATCATCAGCGCTTCTGCACTCAGCTGGGTCTTGTGCCTGTCTTGCCTCACTTGCTCACTTCTTGACCTTGCTTGTACTGTCACATATATATACTCCTGCTCTTGCTTGCTTAGCCTCGTATATATATATATATATATGTGCTCTTGCATGTGAACTGGCCTTTTGGCCTTTGAACTTGTGCTCGGAATGTGTGGTGACTTTGTGATCCACCCTGAGCTTTGCTTTGCTTTGCTTGACTGGTCTTGTGACCCCTTGTTCTCCCCCACTTTGCCTATGGGGGTGTGTCAGAACATTATAGCTTATGCTATTGTGTAGGCTATAGTGGGGTATCCCATAGGGGGTACAACCCAACTAGGGTTTCATATTTGTACTCGCTTCATTCATAGTTCACATTCATTCTTGTTCTAATTTCCTCAGAGGGGCGGCGACGGGGCCGCGAAGGGGCCGCGAGGGGCCTAGAGGGGCGGCGACGGGGCCGCGAAGGGGCCGTGAGGGGCCTAGAGGGGCGGCGACGGGGTCGCAAAGGACGGCGACGGGGCCGCTAAGGGTGGCGCGAGGGGCCTCTAGGAGGGCGCGACGTGAGGGCGGCCTACGGGGCGCGCCTCGGGCAGGAAAATAAGATCGAGTTAGGTGGTGGGCCCTGAGAAGCGTTCCCACGAGGGAACCTGCTCTATACCATGTGAAGAATGAGGAATGAATGAACTAGCAAGCAGGTGGGTACAAGTAGGAAAACCTAGAAATGTTGTACCCCATATAGTCTACCCCACTACAGCCTACACAGACTATAGCATATAAGTTTGACACATTGCACCGAACAGAAGGATGGGGGAAGACGAGGCGCATGTGTTGGATGCCGAGTGGTCAAAAGAAGAGGTTAGGCAATCTCTCAAGGACATGGCGGTGGGAAAGTCCCCCGGGGCTGATGGGGTCCCGAAAGAGTTTTTCAGCCACTACTGTGACCAGCTGGGGGGCAATCTTCTCAGCTTCGTGAAGGGTTTCGAAGGGATGGCGGCCCTCCCTCCTTCGACGTTGGAAGCCGTCACTGTCCTGCTGCACAAAAAAGGAGCGAAGGATAAGATTCACATCTACCGGCCCATTACGCTTCTCAACAGCCCATACAAGATGGTGGCCCGTATTCTAGCAAACAGAATTAGGAAGGTGTTGCACAAGGTCATCTCAGGGGAGGGTATGGTGTTTTGCCGGGAAGAAGACTCTCGGATGCGGTCTCGCTAGTTTCCGATGTCATTGATACGGTGAAGAACAAGGATGTGTGGTATCTCCTGCTGGTAGACTTCCGAAGGCCTTCGATTCTGTCTCGCGGGAGTATCTTGCGGATGGGGTTCTTGCGGAGGTTCGTGGGCTGGTGCAAGGGTCTTCACGAAGGCTCAGCGACGCGGCTGTTACTCAACTGCTGGCTGAGGGAGCGCGCGGAGGTACGGAAAGGCGTATGGCAGGGCCGTTCGCTGGCGCCTTATCCGTTCCTTTGCGCGGTGGAGCCCATCTGCCAAGAAGCAAAGAGAAGGAAGCTGGGAATTAGCAATCCGGATGGCGAGAGGCTGGCATACCCGGGGTATGCCGACAACATGATAGTGGTGCTTAAGGGGATAAGGCAGATTGGTCGCGCGGTTAAGTTCCTGGAGGATTTCGACGCGAAGTCGGGGTTGCATGTGAACAAGGAAAATTCCGCGCTTCTCCTGTTGGGCAAGAATCTGTGGCGGATACCAGACAAAAGTTAGTTTTCAAATGAGTGCTTCCAAACGAGGCGGAGAGGTTGCTGGGGGTGTGGGTCTCACCTTTAGGGGACGCGGCAGTGATATCAAAATCACCCTGGTGCGGGCGACTACGAAGTTTGTGAAATGGCAGGTCCACTTCCCAACCACCACGGTGATGGTTGTAGTTGTCAACGGTTATGTCAACCTAGTCCTCACCTTCCAGGGGCAAGTGCACCCTCTACCGACGGAATATGGGCGATAAAAGTGCATAATTTTGTCACCGATAATCACGCGATGGCGGGGACGCACTTCGCCCTCTGGAGTCAGGTGCTGATGTTCAAGCCAAGATGTGAGGGAGGGCTCGGGGTGTCAGAACTATGCATTCATATGCTCTAGGCTGTAGTGGGGCACTTCTTATGGGGTACAACCCAATTAGGTTTTGCATACACAAACCCTGTACTGCTGTCATTCTAGTCATTCTTGATTCCTACTTTCTGACATGGTTTCAGAGCAGGTTCCCTAGTGGGAACGTTTTTTTAGGGCCCACCACAATAGTTTTTCCTGCCCTGCCTGAAGCGCGCCTCGCACCTGCCTCACCTGCGCCGTCGCGCGCCTTGCCCTACTACCGCCAGAAGCGGCCCTGCCCTTCCGGCCCGTCGCGGCCTTGCCTTAACGGCCCGTCACGGCCCTGACCTAGCCGCACGTTGCGGCCCTGCCCAGTTGCCGTCCGTCGCGGCCTGACCTAGGCGCCCGTCGCAGCCTGACCTAGCCGCCCGTCGCGGCCCTGCCTTGCCGCCACCCATCGCGGCCCTGCCCTCAGCCGCTCGTCGCGGCCCTGCTCTACCGCCACCCCGTCGCGGCCCTGCCCTGCAGCCGCCTTGTCGCGGCCCTGCCCTGCTGCCGCCCCGTCGCGGCCCTACTCTACCGCCGCCTTGTCGCGGCCCTGCCCTGTTGCCGCCCCGTTGCGGCCCTGCTCTGCCGCCTCGTCGCGGCCGTGCCCAACCCGCCAGTTGTGGCCCTGCCCTGCACCCACCCCTGGTAAGCGCCCGCCCTGCCAAGCGCGCCGCTGCGCCCACCTGCCTCTCGAGCCGCGCCGCCCAGCCGAGCCGCACCGCCTAGCCGAGCCGCGCCGCCCTGCCGAGCAGCGCCGCCCTGCCGAGCCGCGCCGCCCTGCCGAGCTGCGCCGCCCTGCCCTACTGCTACTGCTGCTGCTACTGCCGCCATGGCTAGCCCTACTGTTCTTACATTGGATGCTGAGGGTCGTGAAGTTGATTTCGAAGTTTGGGTAGATGACCTGCAGCTCTATCTTCAGTGCGACTCTAGGGACGGAGTCTCGCTTTTTTATCACACGTCCGGAACCTCTGTTGCACCTGCTGCCGATGGTGACAGTACGGTTCGCTCGCACTGGACTACTCGTGACGCTGTTGCTCGCCTTGCTATTCGTAGTCACCAGCCGTCTGCTGAGCGCGCGCACTTTGGCTAGTACAAGACTGCTAAGTCTTTGTATGACGCTGTCGTCGCACGCTACTCCTCCCCTGCCACTGCTGCCCTCAGCCGCCTCATGTTGCCGTACTTGTTCCCTGACCTGGCCGCCTTTGCAACAGTAGCTGACCTCATCACTCACCTCCGCACTAATCACACCCGCTACAACGCTGCGCTTCCCTCCGAGTTTCGCGCCAAGAAACCCCCCCCCATGTACATCACCCTCTTCTACCTCGTCACCTGTCTCCCTGACTCTCTTCGCTCAATCAGGGACCACTTTCTCTCCCTTTGCCCCACCGAGCTCACTGTCGACTTGCTCGAGGAGCACCTCACTGCAGCTGAGACTAGCATAGTCACTGTAGGAGCTTCTCGCCGTGACCCTCGCGCCCCTTTCCTTGAGGGGTGTTCCCCCGTTCCCCTTTTGCTCTCTGTTGCTTCTGCTGCTGCTATCGACCTCGTTGGCACCGAGGAGGTCGGGGCTGCGTCTGCTCCTAGTGGAAGGTGCCGCAACGGCAAGGGCAAGGGGGGCAAGGGTGGTGGAGGGGACGGCGGGGGCAGCGGTGGTGGCGGTGGAGGAGGCGGAGGGGGTGGGGGTGGGGTGGGGGTGGTGGCGGGAGTGGGAGCGTCAGTGGCGGCGGTGGAGGTGGGGGCGGCAGCGGCAGCGACAGTGGGGGTGGCGGCGGCGGTGGTGCTGGTCGGGGTGGAGCTGCGCAGCATGGAGGCTTTGGTGGTAGCCAACGACAGCAGCAGCCGCGTTCCCGTGAGGCCCCGTCGCCCCAGCAGCTTTGTGAGTGGTACGCTGGGCGTAAGAGGTCTGGGGGTGCTGGTCCCTGCGCTTACGCTCTCCGCACCGCCGAGCGCCGTGGGGAGACGTGAGGGCTGTCACACGCGAAGAAGCGCTGTTTCGGTCGCCTGTCTGACGCCTGGCGTGCACACTTTTCTGACGCCACTAAGCTCCCTCGCTGGGCTAATCTGCTTAAATCTGGTGTTGCTATCTTTGATCTTGATTACGATGCTATCCTTGCTGCCATGCATGCTGCGACTATTAGTGTTGAGGGTGACTGTTACCCGTGTGTGCCGCCCGACCCAGGTATAGAGGCTGCTGCTCTAGGTGCTAGTGAGTCTGCTGCTCCAGGTACTAGTGAGTCTGCTCCCTCAGGTACTGCGTTTGCTGAGGCCTTGCACACCTTCACGCTTGACTCAAGTGCTTCCCGCTCCTTCTTTCGCGACAGCACCACACTCACACCGCTTAGTCGGCCGGTTGCTGTCTCCCTGGCGGACCCCTCTGGGGGCCCAGTCCTTGCGCACTCCTCTACGGTACTGCCGTGTTCGGCGGTCCCGTCTAACTCACTGTCAGGTCTTCACCTCCCCTCGTTCTCTACGAACTTGGTGAGTGGAGCTGACCTCCAAGACGTGTGGGTTGACCAGTTCACTCCTAGAGGTCAGCGGGTGACCCACTGTACCTGTACTCGGACGGGCTGCCACCTGGTCACATTCACCCGTCGCAATGGGTCGAGCCTGTACACACTGACTACTAAGACTCCTCCGGTTGCTGAGTCTGGTCAAGTAGCCGCGTTGGGTTAGGTGTTTGCTGCCGCGTCCAGGTCAGGTCCGGAGTCTGCCCCCTGCTCGTGTCGTCTCCTATCACACCAGACTCTCCTTTGGCACCACCGCCTTGGTCACCCCTCCCTGCCTCGTCTCCGAGGTATGGCCTCACGTGTCCTTGTCATTGGTCTCCCCCGGTCTCTCCCTCCCCTCCCCCCGGAGCCTGCCCCTACCTGCGTTCCTTGCGTCGAGGGACGGCAGCGCGCCGCTCTTCACTCCTCCAAGTTCCCTCCGACGGAGGCTCCTATGCAGACTCAAAGGAAATTAGAACGAGAATGAAATGACTATGGAATGAAAGTGATACAAATATGCAACCCTAGAAATGTGTACCCCATATGGGCTACCCCACTAAAGCCTAGACAACATTATAATTTGACACACCCCCATAGGCAAAGTGGGGGAGAACAAGGGGTCACAAGACTAGTCAAGCAAAGCAAAGCAAAGCTCAGGGTGGATCACAAAGTCACCACACATTCCGAGCACAAGTTCAAGGCCAGAAGGCCACTTCACATGCAGGAGCACATATGTATATATATATATATATAAGAGGCTAAGCAAACAAGAGCAAGTGTATATATATGTGACAGTACAAGCAAGGTCAAGAAGTGAGCAAGTGAGGCAAGACAGGCACAAGACCAAGCTGAGTACAGAAGCGCTGATGATCACAAGGCGCAAGTGCCTTGGTGAAAACATCAGCACTGTTGGCCTCAGAGGCCACGTATGCAAGCCGCAACTGACCACGCTGCTGTAGCTCACGAGCAAGGAAGTAGCGAAGAGCAATGTGCTTTGTTCTGTGCTCTAGTCTCTGCACTAGACACAAGGCCAGCATGGCCTTGTTGTCTACGTACAGGACTGGAGGAGAACGAGGCGGCTCTCCAAGGTCGGTCAGCAGGTAGGTGAGCCAGCGAAGCTCCTCTGCAGCCATGGCCCCGGCGTAGATCTCGGCCTCACAACTGGAGCCGAGAACAGAAGACGAGCGAGTAGCCCACCACGAAACAGAGCCGGAACCAAGGCTGAAGGTGTAACCATGTGACGACCGCTGCGTAGCCTGGTCGTCAGCCCAAGAAGCGTCCGCGTGCCCAGTGAGGACCACTGGACTCTGCCCTCCAAGCACTAGCCCCATGCCCGACGTACTGCACAAGTAGCGCAACACCCTCTTCGCTGCAGCCATGTGCTCTGGTCTGTGTCTCCCAGGAGCAACATAGCGTGCAAGAATGCTAAGAGGGTATGCAAGGTCAGGTCGTGTGCAGGTCATCAGGTACATGAGGCAGCCAACAAGCTCTGGGTACGGGCCACTCGACTCTACGGACTCATCCGAAGGCAGAGCTGAGAGCGAGTGGCGAGTAGACAGAGGAGTGGCCTGAGGCGAGGAGTACGTGAAGCCGAAGCGCTGAAGGACCTGCTGCACCATGTGTGACTGAGTCAGGGTAATGGTGCGGCGTGCTCTGTCCCGGGTGATCTGCAAGCCAAGGTAGCTGCGCAGTTCACCCAGGTCTGTGCACGTGTGTCTCTTCTGCAGCTCGGACTTCACGTGGGCGAGTCCAGCAGTGTCAGCAGTGGCAAAGACCAAGTCGTCGACGTACACGAGGATGTAGAACGGCGGCAAAGAGGTGTCGGTGCGTAGAAACAGCGACGGGTCAGCAGTAGAGGGAGCAAACCCAAGAGCCGCAAGCGTAGTCCTCAGTGTGTCGTGCCATTCGCGCGGTGCCTGGCGGAGACCGTAGACTGGCCGTCGGAGGCTCCACTGGGTGCTAGGAGGGAAAGTCCCAGTGAAGCCAGGTGGACGGCGCAGCCAGATCTCCTCGTGCAGGCTACCCTGCAGGAAAGCAGTGCTGAAGTCAAGGGAGTGAAGCTCGTAGTCACGCTGAGCGGCTATGTGTAGCAGCACCCAAAGAGTGGTCATCTTCGGGGTGGGAGAGAAGGTCTGAAAGTAGTCAACTCCCTGCCGCTGACTGAAGCCACGAGCCACGTACCGCGCCTTGAAGACAGGCGGAGAGCCCGTCGGCCGCTTCACCCTGAAGATCCACATGCCACTGACGATGTTCGCCCCAGGTGGGGGAACCGCGTCAACGTAGGTGCATGTGGACTTCCAGGAAGCCATCTCTGCATCCATAGCTGCCTGCCACTGAGAGGAGTAGGGACCCTCTACGGCCTCCGCGTAAGAGCGCGGAGTCGGGATGTCAAGTGCATCCGGGTCTCCCTCAGGGGTAAGCAGTACGGACACGAGATGAGGTGAAGCAGCAGCCAGACACTGGAACTCCTCCTGCCTGTCCTCAAGGACGTCCGTGCCAAGAGCACACTCACCCCCGACGGACGGAGGACAGACAGACGCAGACTCAGCAACGAGACTAGTTGCGTAGTCTAGGCGACAGCGAGCAGCAAAGTCGACGAGCTCAGCAGCAAGAGCAGACGCACCAGTGGACTCAAAAGAGGGGTCAGTGACGATAGTAGCAAGGAGACGCGTGACAGTAGGACTGGCAGCACGAAGAGAGTCCGACTCCGGGTCGGCAAGGGCAGGAAGAGAGGACTCAGGAGGAGAAGGCAAAGGGGCACGCAGAGGAGCAGTGGACGGACGCAGAGACATCCGGTGCGTGCCAGGGACAGGAGGAGGACGCTGACGCGAACCGCAACCACTAGCGCGAGCAGCATGAACCGGCGACGCAGGACGAGACGCAGGCTCACGACGCTCAGCAAGACCTCCAGTAGGACCAGTGTAGGGAGAAGGAGCAGGCAGTTGGGAGGCCGGCGGTAACTATGACTGTGACTGGACAGGCGGTGGACACTCTAAGGGAGGAGGAAGACCGAGAACCTGCTGAAGGAGCGGAACAAATTACGGCCGAGGCCGCGCGGCGACTCCAGACACAACAGGGACAGCACCAGCACCCCAAGTGGCAGCACCAGCGCCAACAGCACCTCCAGCTCCAGTACCTCCAGCGGCACCAGCAGCACCCGCAGCAGGACCGCCGCTAGGACTGACAGCAGTAGCCTCAGCGCCAACACCCTGAGCAGCTCCGACTCCAGTTGCACTCGCAGGCCCAGCAGCTCCAGCATTCCCACGGCTAGCACCTCTGAGACCGGCGGCACCTGCACCCTCAGCAGCCGAAGAAGCACTAGCTCCAGCAGTACGCCTCCAGCGCCGGGCAAACCACTCGCGCATCTCCTGTGGAGAGAGTGGCTCCTGCCGAGACGAAGCACCCGGAGAACCACCAGGCCCAGCACCGCCAGACGCCACACGAGCAGGTCCAGCGGCCGCGGGCTCCGCACCCCCAGGCTCAGCAGCTCCAGACTCAGTACCCTCAGGCTCAGCAGCTCCAGACGCAGCACCCCCAGGCTCAGCAGCTCCAGACACAGCACCCCCAGGCGAAGGACCCCCAAGCTCAGCACCCCCAGTCGTAGCACCCCCAGGCTCAGTACCCCCAGGCTCAGCACCCACTCGCGTAGCACCCCCATAGTCAGCACCCCCAGGCTCAGCACCCGCAGCAGTACCAGAGTCACCAGCAACCTCGACCGGCTCGACTGCGTCTACCTGGGACACACCTGAAGGGGCAGGACCCTGAGGGGGGAAGGGGTCTACCTTGGGGGGACCTGGCATAAGGAAGTGCGGCGGCGGGGGGAGGGAAGGAGTGCGGTAGGGGAAGAGACGGTAGTAGGGGACCGACTCGTGAAACGTGACGTCCTGGGAGGACAGAACACGACGAGAGGAGGGGTGGTAAAACTGCAACCCTGGTGCGTCAGGGGGGAAGCCAAGGAAGACACAAGGAGCAGCACGAGGGGACAGTTTGTCCGCAGACAAGTCGCGGACAAACGCCCGAGATCCCCAGACACGGAACGCAGACGCATCGCCTACCTTCCCCGTCCACAGCAGAGCTGGGGAGGTCTCCGGCATGGAGACCCTGGGGTAAAGGTTGATCTGATGCGCCGCGTACCGAACCGCAAACGGCCACAGAAAATGAGGGGCAGCCGCATGCATCATGGACGTACGAGCGACGTCCATGACCATGCCAATGCGGCGCTAAGCAATCCCATTTTGCTGTGGAGAGTCCGGAAGCGTAAAGGTCTGGCGGATGCCTCGCGCACGGCAGTAGGCTCGCAGAAGGCCAGAGGAGAACTCTCCGCCTCGGTCAGAGTGCAGACGCAGAACAGAAAAGTCCGAGCCGAAGCTCCTCCTGAGCTGGAGACGAGCTGCGCGGATCCAGTCGATCAACACCTCAGTGACATCACCCTTGCTGCGCAAGGGGAAGACTAAGGTGTAACGCGAGTAGTCGTCAACCACCAGCAGGAAGTAGCGCTCGTGACCCTGTCCACGGACGCGGGCCGGGCCCCACACATCCATGTGAAGCGTCTGCAGCGGGGCCTCTGTCGGGGGAAACTGAGAGGAGTGAGGGGCAGCCCGGAGCCGCCCCTCGACACAGGGAATACAGGAAGGACCAGGCCCTGGAGGAAGGGGAGGGAGGGACCGGGGGAGACCAGAGACAAGGACACGGGAAGCCATGCCTCGGAGACGAGGCAGGGAGGGGTGACCAAGACGGTGGTGCCACAGGAGAGTCTCGTGAGACAGGAGGCGACACGAGCAGGGGGCAGACTCAGGACCAGACTTGGACGCTGCAGCAAACACCTGACCCGGCGCAGCTACCTGGCTAGACGCAGGGACAGGAGGAGACCCAGTGGTCAGGGTGTAGAGGCTCGACCCCGGCCGACGCGTAAACGTGGCCAGGTGCCGGCCTGTGCGAGCGTTCGAGCAGTGGGTCACCCGCTGACTCGCAGGAGTAAATTGGTGAACCCCCGTATCCTGAAGGTCACCACCACTCACCAAGTTCGTAGAGAACGAGGGGAGGTAAAGACCAGACAAGGTGCCAGAGGGGGCAGCCGGACACGGGAGGACAGTGGAGAAGTGAGAGAGGACAGGGCCCCCAGAGGGGTCTGCCAGGGAGACTGCAACCGGCCGACCAAGCGGCGTGAGTGTGGTGCGGTCTCGAAAGAAGGAGCGAGAAGCCCCTGAGTCAAGTGTGAAGGTGAGGGAGGCCGAAGCCGACGTGGTACCTGAGAGCGCAGACTCACCAGCACTTGAGGGCGCAGACGCACTGGCACCTAGAGCAACAGCCTCACCAGCACCTAGAGCAGCAGTACCAATGCCCGGGTCGGGCGGTAAACACCGGTAACAGTCACCCTCATCACTAATAGTCACAGCATACGTGGCAGCAAGGATAGCATCAAAGTCAAGATCATAGATAGCTACGCCTGCCCTAGAAAGCTCTCCCCAGCGGGGGATCTCACTGGCCTCCGGGAAGTGCTGACGCCAAGCGTCCGTCAGGTGGCCAAAGCAGCGCTGGGTGGGGTGGGCACCCCCACACTGCTCACCAGCGCGGTCGCCGGAGCGAAGGACGTAGGTGCACGGACCAAAACCCCCACCACGCTGACGCTGCGCGTACCACTCACGGAGCTGCTGAGTGGGGGGAATGTCCCGAGAACGCTGCTGCTGCTGCTGCAGGCGCTGACCACCACCAGGGCTGCTCCGCTGCGAAGCGCCACCCCGACCACCGCCACCTCCTCCACCACCGCCTCCTCCACCTCCGCCACCACCGCCGCCTCCGCTAGCACCGCCGCCGCCTCCGCCGCCTCCGCCTCCACTGCTGCCACCGACACCTCCACCCCCGCCACCACTCCCACTGCCACCCCCACTCCCTCCGCCGCCTCCACCGCCACCTCCACCGCCCCCGCTAGCTCCACCCGCGCCCTTGCCCCCCTTGCCCTTGCCAGAGCGGCGTCTCCCGCTAGGGGCAGACGCTGCACCGACCGACTCAAGACCAACGAGGTCGGCCGCAGCGGCAGAGGCGACAGAGGGCAAAAGGGGGGAAGGAGAACACCCTTCAAAGATGGGGGTGCGAGGGTCACCACGAGAGGCTCCTACAACGACTATGCTCTTCTCTGCTGCTAAGAGGGCCTTCTCTAAGAGGTCAACAGTGAGAATGGTGGGACAGACTAAGAGGAAGTGGTCCCTGACTACACGAAGGGAGTCAGGGAGGCGGGTGACTATATAATAGAGAGTGATGTACATGGGGGGGGGGTTCGTGGCGTAGAACTCAGCAGGAAGCGCGGCCCGGTAGCGAGTGTCACTAGTGCGGAGGTGCGTAATGAGGTCAGCGACTGTGGGAAAGGCAGCAAGGTCAGGGAAGAGGTACGGCAGCATGAGGCGGCTCAGTGCAGCAGTGGCAGGGGAAGAGTAGCGCGCAACGACAGCGTTGTACAAGGTCTGAGCACTCTTGTACTGACTAAAGTGCGCGCACTCAGTGGTAGGCAGGTGGCGACGCACAGCAAGACGTGCAGCAGCATCGCGCGTGGCCCACTGGGAGTGAACAGTGGGGTCAGCATCAACAGCAGGGGCAGGAGAGGCGCCAGAGGTGAGGTCAAAGAGAGAGAGACCGTCTGCCCTATCGCACTGTAAGAACAGCTGCAGGTCATCGACCCAGACCTCAAAGTCAATGGCTCGACCCTCAGCGTCAAACGCGAGGACACTAGGGGTAGCCATGACAACAGTAGACTAGCAGTACCAACTGTAGGACAGGAGCAGTGCAGTGACAGAAGTGCTGCTCTCACCAGACAGGGCGGTTCGGGCAACTCAGTAGCACAGCAACACGGCAACACGGCTGCTCGGACGGCTCAGCAGCAACTACGGCTCCACGGCACCAGCGGCTCGGCTCCTCAGGCGGCTCGGGCGGCTCGGGCGGCTCGGGCGAGTCGGGCGGGTCGGGCGGCTCGGCTCCTTAGCGGCTCAGGCGGCTCGGGCGGCTCGGGCAGGTCGGGCGGCTTGGGCTGCTCGGGCTGCTCGGCTCCTCAGCGGCTCAAGCGGCTCGGGCGGCTCGGGCGGCTCGGGCGGCTCGGGCGGCGCGGGCGGTGTAGGGCGGTAGGGCCGCTGGAAGGGCGGCGGGGCCGCAAGGTAGGTGGCGGGGCCGCAGTGGGAGGGGCGGCGGGGCCGGAGTGAAGGGCGGCGGGGCCGCCGTGAAGGGCGGCGGGGCCAGTGAGAAGGGCGGCGGGGCCGCAGTGAGAGAGGCGGCGGGGCCGCAGAGAAGGGCGCGGGGCCGCTGAGAAGGGCAGCGGGGCCGCAGCGAGAGAGTCGGCGGGGCCGCAGCGAAGGGCGGCGGGGCCGCTGAGACGGGCGGCGGGGCTGCAGCGAAGGGCGGCGGGGCCTCAGTGTGAGGCGGCGGGGCCGCAGGGAAGGGCGGCGGGGCTGCAATGTGAGGCGGTGGGGCCGCAGCGAAGGGCGGCGGGGCCGCAGCGAAGGGCGGCGGGGACGCTGAGACGGGCGGCGGGGCCGCAGCAAAGGGCGGCGGGGCCGCTGAGAAGGGCAGCGGGGCCGCAGCGAGAGAGGCGGCGGGGCCGCTGAGACGGGCGGCGGGGCCGCAGTGAAGGGCGGCGGGGCCGCAGTGAAGGGCTGCGGGGCCGCAGCGAAGGGCGGTGGAGCCGCAGCGAAGGGCGGCGGGGCCGCAGCGAAGGGCGGCGGGGCCGAATCGACGGGTTGCGGGGCCGCTAGGGCGTTGGGGCCGCTAGGGCGGCTCGACGAAGTGAGAGCCCGGAGCGCGACTCGGGTTGAGCGCGCTTCGGGCAGGAAAAAAAAAACTCGATGTGGTGGGCCCTAGGCACAGTTCCCACGGGGGAACCTGCTCGATACCATGAGGAAATTAGAACGAGAATGAAATGACTATGGAATGAAAGTGATACAAATATGCAACCCTAGAAATGTGTACCCCATATGGCCTACCCCACTAAAGCCTAGACAACATTATAATTTGACAGACTCTCCACATGGACGTGTGGGGCCCAGCCCGCGTCCGTGGACAGGGTCACGAGCGTTACTTTCTGCTGGTCATTAACGACTACTCGCGTTACACCACAGTCTTCCCCTTGCGTCGCAAGGGTGAGGTCACTGAGGTGCTGATCACCTGGATCCGGCTGCCCGTCGCCAGCTTAGCGAGAGTTTCGGCTCGGTCCTTCGTGTTCTGCGTCTTCGCTCTGACAGAGGTGGAAAGTTTTCCTCCGATCTTCTGCGAGCCTTCTGTCGTGCGGAGGGCATTTGCCATAAGTTCACGCTTCCGGCCTCCCCACAGCAAAATGGGATTGCTGAGCGCCGCATTGGCATGGTCATGGACATCGCTCGTACGTCCATGATCCTTGCGGCTGCGGAGATAACTGCAGCAACGGGAGCTAGGCTACGGGCTAGGCACGTGTGCTCGTGTGATCTCTGCGTTCGTTCACTTAGTCGTTTCCTTGTGTTCACGCTCCTTGCTAGTTCACGGGGAGAATTTGCAAGAGTTTCACTAGGAAAACATGACAACAATGATACAATGAAGTTGGCATAGCAATACTACATCAGAGCAAGCATTCAGGTCGGCCAACTGCCAGCGCAGCTTGGTCGACCGCGCTCCAGCAAGGCAAGGTCGACGGCGTGCCAACGTCGCAGGTTGACGGCGTGACAGCGTTGCTCACGCAGGACAGCAATGCATCCGCTTCGCAGGTGCGCGCAGATGATTGGCGTGCAGTATCTCGTCACCTGCACAGCGCACAACACCACGTCAACCTCGAGCTGACGACTGCCTCTGATCGGCCACGTCGACCTCGGGATACCACCACCGAGGTCGGGCTTGCCAACTTCGCCTGGGCGACCGTCGCACTCCTCCGCAGCACTTCGTCACTCAGGTAACCTGGTCGACCAGGCAACCACGTCGACCAGCAGCTCCCGTTCGTGCCCGTCGACCTCCCAAGTCGACGACCACCTCCACGTCGACCTCCTCCAGGTCGACGTCCCCTCTGGTCGACCAGCTCCACGTCGACCAGTACTCCTGGTCGACCTGCTCCTCGTCGACCAGCACAGTCGTCGGCCGACCACCCACGTCGGCCACCCGAAGCTGGCGTCACGAAGTTGACGCCCCGCTACTCGACGCCCGACTGCTCGGCGTCCTGCGTCAAGGTCAACGTCGGTCCCTCCTTCGTCGACCACCAGGTCCAGTCGACCACCCGCAGGTCGACCAGCGGTCCGTTAGCCGACCGCCGAAGTCGGCTTCGACGTCCTCCGCAGGTCGACCTCCCCGAAGTCGGCGCCACCCTGAAGTTGGCGCCCGTGCAGTGGTCCCCCGTGCAGGTCGACCTCCTCGTCGACCAGCTCACCCACTGCTGCAGGTCGGCTGCTCAACTCACACCCGACCACGAAGTCGGCTCCGCCCAAGCGAGGACGGGGCCAATACCCAACTCCCGTTGACACTCCCCTGCCGCGTTCACGCTCGGGCACCCAGCCCACACGGCAGTAGAGCTCGGAGACTAGCTCGTCGACGTGCACCCAACACATAGCACGTCGTCCACCGCACCAGCCATGCAAAAGGGCATGGCACCTACTGCTGCACTTCGTTGTCGCCGTCGCCCACGTCGGCCAGGCGCACTTGACCGATTGCGACGGAGCACCGGTTGAAGGCCGGATAGTGCAGCGCCTTCGTCAGGAAGTCGGCCGGCTGCTCAGCGGTCGGGATGTACTGCAGCGAGAACTTCCCGCGCCTCACCATGTGCTGCAGCCAGGCCTGTCGCCGCTCCATGTGCTTGAGGTTGCCCGTCAACCCCATGCCCTCGGCGACCGTGATGGCCGACTTGTTGTCCACGCGCAGGA
Source organism: Closterium sp. NIES-65 (assembly GCA_948144175.1). Lineage (NCBI taxonomy): Eukaryota > Viridiplantae > Streptophyta > Zygnematophyceae > Desmidiales > Closteriaceae > Closterium > Closterium sp. NIES-65. The sequence continues at coordinate 3,257,072 of CANXME010001052.1, read as the reverse complement.
CAGTCGGCTTCCCGGCATCCAGCTGCCGGAACTCTGCGAGGAGGAAGCGAAGGCGGCGTCCCTCCTTGCCAGCTTCAGTGGCTGCCACGTACTCTGACTCGGTCGACGACAACGTCGCGCACTTGATGCGCTGGCTCGACCAGGAGACTGCAGCCCCTCCGTAGACGAACACGTAGCCACCCGTGCTCGTCCTATTCTGCTTGTCACCGGCGTCGTCGGCGTCCACGTAGCCGACCAGCTCCAGCGACTCAGATCCACCGCCGAACTCCAGGGCGGTGTCACGTGTGTTGGCGAGGTAGGCGAGGCAGCGGTCGACCTCGCGCCAGTGCTGGTCGCTCCTCACCGTGAGGCCGCTCCCCAGCTTGCTGCAGGCGAAGGCGACGTCCGGCCTCGTTGTTGTCGCCGCGAACTGCAGGGAGCCGACCTTCTGCCGGTACTCCTCCTCCTGCCGTTCCTGCGCCTCCTCGTCATCGAAGGTGAGCTCGGCGTAGGCACCGACCGAGACCGGCGTCTTCGGGGTGCGCCCGGTCTGCTCCTCGTCGAGGAAGCGCCTACGCAGCTTATCGGCGTAGCCCTGCTGGTGCAGCCACAGCTTCCCCGCCGACCTGTCGCGCACGATCTCCAGCCCGAGGTACTTCTGCACCGGCGAGATCTCGCGCAGCTCGAAGGCGGCTTCCAGCAGCTCCTTCAGCTTCTTCAGCATCGTGGCGCTGCTGCTGGCGGTAAGCAGGTCGTCAACGTAGACCAGCACCCAGCAGGCCACTCCACTCTCGCCGATCTTGAAGTAAAGAGCCTCGTCGACCTGGCTCTTCTTCCACCCGGCGCCGACCAGCACATCGTTGAGCGCCAAGTACCACAACAGCGGCGACTGCTTCAGCCCGTACAGGCTCTTCAGCAGCTTGCACACCCGGCCGGTTCCGTCGTTGAAGTAGTCCGGCTGGGACATGTACAGCACCCGGTCGAGCTTGCTCTGCAGGAAGGCGTTCTTCATGTCGAGCTGCATCAGGTTGAGGTTGAGGACGGCGACGATGCTGAGGAAGATCCTCAGCGTGACGTAGCTGCTCACCGGCGCGAACGTCTCGTCGTAGTCGGCGCCGTACACCTGTGTGAAGCCCTTCACGACCAGCCTCGCCTTCTCTCGCTCGACGGTGTCGTCGATGTGGTACTTCGTCGTCAACACCCACCGGTTCTTCATGACATTCACTCCCGGCGGGCGTTCGACCAGCTCCCAAGTGCCCATGTTGAGGAGGCTGCGAATCTCCTCCTCCATGGCGGCCTTCACCGCCGGGCCCTTCCAGCTCGCCAACGCCTCCCTCACCGTCATCGTCGAGATGTCCCAACGGTGCTCGGGGCCGGCTAGCATGTCGGGGTCGAGCTCCGGAAACTCCTCATCCTCCTCGGCGTCGTCGTGCAGCAGGTCGTCGTCATCGTCCACGTCATACACCGTGGTGAAGGCAGCGGGGACGAAGAAGTCAGGCGGCCTCCGCAGTCGGCCCGAACGCCGTGGTCCCTGCTGGACCTCCTCGGCGTCCCCTCCATCGTCGCTGCCCTCAGCGTCCTGCTGCTCTTCAGCCGGCGTCCCAGCCGACTGCTCCCCTGTGGTCGGCGTCCCAGCCGACGTCTCCCCTGGGGTCTGCTCTCCTGCCGACGGCCCGGTCGCCGACTGCTCCGTGGTCGGCTTCATGGCAGCCTGCTCCCTTGTCGGCTGCTGCTCCTCGACCTGCTCCTCCCCTGTCGACTGCAATCCCACGTTGATTCGCCGCTCGTCACGTCGGCCACCGGCGATGCACTTGGCCGGCGCCGAAGGCGGCGTCCCACTACTCCCCTCATCGCCGGAGGCCGACACCGAGGCCAGCCCACGCACGTCGGCCAAAAGGGGAGGGGCAGGGGGACGGACGTCCTCGACGTCCTCAGTAGCAAGCTTACCGACCTCGGCAAGCAGCGGCAGCGTCGCCAACGAGGTGTCAGAGGGCGGGGTGGACGACAAGCGGCCGGACACCGGCCCATGGTCCATCTTCCACTCGGCCAGCGACATCTCCTCGTAAAACACCACGTCCGACGTGGTGACCACCCGGTCAGTGGCGACGTCAAGGAGCTCCCAGCCCTTGCTCGCCGCCGACACGCCAAGATGCAGGCCCCACTTGGCCTTCGGCTTCAGCTTCCCACCACGCTGCTGCTCAGGAACAAGGAACTGCGCCATGCAGCCCCACACCCGCGCCAGCGACAAGTCGGGCTTCTTCTCAGTCAGCAGCTAGTACGGCGTCGTCCCCGGTGGCAGTGTCGACCGCTCAAGGCAGTTGCGGACCCAGACGGCCTGCCGGAGAGCGAGGTGCCACCAGTGGTGCTGCACGCCCATGTGCAGCAGCATTGTCCGCACCGACTCCACCACCGTCCTCATCTCCCGCTCCGCCATGCCGTTCTGCTGCGGGGTGTATGGGCAGGTCAGGTCGTGGACGATCCCCTTTCCGTTCACGAAGTCGGTGAACTGCTTCCCGAGGAACTCCCCTCCCCGGTCAGAGCGCAGCATCAGCACCGACGTCTTCGTCTGCCGCTCAACCACCGCCAGCCACTGTACGAACGCCTGCACCGCATCTGACTTCTTGGCGACCGGCTTCACCCACACGTAGCGGGTCTTGCGGTCCTTCAGGAGCAAGAAGTACCAGCTACCATCCTTGGCAGCCACGCGGAACGGCCCGCACAGGTCGATGTGCACGACGGCCAGCACGTCGTCGGCGTCGGAGCCTTGGTCGGGGAAGGTGTGCCGCGTCAGTTTCCCGCCGACGCACGAAACACACGGGGAGTCGGCGTCTGTCGCCGACTTGAGGTCCAGCCCAATGGCGACCTCGTTCTTCGCCGAGCTCCGTATGGTGTCCATGCCGACATGCGCAAGCCTCGCATGCATCCGGTCCGGCGTCGACTTCGTCTTCGAGACGATCGCCCGCAGAGCCACAACCTCCGTCGTGGGCGACGTCGACCGCGTTGAGCAGGGACGCAGGTCGGTGCAGAGGACACGCCCGGTGTACGTCGCCCGACCAAGCACCACTCCTGCTGCCGAGACAAGCAGCATGCCGTCTCCGTCCTCCTGCAGCTTCACGCCATGCTCCTTCAGCTGGCAGGCCGACAGCAGGTTGGCTCGCACACCCGGGACGTACAACACGTCGGGGATGAGCACCTCCTTCCCGGCCTCTCCTTGCAGGGCGACGGTGCCGAAGCCCTGAACATCCTGCAGCGCCCCATTGAAGCCGCGCACATGCCTGATGGCGCCGCTCGGCTGCAAGTCGACGAAGGCTTCCTTCGTCCCCATCAGGTGGTGGGAGCAACCGCTGTCGAGCAGGACCACCGCCGGGTTCGCCTGCACAGCTGCCGCCACCGCCTGGAAGTCCTCTCCGGCCTCCGGCGCCAGAGAGATGGTCGGCTCCACGACGCCGACCAGCGAGCACGACGCCGTCTTGTCATCTCGCCCCTTGCCGCCAGCAGAGGAGTCGGCGTCCTTCGCCGAAGTCGATGTCTTGGTCGACTGCTTCTCCTTGCGCAGCTGGTTTCCTCCACGACGAGGACGACGGCTGCCAGACCTCCCACGGCCTCCCTTAGCATCGTCGTCGTCGGAGTCGCTGCGGTTGGGACACTCGAAGGAGAGATGGTCGGGGTCGCCGCACAGCCAGCATTCCCGACGTCGACCTCCTCCACCACGAGCGCTGTCTTTGGTCGACTTCCTCTTGTCGACCTCCTTGGCCGGCTTCCAGCCACTGCTACCGCCACCGCCAGACTGCCCGCGCTGCCCCGGTCGGCCTCCTTGCTTCGCTGAGGTGACCAAGTTCGCCTGCGCCAAGAGCTCCTGCGACCGCTCAGCCTCCTGCATCGCCTCGTCCTGCAGGATATACGAGGTCAAGTTGTCCTCGTTGAGCGTCGCCCTTGTGCTCGGCGCCATAGACAGCCGCTTCAGTAGGTTGTAGCTGCTAGAGAGTCCCTGCATGACATGGGTGATGTACGACGCCGTGGAGTACTGCGCGCCGGCCATCCTGATGGTGGCGAGAATTCGCCTGGCTCGGTTGCAGTAGTCGGTCGCACTCTCCTCGTCGCCCATACGCAGGTGCGTCAGCTGTCCCTCCAGCTGGGCGATGAACAGGTCGTCGGTGACCTGGTACGCCGACTCAATGAAGTGCCACGCCCGGTGGCCGGCGTCGAGGTACTCTCGGCACCACTTCAAGGCGATCTGCACGCCAGGCGAGCAGCACCGCGAGATGACCGTCAAGGTCAACAGCTGCACGGCGCGAAACTCCGCACGCAGGTCGGGGTGGTGCTCCCCCGGCGTCGCCACGGTCCCTCGGGCGAAGCCGATCAGCCCGGCCATCTCCAGCTGGGGCTCGATGGCTTCCTTCCAGGTGAGAATGTCAGGTCGACCGACCAGCGGAGGGGTGACCGAGATCCTGTCCGGCGTAAACTTGAAGTAGCCGTAGCTCGGCGCAATCCCACCTGCTGTCACCTAGGACGCTGACATCGGCGACAATCCGCTTCGTCGTCCTCCGACGTCGCCCTGCGAGTAGCCTGCAGCCGCCGACGACTGCACCCCTCGCGTCTGAACGCCGCCGACTTCACCGGCGTGTATCACACCTCGATGCCTCGACGTGCCTCCCGCACTGCTGCCGACCTGACCTCCACCAGCGTTGACACCCACGTCGACGCCGCCGTCGTTGTTCACCGGTCGAGGAGAGACAAGTCGAGAAGGGGGGTGCTCCGCCGCCCACACGGAGCGGAGTCCGGCTTCGACGACTGCCCAGGGTATCGCCCCATACTCCTGGGCCTCATGGCGTCTCCTCGCATCCTCCAGTCGTCCCTCCAGGGTATCCATCACCTCGGCGTCGCCTACGCGCACGCTAGTGACTGCACGGCTGCCGGTCTACGAACACGATCGGTATGTGCTAAGTTGGCTAGACAGAACTACGTCGCGGTGTCGTCCACGCTCACCGCACCATGCGGAGATAACTGCAGCAACGGGAGCTAGGCTACGGGCTAGGCACGTGTGCTCGTGTGATCTCTGCGTTCGTTCACTTAGTCGTTTCCTTATGTTCACGCTCCTTGCTAGTTCACGGGGAGAATTTGCAAGAGTTTCACTAGGAAAACATGACAACAATGATACAATGAAGTTGGCATAGCAATACTACATCAGAGCAAGCATTCAGGTCAGCCAACTGCCAGCGCAGCTTGGTCGACCGCGCTCCAGCAAGGCAAGGTCGACGGCGTGCCAACGTCGCAGGTTGACGGCGTGACAGCGTTGCTCACGCAGGACAGCAATGCATCCGCTTCGCAGGTGCGCGCAGATGATTGGCGTGCAGTATCTCGTCACCTGCACAGCGCACAACACCACGTCAACCTCGAGCTGACGACTGCCTCTGATCGGCCACGTCGACCTCGGGATACCACCACCGAGGTCGGGCTTGCCAACTTCGCCTGGGCGACCGTCGCACTCCTCCGCAGCACTTCGTCACTCAGGTAACCTGGTCGACCAGGCAACCACGTCGGCCAGCAGCTCCCGTTCGTGCCCGTCGACCTCCCAAGTCGACGACCACCTCCACGTCGACCTCCTCCAGGTCGACGTCCCCTCTGGTCGACCAACTCCACGTCGACCAGTACTCCTGGTCGACCTGCTCCTCGTCGACCAGCACAGTCGTCGGCCGACCACCCACGTCGGCCACCCGAAGCTGGCGTCACGAAGTTGACGCCCCGCTACTCGACGCCCGACTGCTCGGCGTCCTGCGTCAAGGTCAACGTCGGTCCCTCCTTCGTCGACCACCAGGTCCAGTCGACCACCCGCAGGTCGACCAGCGGTCCGTTAGCCGACCGCCGAAGTCGGCTTCGACGTCCTCCGCAGGTCGACCTCCCCGAAGCCGGCGCCACCCTGAAGTTGGCGCCCGTGCAGTGGTCCCCCGTGCAGGTCGACCTCCTCGTCGACCAGCTCACCCACTGCTGCAGGTCGGCTGCTCAACTCACACCCGACCACGAAGTCGGCTCCGCCCAAGCGAGGACGGGGCCAATACCCAACTCCCGTTGACACTCCCCTGCCGCGTTCACGCTCGGGCACCCAGCCCACACGGCAGTAGAGCTCGGAGACTAGCTCGTCGACGTGCACCCAACACATAGCACGTCGTCCACCGCACCAGCCATGCAAAAGGGCATGGCACCTACTGCTGCACTTCGTTGTCGCCGTCGCCCACGTCGGCCAGGCGCACTTGACCGATTGCGACGGAGCACCGGTTGAAGGCCGGATAGTGCAGCGCCTTCGTCAGGAAGTCGGCCGGCTGCTCAGCGGTCGGGATGTACTGCAGCGAGAACTTCCCGCGCCTCACCATGTGCTGCAGCCAGGCCTGTCGCCGCTCCATGTGCTTGAGGTTGCCCGTCAACCCCATGCCCTCGGCGACCGTGATGGCCGACTTGTTGTCCACGCGCAGGACAGTCGGCTTCCCGGCATCCAGCTGCCGGAACTCTGCGAGGAGGAAGCGAAGGCGGCGTCCCTCCTTGCCAGCTTCAGTGGCTGCCACGTACTCTGACTCGGTCGACGACAACGTCGCGCACTTGATGCGCTGGCTCGACCAGGAGACTGCAGCCCCTCCGTAGACGAACACGTAGCCACCCGTGCTCGTCCTATTCTGCTTGTCACCGGCGTCGTCGGCGTCCACGTAGCCGACCAGCTCCAGCGACTCAGATCCACCGCCGAACTCCAGGGCGGTGTCACGTGTGTTGGCGAGGTAGGCGAGGCAGCGGTCGACCTCGCGCCAGTGCTGGTCGCTCCTCACCGTGAGGCCGCTCCCCAGCTTGCTGCAGGCGAAGGCGACGTCCGGCCTCGTTGTTGTCGCCGCGAACTGCAGGGAGCCGACCTTCTGCCGGTACTCCTCCTCCTGCCGTTCCTGCGCCTCCTCGTCATCGAAGGTGAGCTCGGCGTAGGCACCGACCGAGACCGGCGTCTTCGGGGTGCGCCCGGTCTGCTCCTCGTCGAGGAAGCGCCTACGCAGCTTATCGGCGTAGCCCTGCTGGTGCAGCCACAGCTTCCCCGCCGACCTGTCGCGCACGATCTCCAGCCCGAGGTACTTCTGCACCGGCGAGATCTCGCGCAGCTCGAAGGCGGCTTCCAGCAGCTCCTTCAGCTTCTTCAGCATCGTGGCGCTGCTGCTGGCGGTAAGCAGGTCGTCAACGTAGACCAGCACCCAGCAGGCCACTCCACTCTCGCCGATCTTGAAGTAAAGAGCCTCGTCGACCTGGCTCTTCTTCCACCCGGCGCCGACCAGCACATCGTTGAGCGCCAAGTACCACAACAGCGGCGACTGCTTCAGCCCGTACAGGCTCTTCAGCAGCTTGCACACCCGGCCGGTTCCGTCGTTGAAGTAGTCCGGCTGGGACATGTACAGCACCCGGTCGAGCTTGCTCTGCAGGAAGGCGTTCTTCATGTCGAGCTGCATCAGGTTGAGGTTGAGGACGGCGACGATGCTGAGGAAGATCCTCAGCGTGACGTAGCTGCTCACCGGCGCGAACGTCTCGTCGTAGTCGGCGCCGTACACCTGTGTGAAGCCCTTCACGACCAGCCTCGCCTTCTCTCGCTCGACGGTGTCGTCGATGTGGTACTTCGTCGTCAACACCCACCGGTTCTTCATGACATTCACTCCCGGCGGGCGTTCGACCAGCTCCCAAGTGCCCATGTTGAGGAGGCTGCGAATCTCCTCCTCCATGGCGGCCTTCACCGCCGGGCCCTTCCAGCTCGCCAACGCCTCCCTCACCGTCATCGTCGAGATGTCCCAACGGTGCTCGGGGCCGGCTAGCATGTCGGGGTCGAGCTCCGGAAACTCCTCATCCTCCTCGGCGTCGTCGTGCAGCAGGTCGTCGTCATCGTCCACGTCATACACCGTGGTGAAGGCAGCGGGGACGAAGAAGTCAGGCGGCCTCCGCAGTCGGCCCGAACGCCGTGGTCCCTGCTGGACCTCCTCGGCGTCCCCTCCATCGTCGCTGCCCTCAGCGTCCTGCTGCTCTTCAGCCGGCGTCCCAGCCGACTGCTCCCCTGTGGTCGGCGTCCCAGCCGACGTCTCCCCTGGGGTCTGCTCTCCTGCCGACGGCCCGGTCGCCGACTGCTCCGTGGTCGGCTTCATGGCAGCCTGCTCCCTTGTCGGCTGCTGCTCCTCGACCTGCTCCTCCCCTGTCGACTGCAATCCCACGTTGATTCGCCGCTCGTCACGTCGGCCACCGGCGATGCACTTGGCCGGCGCCGAAGGCGGCGTCCCACTACTCCCCTCATCGCCGGAGGCCGACACCGAGGCCAGCCCACGCACGTCGGCCAAAAGGGGAGGGGCAGGGGGACGGACGTCCTCGACGTCCTCAGTAGCAAGCTTACCGACCTCGGCAAGCAGCGGCAGCGTCGCCAACGAGGTGTCAGAGGGCGGGGTGGACGACAAGCGGCCGGACACCGGCCCATGGTCCATCTTCCACTCGGCCAGCGACATCTCCTCGTAAAACACCACGTCCGACGTGGTGACCACCCGGTCAGTGGCGACGTCAAGGAGCTCCCAGCCCTTGCTCGCCGCCGACACGCCAAGATGCAGGCCCCACTTGGCCTTCGGCTTCAGCTTCCCACCACGCTGCTGCTCAGGAACAAGGAACTGCGCCATGCAGCCCCACACCCGCGCCAGCGACAAGTCGGGCTTCTTCTCAGTCAGCAGCTAGTACGGCGTCGTCCCCGGTGGCAGTGTCGACCGCTCAAGGCAGTTGCGGACCCAGACGGCCTGCCGGAGAGCGAGGTGCCACCAGTGGTGCTGCACGCCCATGTGCAGCAGCATTGTCCGCACCGACTCCACCACCGTCCTCATCTCCCGCTCCGCCATGCCGTTCTGCTGCGGGGTGTATGGGCAGGTCAGGTCGTGGACGATCCCCTTTCCGTTCACGAAGTCGGTGAACTGCTTCCCGAGGAACTCCCCTCCCCGGTCAGAGCGCAGCATCAGCACCGACGTCTTCGTCTGCCGCTCAACCACCGCCAGCCACTGTACGAACGCCTGCACCGCATCTGACTTCTTGGCGACCGGCTTCACCCACACGTAGCGGGTCTTGCGGTCCTTCAGGAGCAAGAAGTACCAGCTACCATCCTTGGCAGCCACGCGGAACGGCCCGCACAGGTCGATGTGCACGACGGCCAGCACGTCGTCGGCGTCGGAGCCTTGGTCGGGGAAGGTGTGCCGCGTCAGTTTCCCGCCGACGCACGAAACACACGGGGAGTCGGCGTCCGTCGCCGACTTGAGGTCCAGCCCAATGGCGACCTCGTTCTTCGCCGAGCTCCGTATGGTGTCCATGCCGACATGCGCAAGCCTCGCATGCATCCGGTCCGGCGTCGACTTCGTCTTCGAGACGATCGCCCGCAGAGCCACAACCTCCGTCGTGGGCGACGTCGACCGCGTTGAGCAGGGACGCAGGTCGGTGCAGAGGACACGCCCGGTGTACGTCGCCCGACCAAGCACCACTCCTGCTGCCGAGACAAGCAGCATGCCGTCTCCGTCCTCCTGCAGCTTCACGCCATGCTCCTTCAGCTGGCAGGCCGACAGCAGGTTGGCTCGCACACCCGGGACGTACAACACGTCGGGGATGAGCACCTCCTTCCCGGCCTCTCCTTGCAGGGCGACGGTGCCGAAGCCCTGAACATCCTGCAGCGCCCCATTGAAGCCGCGCACATGCCTGATGGCGCCGCTCGGCTGCAAGTCGACGAAGGCTTCCTTCGTCCCCATCAGGTGGTGGGAGCAACCGCTGTCGAGCAGGACCACCGCCGGGTTCGCCTGCACAGCTGCCGCCACCGCCTGGAAGTCCTCTCCGGCCTCCGGCGCCAGAGAGATGGTCGGCTCCACGACGCCGACCAGCGAGCACGACGCCGTCTTGTCATCTCGCCCCTTGCCGCCAGCAGAGGAGTCGGCGTCCTTCGCCGAAGTCGATGTCTTGGTCGACTGCTTCTCCTTGCGCAGCTGGTTTCCTCCACGACGAGGACGACGGCTGCCAGACCTCCCACGGCCTCCCTTAGCATCGTCGTCGTCGGAGTCGCTGCGGTTGGGACACTCGAAGGAGAGATGGTCGGGGTCGCCGCACAGCCAGCATTCCCGACGTCGACCTCCTCCACCACGAGCGCTGTCTTTGGTCGACTTCCTCTTGTCGACCTCCTTGGCCGGCTTCCAGCCACTGCTACCGCCACCGCCAGACTGCCCGCGCTGCCCCGGTCGGCCTCCTTGCTTCGCTGAGGTGACCAAGTTCGCCTGCGCCAAGAGCTCCTGCGACCGCTCAGCCTCCTGCATCGCCTCGTCCTGCAGGATATACGAGGTCAAGTTGTCCTCGTTGAGCGTCGCCCTTGTGCTCGGCGCCATAGACAGCCGCTTCAGTAGGTTGTAGCTGCTAGAGAGTCCCTGCATGACATGGGTGATGTACGACGCCGTGGAGTACTGCGCGCCGGCCATCCTGATGGTGGCGAGAATTCGCCTGGCTCGGTTGCAGTAGTCGGTCGCACTCTCCTCGTCGCCCATACGCAGGTGCGTCAGCTGTCCCTCCAGCTGGGCGATGAACAGGTCGTCGGTGACCTGGTACGCCGACTCAATGAAGTGCCACGCCCGGTGGCCGGCGTCGAGGTACTCTCGGCACCACTTCAAGGCGATCTGCACGCCAGGCGAGCAGCACCGCGAGATGACCGTCAAGGTCAACAGCTGCACGGCGCGAAACTCCGCACGCAGGTCGGGGTGGTGCTCCCCCGGCGTCGCCACGGTCCCTCGGGCGAAGCCGATCAGCCCGGCCATCTCCAGCTGGGGCTCGATGGCTTCCTTCCAGGTGAGAATGTCAGGTTGACCGACCAGCGGAGGGGTGACCGAGATCCTGTCCGGCGTAAACTTGAAGTAGCCGTAGCTCGGCGCAATCCCACCTGCTGTCACCTAGGACGCTGACATCGGCGACAATCCGCTTCGTCGTCCTCCGACGTCGCCCTGCGAGTAGCCTGCAGCCGCCGACGACTGCACCCCTCGCGTCTGAACGCCGCCGACTTCACCGGCGTGTATCACACCTCGATGCCTCGACGTGCCTCCCGCACTGCTGCCGACCTGACCTCCACCAGCGTTGACACCCACGTCGACGCCGCCGTCGTTGTTCACCGGTCGAGGAGAGACAAGTCGAGAAGGGGGGTGCTCCGCCGCCCACACGGAGCGGAGTCCGGCTTCGACGACTGCCCAGGGTATCGCCCCATACTCCTGGGCCTCATGGCGTCTCCTCGCATCCTCCAGTCGTCCCTCCAGGGTATCCATCACCTCGGCGTCGCCTACGCGCACGCTAGTGACTGCACGGCTGCCGGTCTACGAACACGATCGGTATGTGCTAAGTTGGCTAGACAGAACTACGTCGCGGTGTCGTCCACGCTCACCGCACCATGCGGAGATAACTGCAGCAACGGGAGCTAGGCTACGGGCTAGGCACGTGTGCTCGTGTGATCTCTGCGTTCGTTCACTTAGTCGTTTCCTTATGTTCACGCTCCTTGCTAGTTCACGGGGAGAATTTGCAAGAGTTTCACTAGGAAAACATGACAACAATGATACAATGAAGTTGGCATAGCAATACTACATCAGAGCAAGCATTCAGGTCAGCCAACTGCCAGCGCAGCTTGGTCGACCGCGCTCCAGCAAGGCAAGGTCGACGGCGTGCCAACGTCGCAGGTTGACGGCGTGACAGCGTTGCTCACGCAGGACAGCAATGCATCCGCTTCGCAGGTGCGCGCAGATGATTGGCGTGCAGTATCTCGTCACCTGCACAGCGCACAACACCACGTCAACCTCGAGCTGACGACTGCCTCTGATCGGCCACGTCGACCTCGGGATACCACCACCGAGGTCGGGCTTGCCAACTTCGCCTGGGCGACCGTCGCACTCCTCCGCAGCACTTCGTCACTCAGGTAACCTGGTCGACCAGGCAACCACGTCGGCCAGCAGCTCCCGTTCGTGCCCGTCGACCTCCCAAGTCGACGACCACCTCCACGTCGACCTCCTCCAGGTCGACGTCCCCTCTGGTCGACCAACTCCACGTCGACCAGTACTCCTGGTCGACCTGCTCCTCGTCGACCAGCACAGTCGTCGGCCGACCACCCACGTCGGCCACCCGAAGCTGGCGTCACGAAGTTGACGCCCCGCTACTCGACGCCCGACTGCTCGGCGTCCTGCGTCAAGGTCAACGTCGGTCCCTCCTTCGTCGACCACCAGGTCCAGTCGACCACCCGCAGGTCGACCAGCGGTCCGTTAGCCGACCGCCGAAGTCGGCTTCGACGTCCTCCGCAGGTGTTGTTCCCTGTGTCTTCTTTGGACGGACAAGCTGCCCTCCTGTGTTGTTCCCTGTGTCTTCTTTGGCTTCCCCCCTGACGCGCCTAGTTGGCAGTTTTACCACCCCACCTCGCGTCGTGTTTTGTCCTCTCAAGACGTCACGTTTGAAGAGTCAGTTCCTTACTACCATCTCTTCCCCTACCGAACTGCCCCTCTCCCCCCCCCGCCGCTCTTCCTCACACCAGGTCCTCCTCCGGTAGACCCCCTCCCCCCTCAGGCACCTGCCCCCTCAGGTGTGTCCCAGGTAGACCCTGTCGAGCCTGTCGAGGAAGCTGTCGACTATGGTGCTGCTAGGAGTGCTGAGCCTGCAGGTGTAGGGCCTGGGGGTGCTGAGCCTGAGAGTGCGGAGCCTTAGGGTGCTGAGCACGGGGCCGCTGAGTCTGAGGGTGCGGAGCCTGGGGGTGCTAAGCGGATTGCTGATTCTAGGGGTGCGGAGCCTGGGGGTGCTGAGCTTGAGCGTGCGGAGCCTGGGGGTGCTGAGCCTGAGCGTGCTGAGCCTGGAGGTACTTTGTCCTCTGGAGGTCCTACGCGTGTCTTGTCACGGCGGGAGACACTCTCTCCACCGCAGCAGCGCGAGTGGCTTGCTTGGCGCTGGAGTCGTGCTGCCGGAGCTGGGGGGCCTACCGCTGGAGGTACTACTGGCGCTGGAGGTACTGCTGGTGCTGTAGCTGCTGGAGGTGCTGGAGGCGCTGGTCCCGGAGGTGCTCGTCCTGAAGGTTCCGGAGCTACTGGTGCTGGAGTACTGCTGCTCCTGGAGCCGCTTGTCCCGGAGGTGCTCGTACTTGAGGTACTGGAGCTGCTGGGGCTGGTGGTGCTGCAGGAGTTGGAGCTAGAGGCCTTGGAGCTGGGGAGACTGGTGCAGGTTCTAGAGGCGCTGCGCGGCCGCGGCCGTACTTCGTTCCACTCCATCAGCAGGTTCTTGGTCTTCCGCCCTCTACTGGTCCTACTCCTCCCTTACTGTGTCCATCGCCTGACCAGTCGCAGTCGCAGTTACAGCCAGCCTCCCCACTGCCTGGTCCTTCTCCTTACACTCGGCCAACCGGAGGTCTTGCGGAGCGTCGTAAGCCTTGGTCTCGTCCTGCATCGCCTGTTCGCGCTGCTCGCACTAGTCGTCGTGTTCCGCGTCCGCGTCCTCCTCCTGTCCCCGGCACGCACCAGATGGCACATCGTCTTTCCTCTATTCCACTGCGTGTCCCTCTATCGTCTCCTCCCGCGTCGTCCCTTGCTGACAGTCCGGACCCGGAGTCTGACTCCCTTCGTGCTGCTAGTTCTACTGTCACGCGTCTCCTGGCCAATGTTGTCACTGACACTTCATTTGCGTCTACTGCTGCGTCTGCTCTTGTTGCTGAGCTGGTTGACTTTGCTGCCGCCTGTGGTCTAGACTACGCCGCTAGTCTTGTTGCTGAGTCTGCCGTCCGTCGGGGGTGAGTGTGCTCTTCGCACGGACGTCCTTGAGGACAGGCAGGAGGACTTTGAGTGCTTTTCAGCCGTTGTACCTCATCTTGTGTCCATGCTGGTTGCACCTGAGGGAGACCCAGATGCACCAGACATCCCGACCCCGCGCTCTTACGCAGAGGCGATAGAGGGTCCCTTCTCCTCTCAGTGCCAAACAGCCATGGACACAGAGATGGCTTCCTGGAAGTCCACAGGCACTTTTTTCGACGAGGTTCCCAATCCTGGGGCGAACATCGTGAGTGGCATGTGGATTTTCAGGGTGAAGCGGCCACCGGGTCCTCCGCCTGTCTTCAAGGCGCGTTACGTCGCACAAGGCTTCAGTCACTGACAGGGAGTTGACTTCTTCCATACCTTCTCCCCGACCCCAAAGATGACCACTTTGGGTACTGCTGCACGTCGGCGCTCAGCGTGACTACGAGCTTCACTCTCTTGACTTCAGCACTGCTTTCCTACAGGGCAGCCTTCACAAGGAGATCTGGCTGCACCGCCCACCTAGCTTCACTGGGTCGTTTTCGGTTGGTACCCAGTGGAGCCTCCGGTGGCCAGTCTACGGTCTCCGCCAGGCACCTTATGAGTGGTACGACACACTGAGGACGACTCTTGCGACTCTTGGGTTTGTTCCTTCTACTGCTGATCCGTCGTTGTTTCTATGCACCGACACTTCCCTGCCGCCGGTCTACATCCTTGTGTATGTCAACGACTTGGTCTTTGCCACTGCTGACACTATTGGACTGGCCTACGTGAAGTCGGAGCTGCAGAAGAGACACACGTGCACAGACCTGGGTGAGCCGGGCAACTATCGTGGCTTGCAGATCACCCGGGACAGAGCACAGCGCACCATTACCTTGATTCAGTCACACATGGTGCAGCAGGTCCTTCAGCGCTTCGACTTCCAGTACTCCTCGCCACAGTCCACTCCTCTGCCTACCGGTCACTCGCTCTCAGCTCTGCCTTGGGATGAGTCCGTAGAGCCGAGTGGCTCGTACCCAGAGCTTGTGGGCTGCCTAATGTACCTGATGACCTGCACTCGACCTGACCTTGCTTACCCTCTTAGCATCCTGGCACGCTACATTGCGCCCGGGAGACAGCGACCAGAGCACAGGAAGGCCGCTAAGAGGGTGATGCGCTACTTGTGCAGTACGTCAGGCATGGGGCTTGTGCTTGGAGGACGTGGTCCAGTTGTCCTCACTAGTGACGCACACGCGTCTTGGGTTGACGACTTGGCTACGCAGCGGTTGTCATAGGGTTACACCTTCAGCCTTGGCCCCGATTCTGTTTCGTGGTGGTCTACCCGCTCGTCTTCTGTTCTCACCTCCAGCTGTGAGGCTAAGATCTAAGCAGGGGCCATGGCTACACAGGAGTCACGCCTGCTGACCGACTTGGGAGAGGCGCCTCGTTCTCCTCCAGTTCTGTACGTCGACAACAAGGCCATGATTGCCTTGTGTCAGGAGCACAGACTGGAGCATAGGATGAAGCACATCGCTCCGCGCTACTTCCTTGCTCGAGAGTTGCAGCAGCGTGGTCAGCTTCGTCTTGTTTACGTGATCTCTCAGGCCAACACTGCTGATATCTTCACCAAGGCACTTCAGCCTTGTGATCATCAGTGTTTCTGTACTGTTCTAGGCCTTGTGCCTACTTGGCCTCACTTGCTCACTTCTTGACTTAGCTTGTACTGTGATCTATATGATTATATATGCATGCTTACACTCGTTAGGTTGTGATCACTGTACTGCTTGTTCTCCTTTTTATATAACTCTGCATGTGAGCTGGCCTTGTGGCCATTTGCTTGTGCTCGGACTGCGTGGTGACGTTGTGATCCAACCTGAGCTTGACCTTGCCTTGTTCTCTTGCTTGTCCCCCACTTTCCCTCTGGGGGTGTGTCAGAACTATGCATTCATATGCTCTAGGCTGTAGTGGGGCACTTCTTATGGGGTACAGCCCAATCCGGTTTTGCATATACAGACCTAATTGGGCTGTACCCCATAAGAAGTGCCCCACTACAGCCTAGAGCATATGAATGCATAGTTCTGACACGGGGTCCGTGATTTGTTCACGGAGCTGGAAGGCCTAGCGTCCAGAAGAATTGCACTATTGGCGTTGCAACTGTTGGGGTTACGTGCGGACCTGGCGGCAGCAACACTGGAGATGCCGGACCTCCAGATCTTCTGGGCGCATGCGAGGCCGTTGACGAAATGGAGTGGGAGGAGCATGAGATGGAAGCGCACCTGCGAGCTCTTCCTAAAATCAAGTTTCTCTGCGAGCATCGATGTAACAACCTCCTGGGAGGTGGAGCAAGAACTTCTCCTCTTCAACCGACGCTTGCTGACGAACGGGAAGACACCTACAAGGAAGCAAAAAGCTGCAAAGCATCTTAGATGGCGTTCCTGAGATGGGTTCCCATCGATTGCCATGGTCGGTGCAACAACATTGGTCCAGCGTGGCGGAATTCGATTCTGGTCACACCCACCACACGTACCTGGTGAACGGGAGTCGCTTAGGACGAAAAACATGAAAATTTTGGGTCAACCAATCACATGCTTTTGTATTCAACATTCATGCGACAAGTATTAACGACAGCTTTGGTCATGTAGGTTGTAGGGTATTTGTTGCGTGACAGTAAAAAACATTAGTGGTTCTAAAGTTTGGCGTCAGGGAAAGTTGACATGTGAAAAAAATGCACGACCATTAGCTCCCAACTCATGCAACGTCCACATTCCCCCCCCCCCCCCTTTGTTGCCATGCCACAGGCACGTGCTCTGTGCACTGTAACTGGGGGAAGTTCGGATAGGGCCACATCTCAGGAATGCCATCTTAAGCAGACGACCATAAAGAACTTAATCACAGTGGTGGAGGATGGGACCAGAATGCTAAAGGATTTCAAAGCGTTGGAAAGGGAGTTAGGCGGTGCAGCAGTGGCACGGCTGGCCAAAAATATATTTGATGCGGCCCCGGACAACTGGAAACAACTCCTTCTTGCGCCGATTATGGCGCGCACGGTGCTGGCGTTGTTAAAGGATGCGATGAAGGCAGGCACCAGCCATGGCGTCTGGAGAATCGAGAGCGTGGAAGGGGAAACCTTTGTCTGTCGAGCACTCTATTGTTTTCGGGGGGTTTTGGAGAACGCTGAGGAGAAGCTCCGTGTGTTCCAGCCCCGGGAGGTGGTGCCGCCATGGTCAAGGGGGATCGCTTTTTTGGCCCCGCTGACGCCCCCGTAGCGAAGTTACTGTGCTCGCCAATATGGGCGGGGGATGGTCCGGCGCTACGCAAACAACTCAAAGAGGGTTTCAAGAGGAACGGTGGCAATCAGAAGCAGTAGTTTACCTGGGAAGATCTGCTGGGGCACCAAATTGGTTGGCAGAGGGTGATTGGGGTACGGGACTCAGAGATCCTCCCGAACCGAGCGCAAGATGTGATGCTTCGGATTAACAGCCGGAACCTCCTGGTGGGGAAGCGCCGGCATTTCCCGGGCGCCGGGGTTGTATACCCGCATTGTGGGGAAAAAGAGACGTTGGAGCATGGGCTCTTCAACTGCCCGCGCAACAAGCTGGTGGTTCGGGCGCTCCTCAAGGCGCTTTGCATGCTCAATCCGGGGCGGAAAATCGAGTCATCAAGGGACCTGCTTTTCCAGTGCGAAAGGACAACTTCGGGTTTTCCCGAGACTACACTCACGTCTATTGCTCTTCATCACATCTGGGTGGAAAGATGTGATGCGGCTTTTGAGAGAAGCATGTTCAAGGGCTCTATGGAGGATTGTGGCAGCCTTTCAGCTACATGTATGAATTTTCAAGTGCGCCAAGGTAGCATTACGGAGGTTCGGTACTACTCATCCCGGGCTGGATAATGACAAGCGTCACACTCTGGGCAGGATTCCTGACAGCACGATGAAGCTGACCACGTGGACGAAGGGTTTGATGTACACCTGGTCGAACCCGAGAGCAGCTTTCTGACCTCCCTAGCTGTCCAGGATGGGTGCGGTAGGTTCACGCCCCCTATGCCCTGTCAGAGGTCTACTGGTGATCCCCGATTGATCCTAGGGAAGGGTTACAAGCATGTTGGCCTGGGCGGTTATGGGCGCACTGACCCGCTACTTAATAAGCCCTTTTATCCCAATGGTCTAGTGGTTGTGATTCTAACATGGTATCAGAGCGAAGGTCTCGGGTTTGAATCCCAGTGAGTGCACTTTGGGCATCCCAGTGCGGGGGGGTGTCAGAGGTCTACTGGTGATCCCCGATTGATCCTAGGGAAGGGTTACAGACATGTTGGCCTGGGGGGTTATGGGCGCACTGACCCGCTACTTAATAAGCCCTTTTATCCCAATGTGGTTGGGATTCTGACATGCCGATCAGCCAAAGTTACGACTGCCACTAGTGTATCTTTCATCTTAAAAAAAAAAAAAAAAAGGTTGGGGGGAGGGGGGTGTGAAAGATAGAACGAGGAATGAATGAACTAGCAAGCAGGTGGGTACAAGTAGGAAAACCTAAAAGTGTTGTACCCCATATTGACTACCCCACTACAACCTACTCAAACTATGTCATATAAGTTTGACACACCCCCATAGGCAAAGTGGGGGAGAACAAGGGGTCACAAGACCAGTTAAGAAAAGCAAAGCAAGCTCAGGGTGGATCGCGACGTCACCACACATTCTGAGCACAAGAAAATCGCCACAAGGTCAGTTCACATGCAGATTTATATAAAGGAGAACAAGCAGTACAGTGATCACAACCTAGCAAGTGCAAGCATGCAGGTTTATATATAGAGATCACAGTACAAGCAGAGTCAAGAAGTGAGCAAGTGAGGCCAAGTAGGCACAAGACCTAGAGCAGTACAGAACCGCTGATGATCACAATGGTGAAGTGCCTTGGTGAAGATATCAGCAGTGTTGGCCTGAGAGGCCACGTAAGCAAGACAAAGCTGACCACGCTGCTGCAACTCTCGAGCAAGGAAGTAACGCAGAGCGATGTGCTTCGTTCTGTGCTCCAGTCTGTGCTCCTGACACAAGGCAATCATTGTCTTGTTGTCGACGTACAGAAATGGAGGAGAACGAGGCGGCTCTCCCAGGTCGGTCAGCAGGTAGGTGAGCCAGCGTAACTCTTGTGCAGCCATGGCCCCTGCGTATATCTCAGCCTCACAGCTGGAGCTGAGAACAAAAGACGAGCGGGTAGACCGCCACGAAACAGAGCCGTAGCCAAGGCTGAAAGTGTAACCCTGTGACGACCGCTGCGTAGCGAAGTTGTCAGCCCATGAAGCGTCTACGTGACCAGCGAGGACAACTCGAGCCCGTCCTCCTAGCACGAGCCCCATGCCCGACGTACTGCACAGGTAGCGCAACACCCTCTTAGCGGCATCCATGTGCTCCTTCCGGTGTCTCCTAGGAGCAACATAGCGTACCAGGATGCTAAGAGGGTATGCAAGGTCAGGTCGAGTGCAGGTCATTAGGTACATGAGGAAGCCCACAAACTCTGGATATGGGCCACTCGGCTCTACGGACTCATCCGAAGGCAGAGTTGTGAGCGAGTGGCGAGTAGGCAGAGGAGTGGGCTGTGGCGAGGAGTACGTGAAGTTGAAGCGCTGAAGGACCTGCTGCACCATGTGTGACTGAGTCAAGGTAATGGTGCGCTGTGCTCTGTCCCGGGTGATCCGCAAGCCAAGATAGTTGCGCAGCTCACCCAGGTCTGTGCACGTGTGTCTCTTCTGCAGCTCCGAGTTCACGCGGGCGAGTCCCTCAGTGTCATCAGTAGCAAAAACAAAGTCGTCAATGTACACGAGGACGTATAACAGCGGTAGAGAGGTGTCGGTGCGTAGAAACAGCGAAGGGTCAGTAGTAGAAGGAGTAAACCCAAGAGTCGCAAGAGTCGTCCTCAGTGTGTCGTGCCACTCTTAGGGCGCTTGGCGGAGACCGTAGACTGGTCGCTGAAGGCTCCACTGGGTACCAGCAGGGAACGACCCAGTGAAGCCAGGTGGGCGGCGCAACCAGATCTCCTCGTGTAGGCTGCCCTGTAGGAAGGCTGTGCTGAAGTCAAGAGAGTGAAGCTCGTAGTCACGCTGAGCAGCGACGTGAAGCAGTACCCGAAGAGTGGTCATCTTCGGGGTAGGGGAGAAGGTCTGGAAGAAGTCAATTCCCTGTCGCTGACTGAAGCCTCGTGCAACGTAAAGCTCCTTGAAGACAGGCGAAGAACCTGGCGGCCGCTTCACCTTGAAAATCCACATGCCACTGACGATGTTCGCCTCAGGTGGGGAAACCTCGTCGACGAAAGTGCCCGTGGACTTCCAGGAAGCCATCTCTGTGTCCATGGCTGTCTGCCAGTGAGAGGAGTAGGGACCCTCTATCACCTCTGCGTAAGAGCGCGGGGTCGGGATGTCTGGTGTATTCGGGTCTCCCTCAGGTGCAAGCAACATGGACACGAGACGAGGTAAAGCAGCAGCAAAATACTCAAAGTCCTCCTGTCTGTCCTCAAGGACGTCCGTGCCAAGAGCACACTCACCCCCGACAGACGGAGGACAGACAGACTCAGACTCAACAACAAGACTAGCGGCGTAGTCTAGACGACATGCGGCAGCAAAGTCAACAAGCTCAGCAACTAGGGCTGACGCAGCAGTGGACTTGAAGGAAGGGTTAGTGACAACAGTAGCTAGCAGACGCATGACAGTCGTGCGGGCAGCCCGAAGTGAATCAGACTCCAGGTCCGGACCGTCAGTAAGAAGAAGAAGAGAGGACGCAGGAGGAGACGGCAGAGGGACACGCACTGGAACAGAGGAAGGACGTAGGACAGGCGGAGGACAGGCGGAGGACAGGCGGAGGACGCGGACGCGGAACACGACGACTATTGCAAGCAGCGCAAACAGGCGACGCAGGGCAAGACGCAGGCTCACGACGCTGAGCAAGACCTCCGGTTGGCCCAGTGTAAGGAGAAGGACCAGGCAGTGGGGAGGCTGGCTGTAACTGCGACTGCTACTGGTCAGGCGGCGGACACAGTAAGGGAGGAGTAGGACCAGTAGAGGGCAGGAGACCAAGAACCTGTTGAAGGAGTGGAACGAAGTGCGGCCACGGCCGCGCAGCGCCTCCAAAACCAGCAGAGACAGCACCAGTACCCCCAGCTCCAACTCCTGCAGCACCAACAGCTCCAGTACCCCCAGCAGCTCCACATACAGCAGCACTTCCAGGAGTAACAGCTCCACCGCCCCCAGCTCCAACCCCTGCAGCACCTCCAGCTCCAGCAGCTCCGGGACCTCCACTACAAGCACCTCCGGGACCAGCGCCGCCAACTCCAACTCCTCCAGCACCACTAGCTCTAGTACCTCGAGTACGAGCTTCCCCGGTAGCTCCAGCCCCAGCAGGACCTCCAGCAGCTCCAGCTCCAGCAGCACCTCCAGCTCCAGCACCTCCAGGAGCACCAGCTCCAAGGGCTCCAGCGGCAGCCCCCCCAGCTCCAGCTGCTCCTCGCTGGAGTCTCCAGCGGCGAGCAAACCACTCGCGCAGCTGCGGTGGTGAGAGAGGCTCCCGCCGAGACGAGGCACCTGCAGGAACTCTAGCACACTCAGCACCCCCAGTCTTAGCAACCTCAGGCTCAGTACCCTCAGGCTCAGCACCTTCAGGCTCAGCACCCCCAGGCTCAGCACCCTCGGACCCAGCACCCCCAGGCTCCGCACCCTCAGACTTAGCAACCCCAGGCTCAGCACTCCCAGGCTCTGCATGCTCAGGCTCAGCACCCCCAGGCTCCGCACGCGCAGGCTCAGCACCCCCAGGTTCGCACACCCAGGCTCAGCACCTCCAGCAGCACCACCCCCAGGAGGAGCACCAGGGTCAACCGCTACCTTGACAGGCTCGACCGCGTCTACCTGAGACACACCTGAGGGAGCATGACCATGAGGGGGGAGGGGGTCTACCGGAGGAGGACCTAGTGCAAGAAAGAGCGGCGGGGGGGGGAGAGAGGCAGTGCGGTAGGGGAAGAGACGGTAAAAGGGAACCGGCTCGTCGAACGTGACGTCTTGAGAGGGCAGGACACGGCGCGAGGTGGGGTGGTAAAACTGCCAGCCAAGCGCGTCAGGGACAAAGCCAAGGAAGACGCAGGGAATAGTACGGGTGGAGAGCTTGTCCGCGGTAGTATCGCAGACTAAGGCACGAGAACCTCAGACCCAAAACACTGACGCATCGCCAACCTTCCCCGTCCAACGCAGTGTGGGCGAGGTCTCCGGCAAGGAGACATGGGGCCAGAGGTTGAGCTGATGCGCAGCGTATCGGACCGCAAACGGCCACAGAAAATGGGGGGCAGTTGCATGGACCATGGAGGTACGGCAATCCTATTCTGCTGCGGTGAGGCCAAGAGCGTGAACGTCTGGCGAATGCCCTTCGCACGACAAAAGTCCCGCAGAAAGTCAGAGGCAAACTCACCACCTCTGTCAGAGTGCAGACGCAGGACGGGAAAGTCCGTCCCGAACCGCTCGCGGAGCTGGAGATGGGCAGCGCGGATCCAGGTGATCAAAACATCAGGGACCTCACCCTTGGTGCGCAAGGAAAAGACCGTGGTGTAACGCGTGAAGTCGTCAACGACCAACAAAAAGTACCGCTCGCGGTCCTGTCCACGAACGCGGGCTGGGCCCCACACGTCCATGTGGAGGGTCTGCAGGGGAGCATTCGTAAGGGGAAACGAGGAGGAGTGAGGAGCCGCGCGCTGCCGCCCCTTGACACAGGGACAGCAGGGAGGGGAATGCGAGGGTGGTAGAGGAGGCAGAGTCGCTGGAAGTCCAGAGACAAGGAGACGTCGGTGCATGCCATGGAGGCGCTGCACCGAGGGGTGACCAAGACGGTGGTGCCAAAGGACGGTCTGGTGTGACAGAGCGCAACAAGAGCAGGGGGCTGCTAGTTGACCTCACGCAGACCCAGACTCAGACGCAGCTACCCGAGGGGACTCAGTAGTCAATGTGTATAAACTTGAGCCAGGCGCTCGGGTGAACGTGGCCAGGTGTCGACCAGTCCAGGAGCAAGTACAGTGGGTCACACGCTGACCTCCAGGAGTGAACTGGTCAACCCACACATCCTGGAGGTCAGCTCCACTCACCAAGTTCGTAGAGAACGAGGAGAATTGAAGACCCGACAGTGAGCCAAACGGGACCGCTGGACACGGCAGGACCGTGGAGGAGTGCGCAAGGACTGGGCCCCCAGAGGGATCCGCCAAGGAGACTGCAACCGGCCGACGGAGCGGCGTGAGCGTGGTGCTATCGCGAAAGCACCTGAGTCAAGCATGAAGGTGTGCAAGGCCTCTGCAAGCGCAGTACCAGAGAGAGCAAACTCACCAGCACCTGGAGCAACAAACTCACTAGCACCTAGAGCAGCAGCCTCACCAGCACCTAGAGCAGCAGACTCTATGCCTGGGTCGGGCGGCACACACAGGTAACAGTCACCCTCAGCACTAATAGTCAATGCATACATGGCAGCAAGGATAGCATCATAGTCAAGAGCAAACAAATTAACATTCTGCCTAAGCCGGTCAGCGCAATTAGGGAGCTCAGCAGCGTCAGGAAACTGTGCACGCCAAGCGTCATACAGGCAACCGAAACAGCGCTGCGTCGCGTGTGGCAGCCCGCACGTCTCCCCACGGCGTTCGCCGGTGCGGAGAACGTAAGCGCAGGGACCAACACCCCCAGACCTCCCACGCCCAGCGTACCACTCACGAAGCTGCTGGAGCAACAGGGTCTCACGGGAACGCGGCTGCTGCTGGCGCTGGCTACCGCCAAAGCCTCCACGCTGCGCGGCTCCACCCCGACCAGCACCTCCGCCGCCACCACCTCCACCGCCGCTGCTACTGCCTCCACCGCCACTGCCGCTGCCTCCACCACCGCTGCCGCTGCCTCCACCACCTCCACCGCCACCACCGACGCCCCCACTCCCACCACCACCCTTGCCTCCACCCCCACCCCCTCCGCCTCCTCCACTGCCACCACCGCCACCCACGCTGTCCCCTCCACCACCCTTGCCCCCCTTGCCCTTGCCGCTGCGGCGCCTCCCACTAGGAGCAGACGCAGCCCCGACCTCCTCGGTGCCAACGAGGTTGACAGCAGCAGCAGAAGCAATAGAGGGCAGAAGGGAATAGAGGAACACCCCTCAAAGAAAGGGGTGCGAGGGCCGTCGCGAGAAGCACCTACAACAACTATTCTCTTCTCAGATGCAGTGAGGTGCAGGTCGACGGTGAGCTCGTGACAAAATTAGAAGGAAGAAAGAGGATTGAACTAGCAAGAATGGGGATACAAATAGCAAACCCTAGAAGGGTTGTACTCGCTATAGAGCACCCCACTACAGGCTAGAACATAAGAATAATATTCTGACAGCTCGGTGGGGCAAAGGGAGAGAAAGTGGTCCCTGACTGAGCAAAGGGAGTCAGGGAGACGGGTGACTAGGTAGAAGAGGGTGATGTACATAAGGGGGGGGGGAGGGGAGGTTCTTGGCGCAGAACTCGGAGGGAAGCGCAGCGCGGCAGCGGGCGTCACTAGTGCGGAGGTGAGTATTGAGGTCAGCGACTGTGGCAAAGGCGGCGAGGTCAGGGAACAAGTACGGTAGCATGAGGCGGCTGAGGGTAGCAGTGGCAGGGGAGGAGTAGCGTGCTACGAGAGCGTCATACAAAGACTTAGCAGTCTTGTACTGGCCAAAGTGCGCGCGCTCAGCAGAAGGCAGGTGACTACGAACAGCAAGGCGAGCAACAGCGTCACGAGTAGTCCACTACGAGCGAACCGTACTATCAGCATTGGCAGCAGGTGCAGCAGAGGCGCCGGACGTGAGATCGAAAAGCGAGACTCCGTCCTTAGAATCACACTTAAACAAGAGCTGCAGATCATCTACCCAAACACTGAAGTCAACTGCACGACCCTCAGCATCGAAGGTAAGAACTGTAGGGTTAGCCATGGCGGCAGTAGCAGTAGCAGTAGCAGTAGCAGTAGCAGTAGAAGCAGCAGTAGCAGCAGAAGCAGCATTAACAGCAGGAGCAGCGCGGGCAGGGCAGCGCGGCTCAGTAGGGCAGTGTGGCGTGGCTCGGCAAAGCGGCGCGGCTCGGCCGGGCGGCGCGGCTGAGCTGGGCGGCGCGGCTCGACAGGCAGGCAGGCGCGGCTGGCGTAGGCACGGCAGGTGCGCGGGTAGCGCGGGTAGGTCAGGTGCCACCGGCGACGGGTAGGGCAGACGCGCGACAGGCGCGGGTAGGGCAGGCACTCGACGGGCGATGGTAGGGCATGCGCTTGACGGGCGGCCGCAGGCGCTCGACGGGCGGGGAGGGCCGGCGCTCGACGGGGCGGGTAGGTCCGGCGCTTTGAGGGGCGGCGGCAGGGTAGGCGCACGACGGGCGCTTAGGGCAGGGCCGCGACGTACGGCGTCAGGGCAGGCGCTCGACGGGTGGCAGGCAGGGCAGGCGCTCGACGGGCAGCAGGTAGGGCAGGCGCTCGACGGCGGGTAGGGCAAGTGCGCGACGGCTGCTGCCGCAAGGGCAAGCGCTCGATGGCACGAGTAGGGCACGTGCTCGACGGCGCACTGCAGGGCAGGCGCAAGGGCGCAGGTGAGGCAGGCGCGAGGCGCGCGATACGGCAGGCAAGCTCGGCAGCGCGCTTCGGGCAGGGCAGGAAAAAAAATCGTGGTGGGCCCTTAAAAAAAAACGTTCCCACTGGGGAACCTACTCTGAAACCATGTGAAATATAGAACGAGGAATGAATGAACTAGCAAGCAGGTGGGTACAAGTAGGAAAACCTAAAAGTGTTGTACCCCATATTGACTACCCCACTACAGCCTACACAGACTATGTCATATAAGTTTGACAGGGGGGGGGGGAGGTGGGATATGGTCATTGCAAAGGAGGTTTTTACATGTTTGATAAGACGTTTCACTTAACCAATGAGGAATGGCCGTAGATGAAAACCCGGCAAAAAAAAAAAAAAAAAAAAAAAAAAAAAACAAAAACAAAAACAAAAACCCGATTCGAAAGGAACCTGGATTCATTTTCGGATTGATGAACTCTAAATGCGCAGCTTGCCCGATGTTTTAATCTGGGTTGATCGGTTCCCAGATCGCATCCGTAGCGATTGGGTTTTAATCCTTTTTGAAGTGAGTAGATTGATAGGCGCGAGCAGGAAAATTGCAGAGTATCAAGTATGTTTGGTGGGAGTTACATGTATGACCATTTGCATGAATTTCTGCCTAATGTTAGCGACTTATGCGTCAACTTAATCACCAAACTCGTTAAGACAATCGATAGAGTGACAGTACGCGTTATTCTTTAACAAAAATGTTATCGCGTGGCATACTTTCCCTAACAAAAAAACACACGAACGGTCAGTTACAAGAGTTATTGTATGCATTTGATGATATGGTTCACGCATCTAGTCACTATTAACTGGTTGAAAATCAAGCGATTGGCCATACACGCCTGCCAGTATATATACATATATACATATATACATATATTTATAAATACCCTCCTTAGGGGAACTAGATGTGCTTCCAAATGGATCAGCCTAAAATACGTAAATCTTCTTGTGTTTACAATTGATCTGTCCCTCAAGTGGTGTTCGGATCCAATCGGATTTTTGTGACATTTTGTTATTAGACATAGCCCGATAAATTTTGCAGGGTTTCATACGTTTTTTGTGGGGGTTTTATGTGTCAACAGGAGTTGTGTGTTGCCCTGTCCTCACTTGGGCGGAGCCGACTTCGTGATCGAGTGTGCGGGAAGTGCAGCCAACCGACTACAGTGAGCGGCACCGACTTGGGCTAGCTAATCGACGACTTGGTCGACCAGCAGGAGACCACTGCAAAGCCGCCAACTTTGGGGAGTCGGCGGCCGACTTCAACCTGGTGGTCAACAAGGGGAGACGTCGACCTGCGAAGGTCACCGGCCTGGGAGGGCTCCGACTTTGATGGGAGGTCGACTTGGTAGGTTGATTGGAGGAGGGCGTCGACTTAGCGCTGACCCGGGGAAGCCGACTTGGTAGGTTGATTGGAGGAGGGCGTCGACTTAGCGCTGACCCGGGGAAGCCGACTTGGTATGGTAAACATGGAGCTGGTCGACCTGGAGTTGGTCGACCAGGGGTGTGGTCGACTTGGTGTGGTCGACTGGTGGTGGTCGTCGACTTGGGCGATTGACGGGCACGAAAGAAGCAGCTGGTCAACGGGGTTGTCCGGTTGACTAGGTTACCCGGGCGACGGGGTTCAGCGGAGGA
Source organism: Closterium sp. NIES-65 (assembly GCA_948144175.1). Taxonomy (NCBI): domain Eukaryota; kingdom Viridiplantae; phylum Streptophyta; class Zygnematophyceae; order Desmidiales; family Closteriaceae; genus Closterium; species Closterium sp. NIES-65. Next base: position 3,230,067 of record CANXME010001052.1, on the reverse strand, counting down.
GCGCCACAGTCGCCTAGGTGGTTCTGGCGATGCCGACCTCGGAGGTGGTATCCGAGGTCGACGTGGCCGATCAGATGCAGTCAACAGCACGTGGGCGATTTGGTGTCTGCGCTGTGCAGATGAGGAGGCATAGCATGCCAATCGTCTGCAAGCACTCGCGAAGTGGGTGCGCTGCTGTCCTACTGGTGCAACGTTGTGCAGCTGCCTTACTGCAACGTTGGCACGCCCCCGACTTGCAGTGTTGGCAAACCGCGACTTTGCACTGCTGGAGTGCGGTTGACTTTGTCGTGCTGGAAGTGGTTAGCCGAGCTGCGCCGGTAGTCGCCCAGCATGCTTGCTAGCATCTGATGTAGTCTTGCTTGCCAACTTTGTTGCTTACCATTGTTGTTAACTTTCGCTAGTGAAACTCTCGCCAATTCTCCCCGTGAATGTGTGCGTAGGGAGAACATGAGCAAACACACAAGAGACGCTACGAACACTCCTACACGTGTGCCTTTCCCGTAGTCTAGCTCCCGTTGTACGAGTTACCAATCGTGTGAACTTCCATGCATCATGTGTCACCAATAGTGTGAACTTTCACAAACTAATATTGACTCATCACGCAAAACGTGCTTCGAACCCGTGAAAACACCATTTTCATCGTGCGCGGGTTTCTTCTACCAATGAATTCTATTGAGGCCCTTGTATATTACTAACGGCACATCTCCCAGCCATGAACTTGGGAACCATTTGCATGAGAGGGTGGTAAAGTCTCCTCAGCGATGGCAAATTCTTTTCGCAAAGTCTCCTACATCAGTAGTGAATGGTTCGGTCGTTGAGCGTATGGTTACACGATGTACAAAGCTCATTGCTGAGCATATGTGTTGCACCATTAACGGTGGCTTTGCATTGGATAATGTGCATCAATTACAAAGCGAGAGTCATGTCCAACATGGGAAGAAATGGGAGGTTCACCTTTGCACAAGAGGCTCAAAACTTGACCCTTTGTGGTTCATATGTTTCGACTGTTAAACCGGCACGAGATTGCATGAGCATCTAAAAAAAAAGCAGGACTTCTAGCTTCAGCACTACGTCTTCGCGAAGGAATACTGGGTGAGTTAGTCGAAGACCATCCGTAATGCGATTTGTGAGAATCCCAGCCACTAACCACTGGGATAAAAGGGCTTGTTAAGTAGCGGGTCAGTGCGCCCATAACCCCCCAGGACAACGAGCCTATAACCCTTCCCTAGGATCAATCGGGGATCACCAGTGGACCTCTGACACGATTATTGTGCTATGCCACAATCGTGTGCCTGAGAAGGCCTTGCAGTCCGTCCCTAGTGCTAAGCATTGATTGTCATGCGATAGGGAAAAGCGCGCCTGAATCTGCTAGGCCTAGCTGTGAGAGGATGTCCCCATTAGTTTTTTTTTTTCCCATTGTTATAGTTTTCCTTTATCTTAATCCCCATTTTCTCCTCTTTATCTTGGTCTTTATTTCGTCTCAATCATCCTACTTTTCTAATTTCTAGATTCTTCTATTAATTTCTCATATTTCCTATTTTTCTGACATTGCTGTTATATGGCACGGACAGCGCCGTATATACGGTTATTATCCCAAGTGCCAATAACTTGGCGTGCATGTGCGCATTTGTAATTGTAGTATCGGGAAGGCTATGTTCATGAATGTTCGATTTATCTACATTATCCTTGTAATTTCCAAGTAACGCATTCGATATGATTTTAGTGACACGTTTGATTGAGAGATAGATCCTATGACACTAGCTAGATGTTTGCCACAAGTTTGTCCCCGTCCAATGTGGGTGCATGATGTGTGGGTGCGTTGTGCATAGTAGATTGCCATTGGGATCAAATGAGGTGGCGGAAACGCGAAGTCATTCTAAGTTATGCATGAGAAGAATGAGAAAATTTTTGTGACCTCTAGGTGATGGTTCCAATGGCAGAAACATGTCAGATGCGAGTTGTGGGAGCTTGCGAAGAGGTCGGTTGATTGGGGGCCCCAATGACGATCGAGGATGCGGGACCATGGATGTTTCGAGGAGTAATCATCATGGAAGTTTAGCTCACGCGTGATCCATTCAACAATCAGTCAGACTCCATGCTAGTGCGAATAATGTCATTGTACGCAGTAGTGAGGTCAGGGGTGTGATAGCCACCTTTACGAAGCACTTGTTTTTCCTTGACTTCGTTCGCGTATGTTTAGAGGGCCCAAAGAACTCCTCCGATTTCTCGCAGGGTGCTGGACATTTTTTGTACTGGTTTTGGCAAGGCTGCGCTAGCTTCTGTGGATTCACTAGGGATGGTGAGCAAAGTAACATTCCATATGTGGGAACCTTCATCCACATGAATCGCTGAATCGGAACTATTTCGGACGTGAAACGGTGAGCCGTTGAATATATCAAACTCCCCAAGTTAAAGATGCAGCTCCATAAAAATATGGACCGCTCACGATGCTTCCCCAGGATGGTGCGTCGCTAATCGCTTATAGCATGGCGTGGCTAAAAGCACAAACTATGGCACATGGCACGACAGTCAATGACGCGGGCGCGCCAGCGTCTCTGATCGAAAGGTTTCGAATGTGTATGTTATTGACGAGGAAAGGCTTTGCCCTTTGCTTGGGCGAAGCCAACTTCGTTGACCGGTGCGAAAGATGTGCAGCCGGCTAGGCTTTGTGGTTGGCGCCGACTTGGAGAAGGAAGTCAACGGGTTTGGTTAACGGAATTCGACAAAGCCAGCTTCGGTGAAGCCGACCACAGCGGAGCCGGCCATGAGGAGCTCCGACTAGACGGGGTCGACCAGGCGAAACATCGACCAGGCCGACCAAACATTGGCCGACGAAGTTGGTTGACGGCGTCGAGCCTCGACGGCCGACCAAGGTGATCGTCGACAAGATGCTGACCTACGAACGCCAACCTATAAGTGCCGACCGATTGTCGCACATCGGCGCCAACTAATGGCCTTCTTCTAGTCGACTATGTAACTTGTCGGTAAGGTTCTGCGTGGGTGCGCAAAATTCGTCTGAAACAACTTTGCCAAAGTCGACCTTGCGGAATGAGCAGCACGTGCTTTACAACCTGGCACATGCGCAATGTGTATCACAAAGCTAGCCATCTAGAGGTATGAAATTATGTGATGACATGTTGCTTGCGCATGGACCTAGGACGTGCATAGGAACAAGATGTCGTAAATATAGGGTATTGTTAATAGGAATGGAGTGTAGGCCTCGCCCTCGCTTGGCTGACGCCGACGTCGTGGTCGGATGTACAGGAGAAGCAGCCGACTGTACGCAGCGAGAAAGCTGCTCGACGGGCTTCGTCGAGCTGGAGGGTATTGCTGCGGTGTTGCCATCGACCAGAGAGCTCGACGGCCATCTTCTGCAGGGCAGGTCGACGAGGCGGCTGTCGACCTGGACAAGACTGTCACCATGTTGGAGCCGTCGACCAGGTGTGCTAGACGGCTGCAAATGTCAGTGCCAGTTGACAGAGAAGTTTGTTGACCTGCGTAGGACATGTGAGCAGCAGTCGACAAGGGGAGCTCAGCGATAGCAGCTACATTGCTGGTCAATGGAGGGGTCCGTCAACCAGGGTGTTCCTTGACGGAGGCTGTGGTGGACAAAGGAGGTGTCGACCAGAGCGCTGGGTGGTCGACCAGGTGGACCAGGTAACCTGCTCGGCTAGTTCTGCGAAGGCACGCGAACGTTGTCGAGGTCGCGGTGACTAAGGCGACTTTGCGCTGGTATCCCGAAGTCAATGTGGCTCGTCAGGCGTAGACCAGGGCTAGGCGGAGTCGACCTCGTGGTCGGATGTGCGGGGGTTGCAGCCAACCTGCAGCAGTGGGCACGGGGGCCACTGCTAGGGCACCGAGCTGGAGGGCGCCTGGCTGGAGGGCGCCGAGCAGGAGGACGCCGTCCTGGACGCCTGGTTGGCTTCTTGGACGCTTAAACGGCGTCCTAGGAAGCTGGATGCCGACCTGGGCGTCGGCACGACTACCATGGCGCCCGGTCGGCGTCGTGGGCGCCTACACAGCGTCCTGGAAGGCCAGACGCCTACCTAGGCGTCTGCACGGCGTCCTAGGAGCCTGCGACGCTGCCCTGAGCGTCTGCACGGCGTCCTGGGGGCCCATACGCCGACCTGGGCGTCCTGGGGTCCCCGACGCCGACCTGGGCGTTTGATCGGCGTCCTGGGAGGCTGGACGCCGCTCTGGAGGTCTGCACGGCGTCCTGGGCGTCTGGACGCCGACCTGGGGGTTTGGATGGCGTCCTGGGCGCTTGGACGCCGGACTGGGGACGCCGGGTAGTGGTGGCCGGCTACGGACTGTGCCGGTTGACCGAGCGTGGTTGCCCGGTCGACCGGGATACCCAGGCGACGTGCGCGAGTGTCGCCGTGGTGGAGTATGCGAGGCCGACCTCGGGGGTGGTATCCCAAGGTCGACGTGGCTGGTGGGCGCAGTCGCCGGCGTAGAGTCTGCCAGGCGTCTACGCTGTGCTCGTGACAAGGTGTGGAGCGCCAACCAGCTGCGCGCACCTGCGAAGCTGGTGCACCGTTGTCCTGCGGGTGCAACGCTGTGCAGCCGACTTGCTGCAGCGTTGGCACACCGTGGACTTGCAACGTTGGCGAACCGCTACTCTGTAGCGCTGGAGCGGTGCGAGCGCTGCTGTGCTGGAGCGCAGTCGACCATGCTGCGCTGGAGGTCGACCAGCACCCTAGCTAGCTCTGATGTAATCAGTGTTGCCAATGTTGTTGTAACCATTGTTGTCACTCTTTGCTTGTGAAACTCTTGCAAAATCTCCCCGTAAATGTGCAAGCAGAGAACACACAAGCAAATGACTAAGGAACGCAGAGATCACACGAGCACCCGTGCCTAGCCCGTAGTCTAGCTCCCGTTGTAGCAGTTATCTCCGCATGGTGTGGTGAGCGTGGACGACACCGCAACGAAGTTCAGTCTAGCTGACTTTGCACCAACCGTCTTCGGAGGCCGGCAGCCGTGCAGTCACTAGCGTGCGCGTCAGCGACGCCGAGGACAGCTGGAGGCACAGCTAGAGGATGCGAGGAGACACCATGAGGCCCAGGAGTACGGGGCGATACCCTGGGCAGTCGTCGAGGCAGGACTCCGCTCCATGTGGGCGGTGGAGCACCCCCCTTCTCGGCCTGCCTCTCCTCGACCGGTGAACAACGACGGCGGCGTCGACGTGGGCGTCAACGCCGGTGGAGGTCAGGTTGGCAGCAGTGTGGGAGGCACGTCGAGGCAACGAGGTGTGATACACGCCGGTGAAGCCGGCGGCGTTCAGGCGCGAGGGATGCAGTCATCGGCGGCTGCAAGCTCCTTGCAGGGCGACGCCGGTGGGCGTCGAAGTGGAGTGTCGCCGATGTCGGTGACCCAGGTGACGGCGGGCGGGATAGCACCGAGCTACGGCTACTTCAAGTTTACGCCGGACAGGATCTTGGTCACCCCGCCGCTTGTTGGTCGACAGGACATACTCACCTGGAAGGAAGCCATCGAGCCCCCAGCTGGAAATGGCCGGGCTGATCGGCTTCGCCCGCAGGACCGTGGCGACGTCGCGCGAGCACCACCCCGACCTGCGAGCAGAGTTTCGCGCAGTGCAGCTGTTGACCTTCACGGTCATCTCGCGGTGCTGCTCGCCGGGCGTGCAGATTGCCTTGAAGTGGTGCCGGGAGTACCTCGACGCCGACCACCGGGCGTGGCACTTCATTGAGTCGACCTACCAGGTCACCGACGACTTGTTCATCGCCCAGTTGGAGGGGCAGCTGACGCACCTGCGTATGGGCGACGAGGAGATGGCTACCGACTACTGCAACCGAGCCCGGCGAATTCTCGCCACCATCAGGATGGCCGGTGCGCAGTAATCGACGGCATCGTACGTCACCCACGTGATGCAGGGACTCTCAAGCAGCTACAACCTCCTGAAGCGGCTGTCAATGGCGCCGAGCACGAGGACGACGCTCAATGAGGAACTTGACCTCGTACATCCTGCAAGATGAGGCGATGCAGGAGGCAAAGCGGTCCCAGAAGCTCTTGGCGCAGGCAAACTTCGCTGCCCCGGCAAAGCATGGTGGCCGACCGGGGCAGCGTGGGCAGCTCGACGGCGGTAGTAGCAGCGAGTGGAAGCCGGCGAAGGACGCCGACAAGCAGAAGTCGGCCATGGGTGGTGGTCGGGGAGGAGGAAGTCGGCGTCGGGAGTGCTGGATCTGCGGAGATAACTGCTACAACGGGAGCTAGACTACGAGCTAGGCACGGGTGCTCGTGTGATCTCTGCGTTCGTTGGTCCTTAGTCGTTTTCCTAGTGCTCACACTGCTTGCTAGTTCACGGGGCAATTTGGCAAGAGTTTCACTAGAGAGAGAAAGTTGACAATAATGATAGCACGACATTGACAGCATTTACTACATCAGAGCTAACTAGGCTGCTGGTCGACCTCCAGCGCAGCACGGTCGACCGCGCTCGAGAGCAGCAGCGCTCGCACCGCTCCAGCGTTGCAGAGTAGCGGTTCGCCAACGTTGCAGTCCACGGGGTGCCAACGCTGCAGCAAGTCGGCTGCACAGCGTTGCACTCGCAGGACAACGGTGCACCTGCTTCGCAGGTGCACGCAGCTGGTTGGTGCGCACTTCCTTGTCACGTGCACAGCGCAGACGCCTGGCAGACTCCACGCCAGCGACTGCGCCCACCAGCCACGTCGACCTCGGGATACCACCCCCGAGGTCGGCCTCGCAGACTCCACCCTGGCGACACTCGCGCACGTCGCGCGGGTATTCTGGTCGACCGGGCAACCACGCCTGGCCGACCAGCGCAGTCCGTAGTCGGCCACGGATGCCCAGCGTCCCCAGTCCGGCGTCCAGGCGCCCAGGACGCCTTCCGAACCCCCAAGTCGGCGCCCAGACGTCCAGGAAGCCGAGCAAACCTCCAGAGCGGCGTCCCTCCTCCCAGGACGCTGAACAGACGCCCAGGTCGGTGTCTGGGCCCCCCGGGACGCCCAGGTCGGCGTCCGGACCCCTAGGACGCCGTGCAGACGCCTAGGTCGGCGTCTGGCCTTCCAGAACGCCGTGCAGGCGCCCACGACGTCGACCAGGTGCCCGGGTAGTCGTGGCGACGCCCAGCTCGGCGTCTAGCTTCCCAGGACGCCGTCCAGGTGTCCAGGACACCAACCAGGCGTCCAGGACGGCGTCCTCATGCTCGGCGCCCTCCAGCCAGGCGCCCTCCAGCTTGGCGCCCTTGCAGTGGCCCCCGTGCCCACTGCTGCAAGTCGGCTGCAACCCCCGCACATCCGACCACAAGGTTGGCTCCGCCCAAGCGAGGACGGGGCCTAACAACACTCCCGTTGTCAGGATCTGCCACAGCCCCGACCATCTCTCCTTCGAATGCCCCGACCGCAGTAATACCGACGACGAGGACGCCAAGGGAGGCCGCGAGAGGTCGGCCAGCCGTCGTCCCCGTCGAGGAAACCAGCCGCGCAAGGAAAAGCAGTCGAACAAGTCGACCTTGGCGAAGGACGCCGACTCCTCTGCTGGCGGCAAGGGGCGAGACGACAAGGCGGCGTCGTGCTCGCTGGTCGGCGTCGTGGAGCCGACCGTCTCGCTGGCGCCGGAGGCCGGTGAGGACTTCCAGGCGGTGGCGGCAGCTGTGCAGGCGAACCCGGCGGTGGTCCTGCTCGACAGCGGTTGCTCGCACCACGTGATGGGGACGAAGGAGGCCTTCGTCGACCTGCAGCCGAGCAGCGACGTGAAGCACGTGCGCGGCTTCAGTGGGGCGCTGCAGGACGTTCAGGGCCGCGGCACTGTCGCTCTGCAAGGGGAGGCCGGGAAGCAGTTGATCATCCCCGACATGCTCTATGTTCCGGGGGTGCGGGCAAACCTAATTTCAGCCGGCCAGCTGAAGGAGCACGGCGTGAAGCTATAGGAGGACGGCGACGGGATGCTGCTCGTCTCAGCGGTGGGAGAGGTGCTCGGCCGGGCAACGTACACCGGGCGTGTCCTCTGCACCGACCTGCGTCCCTGCTCGACCAAGTCGGTGACGCCCATCACGGAGGTCGTGGCCCTGCGGGCAATCGTCTCGGCGACGAAGGCAACGCCGGGCAGAATACATGCGAGGCTTGCGCACGTCGGCATGGATACCATACGGAGCTCGGCGAAGCACGAGGTCGCCACTGGGCTGGACCTCAAGTCGGCGTCGGGCGCCGACTCGCCATATGTTTCGTGCGTCGGCGGGAAGCTGGCGCGACACACCTTCCCCGACCAAGGCTCCGACGTCGACGAAGTGCTGGCTGTCATGCACATCGACCTGTGCGGGCCGTTTCGTGTGGCTGCCAAGGATGGCAGCCTGTACTTCTTGCTTCTGAAGGATTGCAATACCCGCTACGTGTGGGTGAAGCCAGTCGCCAAGAAGTCAGATGCGTTGCCGGTGTTCGTGCATGGCTGGCGGTGGCTGAGCGGCAGACGAAAAAATTGGTGTTGATGCTGCGCTCTGACCGAGGTGGGGAGTTCCTCGGGAAGCAGTTCACCGACTTTGTGAACGGCAAGGGGATCGTCCACGACCTGACCTGCCCGTACACCCCGCAGCAGAACGGCATGGCTGAGCGGGAGATGCGGACGGTGGTGGAGTCGGTGCGGACGATGCTGCTGCACATGGGCGTGCAGCACCACTGGTGGCACCTCGCTCTCCGGCAGGCTATCTGGATCTGCAACTGCCTTGAGAGGTTGACGCTACTGCCGGGGACGAGAACGTACCAGCTGCTCACCGGGAAGAAGCCCGACTTGTCGCTGGCACGGGTGTGGGGCTGCATGGCGCTGCTCTTGGTCTCGAGCAGCAGCGTGGTGGGAAGCTGGTGCCGAAGGCCCGGTGGGGCCTTCACCTCGGCGTGTCTAAGGAGAGTAAGGGCTGGGAGCTCCTCGACATCGCTGACAGCCGGGTGGTCACCATGTCGGACGTGGTGTTCTACGAGAGCATGTCGCTGGAGGTGTGGAAGTCGGCCCACGGGCCGGTGTCAGGGCGGATGCCGGTTCACCCGCCAACGGATCCGCAAGCGGTTCCACTCGGACTTTCCTGTCCTACGTCTGCACTCCGACAGAGGTGGTGAGTTCTCCTCAGACCTCCTGGCAGCCTTCTGTTCGTCTCCAGCTCCGCAAGCGGTTCCACTCGGACTTTCCTATCCTGCGTCTGCACTCCGACAGAGGTGGTGAGTTCTCCTCAGACCTCCTGGCAGCCTTCCGTGCGGAGCACGGCATCCGCCAGACGTTCACGCTTCCAGCCTCTCCGCAGCAGAATAGGGTTGCTGAGCGCCGCATCGGCTTAGTCATGAAGGTCGCTCGTACCTCCATGATCCATGTAGTTGCCCCCCATTTTCTGTGGCTGTTTGCGGTCCGGTACGCCGCGCATCAGCTCAACCTTTGGCCCCGAGACTCCTTGCCGGAGCCCTCGCCCACACTGCTGTGGACCGGCAAGGTTGGCGATGCGTCGCGTTTCCGGGTCTGGGGTGCTCGTGCCTTTGTCCGTGATACCACCGCGGACAAGCTCTCCGCTCGCGCCATTCCCTACGTCTTCCTTGGCTTTGTCCCTGACGCGCCTGGCTGGCAGTTTTACGACCCCGCCTCGCGCCGTGTCTTTCCGTCTCAGGACGTCACCTTTGACGAGTCAGTCCCCTTTTACCGTCTCTTTCCCTACAGCACTGCCCCTCGCCCCCCCCCCCCCCGCCGCTCTTTCTTGCCCCAGGTCCTCCCCAGGTAGACCCCCTCCCCGCGCCAGGTCCTGCTCCTTCAGGTGTTTCTCAGGTAGACCCTCCCGTGCCTGCGCCTGTTGAGGTCACTGGTGACTCAGGTCGTGCTGGGGGTGGTGCTGTCTTTGGGGGTGCTGGACCTGGGGGTGCGGAGCATGGGGGTGCGGAGCTTGGGGTGCTGAGCCTGGGGGTGCGGAGCTTGGGGGTGCTGAGCCTGGGGGTGCGGAACTTGCGCGTGAGGACCCAGGAGGTGCTGAGCGGGGGGGTGCGGGGTCTGGGGACGCTGAGCCTGAGCATGAGGAGCCTGGAGGTGCTGAGCCTGCGCGTGAGGAGCCTGGAGGTCCTGAGCCTGGGGGTGCTGTGTCTGGAGGTGCTGAGCCCGAGCGTGAGGAGCCTGGGGGTACTGAGTCTGGAGGTGCAACGCCTGAGGGTTCTGAGTCTGCTGCTGCGCGGTCTCCTTGGAGTAGCCGCCTTCGTCCGCGTGTGCCTCTCACCTCACAGCAGCTGCACAAATGGTACGGTCGCCGTCAGGGTCGCGCTTCTGGAGCCCGGGGCTCTGCCGCTGAAGGCATTTCTGCTGACGTCACTGGAGCTGGGAGTGGTGCTGGTCCCGAAGGTGCTCGTACTGGAGGTACTGGAGCTGCTGGGGCTGGAGGTGTTGCTGAGCCTGAGGGTGCTATTGCTGGAGACCCTGGGTCTGGGGGTGCTGCTGCTGGAGACACTTAGGTTGGAGACCCTGGGACTGGAGGTGTCGGTTCTGTGGGTGCTGCTGCTGGTGGAGCTGGTCCTAGAGGAGCTGGCGCTGAAGTTTCTGGAGATGCTGGAGGTGCTGGAGCTGCTGGGGGTGCTGGAGCTGCTGAGGGTGTTGGAGCTGCTGGGGGTGTTGGAGCTGCTGGTGCTGGTGGCACTGCACAGCCGCGCCTGTTCTTCACTCCACCGTCTCCGTCGTCTCAGCCACCGCCTGACTCTGTGCTACGCCAGGTTCTTAGTCTCCCTTCGTCTACTAGTCTTCCGTTACAGCCTGGCTCACCACTGCCTGCTCCTTCTCCTTACGCTGAGCAGACAGGGGGTCTTACTGAGCGTCGTGAGCCTGCCTCGCGTGCTGTCTTGCCTGTCCGTTCTGATAGTTCCGGTCGTCGTGTTCCTCGTCCGCGTCAGCCGGCTGTCCCCGGCACCCACCTCGTAGTTCGTCGTCCTTCCTCTCCTCCGCAGCGTGCTCCTCTGCCGTCTCCTCCTGCGTCTTCTCTGCCTGCAGTTGCGGACCCTGAGTCTGACCGGTGTCGTGCTGAGCACCCTACTGTCACACGTCTGCTAGCCACTGTTGTCAATGACCCGTCGCTTGAGTCTTCTGCCTGTCGTCTAGACTACGCTACTAGTCTTGTTGCTGAGTCTGAGTCTGTCTGTCCTCCGTCCGTTGGGGGTGAGTGTGCTCTTGGCACGGACGTCCTTGAGGACCTTGAGTGTCTTGCGGCCGCTGCACCTCATCTCGTGGCCATGCTGCTTGCCCCTGAGGGAGACCCGGATGCACCAGACATCGCGACCCCGCGCTCTTACGCTGAGGCGATCGCGGGTGAGTACTCCTCTCAGTGGCAGAAAGCCATGGACGCAGAGATGGCTTCCTGGAAGTCCACAGGCACGTATGTCGATGAGGTTCCCCCTCCTGGGGCGAACATCATCTACGGCATGTGGATTTTCAGGGTGAAGCGACCGCCAGGTTCTCCGCCTGTCTTCAAGGCTTGTTACGTCGCTCGAGGCTTCAGTCAGCGGGAGGGAGTTGACTTCTTCCAGACTTTCTCCCCCACCCCGAAGATGACCACTCTTCGGGTGCTGCTGCACGTTGCTGCTCAGCGTGACTACGAGCTTCACTCGCTTGACTTCAGCACAGCTTTCTTACAAGGCAGCCTGCATGAGGAGATCTGGCTGCGCCGCCCACCTGGCTTCACTGGGTCGTTTCCTGCTGGTACCCAGTGGAGCCTTCGGCGGCCGGTCTACGGTCTCCGCCAGGCGCCACGTGAGTGGCACAACACACTGAGGACGACACTTGCGGCTCTTGGGTTTGCTCCTTCTTTGCCACTGCTGACCTTGAGGCTCTCGCCCTTGTGAAGTCAGAGCTGCAGAAGAGACACACGTGCACAGACCTGGGTGAGCTACGCAGTTACCTTGGCTTGCAGATCACCCGAGACAGAGCACGCCGCACCATCACTCTGACTCAGTCACACATGGTGCAGCAGGTCGTTTAGCGCTTTGGCTTCACATGGTCCTCCGCACAGGCCACTCCTCTGGCTACAGGTCACTCGCTCTCAGCTCCACCTTTGGACGAGTCCCTAGAGCCAAGTGGCCCGTACCCAGAGCTAGTGGGCTGCCTCATGTACCTGATGACTTGCACTCGACCTCACCTCGCGTACCCTCTTGGCCTTCTGGCTCGCTACGTGGCTCCTGGTCGGCACCGAAAGGTGCACATGGATACTGCTAAGAGGGTACTGCACTACTTGTGCAGTACATTGGGCATGGGGCTCGTGCTTGGAGGACGGGACGATGTTGTCCTCACTGGTGACTCGGACACTTCTTGGGTTGACGACCAGGCTACGCAGCGGTCGTCACAGGGTTACACCTTCAGCCTTGGCTCTGGTTCAGTTTCCTGGCGTTCTACACACTCGTCTTCTGTTCTTGGCTCCAGTTGTGAGGCTGAGATCTACGCCACAGCCATGGCTGCACAGGAGTTACGCTGGCTCACCTACCTGCTGACCGACTTGGGAGAGAGGCCTCGTTCTCCTCCAGTTCTGTACGTCGACAACAAGGCAGCCATTGCCTTGTGTCAGGAGCACAGACTGGAGCACAGAACGAAGCACATCGCTCTGCGTTACTTCCTGCCTCGAGAGGTGCAGCAGCGGGGTCAGCTTCGTCTTGCTCACGTTGCCACTCGGGCCAACACTGTTGATATATTCACCAAGGCACTTCCGTCTGGTGATCATCAGCGCTTTTGTACTTTGTTGGGCCTTGTGCCTACGTTTCCACACTTGCTGTAGACTCTGCTTGTACTGTGATCTATATATATATACCTGCATGCTTGCTCTTGCTAGGTAGAGATCACTGCATGTTTTTGTTGCATACCATATTCTCCCGGATATAAGACCCTCCCAAAGAAAGGACCCCCGGGACTTTAATTCGGTACTGGGACTCTTAATATGTAGCACATGTGAGAGGACCCCCCTTTTGCTATAAAACATTTGAAGACCCCCCTTTGTTGTATACAGCAGTTGAAAATCAATATGTTAGTCAGCTTTTAGAGGCACATAATCCAAATTGTGACGCGTCAGTTGTGTCAGAGTCTAGTTCTGACACACCAATCGCGTCGGATTCAAGATCTGACGCTTTTGACGCGCCGCTCGCGCAAATTTCGCGCACGCAGGATGATTTTTTCGAACATAAGACCCCCCCCCCCCCCCCCCCTCCTTCGAAATCAAGTGAACACCCCTAAATCACATAACTGTACTTGATTATTAAGTGTACCCGGGACTCTTACAACTCGTGCCAAATAAATGTTCACCCTAGCCATTTTGCCTCTACCGTAATCCTCCGGATAAAAGACCCCCCTATAATAATGTACCCGGGTCTTTAATACGGGGGGGGGGGGGGGGGGGGGGGGGGGGGGGGGGGGTGGGGGTATATTATTCAATACTGTTTTCCTTATACCCCCCAATTGGGGTGAAATCATTATAAGACCCCCCTCCCAACCATAAAAGTGTTTTTTAGAGGCTAATTCATGTCAATTAAGCAAGCAGTGGCACATGTTCGGCCACAGGAGTCACAAAATACAATCAAGGCAGCCTCTCAACACCTGGTCACCATTGAATATGGGCCAATGAGCATGAAGCATTCATATGCTTCATGGATTCTGCCCGGTTTCTCGGCTCAGGACATTCGAAAAGGTTTTCCTCGTTAAAAAATGCAAATCTGGATTACAACACCCTAGCATTTCATTATATTTTTAAAAACATAGCACTTCCTATAAGACTCGGGTCTTATAGGTTTTTTACCTTTTAATAAGACCCCCCACATTTTTTTGTGAAATCAATAACAGACCCTAGGGTCTTTTATCCGGGGGATTACGGTATTTTAGGAAAGTCCCTCGGGTCTTATATCCGGAGAATACGGTATATACCTCTGCATGTGAACTGGTCTTGTGGCATTTTTTGCTTGTGCTCAGTGTGTGTGGTGACGTTGTGATCCACCCTGAGCTTGCTTTGCTTTTCTTGACTGATCTTGTGACCTTTTGCTCTCCCCCACTTTGCCTATGGGGGTGTGTCAAACATAAGCATATGTTATATTTGTGGGTAGGCTGTAGTGGGGTAGATAATGTGGGGTATAACCCCTTAGGGTTTTCTCCTTGTACCAATCCTCTCGATAGTCAATTCATTCACTGCCTAGTTCCTAAGACGCTGTCCAATTAGACCCCATCAAAGGGTGTACTCTAATCTAAATATGCCCCCAAAAACCACCCCCAGGAATGTGCACCCTTGATTTAATTGAGATTTCAGGCTTTTTACAAAGAAGTTCGCTGGAAAATCAGCCTCGGAGCCTAAAAGAACCTTGAAAATCAGCTTTCAAACCCAAAATCAGGGTAGATTTTATGAAATCTGAGGCTCTGGGTACTTCCTGTTGCACTATTTTAGTATGCGTACCGATGTCATTTCAACGAAACGAAAAACTACCGTATGACCCGCACTAAGTGAAAATAGGTTACGACCCGTGTCTTGTAAATTGTAGTCATGGGTTAAACCGGTCTAGTATCCGGGCGAATACGGTATACTGGTTTCAGGCAACAAATGGAAAAACATAATTCCAAATTCCTGCTTTTGTATTCGAAGGATTATGTATCACAGACTATTATAGATCTAGCATTCCCATGCACAGTAGGTACTCAATTTGACCTCCCTATTCAGTCCTAAGCATATCCCTCCGCAGAAGAGATCGTTTCATTATTCATTGTATCATCTTATTTCTGGCCTTTCTGATTGTGAGAGAGCCATCTAGAGCTAACGAACAGGGCACATGAATCTAGCAACCCTCAAGTATTGCAGTAGAACGACCACCATATGACAACTGTATCCTGGATGAGCAGCAGGTGGAAGGAGAGCGAGTGGCAGCTAGAGAGCTAGAGAGTAAGAGACAGGAGAAAGAGCGAGACAGCGTGAGGGAAGGAGGGAGGGAGGGAGGGATTGGGGGGGGGGGGGGGGGGGGAGGGGGGAGAGAGAGAGAGAGAGAGAGAGAGAGAGAGAGAGAGAGAGAGAGAGAGAGAGAGAGAGAGAGAGAGAGAGAGAGAGAGAGAGAGAGAGAGAGAGAGAGAGAGAGAGAGGAGGGGTGGGGGGGAGGATGGGTGGGAGGATAGGGAGAGCAGAGGAAACTAGTGGATGGTTTTGAAAGAGAGACTGTCAGCAAAACACATGGGAGGAACGACCGTGCCTTCTCCGAGGGTGCGTGCTAGCTACTGGCGACTTGAGCAGGCGCCGACCCAAGCCATCCACAATCATGGACTGCTCTATTCCCAGCGGCCCGTCCGTGTTAGCGGGCTCCCCTCCTGCTCCCTCCCCATCCCCGTCAGGAACCTCTAAAGGACCCATCCCTCCTGCTACAGCTTCTCCCAATCCTCCTCCTCGCATGTCTCTTCTCCTCCGGCCTGGCACTGGTGCTTCCAAGCTGCTACTATCAATTTCGGTCCCTGGATTGGGCTCTCCTCCTCCTCCTCCACCTAATCCCTGCAACTCATTCAAATCAAGACCTGCATCCCAGTTATCCAAGGAGAATGCACCACCAACAGCACCACCGCCACCACTCGCATCACCATCGCCTATAGAAACTCCGCTGCTGTTGCCTCGTCTGTTGCCTGCCCTGTTGCCTCTGCCACCGCTCTGCACACGGGAGTGTGCGTCGCCGCTTTCACTGCGGCCTGATTGATGCTCTGCTGCTGGTATCTGCTCTGAGCCACCCACTCTTGCCTCGTTCTTGTCTTGAAATTCTTCTGCTGCCAGCTCAGCCGCAAAGTCCCCTAGAAGGTTGTCGACCGTGTGATCACCCACCGATACCAGCGGCACCAATTCAGCCACATCAAGCACATCATCCTGCTTCTCTCCCTGCTGCTGCTGTTGCTGCTGTGGCTCCAATTTCTGGTCCAGCCCTCTTCCTGTTCCCGCCGCCCCCGCACCTCTGTTCACCTCGGCAACTTCTCCCCCCACATCACCAACACTTCCTTCTGCAACGGCTTCTTTTCTTAGCGTTTCTCCCGCCTCTCCTCCACCTAACCTTCCTCCACCAAACCCTCCCCCTACCGTTCCCCCTCCCCCTCCCCCTCCCCCTAACCCCCCTCCCAGCACTTTGTTTCCTGGGAACCCTTTCGGCATGCCTCTCAGGGATTGCAACAGCTGCCTATCAACCCTCGCACTAGCCGAAGCCAAGGCTGCCATATAATCTGACGATACCTCTGCACCCTTCACCTCACAGAACTCTCCATCATCCTCCTCCTCCTCTTCCTCCTCCTCTCCCCCGCTCCTCTCTCCCGCACCCTTCCCTCCACCTCTACTCCCCTCCTCCTCCTTCCCCTCCCCTCGCCCCATCTCCTCCAAATCTTGAAACCGCACCCCTTTTCGAGCATAAGGAGGCGGCGCCTTTCCCGTGCCGCCGCCGCTGCTACTGCTACTGCTGCTAACGTGCAGCCTACTAGAAAGCGAGCCCATCTCATGCGCACCCCCCCCTGCTGCCCCGCCCATTCTTGGAGGCCTGGCAGCAGACGGCGCAAGCCTATCCCGTCCTGTCGGGCTCTTTCTAGAGTTGGAGAGCGACGAAGGGGAGGAGACTGGGGAGGAGGACGGAAGAGGGGGGCGCGTGGGGCTGAAAGGCAGGTGGTTTTCGGTTGCTGTGAGGCGGAAACGCGAGGGGGAGAGAGACGGGGGACTGGATGGTGGCAGGAGGTGAGGGGGTTGGTTGTGGGGAGAAGAGGAACGGGCAGGTAGGGTGGAGCGTGGAGGGGAGAGGGGAGGGGAGCGGGGAGGGGAGTGGGAGTGAGAGTGCTGAGCGGGTGGGTGGGAAAACTCGAAGGAAAGAGCATCTGTGGACGTTTGACCATTGCCTGCTTTGATTTCTGCGCTTCTAGTATTGCTCCCTGCGTCTCTTAAACCTACTGCCTCTCTCTCCTCCTGTGTGGTGGCGAGTGCAGGTTCTGAAGTGGCTTCCCCACCAGCTCTTCTTCTTCTGCTGCTGCTGCTGCTAGTGCCGATGCTGGTGGCGGTTGAGAGAGGGTCCTGTGCCTTGTTCCACATGGGGCCAAACGCAGGGCTCATAGGACTCAATTCACTACCATCACTGAGTGATAGAGCTACCGGTTCTACTGTCACTGCTATACCACCACTGCCAACGCTGATAACATTGCCAGAAACAGCAGTAGAACCAGCGGCAGAGACAGCAGCAGCAGCAGCAGTAGCGCCGCTAGCACCAGAAACAGCAGCTGAAGTTCCAAACTGTCTGTCTAGCATACCAGAGATTCCATATCCCTCTGTTTCCCCTTTCCCATCTCTCACGATCTCCGCCTCTCCACCTCTTCTCGCCAACCTCCCCTCCGTTGCCCCTACCCCTGCACACACAGCCTCCTCCTGGTCTCCACCCCTGCCCCCAACATTCGCACAGCCACCAGCAATGCTCCCTGCGTTCGTAGCATCACCAGCAGACGCACTCACACCACAGGGCTTTAAGGGACTGAATGCATTGCTCATCCCGCCCCCTCGCACATTACTGATGGTGCTGCTCTCTACGTTGCCCGTTCTTCCAGTGTCAGTAAGATCTTGCGATGCAGATAGGGGGAACGGGATCTCTGCTGCTCCCGAGCCTGCTAGTGCGAAACCTGCTGCCGAACCTGCTGCCAAGCCTGCTGCTGCTGCGGGTGGAGGGGCGGGAATGGCGCAAGTCTGCACGAGCCACTCGTTTCCTGGAAGAGGGGGGGAGTGGGAAGGGAGGGGAGAGGGAGAGGTGGAGGGGAGGGACGGCAAGGGAAGCGAGGGGGTTGCAGGATTATGCATGTGTATTTGCGTGCGTCTGCATGTATGCATGCAAGCATGCATGCGAGCCCACATCCGCGTAGCATCATTCAAGTCCATGGTGATTAAAGGCGTGCATAGTTGTGCATAAATTAATTTTGTTATGCAACTGCGAAGCGAAAGGGACTTGGGCGCTTAGGGGCGTGTTAGAGAGAGCGGTGAGGCGCTGTTATGGGTTTAGGTTGTTCTCGTGGCCCATAGAAAGCCGATTGAGCGGTGCCGTGTTGATATGTCCCGTAGCAAAAGAAAGGAGAAGGAAGAGGAAGAGGAGGACGAGGAGTCAACAAACCGAGCTACCTTTACAAACCACAGGAAGTAGCAGCAACAGCAGGAGAGCAAGCAAAGCCAATAATCATCATCGAAAGCATACTCCGCTCTTTCAACATACCCCTCGCGCTCTTTTGATGCGCTTCAAAAGACCTTCCATGTCGTATTTCCTTCTTCCCGCTTTCGATCCTTTGCTCCCTCACTCTCCCCCCCTCTCCCTCTCCTCCCCTCACCTCTCTCTCTCCCTCGCCCCAAAACGTACTGAGGACTTCGTTGGGCGTGGCTCGCTTGGCCGAGTCGTGCCTCAGCAGTCGGGCCAGCAGGTGCCGTGCAGGCAGCGGCACGGCGTCCCAGGGGGGCGAGAACAGGTCCAGAAAGCCCTCCTCGCGCGCTATGCACAGCGCGAGGGACGGCGCTCCCACGTCGTAGGGCGGGCGGCCGGAGAGGAGCAGGAAGGCGAGCGCGCCTACGACCCAGATGTCAGATTCGCCCTCGGATTCGGATTTGAGCAGGTCGGGCGGCAGGAAGTTGTCCGGACCTGCCCTTTGGATTAATGCTCGAGCTGGGTTGCGTGGGGCAAGGGAGGGGGAGCAGGGGAGGGTTGGGGGGCAAGGGAGGAGGGGGGATGGGATGAGGGAGTTTGGCGGGAAGGCGGTGGCGTGAGGGGGTGTGGGCAGAGAAGTGGGGTTTGAGAGAGGAAGGTGGTTTTGGGAAGGGTGTGAGGAAGAGTGGGAGGGGTGGAGAGGATGGGGAAGGAAATGGGGGCGAGGAGGACAGGGGGAAGGACAAGGGGAGGGGTTGAAGCGAGAAAGGGACTCTGAAGAATGATGTTTGAATTGAACGCCTAGGAAATCTTTAGTTTTTACCTCACCTCTGTCCCATTTCTCCCTTCCCGATCCACTCTCTCTCTCTCTCTCTCTCTCTCTCTCTCTCTCTCTCTCTCTCTCTCTCTCTCTCTCTCTCCCTCCCTCCCTCCCTCCCTCCCTCCCTCCCTCCTCCCTCCCTCCCTCCCTCCCTCCTCCCTCCCTCCCTCCCTCCCTCCCTCCCTCCCTCCCTCCCTCCCTCCCTCCCTCCCTCCCTCCCTCCCTCCCTCCCTCCCTCCCTCCCTCCCTCCCTCCCTCCCTCCCTCCCTCCCGCCTCCCTCCCTCCCTCCCTCCCTCCTCCCTCCCTCCCTCCCTCCCTCCCTCCCTCCCTCCCTCCCTCCCTCCCTCCCTCCTCCCTCCCTCCCTCCCTCCCTCCCATCCCTCCCTCCCTCCCTCCCTCCTCCCTCCTCCCTCCCTCCCTCCCTCCCTCCCTCCCTCCCTCCCTCCCTCCCTCCCTCCCTCCCTCCCTCCCTCCCTCCCTCCCTCCCCTCCCTCCTCCCTCCCTCCCTCCCTCCCTCCCTCCCTCCCTCCCTCCCTCCCTCCTCCCTCCCTCCCTCCCTCCCTCCTCCCTCCCTCCCTCCCTCCCTCCCTCCCTCCCTCCCTCCCTCCCTCCCTCCCTCCCTCCCTCCCTCCCTCCCTCCCTCCCTCCCTCCCTCCCTCCCTCCCTCCTCCCTCCCTCCCTCCCTCCCTCCCTCCCTCCCTCCCTCCCTCCCTCCCTCCCTCCCTCCCTCCCTCCTCCCTCCCTCCCTCCCTCCCTCCCCTCCCTCCCCTCCCTCCCTCCCTCCCTCCCTCCCTCCCTCCCCTCCCTCCCTCCCTCCCTCCCTCCCTCCCTCCCTCCCTCCCTCCCCTCCCTCCCTCCCTCCCTCCCTCCCTCCCTCCCTCCCTCCCTCCCTCCCTCCCTCCCTCCCTCCCTCCCTCCTCCCTCCCTCCCTCCCTCCCTCCCTCCCTCCCCTCCCTCCCTCCCTCCCTCCCTCCCTCCCTCCCTCCCTCCCTCCCTCCCTCCCTCCCTCCCTCCTCCCTCCCTCCCTCCCTCCCTCCCTCCCTCCTCCTCTCCCTCTCTCTCTCTCTCTCTCTCTCTCTCTCTCTCTCTCTCTCTCTCTCCTCTCTCTCTCTCTCTCTCTCTCTCTTTCTCCCTGTCGTTCCCCTTTCTTTTCCCGTCCCCAACCTTACCCCTCCCCCCTTTCCCAACCTCACCTGCAGAAACAACAGCCTGCAGGCTGCTATCAAGCGAAGAGGCGTCTGAATCCAGACCAGGCCCGAATAGCAACAGCTCCTCCCCTTCCTCCTCCCCTCCCCTCCTCCCCCCCGCCCCCGCCCCCGCCCCCGCTCCCCCCCCTTTTTCTCGCCTGTGCGCGTGCGCGCGCGCAGCTCGCTGCGCCTTCACGCGGAACTGGTTAAGCGCGAGCACGAGCGAGCGCACCAGGCGCGCGGCCCACCAGTACCCGCACGGCTGCGGGCCGTTGACCGCGTCTAATAGCTGCTGCAGCTCCGCGCGGGCCTCATCGTCCATATTTGACTCACTTTTGAGTCACTTTTCAGAATCCTCTGACAGTTCCCAAAAGTGGCGTAGGCGGAAACGAATATGGGTAGGACTCTGGAGACGTTTCGAGAAGCGGGTAAGCGTTGGGAGGGTTAAGCGTAAGGAGGGGGGTGAGGCGCATCTGGTGGCTTATGAATGACTGGCTGCTGCTTGCGGCTAGTGGCGGGGATGGCTGGAGTGGTGGGTGAGGAGAGGTGGGTGAAGAGGACCAAGTGGGTGAGGTTATGCGGGTGGGGAATGTGTAGAGATTGATGAGGGGGAGGAGACAAGGGGAAGAGGGACGAGGGCGTCCGGGGAAACGGCAGGGAAACTGTGTATGACGATAAAAGGACGCGCTCTTTAGATATCACGAATGCGCTTGTAGCGAGGACAATGCTCGCGCGATTCGATGGGCCAAAGGACGGCTTCGAGACGACGGTTCGGCCCTACGGCGAGCAGCAGCGGTTGAGCAGCAGCGAGGGAAAGAGGGACAGGCGTTGCATGTAACCAACTCGAAGCACGGCGAGCTGCGAAAGTGGGGGGGAAGGGGAGGAACGGCAAAAGGTGAGGGCGAAGGGGAGGAGGGAGAGCGGGTGGGGTGTGTAGGGGGAAGAGGAAAAGAGGTCAAGAAAAAGGGAAGACATAGGGTTGAGAGAGGATGGGATGGAGGGAAGCAAAGACACCTTAGCTTAAGGAGCCACGGGGAAGGAGGTAGTCGGGAAGAGAGTAGTAAGGCTGACTAAAGTTCCGAACTAACTCTGACGGGAAACTTATAGTACTTAGAACGATGGGAGGGAGTGGGGGGAGGAGGGGGGGAAGAGAATTGATGGGGCAGGTGCGATGTTCTGATCTGGAAGAATGGAATTGGAAGGGATGGAAGCTGGAGGGCTGAGCAGCTTCAAGCGGAACTTGAAACAACGGAAATCACTCGGCAAGCAGACGGAAGCAGATGAATGCAGGAATAGGGCGAAACAAGAACGAGATGCGGAATGCGGCATGCACACTAGTGTCCCATTGGTTGTGAAAGCACAGTAAATATAAACTTTGAGCTTGCGCAAAAAAAAAAAAAACTAATGAGAAGCAGGAGTGCACCTGCTAACTCAGCACAACAATGCCAAAAAATAGCTGCGTCTGATAATAGTGACAAAAATTAACACTTGAACGCAGGACGTTAAGTACAAAAGCGCATAAATGGACGATGGACCAGTAACTCAAGAGGTATATTTAGACGCCAAGGAAAATGGAGGAACGAACCAGTCAGTGCCTTCTCCCGTCTTCTCTTCCAGAAATGCTACTCCATGATCAAGGATGTTCAGCAGAACCCTAATCAGTCGCCTCTTGTTGTAGACATGGGCGCCGTTTCGTTTCCACGACACATTAATATCTTAACAGCCACGCCCTCCCTTCCCGCTCCCTTGAAAATGTGGGAAAGGGAGACTAGCCGCTTAATCTTGCAACACACCGAGCACGAGAATCGAAGAGCGAGGGGCAATTTTCTTAACAGTGTCGACACTGCGACTCTTTGGTTCCGTCTAATTCATACTGAGATAGAAACCCATGGCGGACCAGGTAGTCAAAAGTTGCACGGCTCGTTATTGCTTTACGTCTAACAAACCAGCACCAATGCAGCTCAAACCGCGCTGCGGATACTACATATCCGGTTTTCGACTATCCAAAGCTTTCTTCCTGATACCCCTTTGTCCTGAAACAGGGCGATGTTCGGCTGCCACAGGGCATCGACCGAGGGATGGGGGGAGGGATCAGATTTGCAGCTAGGGTTTCTAGTTCGGGGTGGTCAGCTCGGAGTCAACTGTCGTTGACTCCAAGTCTGGAGTCCAGGCGGAAGCGGAAAGTTTGGGGGAAAAGGCGCGGAGGAGCGACTCGGGAAATGGGGGCCCACGAAACTGCAGTCGCGCGAAACGAAACTTCGCGAGCTTAACAGTTTACTGCTGCGTTTTGTTTGGGTAGCCTGCTCTACTTGAATTCTGTACACCATAAATTCATTCAAGGGTGTAAATGACGATTCGACCTTATTTAATTTTGGCGAGTTCATTTCGAATCGTTCTGTTTAGCATTATATTTTTAATGTCAGGGTTATTTGTTTTTTAGAGTGTGGAGTAAATGTATAAACGAAAATTGTGGAAGGGGGCATGGATTTTTCATTCCCCGTGGGCTGAGACCACCCACGGGAATGCACTTTCCTTGCCCTGAACAATAGGGCGGAGTTTTTCCGCCATGGGGGGGAATCGGGGGGAGGACGCGGCGCGGGTTCAAGCCTAGCGCGGGGTTCGCGTCGCGTTTTAGGCTCACGTCCGACACTTTTTTTTCACAATTTTCATGTCTGACCGAAGTGTTCTGCCTGGTTCGAACAGATCGAACCAGGAGGCTCGGCGTTCTGATGATCCATCCCATTCCCTCCCCCCATCCCCTGTGGCAGCCGAACATCGCCCAGGAGGTGGGTGTGTGATGTGCAAGGAACAATTGAAACCTCTAGGTTCTGTACGGTACTTCCTAGGTTGCTTAGGGCGTGTTACATGTTTTGAAGTCGCTGAAAGTCCGGACGACTATCCGGACGCGTTTGAAGATTGCGACGTCGCTCGGTCATGTTGCGACAAATACGATGTCGTAAGGATGCAGTACGAAGACAGCGACGTCGTTTAGACCCTGAACTCACTGCTGAGATTTAACGAGTTTCGTAACCACACAATCGTCCGGACGTTTGGCCGTCCGGACAAAAACAATGAAAATGTAACACGCCCTTACTGCTCCCTCCCAATTGTCGTCACGTGGTGAGCGGGACCAGGTTTGGGGGAATCATAGGCTCTTGATGTGGAGGAAATTGAACCAGAAAAAGACTCTTGTAATGAAGCATAAAACTTTGAGCGTGTTCCAGATGGTAACGGTACATGCCACAACGGTTTTGTATGGTACTAAAAGGTTGCCTTGCTTGACTTATCGAATCATTTGCTCGCGGGCTCTATGGAAAAGAATGAGCTGCTTGGCTGGGTTGATTGGCGGACTGATGAATGAAGCTCAAGATGGTTTGGGGGGAGGTCCGTCAAGTGTGGGAGAGTGCCTAAGGCTGCAGGCCAGGCTTGAAAAGTTAAGGAAGTTGGTGGTTATGGTTCGGCTCAGCGAGGGAGGCTCGTGCATGGCTGTCAGGTTTGATCTCCGTTATAGGAGTCAAGCCGGGACCGTGTGTTTGGGCTCGCAGAAGAAATGAAAAGAGGCATCCACAATGGAGTAGAGATCAACTAGAATTTGAAGTACATATGAGACAATATTTCACATTGTATATGCTGTCTGCAGAGTCACAAATACTCCAAATCATTAAAATATATTTTGTTGGAAATAAGAAGTCGCTAGAGCGCAGCGGAAGCTCTAGGATTTAACGATGTCCCTACGTCGGGGCTAATGGTCACTCAGAGGTAGCTCTCCTAGCTTGTAACGTGGTGCCAAAACAGCGGCCGAGGGTAGGCCGGACACAAGCTTGAGAATTGTGTAATATGAGCAAGGCATTACATTCTGCTGTATAGCAAACGCATAGGGCAAACAGTTACCAAAGCACAACTGTATAACAGTTGCACTGTGTCGCTTAGGTTGCCTTGTTACAGTCGCGCTGGCGAGACTTTTCAGCTTCGGCAAGGGCGCGGTATCCTGCCGCGCCCCACAGGTCAGTTTCGCGTGCCGCTGTGCTCGGTTGCGCCCCGTTGACTCGCCACCAGGTTCAAATCCCTCGCTATGGCGAGCCCCTGTAAGCACACTTCAAACAATGCACTTATAATAAAAGCATACAAACATATTTCTACTCACACATATTAAAACCGAAACATAGAATAGTGAACCCCGTCCCATCTTGAAAGGGTCTTTCCGGGTGGGTTTGCAAAGCATTGTTTCAGACATTTCGTGTGTGCAGATCGAACTGTCAGAATATTATGCTTATCTAGCCTGCAGTGGGGTACTCTACAGCGAGTACAACCCAATTAGGGTTTCCTATCTATATCTCAACTGCTGCTAGTGCAAACCCTCCTTTGCTCATTCTCTCTTGCCTTGCTAGCTTGCTAGCTATGGCTCCTGAGTTCTAACCGCTATTGTAATATGGTATCAGAGTTGTTACGCTCTTGGTCTGTGGGCCCACCTGCTTCTGCTGCTTTCCTGTCTGTCGCGCGCCCCGTGACCTGCGACGTTTTTTTTCTTCCCGCCACGCGCTCAGGACGCATGGCGGTTTTCTGCCCGCCGAGCGCTCGGGGCGCGAGGCGGTTTTCTGCCCGCCGTGCGCCCCGAGGCGCGCGGCGGTTTTCTGCCTCGTCGCCCCTCGTCGCCCGTCGCAGCGCCCCCGGGGACCCGCGCGTCGCCCTCCGTCGCCCGAAGAGTAATGTGCTTCGTTCTGTGCTCCAGTCTGTGCTCCCGACACAAGGCCAGCATGGCCTTGTTGTCTACGTACAGAACTGGAGGAGAACGAGGCGGCTCTCCTAGGTCAGTCAGCAGGTAGGTGAGCCAGCATAGCTCCTGTGCAGCCATGGCCCCGGCGTAGATCTCAGCCTCACAGCTGGAGCCGAGAACAGAAGACGAGCGGGTAGACCGCCACGAAACAGAGCCGGAGCCAAGGCTGAAGGTGTAACCCTGTGACAACCGCTGCGTAGCCTGGTCGTAAACCCAAGAAGGGTCTTCGTGACCTGTGAGGACCACTCGACGTCGCCCTCCAAGCACTAGCCCCATGCCCGACGTACTGCACGAGTAGCGCAACACCCTCTTCGCTGCAGCCATTGGCTCTGGTCGGTGTCTCCCAGGAGCAACATAGCGTGCCAAGATGCTACGAGCGTATGCAAGGTCAGGTTGTGTGCAGGTCATCAGGTACATGAGGCAGCCAACAAGCTCTGGGTATGGGCCACTCGGCTCTACGGACTCATCCGAAGGTAGAGCTGAGAGCGAGTGGCGAGTAGACAGAGGAGTGGCCTGAGGCGAGGAGTACGTGAAGTCGAAGCGCTGAAGGACCTGCTGCACCATGTGTGACTGAGTCAGGGTAATGGTGCGCTGTGCTCTGTCCCGGGTGATCTGCAAGCCAAGGTAGTTGCGCAGTTCACCCAGGTCTGTGCACGTGTGTCTCTTCTGCACCTCAGACTTTACGTGGGCGAGTCCAGCAGTGTCAGCAGTGGCAAAGACCAAGTCGTCAACGTACACGAGGATGTAGAACGGCGGCAAAGAGGTGTCGGTGCGCAGAAACAGCGACGGGTCGGCTCTAGAAGGAGCAAACCCAAGAGCCGCAAGTGTAGTCCTGAGTGTGTCGTGCCACTCACGGGGCGCCTGGCGGAGACCGTAGACTGGCCGCCGGAGGCTCCACTGGGTACCAGGAGGAAACGACTCAGTGAAGCCAGGTGGGCGGCGCAGCCAGATCTCCTCGTGCAGGCTGCACTGCAGGAAAGCTGTGCTGAAGTCAAGAGAGTGAATCTCGTAGTCGCGCTGAGCGGCTATGTGCAGCAGCACCCGAAGAGTGGTCATCTTCGGGGTGGGAGAGAAGATCTGAAAGTAGTCAACTCCCTGCCGCTGACTGAAGCCTCGAGCCACGTAGCGCGCCTTGAAGACAGGCGGAGAACCCGGCGGCCGCTTCACCCTGAAAATCCACATGCCACTGACGATGTTCGCCCCAGGTGGGGGAACCTCGTTGACATAGGTGCCTGTGGACTTCCCGGAAGCCATCTCTGCGTCCATGGCTGACTACCATTGTGAGGAGTACGGACCCTCGATCGCCTCAGCGTACGATCAAGGAGTCGGGATGTCTGGTGCATCCGGGTCTCCCTCAGGGGCAATCAGCGTGGACATGAGATGGGGCAAAGAAGCAGCAAAGCACTGGAACTCCTCCTGCCTGTCCTCAAGGACGTCCGTGCTAAGAGGACACTCACCCCCGACGGACGGAGGATAGATAGACTCAGACTCAGCAACAAGACCAGCTGCGTAGTCTAGAAGACAGCGAGCCGCGAAGTCGACAAGCTCAGCAACTAGGGCAGACGCAGCAGTGGACTCAAAGGAAGGGTCAGTGACAACAGTGGCCGCGAGACGCGTGATAGTAGGACTGGCAGCACGAAGAGAGTCAGACTCAGGGTCAACAAGAAGAGGAACTGAGGACTCTGGAGGAGACGGCAACGGGACACGCAGAGGAGGAGTGGAAGGACGCAGTGCCATCTGGTGTGTACCTGGGACCGCAGGAGGACGCGGACGCGGAGCACAGCGACTAGTGCGAGCAGCACGAGCAGGCGACGCAGGACGAGACACAGGCTCACGACGCTCATCAAGACCTCCAGTAGGACCAGTGTAGGGAGAAGGAGCAGGTAGGGGGGAGGCGGGCTGTAACTGTGACTGCGACTGGACAGGCTGTGGACACGCTAAGGGAGGAGCAGGACCAGTAGAGGGCGGGAGACGAAGAACCTGCTCAAGAAGCGGAACGAAGTACGGCTGCGGCCGCTCAGCGCCTCCAGAACCAGCAGGGACAGCACCAGTACCCCCAGCGGCAGCACAAGTGCCAGTAGCACCTCCAGCTCCAACAACGCCAACTCTAGCACCCCTAGACGCACTAGCACCAGCAGAAACACCAGCGCCAACACCCCCATCAGCTCCAGCTCCAGCAGCTCCAGCAGCACCAACTCCAGCAAGACCGGCAGCTCCAGTACCGCCAGCAGCTCCAGCAGGACCAACTCCAGCAGCCCCAGCAGCACCCCTTGTCCCAGCAGCTCCAGTACCGCCAGTACGAGCACCTCCGGGACCAGCAGCAAATGTAGTACCTCCAGCTCCAGCAGCACGGCTCCAGCGGCGGGCAAACCACTCGCGCAGCTCCTGTGGAGAGAGTGGCTCCCGCCTCGACGAAGCACCGCCGGCGGCCACACGAGCAGACCCAGCGCCCCTAGGCTCCGCACCCCCAGGCTCCGCACCCCCAGGCTCAGCACCTCCAGACTCAGCACCCCCAGTCTCAGCACCCTCAGACTCAGCACCCCCAGTCTCAGCACCCCCAGACTCAGCACCTCCAGACCCGGCACCCGCAGGCTCAGCATCTCTAGCAGCACCAGAGTCAACAGCTACCTCGACAGGCTCGACTGCCTCTACCTGGGACAGACCTGACGGGGCAGGACCCTGAGGGGGGAGGGGGTCTACCGGGGGAGGACCTGGCGCAAGGAAGAGCGGCGGCGGGGGGAGGGGCGCAGTGCGGTAGGGGAAGAGACGGTAGTAAGGCACGGACTCGTCAAAGGTGACGTCCTGGGAGGACAGAACACGGCGTGAGGTGGGGTGGTAAATCTGCCACCCAGGCGCATCAGGGGGGAAGCCAAGGAAGACGCAGGGAACAGCACCGGGGGACAGCTTGTCCGCAGAGAAGTCACGGACAAACGCCCGAGATCCCCAGACCCGAAACGCAGACGCATCGCCAACCTTCCCCGTCCACCGCAAGGTGGGGGAGATCTCTGGCAAGGAGACACGGGGCTGAAGGTTGAGCTGATGCGCGGCGTACTGAACCGCAAACGGCCACACAAAATGGGGGGCAGCCGCATGCATCATGGACGTACGAGCGACGTCCATGACCATGCCAATGCGGCGCTCAGCAATCCCATTTTGCTGTGGAGAGGCCGGAAGCATGAAGGTCTGGCGGATGCTCTGTGCACGGCAGAAGGCTCCCAGACGGGCAGAGGAAAACTCCCCGCCTCTGTCCGAGTGCAGACGTAGAACAGGAAAGTCCGAGCCGAAACTCTCCCTAAGTTGGAGACGAGCTGCGCGGATCCAGTCGATCAACACCTCAGTGACGTCACCCTTGCTGCGCAAGGGGAATACTGTGGTGTAACGCGAGTAGTCGTCAACCACCAACAGGAAGTAATGCTCGTGCCCCTGCCCACGGACGCTGGCGGGGCCCCACACGTCCATGTGGAGGGTGTGTAGCGGAGCCTCTGTCGGAGGAAAATCAGAGGAGTGAGGGGCGGCGCGCTGTCGCCCCTCGACGCAGGGGTTGCAGATAGGGCTAGGCCCCGGAGGTAGGGGAGGGAGAGACCGAGGGAGACCAGAGACAAGGACACGTGAGGCCATGCCTCGGAGACGAGGCAGGGAGGGGTGACCAAGGCGGTGGTGCCAGAGGAGAGTCTGGTGGGACAGGAGACGACACGAGCAGGGAGCAGACTCAGGACCAGACCTGGACGCTGCAGCAAACACCTGACTCGACGCAGCTACCTGGCCAGACTCAGCAGTCGGAGGAGACTCAGTAGTAAGGGTGTACAGGCTCGACCCTGGCCGACGGGTGAATGTGGCCAAGTGTCGGCCTGTCCGAGCACACGTGCAGTGGGTCACCCGCTGACTTGCAGGAGTGAACTGGTCAACCCCCCTATCCTGTCGGTCCGCTCCACTCACCAAGTTCGTAGAGAACGAGGGGAGGTAGAGACCTGACAGGGTGCCAGAGGGGGCTGCCGGGCACGGTAAGACAGTGGAGAAGCGAGCAAGGACAGGACCCCCAGAGGGGTCCGCCAGGGAGACTGCAACCGGCCGACTGAGCGGCGTAAGAGTGGTGCGGTCTCGAAAGAAGGAGCGGGACGCACCCAAGTCAAGGGTGAAGGTGTGTAAGGCCTGAGCCGACGTAGTACCTGAGAGAGCAGACTCACCAGCACCTGGAGCAGCAGACGCACTAGCACCTGGGGCAGCAGACGCACTAGCACCTAGAGTAGCAGCCTCACCAGCACCTAGAGCAGTGGCCTCAATGCCTGGGTCAGGCGGTACACACAAGTAACAGTCACCCTCAACACTAGTAGTCACAGAATACATGGCAGCAAGGATAGCATCATAGTCAAGATCAAAGATGGCAACCCCCGCCCTAGACAGATCTCCCCAGCAAGGGATCTCTGACGCCTCAGGGAACTAGTGACGCCACGCATCCGTCAGGCGGCCGAAGCAGCGCTGGGTGGAGTGCGGGCCCCTGCACTTCTCACCAGCTCGGTCGCCGGTATGGAGGACGTAAGTGCAGGGACCAGTACCCCCACCGCGCTGACGCGCAGCGTACCACTCACGAAGCTGCTGAGGGGACAGGGTCACACCACACTGCTGCTCCTGGCGCGGACCACCACCTAACCCACTCCTCTGCGCAGAGTCGCGACCCGCTCCACCACCGCCGCCGCCGCCGCCTCCGCCGCCTCCTCCATCTCCGCCTCCTCCGCCACCTCCGCCGCCTCCGCTCCCTCCGCCGCCTCCTCCGCCTCCACTGCTGCTGCCGCCGCCGCCACCCTTCCACCACTCCCACCACCACCCCCACTCCCTCCACTGCCCCCACCACCACCTCCACCGCCCCCGCTAGCCCTCCTAGCGCCCTTGCCCCCCTTGCCCTTGCCGGTGCGGCGTCTCCCGCTAGGGGCAGACGTAGCGCCGACCGCGTAGAAACCAACGAGGTCGGCAGCAGCTGTTAAGAAATCTAGCAAGGCTTAGGAGCCATAGCTAGTGAGGTAGGAAGTTGAGTTCGAGTTGGAGGAGGGTTCAATAATAGCAAAGAGATACAACATATAGTCAAGTAACTAGAGGTGCACCACCAAACAGAAGACAAGATAAATACACTACACCTAAACCACAAGCAGTTACATAAAATAACTTTGACACGCCCCCATAATTGCTTGTGGGAAGAAGTGTAGTTATCGCCCCCTGAAGGGGTACACCAGGCAGAGTGCGCAGCAGAACGGGAGAGGGCAGGCAAGGAGGAGGAGAGAGAGAGGGAGAGAGAGGAGAGGAGGTGGTAGGCTCTGGTTGGTCACCCCCTCCATCCCCTCACCCTCCCCCTCCCCCTCCCCCACACACTGCTGCAGGAGCAGCAGAGGGGGGGAAGAGAGGAGAGGTGGAGGGACGGGTGCTGGTTGGTCTCACACCCGCCACCCCAGTGCCACTCCCTCGGCTCCCCCACACCCTCACACCCTCCCACCCTCCCCCCCAGCGGCAGCTGCAGTAGTGGGAACTAAAGGAGGAGGGGGGGGGGGGGGGGGCGGCGACGCACGGCCTCCCCGGGCGCCAAAGCAGGCGGCAGAGGGGGCGACACCTGCCCCCCCCTTCCAGGCCCCCTCAGGTCGCCTCGACAGGTGATGGGAAAAGGGGGGGGGGGGGGGGGGGGGGGCGGTGCACGTGCCCCCGGTGTGCCGCGGCTGGCGACGGGGCATGGCCGGGGCGGGGTCGGGGCCGCAAGTGGGCGGGGCCGTAGGTGGCATCGGGGCCGAAGTGGGCGACGGGGCCGCAAGGGTGGGCGGGGCCGCAGGTGGCGACGGGGCCGTAGGTAGGCGACGAGGCCGGGGCCGCAGGTAGGCGACAGGGGCCAGGGGCCGCAGGTAGGTGACGGGGCCGGGGCCGCAGGTAGGCGACGGGGCCGTAGGTAAGCGACGGGGCCGCAGGTAGGCGACGGGGCCGCATGTAGGCGACGGGGCCGGGGCCGCAAGTAGGCGACAAGGCCTTAGGGCCGCAGGTAGGAGACGGGGCCGGGGCCGCAGGAAGGCGACGGGGCCGGGGCCGCAGGTAGGCGACGGGGCCGCAGGTAGGCGACGGGGCCGCAGGTAGGCGATGGGGCCGCAGGTAGGCGACGGGGCCGGGGCCGCAAGTAGGCGACGAGGCCGGGGCCGCAGGTAGGCGACGGGGCCGTAGGGCCGCAAGTAGGCAACGGGGCCGTAGGGCCGCAGGTAGGCGACGGGGCCGTAGGGCCGCAGGTAGGCGACAGGGCCGTAGGGTAAGGGGCACGTCACGGGGCGTGCCAAACACAGATTAGCAGCGGAAGCTGTAGGGTGGGCCCACAGGTCAGGACCTTGGTCACTCTGATAACATGTTAAGAAATCTAGCGAGGCTTAGGAGCCATAGCTAGTGAGGTAGGAAGTTGAGTTCGAGTTGGAGGAGGGTTCAATAATAGCAAAGAGATACAACATATAGTCAAGAAACTAGAGGTGCACCACCAAACAGAAGACAAGATAAATACACTACACCTAAACCACAAGCAGTTACATAAAATAACTTTGACGCCATAGAAGTAGGAGCCATAGCTAGGTCTTTCCTAGCTAGGCAAGAATAGTTTAGGCAAAAGAAGGGGATGCACTAGCAAGCAACAGGATACATATAGGAAACCCTAAGGGGTTGTACTCGCTATAGAGTACCCCACTGCAGGCTAGAGAACAAAGATAAAATTCTGACACACCCCCATAGCCAAAGTGGGGTGTAATCAGCAGAGCAAGCAAAACAAAACAAGCTCAGGGTGGATCACAATGTCACCACACATTCTAAGCACAAGTTCAAGAAGCAATAGTTTAAGTTCACAATTATGAGCAAAGCTAGTGGTAGTCACAACGGGCAAGTGAGGAGGAGGAGAGGGAGTGAGAGGAGAGGAGATAGGAGGCGACGGCTGAAGCTGCAGACACACGGGCAACAGGAGGCACACTGGCACAGGGGCTACCGGAACAACGCTCCGGACTACTGGAGTAACTGGCCCCGCGGCTTAAGTAGCGGCAGACGAGCAACGGACCCACGGGCGACTGGCACAGGTGGCTACGACTGGGCTACCGGAGCAACTCCCCGGACTACAGGTGTTGCTGGCGACACGACGTCAACCTCCATTCAGCTTCCCCAAACTATCCCACTCCCCCTGACACACACCCACTGCTACACCCCTAGCTCCACTCCCCCTTCACCCCCCCTTAGTACCACTCCACCGGCTCCAACAAGTCCACCCCACCTCAGCGGCAGTTGCAGCACAGGAGACGGAGGAGGAGGAGGAGCAAGGAACGGCACACAGTGGGTTCATCCCCATACCCCTCACCCCCAAACCCTAATGCAGGAGAATAGGGAGTAGGAGGGGTGGGGCGCCAGTAGAAGCACGGGGGACAGCAGGGAGGGCAGGGGCAGCGAGGAAAGGGCCGCCCACGGGCCTGGCACAGCCGCCCGAACCGCGCGCAGGCAGCCCCAGCCGCGCGTGGGCCTGGCACAGCCCGTACAGGCCGCGCGCGGGCCTGGCGCAGCCCGTACGGGCCGCGCGCGGGCCTGGCACAGCCCGTACGGGCCGCGGACGAGTCTGGCGCGGCCCGTACGTGCCGCGCGCAGGCTGTACGGGCCGTGCCCAGGCCACGACGGGTGACGGGGGGCGACGCGGAGGTCCCCGTCGCCCGTCACAGCACCTCCCGGGAGCGGCGCGCGGCGTGACGGGGCAGTAACCTGCCGCGCGCCTCGGGGCGCACGGCGGGAAGAGAACCGCCGCGCGCCTCGGGGCGCACGGCGGGCAGAAAACCGCCGCACGCCTCGGGGCGCACGGCGGAAAGGGAGAGTAGAAGTTGCAGCGGAAGATGTGTGGTGGGGCCCACAGGCCAGGAGCTTACTGCTCTGAAAACCATGTGAATATGGGTAGTTAGAAGTAGGAGCCATAGCTAGGTCTTTCCTAGCTAGGCAAGAATAGTTTAGGCAAAAGAGGGGGATGCACTAGCAAGCAACCAGATACATATAGGAAACCCTAAGGGGTTGTACTCGCTATAGAGTACCCCACTACAGGCTAGAGAACAAAGATAACATTCTGACAGCTGCACCAGAAGCAATAGAGGGCAAGAGGGGGGAGGGGGAACACCCCTCAAAAACTGGGTTTCGAGGGTCACCACGAGAGGCTCCTACAGCGACTATGCTCTTCTCTGCTGCTAGGAGGCCCTTCTCGAGGAGGTCAACGGTGAGAGTGGTGGGGCAAACTGAGAGGAAGTGGTCCCTGACTACGCGGAGAGAGTCAAGGAGCCGGGTGACTATGTAGTAGAGGGCGATGTACATGGGGGGGGGGGGTTCTTGGTGCAGAATTCAGCAGGAAGCGCAGCGCGGTAGCGAGTGTCACTAGTGCGGAGGTGCGTAATGAGGTCAGCGACTGTCGGAAAGGCAGCAAGGTCAGGGAAGAGGTACGGTAGCATGAGGCGGCTCAGTGCAGCAGTGGCAGGGGAAGAGTAGCGTGCAACTACAGCGTCGTACAAGGTCTGAGCACTCTTGTACTGGCTAAAGTGTGCACGCTCAGTGGTCGGTAAGTGGCGACGCACAGCAAGACGGGCAGCAGCATCTTGTGTCGCCCACTGTGAGCAAACAGTGCTGTCAGCAGTAGCAGGCGGGGTAGGGGAGGCACCAGAGGTGAGGTCGAACAGAGAGAGGCCATCTGCCCTATCGCACTGGAGGAACAGCTGGAGGTCATCGACCCAGACCTCAAAGTCAACAGCACGGCCCTCAGTGTCAAAGGTAATAACACTGGGGGTAGCCATGACTGCAGAGGTCTAGCAAGAAGTGGGCTCACCAGTACGAGTAAGTAGGGCCGGGGCGCGTCGGTAGGACTGGTAGCGGCTCAGCGGCTCGGCTGCTGGGCGGCTCGGCGGTCGGGTGCTGGGCGGCTCGGGGGCTCGGGTGCTGGGCGGCTCGGCTGTCGGGCGGCTCGGCGGGTCGGCTGCTGGGCGGCTCGGCGGCTCGGCTGCTGGGCGGCTCGGCGGCTAGGCGGCTCGGCTGCTGGGCGGCTCGGCGGCTGGGCGGCTCGGCGGCTGGGCGGCTCGGCGACTCTGCTGCTGGGCGGCTCGGTAGAGGCGGCGTCGAGGCCGCGTAGGAGGCGGCGTCGGGGCCGCTTAGGGGCGGCGACGGGGCCGCTTAGGAGCGGTAGCGGGGCCGCGGAGGGGCGGCGACGAGGCCGCAAGAGGTCGGCGACTGGGGCCGCGAGAGGGCAGCGACGCGGCCGCGAGAGGGCGGCGACGAGGCCGCGAGGGGCGACGGGGCCGCGAACGGCGGTGACGGGGCCGCGAGAGGGAGGCGACGGGGCCGCGATAGGGCGGCGACGGGGCCTCGAGAGGGCGGCGACGGGGCCGCGATAGGGCGGCGACAGGGCCGCGATAGGGCGGTGACGGAGCCGCAAGAGGGCGGCGACGGGGCCGCGATAGGGCGGCGATGGGGCCGCAAGAGGGCGGCGACGGGGCCGCGATAGGGCGGCGACGGGGCCGTGGAGGAGGGGGGGCCGCTGAGGGCGGCGCGACGGGCCGCTAGGAGAGCGGCGACGGGGTCGCGAGGGGCCGTGAGAGAGGGGGAGGGCCGCTGAGGGCGGCGCGACGGGTCGCTAAGGGGAGGGCGGCACACAGGGCGCGCCTCGGTCAGGAGCGACTCGATCTCAGGGCAGGAAAAAAAATCGATGTTCAGTGGTGGGCCCTAGGAAGTTCCCACGAGGGAACCTACTCTATACCATGTGAGAATTGAGGAATAAAATGAACTAGCACAAAGTTGGGTACAAGTAGGAAACCCTAGGAAACTGTACCCCATAGTGTCTACCCCACTATAGCCTACACAAGCTATGTAATATGAGTTTGACACTGCCTGCTATTGTAACACGAACCCATTTGATTGGCTCCCGCCAAAAGCGAAAATTTTGGGCCTTACAGAAGGAGCCGCCTTCAGCATGATGCACCCGCACGACTGCTTCACGGCGATCGTTGCGATCGTTGGGCCCAACTCCAACTTCAAGGTGGACCTGGGTTCCACTACTTCTTTCCACTATGGTCTCTAGTTTAGCCAAGCTTAGAATAGCTGAAAACGTAGGCATTTTTGCCTAGGCAAAGACCATTTTTATAAATTTAATCCTCATCCTTCTATTTGTGGCCTAGTGGCAAGGGATCTTACGCGTCCCATAGCGATACTTGCCTCGAGATTTTTCGGTTGAACGCGCTCGCCGCCGAAACTGTCAGAACTATGCTCTAGGCTGTAGTGGGGCACTCCTTAAGGGGTACAGCCCAATTAGGTTTTTCCTAAACAAACCTTGTACTGCTGTGTTTCTAGTCATTCTTCACTCCTAATTCTGACATGGTATCAGAGCAGGTTCCCTAGTGGGAACGTTTTTTTTTCTAGGGCCCACCAAGAAAAAAAATGTTTTTCCTGCCCTGCCCGTTGCGGCCCTGACCTAGCCGCCCGTCGCGGCCCTGCCCTGTCACCGCCCTTCGCGGCCTCCCCTAGCCGCTCGTCGCGGCCTGACATAGCCGCCCGTCGCGGCCCTGCTCTGCCGCCCCTCGTCGCGGCCCTCACCTTGCCGCCAGTCGCGGCCCTGCCCTACCGCCACCTGTCGTGGCCCTGCCCTGCTGCCGCCCCGTCGCGGGCCTTCCTTGCCGCCGCCTCGTCGCGGCCCTGCCCCACAGCCGCCCCGTTGCGGCCCTGACCTAACCGCCCGTCGCGGCCCTGCTCTGCACCCGCCCCTGGCCCTGCTAAGCACCCGCCCTGCTAAGCGCGCCGTCACGCCCGCTGCCTGCCGCCGCCGCGCCCGCTGCCTGTCGCGCTGCCACGCGGACGCCATGCCCTACCGCGTTAGGCCCGCCGCGGGCCCGCTCATCGCGCCGCCCCGCCTGCCCGTTACGCCCGCCGTTAGGCCCGCCGCGGGCCCTGCCTTCGCGCCGCCGCGCCTACCCGTTTGGCCCGTCACGGGCCTGTCCGTTACGCCCGCCGCGGGCCCGGCCCTTGCGCCTGTCGTGCTTGCGTTTTGCACCCACCGCGGGCCTGCACTCTCGCCAGCGCCCTGCCCTGCCAACGCGCCAGCGCTCTGCCCTGCGCGCACTGGCGCCCTGCCCTGCCCTGCCGGAGCTGCCTCTGTAGCGCTCTGTGCGCCCTGCTAAACCCTAAAATCAATAAATTAAATAAATTAAATTTAAAAAAAAAAACACTCTTGGTGCTTCTGCCCTAGGAGCTACTGGTCGCTACTGGCCGCGCGCCGCCCTGCTCTGGTCGCATGCCGCTCTGCTCTGGCCGCGCGCCGCCCTTCCTTGACCGTGCACCGCCCCGACCTACCCTAGTGCCTCCTCGCCGCCCTTCCTTCCCTACGTACTGCCCTGCTGGTCGCATGACTTCTCTTCACGGCAGCGTTGGGAGTGGTGGCGACAGTGGCGACAGCAGTGGGAGTGGTGGCGGCCATCGTAGCAGTCGCTGTGGAGCTGTTTGGTGGGGAGTTTATGGCGGTGGCCAGATGCAGCTGCAGCGGCGTCCGCGTGAGACCCTTACACCCCAGCAGCTTCGTGAGTGGTTTGCTCAGCGTTGGGCGTCTCAACGTAGTGGCCGTGGTGGCAGTCGAGGTACAGCTAGTCATTTGGGGGGTTCTGGTGGTGGCCAGATGCAGCTACAGCGGCGTCCGCGTGAGACCCTTACACCCCAGCAGCTTCGTGAGTGGTTTGCTCAGCGTCGGGCGTCTCAGCGTAGTGGCCGTAGTGGCAGTCGCGGTGCAGCTACTCAGTCGGGAGTTTCTGGAGGTGGCCCGGTGCAGCTGCACCGGCGTCCACGTGAGACTCTTACGCCCCAGCAGCTTTCTGAGTGGTTTGCTCAGCGTTGGGCGTCTCAAAGACGTGCTGAGGGTGACTGTTACCTGCGTGTGCCGCCCGACCCAGGTATAGAGGCTGCTGCTCTAGGTGCTAGTGAGTCTGCTCTCTCAGGTACTGGTGAGTCTGCTCTCTCAGGTACTGCGCCCGCTGAGGCCTTGCACACTTTCACTCTTGACTCTGGTGCTTCCCGCTCTTTCTTTCGCGACTGCACCACACTCACGCCGCTCAGTCGGCCGTTTGCTGTCTCCCTCGCGGACCCCTCTTGGGGCCCAGTCCTTGCACACTCCTCTACGGTTCTGCCGTGTTCGGCGGTCCCGTCTAGCTCATTGTCGGGTCTTCACCTCCCCTCATTCTCTACGAACTTGGTGAGTGGAATTGACCTCCAGGACGTGTGGGTTGACCAGTTCACTCCTGGAGGTCAGCGAGTGACCCACTGTACGTTTACTCGGACAGGCCGCCACCTGGCCACGTTCACCCGTCCGCCTGGGTCGAGCATGTACACAGTGACTACTGCGCCCCCTCGAGCTACTGCGTCTAGTCATGTTTTTGCTGCAGCGTCCAGGTCTGGTCCGAAGTCTGCCCCCTGCTCGTGTCGTCTCCTGTCACACCAGACTCTCCTCTGGCACCACTGCCTTGGTCACCCCTCCCTGCCTCAACTACGAGGTATGGCCTCCCGTGTCCTTGTCACTGGTCTCCCCAGGTCTCTTCCTCCCCTCCCACCGAGGCCTGCCCCTACCTGTGTTCCTTGCGTCGAGGGACGGCAGCGCGCCGCTCCTCACTCCTCCGAGTTCCCTCCGACCGAGGCTCCTTAGCAGACTCTCCACATGGACGTGTGGGGCCAAGCCCGCGTCCGTGGACAGGGTCACGAGCGTTTCTTTCTGCTGGTCATTGACGACTACTCGCGTTACACCATAGTCTTCCCCTTCCGCCGCAAGGGTGAGGTCACTTAGGTGCTGATCGACTGGATCCGCGCTGCCCGTCGCCAGGTCAGCAAGAGTTTCAGCTCGGACCTTCTTGTTCTGCGTCTGCACTCTGACAGAGGTGCAGAGTTCTCCTCTGACCTTTTGCAGGCCTTCTATCGTGCGGAGGGCATCCGCCAGACATTCACGCTTCCGGCCTCCCCACAGCAAAAGGGGATTGCTGAGCGCTGCATTGGTGTGGTCATGGACGTCGCCCATACGTCCATGATCCATGCGGCTGCTCCCCATTTTCTGTGGCCATTCATGGTTCAGTACGCTGCGCATCAGCTCAACCTCCAGCCCTGTGTCTCCGTTTCGGAGACCACACCTGCTCTGTGGTAGACGGGGAAGGTTGGCAATGCGTCTGTGTTCCGTGTCTGGGGATCTCGAGCTTTTGTCCGCGATTCTTCCGCGGACAAGTTGTCCTCCCGTGCTGTTCCCCGCATCTTCCTTGGCTTCCCCCTTGACGCGCCTGGCTGGCAGTTTTACTACCCCACCTCGCGGCGTGTTCTGTCCTCTCAGCACGTCACGTTTGACGAGTTGGTTCCCTTTTACCGTCTCTTCCCCTACCGCACTGCCCCTCTCCCCCCCCCGCCGCTCTTCCTAGCACCAGGTCCTCCTCCGGTAGACCTCCTCCCCCCTCAGGGTCCTGCCCCTTCAGGTGTGTCCCAGGTAGACCCTGTCAAGCCTGTCGAGGTAGCTGTTGACTCTGGTAGTGCTAGGGGTGCTGAGCCTGCGGGTGCGGGGCCTGGGGGTGCTGAGCCTGCGAGTGCGGGGCCTGAGGGTGCTGAGCCTGAGCGTGTGGAGCCTGGGGGTGCTGAGCCTGGGGTTGCTGAGTCTAAGGGTGCGGAGCCTAGGGGTGCTGAGCCTGAGAGTGTAAAGCCTAGGGGTGCTGAGCCTGAGCGGTCTGAGCCTTGAGGTACTTTGTCCTCTGGAGGTCCTACGGGTGTCTTGTCCCGGCTGGAGCCACTCTCTCCACCGTAGTTGCGCGAGTGGTTTGCTCAACGCTGGAGCCTTGCTGCTGGAGCTGCTGGAGGCACTGGAGCCGCTGGTCCCAGAGGTGCTCGTATTGGAGCTGCTGGGGCTGGTGGTGCTGCGGGAGTTGGAGCTTGAGTCGCTGGAGCTGTTCCTGCTGGAGGTGCTACTAGAGCTGGAGGTGCTGGAGCTAGTGGTGCTGCAGAAATAGGAGTTGGAGGCGCCGGAGATGTTCCTGCTGGAGGTGCTGCTCGTGCTGGAGCTAGTGGTGCTGCAGGAGTTGGATCTGGAGGCACTGGAGCTGTTCCTACTGGTGGTGCTGCTGGTGCTGGAGCTAGTGGTGCTGCAGGAGTTGGAGCTGAAGACCCTGGCACTGGGGGTACTGGAGCTGTCTCTACTGGTTCTGGTGGTGCTGTAAGGCCGCGGCCGTACTTCGTTCCACTCTTTCAGCAGGTTCTTGGTCTCTTGCCTTCTATAGGTCCTACTCCTCCCCTAGAGTGTCCACCGCCTGTCCAGTCGTAGTCGTAGTTACAACCAGCCTCCCCACTGCCTGGTCCTTCTCCTTACACTGGACCGACTAGAGGTCTTGCGGAGCGTCGTGCGCCTGAGTCTCGTCCTTTGTCGCCTGTTCACGCTGCTCGCACTGGTCGTCGTGTTCCGCGTCCGCGTCCTCCTCCTGTCCCTGGCACGCACCAGATGGCACTTCGTCCTTCCTCTGCTCCATTGCGTGTCCCTTTGCCGTCTCCTCCTGCGTCCTCCCTTGCTAACGGTCTGGACCCGGAGTCTGACTCCCTTTGTGCTGCTAGTCCTTCTGTCACGCGTCTCCTGGCCACTGTTGTCACTGACCCTTCATTTGAGTCCACTGCTGTGTCTGCCTTAGCTGCTGAGCTTGTTGACTTTGCTGCTCGCTGTAGTCTAGACAACGCCGCTAGACTTGTTGATGAGTCTGAGTCTGTCTGCCCTCTGTCCGTCGAAGGTGAGTGTGCTCTTGGCTTGGACGTCCTTGACAATAGGCAGGAGGACTTTGAGTGCTTTGCAGCTGCTGTACCTCATCTCGTGTCCTTGCTGATTGCACCTGAGGGAGACTTGGATGCACCAAACATTCCGACCCCGCGCTCTTACGCCGGCCTCCTGGCTTCACTGGGTCGTTCCCTGTTGGTACCCAGTGGAGCCTTCGGCGGCCAGTCTACGGTCTCCGCCAAGCGCCTCGCGAGTGGTACGACACACTGAGGACGACCCTTGCGGCTCTTGGCTTTACTACCTCTACTGCTGACCTGTCGCTGTTTCTCCGCACCGATACTTCGCTGTCGCCGTTCTACATCCTCGTGTACGTCGACGATTTGGTTTTTGCCACTGCTGGCACAGAGGCACTGACTCTAGTAAAGTCGGAGCTCCAAAAGAGACACACGTGCACAGACCTAGGTGAGATGCGCAGCAATCTTGGCTGGCAGATCACCCGGGATAGAGCACGACGCACCATTACTTTCACTCAGTTACACATGGTGCAGCAGGTCCTTTAGCGCTCCGACTTCCAGTACTCCTCGCCACAGACCACTCCTCTGCCTACTGGTCACTCGGTCTCAGCTCTGTCTTCGGATGAGTCCGTAGAGCCGAGTGGCCCGTATGCAGAGCTTGTGGGCTGCCTCATGTACCTGATGACCTGCACTCGACCTGACCTTGCTTACCCTCTTAGCATCCTGGCACGCTATGTTGCGCCCGGGAGACACCGACCAGAGCACTTTAAGGCCGCTAAGAGGGTGATGCGCTACTTGTGCAGTACGTCGGGCATGGGGCTCGTGCTTGGAGGACGGAGTCGAGTTGTCCTCAATGGTCACGCAGACGCTTCTTGGGTTGACGACTTGGCTACGCAGCGCTTGTCAGAGGGTTACACCTTCAGCCTTGGTTTCGGCTCTGTTTCATGGCGGTCTACCCGCTCGTCTTCTGTTCTCCGCTCCAGCTGTTAGGCTGAGATCTACGCAGGGGCCATGGCTGCACAGGAGTTACGCTGCCTCACCTACCTGCTGACCGACTTGGGGGAGCCGCCTCGTTGTCCTCCAGTTCTGTACGTCGACAACAAGGTCATGATTGCCTTGTGTTAGGAGCACAGACTGGAGCACAGGGCGCAGCACATCGCTCTGCATTACTTCCTTGCTCGAGAGTTGTAGCAGCGTTGTCAGCTTTGTCTTGTTTACGTGGCCTCTTAGGCCAACATTATTGATATCTTCACCAAGGCACTTCAACCTTGTGATCATCAGCGTTTCTGTACTGTGATCTCCAGCAGCGCCACTCCGAAGGCTGCGGTGGAGAGAGAGGCTCGGAGCAAACCACTCACGCAGTTGCGGTGGAGAGAGAGGCTCCCGCCGTGACGAGACACCCGTAGGACCTACAGCATCGCGACGACCAGTAGCTCCAGTAACTCCGATTCCTCCAGCTCCAGCGCTTCCAGCCCTAGGGTCTCCAGCTCCAGCGCCTGTAGTACCACAGGCTCCAGCAGCTCCAGTACCTCCACTACGAGCACATCCGGGACTAGCAGCTCCAGCACCTCCAGGACCAGCAGCTACAGTGTCTCCAGCTCCAAGGCCTCAATGGCAGCCCCCCCAGCTCCAGTAGTCCCACTCCGAAGGCTCCAGCGCCGAGCAAACCACTCGTACAGCTGCGGCGGAGAGAGGCTCTCGCCGTGACGAGGCACCCGTAAAACGACCAGCAGACAAGGTACCTACAAGCTCAGCATGCTCACGCTCAGCACCCCCAGGCTCAGCTCCTCCAGGCTCTGCACGCTCAGGCTAAGCACCCTCTGGCTCCACACCGTCAGACTCAGCAACCCAAGGCTCAGCCCCCCCAGGCTCCGCATGCTCAGGCTCAGCACCCCCAGATGCAGCACCCCTACCAGCACCACCCTCAGCAGCACCAGAGTCGACAGCTACCTCGACACGCTCGACAGGGTCTACCTGGGACACACCTGAGGGAGCATGACCCTGAGGGAGGAGGGGGTCTACCAGAGGAGGACCTAGTGCGAGGAAGAGCGGCGAGGGGGGGAGAGGGGCAGTGCTATAGGGGAAGAGACGGTAAAAGGGAAACGGCTCGTCAAATGTGACGTCTTGAGAGGGCAGGACACGGCGCGAGGTGGGGTGGTAAAACTGCCAGCCAGGCGCGTCAGGGGGAAAACCAAGGAACACACAGGGAATGGCGCAGGAGGAGAGCTTGTCCGCGGAGGTATCGCGGACAAAGGCATGAGATCCCAAGACCCGGAACACCGATGCATCGCCAACCTCTCCCGTTCAAAGCAATGTCGGCGAGGTCTCCGGCAAGAAGTCACGGGGCCAGAAGTTGAGCTTATGCGCAGCGTACCGGACCGCAAACGGCCACAGAAAATGGGGGGCAGCCGCATGGATCATGGAGGTACGAGCGACCTCAATGACTAAGCTTATGCGGCGCTCAGCAACCCCATCCTGCTGCGGAGAGGCCGGAAGCGTGAACGACTAGGTGATACCCTCCCCATGACAAAAGTCCCACAAGAGGTCTGAGGCAAACTCACCACCTCTGTCAGAGTGCAGACGCAGGACCGGAAGGTCCCTGTCGAACCCGTTGCGAAGCTGGAGACAGACAGCACGGATCGAAGGGATCAAGATATCAGGGACCTCCCCCTTGCTGCACAAGGGGAAGATCGTGGTGTAACGCAAGTAGTCGTCAACAACCAGCATAAAGTATCGCTCGCGGCCCTGTCCACGGACGCAGTCTGGGCCCTACACGTCCATGTGGAGAGTCTGCAGAGGAGCAGTCATCTGGCGAAACAAGGAGGAGTGAGGAGCGGCGCGCTGCTGCCCCTCGACACAGGGAAGGCAGAGAGGGGCAGGCGAGAGTGGGAGGGGAGGCAGAGACCTGGGAAGACCAGAGACAAGGAGATGGGAGTGCATGCCACGGAGGCGTGGCAGGGAGGGGTGACCTAGGCGGTGGTGCCAAAGGAGAGTCTGGTGCGATAGGGCGCGACACGAGCAAGGGGCTGCAAGCTGACCTGATGCAAACGCAGACGCAGCTACCTGAGGAGGCTCAATAGTCAGTGTGTATAAGCTCGACCCAGGCCGACGGGTGAACGTGGCCAGGTGACGGCTCATCCGTGCACACGTGCAGATCGCCACACGCTGTCCTCCAGGGGTAAAGGTATCAACCCGAGCATCCTGAAGGACGGCGTTACTCACCAAGTTCGTAGAGAACGAGGGGAGGTGAAGGTCTGACAGTGAGCCAGACGGAGCCGCCGGACACGGGAGAATAGTGGAGGAACGTGCAAGAACCGGTCCCCCAGAGGGTCAGTCATAGAGACTGCAATCGGTGTTGCGAGTGGTGTGACTATGGTGCTGTCGTGAAAGAGGAAGCGGGAAGCACCTGAGTCAAGCGTGAAGGTGTGCAAGGCCTCAGCAGGTGTA
Organism: Closterium sp. NIES-65; assembly: GCA_948144175.1. Taxonomy (NCBI): domain Eukaryota; kingdom Viridiplantae; phylum Streptophyta; class Zygnematophyceae; order Desmidiales; family Closteriaceae; genus Closterium; species Closterium sp. NIES-65. The sequence goes on along the minus strand of CANXME010001052.1, from coordinate 3,186,944 downwards.
GTACCAGAGAGAGCAAACTAACTAGCACCTAGAGCAGCAGCCTCTATACCAGGGTCTGGCGGCACACACAGGTAACAGTCACCCTACGTACTAATAGTCAAAGCATACATGGCAGTGAGGATAGCGTCATAGTCTAGAGCAAAGACATCCACACCTTGTCTAAGCAGCTCTAGCCGGTGAAGGAGCTCAGCCGCGTCGCCAAACTCTGCACGCCAGGTGTCGCTCAAACAGGTGAAGCAGCGGGACTATGTGTGACCAACTGTCCCGCAAATCTGACCAGCCCGATCACCTGTGCGAATGACGTGCGGGCTGGGAGCACTACTCCGAGACGCCCCACGCTAAGCGAACCACTCAAGAAGTTGCTGGGGCATAAGGGTCTCGCGCGGACGCCGCTGCAGCTGCATCTGGCCACCGCCGGAACTCCCCTCTTAACAGCTCTACGGCGACTGCCACTACGGCCGCCGCCACTACCCCAACTAGTATACCACTTACAAAGCTGCTGGGGCGTGAGGGTCTCGCGCGGACGCTGCTGGAGCTGCAGCTGGCCACCTCCAGAAGCTCCCCACCGAACAGCTCCACCGAGACTACCACTACGGCCGCCGCCACCACTCCCACTGCTGCCACCACCGCCGCCACCACTCCCACCTCTACCACGAAGAGACGTCATAGCTGGCAAAGTAAGGAGGTGTGCGACCAGCACGGCAGCACGCAGGGAAGGCAGGGCGGCGAGCAGGCACTAGGGTAGGTCGGGGCGGCGCACGGTCAGGGAAGGGCGGCGCGGCGCGGTGCACGGGTAGGGCAGGGCAGCGCGGGGAGGGGGGTGGCGCGGCGGCGAGCGGGTAGTGCGATGCGACGGCGAGCGGCGCGCGGGCAGGGCAGGGCGCACCGGCAGGGCGGCGCAGCAGCGAGTGGCGCGCAGGCAGGACAGGGCGCGCGGCGGCGAGCGGCACGCGGGCAGGGCTGCGGCGCGGCGGCGAGTGGCGCGCAGGCAGAGCAGGCGGCGCGGTGGGGAGCGGCACGCGGGCAGGGCAGGGCGCGCGGGCCGGGCAGGGCGCGCGACAGCAAGCGGCGCGCGGGCAGGGCGACTCGGCGGCGAGCGGCGCGCAGGCAGGGCAGGCGGCGCGGCGGCGAGCGGCGCTTGGGCAAGGCAAGGCGCGCGGTGGCAAGCGGCGCGCGGACAGGGCAGGGCGCGCAGCAGTATGCGGTGCGCAGGCAGGGCAGGGCGCGCGACAGAGAGTGGCGCGTGGGCAGGGCGACGCGGCGGCGAGCAGCGCGCGAGCAGGGCAGGGCAGGGCACGCGCATGCAGCACGACGCTAAGCAGGGCGTGTGTGGGGCAGCGTGACGCAGGGCAGGGCAGGGCAGCGCGGCGCTAACAGGGCGGCGCGACGTGTAGGGTGCGCGATTCAGTGGGCCCTAAAAAAAAAAACGGTCCTAGGAGAGGAACTGCTCTTAAACCACGTCAGAAAGTGAAAGCGAGGATGAATGAACTAGCAGCAGGATGGGTACAAGTACTAACCCTAAATTGGGTTGTACCCCATATGGGCTACCCCACTACAGCCTACACAACATGCAACATATAAGTTTGACACTCGCAACCAGCACAACCTGCTCAGCCGGCCACAAAAGGTCGTGATACATCCACGCATATTTTCTCCCTCGACACAGACAAGTCAACACCAACAGCCTTCCGTCCAAGTGAAGAAGCCATCAACTGTGCGCAAATACGCTTTCTCAGCGTTTCAAAAATCAAGACTACCGCCGCGTTCAACGACAACGACTTCTATGCATGGAGTTTTGAGCTAGAGCTCCTCCTACAGGCAGTGCAGATCTACCATTACTTCGACGGCTCCTACCCTAAACCGGTGGAAGACACCGAAGACGCCCGGGCTCAGTACTATAGTAAGTAACTCATGGTGTACGGTGTGCTGCCAAGGAACATGACGCCCGCGGAGCAACTCGGCATTCACTCCTACAAAGAGAGCGCAGCTCCAGCCTTGGAAGCCTGGAAGCACATCGTCGAGGTATATCAGCCCAAGGATTCAGTCACCTCCAATAGGCTCCTGCATCAACTCATGGAGACAAAGATGGGGAACGGGGAGAAAGCAAATTCGTACATCAATCGTTGTCGAAACATTCGTGATCAAATCACGAAGCATGGAAGCGCAATCTTGAAGGAAATATTCGTCAGCATAGTCATTCAAGGACTCGGGCCCGAGTGGAAGCCCTGCAAAGCTCTACTCTGACAAAGGGGGGTAATTTCAGAAGGTGCCTTGGGCGCCGCTCTCTTGACAGAATAGCAAGACATGGACTCAAGCAAGTCCAACTCCGCGCCACGCCGGAACCAACTCGCCTTCTACACCAACAATCAAGGCGAGTCCACAGCCCACCAGAGGAGAACTGGAAGAGATCGAGCGAAAACTTGCCGCCGAACACGGAGAGCGACCCCCACGAGTCGTAGTCCCTCTCGGACGACCCCAGCGCAGTCTCCCATCCCCGCCGCAATCACCCTACAACTGGGTTTCAACCTGGTCCACGATTGAGGAGGGGAACATACCATCAACCCCGCCTCGCGACGCGCTTGGACCAATCTCCCGACCACATCCATTCGCCAGACTCATCGAGGGCACCAGGACTCCACTCAACACCATTCTTGATTGCAACTTTCTCGCGCTCTACCTCACGACAGCACCTGCAGATGGGGAGACAGCAGCAGAACCAGAGGAGGACGAAACATAGACAGGAGGGACCCGTGCTTGAAATCCCGCATGAAACAGAAGAAGAAGCAGCCGCATATCACGCACGTTATCTGCGCACCTCTGGAGTTCACGTAGAAGAACATCTCTGGGATCAGCGACTCGGACACCCCTCGCTCCAGACATTCAAAAACTGTCTCCATGCCAAAGTCTTTCTTCCAAGAGCTCTTTTGCGACCCGTCGGCAAGGAACCTCTCAGCACATCACACCCAACCACCTGCACCGTCTGCCCCACTGCTGCCCTCACACATCAAGCCTACCCCGCACTGGAGCCGAGTACCAACCGCTACAAGAAGCTGCGGAAAGTTTACAGCGACTTCATCGTAATTACTTGTGAAGGCCTCAATGGCAAGAACAACACCCTCACATTTGTGGACGCATACTCACGACACGTCTGGGTTGCCAACGTCGACGTCCGCTCCAAGGCTCCTGAAGTCTTTTGCATCTGGCTTGCACACGCACAACGAGCCAAGGAAAGAAGCTGAAAAACTAGCAGAGCGACGGCGCCAAGGAGTTTTGCAGCCACGAGCTGGAAAGACTTCTCGGGGAAAAGGGGATCAAGCATGACATCTCACTCCCCTACGCTCACCAGCAACAAGGTGTCGCTGAGACAATCAACCGCACTCTCATGACGAAGGTTCGCACCCTCATGAATCAGTCCGGCATACCCAAGAAGTATTGGCCATACGCCATGAATCACGCGGTGCACCTTCACAACCTCCTCTCCACCACGGCAAACGGGGGAAATCTCTCCCCGCACATGAAGTGGACCAAGACAAGGGGAGACACCTCCATGTTGAGGGTTTGGGGGTGCATGGTGCAGTATCGGCCGACATCCGCGACCATTGGGAAGTTCACACAACGTGCACGATGGGGAGTGCACCTGGGGCTCAGCCAGGAGTACAAGGGCTGGTTGATCCTTGACATCGACAACGACAAACTCGTGCCGGCGCACAACATCGTCTTCTACGATTGACTCACCTTGCAGCAGTGGAACAAGGATCAGCTCCGCCATGTCACACGAGCCTACGTCGACCATGGCCGCAGCTTCGCTACGCTGGAAGATGAGGCTGCAGCAGCGGCACTCGACCGCGACCCCACAGACGAACATCCTGGCGTACCTCCTCATCCACACGACGACGATGGCGATGACGACAGCGATGACGCTCCCACGCCCGGACCGTCACGTCATCATGCTCCGCCAAGCAACATCTCGCCATCCCAAGAAGGTGATGATCACGACGTAGTGGAGGTCACCGCTCAGGAAACCGAAGGTGCCTCCAACGTCACAAGCCCCTCCAACGTCACAAGCCTTTAACTTCTCGGCCTGCACACGGCAGTCACCTCCGCTCCCCGCATAGTCGAAAGGCCCTCACCGGACCACACGCCAAGGAGTGGCGTGCAGCCATGGATGCGAAGCTGAAAGCATTGGAGTCACGAGACACCTGGGTCCTACTCGATCGTGCAGCAGTAAAGGGGAGGAGATTGCTAAGCGAAAATGGGTTTTTCGCCTGAAGACAGCAGCTGACGGGACTATCGAGCGCTTCAAGGCACGCAGGGTCGTACGTGGCTATGATCAGTGCCATGGTATCGACTTCGACCAGACCTTCACTCTCGTTAGTCGTCACACCTCTGTGAGGATCCTACACGCCATCGCTGCAACTAAGCACCTACCACTGCAGCAGATCGACGTCAAAAACGCGTTCCTTTATGCGTTGGTCGACGTAACCATCTTCGTGAAGCAACCTCATACCTATGGGGAAGGAGATCCCAGGGTCTGCCAGCTAAAGAAATCTCTCTACGGCATAAAACAAGCGCCGCGTCTCTGGCAGCAGCATCTGCATAAGATACTCCTGGAAATTGGCTTCAGGCAGTTGCCGCACGACCCGGGAATGTACCGCCTTCACTTCAACGGTGATTACATCCTCCTGACAGTCTACATCGACGATCTGCTGTACATTGGCACCTGCAACAAGCTCATGGACCAGTTCGAAGCAAACATTGCGCAACCCGTTGACATTACCATCAACCACAAGGTCACACAGTTTCTGGGGCTGGACATCACGTACGCGCCAGAAGCCATTCATCTGCCAGCCTCTAAGTACGCAGAGCGGCTGGGGGAACACTTCAAATCTCACCCACACCACTCTGAACTCCTTATCGCACTCCCGGCGCCAACTACAAACCGGACAACAAACCTTTGTCACCCGTAGGACTACAACTCTACCAGCAGCAACTAAGGTGCCTGTTGTTCACCTCCGTCACCTGCCGACCCGACCTTTCGTACATCGCCAGCCAACTGGCTGCAAGCCAGTAGCAGAGAACCACCTGGACCTGGAGCGCGCCCTAAAATACTTCATATCCACACCTGACATCGGGCTCTCCTACTCTACACTAATAGCAACATCATTCAACCTCAACGGTTACGTGGACGCAGATCATGCTGCTGACCCCGCCAATCGACGGTCGCGAACCGGCTTCGCCTTTCGCCTTGAGCCAACAGGACCGATCTCCTGGAACTCGCTGAAGCAAGAACTTGTTGCCCTGCCATCGGCTGAAGTAGAGTACATCGCCGCAAAGGCAGCAGTTCGCTATGGTTTTTGCCTACAAGAGCTGCTGCAGGAGACGAAAAACTCAACCTCGCCCACCTTTCGCCTCCACTGTGATAACCAGAGCACCATCAAGATCCCGAACAAGCTAGGGTTCGTCAACGGCACGAAGCATATCGCACTTCGATATTTTTCCGCCAAGGACGGAATTGACCAGGGCAAGGTTTACCTCACGTGCTGCTCCACCACCGAGATGGCAGCTGATTTTGTCACCAAGCGACTGCCACGTCAGCAGTACCAGCACTGCTCCAACCTTACCAGAGTAGTCAAGCGAGTCATGTCAGAATGTTATCTTATGCTCTAGCCTGTAGTGGGGTGCTCTATAGCGAGTACAACCCTTCTAGGGTTTGCTATTTGTATCCCCATTTCTGCTAGTTCACTCCTCTTTCTTTCTTCAAACTTTGTCATGCTATCAGAGCAGGTCGATCCCCTTGGATCGATCCTGTGGGTGGGTTACCACCTCGCTTCCGCTGCTACTTTTTCCTCCCGCCGTGCGCCCCGAGGCGCGCGGCGGTTTTCTGCCCGCCGTGCGCCCCGAGGCGCGCGGCGGTTCTCTGCCCGCTGTGCGCCCCGAGGCGCGCGGCGGGCGTCTGCCTCGCGGCGTTCGCCGCGTCCCGCTCTGGAGGCGTCGCGACGGGCGACGGGGACCCGTCGCGGCCCCGCCGCCCTACTCCGGTCGCGGCCCCGCCACCTCCGGTCGCGGCCCTGCCGCCTCGCGTCGCGGCCCAGCCGCCTTCGGTCGCGGCCCCGCCCACTCCGGTCGCGGCCCCGCCAACTCCGGTCGCGACCCCGCCAATTCCGGTCGCGGCCCCGCCAACTCCGGTCGTGGCCCCGCCACCGACCCGTCTCGGCCCCGCCACCGACCCGTCGCGGCCCCGCCGCCACACTTCGTGGCCCCGCCGCCCCACTTCGCGGCCCCCCCCCCCCCCCCCCCCCCCCCCTCCTCCCCCCCCCCATTTCCCGTCGTCTGTCGTGGCGACCTGAGGGGCGAGCTGTGGGGTGGCGGGTATGGGGGTGGCCGGTGTGCTTTCCTCCCTTTGCTCCTCCTCCTCCTTCGTCTCCCACTGCTGCAGCTGTCGCTGAGGGGGGTGGTTGTGTGGGAGACTGGGGTTTAGGGTTTAAGGGGGGTGCGTGGGAGTGGAGCTAGCGGTGTAGCAGCGGGTGTGTATCAGGGGGGTGGGACTGTGTGCGGGAGGATGAGCGGAGGTTGCCAGTTTGTCGTCAGCAGCACCTGTAGTCCGGGGCGCTGTCCCGGTAGCCCAGTGAGCTAGACTTCTACGCCAGCCGCCCATGGGTCCGTTGCCCGTCTGCCGCTACTTGAGCCGCGGGGCCTGTTACTCCTGTAGTTCGGGCGCTGTCCGGTAGCCGCTGTGCCAGTCTGCCTCCTGTTGCCCGTGTGTCTGCAGCTTCAGCCGTCGCCTCCAATCTCCTCTCCCCTCACTCTCTCTCCTCCTCGTCACTTGCCCGTTGTGACTACCACTAGCTTTGCTCATAATTATGAACTCTAAACTATTGCTTCTTAAACTTGTGCTCAGAATGTGTGGTGACATTGTGATCCACCCTGAGCTTGTACTGCTTTGCCTGCTCTGCTGATTACACCCCACTTTGGCTATGGGGGTGTGTCAGAATGTTATCTTATGCTCTAGCCTGTAGTGGGGTGCTCTATAGCGAGTACAACCCTTCTAGGGTTTGCTATTTGTATCCCCATTTCTGCTAGTTCACTCCTCTTTCTTTCTTCTAATTTTGTCAAGTCAGCCCTCTGCGGGACCAGGAATGAAGGGGAGTGTTACGATATGAAAATTGAGTAAGGCATCCTTGTATGCTGTAGCAGCCGACTCTACCGAGTATGAAGTCGAGGAGTCAGAAAAGTCGAAGCGATGGCAGCAATCGTCAGATCAAGACCGATGCAGGCAGGTACATTTGAACTGGAAAGAGCGGGAACAGGTTTGAAACGGGTTCCCCGCGCCGCACGGTTGAAATTTACTGTAAGAAGGGAATGTACCCCTTAGATTACATGGCTAGGCTAGGTCTTGTCGTATTCCCTGTACTATATATACAAACACTATGCATGCATGCTTTTTATTGTCTCAATATACATTCACTCTGACCTGAGGTCAATACTTCCGCTGCAACAACTCCAACTGCGATCAACCCTGAGACGATCCTTCGCTGAGTCCTCTTTAGGATTGTAATACAATGACTGATTTTTTACTGCTTCGTAAAAAAATTCCTACCGTATTTTTGCTTTAAGGCGCCATTATCCCGCCAAGTGCAATTTGTCCATCTTAGTCCTTCTTTTTCAGGTCAATACTTTCGTTGACATGTTTATCTCCTGTCCATGCGACCCATTGTATAAACTATGTAGGAAGGGATCCTAGCGGGTAGTACCATGCTTGTCCCACCACAAGCCTCTGGAACTCAGGTCTGGTGTTTCTGCTCTGAGCTGGCGCATGACCACTGAATCTGGGTGAAAGTGTTGGCACGCATTTCCCCACCGACCGTGCGCCTATCACGAATTGATTTTGCGAAGACTCTTGTTGTCGCCACATACGGAAATATGCCAGTTGAGGCTGCACGCAGACGGCGGGGATGAAAGTGATAGTCTTTCGCGCCGTAAATCCATTGATGGCTCGGGGTGAAATCACGCGCTTCGACGGGAACATGGAATCTGAATGCCCAGCTCTGGGCTGAAAATCACGTCATCTTGGGCGCTCAAGCAATCCACACCGTAGATGTGCAAAGCCCATCTCGCGTCTTTCGTGAGCAATGCGAATCGACCGTTGCACTCATCCGTCTTCCGCTGCATTTATCGTAACGCATCCCATGTCATCTCTCTAAAACCCTCGAACTCGTAGATAACCGCAACGTCAACCCAAAGCAAACTCAACTCGAAGGATCTGCTTGCGGCGTGCCGTACAAATTGTATTGAGCCTATGAATGTTACATCGGGTTGGGATGCGTCTCGGATCCGCTGCACTCGTACTCTCCAACACCTGACCGACACCCAGTCTATTCCAGTCTACTGGCAAATCTCATACCTTGCACATTCCAAGAGTTCCGTTCAATTCCACCCGCCCTTCCTCCCTTCCTCTCTTCTCTTCTGCCGACCGTGTCTAAAGTCTCCATCTCCGTCCCCGTCATTCGTCACTCGGCCCCTGCCTTCTGCGGGGCACTCCATTCACAACACAACAGTAACTTAGCATACTGACAGCTAGCCACGATATATCATATTCAGCGGGTTCTTATTTTCCATAGTAATTATTTTCCTATAGCCACGCCAGGTCAAACAAGTATCCTCCAACGCCCCGGTGAGCATGCTCGGATTCGTAAGAACTCGATCGCTCACCGAAGTAGCTCGGAAGCACGCGTCCATATATCGACAGCAGTAATTGCTCGACTTTCTGGGTACCTGACAAGAATACCGTTGCGCTCCTCGTTTTTCACCTCCCTTTCCTCCCCTCTCCCCTCTCCCCCTCCCCACCCCCCTCTCCCTTCCCCCCTCCGACCCCACCCACTCCCCTCTTCCCCCCATTCCCCCCTTTCCCCGCTCGATCCCACGCGCGCCTCGTTAGAATCTGAACTCTGTCGGCCCCAAGCGGATTCTTTAGAGCCTCGTGGCCTTAGAACGAGCTGAGCGGTGGGATTGTGGTCACCGGAGCAGTGCGGTCACACCGATATTGCCGCGCAGTGGCAGTCACCATCCCTGACAGCACTATGACCCCACTCGCCGGGCCTAGATCTCGCCAATCAAGCGAGGTCTGCCCAGCGAGTTAACCCTCAAACATCCGCAAATCGCTCAGCCATCCACAGGCAACCTTTCAATCGCTATTTAGGTCGCGATAACGTACAGGTAGCAGGAATATTTTTCTTACGCCACGGGGAAGCCCCACAGGCAATTGCATAAAAGGTTCGCGAGTCCCTCGGGTACAGACTTGATCGAGGACGTCGTGACCGTGGATTGCGGGGGATACTCAGCATGACGAGGAGATCGCGGGTTTCGAGGGCTGGGGGCGATGCTGTCTGCCGTTTGTCGCGGCGGCCTTCGCGCCGTACGCGCCCGCCCGCGTTTCTCGCCGTTCTCATAACCATCGTCGCGATCGCAAGCAGCACCGCGCTTGGCGTGCAAGGTGCGTCATATTTATTAAGAAGCAAAGAAAAGGGTGTGGCGTGTTTTGAGGTGCCTCAAAAGTCGTTTCTCGCCGTGAATACAGCACCGCGCTAAAAATAAAATTACAAACAAACAAATCGTGTGCGATATGATTTTTGAGGCGCTTCAGAAAATTAGCGCCGTGCGTTTTTGCGCAAGGTAAAGCCGTTGTGAGGAGGCCGAAGCAGGGTGCCGCGGGGCGCGATTCGTGAGGCGCGCCTGTTCAAATACCGAGGTGGCTGTAAACGGGATGCGCAAGGGACACGCGCACGCGCGTAAAACAGTTGTTCCCTGAGTGGGCCGCTGGAGACGCTGCTCCTGCAACGCACTCACGCTCGCACGCACGCACGCACGTACACACGGATCAGAGCATGATCCGCGTTACCGTGTCGTGGCTCTTCTCTTCTTTCACTCTTTGGTCTTCTCTTGCGTCTCTCCGTCTTCCTCCCGTCTCCGTCTCACCAGAATCGTGAATCCTAATAAACCCCTGTTTCCCTCTTTTTCTCTCCTCCCATTCGTCCCACACCCTCTTGCCTCGCTGCTCCCCCGATCCACCCCCCCGCTTCCTCCGCTTCCTCCCCGCTTCTACTCCCTTCCGCAAGCAGCCTCCAAGAAGCGCAGAGCCCCCTTCCCGCCCCCCCAGTCCATTCCGCAAGCCGACGTCGACCGCCTCTTGCAATGGCTCTCCGCGCCCCCCATGGGCAGCAGCGCCGCTTCCGCCTCCGCCAACTCCGCTAATTCCGCCTATGTCGCCGGTTCCGCGGGTTCCGCCGCCGGTTTCAGCACGCTGACAAGTTTAAACGGGAATCTGGGGAGTGGGAGTAGCGGGGATGATAATATCGAGGATTTCGAGAAGGAGGAGGATGAGGAGATACGGAGATCGTGGATGGAGTGGCCAGGATCGCAACCCAGCAAGAACAACGTCAGCAGTGCCACGTCAGCTGCCGACATAAGGAGACAGCTACTAGGTAGGGAAAGACCAGGTGTAAAAACAAAAATATTCCTTCAAATCATAGACTTCATGAGCTACCGCTACCCGGAAGTCCCCCTCCTCTTCTCTCGTCCCTTGCCTTCCTGTTTTGATGATCCCTCTCCCCTCTCCCGCTTTTCCTCCGGGCCTCTCCCCTGTTTCCCCTCCCCCCTCCTTCCTGCTCCCCCCCGCGCGTCCTCGTCCCCCCTGCGCGCGCGCGCAGGCACGTCGTGCGACTACCGGCAAGGCAAGTGGGCGTACGTGAAGGGGTATAAGCCCGCGTATAGCGGCGACTGCAAGTACATCCGCTCGGGCTTTAACTGCCAGCGCAACGGGCGCAAGAACATGAACTTTATGAGCTATCGCTGGAAGCCCGCCAGCTGCGCACTCCCGCGCTTCTCGGCCACCACGTTTCTGTCGCTGCTGAAAAACAAGGTGCGGTTGGGTCAGGGTCGTTACCCTGTGCAGGTATAGTCACTGCCATGGAAGGACATAGCCTCTCCCAGGTGAAATTAGTTGGTTCTCCGTCACCCTCCCCTTGCATTCCTCCCCCTCGTTCCACTCATTTTCCCCACCCTTCCAGGTCGCTTCCTTCCCCCCCCTTCTCCCCACCCACTCCTCCCTCTCCCTCTCCCCAAATCCTCCCAACTCCTCCTCCCCTTCCCAAACCCCCCTGCGCAGACCATAGCGTTCATAGGCGACTCGATCTCGCGCAACTTCCACCTGTCTGTTTCCGAGGCCCTCAAAGTCTTCCCCTTCCCCTTCCGCCCTTACCCCCCCCCCCCCCCCCCTCCCGCCCCCCGCAGATCATCGCGTTCATAGGCGACTCGATCTCGCGCAACTTCCAGCAGTCCATCTCGTGCCTGATCGCAGCGCAAGTCGCGGTGGAGGACTGGACGGGCCACCTGGGCCCGGACTCGGTGATCGGGCTTAAGATCCCCTCGCACAACGTGCGCATCCTCGCCTTCATGACGCCCTTCCTCGTGCGCTACACCAACGAGCCCTGGGCCTTCGAGCTCTACGGGCTCAAACCCCCTACAAATCAGCTGATCAAGGGCGGGAATGGCGCCGGGCAGTCGTATGTGATCTGGACGGACGTTCTGGATTCGGCGTGGACGGTGCTGTTTCGGCAGCTGGATGTGGTGGTGTTCATGTCGGGGCATTGGTTTCTCCAGGCGCAGGGGAACACGGATGTGCGCGCGCTGCAGTTTGTGACGAACAACAAGCCCGTGAATCTCAACGGCCAGGATGCGTACCGCGCTGTCATCAACAGGGTGAGTTTTGGTGGTGGCTCTAGCACTGGCGGTTTTTGAGGCACCTCTGAAGTCGCTGCTGTTTGTGACGAACAACAAGCCAGTGAATCTCAACGGCCATGACGCATACCGGGCTGTCATCAACAAGGCGAGTTCCGTGCTCCTAGTGCTGCTGGTGGTGCTCGTGGGTTGATGCTGGTGGTTTGGTGCTGCTGCTGCTGCTGTTGCTGCTCTGTCTCCTTCTGTTGCTCGGGCGTTGTTGCTCTCGCTGATTCCCAACCCATACTGAATCCCTCTCTGTCCACTCTGTCCGCCCCCTTTGGTCCTCTCACCTCATCCCTCTTCCCCCTCTCCACCCGCCCTTCCCCTTGCATCAGATGAAGAAGTTTCTGGGAGTAGAAGCCAAATTCAAGGGCATTCCCACATGGCTCACGTACAGCCCGTCCCACTACCGCTCCTCCACCGATACATTCAGTCCACTCAAATATCCCTCCCATCCCTTTCCCTCCCGCTCCCTTCCCCTCCATTTCATCAGGTGAACAAATTTCTGAATGTAGAAGCAAACTTCAAGGGCATTCCCATGTGGCTCACCTACAGTCCGTCCCACTACCACTCCTCCACTCAATTCTACGTCGACTTAAATGTACCCCCATCCCTTCCCCTCTCGCTCCCTCCACACACCCCATGCATCAGGTGAAGAAGTTTCTGAATGTAGAGGCAAAGTTCAAGGGTATACCCATGTGGCTCACCTACAGTCCGTCCCACTACCGCTCCTCCACCTACCCCCCTTCCTGCCCGGACTCCAAGCCACTCTCTTCCGTCTCCCTAGACCAAGCAGCCACCCAATTCCGCAGCATAGAGCTGGAAATGCTTCAAAAGACGCGGTTCAGCGTGCTCGACTTGACGTCCATGTCGGGGTATAGGCCGGACGGGCACGTGCAGATGTACTATGGGCCGGTGAAGAACAGTAAGACCAAGTGGGACTGCTTGCACTGGTGCCTGCCAGGTGTTCCGGACGCTTGGAGCGATGTGCTGCAGCTGGTGCTGCAGTCACGGCTGAAGTGAGAATTTGTGGAGGGGGGATGGGCACGTGCCGGTGAAGAACAGTAAGACCAAGTGGGACTGCCTGCACTGGTGCCTGCCGGGCGTTCCGGACCGGACGCTTGGAGCAATGTGCTGCAGCTGGTGCTGCAGTCACGGCTGCAGTGAGGATGGTTGAATGGGGACGGGAGATGAGGAGGTGGGGAGATATGAGGAGATGAGGAGATGTTGAGGAGAGTATGAGGGGAATATCGGGAGGTACGAGGTGGGATTGTCTGTGTGTGGTGTGGAGAGACAACTCGGGCAGCCATGTCAAAATCAAGCAACGACATTTGGAGCTGGGGAAAGGGTGTTCCTATGAGAACTGATTGGGGCGGAGGGGTGGGATGACAGGTGATTGATCAGCTGCTGACGGTTGGTGGTAACGCTTGTGGTGCACAGCGGATGGATGGGTGATGAAGCGAAGCTGGAAAGGTGACAGGGGATCAGCTGATGTTGGCAAATACAGAACTGTTGGTGCGTTGATCGCATATATTTTGAAGCGTAAACTATATGGCGAGCATTATTAATGCATCATGCCGTGGCCCTAAAAGGGATTTTGGTTTGTACGCCCTCGGGAGAGATCCACTCCACGCGTGTGAAAGCCTTGTTATGCCTAGCTAAGGGGACATGCCCAGACAAGCACGGGCTCAAGCAAGGAGCATGGAGGCGAGGATAGATGCACCTGTTATCGAAATAATTTTGAATCCATCATTGGAACTAAACGATGATGCTAGGGTGGTATGTGTAGCTTTAGTAAAAGGATCGTATCATGTAACATTATTACTATTATAGGTATTTTTTAAATTTTGATGTTTGTTGTAAGGATTTTTTCCGAATTCCTTATCGGGGTTGACTGCTACGCGTACAGCTCGATTTTCGGACTTTGCACGTTCAGCCGATTTCAACGCTGCCGAGGCTCCTCGCGTCGCCTTCGGCATTTCCCATCGCCAAACCTGCACCCCAACCTCGCTCATCCGAGGTTTCCTCCTAGCTAGGCCAACCCCTACATTAGTCTGTGCCTTCATTGTATTCTCATATCAGTTAATCACGGTCTCGTTATTCGTTTACCTGCGCACTCTCTTTTACAATTCATAACATTCGTATGTTTGTACCTTCGAGTGGAGTATGTCCACTGGATAAAGGATGGTTCTTGTTGGCGAATCGTGATAGTTAGGATATTTGTTTGCGTCACACCACCATCCACAAACCGGATAACCACACAAGAAAGTGATAAACCTCTGCTAACTGGTCCCCCAAAGAGCACTGTCGATTTTGCTTTTTTGAGGATTGAACACAACATACAATGCATCCATCCACGGTCGTAACTGTTGGGCTGAGAAAAGCCCTTGCAAGGCTAAACTCTGGGTAGGACATGTTGTAAATGCGGAAGCGTATAATGATAAGTCTTTGAACCACCTTGCTCTGGTATGTGAGGGCAAAGTAGATAAATTAATCAAAGAGATACAAGGCTTTTATAAGAGTACAATGAATATGAAGAGATACAACTGATAACTGTTTTACTTTGCTGTTGCGGTTCGATACAGTGACGACTCGGGCAACTACTCAATAACGATTCAGCTGTTTGTCCTTGCTGTCGTGCTGTACTTGTCAGGTCAAAGGTCGCTGACCTTTGACTTTCGCGTAACCTCCAGCGGTTTCTTCACTTCTCAACCTCCGAGTGTTGACTCGCCGATGCTTCACTGTATTTCGCTTCATTTACGACTTAGTGCTTCGACACGACAGAGGCGCTTACATCACTTGTTTCCAACACTCCCCTTCGCTTCTGTGTCGCTGCTGGTGACGTGGCTTCGTCCAGTCAGCAGCATGCAGTACTTGAACTTCTGTTTTCCGAGTTTCTTGGTCAAGTAATCAGCTGCCATCTCAGACCTGGGACAGTATGACAACGCGAGTCTCCCCTTCTCGATTTCGTCCTTTACGAAGAAATATCGTAGTGCGATGTGTTTTGTCCTGTTCGCGAATCCGCTCTTGTTCGCTATGCGGATTGCTGACTGATTATCGCAGAACAGGGAGAAGTTGGGTAACTGGGCCAGCTTCGCCTCCTCCATCAGTTCGCGAAGGTACAGTCCTTCTTTGGTGGCTGAGCAGAGTGCGATATATTCTGCTTCAGCCGATGAGAGGGCGATTAGCTCCTGCTTGCTCGACTGCCATGAGATGGGTCCGATAGGTTCGAGTCGGTAGACGTAGCCGGTGCGTGAGCGCCTGTTGTCAGAGTCTCCAGCGTGATCGGCGTCGACGTAGCCGATTAACTTAGGCGTAGTAGTTCCGTTCTTGTGGTAGGTTAGGCCGATTGTGAGAGGACGTCCCCGTTATAATATTTTCTCACTATTCTATTTTTCCGTTATCCTATTCTCCCTTTTCTCCTCTTTATTTTGGTCTTTATCTCATCTCAATCGGCCTACTACCGTATTCTATTTTCTAGAGCCTTCTATTTATTTCTCTTATTTCCTACTTTTCCCACCGACATACCTATTATACGGCACCGACAGCGCCGACAGTGGTGTATACGGTGTAATCTGGGCGTAATCCCAAGTGCCAATAGACTTGCGTGCTTATGCGCACTTGTGATTGTAGTATCGGGAAGGGTGTGTTCCCGAAGGTTCGCTTTATCTCGTTTATCCTTGTACTTTCCGAGTATAAAAAGGCCTTGTATTCAGTTTTAGTGACAAGTTTCGATTGAGAATTCAATTCTGTGACACTTGGTAAT
This sequence comes from Closterium sp. NIES-65, assembly GCA_948144175.1. Classification (NCBI taxonomy): domain Eukaryota; kingdom Viridiplantae; phylum Streptophyta; class Zygnematophyceae; order Desmidiales; family Closteriaceae; genus Closterium; species Closterium sp. NIES-65. The sequence goes on along the minus strand of CANXME010001052.1, from coordinate 3,171,403 downwards.
CAGAGCCGTTCTCACTCGACAACTCTCGGCTAAGCAGCGGTCGCGGAAAAAATCGCCTCGAAAAACCGCCGGGGGCGACCAATTCGACGCCGATTTCTGGTAAGTACCAGTTCCGCGCTTTTCGAATTAACCCCCTTGCGTGGTTTTTGAACAGGATGGGTTCGCCGGCGACCAACGACGTTACGCAGCAGCTCTTCGCGCAAATCGCCAAGATGGAAGCGGAGATGCGAGCGACGACTGAACAGTCGCGATTGGAGAACGAGCAGATGCGAAACAAACTGCAGCGCGTTACGCGGCTCCTCTCGACCATGAACATTCCTGCTTCGACGACTTCGCAGCAGTCGCAGCGTCAGTTCGAGGTTCCGAAACTTCGCTCGCCGGAATCGTTCGACCCTAGCGATCGAAAATCCGACGTCAGGCGGTGGCTCGCGACGATGGAAATTTATTTCGCGGCGATCGGATGGACGACAACGGAGTACGACGGCGAGAAAATTCGTCTCGCGACAACGTTGATGCGCGGTCCAGCTCTCTGTCAGAGTATTATAGCTGATGCATGTTTGTAGGCTATAGTGGGGTAGCACATATGGGGTACAGCTCTCTAGGGTTGTATTTGTACCCAACTCTCACTTAGTCATTTCATTCCTGTTTTCCTTGCTTCACATGGTATAGAGCGGGTCCTGCCTTAGGACCGTTTTTTTTTAGGGCCCACCGAAGCGCGCCCCGAGGCGCGCCCTTTTTTTTTTTAGCGACCCCTCGGGTCGCCTTTTCCCTCGCGGCCCCGCTGTCCCTCAGACGCGGCCCCGCCACCTCTCCTGATCGCGGCCCCGCCGCCTGCTTGACGCGGCCCCGCCGCCTCCCCTGACGCGGCCCCGCCGCCTCCCCTGACGCGGCCCCGCCGCCTCCCCTGACGCGGCCCCGCCGCCTCCCCTGACGCGGCCCCGCCTCTACTGCCGCGGCCCTGCCGCCGCCTCTGACGCGGCCCTGCCGGCCCGCCGCTACACCTTACGGCCCGCCGCTGCACCCTACGGCCCGCCGCCTCACCTGACGGCCCCGCCGCTGCTCCTGCCGGCCCGCCGCTGCTCCTGCCGGCCCGACGCTGCTCCTGCCGGCCCGCCGCTGCTCCTGCCGGCTCGCCGCTGCACCTGCCGGCCCGCCGCTGCACCCAGCGGCCCGCCGCTTCACCTGACGGCCCCGCCGCTGGACCTGCCGGCCCGCCGCTGCACCCTACGGCCCGCCGCTGCACCCTACGGCCCGCCGCCTCACCTGGTCGGCCCGCCACTGCACCCTACGGCCCCGCCGCTGCACCTGCCGGCCCGCCGCTGCACCTGCCGGCCCGCCGCTGCACCTGCCGGCCCGCCGCTGCACCTGCCGGCCCGCCGCTGCACCGGTCGACCCGCCGCTGCACCTGACGGCCCCGCCCCTGCATCTCCCGGCCGAGCCGCCCCAGCAGCCGAACCGCCCGGGAGCCGAGCCGCCCACCGCCGAGCCGCCCGGGAGCCGAGCCGCCCTGCACCCAAGCCGCCCAGCCGCCGAGCCGTCCGGGAGCCGAGCCGCCCTGCGCCCCAGCCGCCCAGCCACCGAGCCGCCCGGGAGCCGAGCCGCTGTGCACCCGAGCCGCCCGGTCGCTGAGCCGCCTTTCTGCAGAGCTGCACGACCTGCCCTGCCTGGTGAGCACAGTCCCACTGACACTGCGAGCTCTTTCCCTACTGCTTGCACTGCGTCGCTGTTGTCGCCATGGCTACCCCTAGTGTCCTCGCTTTCGACGCTGAGGGTCGCGCCATTGATTTTGAGGTCTGGTTAGACGACCTGCAGCTGTTCTTACAGTGCGACAGGGCTGACGACCTTTCTCTCTTTGACCTCACCTCTGGCGCCTCTCCTGCTCCTGCTGCTGATGCTGATCCCTCTGTCCGCTCTCAGTGGGCCACCCGCGATGCTGCTGCACGTCTTGCTGTGCGTCGCCACCTCCCTACTTCTGAGCGTGCGCACTTTAGCCAGTACAAGAGTGCTCAGACCCTGTACGACGCTGTAGTTGCGCGCTACTCCTCCCCTGCCACTGCTGCACTGAGCCGTCTCATGCTTCCCTACCTCTTTCCTGACCTCTCTGCCTTTCCCACTGTTGCTGACCTCATTACGCACCTCCGCACTAGTGACACTCGCTACCGCGCCGCCCTTCCTGCTGAGTTCTGCGCTAAGAACCCCCCCCCCATGTACATCGCTCTCTACTACGTAGTCGCGCGCCTCCCTGACTCCCTTCGCGTCGTCAGGGACCACTTTCTCGCTGTCTGTCCCACCACCCTCACCGTCGACCTCCTCGAGAAGGCCCTCCTCGCAGCGGAGAAGAGCATAGTCGCTGTAGGTGCTTCTCGTGGTGACCCTCGCACCCCCATCTTTGAGGGGTGCTCTCCTTCCCCCTTGCTGCCCTCTGTTGCCTCTGCTGCTGCTGCCGACCTGCTTGGTCTTGAGTCGGTCGGCGCGGCGTCTACCCCTAGTGGGAGACGTCGCTCTAGCAAGGGCAAGGGGGGCAAGGGCGCGGGTGGAGTTGGAGGGGGCGGTGGCGGTGGCGGCGGTGGCGGCGGAGGGAGTGGGGGTGGTGGCGGGACTAGTGGCGGGGGTGGTGGTGGTGGTGGCAGCAGCGGCGGAGACGGTGGTGGTGGTGCCAGCGGTGGTGGTGGAGGCGGCGGCGGAGGTGGAGGCGGCGGAGGTGGAGGCGGTGGAGGCGGCAGCGGAGGAGGCGGTGGTGGTGGAGGAGGTGGAGCTGGTCGGGGTGGTACCCAGCAGCGTGGTGGCGGTGGTGGTGGCCAGCGCTCGCAGCGGCAGCAGCAGCAGCGCTCGCGGGACATCCCTCCGCCTCAGCAGCTTCGTGAGTGGTACGCTGGGCGTAAGAGGGGTGGGGGTACTGGTCCCTGCACCTACGTTCTTCGTTCCGGCGACCGCGCGGGTGAGCAGTGTGGGGGTGCCCACGCCACCCAGCGCTGCTTTGGCCGCCTGACGGACGCTTGGCGTCAGCAGTTCCCTGGGGCTAGTGAGATCCCTCGCTGGGATGAGCTTCTTAGGGCTGGTGTAGCGATCTTTGATCTTGATTTTGATGCTATCCTTGCTGCTATGTATGCTGTGGATTATAGTGAGGAGAATGAGGGTTACCGGTGTTTCCAGCCCGACCCGGGCATTGGTACTGCTGCGCTAGGTGCTTGTGAGGCTGCTGCTCTAGGTGCCAGTGCGTCTGTGCTCTCAGGTACTGGTGAGACTGCGCTCTCAGGTACTGCGTCGTCCTCGTCCTCCCTCACTTTCACACTTGACTCCGGGGCTTCTCGCTCCTTCTTTCAGGACCGCACTACCCTTACGCCGCTCGGCCGGCCGGTTGCGGTCTCCCTTGCTGACCCCTCTGGGGGTCCTGTCCTGTCTCACTTCTCCACTGTCCTCCCGTGTCCGGCTGCCCCTTCGGGCACCCTGTCGGGTCTGTACCTTCCCTCGTTCTCTACGAGCTTGGTGAGTGGAGCGGACCTGCAGGATGTGGGGGTTCACCAGTTCACTCCTGCGAGTCAGCGGGTGACCCACTGCACGGAGGCACGCACAGGCCGACACCTGGCCACGTTCTCGCGTCGGCCTGGGTCGAGTCTCTACACCCTGACAGTTGAGTCTCCTCCTGTCCCTGCGTCTGGTCAGGTGGCTGCGTCAGGTCAGGTGCTTGCTGCTGCGTCCCGGTCAGGTCCTGAGTCTGCCCCCTGTTCTTGTCGCCTCCTGTCTCACGAGACTCTCCTGTGGCACCACCGTCTTGGCCACCCCTCCTTGCCCCGTCTTCGGAGCATGGCTTCCCGTGTCCTTGTCTCTGGTCTTCCCCAGTCTCTCCCTCCTCTCCCCTCCGGGCCAGGACCTTCCTGTGTCCCCTGTGTCGAGGGTCGCCTCCGGGCTACTCCTCACTCCTCCCACTTCCCCCCGACAGAGGCTCCCCTGCAGACGCTTCACATGGATGTGTGGGGCCCAGCCCCCGTCCGTGGGCAGGGTCACGAGCGCTAATTCCTGTTGGTGGTTGACGACTACTCGCGTTACACCACAGTCCTCCCCTTGCGCAGCAAGGGTGCGGTCACTGAGGTGCTGATCGACTGGATCTGCGAGGCTCGTCTCCAGCTCAGGAAGAGCTTCGGCTCGGACTTTCCTGTTCTGCGTCTGCACTCGGACAGAGGTGGAGAGTTCTCTTCTCGCCTTCTGCGAGACTACTGTCGTGCACGGGGGATCCGCCAGACCTTCACGCTTCCGGACTCACCACAGCAAAATGGGATTGCTGAGCGCCGCATTGGCATGGTCATGGATGTCGCTCGTACGTCCATGATGCATGCGGCTGCCCCCCATTTTCTGTGGCCGTTTGCGGTGAGGTACGCGGCGCATCAGCTCAACCTTCACCCCCGGGTCTCTCGGCCTGCGATGTCCCCAGCCTTGCTGTGGACGGGGAAGGTTGGCGATGCGTCTGTGTTCCGTGTCTGGGGATCTCGGGCGTTTGTCCGCGACTTGTCTGCGGACAAGCTGTCCCCTCGTGCTGCTCCCTGTGTCTTCCTTGGCTTCCCCACTGACGCCCCAGGGTGGCAGTTTTACCACCCCTCCTCTCGTCGTGTTCTGTCCTCCCAGGACGTCACGTTCGACGAGTCAGTCCCCTTCTACCGTCTCTTCCCCTACCGCACTCCTTCCCTCCCCCCTCCCCCGGACTTCCTTGTGCCGGCTCCCCCCCCAGTAGACCCCCTCCCCCCTCAGGTTCCTGCCCCCTCAGGTGTGTCCCAGGTAGACGCCGTTGACCCGGTCGAGGTTACTGGTGACTCTGGTGCTGCTGCGGGTGCTGAGCCTGGGGGTGCTGACTCTGGGGGTGCTGTGCGCGGGGGTGCTGAGCCTGGGGGTGCTACTGCTGGGGGTGCTGGGCCTGAGGGTGCTACTGCGGAGGGTGCGGAGCCTGGGGGTGCTGAGCCGGGGGGTGCTGTGCTTGGAGGTGCTGGGTCTGGGGGTGCTGGGTCGGGAGCTGCTGAGCCTGGGGGTGCTGAGCTGGGAGCTGCTGAGCCTGGGGGTGCTGCGTCTGGAGCTGCTGAGCCTGGGGTTTCTCCTGCTGCTGCGTCTCGCCGGGAGCCCCTCTCTCCACAGGAGCTGCGCGAGTGGTTCGCTCGCCGCTGGAGGCGTGCTGCTGAGTCTGGAGGTGCTGCTGGAGCTGGAGCTGGAGCTGCTGAGGGCGTTGGTGCTGAGTCTACTGCTGTTGGTCCTGCCGCTAGAGGTGTGGGTGGCGCTGGTGCTGTCGCTGAGGGTGCTGGTGCTGTCCCTGCTGAGTCTGGAGCTGCCGCGCGGCCTCGACCGTACTTCGTTCCGCTCCTGCAGCAGGTTCTTGGTCTTTCTCCTCCAGTAGAGGGTCCACCGCCTGTCCAGTCGCAGTCCCTGCTGGAGCCCTCCTCTCCACTGCCTGCTCCCTCTCCTTACACTGGTCCTACTGGAGGTCTTGCTGAGCCTCGTGAGCCTGCGTCTCGTCCCGCGTCGCCTGTTCGTGCTGCTCGCGCTAGTGGTCGCAGTTCGCGTCAGCGTCCTCCTCTTGTCCCTGGCACGCACCGGATGTCTTTGCGTCCGTCCACTGCTCCTCTGCGTGCCCCTCTGCCTTCTCCTCTTGATTCCTCTCTTCCTGCGCTTGTCGACCCTCAGTCGGACTCTCTTCGTGCTGCCAGTCCTACTGTCACGCGTCTCCTTGCTACTGTCGTCACTGACCCCTCGTTTGAGTCCACTGCTGCGTCTGCCCTTGTCGCTGAGCTCGTCGACTTTGCTGCTCGCTGTCGTCTCGACTACGCTGCTAGTCTTGTTGCTAAGTCTGCGTCTGTCTGTCCTCCGTCCGTCGGGGGTGAGTGTGCTCTTGGCACGGACGTCCTAGAGGACAGGCAGGAGGAGTTACAGTGTCTAGCGGCTGCTTCACCTCATCTCGCGTCTGTACTGCTTGCCCCTGAGGGAGACCCGGATGCACTAGACATCCCGACTCCACGTTCTTACGCGGAGGCCGTAGAGGGTCCCTACTCCTCTCAGTGGCAGGCAGCTATGGATGCAGAGATGGCTTCCTGGAAGTCCACAGGCACCTACGTTGACGCGGTTCCCCCTCCTGGGGCGAACATAGTCAGTGGCATGTGGATCTTCAGGGTGAAGCGGCCGCCGGGCTCTCCACCTGTCTTCAAGGCACGGTACGTTGCTCGTGGCTTCAGTCAGCGGCAGGGAGTTGACTACTTTCAGACCTTCTCTCCCACCCCAAAGATGACTACTCTTCGGGTGCTGCTGCACATAGCCGCTCAGCGCGACTACGAGCTTCACTCTCTCGACTTCAGCACTGCGTTCTTGCAGGGTAGCCTGCACGAGGAGATCTGGCTTCGCCGTCCACCTGGCTTCACTGGGACTTTCCCTCCTGGCACCCAGTGGAGCCTCCGACGGCCAGTCTACGGTCTCCGCCAGGCACCGCGTGAGTGGCACGACACACTGAGGACTACGCTTGCGGCTCTTGGGTTTGCTCCTTCTACTGCTGACCCGTCGCTGTTTCTTCGCACCGACACTTCCCTGCCGCCGTTCTACATCCTCGTGTACGTCGACGACTTGGTCTTTGCCACAGCAGACACTGCTGGACTCGCCTACGTGAAGTCCGAGCTGCTGAAGAGACACACGTGCACAGACCTGGGTGAACAGCGCAGCTACCTTGGCTTGCAGATCACTCGGGACAGAGCACGCCGCACCATTACCTTGACTCAGTCACACATGGTGCAGCAGGTCCTTCAGCGCTTCGGCTTCACGTACTCCTCGCCTCAGGCCACTCCTCTGCCTACTCGCCACTCACTCTCAGCTCTGCCTTCGGATGAGTCCGTAGAGTCGAGTGGTCCGTATGCAGAGCTTGTTGGCTGCCTCATGTACCTGATGACCTGCACACGACCTGACCTTGCATACCCTCTGAGCATTCTTGCTCGCTATGTTGCTCCTGGGAGACACAGACCGGAGCACATGGCTGCAGCGAAGAGGGTATTGCGCTACCTGTGCAGCACGTCGGGCATGGGGCTAGTGCTTGGAGGGCGGAGTCCAGTGGTCCTTACCGGCCACGCGGACGCTTCTTGGGCTGACGACCAGGCTACGCAGCGGTCGTCACAGGGTTACACCTTCAGCCTTGGTTCCGGCTCTGTCTCGTGGCGGTCTACTCGCTCGTCTTCGGTTCTCGGCTCCAGTTGTGAGGCTGAGATCTACGCCGGGGCCATGGCTGCACAGGAGCTTCGCTGGCTCACCTACCTGCTGACTGACCTTGGAGAGCCGCCTCGTTCTCCTCCAGTGCTGTACGTAGACAACAAGGCCATGCTGGCCTTGTGTCGAGAGCAGCGCTTGGAGCACAGAACGAAGCACATTGCTCTCCGCTACTTCCTTGCTCGTGAGCTGCAGCAGCGTGGTCAGTTGCGACTTGCGTACGTGGCCTCTGAGGCCAACACTGCTGATGTGTTCACCAAGGCACTCGCGCATGGTGACCATCAGCGCTTTTGCACCCAGCTGGGTCTTGTACCTGTCTTGCCTCACTTGCTCTCCTCTTGACTTCACTTGTACTGTGACATATATATATACCTGCTCTTGCTTGTCTAGTTTTATATATATGTCTGTACTCCTGCATGTGAACTGGCCTCTGGCCCTGCTCTTGTGCTCGGACTGTGTGGTGACTTTGTGATCCACCCTGAGCTTGCTTTGCTTGCTTTGCTTGACTGGTCTTGTGACCCCTTGTTCTCCCCCACTTAGCCTATGGGGGTGTGTCAGAGTATTATAGCTGATGCATGTTTGTAGGCTATAGTGGGGTAGCACATATGGGGTACAGCTCTCTAGGGTTGTATTTGTACCCAACTCTCACTTAGTCATTTCATTCCCGTTTTCCTTGCTTCACACTCTCGAGTGGCTCGGAAGCAACAGTAGCATTTTCCAGGGCGAAGCCACGTGGCAGCAGTTCCGGGCAGACCTTCTCAAACGTTTTGAGCCGATTAATTCCACTTATATTGCGCGCGAAAAATTACATCACCATAGGCAATACGGGAGTGTCGCGCAATACACGCAGCAGATGGAGGAATTTTATAATCGCATTCCCGACATTACCGAAGGCGAAAAAATTCAGTCCTACACCGCGGGGCTGAAAACTGACATTCGGCGCCAGGTTGCAGCAGCGAATTGCAGCAGCTACAGCGAAATCGTATCGCCCGCGGAGCGTTTTGACTTGGTCAACTCCGGGACACGACGACCCCACGTCGTCGGATCACGACAAGGGGATCGCTCGGCTTCAACCACGTTCGCCGACCCCATGGAAGTTGACAAATTCGACGCGAGTTCACGTCCTGCAAAAAACAAAACACTTTGCGAATTTTGCGGCGGAAACGGACATCGGATTGTCGACTGTTTTCACATGAAATCTGCACGTGCGGCATTCCGAGCTCGTGGGAGTGGCGAAACTAAAGACAAAAAGTCAAAAAACGGATCTCGCCAGTGATTGCGGATCGTGCTGGCGAGAAAAAACAGATCCGAAAGCGTCAGCGCAATCTGGACCGAATCGAAATTGAAGGACAGCATTGGGCGCGAGATTTGGAGAATCAAGGGCGAAATCCCAAGCCCCTTGACCGAAATTTGTCAGAGGAATTCGCCGAGGAAAAGAAAACCTCCGCGAAAACAGACTCGACCAAGACGGGAACTCTCCAATTCGACCCCGGAAAAAAAAACAGAATTCGTTAAAGTTATCTTTCAAAGATGCTTTAATGAAGACTGGCGATTTTCGCGGGTCCGGAGCCATAAACAAATTCCGGGAAGAACTCCAGAGGAAGCAAACAATTAAAGAAGTGGTACAGGTGCCTACGGAGCTGGGGAAAAAATTAAGGAGTGTGGAAAGGAGTAGACCTTTTCACGGCATCAACGTCCTCTCCCGGAACCAGCCCAAGACGACTCTCCACTCCCCAGGGAAGAAGTCTATGGAGCTGAAGCAGCTGAAGAGGCAGCTGGGAGTTCAAAAGAAGCTGCAGAAACTCAAAAAACCCCTCCAGGATGCATCCAGTGGATCGCAGGCGTCGTCCGGATCCACCCCCTTAGGGTCAACTTGTACGGTTACTACCTCTACTCCTGGCGTTGGAGAAGAGCCTTTCTCCACGCAGCCCAGGCCAGCTAGTTGTCCAGAAGAAAGCAGTGGAACCACGGTGTGTACTGAATATTGGGATGTACCCTATGATCCTATTAATGAGACTATCTTTGGGTACTCCGAGCAACGCTCACCACTCCTGCTCGAGGTGATCTGCAACGGACAGCGCCTCCAAGCACTCGTGGACAGCGGGGCGTCGCACAGCGTCTATGACAAAAAGGCAATCGATCGACTCGGAAGTGACATCAAGTCCTCAAGCTTCTCGGCAACGATGGTGGATGGCAGTAAGCTACCTATCTACGGGGAAACACGGTTGCTACTCCAGATTGGACCCCTTCGATGGAAGCCTGCTCTCCCCGTCACAAATATCAAAGGACTCGACATAATCTTCGGGAGAGACTTTCTTAAAAAGTTCAACCCCGAGATCAACTGGGTTAACCAGACGGCCAACATCAACAACAACGGGAGAAAAATCAGCCTTCCCAAATGGGACGACACGGGAAATATTCCAGTCGAGACACTCGCACGCTTCGAAAAGGACGTCAAACGGACCACGGCGGGATTCATGGCGATAGTCAACGAGGCAGACAACGGAGAGAAGCAGACCCAGGAACTTCCTCCAGCAGTCAAGAAAATTCTTGAAGAGTTCCAGGACGTTCTCCCCGACGATTTACCTGATCAACTACCGCCATACCAGACACATCAACACGAGATCGTAGAAGAGCCGGGGTCCAAGCCAACGTTCCGAGCACCATACCGGCTGAGCCCGACAGAGCTTGCCGATATGAAAAAACAAATAGAGTATCTCCTGGAGAAAGGGCTGATTCGACCCTCGACTTCGCCGTACGGAGCTCGAGTTCTCTTCACTCCGAAGCCAGACGGAAGTCTGCGAATGTGCATCGACTACCGAGCCTTGAACAAGCAAACTGTAAAAAATAAATACCCGATACCACGGATCGACGACTTACTCGATCAACTTCGCGGTGCTACGGTATTCTCCAAGCTCGACCTCAGATCGGGATACTGGCAAATTCGTATGGCGGACAACTCTATCCACAAAACCGCTTTTCGAACTCGGTACGGGTCATACGAGTATCTCGTGATGCCATTCGGACTCACTAACGCACCAGCCACATTTCAGGCGGAAATGAACCACATCCTTCGGCCCCTTCTAGACGAGTGCGTGGTGGTATATTTGGACGATATCCTGATCTACTCGAAAGATATGAAGCAGCACGTTGAGCATCTACGACGGGTGTTTGAAATTCTTCGACGAGAACGCTTCTACGTGAAACTATCCAAGAGCGAGTTTGCGTTAAAAACAGTCCGGTTCCTTGGACATATGGTGAGCGCTCAAGGAGTTCACGTGGATCCTAAGAAGATCGAAGCAGTGCGAACGTGGAAGACCCCTGAGAACGTGAAGGAGTTACAACAGTTCCTTGGATTCGCCAACTACTACAACCGGTTCGTACCGAACTACGCCAAGATTGCCGCACCATTAACGAACCTGTTGAAGAAGAATACACCATATCAATGGGAGGCGAAGCACCAGGAAGCCGTGGAACAACTTAAAACCGCACTCACGTCCGCACCTGTTCTTATCCTGCCAGACACTGAACTTGACTATGTCATCGAGGCCGATGCTAGCGATCAAGCAGTGGGCGCAGTACTCATGCAGGATCAAGGGAAGGGACTACAACCCATTGCATACCTCAGTAAAAAACTTCGCGGGGCAGAACTCAATTACCCCATCCATGACAAAGAGGCCCTCGCCATCGTCAACGCATTTAAGGCATGGAGGTGTTATCTCGAAGGAAGAAAAACGACTGTCTACACCGACCACTGCAGCCTCAAGTACCTGAAGACCCAACCAACACTCTCCAGGCGGCAGGTCCGGTGGATTGACTTTCTCGAAACCCACTTCCATTACGACATCGTGTATAAGCCGGGGCACAAGAACAAGGCAGACGCACTGAGTCGCCCTGCACACGTTGCCGCCTTACAAATCGATGGCATGAACCCCCTTCTAAAGGGACTCTTCACGCATGGATACACCATCGACCCCGAAGTCTCTGTAGCAGAAAAGCGCCATCTTCTACATTGGGATCAAGACATCGCATACCGCAAGGGCTCTACAAAAATATGGGTACCTAATTACCCTCCCTTACGCCAGTTACTGCTCGAAGAATATCATGATGTTCTCTACGCAGGCCACTTCGGTAGTAACAAGACGCTTGCCGGTATTGCGAAGCATTATTATTGGCCCCACATGGCGGATGACGTACAAAAATTCGTCACCTCGTGCGACACATGCCAACGGATGAAGAGCAGCAAACAGAAGAAAGCAGGATTACTACAGCCTCTTCCAGTCCCTGAACAGCCTTGGCAAGTGGTTAGCCTCGACTTCATCACCGGGTTACCACCTACCAAAGCTGGTTACGACGCCATTCTAGTCGTCATCGACAAATTCTCCAAAATGGGACACTTCATTCCAACACACACAACAGCTCGCGTCGAGGAGACAGCGCAAATATTCTTCCGCTACGTCATCTCACAACATGGCATTCCAGCCACGCTGATCTCCGACAGAGACCCGAAATTCACGAGTAAATTCTGGAAGGAGCTCATGTCGCTCATGGGGACCAAACTCGCCATGTCATCAGCCTATCATCCCCAAACGGATGGTCAGACAGAGCGCCTCAACCAGATTGTCGAACAGCTTCTGCGAGCAGCGTGTAAGGACGATATCTCTAAATGGGATGCACATCTGCCGGTTCTCGAGTTTGCGTACAACAACGCCACACATGCCGCAACAGGGCAAACTCCTTTTTTCCTCTGTTACGGTCGCAACCCACTCACGCCTCAGAAACCAACAGTACCCGCCACGGTGCAACCCGCACATGACTTCATTTCCACTATGCACCAATTGTGGGAGCGCACGCATAAACGTCTTCTGACTATCCAGCAGCAACAAAAGAAGCTCGCTGATCGGAGTCGCAACGATCATTCCATCCAGATTGGCGATCAGGTGCTTCTGGATACACGCAATCTCGACATCCGCCATCTTCCGTCTAAGCTCCGACCTCGCTTCTGCGGACCTTTTCTCGTCGAGGCGCAGGTCACTCCAGTAACCTTCCGCTTGCGTTTACCAGCTACCTGGAGGATTCACAATGCCTTCCATGTTCAACTTCTCAAGCCCTATCGGGACCCAAACACGGTCTTCAAAGGTCGCCAGCCGCCGCCGCCACTGCCAGTGATCGTTAATGGGGAACCCGAGTACGAAGTCGAAGCCGTTCTGGCGCACCGACGACGACGTAGCGGCACCTTGGAGTTCTTGATTCGTTGGAAAGGCTATGATCCTTCCGAGGATACCTGGGTACCTGAACACGACATGGATAACGCCCGCCGTCCTCTACAGGACTACCTTGTCAAGCAGGGTGTTACTTCTACCACCCAGCTTTGAGGGGGGGAAGTGTGAGAGGACGTCCCCGTTATAATATTTTCTCACTATTCTATTTTTCCGTTATCCTATTCTCCCTTTTCTCCTCTTTATTTTGGTCTTTATCTCATCTCAATCGGCCTACTATTCTATTTTCTAGAGCCTTCTATTTATTTCTCTTATTTCCTACTTTTCCCACCGACATACCTATTATACGGCACCGACAGCGCCGACAGTGGTGTATACGGTGTAATCTGGGCGTAATCCCAAGTGCCAATAGACTTGCGTGCTTATGCGCGCTTGTGATTGTAGTATCGGGAAGGCTGTGTTCCCGAAGGTTCGTTTTATCTCGTTTATCCTTGTACTTTCCGAGTATAAAAAGGCCTTGTATTCAGTTTTAGTGACAAGTTTCGATTGAGAATTCGATCCTGTGACACCGATCGTCGGGGTGAAGAGGTAGTGAAGAGCGCGGTCGAGCTCCGCCATGTGTTCTGCTTCAGGTTTCTTGAGGTAGGTAGCAATTTGACTTGCAGAGTACGATAGATCTGGTCGGCGAGGTGACGGCCGCGAGGAGAAGGCATCCTAGTTTTTTCTGGTAGTCGCATATGCTTGCGAGCTTGAGCGGAACGGAGCCTTCCTTGTGACTTTCGGTGGTGTAACGGTATGGAGTGGAGATGGTGGTCGGAGTGAGTTCGAAGCGTTTGGCGATGGTGTCGGTATATTTCGCGGCGCTGAGGTAGATTGCGCCTTCTTCTTCCTGAATGTTGAGGCCGAGGTATTGCGTGACGGTGTGAGAGTAAGATCCTGCTGCAGCTCCCCTTCGAACCAGGTAGTAACGCTGTCGGTCGAACCAATGTAGAGTACGTCATATACATAGACGATCAGTAAGATGTGGTCATCGTCTTTCGTGAGCCGGTACATGCCCGGGTCGTGCGGTAGTTGGCGGAATTCGATGTGGATGAGTCTAGCGTGCAATTACTGTTGCCACAGTCTCGGGGCCTGTTTAATACCGTACAGGGACTTCAGCAGCTGACAGACTTGGTTGGGCTCTCTGTTGGAGCCGTGTGGTAGTTTGACGAAGATTTCAGCGTCAACAGGTGCGTAGAGAAATGCATTGGCGACGTCGATTCGCCGCAGCTTCTTCTTCTTCATGGCGGCTATTGCGAGGAGAATTCGCAATGAGGTATGTCGGCTGACCGGAGCGAATGTTTCGGTGAAGTCGCGTCCGTGCTCTTGGTAGAAACCGCGCACGACCCAGCGCGCCTTAAACTTGTCAATGGTGCCGTCTGCCTTTGTCTTTACACGGAAGGCCCATTTTCCGGTGAGTACCGTTTTGTTGCGTGCCACGCCGATGGGAACGAATTTCCAGGTGTTTCGTTCTTCCAGCGCTTTCAGCTCCTTGTCCATGGCTTCGCGTCAATTTTCCCTATGCTCCCCCCCAAGAGCGTGCTGAACTGTGGCAGGCTCCTTAAGAATCGCTGTGTCGTGGACCGCGGTGACGAGGCCGAGTATTTGGAGGCCACTCTGTGTGTAGCGGGGAAGTGTCGTGTCCTCGGGATAAGCTGCTTTGTCTCCCACTTCTGGGTCAAGTAAGAAATTGGGTCCTATGCGTTTTGCTTCGTTGGTGTTGACTCTCGCAGGTGTAACGTAACCGTTGTCGGCGAAATGGTAGTATACTCCGGCTTTGACGCTTTCGCGAGGATTTTCGTCATCCATTGGGACGTTGAAAGAGCAGTAAGGAAGAGGTCCGGCTTCCTTCGAGGCTTCATCCACGTTCTGCTCATCCCAGTCAGCTTCGTCTGCTGCCGAGGCGAAGGCTCGTTCACCGTGAAAGCCACCTGACGGGTCCCAGTCTTCTTCCAGGTTGGCAAGGTACGTCGGAAGTGTGAGTCGCTCGTAGAAAATGACATCACGAGCTGCTAATGTTTCCTTTGAGTGGACGTTGAAAATCTTCCACGCATTGTATTTCTTTTCAATGCCCAGGTGTAGACCCCACTGTGCGCATTGGGAGAATCGGCCGGCTCGAGCAGCTGGGGGCCGGTACTGTACCATCTCAACATTTTTGTGCTGCCCTGTTTTCCTGTCCACAGCAGGTGCGGTGATGCGTTGTTCGGGAGCGATGATGACGAAAGCAAGTTGTGCAGCATGACAGCGTGGTCCAATGCTTCGGGTCATTGATGGGTAGCAAGTTGGGTAGCCGCATGCCACGTAGCAGCTTGCGCATGGTGTTCTGGAGAGTCATGTTCATCCTTTCTGCTACGCCTTGCTGTTGGTGGGCGTAGGGAAGAGAGATGAGCCGCTTGATTCCTCTCTCTGCCAAGTACTGCTTGAACCTCTGTGAGGTGTATTCTCCTCCCTCGTCAGACTGAAAACTCTTAAGCTTTACTCCCGATTCCCGTTCCGCTACTGGGAGCCAGGCAACGAAGGCTTCGAAGGCCATGTCGCGGCTTGGAAGGTTGAGGCGTCAATTAACGTGATGGTGTAGCTGTATGCTCCTTGTCCAGGTTCGCGATTATACAAGATTTCGTTGTACACTTTCTCCAGAAGCGCGTAAGTTGGAGCACTAGGTTTTTGATGAGATACAAACGGCCGATGTGGTAAGTTGGCTTCGGGGTAGGTAAAGCACGTTCCGTGAGCTCGTCGAAGTTCGCTTCCGTCGGTTAGAAGCAGTGAGTCTTTGTCGAGCACGTCTGCTCTGATTGTGTTGTTTAGTACTGTGTTGCTTGGATGTCCCATTTGTGCATGCCAGATATCTTCGCCAGCTCGATGTCCGGGTGAGCGACGGTATAAGTCGGAGTTGGAGTAGAAGCTTGCGGTGAAGTTTGCGCTTCGATGGACTTCTCGTGGTGTTGGGTTCAGTTGCTGCGCAGGGGTCGGTGGAATGTCGTCGTCGATTGGGGCTGGTGTAGTTGAAGGACCCGTGATTGGTGCCGACGTTGTCTCTGCTGCTGCTCGCGTTGTCTCTGCTGCTGCCGATGTTGTCTCTGCTACTACCGATGTTGTCTCTGCTACTGCTGATGTTGTCTCTGCTGCTGCCGATGTTGTCTCTGCTGCTGCCAATGTTGTCTCTGCTGCTGCTGGTGTTGTCTCTGCTGCTGCCGAGTGTTGAATCGTTGCTAATGCTCTTGTTCGTTCTGCCTCAGGAATATTTTGCGAGTACCAGAAGCCTTCGGGGCTGAAGTCAGGATCAAGATCCGGTGGGTGCGTCCAGGAGGTGAAGGTGACGATTTCGTCGCTGTCGGTGGTGCCTATATCTGGAACGAAGTCGAGGACGAAGACGTTATTCTTCAGGACCACCTTCCCGATGTAAAGTCCGCCTCTCCCGTGGTACAGCTTTAGCTCCTGAGTGGTGATGTCTGCTTCGAGATGGATGCCTTTCGCCATCACTTGACTGACGCTCAGTAAGTTGTAGCCGAGTTTTTCTGCTATTAAGACCTTCGACATCTGTAGTATAACGCTCGTCTCCCGTGACTGAAGTTGAACAACGCCTTGTCGTCGTGTGCGCAGGCTCTGGTTGTTGGCGACGGTGATGACAGCTTCGCGTTGAAGTTGATATTCTTGTTGAACGAAACGACCCAAAGAGCACATATGCTGCCTGCAGCAACTGTCCTAGAACCAAGTGTCTTTCCCGGACGGCTCGCTTTGAGCGATGGGTGCATACGTCGGGTTCGGTTAAAGTGACTCGCGGCGAGGGTTACTGTTGTCGAGTTGCTCTTTTGGTGAGTAATGCGGTGGTGACTCGGTGATGCAGGAGTCTATCAATCTTGCCATGCAGCTGACGATGTTTCTTGTTCCTTGTGCAGATTGTGCTGGCGATGCTGTTGAAGACTACGGCTGGCTTGTGGGGTGCGCCTGTGTGGACGCTACCTGACTGCTTGAAGGGCGAAGTTGACGTTGTGGTGGCGTTGATTGCTATCGATTTGGGCAGTGTGTGCGAGGGTGCCCTGACGTCTTGCAGAGATGACAGAACGGAGGTACGGGTTTCAGTTGATGCCGGTTGTTGTTGTTGTTGTAGCGCCGTTGAGTGTGGAACACAAATTTGGGTACTGACGTTTTCTTCTTGTGCCGCTCCTCTTGCAGGTCCATGTCTTGTTGCTTAGCGTGAATCTCGGCGCACAGTGCTGCTTCGGAGATTTTCCCGTGGGCTCGGAGGATGGTCCGGGTGGAGCGCCATTGAGGACTGAGGCCTTGACGTTTGCAGTTTTAGGGCGTGTGCAAACTGCGACTGAACTTGAAGTGCATCCAATGTCTTCTCTTGCTCAGGTAAAGGCTGCTGGCGCGGCATGAAGCTGACGGAACCGCGTTGGGGTTCGTACGGGGCGAAGGTAGGTTGCTGTTTCTGATTTCCTCGCGCGTAGGATGATCCGTCGAGGCTCATCGGTGTCTCGTCGTTGTTGTTGTTGCTGTTGTTTGACTGCGCAGGTGCCCCTTGCTGGTGTTGTTCGTAGAAGGACATGAAGGAGAAGAACTTCTCCATCATGCTTGGGTCGAAGCCCGCGGCTTGATTTGCGGGAGTTTCAGTAGACCCGGCTGCTGGTCTTGTTGCCGTGCCCTCCTCTGTCTGTAGGCCAGAGGCAATAGGTGGAGTAGGAGTAGTACCGGGAGAGTCGTTAGAGGAGCTTCTCTCCTTCTGTGTTGCCATGCCTTCTGATGTTGTAGGTGTTTTTGAAATACGGTAGTTGAGTTTGCCTTGATAGCTCTCATACCATGTTGGGCTGAGAAAAGCCCTTAGGATCTTCGCAAGGCTAAACTCTGGGTAGGACTTGTTGTAAATGCGGAAGCATATAGTGATAAGTCTTTGAACCACCTTGCGCTGGTATGTGAGGGCAAAGTAGAATATTGATCAAAGAAATACAAGGCTTTTATAAGAGTACCGTCATACCCCGGATATAAGCGCAACCCTCGGATAAGCGCCTGGCGCTTTTAATTGGAGTGTGGCGCTCATATCCCCCGCTCGATTATTATTGAAAAAACTTGTCTTATTATTGTTGAAACTTAGGCAAGGATGAATTGAGTATCGAGAGAGTTGGTACAAGAGGAAAACCCTAAGGGGTTACACCCCACACTATCTACCCCACTACAGCCTAGCAATAACACTAACATATATATATATATATGTATATTTGACAATTATAAGCGCAGGTTAACTTAAATTTTGAAATGTGTTCAAAACGCTGTTGATATAACCAAGGATCCAGTGGATAGGATAGAATCTGTTATCAGTAGAGCTACACTGTGAGATCCCCGATCGATCCTAGGGGGGGTTACAGGCGCGTTTGCCTGGGGGGTTATGGGCGCACTGACCCGCTACTGAAACAAGCCCTTTTATCCCAATGGTCTAGTGGTTGGGATTCTGACATGGTATCAGAGCGATCTCGGGTTCGAATCTCGGTGTATGCACATGTTGGCCGTTGCCACTGTGCTCAGTCCTGGGCCTCCCAGTGTGGGGGGGTGTCAGTAGAGCTACACTGTGAGATCCCCGATCGATCCTAGGGGGGGTTACAGGCGCGTTTGCCTGGGGGGTTATGGGCGCACTGACCCGCTACTGAAACAAGCCCTTTTATCCCAATGGTATAGTGGTTGGGATTCTGACATCTGTTAAGTATGAGAGGAGACAATGAAGTCTCTGTAGTGACCTTGTTGAATAATAATTGAAGGAGAACGAGATGATTGAAAGATAGGAGTACAAGAGATTAAGTAGAAATCTAGCTAGCCATGTACTCTGAGGGGTACATTCCCGTATTAACTGTATTGCATAGCTAGAGTAACCGTGACTATTGCTATGCTCCACAGTTACCATGCTGTCGCGCGGTTACTAGATTGTCAAGGGTCACGACCGTTGACTTCCTCAGACGGTTGACCTTCGGGTGACCCTCGACATTCCGCATGCTCTATATGAGCTATTGCGGTACTAGTACAGTGGAACAGCTTCGGGAATGCTTTATATAACCTTTCGGTTATTCCAACACTCCCCTTCATTCCTGAAGGTGGGCCGCGTGGGATTTCTTGGTGATCCCGCAGAGGTCGGCGCAGCGTTGGTACTGCTGACGTGGCAGCCTCTTCGTCAAGAAATCAGCTGCCATGTCACCGGTCGGGCAGTACGTCAGTTTGACTTTCCCCTTGTCGATTTCATCCTTCACGAAGAAGTAGCGAAGGGCGATGTGCTTGGTGCGGTTGACGAAGCCGGGCTTGTTCGCGATCTTTATCGCGCTCTGATTGTCGCAGAGTAACGTGAAGTGCCCGTTCATCGTCACTTTCGCCTCTTGCAGGAGCTCCATCAGGTATAGTCCTTCGCGAACAGCTGCGCTAGCTGCGATGAATTCTGCTTCTGCTGACGAAAGAGCGATGAGTTCCTGCTTCTGAGAGTTCCAGGAGATGAGTCCCGCTGGTTGGAGTTGAAAAATGAATCCTGTGCGGGAGCGTCGGTTGTCAACATCTCCAGCGTGGTCGGCATCTACGTAGCCATGGAGCTGCAGAGTAGCGGTGAGGTTAGCTTCGTAAGTGAGACCGACGTCGGGAGTGGAGATGAAGTACTGTAGTGCTCGGCGTAGATCCAGTAGATTCTCCCCTTCAGGTCGCTTCAGGTACTGTGCGAGCTGGCTTGCGACGTAGGAGAGATCGGGCCGGCACGTGACGGCGGCGAACAGTAGACATCCCAGCTGCTGCTGATAGAGACGATGGTTGTCGGGAGAGAGCGGTGTTGTGTCTGGCTCGTGGTTAGGAGGAGGAGTGCGATAGGGGGTAGTGAGGTTGATTGGTGCGATGGAGAAGCGCTTCGCGAGTGTTTCGGCGTACTTGGCGGCGGAGAGGTGAATGGAGGAGGCGGACTGAGTCACATTGAGGCCGAGAAACTGGGTGACATTGTGATTGATTGTCACCTCCAGTTTCTCTTTGATGTCGGCCTCAAACTGGTCCAGCAGCTCCGTGTCGTCGCCGGTGTAGAGAAGGTCGTCGACGTAGGCGACGAGGAGTATAAATTTCCCGCGCGATTCTCGCCTGTACATTCCGAGGTCGTGCGGCAGCTGAGTGAAGCCGAGCTCAAGGAGGACGGAATGGAGGTACTGCTGCCATAGACGAGGCGCCTGCTTGATTCCGTAGAGGGATTTTTGGAGGAGGCACACGGCGCCATCATTTTCTTCGAATGCGTGCGGCTGCTCGACGAAAATGATGGCATCGACGGGAGCGTAGAGGAAGGCGCTTCCGACGTCGATTTGCCGGAGCGGTCGCTGTTTGACGGCGGCGATGCAGATGAGAATGCGTACCGAGGTGTGGCGGCCGACTGGAGCGTAGGTGAGAGTGAAATCCACCAGGTGTGTTTGCTCAAATCCCCGCACTACCCAACGCGCCTTGTACTTGTCGACCGAGCCATCTGTGAGAGTTTTGATACGAAAAACCCATTTGCCGCTGAGAAAATTTCTCCCCTTTGCCGATGACCGAGGGACCAACTTCCAGGTGCCACGATTCTTCAGTTATGCGATTTCGGCGGCCATGGCTGCTTTCCATTTTACACTGTCGGGGCCAGATAGGGCTTGGCGGACGGTGGTTGGTTCCTTGGGCGAAGTGTAGCGAACAGCGACGGCGAGGCCGAGAACGCGGAGACCGGTTTCGTCAGTCTTTTCGTAGTGAAGTCGGTCATAGTCGTGGAAGCTGGTAACTTTGACCACGTCGTCATCGCTGTCGTTGCTGAGGCGGAGGGTATCCTGCGACATGTTGGGTTGTGGTAACTCGGCATCAGGTGATCGGCGCGCCTCGCTGTTGTAGTCATGAGCCGCGCGAGTTGTATCGTTAGGATCGGGTTGGTGTAGAGGTACGAATATCGGAGTCCCGAATTGGCTTGTGAGGGGGATGCTCGGAGCGGAGTCCATTGGGGTGACATCAGGTGCGTCTGCATCCTCGGCCAGGTCAGCTTCGTCGTGTGACGTGGCGAAGCTGCGGTGGCCCTCGAAGAGCCTCTCGGGAAGTTTGTCGTCTTCCTGGTGCTCCTTAAAAAGGGGCAGAGTCAGCTTCTCGTAGAAGATGCAGTCACGTGATTTTGTCACCTCGTGTGTCGCGTAGTCCAGCACGATCCACGCTTGAATTCCTTCTCGATCCCGAGGTGGATGCCCCATCGTGCCCGGTCAGCAAATTTTCCGGTTCTCGCAGTGTGGGGTCTGTACTGTACCATGCAGCCAAACACCCGAAGCAGGCGTGTATCTGCTTTTCTGCCCGTCCATGCCCGGTAGGGAGAGTTGTTGTTCTCGAGGCTTCGCGAGGACAGCAAGTTGTGTAGCCGAACAGCGTGATTCATCGCAAACGGCCAATATTTTGTTGGGATGGCCGACTGCTTCATCAGGGCCCTCATCCGCGTGGCGAGGCTTCTGTTTGTCCGTTCTGCTACTCCTTGCTGTTGGTGAGCGTAGGGCAGGGACACCAGGTGCTCAATCCCCTTCTGCTTGAGGAGCTCCTTGAACTCGTCTGAGAAGAACTCCAGGGCTTCGTCCGTCTGCTAGGTTTTGAGTTTGAGACCGGACTGTCGCTCAGCCCGCTTCATCCACGCAATGAAGCACTCGAAGGCCAGAGACCTGCTGTCGGTGTTGACGGCCCAGGCGTAGCGAGTAGATGCGTCGACGAAGGTAAGTGTGTACTGCTCCCCGTCGAGCCCCTCCTGGCTGAGCACCATAAAGTCGCTGTAAACTTTATCCAGCGGCTTGTAGCGTTCATACCCTAGGGGCAAGTCGGGGAACGGCTGGTGACTGAGCGACGCGGTTGGGCAGACGATGCATGGCGGGTTAGGTGAGTCCGCGGTAAGCGAACTGTTTCGAGGGAGGAGAAGCGCGTCGTTGTCGAAGACTCCTGCTTTGAGCGAGTTTTTGAGCGTGGCGTGGGAGGGATGGCCGAGCTGTTGGTGCCATGTTTCTGGGTCCGCACGGTAACCGACTGTCTTTTGATAATATTTTTGTTGCGCTATTTTGTCGTTTGCCTCCCCTTCAGGTCCTGCGTCGGTGGCGGAGTCGATGTCGGCGGCGAGCGCGCAAATTGCTTTTCGCTCCAGAAGCATGCGGGGAATACCGATGATGTCGTCGGTGTCGCCGGCTTCGACTTGGTCTTCGGTAACGAGCACGCATTAGTTGGGCCATTCCCGAACTGGGAGTCCCTTCACGGGGATTTTGAAGTAACTGTATTCAGCGCCGATGACCTCAATTTCTTATGGTCCTTGTACTGGCGGCTCCGGCTCCTCGGTAGGTTTGGGTAACTCTGTTGGTTCTCCCATGAATTCGTAGGCTTCTTCTTGTTCTGACCCTTTTTCCATTTGCTCGGGTGTGTCAGGGGCGTATTGATCTGGGAGAGGTGGACCTCCCCAGCAGGTGCCGCGAGTTGCCCAGTATGGGTCGATGACGGCAACTTCCGAAGGAGGAAAACCAGCTGCTTCCGCGTGCCTTTGTTCTGCTTCGGCCGTGGTGTCCCATCCTCCTCTGGTGCCCCATGTGTCTTCAGCGGTCTCTGCTTCTCCAACTACTCCTTCTGCTGTTGCGCCAACTTCCTCTGCTGGAACTGCGCCCCTCCAACTTGCGGCTGCTTCTTCTGGAGTTAGTACTTCTCCCTAGGGTCCGAGCGCGGGCTCGGAAGTGTTCCAGCCCGGCCGGTGTGTCTCCGCTGTCTTGTTTTCCTCGGTTGGTTGAGTTGCAGGTCCTGACGTGCCGCTGTCTTCTTCCATTGTGGCAGGTCCGGTTTCTGCAGGGTTGGAGGTCGAGGCAGTCGGGACAGTGCGCAAGCGTAGAAGGCCGTCGGAGGCTGGTCGCTCGAGGTCCATCTCATCGGGATGTGACCATGTTGGAGGCTCCGTGGGAGTTGTTTTCAGTAGCAGTGTGCGGTGGGAGTCGCCGGTGGTGCCCTGAGCCGAAAATTGCAGCACGAAGACTCCATCATCATCGATCGCCTTACCGATGTAAGTTTCGTTATGGAAGAGCTCGAAGGTCTTTTCCTTCCGATTGCTGCGAATGTCGATTCCGCACCGCATGAGTTGAGCTGATGAAAGTAAGTTGTATTGTAGATCAGGGGCGACGAGAACGTCCCCGATGTGAATGGTGAACTTCGTGTCATCGGCCTCAAGGTAGATTTCGCCAATCACATATGCCTTCATTTTTCCGTTGTTGGCGGCGGTGATTTCGCAGGGTCGTCGCATGCGTCGAGAGTTGCTGATGAACTTTGGCGATCCCACCATGTGTTGTCCACAGCAACTGTCGAGGTACCATGTGTCCAGATCCTCGTAGCGCTGGCGGGCGAGGTTGGCAATCTTGGGCGTGACGATGCGATCAAGGTCGCCGGTGTACGGTGAGAGGGCGAAATATTTATTTGCGGAAATGCTCCGCGACGATTCCGGAGTAGGGGGAGGGAGCTCGAAGTCAGGAGGAATGTCTGAAGGGCAAGAGGACCAGGTAAAAGTGTTGAAATGAACGAACAGGAATGATTGAACTAACAGTGAAATCAGTACAAGTACCTAACCCTAGAATTGTGTACCCCCTATAGGCAAACCCACTGTAGCCTAAACAAGCACAACATATATAATGTTTGACACACCCCCATAGGCGAAGTGGGGAGAGAACTAGGGGTCACAAGACCAGTCAAGTAAAGGAAAGCAAAGCAAGCTCAGGGTGGATCACAAAGTCACCACACATTCCGAGCACAAGTTCAAGGCCACAAGGCCAGCTCACATGCAGGAGTACATATAAATATAAGGCTAGACAAGCAAGAGCAGGTATATATATATGTAACAGTACAAGCAAGGTCAAGAGGTGAGCAAGTGAGGCAAGACAAGTACAAGACCCAGCTGGGTGCAGAAGCGCTGATGATCACAAGGCGCAAGTGCCTTGGTGAAGACATCAGCAGTGTTGGCCTCAGAGGCCACGTACGCAAGCCGCAACTGACCATGCTGCTGTAGCTCACGAGAAAGGAAGTAGCGGAGAGCAATGTGCTTTGTTCTGTGCTCCAGTCTCTGCTCTCGACACAAGGCCAGCATGGCCTTGTTGTCTACGTACAGGACTGGAGGAGAACGAGGCGGCTCTCCAAGGTCGGTCAGCAGGTAGGTGAGCCACCGAAGCTCCTGAGCAGCCATGGCCCCTGCGTAGATCTCAGCCTCACAACAGGAGCCGAGAACAGAAGACGAGCGAGTAGCCCGCCACGAAACAGAGCCGGAACCAAGGCTGAAGGTGTAACCCTGTGACGACCGCTGCGTAGCCTGGTCGTCAGCCCAAGAAGCGTCTGCGTGACCAGTGAGGACCACTGGACTCCGCCCTCCAAGCACTAGCCCCATGCCCGACGTACTGCACAAGTAGCGCAACACCCTCTTCGCTGCAGCCATGTGCTCTGGTCGGTGTCTCCCAGGAGCAACATAGCGTGCAAGAATGCTAAGAGGGTATGCAAGGTCAGGTCGTGTGCAGGTCATCAGGTACATGAGGCAGCCAACAAGCTCTGGGTACGGGCCACTCGACTCTACAGACTCATCCAAAGGCAGAGCTGAGAGCGAGTGGCGAGTAGGCAGAGGAGTGGCCTGAGGCGAGGAGTACGTGAAGTCGAAGCGCTGAAGGACCTGCTGCACCATGTGTGACTGAGTCAGGGTGATGGTGCGGCGTGCTCTGTCCCGGGTGATCTGCAAGCCAAGGTAGATGCGCAGTTCACCCAGGTCTGTGCACGTGTGTCTCTTCAGCAGCTCGAACTTCACGTAGGCGAGTCCAGCAGTGTCAGCTGTGGCAAAGACCAAGTCGTCGACGTACACGAGGATGTAGAATGGCGGCAGAGAAGTGTCGGTGTGTAGAAACAGCGACGGGTCGGCAGTAGAGGGAGCAAACCCAAGAGCCGCAAGCGTAGTCCTCAGTGTCTCGTGCCACTCACGCGGTGCCTGGCGGAGACCGTAGACTAGCCGCCGGAGGCTCCACTGGGTGCCAAGAGGAAAGGTCCAAGTGAAGCCAAGTTGGCGGCGCAGCGAGATCTCCTCGTGCAGGCTGCCCTGCAGGAAGGCAGTGCTGAAGTCAAGAGAGTGTAGCTCGTAGTCATGGTGAGCAGCTACGTGCACTAGTACCCGAAGAGTGGTCATCTTCGGGGTGGGAGAGAAGGTCTGAAAGTAGTCAACTCCCTGCCGCTGACTGAAGCCACGAGCCACGTAACGCGCCTTGAAGACAGGCGGAGAACCCGGCGGCCGCTTCACCCTGAAAATCCACATGCTACTGACGATGTTCGCCCCAGGAGGGGGGACAGCGTCAACGTAGGTGCCTGTGGACTTCCAGGAAGCCATCTCTGCATCCATAGCTACCTGCCACTGAGAAGAGTTGGGACCCTCTATCGCCTCTGCGTAAGAGCGCGGAGTCGGGATGTCAAGTGAATCCGGGTCTCCCTCAGGGGTAAGCAGTACGGACACGAGATGAGGTGAAGCAGCGGCCAAGCACGGGAACTCCTCCTGCTTGTCCTCAAGGACGTCCGTGCCAAGGGCACACTCACCCCCGACGGACGGAGGACAGACAGACTCAGACTCAGCGACAAGACTAGCAGCGTAGTCTAGACGACAGCGAGCAGCAAAGTCGACGAGCTCAGTAACTAGGGCAGACGCAGCGGTGGACTCAAAAGAAGGGTCAGTGACGACAGTAGAAAGGAGACGCGTGACAGTAGGACTGGCAGCACGAAGAGAGTCCGACTCCGGGTCGGCAAAAGCACGAAGAGAGGACTCAGGAGGAGAAGGCAAAGGGGCACGCAGAGGAGCAGTGGACGGACGCAGAGACATCCAGTTAGTGCCAGGGACAGGAGGAGGACGCTGACGCGAACCGCAACCACTAGTGCGAGCAGTATGGACAGGCGACGCAAGGCGAGACGCAGGATCACAACGCTCAGCAAGACCTCCAGTAGGACCAGTGTAGGGAGAAGGAGCAGGCAGTGGGGAGGCGGGCTGTAACTGTAACCGTGACTGGACAGGCTGTGGACACTCTAAGGGAGGAGGAGGACCGAGAGAAGGCGGGAGACCAAGAACCTGCTGAAGGAGCGGAACGAAGTACGGTCGCTGCCGTGCAGCGACTCCAGAACCAGCAGAGACACCAGCGCCAGGGTCCTCCGCACCAGCAGCAGCTCCAACGCCCGACTCCACAGCACCAGCGCCCGGGTCCGCAGCACCAGCCGTAGCTCCAACGCCCGGGTCCGCAGCACCAGAAACAGCTCCAACCTCTGGGGCCGCAGCACCAGCAGAACCAGTAGAGTCTCTAGCACTAGTAGCACCACCAGCAGCAGCGGGGTCCGCGACACCAGGCGCGCCACTCCGAAGAGTGCAGCGCCGCTCGTACCACTCACGGATCCGCTCACGGGAGGGGAGCTCCCGGCTAGGATGAGAAGCACTAGCACCAGTCCCAGTAGTACGCCTGGCTCCAGAGGTACCTCTCCTGAGGCTGCAGTACTAGAAGTACCACTCACGCAGCTGCTCCGAGGAGAGGGCTCCGCCAGGTGTAGGACCCTCAGGCTCAGGACCTCCAGACTCAGAACCCCCAGACTCCGGACTCTGCGGCTCAGCACCCCCAGGCTCAGTACTCCCAGGCTCAGCACCCCCAGGCTCCGCACCCCAAGGCTCAGCACCCCCAGGCTTCGCACCCCCAGGCTCCGCACCCCCAGGCTCCGCACCCTCAGGCTCCGCACCCTTAGGCTCAGCACCCCCAGGCTCAGCACCCCCAGGCTCCGCACCCACAGCAGGACGAGAGTCGACAGCTACCTCAACAGGCTCAACCGGGTCTACCTGAGACACACCTGAGGGAGCGGCACCCTGAGGGGGGAGGGGGTCTACGACAGCAGCACCTGGCGCGAGGAAGAGAGGCGGGGGGGGGGAGCGGGGCAGTGCGGTAGGGGAAGAGTTGGTCGTGGGGGACGGACTCGTCAAAAGTGACGTCCTGAGAGGGCAAGACTCGGCGCGAGGTGGCGTGGTAAAACTGCCAACCAGGCGCGTCCGGGACAAAGCCGAGGAAGACGCAGGGAACAGCACGGGAGGAGAGCTTGTCCGCAGACGTATCGCGGTCAAAAGCTCGAGATCCCCGGAAACGCGACGCATCGCCAACCTCCCCCGTCCACAGCAGTGTGGGTGAGGTCTCTGGCAAGGAGACACGGGGCCAGAGGTTGAGCTGATGCGCAGCGTACTGGACCGCGAACGGCCACAGAAAGTGGGGGGCAGCCGCATGGATCAAGGAGGTACGGGCGACCTCCATGACAAGGCCAATGCGGTGCTTCGCAACCCCATTCTGCTGTGGTGAGGCCTGAAGCGTGAACGACTGCTCAATGCCGTGCTCAGCACAGTAGGCTGCCAAGAGGTCGTAGGAGAACTCACCACCTCTGTCAGAGTGCAAGCGCAGGACAGGAAAGTCCGAGTGGAAACGCTCCCTGAGCTGGAGACGGGCTCTGCGGATCCAAGGGATCAAGACACCAGGGACCTCACCCTTGGTGTGCAAGGGGAAGACCGTGGTGTAGCGCGAGTAGTCGTAAACAACTATCAGGAAGTACCTCTCCTGACCCTGACCACGGACGCGGGCTGGGCCCCACACGTCCATGTGGAGCGTCTTCAAGGGAGCAGTCGTCGGGGGAAACGAGGAGGAGTGAGGAGCGGCGCGCTGCCGCCCCTCGACGCAGGGAAGACAGGGAGGAGCAGGCGAGGGTGGGAGGGGAGGGAGGACTCTGGGAAGATCGGAGACAAGGTACCGGGAGTGCATGGCACGAAGGCGCTGCACAGACGGGTGGCCAAGTCGGTGGTGCCAGAGGACAGTCTCATGCGCCAGAGAGCGACACGAGCAGGGGGCAGACAGCTGACCTGACGCGGACGCAAACGCAGACGCAGCGACTTGAGGGGACTCAGTGGTCAGTGTGTACAGGTCCGACCCCGGCTGCCGAGTGAAGGTAGCCAAGTGGCGGCCCGTACGAGCACACGTGCAGTGTGTCACGCGCTCGTAGGCAGGGGTGAACTGGTGAACACCCCCGTCCTGGAGTGCACTACCTGCCACCAAGTTCGTAGAGAACGAGGGGAGGTGGAGACCTGACAGTGTGCCCGACGGGACCGCAGGACAGGGAAGGACAGTGGAGGAGGTCGCAATGACCGGACCCCCAGAGGGGTCAGCGAGGGAGACAGCAACTGGCCGAGTAAGCGGCTCAAATGCAGTGCGGTCACGAAAGAAGCAGCGAGAAGCACCTGAGTCCAGTGTGAAGGTGTGCAGTGCTGCCGTCGACTCAGTACCAGGGGGGGCAGACGCACAAGCACCTAGAGCAGCTGCCTCACCAGCACCTGGGGTACCTTGAGCGGCAGACGCACTAGTCCTAATGCCCGGGTCGGGCGGCACACACAGGTACTCAGCACCCTCTCCACTAGTAGACATCACATACATAGCAGTGAGAATAGCATCAAAGTCTAGAGCATAGATATCAATCCCCTTCTTCAGGAGATCAACCCAGCGGGGCAGCTCAGTGGCCTGAGGGAACTGAACACGCCAAGCGTCGTTGAGACGAGCGAAGCAGCGCTGTGTGGCGTGCGGTCCCCCACACGGCTGACCAGTGCGGTCACCAGTGCGAATGACGTACGTGCACCTAAAGCCACCCCCCCCCCCCCCCCCCCCCCCGTGCTGAGAGTACCACTCACGGACCTCCTGGGGCGACGGAGTGTGCTGCTGGCTCTGGCCACCGCCAGCGCCTCCACGACCACCACCGCCACCGCCACCTCCTCGACCACCCCAACCCCTGCCGCCGCCGCGTCCACCGCCACCCCCACCACCGCCTCCACCCCTGCCACCTCCCCCGCCGCTGCCGCCACCACCCCCACCGCTGCCACTAGCCCCTCCAGTCGCGCCACCACCCCCACCGCCGCCACCGCCCCCACCACCGCCTCCCCCGCTGTCACCGCCACCGCCCTTGCCCCCTTGCCCTTGCCGCTGCGGCACCCGCTCGAGGTAGACGCAGTCCCGACCTTCTCAGCACCAAGGAGGTCGACAGCAGCAGCAAAGGCGACAGAGGGAAGAAGGGGGGAAGGAGAACACGCCTCAAAGAACGGGGTACGGGGATCGCCACGAGAGGCACCTACAGCAACTATGCTAGCCTCAGCTGCAAGGAGTTCCTTCTCGAGGAGGGCAATGGTGAGCTCAGTGGGGCAGCGAGCTAGGAAGTGGTCCCTGAATGAGCGCAGAGTGTCAGGGAGGCGGGTGACTAGGTGGTAGAGAGTGAGCCAGAGTGGGGGTGGGTTCTTGGCAAGGAACTCATCAGGCATGGCGACGCGGAAGCGAGCCTCACTAGTGCGGAGGTGCGTAATGAGGTCAGCGACTGTGTGGAAAGAGGCTAAGTCGGGGAACAGGTAGGGAAGAGAGAGACGGCCTAGTGCGGCAGAGGCCAGTGAGGAGTAGCGGGCAACGACAGCAGTGTACAGTGCCTGTGCAGTCTTGTGCTGCCCAAAGTGCTCGCGCTCATCTATCGGCAGGGAGTTGCGAATAGCGAAGCGAGCGTGGGCGTCACGAGTCTGCCACTGTGAGTGGGCAGTGCTGTCAGCAGTAGCAGCAGGAGCAGGAGCATGGCCTAGGGCGTGATCGTACAGTGAGATGTCCTCCTTGGCAGTGAGCTGTAGGAAGAGGTGTAGGTCATTAAGCCAGGTGTCGAACTTCACTGGGCGGCCCTCAGCATCGAAAGCCAGCACAGAAGGGCTAGCCATAGTAGTAGTAGGAGTAATAGCAGTAGGGGCACCCCAAAAACAGTAGGCAGTGCGACTCAGGTAGGGTGGCTCGGTCCAGTACGGGCGGCGCGGCTCGGTTCAGGTAGGGCGGCGCGGCTCGGGAAGGGCGGCGCGGCTAGGTTTGGGCGGCGCGGCTCGGTTTGGGCTGGACGGCTCGGTTCGGGCGGCTCGATTCGGGCGGCTCGGTTCAGGCGGCTCGGTTCGGGCTGGGCGGCTCGGTTCGGGCGGCTCGGTTCGGGCTGGGTGGCTCGGTTTGGGCTGCTCGGGTCGGGCGGCTCGTTCTGGGGGGGGGGCGTTCGGGGCCTCTAGGGGCGAGCGCGGGGCCGTAAGGGGCCGCTAAGGGCGAGCGCGGGGCCAATCAGGGCCTCTAGGGGCGAGCGTGGGGCCGTAAGGGGCCGCTAAGCGCGGGCGTAGGGCCGTTCGGGGCCTCTAGGGGCGAGCGCGGGGCCGTAAGGGGCCGCTAAGGGCGAGCGCGGGGCCGTTCGGGGCCTCTAGGGGCGAGCGCGGGGCCGTAAGGGGCCGCTAAGGGCGAGCGCGGGGCCAACGGGGGCCTCTAGGGAGGTGAGCGCGGGGCCGACGGGGCCGTTAGGGGCGATCGCGGGGCCGACAGGGTCGCTAAGGGGCAAGCGCGGGGCCGTAAGGGGCGAGCGCGTGGGCCGACGGGGCCTTAAGGGGCGGCGCGCGAGTCGCTAAGGGGCGGGTCGCGGGGCCTTAGGGGGCCGTGAAAAACGAGGCGCCCTAGGGCGCAGTTAGGTAGGTAGGTAGGTAGGTAGTGGTGGGCCCTAAAAAAACGGTCCTAGCGAAGGACCTGCTCTATACCATGTTGAAATGAACGAACAGGAATGATTGAACTAACAGTGAAATCAGTACAAGTACCTAACCCTAGAATTGTGTACCCCCTATAGGCTAACCCACTGTAGCCTAAATTAGCACAACATATATAATGTTTGACAAGGAGTTCAACAATTAGTATATTACCGTATCTGTGAAGTAAGGGGAATCACCAGACTCGAGAAGGGAACAAAGCTAGGGGGTGTATGTGTAATGTTGTTTTCCGGTTTTGTCTGCTACACTGCAAGCAATAAACCAGGCCGTGGTAAAGCCACATCTGGTGCTGAGCACCTGTAACTGCATTGGGGGGTATGGGGGTGAGTGAAGGGGGAAAGACAGTAAACGGAATGAGCAGAGGGGAAGAGAAGAAGCAGCAGGGGACAGATTGAAAAGAGGGGAAGAGAGGAAGCAGGGGGGAACAGAGTGAGCAGAAGTAAAGAGAGTGAGCAAGGGGGAAGAGAGTGAGCAGAGAAGAAGGGGAGGGAGCAAGGGTGCAACAAAGGGAGCAGGGGTGAGCAGGGAAGGCGATAGGGGGAATCAGGGAAGGAGATAAGGGGAAGCAGGGAAGGGGATGGGGGGGAGCAGGGAAGGGGATGGGGGTGAGCAGGGAAGCGGATGGGGGGATGCTGGGAGGGGGACGGGGGAAGGAGGGAAGGGGACGGGGGAAAGCAGGGAAGGGGAAGGGGGAAAGCAGGGAAGGGGATGGGGGGGAGCAGGGAAGGGGTTGGGGGGAAGCAGGGAAGGGGATGGGGGGAGCAAGTCGGAGGATGGGGGGAAGCAGCGCAGGAGATACGAGGAAACAGGGAAGAAGGGAAGGGTGTATGTGCGGGTTGGAAAGGGGGCGTGACAAAAGTGCGAGATGGGAGGGGAGAAGGGAGAGATGGCGAGGGCAACGAGGAGTGGAAGGGAGGGCGACGGGGAAAACGAGGGCGACGGGGGGAGAGAGAGACGGGGATTGCGAGGGGACGAGCGCGAGACGAAGGGGGGCAACGAGCGGAAGGGAGGGAAAGAGAGCGTGAAGGGGGAAAGAGAGTGAGAAGGGGGGGAAGAGAGTGAGCAAGGGGAAAGAGAGTGAGCAGGGGGGAAGAGAGTGAGCAGGGGGGGGGAGAGAGTGAGTATAGGCGTGAGTTGGGAAAACAGGGGCGAGCAGAGGGGGTAAGAGAGCGTGAAGGGGGAAAATGGGTGAGAAATGGGGAAACTGGGGTTAGAACAAGGGGAGTGAGCAGAGGGAAAGAGAATGAGGAGGGGGGAAGCGAGTGAGCAGGGGGAAAGAGATTGAGGAGGGGGAAGCGAGTGAGCACGGGGGAAGAGAGTGAGCAGGGGGGAAGAGAGTGAGCAGGGGGGAAGAGAGTGAGCAGGGGGGAAGAGAGTGGGAAGAGAGTGAGCAGGGGGGAAGAGATTGAGGAGGGGGGAAGCGAGTGAGCAGGGGGGAAGAGAGTGAGCAGGGGGGAAGAGAGTGAACAGGGGGAAAGAGAGTGAGCAGGGGGGAAGAGAGTGAGCAGGGGGAAAGAGATTGAGCAGGAGAGAGTGAAAGGCAATGGGAGGGGAAGTGAAGGTGACGGGTGGGGAAGCGAGTGTGACGGGAGGGGGAAGTGAAGGCGACGGGAGGGGGAAGTGAAGGCGACGGGAGGGGGAAGTGAAGGCGACGGGAGGGGGAAATGAAGGCGACGGGAGGGGGAAATGAAGGCGACAGGAGGGGGAAATGAAGGCGACGGGAGGGGGAATTGAAGGCGACGGGAGGGGGAAGTGAAGGCGACGGGAGGGGGAAATGAAGGCGACGGGAGGGGGAAATGAAGGCAACGGAAGAGTGGGGGGAGTGAAGGAGACGGGGGAGAAGTAAAGGCGACGGGGGAGAAGTGAAGGCGACGGGCGGAGCGAAGGCGACGAGCACGCGACGAGCTGCGGAAGCGATGGCGACGACGCGGGCGAAAGAGAGCGAAAGCGTGGGAAAGGAAAGCGAGGGCGAGGGTGAGAAGATTGAAACGAGAATGAATGAACTATGAATGAACTGAGTACAAGTACTAACCCCAATTGGGTTGTACCCCTTATGGGCTACCCCACTATAGCCTACACAATAAGCACAAGCTATATGTTCTGACACACCCCCATAGGCAAAGTGGGGGAGAACAAGGGGTCACAAGACCAGTCAAACAAAGCAAAGCAAAGCAAGCTCAAGGTGGATCACAAAGTCACCACACATTCTGAGCACAAGTTCAAGGCCACAAGGTCAGTTCACATGCAAGAGTACATATATATAAAGGACTAGACAAGCAAGAGCAGGTGTATATATATGCAACAATACAAGGAAGGTCAAGAGGTGAGCAAGTGAGGCAAGACAGGCACAAGACCCAGCTGCGTGCAGAAACGCTGATGATCACAAGGCGCAAGTGCCTTGGTGAAGACATCAGCAGTGTTGGCCTCAGAGGCCACGTACGCAAGCCGCAACTGACCACGCTGCTGTAGCTCACGAGCAAGGAAGTAGCGGAGAGCAATGTGCTTTGTTCTGTGCTCCAGTCTCTGCTCTCGACACAGGGCCAGCATGGCCTTGTTGTCTACGTACAGGACTGGAGGAGAACGAGGCGACTCTCCAAGGTCGTTCAACAGGTAGGTGAGCCAGCGAAGCTCCTGTGCAGCCATGCCCCCGGCGTAGATCTCAGCCTCACAACTGGAGCTGAGAACAGAAGACGAGCGAGTAGCCCGCCACGAAACAGAGCCGGAACCAAGGCTGAAGTGTCAGAATGTTATAGCTTACTTATTTGTGTAGGCTATAGTGGGGTATCCCATAGGGGGTACAACCCAACTAGGGTTTCCTATTTGTACTCACTTCATTCATAGTCATTTCATTCACGTTCCTTTCTTCACATGGAATCAGAGCAGGTCCCATCCTAGGGACTGTTCTTTAGGGCCCACCGAAGCGCGCCCGAGGCGCGCGCCTTTTTTTTAGCGACCCTTCGAGTCGCCCTTTTCCTTCGCGGCCCCGCCGCCCTACTTCGCGGCCCGACCGCCGCCCTACTCGCGGCCCAGCCGCCGCCCTACCTTAGCGGCCCACCCGCCGCCCTTGCTAGCGGCCCCGCCGTCCCGTCGCGGCCCCGCCACCCAGTCGCGGCCCCGCTTCCCCTACGCGCGGCCCCGCCACTCCGTCGCGGCCCCGCCACCCTTTCGAGCGGCCCCGCCCCTTCGTCGCGGCCCCGCCACTTCGTCGCGGCCCCGCCACTCCTTCGAGCGGCTCCGCCACTCTGTCGCGGCCCACCCGCCCCCCTACCTGCGGCCTCCCCGCCCCCCTACCTGCGGCCGTCCGCCGCCCTACCTGCGGCCGTCCCGCCGCCCTACCTGCGGCCTACCCGCCGCCCTACCTGCGGCCGTCCGCCGCCCTACCTGCGGCCTACCCGCCGCCCTACCTGCGGCCGTCCGCCGCCCTACCTGCGGCCGTCCCGCCGCCCTACCTGCGGCCTACCCGCCGCCCTACCTGCGGCCCGCCCGATCGCCCTACCTACGCGGCCCAGTAGCAGCCGAGCCGCCCGGAGCAACCGAGCCGCCTAGGAGCCACCGAGCCGCCCAGCAGCAGCCGAGCCGCCCAGGAGCCACCGAGCCGCCCAGCAGCAGCCGAGCCGCCCAGCAGCCGCCGAGCCGCCCAGCAGCAGCCGAGCCGCCCGGAGCCGCCGAGCCGCCCAGCAGCAGCCGAGCCGCCCAGGAGCCGCCGAGCCGCCCAGCAGCAGCCGAACCGCCCAGCAGCAGCCGAACCGCCCGAGAGCCGAGCCGCCCAGCAGCCTAGCGGCCGTGTCGTCTGGCGACCTTCCTCCCGAGCCGCCCGACCTGCCCTGCCCGATGAGCACCGCACTGCTGTCACTGCGTACCCTTCTCTTACTGCTTGCAGTGCGCCACTGTCGTCGTCATGGCTACACCCAGTGTCCTTGCTTTTGACGCTGAGGGTCGAGCCATTGACTTTGAGGTCTGGCTCGACGACCTGCAGCTGTTTTTACAGTGCGACAGGGCCGACGGTCTATCTCTCTTTGACCTCACCTCTGGCGCCGTCCCTGCCCCTGCTGCTGATGCTGACGCCACTGTTCGCTCTCAGTGGGCCACGCGCGATGCTGCTGCACGTCTTGCTGTGCGTCGCCACCTGCCTACCGCTGAGCGCGCGCACTTTAGCCAGTACAAGAGTGCTCAGACCTTGTACGACGCTGTAGTTGCGCGCTACTCCTCCCCTGCCACTGCTGCACTGAGCC
The DNA here is from genome assembly GCA_948144175.1 of Closterium sp. NIES-65. Taxonomy (NCBI): domain Eukaryota; kingdom Viridiplantae; phylum Streptophyta; class Zygnematophyceae; order Desmidiales; family Closteriaceae; genus Closterium; species Closterium sp. NIES-65. The sequence continues at coordinate 3,137,075 of CANXME010001052.1, read as the reverse complement.
GCCTCATGCTCCCCTTCCTCTTCCCTGACCTTGCCGCCTTTCCCACTGTCGCTGATCTCATCACGCACCTCCGCACTAGTGACACTCGCTACCGCGCTGCGCTTCCTGCTGACTTCTGCGCCAAGAACCCCCCCCCCCATGTACACCACTCTCTACTTCCTAGTCACTCGCCTCCCTGACTCCCTTCGTGTAGTCCGGGACCACTTCCTCGCGGTCTGTCCCACCACCCTCACAGTCGACAGCCTCGAGAAGGCCCTTCTTGCAGCAGAGAAGAGCATAGTTGCTGTAGGAGCCTCTCGAGGTGACCCCCGCGCCCCCATCTTTGAGGGGTGTTCTCCTTCCCCTCTCCTGCCCTCTGTCGCCTCTGCCGCTGCGGCCGACCTCGTTGGTCTTGAGTCGGTCGGTGCGGCGTCTGCCCCTAGCGGGAGACGCCGCTCTGGCAAGGGCAAGGGGGGCAAGGGAGCGGGTGGGGCTAGTGGGGGCGGTGGCGGTGGAGGTGGAGGCGGCGGAGGGAGTGGGGGTGGCGGTGGAGGTGGTAGCGGGGGTGGGGGTGCTAGTGGCAGCAGTGGCGGCGGGAGTGGCGGCGGCGGTGGCGGTGGTAGCGGTGGTGGCGGAGGTGGCGGCGGTGGAGGTGGAGGCGGGGGCGGTGGAGGCGGAGGCGGGGGTGGCGGAGGTGGAGGTGGTCGGAGTGGAGCTTCGCAGCGGAGCGGCACTGGTGGCGGTCAGCGCCAGCAGCAGCAGCAGCAGCAGCAGCAGCAGCAGCGTTCTCGCGACGTCCCCACCCCTCAGCAGCTCCGTGAGTGGTACACTCAGCGTCAGCGCGGTGGGGGTTTCGGTCCCTGCACCTACGTTCTCCGCACTGGCGACCGCACTGGAGAGCAGTGTGGGGGTGCCCACCCTGCCCAGCGCTGCTTTGGCCGCCTGACGGACGCTTGGCGTCAGCAGTTCCCGGAGGCCGCGGAGATCCCCCGCTGGGGAGAGCTGTCTAGGGCTGGTGTAGCTATCTTTGATCTTGATTTTGATGCTATCCTTGCTGCCATGTATGCTGTGACCATTAGTGAGGAGGGTGACTGTTACCGGTGTTTCCCGCCCGACCCGGGCATTGGTACTGCTGCTCCAGGTGCCGGTGAGGCTTCTGCTCTAGGTGCCAGTGCGTCTGTGCTCTCAGGTGCTCGTGAGACTGCTCTCTCAAGTACTAGTGCGTCTGCGCTCTCAGGTACTGCGTCGACTTCGGCCTCCCACACCTTCACTCTTGACTCTGGAGCGTCTCGCTCTTTCTTTCGGGACCGCACCACACTTACGCCGCTTAGTCGGCCGGTTGCGGTTTCCCTGGCTGACCCCTCTGGGGGTCCTGTCCTGTCTCGCTTCTCCACAGTCCTCCCGTGTCCGGCGGCTCCCTCTGGCACCCTGTCTGGTCTCTACCTTCCCTCGTTCTCTACAAACTTGGTGAGTGGTGCTGACCTACAGGATGCGGGAGTCCACCAGTTCACCCCTGCTAGTCAGCGAGTGACGCACTGCACAGAGGCTAGCACGGGTCGTCACCTGGCTACGTTTACACGTCAGCCAGGGTCGAGCCTGTACACACTGACCACTGCTTCTCCTCCAGGTGCTGAGTCTGGTAGAGTCCCTTCGTCTGGTCAGGTGTTTGCTGCAGCGTCCAGGTCTGGTCCTGAGTCTGCCCCCTGTTCGTGTCGCCGTCTGTCTCACGAGACCCTCCTCTGGCACCACCGCCTTGGCCACCCCTCTCTGCTTCGGCTCAGAGGCATGGCCTCCCGTCTTCTTGTGTCTGGTCTCCCCCGGTCTCTACCTCCCCTTCCTCAGGGCCCTGGCCCTGCCTGTGTCCCCTGTGTCGAGGGGCGCCAGCGTGCTGCCCCTCACTCCTCCCAGTTTCCTCCGACAGAGGCTCCGTTGCAGACGCTTCACATGGACGTGTGGGGCCCTGCCCGCGTCCGTGGACTCGGTCACGAGCGCTACTTCCTGTTGGTGGTTGAGGACTACTCGCGTTACACCACAGTCTTCCCCTTGCGCAGCAAGGGTGATGTCACTGAGATGCTGATCGACTGGATCCGCGCAGCTCGTCTCCAACTCAGGCAGAGCTTTGGCTCGGACTTTCCTGTGTTGCGTCTGCACGCGGACAGAGGCGGAGAGTTCTCCTCTGGCCTTCTGCGTGCCTACTGTCGTGCGCGAGGCATCCGCCAGACCTTCACGCTTCTGGACTCCCCACAGCAAAATGGGATTGCAGAGCGCCGCATTGGCATGGTCATGGACGTCGCTCGTACGTCCATGATGCATGCGGCTGCCCCCCATTTTCTGTGGCCGTTTGCGGTCAGGTACGCAGCGCATCAGATCAACCTCCACCCCAGGGTCTCAAGGCCGGAGACCTCCCCAACGCTGCTGTGGACGGGGAAGGTTGGCGATGCGTCGGCGTTCCGGGTCTGGGGATCTCGGGCGTTTGTCCGCGACTTGTCTGCGGACAAGCTGTCCCCTCGCGCTGCTCCCTGCGTCTTCCTGGGGTTCCCCCCCGACGCCCCTGGGTGGCAGTTCTACCACCCCACCTCTCGACGTGTTCTGTCCTCCCAGGACGTCACGTTGGACGAGTCGGTACCCTACTACCGCCTCTTCCCCTACCGCACTCCGTCCCTCCCCCCGCCCCCACTCTTCTTGGTACCAGGTCCCCCCCCGGTAGACCCCCTCCCCCCTCAGGGTCCTGCCCCTTCAGGTGTGTCCCAGGTAGACGCGGTCGAGCCTATCGAGGTCCCTGGTGACTCTGGTGGTGCTGCGGGAGCTGAGCCTGGGGGTGCTGAGACTGGAGGTGCTACGCCTGAGGGTACTGAGCCTGGGGGTGCGGAGTCTGGGGGTGCGGAGTCTGGAGGTGCTGAGCCTGGGGGTGCTGAGCCTGGGGGTGCTGAGCCTGGGGGTGCTGAGCCTGGGGGTGCTGAGCCTGGGGGTGCTGAGCCTGGGGGTGCTGAGCCTGGGGGTGCTGAGACTGGGGGTGCTCCGCCTGGAGGTGCTTCGTCTCGCCAAGAGCCACTCTCCCCACAGGAGCTACGTGAGTGGATTGCCAGGCGCTGGAGGCGTGCTGCTGGTACTGGAGGTTCTTCGAGTGCAGAGGGTACTGCTGCCGAGCGTCCCGGAGGTGCTCGTACTGTGGGTGCTGGAGCTGCTGGGTCTGAGGGTTCTCCTGGAGCTGGTGCTGCTGAGGGTGTTGGCGCTGAGACTGCCACTGGAGGTCCGACTGGCGGTGCTCCTGGTGGTGCTGCTGGAGGTTCTGGAGCTACTGGAGGTGCTGCTGGAGCGGGTACTCCTGCTGGGGGTTCTGGTGCTGTCCCTGCTGTTTCTGACGTCGCCACGCGGCCCCGGCCGTACTTCGTTCCGCTCCTGCAGCAGGTTCTTGGTCTTACACCTTCTCCTGGTCCTCCTCCTCCTCCCTTAGAGGGTCCACAGCCTGTCTTGTCCCAGTCACAGCTACAGCCTGCCTCACCTTTGCCTGCTCCTTCTCCCTACGCTGGTCCGACTGGAGGTCTTACTGAGCGTCGTGAGCCTGCGTCTCGTCCTGCGTCGCTTGTTCGTACTGCGCGCGCTAGTGGTCGCGGTTCGCGTCAGCATCCTGCTCCTGTCCCTGGCACGTACCGGATGTCTCTGCGTCCGTCTACTGCTCCTCTGCGTGCCCCTTTGCCTTCTCCTCCTACTTCCTCTCTTCCTGCTCTTGCCGACCCGGAGTCGGACTCTCTTCGTGCTGCCAGTCCTACTGTCACGCGTCTCCTTGCTACTGCTGTCACTGACCCTTCTTTCGAGTCTTCTGCTGCGTCTGCCCTTGTCACTGAGCTCGTCGACTTTGCTGCGCGCTGTCGTCTAGACTACGCTGCTAGTCTTGTCGCTGAGTCTGACTCTGCCTGTCCTCCGTCCGTCGGGGGTGAGTGTGCCCTTGGCACGGACGTCCTTGAGGACAGGCAGGAGGAGTTCCAGTGTCTGGCCGCCGCTTCACCTCATCTCGCGTCTGTACTGCTAGCCCCTGAGGGAGACCCGGATGCACTAGACATCCCGACTCCGCGCTCTTACGTGGAGGCGATAGAGGGTCCCTACTCCTCTCAGTGGTAGGCAGCTATGGATGCAGAGATGGCTTCCTGGAAGTCCACAGGCACCTACGTCGACGCTGTTCCCCCTCCTGGGGCGAACATTGTCAGTGGCATGTGGATTTTCAGGGTGAAGCGGCCGCCGGGTTCTCCGCCTGTCTTCAAGGCGCGTTACGTGGCTCGTGGCTTCAGTCAGCGGCAGGGGGTTGACTACTTTCAGACCTTCTCCCCCACCCCGAAGATGACCACTCTTCGGGTACTGCTGCACGTTGCTGCACACCGTGACTACGAGCTGCACTCTCTCGACTTCAGCACAGCTTTCTTGCAGGGCAGCCTGCACGAGGAGATCTGGCTGCGCCGCCCACCTGGCTTCACTGCGTCTTTCCCTCCTGGTACCAAGTGGAGTCTCCGGCGTCCAGTCTACGGTCTCCGCCAGGCGCCACGTGAGTGGCACGACTCACTGAGGACTACGCTAGCGGCACTTGGGTTAGCTCCTTCTACTGCCGACCCGTCGCTGTTTCTGCGCACCGACACCTCTCTGCCGCCATCCTCGTGTACCTCGACGACTTGGTCTTTGCCACAGCTGACACTGCTGGACTCGCCTACATGAAGTCCGAGCTGCAGAAGAGACACACGTGCACAGACCTGGGTGAACTGCGCAGCTACCTTGGCTTGCAGATCACCCGAGACAGAGCACGCCGCACCATTACCCTGACTCAGTCACACATGGTGCAGCAGGTCCTTCAGCGCTTCGGCTTCACGTACTCCTCACCTCAGGCCACTCCTCTGCCTACTCGCCACTCGCTCTCAGCTCTGCCTTCGGATGAGTCCTTAGAGTCGAGTGGCCCGTATGCAGAGCTTGTTGGCTGCCTCATGTACCTGATGACCTGCACACGACCTGACCTTGCATACCCTCTTAGCATTCTCGCACGCTATGTTGCTCCTGGGAGACACCGACCAGAGCACATGGCTGCAGCGAAGAGGGTGTTGCGCTACTTGTGCAGTACGTCGGGCATGGGGCTAGTGCTTGGAGGGCGGAGTCCAGTGGTCCTCACAGGGCACGCGGACGCTTCTTGGGCTGACGACCTGGCTACGCAGCGCTCGTCATAGGGTTACACCTTCAGCCTTGGTTCCGGCTCTGTTTCGTGGCGGGCTACCCGCTCGTCTTCTGTTCTCGGCTCCAGTTGTGAGGCTGAGATCTACGCCGGGGCTATGGCTGCACAGGAGTTACGCTGGCTCACCTACCTGTTGACCGACCTTGGAGAGCCGCCTCGTTCTCCTCCAGTCCTGTACGTAGACAACAAGGCCATGCTGGCCTTGTGTCGAGAGCAGCGACTGGAGCACAGGACAAAGCACATTGCTCTCCGCTACTTTCTTGCTCGTGAGCTACAGCAGCGTGGACAGTTGCGACTTGCATACGTGGCCTCTGAGGCCAACACTGCTGATGTCTTCACCAAGGCACTTGCGCCTTGTGATCATCAGCGTTGCTGCACGCAGTTGGGCCTTGTGCCTGTCTTGCCTCACTTGCTCACTTCTTGACCTTGCTTGTACCTCGACCTATATATACTCTTGCTCTTGCTTGCTTGACTCTTGTATATCTCTATATATAGTCTTGCATGTGAATTGGCCTTGTGGCCCTTGAACTTGTGCTCGAATGTGTGGTGACTTTGTGATCCACCCTGAGCTTTGCTTTGTTTTTGCTTGACTGGTCTTGTGACCCCTTGTTCTCCCCCACTTTGCCTATGGGGGTGTGTTAGGATGTTATAGCTTACTTATTTGTGTAGGCTATAGTGGGGTATCCCATAGGGGGTACAACCCAACTAGGGTTTCCTATTTCTACTCACTTCATTCATAGTCATATCATTCACGTTCCTTTCTTCACATGAAGGTGTAACCCTGTGACGACCGCTGCATAGCCTGGTTGTCAGCCCAAGAAGCGTCCGCGTGCCCAGTGAGGACCACTGGACTCTGCCCTCCAAGCACTAGCCCCATGGCCGACGTACTGCACAAGTAGCGCAACACCCTCTTCGCTGCAGCCATGTGCTCTGGTCGGTGTCTCCCACGAGCAACATAGCGTGCGAGAATGCTAAGAGGGTATGCAAGGTCAGGTCGTGTGCAGGTCATCAGGTACATGAGGCAGCCAACAAGCTCTGGATACGGGCCACTCGACTCTACGGACTCATCCGAAGGCAGAGCTGAGAGCGAGTGGCGAGTAGGCGGAGGAGTGACCTGAGGTGAGGAGTACGAGAAGCCGAAGCGCTGAAGGACCTGCTGCACCATGTGTGACTGAGTCAGGGTAATGGTGCGGCGTGCTCTGTCCCGGGTGATCTGCAAGCCAAGGTAGCTGCGCAGTTCACCCAGGTCTGTGCACGTGTGTCTCTTCTGCAGCTCGGACTTCACGTAGGCGAGTCCAGCAGTGTCAGCTATAGCAAAGACCAAGTCGTCGACGTACACGAGGATGTAAAACGGCGGCAGAGAGGTGTCGTTGCGCAGAAACAGCGACGGGTCGGCAGTAGAAGGAGCTAACCCAAGAGCCGCAAGTGTAGTCCTCAGTGTGTCGTGCCACTCACGTGGCACCTGGCGGAGACCGTAGAGTGGACGCCGGAGACTCCACTTGGTACCAGGAGGGAAAGACCCAGTGAAGCCAGGTGGGCGGCGCAGCCACATCTCCTCGTGCAGGCTGCCCTGCAAGAAAGCAATGTTGAAGTCGAGAGAGTGCAGCTCGTAGTCATGGTGAGCAGCAACGTGCAGCAGTACCCGAAGAGTGGTCATCTTCCGGGTGGGAGAGAAGGTCTGAAAGTAGTCAACTCCCTGCCGCTGTCTGAAGCCACGAGCAACGTAACGTGCCTTGAAGACAGGTGGAGAGCCCGGCGGCCGCTTCACCCTGAAGATCCACATGCCACTGACGATGTTCGCCCCAGGAGGGGGGACAACGTCAACGTAGGTGCCTGTGGACTTCCAGGAAGCCATCTCTGCATCCATAGCTGCCTGCCACTGAGAGGAGTAGGGACCCTCTATCGCCTCCGCGTAAGAGCGCGGAGTCGGGATGTCAAGTACATCCGAGTCTCCCTCAGGGGTAAGCAGTACAGACACGAGATGAGGTGAAGCAGCTGCCAAGTACCGGAACTCCTCCTACCTGTCCTCAAGGACGTCTGTGCCAAGGGCACACTCACCCCTGACGGACGGAGGACAAACAGACTCAGACTCAGCGACAAGACTAGCAGCGTAGTCTAGGCGACAGCGAGCAGCAAAGTCGACGAGCTCAGCAACTAGGGCACACGCAGCTGTGGACTCGAAAGAAGGGTCAGTGACGACTGAAGCCACGAGACGCGTGACAGTAGGACTGGCAGCACGAAGAGAGTCCGACTCCTGGTCGGCAAAAGCACGAAGAGAGGACTCAGGAGGAGAAGGCAAAGGGGCACGCAGAGGAGCAGTGGACGGACGCAGAGACATCCTGTGCGTGCCAGGGACAGGAGGAGGACGCTGACGCAAACCACGACCACTAGCACGAGCAGCACGGACAGGCGACGCAAGGCGAGACGCAGGCTCACGACGCTCAGTAAGACCTCCAGTAGGACCAGTGTAAAGGGGAGGTAGGCTGCAACCGAACTGTGACGGGACTGGCGGTGGACACCCTTAAGAAAGAGGAGGACCAGTAGAAAACGGAAGACCAAGAACCTGCTGCAGGAGTGGAACGAAGTACGGTCAAGGCCGCCCGGCGACGCCAGACACAGCAGGTACAGCACAAGTACCCCCAGTAGGAGCACCCGCTCCAGCTGCACCTCCAGCAGCGCCAGAACCTCCAGCAGTACCAGGAGTATCCGCAGTAAGACCGCCAGCAGTAGTCTCAGCTCCAACACCCTCAGCAGCACCAGCTCCAGTCGAACCCGCAGGCCCAGCAGCTCCAGTACTCCTAGTACGAGCACCTCTGGGACCCGCGACAGCGGCACCCTTCGTAGCCGAAGAACCTCCTGCACCTGCAGCACGCCTCCAGCGCCGGGCAAACCACTCGCGCAGCTCCCGTGGAGAGAGTGGCTCCCGAAGAGACGAAGCACCCGGAGAACCTCAAGGCGGAGCACCTCCAAGCTCAGCCCCCCCTGGCTCAGCACACCCAGGCTCAGCACCCCCAGGGTCAGCACCCCCAGGCTCAGTACCCCTAGTCTCAGCACCCCCAGGCTCAGCACCCCCAGGCTCAGCACCCCCAGTGTCAGCACCCCCAGGCTCAGCACCCTTTGCAGCACTAGAGTCACCAGTGACCTCGACAGGCTCGACTGCGTCTACCTGGGACACACCTGAAGGGGACTGGCCCTGAGGGGGGAGGGGGTCTACCGGAGGGGGACCTGGTACAAGAAAGAGCGGCGGCGGGGGGAGGGACGGAGAGCGGTAGGGGAAGAGGCGGTAGTAGGGGACCGACTCGTCAAACGTGACGTCCTGGGAGGACAGAACACGGCGAGAGGTGGGGTGGTAGAACTGCCACCCTGGCGCGTCAGGGGGGAACCCCAGGAAGACGCAAGGAGCAGGAAGTTCTTGAAGTTCCGTCACGAAAGTCTGTGACCTCGGGACCGGATTGTCGAGAGTAGTTGTCGTAGGAACTGTCGGGTCCATTCCGTAATTCAGGAAAAATGGGGAGTGATTAGTCGTGCTGGACGGTGCGTTGTTGAAAGCGAATTCCAACATCGCGAGCGAGTCTTCCCAGCGGGCAGGGTCGGGGCCGTTTGTCCTGATCAGCTGCTCCATGGTCTGGTTGGTCCGCTCGGTTTGACCGTCCGTCTGTGGGTGATATGCCGATGAGAACTGTAGCTTCGTGCCGTACTGCGCCCACGTCTCCTTCCAGAACTTGGATGTGAACTTCGGGTCTCGGTCGCTGATGATCGCCGAAGGGATGCCGTGCAGTCGCACGACCGTTGAGATGAAGAGGCGCACAGTTTCTTCGGCTGTGATTGTCGTTCGGCATGGTGCGAAGTGCGCCATTTTCGTGAAGCGATCGACGACGACGAGAACAGCGTCGTTGCCGGATGGCCTAGTTGGCATCCCCGTGACGAAATCCATTGTCACTTGCTGCCACGGTCGTTCGGGTGGCTCGAGGGGTTGCAGCAGCCCAGCTGGTCGCTGACGTGTCGATTTCATTGCTTGGCACACCCTGCATGAGGACACATAGCGCTGCACATCGTTAGATGAATCAGGCCAGTAATATTGACGGTGCAGTAGTTTCTGGGTTTTATCAACCCCGAAGTGTCCGGAGAAGTTTGAATCGTGGATTTCCTCGATGAGAAGTTCACGCAGCAGTCGGTAAGCGGGAACCCAAATCCGGTCGGTTCCGGCTTTTAGGTAATAGTCCCCTTTTTGCGTCGTAGCCTGCTGATGATTTCCCGTCGTGAAGAATGGGTCCGTCGTGTAGCCGTGGGTAAATAGTCCGGTAAGTAACGGGTTCGAGTTGGTGATGAGTACTGCAGCGGATTGTACTGTCGGTCGGGTCAGGGCGTCGGCGATGTTACTAGCCCCTTTTTTGTACGTGATGCGGTAGGTGAAGTGGCTCTCCATGTAGTCCAGCCACCGAATTTGTCGTGGGTTGAGGTTGGGTTGGGCTCGCAGGTACTGTAGGGACTTGTGGTCCGTGCGAACAGTGACGTCGGCGCCCACCAGGTAGCATCGCCATAATTTAAACGCGTGTATGATGGCGAGCATCTCCTTGTCGTGGATCGGGTAGTTGCGTTCGGCTGCCTGCAGCTTGCGTGATTCGTAGGCTATCGGCTGCAACCCGTTCCCAAAGTCTTGGAGAAGCACAGCTTTGATGGCGAAATCTGAGGCGTCGGTTACAACTTTGAAAAGCTTTGATGGGTCGGCGATGCGGAGCACAGGAGGGGAAACAAGGAAATTCTTGAGTTCCTGGAAAGCCGCTTCTGCCTCCTCCCCCCACACAAAATTCTTGTCCTTGTGCAGCAAGTCGGTCAGCGGGCCGGTTATCCTCGCCATATTTGGGATAAACCGCCGGACGTAATTCACGAATCCGAGAAAACTCTGGAGTTCCGTGACGTTCGTCGAGGACTTCCACTCCTGTATGGTCTTGATTTTCACCGGGTCGATTTTAATGCCGTCGCGCGAGATAACGTGCCCCAAAAACTCCAACTCCTGCTTAAAAAACTCGCACTTAGAGCCCTTAGTGATGAGTCGGTTCTCCTGCAGCCGCTTAAACACTGCATCCAGGTCGCGGAGATGCTGCTCCCGTGTCTTGCTAAAAATGAGGATATCGTCCAAGTAGACGATGACACACCGGACTAGAAGATCCCGAAAAACCTTGTTCATGGTCAGTTGAAAATGTCAAACATTATATATGTTGTGTTAGTTTAGGCTACAGTGGGTTAGCCTATAGGGAGTACACAATTCTAGGGTTAGGTACTTGTACTCATTTCACTGGTAGTTCATCCATTCCTGTTCAGTGATTCCAACATGGTATCAGAGCAGGTCCTTCCTAGGACCGAAATTCTTTAAGGGCCCACCACTACGTAACTACCTACCTACCTACCTACCTGTGCCCTAGGGCGCCTCGACGTGTCACGCCCCTAGAGGCCCCTCTTGACGGCCCCGCGCTAGCCCCGTTCAGGCCCCGTCGGCCCCACGCCCGCTCTCCCTAGCGGCCCCGTTCAGGCCCCGTCGGCCCCTTTAAGGCCCCGTTCAGGCCCCGTGCTAGCCCCGTTCAGGCCCCGTCGGCCCCATTTCAGGGCCCGTCGGCCCCGCGCTAGCCCCTCTCAGGCCCCGTCGGCCCGCGCTAGCCCCGTTTCAGGCCCCGTCGGCCCCGTTTCAGGCCCCGTCGGCCCCGCGCTAGCCCCTCTCAGGCCCCGTCGGCCCGCGCTAGCCCCGTTTCAGGCCCCGTTGGCCCCGTTTCAGGCCCCGTCGGCCCCGCGCTAGCCCCTCTCAGGCCCCGTCGGCCCGCGCTAGCCCCGTTTCAGGCCCCGTCGGCCCCGCGCTAGCCCCTCTCAGGCCCCGTCGGCCCCGCGCTAGCCCCATTCAGGCCCCAATCGGGCCCGCGCTAGCCCCGTTTCAGGCCCCGTCGGCCCCGTTTCAGGCCCCGTCGGCCCCGCGCTAGCCCCGTTCAGACCCCGTCGGCCCCTTGCTGGCCCCTTGCTAGGGCCCCAACCGGCCCCGTGCCGACCTCGCCGACCCGTGCCCACCACCTAGAGGCCCCGGGCGGCCCTTTCCCGCCGCAGCACACGAGGGAGAGCGGGCGGCCCGTCCCCGCCGTGACCCGAACCGCGCGACCCGAGCCGCGCGCCCCGAGCCGAGCCGCGCGCCCTGAACCGAGCCGCGCCACCCAGCCGAGCCGCGACCCGACCTGAACCGAGCCGCGCCGCCCTGCCCTACCTGGTTCGTCCTACCTGCTTCTCCTACTGCTACTGTTGCTATTTCTACTGTTCCTATGGCTAGCCCACAGGTTCTCGTGTTCCATGCTGAGGGCCGCCCTGTGAAGTTAGACACCTGGCTCAATGACCTGCACCTCTACCTACAGCTTACAGCCAAGGATGACATCTCACTGTACGATCACGCCCTAGGCCATGTCACTGCCCCTAATGCTACTGCTGACAGCACTGCTCGCTCACAGTGGCAGACTCGTGATGCCCACGCTCGCTTCGCCATTCGCAACTCCCTGCCGATAGACGAACGCGAGCACTTTGGTCAGCACAAGACTGCACATGCACTGTACACAGCTGTAGTTGCTCGCTACTCCTCACCTGCCTCTGCCGCACTAGGCCGTCTCTCCCTCCCCTACGTGTTTCCCGACCTGGCCTCCTTTCACACAGTCGCTGACCTCATCACGCACCTCCATACTAGTGAGGCCCGCGTCCGTGCCGCCATGCCTGCTGAGTTCCTTGCCACGCACCCCCCTCCACTCTGGCTCACTCTCTACCACCTAGTCACCCGCCTCCCTGACACACTGCGTGCTGTCAGGGACCACTTTCCTAGCTCGTTGCCCCACTGAGCTCACCATTGCCCTCCTCAAGAAGGAGCTACTTGCAGCTGAGACTAGCATAGTCGCTGTAGGTGCCTCTTGTGGCGACCCCCGTACCCCGTTCTTTGAGGGGTGTTCTCCCTCCCCCCTTCTTCCCTCTGTCGCCTCTGCTGCTGCTGTCGACCTTCTTGGTACTGAGAAGGTCGGCGCTGCGTCTGCCTCGAGCGAACGCCGCAGCGGCAAGGGCAAAGGGGGCAAGGGTGGTGGCGGTGACGGTGGGGGAGGCGGCGGTGGGGGCGGTGGAGGCAGTGGGGGTGGTGGCTCGGCTGGAGGGGCGAGTGGTAGCGGTGGGGGTGGTGGCGGCAGCGGCGGGGGAGGTGGCAGGAGTGGAGGCGGCGGTTGGGGTGGCGGTGGTCGAGGCGGCGGCAGGGGTTGGGGTGGTCGAGGAGGTGGCAGCGATGGTGGTGGCCGTGGAGGCACTGGCGGTGGCCAGGGCCAGCAGCACACTCCCTCGCCCCAGGAGGTCCATGAGTGGTACTCTCAGCACGGGGGTGGGGGTGGTCTTAGCTGCACGTACGTCATTCGCACTGGTGACCGCACTGGTCAGCAGTGTGGACGACCGCACGCCACACAGCGCTGCTTCTCTCGTCTCGACGACGCTTGGCGTGTTCAGTTCCCTCAGGCCACTGAGCTGTCCCGCTGGCTTGATCTCCTGAAGAAGGGGATTGATATCTATGCTCTAGACTTTTATGCTATTCTATCTGCCATGTATGTGATGTCTACTAGTGGAGAGGGTGCTGAGTACTTGTGTGTGCCGCCCGACCCGGGCATTAGGGCCAGTGCGTCTGCCGCTCCAGGTACTCGCGTGTCGGCTACCCCAGGTGCTGGTGAGGCTGCTGCTCTAGGTGCTCGTGTGTCTCCCCCCCTTGGTACTGCGTCGACCGCCGCACTGCACACCTTCACACTGGACTCAGGTGCTTCTCGCTGCTTCTTTCGTGACCGCACTGCCCTTGAGCCGCTTGCTCGGCCAGTTGCTGTCTCCCTTGCTGACCCCTCTGGGGGTCCGGTCATTGCGACCTCTTCCATTGTCCATCCCTGCCCTGCGGTCCCGTCGGGCACACTGTCAGGTCTCCACCTCCCCTCGTTCTCTACGAACTTGGTGGCAGGATGTGCACTCCAGGACGGGGGTGTTCACCAGTTCACCCCTGCCTACGAGCGCGTGACACACTGCACGTGTGCTCGTAAAGGCCGTCACTTGGCTACCTTCACTCGGCAGCCGGGGTCGGACCTGTACAAACTGACTACTGAGTCCCCTCAGGTTGCTGCGATCGCGTCCGCGTCCGCGTCAGGTCAGCTGTCCGCCCCCTGCTCGTGTCGCTCTTTGGCACACGAGACTGTCCTCTGGCACCACCGCCTTGGCCACCCGTCTGTGCAGCGGCTTCGTGCCATGCACTCCCGGTACCTTGTCTCTGGCCTGCCCAGGGTCCTTCCTGCCCTCCCACCCTCGTCTGCTCCTACCTGTCTCCCCTGTGTCGAGGGACGGCAGCGCTCCGCTCCTCACTCCTCCTCGTTCCCCCCGACGACTACTCCCTTGCAGACACTCCACATGGACGTGTGGGGCCCAGCCCGCGTCCGTGGTCAGGGTCAGGAGAGGTACTTCCTGATAGTTGTTTACGACTACTCGCGCTACACCATGGTCTTCCCCTTACGCACCAAGGGTGAGGTCCCTGATGTCTTGATCCCTTGGATCCGCAGAGCCCGTCTCCAGCTCAGCGAGCGTTTTCACTCGGACTTTCCTGTCCTGCGCTTGCACTCTGACAGAGGTGGTGAGTTCTCCTCCGACCTCTTGGCAGCCTACTGTGCTGAGCACGGCATTGAGCATTCGTTCACGCTTCCGGCTTCTCCACAGTAGAATGGGGTTGCGGAGCGCCGCATTGGCCTGGTCATGGAGGTCGCCCGTACCTCCTTGATCCATGCGGCTGCCCCCCACTTTCTGTGGCCGTTTGCGGTCCGGTACGCTGCGCATCAGCTCAACCTCTGGCCCCGTGTCTCCTTGCCGGAGACCTCACCCACACTGCTGTGGACGAGGGAGGTTGGCGATGCGTCGCGTTTCCGGGTCTGGGGGTCTCGAGCTTTTGTCCGCGATTCGTCTGCGGACAAGCTCTCCTCCCGTGCTGTTCCATGCGTCTTCCTCGGCTTTGTCCCGGACGCGTCTGGTTGGCAGTTTTACCACGCCACCTCGCGCCGAGTCTTGCCCTCCCAGGACGTCACTTTTGACGAGTCCGTCCCCTACTACCGCCTCTTCCCCTACCGCACTGCCCCACTCCCCCCCCCCCGCCTCTCTTCCTCGCGCCAGGTGCTGCTGTTGCAGACCCCCTCCCCCCTCAGGGTGCCGCTCCCTCAGGTGTGTCTCAGGTAGACCCGGTTAGGCCTGTTGAGGTAGCTGTCGACTCTCGTCCTGCTGGGGGTGCTGAGCCTGGGGGTGGTGAGCCTGGGGGTGTGGAGCCTGGGGGTGTGGAGCTTGGGGGTGTGGAGCTTGAGAGTGCTGAGCTTGGGGGTGTGGAGCCTCGTGGTGCTGAGCTGCGGAGTCCGGAGTCTGGGGGTTCTGAGTCTGGAGGTACTAGGCCTGGGAGTCCTGCACCTGGAGGAGCCCTCTCCTCGGAGCAGCTGCGTGCGTGGTACTTAGAGTACTGCAGCCTCCGGAGAGGTACCGCTCGAGCCGGACGTACTACTGGGACTGGTGCTAGTGCTTCTTCTCCCGTTCGGGAGCTCCCCTCCCGCGAGCGGATCCGTGAGTGGTACGAGCGGCGCTGCACTCTTCAGAGTGGCGTGCCTCGTGATACGGACCCCGCTGCTGTTGGAGCTGCTGCTGGTGCTGAAGACCCGGGCGTTGGAGCTGCTGCTGGTGCTGAGGACCCGGGCGTTGGAGCTGCTGCTGGTGCTGACGACCCGGGCGTTGGAGTCGCTGCTGGTGCTGAGGACCCGGGCGTTGGAGCTGCTGCTGGTGCTGAGGACCCAGGCCTTGGAGCTGCCGCTGGTGCTGCGGACCCGGGCGTTGGAGCTGCTACTGGTGCTGAGGACCCGGGCGTTGGAGCTGCCGCTGGTGCTGAGGACGTGGGCGCTGGAGCTGCTGCTGGTGCTGCGGACCCTGGTGCGGGTGTCCCTGCTCGCTCTGGTGTCGTAGCTCGGTCTCGGCCGTACTTTGTTCCGCTCCTTCAGCAGGTTCTTGGTCAGCTTCCTCCTCCTTTTCCTCCTCCCTCCTTAGCGTGTCCTCCGCCTGTCCAGCTGCAAACGGCGTTACCGTCTGCCTCCTCTCTCCTTGGTCCTGCTCCTTACACTGGTCCGACTGGAGGTCTTACTGAGCGGCGTGAGCCTGCGTCTCGTCCTGCGTCGCCTGAGTCTCGTCCTGAGTCGCCTGTCCCACCGCTCTCTGTAGTAGTCGAGTCGAGCGTCAGCGTCTTCCTGCTGTCCCAGGCACTCACCGGATGGCGCTTCGTCCGTCCACTGCTCCACAGCGTGTCCCACTGCCGTCTCCTCTTGCTTCCTCTCTTCCTGCTCTTGCTGACCCTGGGTCAGACTCTCTTCGTGCTACCAGTCCTACTGTCACGCGTCTCCTGGCTACTGTTGTCACTGACCCTTCCTTTGAGTCTGCTGCTGCGTCTGCCTTAGTTGCTGAGCTTGTCGACTTTGCTGCTCGCTGTCGTCTAGACTACGCTGCTAGCCTAGTTGCTGAGTCTGAGTCTGTTGTCCTCCGTCCGTCGGGGGTGAGTGTGCTCTTGGCGCTAACGTCCTTGAGGACAGGCAGGAGGAGTTTGAGTGCTTTGCTACCGCTTTGCCCCATCTCGTGTCCATGCTTGTTGCCCCTGAGGGAGACCCGGATGCACCAGACATCGCGACCCCACGCTCTTACGCAGAGGCGATGGCCGGTCCCTACTCCTCTCAGTGGCAGTCAGCCATGGACACAGAGATGGCTTCCTGGAAGTCCACAGGCACCTACGTCGACGAGGTTCCCCCACATGGGGCGAACATCGTCAGTGGCATGTGGATTTTCAGGGTGAAGCGACCGCCGGGCTCTCCGCCTGTCTTCAAGGCGCGTTACGTTGCACGAGGCTTCAGTCAGCGAGAGGGAGTTGACTTCTTCCAGACCTTCTCCCCGACCCCAAAGATGACCACTCTTCGGGTTCTGCTGCACGTCGCCGCTCAGCGTGACTACGAGCTCCACTCGCTTGACTTCAGCACTGCTTTCCTGCAGGGCAGCCTGCACGAGGAGATCTGGCTGCGCCGTCCACCTGGCTTCACTGGGTCGTTCCCTCCTGGTACCCGCCTCCGACGGCCAGTCTACGGTCTCCGCCAGGCGCCTCGTGAGTGGCACGACACACTGAGGACTACGCTTGCGGCTCTTGGGTTCGCGCCTTCTACTGCTGACCCATCGCTGTTTCTACGCACCGACACCTCACTGCCGCCGTTCTACGTCCTTGTGTACGTCGACGACTTGGTCTTTGCTACTGCTGACACTGTGGCACTCGCCCACGTGAAGTCGGAGCTGCAGAAGAGACACACGTGCACAGACCTGGGTGAACTGACAAGCTATCTTGGCTTGCGGATCACCCGGGACAGAGCACGCCGCACCATCACCTTGACTCAGTCACACATGGTGCAGCAGGTCCTTCAGCGCTTCCGCTTCACGTACTCCTCGCCTCAACCCACTCCTCTGCCTACCGGTCACTCGCTCTCAGCTCTGCCTTCGGATGAGTCCGTAGAGCCGAGTGGCCCGTATCCAGAGCTTGTGGGTTGCCTCATGTACCTGATGACCTGCACTCGACCAGACCTTGCATACCCTCTCAGCATTCTTGCACGCTATGTCGCTCCTGGGCGTCACCGGAAGGAGCACATGGATGCAGCTAAGAGGGTGTTGCGCTACTTGTGCAGTACGTCGGGCATGGAGCTAGTGCTTGGAGGGCGAGTCCCAGTTGTTCTCACTGGGCACTCAGACGCTTCTTGGGCAGATGACCAGGCTACTCAGCGGTCGTCTCAGGGTTACTCCTTCAGTCTTGGCTCTGGTTCTGTTTCTTGGCGTTCTACTCGCTCTTCTTCTGTTCTCAGCTCCAGTTGTGAGGCTGAGATCTACGCCACAGCCATGGCGGCCCAGGAGCTATGCTGGCTCACCTACTTGCTGACCGACCTTGGAGAGCAGCCTCGTTCTTCTCTAGTGCTGTACGTGGACAACAAGGCAGCCATTGCCTTGTGTGAGGAGCACAGACTGGAGCACAGAACGAAGCACATTGCTCTGCGTTACTTCCTTGCTCGAGAGCTGCAGCAGCGTGGTCAGCTTTGCCTGCGTTACGTGGCCTCTGAGGCCAACACTGCTGATGTGTTCACCAAGGCGCTTCAGCCTTATGACCATCATTGCTTTTGCACTCTTCTAGGCCTTGTGCCTACTGGACCTCACTTGCTTACTTGTTGAGTCTGTTTGTACTGTGATCTCTATATATATACCTGCATGTTTACTCTTGTTAGGTTGTGATCATTGTACCTTTTGCTCTATTATAAACCTGCATGTGAACTGGAGCACAGAACGAAGCACATTGCTCTCCGCTACTTCCTTGCTCGTGAGCTACAGCAGCGTGGTCAGCTGCGCCTTGCGTACGTGGCCTCTGGGGCCAACACTGCTGATATCTTCACCAAGGCACTTGCGCCTTGTGATCATCAGCGCTTCTGTACTCAGCTGGGTCTTGTGCCTACCTTGCCTCACTTGCTCACCCCTTGACCTTGTTCGTACTGTTGCATATATATATATACACCTGCTCTTGCTTGTCTAGCCTTATATATACATATATATGTAATCCTGCATGTGAACTGGCCTTGTGGCCTTGAACTTGTGCTCGGAATGTGTGGTGACTTTGTGATCCACCCTGAGCTTGCTTTGCTTTGCTTGACTGGTCTTGTGACCCCTTGTTCTCCCCCACTTTGCCTATGGGGGTGTGTCAGATTTATATGACATAGCTATTGTAGGCTATAGTGGGGTAGCACATATGGGGTACAGCTTTCTGGGGTTTGTACTTGTACCCAACTTTCCCTTAGTCATTTCATTTCTCGTTCTTTTTTCTCAAGGAGGGCGGTCGGGTGTATGGACGGCGTTGATCGTGGCCCGATGGTTCTGGCCACAAAAGCGGTTTCCCTCTCGGGAAGCTGCTCTCGCGTACTGCATCAGCGCATCTGTAGACTCCGCCAGCCGTACTACTGCAAGGAATGACGTCGGGCGGCCCCTGCGAACCTCGTACTGTATCTCATATTTTAGGCCGCTGGTATACTTATCTAACCGCTCAGCTTCCGACATGTCATCAACTTGGTCGGCGAGGCCCATAAATGACGCCGTGTAGTCTTGGACAGAAGCCATCTGCGACCATGCACGCAGCTTCATGCGAGCTTGCTCCGAGGCGGATACGTGCTCGAAACGATCTCGTAAGGCTGCGCCCCACTCCTTCCACGTGCCTATCGTGGTCACTCCGAAGATCAATTGTGCCACTTGATTAGTCACTGTTGAGGTCCTGTTTGCCGCATGCGTCACACTTGTCGGCGTCCCTGATTCCAAGGTTCGGCGCCACCACTCAAGCGCTGCACCTCGAAGAAGCGAAACTGCGTAATTAATACGCGTGGCGTCGTCATTAACTCCGGCTGCAGTAAAAAAGACCTCGACCCCGAACAGCCACCCTTTTACCGTAACCGTCTTGTCCGTAGGATTAAACGGGGGCGGGTTGACGGGCTTGATCTTGATCGTCGTTACTGCAGCTGGCGCTGCTGCCGCTCGCTGCCTGTCCTCCTCTTTGAAGTCACGTGTGAGCGCATCCAGCGGATTGCTCATCGCCTGACTGTTGCCCTCGCCTTCGTCCACAAGCGACTCCTGACGCGCTTCACCTCGCGTCTGGCGTAGCTTGGCGTTTTCCTCTCGCAGTGTTGTCACTTCAGCCATTAATGCCTTCATGCTCTCCTGCATTTCTGCCACTTGCGCCATCATCCTGTTGACCGCCTCCTGATCCATATGCATAGCGCTACGTCTGGTGGGCAATCGGGTCTCCGTGGCCTTCAGGCAAGTGAAAACACGAACTATCGGAGTCGGGCAGGATTGAATTAACAATCCGTGCAGCCAACCGTTGTGTAGTCACTAAACCAGCCACACCCTATGCCACCAAACTACCCTCGGAAAAGCGGGGTGAACTAGGAAAGTAGCTCTGATACCAGGTGTTATGAGTTGTAAAAGAGAGTGCGCAGGTAAACGAATAACGAGACTGTCACTGAATCAACTGCGAATACAATGAGTGCACAAACTAATGTAGGGCTAGTCTAGCTAGGAGGAAACCTCGGACAAGCGAGGTTGGGTGCAGGTTTGGCGATGGGAATGCCGAAGGCGACGCGAGGAGCCTCGGCAGCGTTGAAATCGGCCGAACGTGCGAACTCCGAAAATCGGGTTGTACGCGAAGCAGTCAACCCCGATAAGGAATTCGGGAAAATTCCTTATATTAAACAACTTCTGTAACGCACATTTTCGTAGTTACGAAAACGTGCGCCAGGTTCATTCTGTGCAGGTGGTTCAGTTTCGCCCCAGATTGAACACCCTAGTTCCGCGCACTGTTCCCCGGGGTCAATTTCTCAATGTCCGCAATGTTCCGAAATTCCCACGCAAAAGTTCCGAAACGAACGCGTTTTTGCGTCGGAGGGGTTCGCGGGTAGAAGACTCGCTCCTCTGCAGAATTTCGCTTCTGCAGATGCGCCTTCTTCTGCAGACCCGAAATCTCTGCAGATGCGCCCTCCTCTGCAGCTTCACGATCAGGGCTGTCGATATCCCTGGGGGCAGAACTTGAGGCCCTTAGCTGCTGAAATTCTGACCCTAATTTTCAGGGAGGTGACAAAATTTTTGCCCTTAACGGTCACGGGTGCAGGCCGAAGTGTAAACTTGAAATCTGGGCTCCAAAGTGTTGTGTACTTAACTAACCTAAACAACATCCTAGACAAGAAAATCACATACTTTTCACTGCTAACTACTCCAGTCAACCTGTATGTCACAACTTCCAACTACAACTACAGCTGCACTACCTACTGCATTTCTACTCATCTGCTGACTTCAACACTAGACACACACTAGATTGGATAGAAATCGAGTGAAACATCCTCCACCTAGCGCTCTATTGTGCAACTTTTATGGAAAGGGGGGGGGGGTTAGGGGAGGGGGGTGTTCCGCAAGATTTTGGGGGGGGGGTTCTGCGGAACCGAAAGTATATCTTAGATTCAGGGGACGGCCCAGATTGAGCACTTAACGCATCCGGGGAAGGGCTAAACGATGCCCTTAACTGGCACGGGTGCCAGTCGAATCAAACCCTTAAAATGGTCGAGTTGCGCTGAACATAACCCGGAATGTTTATGGCATTAAGGGCAAATGCCCTTGAATCGACAGCCCTGTTCACCATCTGCTCTGCAGAATCGCCCTGTTCTGCAGCTGCTTTCTGCTTCTGCATGTTTCTTTCTACTGCAGCGCAGAGTTCTGTGTTGACTTCTGCAGAATTCCCTTCGGCGGAATTTCTCCTCTTCTGCAGAATTCGACGACCAACTTTTGCAGGTTCAGTGCCAGCTCAACACTCCCCTGCACTGATCATGCTTGGTCGTCACAGAGAAAAAATTGACCCGTCTACACCACACACCAGAGCAGAACAAAAAGAAAAGTAGAAAGAAAGAAAAACATGCAGAAAAGAAACACACAAGAATTGCAGAAGTCTGCAATTCGCACACACCATCACCGCACCAGCCATGAAAAGGTAATGGCACCTATTCCACGTCGAGAGGACCCTCTGCACTGCTCCCCTTTGCCGAAAGCCTTACTTGACCAACTTTCTTAAAGCAGTTGTTGAACACAGGGAAATGTAGTGCTTTCGTCAAGTAATCTGCCGGCTGCTCGGTCGTCGGAATGTACTGCAGCTTCAGCTTGCGACGTTTCACCATGCTCTGCAGCCACATGTAGCGCCGCTCCATGTGCTTCAGCTTTCCCTTGAGCCCCATTCCTTCAGACACAGAAATCGGAGATTGATTGTCGACGTGGATAATCGTTGGTGACGTCTCGTCGAGTATGCGAAATTCTGCCATCAGAAAACGAAGCTTTCGAGCCTCCTTTCCAGCCTCCACTGCAGCGATGTACTCCGACTCTGTAGAAGAGTGAGTGATGCACCTGATCCTTTGACTTGGGTTTAGGGCCGCTAAGGGCGAGCGCGGGGCCGGCGGGGGCCTCTAGGGAGGTGAGCGCGGGGCCGACGGGGCCGTTAGGGGCGATCGCGGGGCCGACAGGGTCGCTAAGGGGCGAGCGCGGGGCCGTAAGGGGCGAGCGCGTGGGCCGACGGGGCCTTAAGGGGCGGCGCGCGAGTCGCTAAGGGGCGGGTCGCGGGTCGCGGGGCCTTAGGGGGCCGTGAAAAACGAGGCGCCCTAGGGCGCAGTTAGGTAGGTAGGTAGGTAGGTAGTGGTGAGCCCTAAAAAAACGGTCCTAGCGAAGGACCTGCTCTGATACCATGTTGAAATGAACGAACAGGAATGATTGAACTAACAGTGAAATCAGTACAAGTACCTAACCCTAGAATTGTTTACCCCCTATAGGCTAACCCACTGTAGCCTAAACAAGCACAACATATATAATGTTTGACAAAAAGCTGTTGGGTCATTGTCTGGACTGGGCGCAACGGGGTTGATGGGATTGTCGCGAGTGAATATTGTTCGATCCCAGTATCGGGACCCTCTGTTGCGTCGAGCCATGCAGCTTATGATTGTCCCTTTTCCTTGTCAGAATAATATATAATTCTATATATTGTTTTGTAACTGCCTGTAGTGTAGACTACTGTAATCATCTAACTTTCTGTTTGGTGGTGCACCTTTCTTCATTCTTGCCTATTTGTACTGCTCGCTCTATAGTGAAACCACTCTTTTGTTGCAATCTTCTCGACTCACCCAAACTCACTCGAACTCAACTACTCGACCTACTAGCTATGGCTCCTAAGCCTTCCTAGTACCTCAACTTTCCTTTGTCCTTCGCCGTGATGAGTGCAGGGGATTGGGAAGTGCTGGCGACGGAACGAGTCGACACAGTGGCAGAGGGCTTTGTCTGCGTCGATGGTTGTTGGCTGGAAGCGTTGCGTCGCTCGTCAGCGGCCTGACGCTTGTAGCACTGGTCGATAGAGTGGCCAGACTTCTTGCAGTATTTGCAGAAAGCTCCCTTCTTTCCGCGTTGTTCCCCTTGTGATGCTCCTGTGTAGAAGAATAATTTCTCCCGTTTAACATTCTTCTCGTTGTACAGGTCGATTTCCTTCTATTCCGAAAGAAACGTGGCGCACATAGCTGACTCTGATATGGTTGCTCGGGCGCGAAGGAGTGACTGGCATTGTCGCCAGTCGGGGCCGAGGCCAGAGATGACCATCGAGATGAACATGTCGTCGAGGACAGTCCCACCGCATTTCTTAACTTAGTCACGCAGATTGCGGCACCGGTTGACATACGGCCCCGCTTTCTCACCTTGCTTCATTTTAACTGAAGTCAGTTGGCTGAGTAGACGGCTCATCGTAACTGGATCTATTGCCATATATGAGTTGCGCAGGTGTTCCCAGAAGGCTTGCGCGGGAGCCCACTCCGTCTTATAAGAGCGAATGCCGAGCTGCTCTTCAGGTGAGAGATTGCGAAGGAGAGCGGTGTACGCGAGGAGGGATTCGTGGTAGTATTGATGCTTCTCCCGGATGGTACCTTCCGAGGGAAAAGGTAGGCTTCCGTCGTAGTACATCCAGATTTGAGCGGTTGTCGCGAGAAGCTCGAATTCGAAACTCCACGTGTAGAAATCCTTTCCGTCGAAACGAGTTGAGGTCTTCAATTTTGAAGTCAGTACAAATTTGATTTGCATTGAAGCAATGTCTGACTGTGAGCGTTGTGGGTTGTCTTGTGCAAGATCTGACCCTTGACGATTGTCAAAGGTGAAGGATCTCTCGGAGTTGACGCGGCGGTCTTCTCCAAGGAGAGGAAGTCCAGCAACGCCACGTGCATAGCTTGAGCCGTCAACGCTCATTTCTTGATGGCTCTCAAGGGCGTTGATGCGTGCGACTAGTTCCTCAACGACAGCGGCGCTGACGGAGGTCACCGCTGATGGCGCGTTAGTCGTTGCTGGTGGTGGGCCCGGTGAGTCTGCAGTAGATTTTCCTTCAGGAGCCATAGTATTGCAGACTTTGAGGTGTGATGAATAACTTTATAAAGGGATTGTTCTGAGAAGAACGAGGACTTGACAGATCGTATAATCCACTCTAACTCTCATACCATGTTGATATGACCAAGGATCCAGTGGATGGGATAGAATCTGTTAAGTCTGAGAGGAGACAATGAAGTCTCTGTAGTGACCTTGTTGAATAATAATTGAAGGAGAACAAGATGATTGAAAGATAGAAGTACAAGAGATTAAGTAGAAATCTAGCTAGCCATGTACTCTGAGGGGTACATTCCCTTATTAACTGTATTACATAGCTACAGTAACCGTGACTATTGCTATGCTCGACAGTTACCATGTTGTAGTGAATTAACTGTCGCGCGGTTACTGGATTGTCAAAGGTCACGACCGTTGACTTCCTCAGACGGTTGACCTTCTGGTGACCCTCGACATTTCGCATGCTCTATATGAGCTATTGCGATACTGGTACAGTGGAACAGCTTCGGGAATGCTTTATATAACCTTTCGGTTATTCCAACAAACGCTGTAACGATTTTTACTTTATCAGGCGGATGTGTTGCAGATTCGGTTCCCTTCACATTTGGACCCTGCACTGCATGCGGGTCCAGTCAGCAGGAGCTGTCAGGAGTTAGATGTGAGTCAGATTGGGTGTATCTCCGTGCGCGCGCGAGAATTTTACATACGACCCCATGTAACTTCGACTCGATTGAAAAGGCAAGCACGAGATCTGCAGTTTGGTGTTAACAAATATAAAGAACAAATGTCATTTTATATACTCCGGCGCTTATAAATTTACTCGATTACAAGCCCACCCCCCTTAAAAAACCTGTTTTTATTATTGTCCTCCATGGGGATATATCTAGGGTATGACGGTACAAGGAATATGAAGAGATACAATTGATAACTGTTTTACTATTGCCTGTTGTGGTTCGATACGGTGATGACTCGGGCAACTTCTCAATAACGAGTCAGCTGTTTGTCCTTGCTGTCGTGCTATACTTGTCAGGTCAAAGGTCGCTGACCTTTGACTTTCGCGTAACCTCCAGCAGTTTCTTCAAACCTCAACCTCCAAGTGTTGACTCGCCGATGCTTCACTGTATTTCGCTTCGTTTACGACTTAGCGCTTCGACACGACAGAGGCGCTTAAATCACTTGTTTCCAACAGTAACTGCACGGCCATTGAATTCGCGAGGGCATTGAACTAAAACCCTTTATGCATGCATCCCTTTCCATCAAGTGCAGTTTATCCCACCCGACTTTTGACAAAATTGGGGGAGTGGTATTTTTCCGTAAAAGTCGCTATATAGAGGATATGTTCGCTCGGGGTCGGAGCCTTTTTGTTGCCTTCAGGTGTTTTCTCTGGAGCCACTGTTGCCTTAGAGCGGGGTCGACGTTTTCATGTGCAGAGAAACAGCCAAGCGTGTGAAGCAACAATGATGCAAGCAAGATGTGAGGCCACGTCATGGTGAGTGGTGCTCCACTGCGACGTGCCACGGCTGCTGATTTCTTGGGGCAGGCGTCGTTTGAGGTTGTGACATGGTGTCGCATCGCATCGCATCGCGTCGTACTGGTCTCCACTTCGATTCCACGACCCCCAGAGCATCGCTATTCCCGCATCGAAATGATCCGTGAGAAACGCTTGGCCGTCGATATGCCCAAGCGTATGCCCACTGTCGTCGCACATGCACGGGGCTTGTGCTGGTTACATCGCGTCGCACCACATTTCAGGAACCGCCGCTATTTCTGTAACACAGTGGTGCACAGTTCAGTTTCGGAGCACAATAGTCTTGTTACACATCCATCCACTGGGCCGCCCATATGTCCCCTACACTGGCGTGTTTTGGTTTTTCTTCACCCAGGGTGATGAGGCTTCTAGAACGGTTCATTATGTGATTTTGCACCCAACCACTCGGTATTTCATCTCGTTAACTACTTGCAACTTAGCGCAGGCAGGGTGCGCAATTCCTCCGAGTGCGCAAATCCTTCTCCGCACCCTGGGAACCCTAGCAATCCCCCCAGCGCTCACCTCGCATTCCACCTGGCACTGTGCCGCGGGAAAGTCCCCCCAACCTCAGCCCCCTAGCACTGAGCTGACCGACCAGCGTTCCTCGTACACTGTTACACCCCCCCTTGCTGCACAGACTTGGTTGGAGCTCGAGCCAAACCCAATCTATCTCACCCTGACCAGTCTGAGAGGAGGGCAGGCGATTTGGCAACAGCGAGCATCCGCCCCCCGCTCCAAGGCTTGCTTGCACAGAACCAAACACAACAGCCTTGTTCCCGGGACCAAACCAGACAGGTTGCTATCCAACGCGCGCCATAGCTCAGTGCGCCGCCAGAATGTTGACCTAGAATTTCAACCCTTCACCGAGCTCGATAAAAGTTTTGCTTCCAAACTCTGTTCCGTCGCGAAACGAACAAGCTATCTTCAGAATGTAAACCTCCGCCTATCAGTAATCATTTGTATCTATTCTGCTGGTCGACCTTAGTGTCCTCAGACTGCTCCCATCCTCAGTCAGCAATGGTTTAGACTAGACCGCCTCGGTATTGCCTCGTGAGCCTAGCTTGCGCTTCAATATCCAGCGCGCCAGTCCGCGGACAGCTCGTTCGCAGCGGAGCGCTGCAACGAATCGCACATTATTACCTCGCGAGTGCCAAGAATCGTCTAGTTGATAGAGTCAGAGTGTCCTGCTTTTCGGGTTCTTACGCCGTCTTTTCTTGTCATTTCCGTCCTTCCGTCGTCCAAACTGTCGCACGCGCAATCGTCGCAACTCCCGCACGTCGCAATCATGTCTCCGCGTCGCTCTCCACGAGTATGGACGCCGTTCTGCGTGCCAGCCGCTATCTCCTTCCTCGTGCTCCTGCAAGTCGCCTGCCCTCCCGCCGCCCTAGTCCAAGGTACCGTCTCGAGCAGCAGCAGAGGTTGAGGAGCCGTGTATGAGTGATGTTTAATGCGCGTTTTGGGGGGGGGGGGGGGGGGGGGGGAGGAAAGGGGGGAGGGTGGAGAGAAGGTGGGGGGGGGGGGGGGAGAGGAGAACGGGGCGGGAGGATGTGCGGGGAGAAGGGTGGGGGATCAAAGGAGTGGAAGTAGGTTGAGGGGTGCGTAGTGGCGTTTATGTGTGTCTCAGATTATGAACCTTAAGCGACAGGAAGTGATGATGATTGCTGAACCGGAAGAACGGGAATGGATGACGACGGAACAGCCAGATGACGGCGGCAGTAGCGGCGGAAAGGCAGGGCTTGCGGCTTGCCTTAGTCGGGTTGCCGAGGTAGATGGGCAACTGGAACATCGATGAGGAGAGTAGACAGGTGCGGAGTAATGACGTGATGGGTGCTGACCAGAGTGTCTCACGTAACGTGCAGGCGCTCCTGAGGGTGGTGCCGGAACAGGGGTGTGCCGGAAAATGTGGCGAGGGAAGAGGGGTTGGGAAAGCCGGGGGTGGGAGGCAGCGCGTGTTTTGCGGGTTGGGCTAGGTTTGCGCGAGGGTCAGGAAACTTGTCGTGTCGTTGCAACGTGCCTGTGGTTGTGGCGACGACGCCAGAGTCTCACGTGAGGAGTGAGCGACTCGTTTCTCCAGTTACCTATCTTGCTCTCCTCGTTCCTTCACTAGTTTCCTCGTTCTCTCTTCCCCAGCTTTTCTTAGCGTTCATTGCTTCACCCATTCCTTGCCCCTTTTTCCCAACTTCCCCCGCCGATTGCAGGAGCGTCTACTGACACGGAAGTGTACATCGTAACACTCCGTTCCGCGCCCCCCATTATCGCGTACAACGGCGGAATAATGGGCTTCGCGCCCACCGCACCCGAAGCCGTCGCCGCCGCCGCCGCCGCCGCCGCGGAGAGCAGCATGGAGAACAGCGGTGACGACGACGGGGCGGGAAGTTCTTCCGAGAGTGCGGCTTCCGCCACCGGCGGTGGCGGAGGCGGCGGCGGCGCGACTGCTAGACCAGCCGGCGCTCGTCCAGCCAGCAACGGTGGCAGATGGCTGGGAGGCGTGAAGGACCGGCTAGGCGACAAGGCCCGGGATCAGATCGGCTGGTTTCAAGGGCAGGCGAAGAAAATGCGAAATCGGTATCGGCCGCGGCTGAACGTGCGATCGCGCGCTGTGCGACAATTCGCGGAGCTGCTGCGACTCCAGCAGCTGTCGGTTGCGACGTCTGCGAAGATCCCTCATTCGAATCTTCTCTACAGGTTAGAGCCTATTTTGATGGCTCCTCAGAACCATTGTTTTCTATGCCCGTTTGCGTTTCGTTGCGCTGCGTTGCGCTGCGCTCGTGTTACCATCAACTCCCAGCGATGCGTTGTTAACCCTACCCAACCCATCGGACCAATGAAGCGTGGCTCTCTTTCCCTCGGTCCTTCTCTCCCTCTCTCCCTCCTCGTTCGTCCACGCACCATCGCAGCTTCAAGTACGCTTCGCACGGTTTCGCCGCGCGGTTGACGCCGCAGCAGGTTTCGCAACTTCGCCAGAACCCAGCGGTCGAATCGATTCGGCAAGACGTGCTGTTTCGGCCGCTGACCAACTACTCGCCCAACTTTTTGCAGCTGCCCGGAACAATGTGGGCTTCCGCGGGCGGGCCGAAAAACGCCGGGGAGAATGTGATTATCGGCGTGATTGACACGGGGATATGGCCCGAGCACCCTTCGTTCTCCGCCGCAAATGTACGCGAATACAGTGTACAGTGTTATTATATTCCGTAGCTTTTCCGCCCTCCCTCTGTCGTTATATCTCGTTAAAATTTCCTTCTCTCAATCAACTCGTTTCATTTCTCAGCCAACTAAGCCCCCCTTTCTATATTGTTCACCCACCCCACCCTCCCCCCTCCCACCTCCCCCCTCACCCTTGCCTCCCCTCTCCCCCCTCCTTCCACCCCCGCCCCCCCGTCCTTTCTCCCCTTCTCTCTCCCCCCTTTCCCCCTCTCCCACCCGATTTTTTTTTCAGACAAGCCGCTCGTATTCCGCGCCTCCCGCGCGGTGGGCAGGGAGTTGCACGACGACGTCCGACTTCTCCGCGCGGCTGTGCACGAACAAGCTGATCGGCGCGCAGGTGTTCAACGCGGGGTTCCGCCAGCGCTTCAGGGCGGAGAGCAACGTCGTGGACTACTCGTCCGCGCGCGACAGCAACGGCCACGGCACGTGGTGTGCGGGGTACGCGCACGGGGAGGGGGGACGGGAGCAGAGGGGGAGCGGGGAAGGGGGGCAGAGGGGGAGGGAAGAAAGGGGCGGTGGTGTGGGCGGGAGACGGTGGAAGAAAATAGGGAGTTGTTGAGGAATGGGTGCAATTGGGACAAGGAGGGACATGGGCATGGGCATGGGCATGAAAAGAGAAGTGCAACCTCGTATCCGCTTGGCCCAGTCAGCTTCCCCAACTTCCCTGTCCTTCTCTCACTGCCATTCCCTTGGCTACACCTCGTTCCCTAACTTGCCTGCCCTCCCCTTCCCTCTCCCTTCCCTGCTCCCCCTTCCCACCTTCCCTCCCTTCCACTTCCCTCCCCAATCCCTCCCCTTTCCCCTCCTTACCCCCTCCCTCCGCTCTCCCTCCCTTCTCCCCCCCCCCCCACTTCAGAGCGGCAGCGGGCAACATAGTGCAAGCGGGCAAGCTGGGCACCGTCAGCGGCATGGCGCCGCGTGCACGCCTCGCAATCTACAAGGTTGTCTGGACCAACATGAACTCGGGCGGTTATCTCGCAACCATGGTTGACATCAACGCGGCGGTCGACAAAGCCGTCGCCGACGGAGTGGACGTTATTTCTATCTCGCTGGGGGGAGCCGATCCCAACGCCACATATTTCGACCACGTGAATTATCTCAATGTGAACAAGGCCGGCGTGTTTGTGGCGTTTGCGGCGGGGAACAGCGGCCCCCCGCCGTCAAGGGTGGTCTACCGCACGATCGATAACTTCTCGCCTTTCTACATGACGGTTGGCGCCAGGTGACCTTTCTGCTGCTCTTGGGATTGTCGCCCCTCCTGCCCCTCTTGCACTTCTCGCCTTTCTACATGACTGTAGGCGGCAGGTAACCTTCTTGCCGCTCTTGGCCTTGTCCGCCTTATTTGCCGCCCCTCTTGCAATTCTTGCCCCTCTCAGCTTTCTCGCCTCTTGTCAACGTTCTTGCCTGTCACTCCCCTGATATGAGTAGCTCAACCGCATGTTCTGGTGTGAGTGGCTTTCGTTAATTTTCTTCGACCTTGACCCACACAGGCCACTTACTCAACCATTCCCTTCCTGCTCTGTTCCTCCCTCCCCCCCCCCCCCCCCCCCCCCCCCCTCTCCCACTCCCCCCCCTCTCCCACTCCCCCCACTCTCTCTCGTCCCCTCTCACTGCGCACCACCACAGTTCCATCGCACGCAGGGGCACATATGAAAGCAGTGGAGAGTCCAACCTCCTGCGCAAACTGCTCCCAGGAATGACCAACCCTTTCGACAATTCCGACTCCTCATCCTCTACTGCTGCCGCCGCTGCTGCTGGGGACGCTGAGAATGCTTCTACTGCGCCTGCTGGCAGCAGTAGTGTGCTCGGTGGAGCAGCAGGAGAGGTGGAGACTGGCGTTGGCATGGATGGGGAATCAAATTCCTCGAGTGTCGATGCGTCGACGACGTCTCTGCAGGTCATGTTTGTCGAGGCACAGAAGGCCGCACGGACTCTCAAACAGCGTGCTAACGTAAGCATACTGGCAATACCAAGTTCTTACAGATACCACGTGATTATGTGCAATCAACCGGCCCGAAGTGCAACTCTTTTTATGTGCCTGTATTGCCAATCCCAACTGTTTCCATCCCCAAGAACCACAGAAAAACACACCTGCATTATCCCCTCAATGAAATGCACAACGCCCATCTCCCACTCCACCAACTCTACTCCTCCTTTCCACCCCGCCCGCCCACTCACCTCGCCGTTTCCCTCCTCCTCCCTTCACTCACCCTTTCCGCACCCCCTCCTCCCCCCCACTCCGCCTTTGCCCCTCCTCTTCAGGCGCGCATCTGTGCACCTCTCTCGCTGGACCCCTCCAAGATCTCCGGCAAGGTGGTTCTCTGCAACCGAGGAGGATCATCCATCACAGCCAAGGCGTGGGAGGTGGCAGGGAAGGGCGGGTACGCCATGATAGTGCTCGATCCGCTGGGTCTGCCAAAGAACCTCGGGTCTTTTAAGATTGGCAGTCTGCCTGTGAGACGTATCGGCATGAAGGAGACGGTGCAGCTCCGGTCGTTTATGGCGGGCTCTAAGAAGTAAGTTTGCTGTTAGTGCCTAGTGTGGGCTTTGTGTGTGGGGTCTGTGTGTGTGGGGTGTTTGTGTGTGGGGGGGGGGGGGGGGGGAGGGGGGATTGTTTTATTTATTGTTTTCAATATCCGCTTTCTGTGAAGGATGTGGGGAGGGGTATTACTTCTCTTGGACTGGTTCATTTCCTTCGTTTTTCTCTGTGGTGTGCCCCTGCTTTGTTCCAATTCCTTTCTCTAACATCCATTCCTGCTACCCTACCCCACCACACCCAACCCATCCATCCACCTGTCAGAGCACAACCCAAGGGAATCTTCTCTTGGCTTCGGAAATTCGTCGCGGCCAGTCGAGCCCCTGTGATCGCCTCCTTTTCCTCCACTGGTCCGCTCAACAACCCTTCTACCACCCCGGAACCGTCGCCTCGCCCCAGCAACGACATCATAAAACCAGACATCGTCGCTCCTGGCGTGGATCTATGGTCCGCAGCCAACAGCAATCTCGCGAACCGGTGGGATGCGCAGTACGCGCAGCTTTCGGGAACGTCAATGGCTACACCGCACATCGCAGGGATTGCCGCGTTGCTTGTGCAGCGGTACCCTAATTGGACCCCCGCGCAGCTGATGTCTGCAATGATGACAACTGCAACGACGAAAGATAACAAAGGGCAGGCGATTCAAACCAGCGAGCACCAATCAGCGACGCCCTGGGACATGGGGGCAGGTCACATCAACCCGCGAAAACTTGTCGATCCCGGGCTCACCTACAGCATCGCTTTCAAGGACTACCAGAATTTCCTTGCCGGGCAGGATTTGAATCGGGCGAAGTCACTCTGGCCTGCTGAGACGTTCGCCCCAACTCCTGCGAGAAATCTCAACCGTCCGACTATTTCCGTCGCTTGGCTTTCTGGAAGTGCAGTCGTGACGCGAAAGGTTACAAATGTGTTCAACCAGGATTCTACGTACGTGGCGAAGGTGGTTTCGCCAAGGGGTGTGGAGGTTGTGGTGGACCCTCAGAATTTTACCATTTCGTCAGGGGCGAGTGTAACATACAGGGTTACTTTCACTGTGTTGCGAACATCGCCAACATTTTCCTACGGTAGTTTGACGTGGGAGGACGAGCATGACCACTTCGTTAGGTCCATTCTCGCGGTCCAACCAATCTCGCAGGGGGATTGATATGGATTGGTTGGTCCTCAGTTGTACACTAACATTCATTTTGATTTGTAACACAGTTTAATTTACTGAGCAGACTTTCCCTGTTCCCATTTCTAAATTTCACATTTATTTCTCAGATATTGATATGTTCACAAGGGTCGATGTCAAGACAAATGCTTGAATCTATGTTAGCAATGGGTTAGTATCATTGTAGCCAAATCACTCAACAGCATTAGCAATGGCTAATCCAGTCTCAGCCTTACGCTGATCCCCACCACCAGCACCACCAGATTCACCACACTCAAAACCAAGATCATCTTGGGGGCTTCTTGTTTCTAAACTTGGAGGGCATGCCACCTCGGAACCTCCCTGCTGTTTGTGACCCTGTGTCCTTCAAAAAGGTCCTGTATGAGGCTTCCAGCCCCTCTCTGTACCGTCGGCGAATTTCCTCATAGTCTTGAGCCACCTCCTCCGGAGATGGCTCGGGGGCTTGATCCTAGTGGGACGATAAGGAATAAGCCGGGGCAGGAAAGGAAATGAGTCAAAGTGAGCGCAATAGGAGTGACACAAGGCAGATACGTTACGAGAAAGCACAGGTGTGGCTGCAAGTGAGAGGGGGGCGGTCCATTGCATTAGGTCAGCGATTTTTGCTGCTCAATGGCGTAATGCCAGAGATGCTAACTTACGATGTCTAATTGAGCCGTTGCTGTTGCTGCATCCAAATGTTGCGAATCCGCTCCCTGGCAAAATTCAGAATTCAAACGGCAAACGGTAAACATCATACATTAAAACCCAGCTGAAAGGTTTTGTTTAGAGAAAAAATGGCAAAGTAGGATGAAAAAAATAAGTACAGAAACGCCGCAACACTTACCGCTGATACACCATCTGCCATCATCTCTTCCCGCGACCACTCCTGGGACCTACTCAACCGATCCAGGACCAAGGACATGGACGTCCGCGTTTTGAGAGCCACATTT
This sequence comes from Closterium sp. NIES-65, assembly GCA_948144175.1. NCBI lineage: Eukaryota > Viridiplantae > Streptophyta > Zygnematophyceae > Desmidiales > Closteriaceae > Closterium > Closterium sp. NIES-65. The sequence continues at coordinate 3,104,477 of CANXME010001052.1, read as the reverse complement.
GGCCGCTCTGGTTCCGGCTCCTGCACCCATTGAAGGTCCCTGGCCTCCTTGAATGTTCTCAGAAGCTCTCTGACCGCTACTATTAGGAAGGATATCAAAGCCGCACTGTAGCAGAAGAGTAGTACCTGAGGTGGATAACAAATGGTGAACGGCACAAACGCACATGCACGAAAAGCGATGACGAAAAGAAGCAGGTGAATGGATTGCGAACTAGGAATCCTACGAGAATGTGATGAGAAGAGAGCGTAAATGCCAAGGTGCGATAGAAATGAGGCAGAGAAACACAGAAAAAGCGCGGGGGGAGTGTCCACAGAGTCACATCCCAAATAACTATGTCTCATTCACACACCTTTAACGAGTCCGTCAAGTGAAACGAGTTCGACGTCTTCTGCACCCGCGAAGCCAAGCCCCTAAGCACCGTTGACGCCTCCTCAGTCGCCACTTGGGTCCGCCCACTGCTACCCCGGCCAACGCCGCTCGCCTCATTTGGGTCTGTACCCGATCTAAGAGAAGAAGATGAGGCGGATGAACGGCTGAGATCTCCTTGGATTGTCCGAGGAGACGCGGGGGAGAGAAGAGGGATGATGACGACGGACTCCGAGTACACTTCTCTGACGTCCGAAATTCCGTTGTACGCCATGAGATCTGGGACGGGAATGCCGTACATCCTAGCGATGCTCCACAATGTCTCACCCCTGAAGAATAAACGATTCAGGAGAAAAGCGTTGTTTCGAAACTGAGGCGACCGGAGGAAACGCCGACAGCAGCAGGATCGGAAAACGATAACGAGCATACAGCAGCGAACACCCGCCAAAACGCAAACCCCGATTTTTTTTTTGCTGAACTGATGCAAACGGAGCATACCTCGCGGCTGAACATAATGGGCTTATCGACCTACTACGGATGTTAGGAAACATAAGATACGTCACAAGAAAAAGAGAATTCAGAACATAAGCTACGAAACGTGCAGCAGCAAGCTAACACCGTGAAGGAGGGAGGAGCGTACGATTCGACTTTATGAAACACAGTTCTTCCTCCTGCTGAGGAGGCCGCTTCACTCGCCCGTCCTTTGGCGGCCTTGGGACCCCGGTGTCTCGCCTGTGACAGGGTATACACGTGCACGCACGCACGCACCCACGCACACAGGGAGTACAAAAGTTACACAGTGAACTGCGTGAGCAAAATGACAATTGAGACTCACGAATCTCGAGCTTTCAGAGCGTTCGCGTGCTACTGTATCTTAACTGGCTTTGTCACATGCAATGAATCTCTTCTTGTTTACACACGATATTGGAAAAGCGTAGGGGGTTGAAGAAAGGCAAGAGGGTTTACTCGTCGCGGAGCGTTCACCGGCCAAGAATTTCCTTGTAACGAGAAACTATGATCCGCCATTTTTGACCGCGATCCTGCTGCGGAATATTTGGGAAACAAACGGGATAATCGGTGAGAAGAAGGGCAGGAGTACTTCTGAAATCACTCGTAATTTGCCTAATTTTATCAAACGGATCAAAGGACAAGATAAAAGCCTTTTTCTGGGTCTTTATGAACTGGCAAAACTCACTGAAAACAGAAACAATTCAGGTTTAGCAGAATCTACAAGTATCGAGGAATTCAAATTTAAGCAAGTCGAGTACCTATACTAGAAACTGATTGCGGTTTTCTCTGAGGAAACGAGTCTAGATTGTCCCACTGCGTCCGCACAAAGGCGCTATGGTTGTTGCCAGGGAGGACCGAATGCGCAGACATGACGAAGGGAGAACAGCTTTCTAGCGAAAGGCACAGCACAACTGACGGCGGACAGTCCTGTAAGACGGAGAGTAGAAGGGGGCGAGGGTAGAAGCTATTTGTCAGCCTAAGAACGAGAGGTCAAAACGAATACGCCGCCTGGCACGGAGATCCAGCTCCTGAGTGGCTGTGACTGCGCTACTGCAGTCTACTTGGTGCTTGACTTGTGGCAAACCTTGTTCCTGCGTTCTCCTGCATGGACCAAGTAGGGAGGTGAGTTGTGGTTGGCGCCAAAACCAAAACCTCTCTCCTACTCGCAGTGTAGACTGATTTAGAACCAATATAAAGCATAAAATTACCTTTATTTTGCTTTAATGCAGGCTTATTATAGCAAATGCAGGCAGAAGCGAATGGGTGCCCAGCGCGACCAATAGGGAAGCGGAGGTGAGGAAGCAGAATTTCGGCTCTGCTTGTGGAAGATTTTGGCGGGAAAGCTTACCACGCGCGGCGGTTGTGCTGAATGTCACTGAAATGGTGCAGGCAATGCAATGCAAATACACCCTGTTTTGCGCTAGCAGAGCATCTGGTTGCAGAACATGCACAGGTTGTAGAACGTCACCACGTTTGAAATGGTCTTATCACCGACGGTACAAGCACATTCACAAGAAAGCGGTTAGCTAGGATGCTGCATGGTAAAGAACATTAACCAAGCGTTTCAAAGCGGTTGAAAAGGGTATACAGCGATAAAGAAAAATTTTGCCCCCGGTACCACTCCGTCAGCTGGTGCGGCTTTGCCCGCAGGTTTCAACCATACGGTTTATGGCACCTGACCGCACTGTAGCAGCGAATCGCGCAAGGTGAGAGGGTCGAGAAACAGGGTGTACAGTAGTGCTAGCAGCACCCCAAGGGACAACTCATTTCAAGGCTCCCACCGAGTCATGCCAAAAGCTGACTTCCTTCCTCATCCACTCTTCCCAAACCAGGAGAGGCCACGTCATTTCACGCGATTTCAGCGAGCAAGTTAGCTCGTTAGAGCGAAACACTGATTGCAGTTTGAGCAAACACAAATATTATTCTGAACAAAACATCCCTCCACGTTAGCATCCTCTGCAAACAACTTTCATCTTCCACAAAGATGCCCTAAATAAATAATACATAAAGAAGCAGCATCACATAAAGGGAATAAACGAACAGATAGTATTTACGTCAGCAGAATGGAAAATGTCAACGAACGAGGGTGAGTCAAGAGCATGCCATCTGCAAGCTATCTTGCACGCATGCAAGTTCTGACGGAGTATTAGAAATAAGAACACATGATGGTGTATTAAAATTCACTCAGTTTCTCAACAAACATCCCCTAAACCCGGACCTCTCCAGGTACTGCTACCTCACTCTCCCCTGGCTCTTTCTTCCCTTCCTCTCCCCCATCATCCGAATTATGCTCATGCTGCTGCTTCTTGCCTCTCCACCGCAGAAACTTCTCCTTTGCCGCAAGCCCCAACACATACAGCGGCTTCGTCATGCCCACGCCATGCAGCGCAAGCAGGAACGCGGGCAGGAAAATAATCCCCGTGCCCCAGGACAGGAGTGTGGCAACAAGAAACATGCGAAAGTAGTAGACGTTGTAGACAGCAGACTTGGCAAAGGCGAGCGGGAGGATGCCGAGGACTGTGCAGCAGGCAGCGTTGGTGATGGGGCGGATGTACTGCAGCAGGGCTGAGCGGATCCGGTCCTGTACCAAGGAAGGGGGCGGGAAGTGGGGAGGGGGGGAAGAAGGGGGTTGGTAGGGGAAAGGCGGCAGGAAGAAGCATCAGCAGGCAGCGTTGGTGATGGGGCGGATGTACTGCAGCAGGGCTGAGCGGATCCGGTCCTGTACCAAGGAAGGGGGCGGGAAGTGGGGAGGGGGGGAAGAAGGGGGTTGGTAGGGGAAAGGCGGCAGGAAGAAGCATCAGCAGGCAGCGTTGGTGATGGGGCGGATGTACTGCAGCAGGGCTGAGCGGATCCGGTCCTGTACCAAGGAAGGGGCAGGGAAGGGAGTGGGGGCGTTTGGGAAGGGGGAAGTTGGGAGGGAGAAGGAAGTTGGTAGGAGGAAGGTAGGAGGGAGACGCATCAGCAGACGGCGTTCGTGAACAGATGCTGGATGGTTTGGAACAGGGCGGAGCAGAACAAGGGGGGGAGAAAAACAAGGGGCGAGGGGTGTGTGAGTTGTGCAGGCAGGAGGCTCTGTGTGGTTGTGCGTGTGTGGTTGTGCGTATGTTGGTGTGTGTGAGTGGGGGGATAGTGCATGTGTCAAAGTGAGAGTGTGGGTGTGAGTGTGAGTGTGAGTGTGTGTGTGCACGCATTGTGTGTGTGTGTGGGCGCGCGCGCACATGTGCGCGACCGTGAGGGAGTGCCATAGTCAAGCTCACTGGCGTGCATTTTGTAATTCACCAGTGAGCCACATGATGTGTTTTGTAAGTCCGGAAGTCCGGCTGTGGCTCTGCGGCTGCAGCTCCAGGAAGGCCACTGCTACTCTTAAGGCAGCAATGGGGCCCCTCAAAAGTTGGCTGAGAATGGCTGACCTGTGGGCTGCCCTGGTCGAGCTCACTGGCGCGCATGATGTGATTCACGTACTCATCTGCCAGCCCCATGATGGCACTTTTGAGTCGACTCAAAAGCACCTCTGCGTGCGGGTGAGTGTGAGTACGTATGTCTGAATGACTGACCTGTGGGTTGCCGTGGTCGAGCTCGAATGCGCGCATGATGTAGTTCACGTATTCGTCCGCCAGCCCCATGATTGCCACTGCATTCACTGCAGACACCGCATTCAGCTGCACCCCCCACTCTGCCGTCAGGCCCTGGTGGGTAGGAGGGAGGGGGATGGGAGAGGGAGGGGGGGCGGGAGGGGGACGAGAGGAAGGGGAGAACGGGATGAGAGAGGAGGGGATGGATGACCAGCTAGCCCCTCTATCAACCGCAACAGCAACCGCAACAGCAACCGCAACAGCAACCGCAACAGCAACCGCAACAGCAACCGCAACTGCAACCGCAACAGCAACTGCAACCGCAACAGCAACCGCAACTGCAACCGCAACAGCAACCGCAACTGCAACCGCAACTGCAACCGCAACAGCAACTGCAACAGCAACAGCAACTGCAACAGCAACTGCAAGAGCGACCACAGCATCCCACAGCAGCCTACGCCACACCTCACCACACCACCGAACCACACCAAACCACACCGCACCACACCACACTGCACCACACAGATCCACCCAGCAAAGGACCGTGTTTGCACCGCACTCACGAGCATGGAGATGTGGATCATGAGCACCATGGCCGAAACAATGATGGCGGTCTTAAAGCCCATGAAGATGAAAGTGATGCAGAAGATGCCGATGATGGTGAGCACGAGCATCCAGGTGTACTGCTGCACGATGTCCAGGAACTGCTCGTAGAACACGTAGAAGTAGCTCTGCGTGAATGCCGGCACCTGAAGGGCAGGATTAGCGGCAGCAGCAGGTGTGGTGCAGGGAAATTACAGGAGAGAGAGTGGGGAGAGGGGGGCATTGTGTCAGGGAGCTTGGAAGAATGCACTGGGCAGCAAGCAAGACTGTAATGGGTGGTAGGGTGGGTGGTTGGGTGGGTGGTTGGGTGGTTGGGTGGGTGGGTACGGGAAGACAGCAGCATCATCCACACGAGGATCCGGGAAACTGCTCGCAGAACACGTAGAAGTAGCTCTGCGTGAAGGCGGGGGTACCTGGTGGGGCAGGTTTTAGGGTGAAAGTGGGGTGAAGGGGGGAGGAAGAGAGGGGCATTGACCGACCAACCACCACTCACCTACCCACCCCCGAACACACACACCGGCAGCACAGGCCACACCACACCACACCCGCCTCGACTTTCTAGCACTCACCTGCGGCACGGAGTCCACCCGGGCGCACACGTCCAGCATGGCGTTCATAAACTCGCCCGTGCCCTTGAGCGGGTTGTAGAAAGTGCACGCATGTGCCATCCGCTCGTGCCCGTTCCCCAGCCCACAGCCACCCACCCACCTGCGGAACCGAATCAACCCTCCCGCGCACGTCCAGCATGGCGTTCACAAACTCGCCCGCGCCCTTGAGCGGGTTGTAGAACGTGCGCGCATGTGCCATCCGCTCGTGCCCGTTCCCCAGCCCACAGCCAGCCACCCACCTGCGGAACCGAATCAACCCTCCCGCGCACGTCCAGCATGGCGTTCACAAACTCGCCCGTGCCCTTGAGCGGGTTGTAGAACGCGCGCATGCGCGCCGCCTTGATCGCCTCAATCGCGCCCGTGCCGTTGTTGCGCTCAAACGCAAAGTCGTAGGTGTAGGCAAAGCCCTCCATGCTGTCGTTGAGGAAGTTGTCCAGCGCCGCGTGAAACAGCTCCCTTGAGGGTAGTTGGCCGTTGCTGTCCAGCTGCGTCACCCACTTGCTGTATGGCAGGAACCTGGACCCATGGCGGGTGGGCGGGGAAAGGCGCGGAGGAGGGGAGGAGGCAGGAGTGGGAGATGCAGCGGGGGAGGAGAGTCAGTGGAGGGGGCGAGTGAGGCTGGGGAAGGGGTGACGGCCCAACAACCACAATGCAATGTTGTAGATGTAGGCAAAGCCCTCTATTCTGACGTTGAGTCCAATAGAGCACCATGTAGGTGCCATGGTTTTAATACGTGGCAGCAACTCTTAGGAATCGACACCTTGAAAGTTGTAGGTGTAGGCAAAGCCCTCCATTCTGACGTTGAGGAAATTGTCCAGCGCCCGTGGAACAGCTCCCTTGAGGGTAGTTGGCCGTTGGAGTTCACTCACACACACACACACATCGCCACCATTTCCCTTCCCTCCACCGCGCCCGGTGGGAGAAGGCACTCACTTCTCGGTGAAGTCGCGGAACCAGGAGAACACGGGCGGTATTTGAGACGGTGAAAACCACTCACACACAGTGCCACCATTTTCCTTGGCCCCCCCAGGGCCCGGTGGGTACTCGTGCACTCACTTCTCGCTGAAGTCGCGGAACCAGGAGAACACGGGCGGTATTTGAGACGACTCAGACCACCCACACACGCACAGCTCCCCTCCTGCCCTTCCTCCCCCTTCCCCCTCGCCCATTCGACTCACTTCTCGGTGAAGTCGCGAAACCAGGAGAACACGGGCGGGCTTTGAGACGACTCAGACCACTCACACACACACACACACACACACACACACAAACGCCACCATTTCCCTTCCCTCCCCCATGCCCGGTGGGAGAAGGCACTCACTTCTCTGTGAAGTCGCGGTACCAGGAGAACACGGGCGGCTCTATCCACGTGGAGTTCTGCACCAGACCTGTCAGGCGCTCCATGTACGGCTGGGGGGGGGCGGGGGGGGGCAGGGGGAGAGGGAGCGGTTGGACCGGGAGAGTGGTAGTGGGGAGATTAGAAGGCAGGCTAGTTCTGCACCAGACCTGTCAGGCGCTCCATGTACGGCTGGGGGGGGGCGGGCGAGGGGGGGAGTAGGGGGGCAGGCGAGGGGGGGAGTAGGGGGGCGGGCGAGGGGGGGAGTAGGGGGACAGCCGGGGGGGCAGCGCAGGGTGAGAGGGCAGAAGGAGGTGGGTATGGCATTTGATCTCTATCCATGTGGAATTCTGCATCAGACCTGTCCGATGCTCCATGTATGGTTGTGCAGGGGAGAGGGCGAGGGGGGAAGGTGAGGGGGAGGGGAGAGGAGCTTCAAGGGGGCAAGAGAGGAGAGAGAGATAGACACAAGACTTTGACTTTTGAGTCGACTAAAAAATCACCTCGTTTTGAGTCGGCTCAAAAGTCACAAGAAAGCAGAGAGGAGAGAGAGATACACAGAAGCAACCCAATGCCCTCCATGCACTCACACCGCCATGCCTCCTGCATTTGAGGCGCCTCAAAAGCACTCACACTTCCATGCTTCCTGCAAACACACCACCATACAATCCAATACCTGCCCAACACACACTCCCCCATACACCACACCACACTGCCCCACACTGTCCTGTCCCACACCGCACTGCCCCACACCGCACTGCCCCACACCACACTGCCCCACACCGCACTGCCCCACACCGCACGTACCCTATTCTGCAGCGAAGCATAGTCAATGTTCTCTGTGACCAGATACATGGGCGGGCCGATGTGCGTGTTGCACCTGGGAGAGAAAAAGGGGGAGATGAGCGGGGCATGGGTGCATGGAGAGAGAGAGAGAGAGAGAGAGAGAGAGAGAGAGAGAGAGAGAGAGAGAGAGAGAGAGAGAGAGAGAGAGAGAGAGAGAGGGAGAGGTGCATGGGTGGGTGTGTGTAGTCAAAGTTTCCTGCCACCAGGTAAATAGACCGGCCGATGTGCATGGGCGTGTTGCACTTGGGAGAATGGATGGCAGGAGGAAGTGGGGGGTGGACGGAGGGCATGCGAGAAGGGTGTTCTTGAGAATGAGAGTGGGGGCTGGACGGAGGTGGACGGAGGGCATGCGAGAAGGGTGTTTTTTAAGAGTTCTCAAAAACACCCTGCAGCAAGTGGGGGGTGGACCGGAGGGCAAGCGAGAAGAACGCATGGGTTGAATTTGAATGGTTGGCAAGGGCCGGAATTGGTCACAGACAGGGAGAACTAGGGGTATGAATGAGTGGGTACTTGCGCGTGCAGCAAGAAAGAAAAGGAGGGACTCTTTGGCAGCATGCAGCAGGAGGCAGCAGACACACAAGGCCTCCCATCCCATCCCATCTTATCCCATCCCATCCCATCCCATCCCATCCCATCCCATCCCATCCCATCCCATCCCATCCCATCCCATCCCATCCCAATCCCATCCCAATCCCAACCCATCCCGTCCCATCCCACACCAACCCCACCCCATGTCACCACTCACGATTCCTCGTATCCGAGGTAGTGGTACAGCTGCGTGCCCTGCGTGATGAGCGTGCGCACGTCCAGCGTCTCATCCACTGTGATGCACCCGTAGATGCCCACGCCCAGCAACGCGCCAAACACCAGGAAGATCACCAGCTGCCCCGCCCAGTGGCAAAGCGCATACGGCACAAAGTACAGGCAGATGAACCGCCCGTAAAACGTCTTTGCCTCCTTATCAGTGCTGCCTGATATGTCAATCAGTCCGCCCTCACGCTTCACCTTGGACCGCTTCTCCGCCTTGCGCTGCTGCTTCTCCTCTTTCGATGGCTTTGCGCCGTAGCCCGTTCCGTTCGCGGCGGCAGCGACAGCACCGGTATTGTTACCAGCAGCAGCGGTGGCTGTGGCGGCCGGATCAGTCGGTTCGGATGCCATAGCGGGAGGTGCTGTGATTATATGCGCAGCTTTGATGGCTTCCTTGTCGTCTCCTGCTCCCTCTACAGTCACATCAGTGGCAGGAGGGCTTCTGCTTTGGCTTAGAGGAACCCAAGCTGCACCGTTAGCACCACCATTGACAGCACCATTAGCAGCAGCAGCAGCACCATCAGTGGCGCAATCACCACCACCATTAGCAGCGGCAGCGGCGGCGGCGGCAGCAACAGCAGCAGCAGTAGCAGCGGCAGCAGCAGAATCAACAGCAGAGGCGGAATGAGGAAAGGGATTGGCAGCGGACGTGTTTCGGAGCAGCTCCTGCTGGCTTGGCTGTGGCTTGGTGCGCCGGCCATTGCGTGAAAGGCACGGGATGCAGTCGTATCGGTTGTCCCTCTCCCTGCGCGCGTCCAGGATCTGATACGGTGGGGGGGAAGGGAAAGGCGTTGAAATAAGGAAAATACAATCGTATGGCGGTCAATAAAGTATGGCGCTTAAAAAAAAGGCAGGGGACGCAGTTCATTCAATAAGGTTCCCCTCGCCCTGTACGCGCGCAGGAGCTGATAGTGGGAGGAAGAGCGGGACAAAGGAGAAGGTGAAGCGCTGCTGCCCTGCATTGGTTCAGGTGCACGAGGTGAGGAGGGTTCTCGAGGAAACGTTTGAGTCGACTGAAAAGTCACCACAGAAGGAGAAGGTGAAGCGCCACTGCCTTGCATTGGTCGAGGTGCCCGAGGTGAGGAAGGTTCCGGAGGAGCACCTCCTGAACAAACCGTTATTTACTTGACTCCACAGCCGGCGCTCTCTCTCTCTCTCTCTCTCTCTCTCTCTCTCTCTCTCTCTCTCTCTCTCTCTCTCTCTCTCTCTCTCTCTCTCTCTCTCTCTCTCTCTCTCTCTCTCTCTCTCTCTCACCAGGAAGGCGTTGAACGCGGTGAAGGAGAAGAGGAGCTCAAAGAGCACGGCGATGGCGACCACGATGCAGAACTCCTGCAGCGCTGGGATGCGCAGCACGATGCACGGGCACAGGAACGAGACCGCCTTGGTCAGCGCCGTCAGCGCCACGCTCGCGCCCTGCCGGTACAGTGCGTCCTGTGGGGGGGGGGGGGGGGGGGGAGCAAGGGAAGGAAGGGGTGGAGGGAGGAGAGGGGAGGAAAAGGGAGGAGTGGGCGTGAGAGGCAGAGGGAAGTGGGATGGCCTGGATTAGCGCTGTCAGCGCCAGGCTCTTCCCCTGCCGGTACAGCGCGTTTTGTGGGGGGCGGAGAGGGGACGAAAGGGTAGGAATGGTGGGTGGGATAGCACTTCTAAGGCGCCCAAGAGAACAATTTTTCAGGCGTCTGAACATACGCTGTTGTGCCCTCAGTGAGCGCGTGAGACTGCTGCACTTCGAGTGTCATGGCAACGTCTCAAGGTTGGAGAGGGGCGCGTGGGGAATGGAGGTGAGGGCGAATATTGTGGAGCCTCAAGAAAACAAAGTGTGAGAACACGCTGTTGGTCCCAGCAGAATAAGCCATTGTGGTGTCAGTGAGTGTCAGAGTCAGAAGACTGTCTCACCTCGAGAGCCATGGCAATGTCTCAGTGTCTCAAGGTTGGAGAGGGGTGAGATGTGGGGGACGGACAGAGGTGAGGGACTTCTGATTCTGACACGCCCAGAAATCCACTTTCTGGGGCACCAAAGAAAACGACATCTGAGGTGCCTCAGTTGTGCTGTGCTCTCTTGTGAGCTCTTGTGAGCTCACCTCGAGCGCCATGGCGATGTCGAGGTTGGAGAGGGGCGTGTGAGTAATGGAGGTGAGGGACTTCTGGAAGTGCGTGTAGAGGATGAACACACTGTCCATGCCGATTGACAGCATCACGAATGGCAGCACCTGGGGAGGAGGCGAGGAGGCGAGGAGGCGGGAGGAGGGAGATGGGTGGGATGGGCGGAGAGGATTGGGGGGGGGTGTGGGGGGTTGATGGTGGTGTGATGATGATGATGATGATGATGGGGGGGGGAGAGACTGGTGCGTGTAGAGGATGAACACACCGTCCATGCCGATTGATAGCATCGCAAATGACATGTCATAACCCACCTGGACGGTAGATCACCCGCTTATCCCCACCCACCAACCCACCTGTCCCCGCACGCACTCACCTGGGTGGTGAGTGGATTGTCCCGATAGAACAGCGCGCTGAAACCGGCCGAGGAGAGAATACCCGACCCCCCGAGGAGGACACAGTAGCGAGGCGAAGCGAGCGCGCCCAAGACTAGCAGGAAGCTTGAGGCGCCTCAAGAGCCATCCTAGGTGACTTTTGAGTTGACTCAAAAGTTACCCGACCCGAGGAGGACACAGTAGCGAAGCAAAGCGAGCGCGCCCAGGACTAGCAGGAAGCTTGAGGCGCCTCAAGAGCCATCCACCCACCCGTCCCCACGGTTAGCCCACTTGCCTGGGCCCCCACCCACGCACGCACACACGCACCTGGATGGTGAGCGGATTGAACTGATAAAAGAGAGCGCTGAAGCCGAGCGAGGAGAGAATCCCCGAAGCCACCGTAGCCAGCGCGCCCAGGCCGAGCAGGAAGCGAGTGCGGAAGGGCTTGAAGGTGGTGAGGGCGACGAGCATGTAGAGCGTCATGATGATGTAGCTCGCTCCCAGCAGAAACACGTCCCCCCTCGACTGCCGCGAGATCTCCTGCGAGGTTGAGACTCCCGTTGCCGCATATGCCACCACGTCCTGATGAGGGGGAAGTGGGGGGGAAGGGGGGTGTGGGTGGGGCAGGGGGCGTGGGGCGGGGCAGGAGGGGGAGGGAGAGGCGAGAAGGGTGGAAGGGGCGGGAGGGGCGAAGGGAGTAGAGCTAAGGGAGGGAAGGGAAGGGCTTGAAGGTGGTGAGGGCGACGAGCATGTAGAGCGTCATGATGATGTAGCTCGCCCCCAGGAGGAACACGTCCCCCTCGACTGCCGGGAGATTTCTTGCGAGGTTGAGACTCCCGTTGCTGCGTATGCCACCACGTCCTGATGGATTAGGGAGGGGGGAGGAGGGAGGTGGGGGGGAGTGGGAGCGGGGAGGTGGAGAAAAGAAGCGGAGAGGTTAACGGAGGGAAGGGAGGGAAGGTAGGGAAGCGAGGGAAAAGAGGGAAAAGGGGGAAGGGAGGGAAAAGGAAAGGGGGATAGGGAACGGGAGGGAAAGGAGGGAAGGGAGGGACGGGAGAGAGAAGAGAGGAATGGGAGGGAGGGAGCAGACTCAGAACTCTTGTGAGCGAGCGATGCTTGAGAACTCTCAAAAAAAAGAAATGGAGTGAAGTCCAGTCCCGGTATCAAGGCCGGCTCATCCCTCAAGGGTACGTGTCGAGCAGATCATCTAGGAGTGCTCGGTTTACATGTCGTTTTCAATGAGCTGACTTTTGACTCGACTCAAACGTGTCGAGCAGATCATCTAGGAGTGCTCGGTTTACATGTCGGTTTTCCATGAGCTGACTTTTGACTCGACTCAAACGTGTCAAGCAGATCATCTAGGAGTGCGCGGTTTACATGTCGGTTTTCCATCGCACAACTGAGACGAGTTGTAAGCCGACGACTCACAACCAGTATCGAGCAGCTCGACTCACCTCGTAGGGGTACGTGTCGAGCATATCCAAGAGTGCTGTCTCCCATCGCTCCACTGTGGGCGTGCCCTTAAGAGACACGTCCAGGAAGACTGGAGAGAGGGGAGAGGAGGGGAGGGGCGGGGGAGGAGGGACAAGGAGGGGATAGGAGGGGAGGGGAGGGGAGAGGAGAGGAGAGGAGAGGAAAGGAAATGAGAGGAAAGGAGAGGAGGGAGAGGGAAGGGGGAAGAAAGTACCGGGGCAGAACATTTTAGTGCCAAGGCAGATCCGAGGGTGTTGGGTGGGGGAGTACGCAAGAGTTAGGATTTTCCTGCGTTCTTCTTTCAGGTTTGTTTGCTCGGTTCAGCTTTCTATCGGCTTATGCCCTTATTTCATTCATTGTGCCGCTGTGGTGTGGTGCCAGTGAACGAGGCATTTGCCCTGGAAAGTCCGAGAAGACGTGGCAGCAAGCCCGTTAAGTGCTGGTGCTAGCTAGCTAGCAAGCATGGTAGCACCACACGAGTGCAGCCAAGACCAGGTGAGGTACGATGAGGCAAGGGGGATGCAGGGGGAGGTAGGAAGAGGTGGGGGCAGACAGGAGCACAGAGGGTGCGCAGGACGTACATGTGAAGATGAGGGCTCCCACGGACTGGACGTCATAGTTGCCTTCATGCACGCGGGATGGCGTCTATTGAGGTCTCAAAACGGAGACAGGAGCAGAGAGGGTGCGCAGGACGTACATGTGAAGATGAGGGCTCCCACGGACTGGACGTCATAGTTGCCTTCATGCACGCGGGATGGCGTCTATTGAGGTCTCAAAACGGAGACAGGAGCAGAGAGGGTGCGCAGGACGTACATGTGAAGATGAGGGCTCCCACGGACTTGACGTCATAGTTGCCCTCGTACACTTTGGATGGCGTCTTTACCAGGCAACCCAGCACCTGCCGCTGCTGCACCGGGATCAGACCTGCGGATAAAGCGAGGAGGGAAGGAGGGAAGGAGGGAGAAGCTGACTTTTGAGTCCGCTCAAAAGTCTTCACCAGATTGCGGGTAGAGAGACGACTTTTGAGGCGCCTCAAAAGGAGGGAAGTGCTGCTGACTATTGAGACGACTATAGAGTCTCACCAGGTCTGATCAAACGTCTCACCAGGCACAACACCAGGCAGCCCAGGCACCTGCCTGCCACAGCTGCACAGGGATCGAACCTCCAGAAGGCAAGAAAGACGGGGGGTGCAGCAGCAATGGCGACAGCAGAGAGCAGCACGCAGAGGAAGCAGAGCGTAGCAGGGAGGAGAAGCAGGAGGGAGCAGCGGCGCGGAGGGGCAGGGGGAGCAGCAGGAGGAGAAGCAGGGGAGAGCAGCATGCAGGAGAAAGCACCCCGAGCAGCAAGCACCAGCATCAGCACCGTTCTCACCAACTCACTCTCCCACCCATGCACTCACTCACTCACTCACTCACTCATTCACGCACGCACCCCCTCAGCACTCACCCGACAGCAGCAGCTCGTCCACGTCAGCATGCAGCTGCGCATCGGTCCGCGAGAGCATGAGCGCGCGGTCGTCCTTCCAGTAGGCGAGCGGGCTGTAGTACACACACCCCCCGTTCTTCACTGGCTGTGCACACATGTGCTTGATGCCCACCGTGCTGTTGTCGTTAGCTGTCACTGTCAGGTTCAGCAACGACATGTAGATGTTGTACGTCTGATGGGAGGGGAGGGGTAGAGGGAGAGGAGGGGGAAGGCGGGGAGAGGTGTTTGTGTCGGGTCATGGTCAGTTGGCTGTCACTGCCAGGTTCAGCAGCGACATGTAGATGTTGTACGTCTGATGGGAGGGAGGGGGAAAGAGATGGGAGGGGTTCTTGAGTCGACTCGAGAATCGGTTCTTCACGGGCTGCGCACACATGTGCTTGATGCCCGCGCTGCTGTTGCCGTTAGCTGTCACTGTTAAGTTCAGCAGTGATATGTAGATGTTGTACGTCTGATGGGGGGGGGGGGAAGGGATGTGAACGAGAGAGGGGAGGGATGTGAACGAGAGAGGGGAGGGATGTGAACGGGAGAAGGAGAGATGGGAAGGGGGCGAGGGGTGGGAGGGGGGAGAGGGAAGGAGTGAGGGAGGATGGGAGGGGGGGATCAGGGGCCTCAAGAAAGCTTTCTTTGTTTGCTGAAACTCAGTTTGCACCGTGAATGATTTCTTTGTTGAATCAGATTCAGTTTGCAGCATCAGGTTCAGTAGAGGCTTGTAGATGTTATTACGCTCGATGGTGGAACGGGGGGAAGGAGTTAGGAGCGAGAGTGAGTCGAGAGGAAAGAGAAAGGGGGCTTGTGGGGATGCGAAGAAGAGCAAGGGAGATAAGTGAGCAGCGGGGAGGGACAACGGAGGGAGCAGAAGTCGGTGGAAGGGAAACGTGGGGGTGGGGTTGGTGAGAAAAGGTGAGTTGATTGCAAACTTCGTTTAGAGGCGTCTTCAGGATGTGTGTGGGTGAGGCGAGGTATGAGTAAGCCACAGCGCGATGAGTGTGTGTGTGTGAGTGAGGATGTGAGTGAGTGTGTGAGTGAGGATGTGAGTGAGTGTGTGAGTGAGGATGTGAGAGTGTGAGTGAGTGAGTGAGTGTGTGAGTGAGTGTGTGAGTGAGTGTGTGAGTGAGTGTGTGAGTGAGACATGGTCTGCGTCCTTCCCTTCCCAGCCCTCCCTACCCTCCTCCCGGCCCCCTTGCCCTCCCCGCGCGCACCTGGTTGAGCAGGTGCGGCTGCAGCATGTCGGCGGAAGGGTCCTTGGGCACGATGATCACGCGCTCCACGCGCGAAAAGGGGTTCGTGGGGAAGTACGCGTCGAACTTGCGCTGGTCCACGATCGTCTTCGACGTGCTCGGCACCTGCGGGGAGACGGGGTGCGGGGAGACGGATAACGGATGAGGAGCGATGGAGGTGGGAGGGGTGGGGGAAAGGTTGTGAAGTACTCGTCGAACTTGCGCTGGTCCACAATCGTCTTCGACGTGCTCGGCACCTGCGCGCGCGGGGGAGGGGAAGGGGAAGGGGAAGGGGATGGGGATGGGGATGGGGGGGAGGGAGGTTGGGAAGTCAGGTGGCATGCGGGGTAGAGGGATACGAGATGGGGGGACGGTGGGGAAGTACTCGTCCAACTTGCGCTGGTCCACGATCGTCTTCGACGTGCTCGGCACCTGCGTTTGTCGTACGCGGGGAAGCCGGAGCGCGGGGGAGACGGACGAGGGATTGGGGATGATGAAGGAGGAGGGACAGGGGGGAGGGGAGACGAGATGAAACACAGCGAGTCGCGAGATTGTGAGTGTGTCTGTCCGTGTGTGCGCATGTGTGTGTGGTCAGCGTTTTCGACGGCGAACCCAACGGCGTCGGCTAGTCTCTAAATCGAGTCATCATGAGTTTAGCTCGCGACAGGGGGTGCGTAGCTCCTTAAACGGGCCAACGGTCGTACTGGCCACGTCAGAGTCGCGGGAATAAACGTTAACGGCGACGGCGACGCGACAGAAACGGAGACAGAGACCGAGACGCGAGTTCAGACGCGTAGTGTCCTTCAAAGTAAGGGACTAAAGCGAGTGATCGTTACCGGGGGTTGCCTAAAAGTCCTACTAAGAGCTCCAGTTGAGACGTCTCACAAGCTTGCCGGTGCGAGTCGATGTGGATTACTTTTGTGGGGATTGATTATTTAAATTGGGAGTTAGAAAGGCTTACCCAGAATGCGTCGAGATACGCCATAACTTACCCAGGGCGCGTCGAGAAACGTGCCTTAACTTACCCAGAGCGCGTCGATGTTTTCAATGAAGCTGGCTCGTAGAAGGCCGAGCGAGCAGAGGATGATGACAATGCACGCGACGAAGATGCTGGCGAGTGGTCGGCGACCCACGAGCCATCCGAGGCGCGAGAATTGCCACTGCCACCACTCGAACATCACCCGCCATATCCGCAACATGATGAGCACGCGGGTCTAGAGGGTATGAGAGCTGCTTGTGCGGCTCCTGCTGGTGCTCCTGCTGGTGCTCCTGCTGGTGCTCCTGCTGGTGCTCCTGCTGGTGCTTGTGCAGCTGCAGCTGCTAGTAAAGCTGTTGAGGCTGGTGACTGGTGTTGCTGCTACTGTTGGTGATGCGACGCTGCTTTTGGAAAGGCCGAGTCAAAGCGTAGACTCCTCCTAGCTGCTAGACCGAACGGTCTAATCAAGGGTGTTCGAATTCGCGGAGGAATGTCGAGTTCTAACCATGTGAGGCGCGTCTGACTGGAATCCAGTGAATACACAGACCCGCCTGATTAAGAACAGTTAGTTTGGTCGACAATGGCTGCATGTCTGGCAGCAAGAATCTACTAATGAAATAGAAGCTCCCGTCTCCAGCACTTCTACCTTCGTTGACGTTCCCAGTGAGGCTGACAGCTGCTGGTTCTCAATCGTCTGTTAGCTACTTGAAAACAGTCGCCTCAGCTCCAATACTGCTCCTAACAATCGTAAGACAATATCTATACGTCACGCGCTCAATCTTGGAGAAGTGGGAATGGATAGAAACGCCTCCCCCGAATGTATCGTGTGTGCTTGAGGGGAAAGTGAGGTGAGGTGTCCAACGGATGGGTTCAATTCAAACAAACATAAATTTTCTCGTCTGCCCTCGGCAGGAAAACAATGAGCCGACATAAACGCGGAAAGTGAAGGTGGGGGAGTGGGAGGTTGGGAAGGGGAATGGGGGGCAAACAAAGATGCGTGGTGCGTTGCGGATTGTGCTGACAGGTGGATAGCGCGACTGACGCCTTTCTCTGATGTCGCGTGGGAGGTCGGGGAGCGGTCGGGGGAAGGTCGGGGGAGGTCGGGGAGTGGTCGGGGGGAGGTCGGGAGGTCCGAAGGTCGGGAGAAGGTGAGGTATCTGGGGGGTTGTTGTGGGATTCAAACCGAACACCCAGAACGAATGCTTGGTGCAGTCGACGCAAACCACCGAAAGGCGCCTCGCCTTACCTCGACCGGCCACCGCCAAGGTTTTGAAGATTGACGATGACTGGACTGTGATGACGCCACCCCAAACCTTTTCTCTCTTCAGACCTTATTCTCAGAATGTATGTCTAGTTACAGTAAAAGCTGCTTCGGAATCTTGAGTAAGTATTTCTTTTCAACCTGATTTTGGACGAGGCTACTGGTGGAGAAAATCTTCCGCGGCCCTAGTTTGGTCTCGGGGATGTGGCAGGATTGTAGCGTGCAAACATGACAATAAAACAGCATTTTCGGTTCTGTGGTACAACTGGGGATGTGTGTGTGGTGGTCCAGCGCGAAGCAACAGACCTCAAAGCTGTTGGCAGAAGTTCCACACTTCAATCCAGCCGAACCCAGGCGGAAAGCTAGACGTCGAGGTGAGGTAACCTCGAGAAGTGGAGTGCTGGTTCGGTGACCTCGAGGGTGTGGAGTGGAAGGGCAGGGGAAAACTGTGCAGTGAAAGCTTGCATTTGTGACAGGCGATATTGCTTGCGACGCAGAAACTGCTGCGACCCCTAGGTGCCTGATAGACAGGCGACTCCTTGTTGCTGACTCCTCCTGACAGCACGAAATGAAGCGATGCGATTCGGCGGGGCGACAGTGAGATCCACACGCGACTCCTATGGTCTGCGAAACATCAGAAAGGGTCGCCCGTAACGCAACAAACGGGGCGAACGACAATGTGTGGAAAGCTCTGGTGTTTTCAACGATATTCCTTTCCTTCGCGAGGATATTGGCGAATCATTTTCCCAATTGTTCAACAGAGAGTCGTTTCAGGTTTCCAGACGGAGATGTGAAGCGACCACACGAACCTATCGGCGATGGGTCAGAACGACAACGTAACTATTGCAGGACAAAAACAAACAAATAATTTTACACAAGCAGATCCAAGAGCGGCTCGATTTCTGCCAGGAACTTGTGTGTGTCGGTGGAAAGGGGATTCGGACTGGGCTGCACGAGACATTATTGTACGACGAAAGACGACGTGTACAGGAGTGTACTGCATCCGTTGTGTTGTTGTACCCTTTCCTTTCGTCCTCGTGAACTGGACTGGACTCCCTGCAAGGCTCCACGCGGATCAAAGGAAATATGAGGACGAACCATCTGTCACCGACTTTCCATGCGGCACTCCGAAAGCCACATAAATTATGCTCGTTTGAAGACGACACAGAAAGGGGAAACGTGTTCAAGCCAGTCCATCTCATTGCTGCTCAATGCTTTAATATATGAGACCCCAGCAATGTCAAGTCTCTCATCTTAACCCCAGCAATGTCAAATCTCTCATATTAACATTCCATAGCGACTAATATACAAGAGAAGAATCATTAACATACATGAAATCGGATTCAAGTAATTTATAACAGTGCTAGTTGTCACTTCATTATCTCACGTCAAAACCTCTGTTACGATACGAAGTTTTGTGAGAAGGCATTCCTGTATGCTGCAGGAGCCGACTCTACCGAGAACGAAGTCAAAGAGTCAGAAGAATCAAAGCGACACAGCAACCGTCTGACCAAGACCAATGCAGGCAGAAACACTTGAAGTGAAAAGAGCGGGAACAGGATTGAAACGGGTTCCCGCGCCGCACAGCTTGGATTTCTCGCTGCAATAAGGGGATGTACACCTTTGTCAAACTATATGCTTAATGTTTAGTTAGGCTGTATAGGGGCTAGTTTTAGGGGGTACAAAATTTCCCTCGACTTTCTAGTCTTGTACCCATCTTGACCTAATACAATCATAATTGCCTAGGTATCTTAACATGGCATCTGGAGCAGGTTCTTAGGACCTAAGATTAAGGGTCCACCCGTCACCTTATTACCAACTGGCTTGACTGCCTGTAAGCCTAGTCTCCTGACCGCGCGCGCCTCGGTTGCGCGCGCGCGTAGCTTTTTTTTTTTAGCGCGGGTACTGCTGCTGCCAGCCGTGTCGCGCCCCGCACGTCGCCCGCGCAGCCCGCCCTGAGCCCACGCGGCCCCACGCACGGCCCGCAGCTGCTCCGCGCACGCCCGCGCAGCCTGCGTCGAGCCAGCGCAGCCCGCCCGCGCAGCCAACGCGCAGACCGCGCACCGTCCGCGCGCAGCCCGCGCACCGCCCGCGCACCGTCCGCGCGTTGCCTGCGCACCGCCCGCATTGCGCCCTGCCAGCTCGCGAGTGGCCTGCCGCCGCGCCCTGCGCACTTCGCCGCCCGTGTGCCACGCGTCCGCTCTAGCCGCGCGCCGCCCGTCTTGCACTTGTTTGCCTTGCGCCTTGCATGCCTTGCGCCTTGCCTGAGGTGTGCCTGCCTGCCTTAAGCCTGCCTGCCTTGCGCCCTGCCTGAAGTGCACCGGCCTGCCTTGCGCCTGCCTGCCTGTAGTGCGCCTGCCTCCCTTGCGCCTGCCTGTCTTGAATCAACACTGCCATCATGGCGACACTTAACGTTCTCGCATTCGAGCCTGACGGTCGCCCGATAGAATTTGCCACTTGGCTTGACGATCTGCAGCTGTTCCTCATGACGGATGCCAAAGACGGCGTTTCTCTGTTCGATCACGCGTCAGGCACTGCACCTGCTCCTGCTGACAGTGCTACTGCTCTCGACCGCTCACAATGGCAGACTCGCGATGCTGTTGCGCGCCTCGCTATCCGCAACCACCTTCCGATCACTGAGCGCGCGCATTTTAGTAAGCACAAGACTGCTAAGGCGCTGCACGACGCTGTAGTTGCGCGCTCTTCCTCCCCAGCCACTGCAGCCGTAGGACGCCTCATCCTGCCCTACCTGTTCCCCGACCTGTCCTCGTTTACCACCGCTGAGGACCTCATATCTCACCTCCGCGCTAGTGACGCCCGCTTTCGTGCCGCTCTTACTGACAAGTTCCTCGCCACGAACACCCCACCGCTGTACTTTACCCTCTACATCCTCGTCACTCGCCTCCCTGACACTCTTAGCTCGGTCAGGGACCATTTCCTCGCCAAGGACCCTACCACTATCACTCTAGCCGACTTCGTGCAGCAGCTCCTAGCAGCAGAGAAGAACATCCTCGCTGTAGGTGCTGCCCGTGGCACTCCGTGCACTCCCCTCTTTGAGGAGTGCTCCCCCTCCCCTCTTGCCCCCTCCTACACCTCTGCTGTTGCTGCAGTCGACCTCCTCGGTGCTGAGAAGGTTGCAGCGGCTTCCGCTCCTGGTGGGAAGCGCGGCAGTGGCGGGGGCGGCAAGGGTGGCAGGGGTGGTGGCGGTGGCGGTGGAGGGAGCGGTGGTGGAGGCGGCGGGGGTGGTGGCGGTGGTGGGGGTGGTCGTGGGGGTGGAGGAGGTGGGTGGGGCAGCGGTGGAACCGGGAGTGATGGAGGTGGCAGCGGAGGTAGTGGGGGAGGAGGCAGTGGTGGTGGCGGTGGAGGTGGGGGTGGGAGTGGGACCGGCCAGAAGGGGAGTTCCAGTGGGGGCCAGCAGCAGCAGCAGCAGCGCCAGAACCCCTCTTCTCAGCAGCTCCATGACTGGTATGCCGGGCGTGGGGCGTCTGGGGGTCCTGGTCGCTGCCCCTATGTCATTCTCACTGGTCCCCGTAAGGGTCGCCCATGCAACGGCTTTCACACTGAGTACCGCTGCTTCGCTAGGCTTAGCGACGCCTGGCACGCCAAGTTTCCTGATGCTACTGAATTCCCCAACTGGGCAGATCTGCTTAGGCATGATGTACCTATCTTTGATCTTGACTATGATGCAATCCTTGCTGCTATGTATGCATTGACTATTAGTGCTGAGGGTGACTGTTACTTGTGTGTGCCGCCTGACCTCGGTATAGACCCAGATATAGTGCCTGCAGCCCTAGGTGGTAGTGAGTCTGCTCTCCCTGGTACTTCGTCCCCTCAGGCTTTGCACACCTTTACACTTGACTCTGGTGCTTCCCGCTATTTCTTTCGCGACAGCACCACAGTCACTCCCCTTCCTCGACCTGTCCCTATCTCACTAGCTGACCCCTCTGGGAACCCAGTGCTTGCACGGTCCACCACTGTGCTTCCGTGCCCGGCAGTCCCGTCTAGTGAGCTGTCAGGTCTCCACCTCCCCTCGTTCTCTACAAACCTGGTGAGCAACGCCGTCCTTAAGGATCATTGGTTTGACACCTTTACTCCTGGAGGACAGCCTGTGGCAATCTGCACGTGCTCCCGGACAGGCCGCCACCTGGCCATGTTCACACGTGAGCCTGGGTCCAGTCTGTACACCCTCACCACTGCGTCGCGCTACACCCAGTTGTCTCCCCAGCTGTACGCGTCTGCTCAGGTAGCTACCCAGTGTGAGTGTCGCCGCTTGTCGCACGACACTCTCCTGTGGCACCACCGCCTTAGTCACCCCTCCCTGCCTCGCCTTCGTAGCATGCACTCTCGCTTCCTGGTCTCTGGCCTTCCCAGGTCTCTGCCTGCCCTCCCTCCCTCGCCTGTGCCGCCCTGCATTCCTTGCGTCGAGGGGAGGCAGCGCGCCACTCCTCACTCCTCCTCGTTCCCTCCTACAGAGGCTCCACTGCAGACTCTCCACCTAGACGTATGGGGTCCAGCCCGCGTCCGAGGAGAGGGCCACGAGCGGTACTTCTTGTTGGTCGTTGACGACTACACGCGTTACACCACGGTCTTCCCCTTGCGCACCAAGGGTGAGGTCCCGGATGTTATGATCCCCTGGATCCGCGCTCTTTGTCTCAAGCTCCGCAAGCGGTTCCAGTCGGACTTTCCTGTCCTGCGTCTGCACTCTGACAGATGTGGTGAGTTCTCCTCAGACCTCTAGGCGGCCTACTGTGCAGAGCACGGCATCCGCCAGACGTTCACGCTTCCGGCCTTTCCGCAACAGAATAGGGTTGCTGAGCGCCGCATTGGCTTAGTCATGGAGGTTGCTCCTACCTCCATGATCCATGCGGCTGCCCCCCATTTTCTGTGGCCGTTTGCGGTCCGGTACACCGCGCATTAGCTCAACCTCTGGCCCCGTGTCTCCGTGCCGGAGACCTCGCCCACACTGCGTTGGACGGGGAAGGTTGGCGATGCGTCGCGTTTCCGGGTCTGGGGTGCTCGTGCCTTTGTCCGCGATACCACCGCGGACAAGCTCTCCCCTCGCGCCATTCCCTGCGTCTTCCTTCGCTTTGTCCCTGACGCGCCTGGCTGGCAGTTCTACGACCCAGCCACGCGCCGTGTCTTTGCATCTCAGGACGTCACCTTTGATGAGTCCATCCCCTTTTACCGTCTCTTTCCCTACCGCACTACTCCTCGCCCCCCCCCCCCGCCGCTCTTTCTCGCTCTAGGTCCTCCCCAGGTAGACCCCCTCCCCGTGCCAGGTCCTGCTCCTTCAGGTGTTTCTCAAGTAGACCTTCCCGTGCGTGCGCCTGTTGAGGTCACTGGTGACTCAGGTCCTGTTGGGCGTGGTCCAGCTCGGGGTGCTGTCTCTGGGGGTGCTGAGCCTGGGGGTGCGGAGCCTGAGCGTGAGGAGCCTGGGGGTGTTGAGCCTGGGGGTGCGGAGTCTGAGCGTGAGGAGCCTGGAAATGCTGAGCCTAGGGGTGTTGAGCCTGCGTGTGAGAGGCCTGGGGGTGATGAGCCCGGGGGTGCTGAGCCTGCGTGTGAGGAGCCTGGGGGTGCTGAGTCTGGGGGTGCTGAGACTGCTGCTCAACGGTCTCCGTGGAGTAGCCATCTTCGTGCGCGTATGCCTCTCACCTCATAGCAGCTGCATGACTGGTACGGTCGCCGTCAGGGTCGCGCTTCTGGAGCTCGGGGCTCTGCTGCTGGAGGTACTTCTACTGCCATCACTGGAGCTGGGAGTGGTGCTGGCCCCGGAGGTGCTCGTACTAGAGGTACTGGAGCTGCTGGGGCTGGAGGTGCTGCAGAGTCAGAGGGTACTCCTGGTGGAGACCCTGGGTCTGGGGGTGCTAGTGCTGGAGACACTGAGGCTGGTGACTCTAATTCTGGGGGTGCTTCTGCTGAGGGTGCTGGAGCTGCTGAGTGTGCTGGAGCTGATGGGGGAGCTGGAGCTGCTGAGGGTGCTGGAGCTGTTGAGGGTACTGGAGCTGCTGGAGGTACTGGAGCTGCTGAGGGTGCTGGAGCTGCTGAGGGAGCTGGAGCCGTTGGTGCTGGTGGCGCTGCGCAGCCACGCCTGTTCTTTGATCCGCCTTCTCCGTCGTCTCTGCCACCGCCTGCCTCCGTGCTACGCCAGGTTCTTAGCCTCCCGTCGTCTACTGGTCTTCCGTTACAGCCTGGCTCACCCTTGCCTGCTCCTTCTCCTTACACTGAGCAGTCAAGAGGTCTTGCTCAGCGTCGTGAGCCTCCGTCGCGTCCTCTCTCGCATGTCCGTTCTGGTCGTTCTGGTCTTCGTGTTCCTCGTCAGCGTCAGCCGGCTCTTTCAGGCACCCACCTTGTAGTCCGTCGTCCTTCCTCTCCTTCGCCTTGTGATCCTTTGCCATCCCCTCCTGAGTCCTCTCTGCTTGTCGCTACCGACCCTGAGTCAGACCAGTTCCATACTGAGCATCCTACGGTCACACGTCTGTTAGCCACTGTTGTCACTGACCCGTCGTTTGAGTCCACTGCTGCGTTTTCCCTAGTAGCTGAGCTTGTCGACTTTACTGCTGCCTGTCGTCTAGACTACGCCGATAGTTTTGTTGCTGAGTCTGAGTCTGTCTGTCCTCCGCCGTCAAGGGTGAGTGTGCTCTTGGCACGGACGTCCTTGAGGACAGGCAAGAGGACCTTGAGTGTCTTGCAGCCGTTGCGCCTCATCTCGTGTCCATGCTGCTTGCCCCTGAGGGAGACCCAGATGCTCCAGACATCCCGACCCCGCGCTCTTATGCTGAGGCGATCGCGAGTGAGTACTCCTCTCAGTGGCAGACAGCCATGGACGCAGAGATGTCATCCTGGAAGTCCACAGGCACCTACGTCGACGAGGTTCCCCCTCCTGGGGCGAACATCGTCCGTGGCATGTGGATTTTCAGGGTGAAGCGGCCGCCAGGTTCTCCGCCTGTCTTCAAGGCTCGTTACGTTGCTCGAGGCTTTAGTCAGCGAGAGGGAGTTGACTTCTTCCAGACCTTCTCCCCCACCCCGAAGATGACCACTCTTCGGGTGCTGCTGCACGTTGCTGCTCAGCGTGACTACGAGCTTCACTCTCTTGACTTCAGCACAGCTTTCTTACAGGGCAGCATGCACGAGGAGATGTGGCTGCGCCGCCCACCTGGCTTCATTGGGTCGTTTCCTCTTGGTACCCAGTGGAGCCTCCGGTGGCCAGTCTACGGTCTCCGCCAGGCGCCCCGTGAGTGGCACGACACACTGAGAACTACACTAGCGGCTCTTGGGTTTGCTCCGTTGATTGCTGACCCGTCGCTGTTTCTTCGCACCGACACTTTGCTGCCGTCGTTCTACATCCTCGTGTACGTCGACGACTTGGTCTTTGCCACTGCTAACACTGAGGCTCTCGCCCTGGTGAAGTCAGAGCTACAGAAGAGACACACGTGCACAGATCTGGGTGAGCTGCGCAGCTACCTTGGCTTGCAGATCACCCGGGACAGAGCACGCCGCATCATCACGGTAACTCAATCTCACATGGTGCAGCAGGTCCTTCAGCGCTTCGGCTTCACCTGGTCCTCAGCACAGGCCACTTCTCTGGCTACAGGTCACTCGCTCTTAGCTCCACCTTCGAACGAGTCCGTAGAGCCGAGTGGTCCTTACCCAGAGCTAGTGGGCTGCCTCATGTACCTGATGACTTGCACTCGTCCTGACCTTGCGTACCTTCTTGGCCTTCTGGCTCGCTACGTGGCTCCTGGTCGGCACCGAAAGGTGCACTGGGATGCTGCTAAGAGGGTACTACGCTACTTGTGCAGTACATCGGGCATGGGGCTTGTGCTTGTGCTTCTTGGGTTGACGACCAGGCTACACAGCGGTCGTCACAGGGCTACACCTTCAGCCTTGGCTCTGGCTCTATTTCTTGGCGTTCTTCACGCTTGTCTTCCGTTCTCGGCTCCAGTTGCAAGGCTGAGATCTATGCCACAGCCATGGCTGCACAGGAGTTATGCTGGCTCACCTACCTGCTGATCGACCTGGGAGAGCGGCCTCGTTCTCCTCCAGTGCTGTACGTTGACAACAAGGCCGCCATTGCCTTGTGTCAGGAGCACAGTCCGGAGCACAGAACAAAGCATATCGCTCTGCGTTTCTTCCTGGCTCAAGATTTGCAGCAGCGTGGTCAGCTTCGTCTTGCTTACGTGGCCACTCGGGCCAACACTGCTGATATATTCACCAAGGCACTTCCGCCCGGTGATCATCAGCGCTTTTGTACCTTGTTGGGCCTTGTGTCTACGTTTCCTCACTTACTGTCGGCTTTACCTGTAATGTGATCTATATATATACCTGCATGCTTATACCTGCTTGGTTGTGATCACTGTATTGCTTGTGCTTACGTTTGGCCTTGTGGCCTCTTGTTTGTGCTCAGAGTATGTGGTGACTTTGTGATCCACCTTGAGCTGTACGTTGTTCCTTCTCTTGACTGGTCTTGTGACCATTGCCCTTGCTCTGGCTATCCCCTATTTCACCTATGGGGGTGTGTCAAACTATATGCTTAATGTTTAGTTAGGCTGTATAGGGGCTAGTTTTAGGGGGTACATAATTTCCCTCGGCTTTATAGTCTTGTACCCATCTTGACCTAATACAATCATACTTGCCTAGGTATCTTAACACCCTTAGAGTACATGGCTAGTCTAGGTCCTTCCGTATTCCCTTGTACGCTTACATAAACTCGATGTATGCATGCTTTTCTCAACTCAGTCATTTACATTCACTCTGACATGAGATTCAAACTTGCGTTGCAACACTACTCTGCGATCAACCCTGAGCGATCCTACGCTAAGTCCCCCTTGGGATTGTAACAAGGTATGAGAGGTACTCAGGGATTCTTCGCAGCTTCACTTCCGTGAAATTTGCCGAACCCAGATCTGGCGAGCGGCACACGCTCCAAGACCAAGATGGCCGGTGGATCCGGAGGCCAAGCAAATCTGACGGCGAAAGGGCAAACCAATCCGGCTGCGACAAATGAGGCGACAACTACGATCGGCACTACCGCACTCGAGCAATTATTCGCTCGACTTTCAACTATGGAGAAAGAACTCCAAGACCTGCGCAAAGGCTTAGGGAACCTCTTCCTAACCAGCTCAACCGGCTACAAAAAGCCGTGATACCGTCGCGCACACCTTCTCCCTCGACACAGACAAATCAACAGCGACAGCCCCCCGTCCAAGTGATGAAGTCATTAACTTTGCGCAAGCACGCTTTCTCAGCGTTTCAAAAATCAAGACTACTGCCGCATTTGACGGCAAGGATTTTTACATATGGAGTTTTGAGCTTGAGCTCCTCCTACAAACGGCGCAGATTTACCACTACTTCGACTGATCCTACTATAAACCAATGAAGACACAGACGACGCCAGGGCTCAGTACTACAGCGAGTCCCTCATGGCGTGCAGTGTGCTGCTGCGAAACATGACGCCTGCGGAACAACTCAGCATCCGCTCCTACAAAGAGAGCACCGCTCCAGCCTTGGAAGCCTGGAAGCACCTCGTTGAGGTTTATCAGCCGAAGGACTCGCTCACCGCCAGCAGGCTCCTGCAGCAACTCATGGAGACAAATATGGGGCACGGGGAGAAAGCGAATTCTTATATTAACCGCTGTCGCAACATCCGTGACCAGATCACGAAGCATGGGAGCGCAATCTCGAAAGAGATTTTTGTCAACATAGTCCTTCAAGGACTCGGGCTAGAGTGGAAGCCCTGTAAAGCGCTACTCCGACAGCGAGTGATTATCTCAGAAGCCGCGCCATGCGCCGCACTCCTGTCTGAACAACACGACATGGACTCGAGCAGAACAAGCCCCGCGCCGCGCCGAGAGCGCCTCGCCTTCTACGTAGACAACCGTGAAGAGCGACGACAACCAAGGCGCCATTATTGCAAAATATGCAAAGTCTTCGGACACTCAACGGATCGATGCGAATCCCGATCCAACCATCGCCACCCAAATTCCACTCACCACAACAACTGGGTCAGCCGACAAGACGCTCGTCGCTCTCAGCATCAGACATCTCGTTCCCCTGCACAACACCAACATCAGCAAACCCAAGGACCTCAATCGGGAGCTCCTAGAAATATCATCGCAAATATGGCGACGCGCCGACGTCGCACTGCCGAACCTGACGAAGAAAACGAGATCCAAGGAAGACTCCTTGAGCCAGAAGAGGGTTGGAATAATCCCCTTACTGAAGATCACTATTACCTATACAACGAAGACGAGCAGGATTGGAATCAGCCAATCACACTGCGGGAGAGCCCGCCACATGACAATCAACACTACGTACCAGTGGGATGGAAGGAAGACGAAGTCCCCTTCTTCCACAGGCGCTACAAGGCAACACTGGTGACTCCACGGCTGGCGCTACTTTTGCGCAGAAACGACACCGACAATTACAACACCTGGTACCTGAACAGCTGTTGCGGGCAGCACATGGTGGGATCCACGCGATACGTCTCAAACCTGAGCCGCGCTCCCGCAACTTACATCACCGTCGCCAACAACGAGCAACTACGCGCCAATGCGCAGACATCGTGGTCCTACAAGCACGAGACGACAACACCCACATCTCGTTCAATGACGTACTCTACGTCCCAAACCTTCGCTTCAACCTCCTCTCGGCAGGACAACTTCGCGACTGCGGCGTCATCCTCACCACGGACCTCACCACACGCGACCTCATTCTCATCTACGCTCCCCTTGACACACCGCCTGAGTCGTTCAAGTATCTCGGACGAGCCCGTTCAATCAATGGGATCTACGTCCTAGACTTCGACGTACCTCCCTGCCAAGCATCATCCGACGAGCTCGTGGACCTCGTCCCTCTCGAATTTGCCTACATGGACAAGAAAGCATGGGAACACCCAGATGGACGACCGTGGGTTCGCCGCAGCCCACATCCCCGCGAGATTAACCTGCACGAGCCAGACATCAATGGTCTCTGCACCATCTGTCACACACCTACTGCGAGCTGCATAGAGCAATTCGAAAAAGAGTACTCGACAATTCAGGAGGCGGAGAGCGCCGAGACAGAACCCACTGGCATGGCCGAACAAGAACTTGCTGTGTCATCTTACCGCATCTTTGGCGAACCATCCAATGACCCCGGACGTTAGCAAGCGGAGCGAACATACTCCGACAACCTTCAATTCGTCCTAGAAGCTAAGACCACCACCTTCGACGCAGAAGGACGACCGCGCCCATACACCCGCGAAGTCTACCGCCGCTGGATTGACCCGGCCTGGAAGGATCCTGACGCAGAAGGGGAGCTGAGCGTCATGGAAGAAAAGGATAAGGCCCAGGCAAAAAAGAAACAAAAGCTGTATGAGGAGCGTATCGCGGCAGAATGGGACAAAGAATCAGCCCAACGAGGAGCAAGGGGAGATGAGGATTTCGAACCGGAAGGCGGCGCAACCTGGGCATCCGCCACTGGAGCATGGGGAGCTAGCGCAAGCGGCACGGTCACCACGGGAGGACGGGGAACAACATGTCAAACATTATATCTAATGTTGTAGTTGTTTAGGCTGCAGTGGGTTAGCCTATAGGGGGTACACACTTCTAGGTTTCCACATTTGTACTCATTCCTTCTTAGTCATTTCATTCCTCGTTCAACATGGTATAGAGCAGGTCCTTCCTAGGACCGTTTTTCCTAAGGGCCCACCACTACCTACCTGCCTATCTGCCTACCTGCCCTAGGGCGCCTCGACGTTCACGCCTCTAGAGGCCCTGTAGGCCCCGCGCTGTTGCACCTAGAGGCCCCGAATTGGCCCCGCGCCTAACCCTAACGGCCCGCGTCGGCCCCGAGCTCGTCCCCTAGAGGCCCGCGTCGGCCCCGCGCCTACCCTAGAGGCCCGCGTCGGCCCCGAGCCTACATCTAGAGGCCCGCGACGGCCCCGACCTTACCCCTAGAGGCCCGCGACGGCCCTGTCCCTACCCCTAGAGGCCCGCGACGGCCCCGATCCTACCCCTAGAGGCCCGCGTCGGCCCCCCGATCCTACCCCTAGAGGCCCGCGTCGGCCCCCGTCCCTACTCCTAGAGGCCCGCGTCGGCCCCGTCCCTACCCCTAACAGCCCGCGTCGGCCCCGTCCCTACCCCTTACAGCCCGCGTCGGCCCCGTCCCCAACCCCACCCGCTCCCCGCGCTCCCCTTAGCCGCCTCGAACGGCCCCACCTAGACCGCGCCGCCCGCACCGAACAGCCCAGCCCTAACGGAACCGAGCCGCCCGAACCGAGCCGCCCGATCCGAGCCGCGCCGCCCGACCCGAGCCGCCCGAACCGAGCCGCGCCGCCCGACCCGAGCCGCGCCGCCCTACCTATACCGAGCCGCGCCGCCCTACCTGTACCGAGCCGCGCCGCCCTACCTGTACCGAGCCGCGCCGCCCTACCTACCTACTGCTCCTGCTGCTTTTACTAATGCTTCTACCATGGCTAGCCCTCCAGTGCTAGCCTTCGATGCTGAGGGGCGCCCAGTGAAGTTCGACACCTGGCTTAATGACCTACACCTCTTCCTACAGCTCACTGCCAAGGAAGACATCTCGCTGTACGATCACGCCCTAGGCCACGCTACTGCTCCTGCTGCTACTGCCGACAGCACTGCTCGCTCACAGTGGCAGACTCGTGACGCCCATGCTCGTTTCGCTATCCGCAACTCTCTGCCGATAGATGAGCGCGAGCACTTTGGGCAGCACAAGACTGCACAGGCACTATACACTGCTGTCGTTGCCCGCTACTCCTCACCGGCCTCTGCTGCTCTAGGTCGTCTCTCTCTTCCCTACCTGTTCCCCGACTTAGCTTCCTTTCTCACTGTCGCTGACCTCATTACCCACCTCCGCACTAGTGAGGCTCGCTTCCGCGCCGCTATGCCTGATGAGTTCCTCGCCACGAACCCACCCCCGCTCTGGATCACTCTCTACCACCTAGTCACGCGCCTCCCTGACTCGCTGCGCTCAGTCAGGGACCACTTCCTCGCTCGCTGCCCCACCGAGCTCACCATTGCCCTCCTCGAGAAGGAACTCCTTGCAGCCGAGACTAGCATAGTCGCTGTAGGTGCCTCTCGCGCTGACCCCCGCACCCCGTTCTTTGAGGGGTGTTCTCCCTCCCCCCTTCTTCCCTCTGTCGCCTCTGCTGCTGCTGTCGACCTCCTTGGTGCTGAGAAGGTCGGGACTGCGTCTACTTCGGGCGGACGCCGCAGCGGCAAGGGCAAGGGGGGCAAGAGCGGTGGTGGTGACAGCGGGGGTGGCGGTGGTGGGGGAGGTGGTGGCGGGGGGGGTGGCGCGGGTGGGGGAGGTGGCAGCGGTGGTGGGGGTGGCGGCAGCGGCGGGGGAGGTGGCCGGGGCGGAGGAGGTAGTGGGGGTGGCGGTGGACGAGGCGGCGGCAGGGGTTGGGGTGGTCGAGGAGGTGGTGGCGGGAGAGGTGGGCGTGGCGGCACTGGCGGTGGCCAGGGACAGCAGCACACTCCCTCGCCCCAGGAGGTCCGTGAGTGGTACTCTCAGCACGGGGGGGGGGGGTGGCCTTAGCTGCACGTACGTCATTCGCACTGGTGACCGCACTGGCCAGCCGTGTGGGGGACTGCACGCCACACAGCGTTGCTTCGCTCGTCAGAGCGACGCTTGGCGTGTTCAGTTCCCTCAGACCACTGAGCTGCCCCGCTGGCTTGATCTCCTGAAGAAGGGGATTGATATCTATGCTCTAGACTTTGATGCTATTCTCTCTGCCATGTATGTGATGTCTACTAGTGGAGAGGGTTCTGAGTACCTGAGTGTCCCGCCCGACCCGGGCATTAGGACGAGTGCGTCTGCTGCTCCAGGTACCCACGTGTCTGCTACCCCAGGTGCTGGTGAGGCTGCTGCTCTAGGTGCGTGTGTGTCTCCCCCCCCTAGTACTGTGTCGACTGCAGCACTGCACACCTTCACGCTTGATTCAGGTGCCTCTCGCTGTTTCTTTCGTGACCGCACTGCCCTTGAGCCCCTTGCTCGGCCAGTTGCTGTCTCCCTTGCTGACCCCTCTCGAGGTCCGGTCATTGCGACCTCCTCCACTGTTTTTCCCTGCCCTACGGTCCCGTCGGGCACACTGTCAGGTCTCCACCTCCCCTCGTTCTCCACGAACTTGGTGGCAGGTTCTGCTCTCCAGGACGGGGGTGTTCACCAGTTCACCCCTGCCTACGAGCGTGTGACACACTGCACGTGTGCTCGTACGGGCCGCCACTTGGCTACCTTCACCCGGCAGCCGGGGTCGGACCTGTACACACTGACTACTGCCTCCCCTCAGGTCGCTGCGTCTGCGTCTGCGTTTGTGTCCGCGTCAGGTCAGCTGTCTGCCCCCTGCTCGTGTCGCTCTCTAGCGCACAAGACTGTCCTCTGGCACCACCGACTTGGCCACCCGTCTGTGCAGCGCCTTCGTGCCATGCACTCCCGGTACCTTGTCTCTGGTCTTCCCAGGGTTCTCCCTCCTCTCCCACCCTCGCCTGCTCCTCCCTGCCTTCCCTGTGTCGAGGGGCGGCAGCGCGCCGCTCCTCACTCCTCCTCGTTTCCCCCGACGACTGCTCCTTTGCAGACGCTCCACATGGACGTGTGGGGCCCAGCCCGCGTCCGTGGTCAGGGTCAGGAGAGGTACTTCCTGATCGTTGTTGACGACTACTCGCGCTACACCACGGTCTTCCCCTTGCGCACCAAGGGTGAGGTCCCTGATGTTTTGATCCCTTGGATCCGCAGAGCTCGTCTCCAGCTCAGCGAGCGTTTCCGCTCGGACTTTCCTGTCCTGCGCTTGCACTCTGACAGAGGTGGTGAGTTCTCCTCCGACCTCTTGGCAGCCTACTGTGCTGAGCACGGCATTGAGCAGTCGTTCACGCTTCCGGCCTCTCCACAACAGAATGGGGTTGCGGAGCGCCGCATTGGCCTGGTCATGGAGGTCGCTCGTACCTCCTTGATCCATGCGGCTGCCCCTCATTTTCTGTGGCCGTTTGCGGTCCGGTACGCTGCGCATCAGCTCAACCTCTGGCCCCGTGTCTCCTTGCCGGAGACCTCGCCCACGCTGCTGTGGACGGGGGAGGTTGGCGATGCGTCGCGTTTCCGGGTCTGGGGATCTCGAGCTTTTGTTCGCGATTCGTCTGCGGACAAGCTCTCCTCTCGTGCTGTTCCCTGCGTCTTCCTCGGCTTTGTTCCGGACGCACCTGGTTGGCAGTTTTACCACGCCACCTCGCGCCGCGTCTTGCCCTCTCAGAACGTCACTTTTGACGAGTCTGTCCCCTACTACCGCCTCTTCCCTAACCGCACTTCCGCGCTCCCTCCCCCACCTCTCTTCCTCGCGCCAGGTGCTGCTGTCGTAGACCCCCTCCCCCCTCAGGGTGCCGCTCCCTCAGGTGTGTCTCAGGTAGACCCGGTCGAGCCTGTTGAGGTTGCTGTCGACTCTTGTCCTGCTGGGAGTGCTGAGCCTGGGGGTGCGGACACTAGGGGTGCTGAGCCTGGAGGTGCGGACACTGGGGGTGCTGGGCCTGGGGGTGCGGACTCTGGGGGTGCTGAGCCTGGGGGTACTGACTCTGGGGGTGTTGAGCCTGGGGGTGCTGTGCCTGGGGGTGCTGAGCCTGGCGGTACTGCGCCAGGGGGTCCTCCGCCTGGCCGAGACCTAACCTCGGAGCAGTTGCGTGAGTGGTACTTCCAGTACTGCAGCCTGCGGAGGGGTACTTCTGGGACCATGCGCGCTACGGAGACGGGTGCTGGCACTTCTCCTTCTAGTCGGGAGCTCCCCTCTCGTGAGCGGATCCGTGAGTGGTACGAGCGCCGTTGCACACTTCGTAGTGGCGCGCCTCGTCTCACGGACCCTGCTGCTGCCAGTGCTGCGGACCCGGGCGTTGGAGCTGCTGCTGGTGCTGCGGACCCGGGCGTTGGAGCTGCTGCTGGTGCTGCGGACCCGGGCGTTGGAGTTGCTGCTGGTGCTGAGGACCCGGGCGTTGGAGCTGCTGCTGGTGCTGCGGACCCGGGCGTTGGAGCTGCTGCTGGTGCTGACGACCCGGGCGTTGGAGCTGCTACTGGTGCTGAGGACCCGGGCGTTGGGGCTGCTGCTGGTACTGCGGACCCGGGCGTTGGAGCTGCTGCTGGTGCTGAGGACCCGGGCGTTGGAGCTGTGACTGGTGCTGAGGGCCCTGGTGTTGAAGTCCCTGCTGGTGCTGCGGACTCGGGCGTTGGAGCTGCTGCTGGTGCTGACGACCCGGGCGTTGGAGCTGCTACTAGTGCTGAGGACCCGGGCGTTGGGGCTGCTGCTGGTACTGCGGACCCGGGCGTTGGAGCTGCTGCTGGTGCTGAGGACCCGGGCGTTGGAGCTGTGACTGGTGCTGAGGGCCCTGGTGTTGGAGTCCCTGCTGGTGCTGCGGACTCGGGCGTTGGTACTGCTGCTGGGGGCACTGGTGCTATCCCTGCTGTGTCTGGAGTCGCCGTGCGCCCTCAGCCGTACTTCGTTCTGCTCCTTCAGCAGGTTCTTGGTCTCTCGCCTCCTCCTGGTCCTCCCCCTCCTTTAGTGTGTCCACAGCCTGTTCAGTCACTGCCTGCTCCTTCTCCTTACTCTGGTCCTACTGACGGTCTTACTGAGCGTCGTGAGCCTGCGTCTCGCCCTGCGTCGCCTGTCCGTCCTGCTAGCACTGGAGCTCGTAGTTCGCGTCCACGTCCTCCTCCTGCCCCTGGCACGCACCGGATGTCTCTGCGTCCTTCCACTGCCCCTCTGCGTGCCCCTTTGCCTTCTCCTCCTGCTTCCTCTCTTCCTGCTCTTGCCGACCCGGAGTCGGACTCTCTTCGTGCTGCCAGTCCTACTGTCACGCGTCTCCTTGCTACTATCGTCACTGACCCTTCTTTCGAGTCTTCTGCTGCGTCTGCCCTTGTCACTGAGCTCGTCGACTTTGCTGCGCGCTGTCGTCTAGACTACGCTGCTAGTCTTGTCCCTGAGTCTGAGTCTGCCTGTCCTCCGTCCGTCGGGGGTGAGTGTGCCCTTGGCACGGACGTCCTTGAGGATAGGCAGGAGGAGTTCCAGTGTCTGGCCGCCGCTTCACCTCATCTCGCGTCTGTAGTGCTAGCCCCTGAGGGAGACCCGGATGCACTAGACATCCCGACTCCGCGCTCTTACGCGGAGGCGATAGAGGGTCCCTACTCCTCTCAGTGGCAGGCAGCTATGGATGCAGAGATGGCTTCCTGGAAGTCCACAGGCACCTACGTTGACGCTGTCCCCCCTCCTGGGGCGAACATCGTCAGTGGCATGTGGATCTTCAGGGTGAAGCGGCCGCCGGGTTCTCCGCCTGTCTTCAAGGCGCGTTACGTGGCTCGTGGCTTCAGTCAGCGGCAGGGAGTTGACTACTTTCAGACCTTCTCCCCCACCCCGAAGATGACCACTCTTTGGGTACTCCTGCACGTTGCTGCTCACCGGGACTAGGAGCTTCACTCTCTCGACTTCAGCACTGCTTTCTTGCAGGGCAGCCTGCACGAGGAGATCTAGCTGCGTCGCCCACCTGACTTCACTGGGTCTTTCCCTCCTGGTACCCAGTGGAGTCTCCGGCGTCCAATCTACGGTCTCCGCCAGGCGCCACGTGAGTGGCACGACACACTGAGGACCACGCTGGCGGCACTTGGGTTTGCTCCTTCTACTGCCTACCCGTCGCTGTTTCTGCGCACCGACACTTCTCTGCCGCCGTTCTACATCCTTGTGTACGTCGACGACTTGGTCTTTGCCACTGCTGACACTGCTGGACTCGCCTACGTGAAGTCCGAGCTGCAGAAGAGACACACGTGCACTGACCTGGGTGAACTGCGCAGCTACCTTGGCTTGCAGATCACCCGGGACAGAGCACGCCGCACCATTACCCTGACTCAGTCACACATGGTGCAGCAGGTCCTTCAGCGCTTCGGCTTCACGTACTCCTCGCCTCAGGCCACTCCTCTCTCTACTCGCCACTCGCTCTCAGCTCTGCCTTCGGATGAGTCCGTAGAGTCGAGTGGCCCGTACCCAGAGCTTGTTGGCTGTCTCATGTACCTGATGACCTGCACACGACCTGACCTTGCATACCCTCTTAGCATTCTTGCGCGCTATGTTGCTCCTGGGAGACACCGACCAGAGCACATGGCTGCAGCGAAGAGGGTGTTGCGTTACTTGTGC
This sequence comes from Closterium sp. NIES-65, assembly GCA_948144175.1. Classification (NCBI taxonomy): domain Eukaryota; kingdom Viridiplantae; phylum Streptophyta; class Zygnematophyceae; order Desmidiales; family Closteriaceae; genus Closterium; species Closterium sp. NIES-65. The sequence continues at coordinate 3,068,789 of CANXME010001052.1, read as the reverse complement.
AGTACGTCGGGCATGGGACTAGTGCTTGGAGGGCGGAGTCCAGTGGTCCTCACGGGTCACGCGGACGCTTCTTGGGCTGACGACCAGGCTATGCAGCGGTCGTCACAGGGTTACACCTTCAGCCTTGGTTCCGGCTCTGTTTCGTGGCGGGCTACTCACTCGTCTTCTGTTCTCGGCTCCAGTTGTGAGGCTGAGATCTACGCAGGGGCCATGGCTGCTCAGGAGCTTCGCTGGCTCACCTACCTGCTGACTGACCTTGGAGAGCCGCCTCGTTCTCCTCCAGTCCTGTACGTCGACAACAAGGCCATGCTGGCCTTGTGTCGAGAGCAGAGACTGGAGCACAGAACAAAGCACATTGCTCTCCGCTACTTCCTTGCTCGTGAGCTACAGCAGCGTGGTCAGTTGCGACTTGCGTACGTGGCCTCTGAGGCCAACACTGCTGATGTTTTCACCAAGGCACTTGCGCCTTGTGATCATCAGCGCTGCTGTACCCAGCTGGGTCTTGTGTCTGTCTTGCCTCACTTGCTCTCCTCTTGACCCTCTTTGTACTGTTCCATATCTATATCACTGCTCTTGCTTGTTTAGTCTTATATACATATATATATAAATATGTACTCCTGCATGTGAACTGGCCTTGTGGCCTTGAACTTGTGCTTGGATTGTGTGGTGACGTTGTGATCCACCCTGAGCTTGCTTTGCTTTACTTGACTGGTCTTGTGACCCCTAGTTCTCCCCCACTTCGCCTATGGGGGTGTGTAAATCATTATATCTAATGTTGTAGTTGTTTAGGCTGCAGTGGGTTAGCCTATAGGGGGTACACACTTCTAGGTTTCCACATTTGTACTCATTCCTTCTTAGTCATTTCATTCTTCGTTCAACACAACAGAGCCCGAAGAAGGGGAGCTCACACAAGAAGAACTGGAGGAAGCTGAACGAGAGATGAAAGCTGAGCGCGGAGAGGAATCACCACGCGTTGCCATTCCTCTCGGACGACCCCCACGCACCCGCGAACGACCTTGCGTGATCACTGGTCGGAGATTGAGGAGGGGAATATACCACCAACTCCTCCGCGGGACTCACTTGGTCCCAGATCCGTTCGCTCGATTCATTGAAGGCACCATGACCCTGCTCAACATCATCCCCGACCGTGAATTACTCGCCCTCTATCTCACAACGGCACCAGAAGAAGGGGAGACAACGGCAGAAGCAGAAGCAGAGGAGCCGGACAACGAAGCAGAACCAGGAGAAGAGGAAGAACCCCCACTCCAGATCCCGCGACTTACCGAAGAAGAAGTAGCGGAACTCGACGCACGCTATAAACGCACCTCCAGCATTCGCGCCGACGATGACCTCTGGCATCAGCGACTAAGGCACCCTCGCCAACTGCCTCAACGCTAAGGTTTTCCCGCCAGCAGCACTGCTACGCCCCGACGGAACAGAACCACACAGCACCCCTCACTCGATCACTTGCACTGTCTGCCCCACAGCTGCGCTCTCCCACATCGCCTACCCCTCTCTGGAGCCGAGCACCCACCGTTACAAAAAGCTGGAGAAGGTGTACAGCGACTTCATCGTGCTCACCTTGCTACTGCTGTCACTGACCCTTCCTTCGAGGCTTCTGCTGCGTCTACCCTTGTCACTGAGCTTGTCGACTTTGCTGCGCGCTGTCGTCTAGACTACGCTGCTAGTCTTGTCGCTGAGTCTGAGTCTGCCTGTCCTCCGTCCGTCGGGGGTGAGTGTGCCCTAGGCACGGACGTCCTTGAGGACAGGCAGGAGGAGTTCCAGTGTCTGGCCGCCGCTTCACCTCATCTCGCGTCTGTTCTGCTTGCCCCTGAGGGAGACCCGGATGCACTAGACATCCCGACTCCGCGCTCTTACGCGGAGGCGATAGAGGGTCCCTACTCCTCTCAGTGGCAAGCAGCTATGGATGCAGAGATGGCTTCCTGGAAGTCCACAGGCACCTACGTTGACGCTGTTCCCCCTCCTGGGGCGAACATCGTCAGTGGCATGTGGATCTTCAGGGTGAAGCGGCCGCCGGGTTCTCCGCCTGTCTTCAAGGCGCGTTACGTGGCTCGTGGCTTCAGTCAGCGGCAGGGAGTTGACTACTTTCAGACCTTCTCCCCCACCCCGAAGATGACCACTCTTCGGGTAGTGCTGCACGTTGCTGCTCACCGTGACTACGAGCTGCACTCTCTCGACTTCAGCACTGCTTTCTTGCAGGGCAGCCTGCACGAGGAGATCTGGCTGCGTCGCCCACCTGGCTTCACTGGGTCTTTCCCTCCTGGTACCCAGTGGAGTCTCCGGCGTCCAGTCTACGGTCTCTGCCAAGCGCCACGTGAGTGGCACGACACACTGAGGACTACACTTGCGGCACTTGGGTTTGCTCCTTCTACTGCCGACCCGTCGCTGTATGTGCGCACCGACACCTCTCTGCCACCGTTCTACATCCTCGTGTACGTCGACGACTTGGTCTTTGCCACAGCTGACACTGCTGGACTCGCCTACGTGAAGTCCGAGCTGCAGAAGAGACACACGTGCACTGACCTGGGTGAACTGCGCAGCTACCTTGGCTTGCAGATCACCCGGGACAGAGCACGCCACACCATTACCCTGACTCAATCACACATGGTGCAGCAGGTCCTTCAGCGCTTCGGCTTCACGTACTCCTCGCCTCAGGCCACTCCTCTGCCTACTCGCCACTCGCTCTCAGCTCTGCCTTCGGATGAGTCCGTAGAGTCGAGTGGCCCGTATGCAGAGCTTGTTGGCTGCCTCATGTACCTGATGACCTGCACTCAACCTGACCTTGCATATCCTCTTAGCATTCTCGCACGCTATGTTGCTCCTGGGAGACACCGACCAGAGCACATGGCTGCAGCAAAGAGGGTGTTGCGCTACTTGTGCAGTATGTCGGGCATGGGGCTAGTGCTTGGAGGGCGCAGTCCAGTGGTCCTCACTGGGCACGCGGACGCGTCTTGGGCTGACTACCAGGCTACGCAGCGGTCGTCACAGGGTTACACCTTCGGCCTTGGTTCCGGCTCTGTTTCGTGGCGGGCTACTCGCTCGTCTTCTGTTCTCGGCTCCAGTTGTGAGGCTGAGATCTACGCCGGGGCTATGGCTGCTCAGGAGCTTCGCTGGCTCACCTACCTGCTGACCGACCTTGGAGAGCCGCCTCGTTCTCCTCCAGTCCTGTACGTAGACAACAAGGCCATGCTGGCCTTGTGTCGAGAGCAGCGACTGGAGCACAGGACAAAGCACATTGCTCTCCGCTACTTTCTTGCTCGTGAGCTACAGCAGCGTGGACAGTTGCGACTTGCGTACGTGGCCTCTGAGGCCAACACTGCTGATGTCTTCACCAAGGCACTTGCGCCTTGTGATCATCAGCGTTGTTGCACGCAGCTGGGTCTTGTGCCTGTCTTGCCTCACTTACTCACTTCTTGACCTTGCTTGTACCTTCACCTATATATACTCTTGCTCTTGCTTACTTGACTCTTGTATATCTCTATATATGATCTTGCATGTGAACTGGCCTTGTGGCCTTTGAACTTGTGCTCGGAATGTGTGGTGACCTTGTGATCCACCCTGAGCTTTGCTTTGCTTTGCTTGACTGGTCTTGTGACCCCTTGTTCTCCCCCACTTTGCCTATGGGGGTGTGTCAGAACATATAGCTTACTTATTTGTGTAGGCTATAGTGGGGTATCCCATAGGGGGTACAACCCAATTAGGGTTTCCTATTTGTACTCACTTCGTTCATAGTCATTTCATCCTCGTTCACTTCTTCTCAAACCGCACCCTCATGACAAAAGTCCGCGCCCTCATCAACTAGTCCGGCCTGCCAAAGAAGTTTTGGCCCTACGCCATGAACCACGCGGTGTGCCTGCACAACCTTTTCTCCACCACCGCCAACAGGGACAACCTGTCCCCTCACATGAAGTGGACCGGCTCAAGGGGAGATCCCTCCATGCTGAGGGTTTGGGGGTGCATGGTGCAGTACCGGCCGACCTCGGCCAGAATCGGCAAGTTCGTTCATCACGCGCGCTGGGGAATTCATCTGGGGCTCAGTCATGAGCACAAAGGGTGGCTTATTCTTGACATTGATAGCAAGGAGATCGTTCCCGCGCGTGACATTTTCTTCTACGAGCGGCTCACCTTAAAGCAATGGATCGAGGACGAGCGCCGCAAACATGCACGCGGCTACGCTAGCAGCGGTCGCAACTTTGCAACTCCAGAAGACGAAGCAGCAGCAGCAGCACTGGATCGCGACGACACCGACGGACATCCCAGCCTCCCGCCTCGCCCGCGCAATGACGACAACGATGACAGCGATAACGACCCCGCGCCAGGGCCATCACGGCGCTTAGCAGAGCCAAGCACCGCTGCATCCGGCTGCGAAAGCAGAGACGACAACGTGGTGGAAGTCTCTACCAACACAGACACCACCAATGTGTTCGGCCTACAACTTCTCGGCCTACACACGTCTGTCACCACCCTCGCACGAGCCGTGGAGCCAAAGAACCCTCGCCAGGCCCTAACCGGCCCTCACGTCAAGGAGTGGCGTGCTGCGATGGACGCGGAACTAAAGGCACTGGAGTCTCGCGACACATGGGTCCTCGTCGATCGTGCAGCAGTGAAGGGGAGGAGAGTACTCAGCGGAAAATGGGTTTTTCGCCTTAAGAATAACGCTGTCGGCACCATCAAACGATTCAAGGCACGCTGGGTTGTACGCGGGTACGATCAGCGACACGGCATCGACTTCGACCAGACTTTCGCTCCCGTCAATCGTCACACCCCCGTCCGGACACTACTCGCCATTGTCGTCGCTAAGCACCTACCACTGCGACAGATCGACGTGAAGAACGCGTTCTTGTACGCGTTAGTGGATGCTACCATCTTTGTGGAGCAGCCGCACACTTACGGAGAAGGGAACTCCAGGGTCTGTAAGCTGAAGAAATCCCTCTATGGGATCAAGCAAGCGCCTCGTCTCTGGCAGCAGCATCTGCACAAGATCCTTCTCGAAATCGGTTTCAAGCAGCTGCCACACGACCCGGGGATGTATCGCCTCCACTTCTGCGGCGATTACATTCTCCTAACAGTCTATGTCGATGAGCTGCTGTACACGGGCACCTGCAACAAACTCCTTAACTAGTTCGAGAAAAATCTTGCGCAGCGCGTTGACATTACATCAATCACAATGTGAAGCAATTTTGGGGCTGAACATCACCTACGCGCCAGAAGCAATTCACATGTCAGCCTCCAAGTACGCAGAGCAGCTGGGAGAACGTTTCAACATTTCTCTTGCACCACTCTCAACTCCCTACCGTAAGTCCAGCACCAACTACAAACCAGACAACAAACCACTATCACCCGCAGGACTCCAATTGTACCAGCAGCGACTGGGTTGCCTGCTGTTCGCCTCTGTCACCTGCCGATCCGATCTTTCGTACATCGCTAGCCAACTGGCGCAGTATTTTTGCAAGCCACTAGTTGAGAACTAGCTGGATCTGGAGCGCGCCCTGCAGTATTTCATCTCCACACCTGACATTGGGCTCTCCTACTCCACGCTGACGACGACCTCCTTCAACCTCAACGGCTATGTGGACGCAGATCATGCCGCTAACCCTGACAATCGACGGTCCCGAGCCGGCTTTGTTTTCCGCCTGGAACCAACAAGACCGATTTCCTGGAACTCACGGAAGCAGGAGCTGGTTGCCCTGTCATCGGCTGAAGCAGAATACATCGCCGCGACAACAGCAGTTCGCGAAGGCCTGTACCTACAAGAGCTCTTACAGGAGGCGAAAAATCCAACCTCGCCCACCTTTCACCTTCACTGCGACAACCGGAGTGCCATCGGGATCGCAAACAAGCCCGGTTTCGTGAACCGCACGAAGCACATTGCACTTCGGTACTTTTTCGTCAAGGACAAAATTGACCAAGCACAACCAGAGTGACCTCGCCTACTGCCCGACTACCGAAATGGCAGCAGACATCCTCACCAAGTGTCTGCCACATCAGCAGTACAAGCACTGCTCTAGTCTCACCAGAGTGGTCAAGCGAGTCAGCTCCTCCTGCGCCCAGGAATGAAGGGGAGTGTTACGATATGAAGTTTTGTGAGAAGGCATTCCTGTATGCTGTAGGAACCGACTCTACTGAGTACGAAGTCGAAGAGTCAGAATAATCGAAGCGACGCAGCAACCGTTTGACCAAGACCAATGCAGGCAGAAACACTTGAAGTGAAAAGAGCGGGAACAGGTTTGAAACGGGTTCCCGCGCCGCACAGTTTGGATTTCTCGCTGCAATAAGGGAATATACCCCTTAGAGTACACGGCTAGTCTAGGTCCTTTCGTATTCCCTTGTACGCTTATATAAACTCGATGTATGCATGCACGTCATTTACATTCACTCCGACCTGAGATTCAAACTTCCGCTGCAACACTACTCTGCGATCAACCCTTAGCGATCCTATGCTAAGTCCCCCTTAGGATTGTAAAAACATCATATTATGATATTGTATGTCAGGATGAACAAGAGTGATTGAACTAGGAAAGAGTTGGGTACAAGCATGAAACCCTAAACTTACTGTTCCCCATAGTAACTACCTCACTACAACCTAAACAAACTGTGGCAGATATAACATTTGACACACCCCCATAGGCAAAGTGGGGGAGAGCAAGGGGTCACAAGACCAGTCAAGAGAGGCAAAGCAAGCTTAGGGTGGATCACAGCGTCACCACACACTCTGAGCTCAAGCAAAGAGCCACAAGGCTAGTTCACATGCAGAGGCATATATGCAACACATACAGCACAGTGATCTCTACCTAGCAAAGCAAGCATGCAGATATATATATAGATCACAGTACAAGCAAAGCCTACAGCAGGTGAGGAAAAGTGGGCACAAGCCCTAGCATGGTGCAGAAACGCTGATGATCACCAGACTGAAGAGCCTTGGTGAATAAATCAGCAGTGTTGGCCCGAGTGGCCACGTAACGCAGACGAAGCTGACCACGCTGCTGCAACTCTCGTGCCAGGAAGTAACGCAGAGCAATGTGCTTCGTTCTGTGCTCCAGTCTGTGCTCCTGATACAAGGCAATGGTAGCCTTGTTGTCGACGTACAGCACTGGAGGAGAACGAGGCCACTCTCCCAAGTCAGTCAGCAGGTAGGTGAGCCAGCGTAACTCCTGTGCAGCCATGGCTGTGGCGTAGATCTCAGCCTCACAACTGGAGCTGAGAACTGAAGACGAGCGTGTAGAACGCTAAGAAACTAAGCCAGAGCCAAGGCTGAAGGTGTAACCCTGTGACGACCGCTGAGTAGCCTGGTCGTCAACCCAAGAAGCGTATGAGTGCCCAGTGAGAACAACTGAGCTCCTCCCTCCAAGCACGAGCCCCATGCCTGATGTACTGCACAAGTAGCACACTACCCTCTTAGCAGCATCCATGTACACCTTTCATTGCCGACCAGGAGCCACGTAGCGAGCCAGAAGGCCAAGAGGGTATGCTAGGTCAGGACGAGTGCAAGTCATCAGGTACATGAGGCAACCAACTAGCTCTGGGTAAGGACCACTCGACTCTACGGACTCATCCGAAGGCAGAGCTGAGAGCGAGTGTCAGCAGTGGCAAAGACCAAGTCGTCGACGTAGACGAGGATGTAGAACGGCGGCAAAGAGGTGTCGGTGCGCAGAAACAGCGACGGGTCGGCAGTAGAAGGAGCAAACCCAAGAGCCACAAGTGTAGTCCTCAGTGTGTCGTGCCACTCACGGGGTGCCTGGCGGAGACCGTAGACTGGCCGCCGGAGGCTCCACTGGGTACCAGGGGGAAACGACCCAGTGAAGCCAGGGGGGCGGCGCAGCCAGATCTCCTCGTGCAGGCTGCCCTGCAAGAAAGCTATGCTGAAGTCAAGAGAGTGAAGCTCGTAGTCACGCTGAGCGGCAACGTGCAGCAGCACCCGAAGAGTGGTCATCTTCGGGGTGGGGAAGAAGGTCTGGAAGAAGTCTACTCCCTCTTGCTGACTGAAGCCTCAAGCAACGTAACGAGCCTTGAAGACAGGCGGAGAACCTGGCGGTCACTTCACCCTGAAAATCCACATGCCACTGATGATGTTCGCCCCGGGAGGGGGAACCTCGTCGACGTAAGTGCCAGTGGACTTCCAGGATGCCATCTCTGCGTCCACGGCTGTCTACCACTGAGAGGAGTACTCACCCGCGATTGCCTCAGCGTAAGAGCGCGGGGTCGTGATGTCTGGTGCATCCGGGTCTCCCTCAGGTGCAATCAACATGGACACGAGATGAGGTACAGCAGTGGCAAAGCACTCAAACTCCTCCTGCCTGTCCTCAAGGACGTCCGTGCCAAGAGCACACTCACCCCCAACGGACGGAGGACAGACAGAATCAGACTCAGCAACAAGACTCACAGCGTAGTCTAGACGACAGTGAGCAGCAAAGTTGACAAGCTCAGCAACTAAGGCAGACGCAGCAGCTGACTCAAAAGAAGGGTCACTGATAGCAGTGGCCAGGAGACGCGTGATAGTAGGACTAGCAGCACGAAGAGAGTCAGACTCCGGGTCAGCAAGGGCAGGAAGAGAGGACGCAGGAGGAGAAGGCAGCGGGACACGCTGTGGAGCAGTGGAAGGACGAAGTGTCATCTGGTGAGTGCCTTGGACAGCAAGAGGACGCTGACGCGGGACATGACGACCAGTGCGAGCAGCACGAACAGGTGATGCAGAACGAGACTCAGGCGACACAGGACGAGGCTCAGGCTCACAACGCTCCGTAAGACCTCCTGTCGGACCAATGTAGGCAGAAGGACAAGGGAGTGGCGAGGCAGGCGGTAGCTGTGACAGCGACTGGAAAGGCGGAACACAAGCAAGAGGCGGCTGACCAAGAACCTGCTGAAGGAGGGGAACGAAGTACGGCTGTGGCCGTGAAGTGCCCCTAGAACCAGCAGAGACAGCACCAGAACCTCCAGCAGCAGCTCCAACTCCCTTAGTACCACCAACAGCTCCAGTACCTCCAGCAGCACCAGCAGCACCTCCAGCAGGACCAGCACTAGTAGCACCTCCAGCAGCACCAGTACCTTCAGCAGCACCAGCACCAGCCGCACCACCAGCCCTAGTACCAGTAGCACCACCAACAACTCCAGCAGCTCCAGTACCTCCAGCAGCACCAGCAGCACCTCCAGCTGGACTAGCTCTAGCAGCTCCAGTAGCACCCCTAGTCCCAACAGCTCCAGTACCACCAGTACGAGCACCTCTAGGACCAGTGGCTCCAGCACCTCCAGCGCCAACCCCAGGGTCAGCAGCTATACCAACTCCAGTAGGCCCTGCGTCCTCAGCTCCAGCTCTAGTAGCACCTCCAGCGTCCACAGCACCACGGCGGCGGCGATAGTACCGAGAGTACCATTCACGCAGCTGCTGGGAATAGAGAGCGCCCCCAGGCGCAACACCCCCAGGCTCAAGACCTCCAGGCTCAGCACCCCTAGGCACAGCACCCCCAGGCTCAGTACCCCCAGGCTCAGCACCCGCAGTCTCCGCACCCCCAGGCTCAGCACCCGCAGTCTCCGCACCCCCAGGCTCAGCACCCCCAGTCTCAGTACCCCCAGACCCAGCACCACCAGGCTCAGCACGCTCAGTACCTCGCGCAGGACTAGAGTCGACAGCTACCTCGACGGGCTCGACCGGGTCTACCTGGGAAACACCTGAGGGAGTAGCACCCTGGGAAGGTAGGGGGTCTACCAAAGCAGCACCTGGCGTGAGGAAGAGCGGCAGAGGGGGGAGCGGGGCAGTGCGGTAAAGGAAGAGATGGTAGAAGGGGACCGACTCGTCAAACGTGACGTCCTGAGAGGGGAAGACACGGCGCGAGGTGGGGTGGCAAAACTGCCAGCCAAGCGCGTCAGGAACAAAGCCCAGGAAGGCACAAGGAACGGCGCGGGAGGAGAGCTTGTCTGCGGACGTATCGCGGACAAAGGCACGAGATCCCCAGACCCGGAACACAGACGCATCGCCAACCTCTCCCGTCCAATGCAGTGTGCGCGAGGTATCCGGAACGGAGACACGAGGCCAGAGGTTGAGCTGATGCGCGGCGTACCGGACCGCAAACGGCCACAGAAAATGGGGGGCAGCCGCATAGACCAACGAGGTACGAGCGACCTCCATGACCAAGCCAATGCAGCGCTCAGCAACCCCATTCTGCTGAGGAGAGGCCGGAAGCGTGAACGTCTGGCGAATGCCCTCCCCCGGACAGAAGGTCTCCAAGAGACCGGAGGAAAACTCACCACCTCTGTCAAAGTGCAGTCGCAAGACGGGAAGGTCCGTGCGAAAGCGCCTCTCCAGCTGGAGACGGGTAGCGCGGATCCAAGGGATCAAGACAGCAGGGACCTTCTACTTGGTGCGCAAGGGGAAGACCGTGGTGTAACACGTGTAGTCGTCCACTACCAGCAGGAAGTAGCGCTCTCCACCCTGTCCACGGACGCGGGCTGGGCCCCACACGTCCATGTGAAGGGTCTGCAGAGGAGCCTCTGTCGGGGGAAACTCAGAGGAGTGAGGGGTGGCACGCTGCCGCCCCTCGACACAGGGAATGCAAGGAGGGGGCGGGGACGGTGGCAGGGGAGGCAGTGACCTGGGGAGACCCGAGACAAGGAAACGAGAGTGCATGCCACGAAGGCGCTGCATCAAAGGGTGCCCAAGGCGGTGGTGCCAGAGGATCGTCCGGTGCGACAAGGTGCGACACGAGCAGGGGGCGGACAATTGACCTGACGCAGACGCAGACGCCGCTACCTGAGGGGACTCAGTGGTCAGTGTGTACAAGTCCGACCCCGGCTTCCTAGTGAAGGTAGCCAAGTGACGACCGGTCTGGGCACACGTCTAGTGTGTCACACGCTCGTAGGCAGGGGTGAACTGGTGAACACCCGCGTCCTGGAGTGTAGAACCCGCCACCAAGTTCGTAGAGAACGAGGGGAGGTAAAGGCCCGACAATGTGCCGGACGGGACAGCAGAACAAGGGAGGGCTGTGGTGGAGGTCGCAAGGACCGGACCCCCTGAGGGGTCAGCCAGGGAGACAGCAACCGGCCTAGGGAGCTGCTCGAGGGCAGTGCGGTCGCGAAAGAAACAGCGAGAAGCACCTGAGTCCAATGTGAAGGTGTGCAGTGCCTCAGTAGACTCAGTACCGAAAGGCGCAGACTCACAAGCACCTGAAGCAGTAGACACACCTGCACCTAGAGCAGCAGCCTCACCAGGACCAGGGGCAGCAGACGCACTAGCACCTAGAGCGGCAGCCTTACCGGCACCCGGAGCAGTAGACTGGATACCGGGGTCAGGCGGCACACACAGGTGACACGCTCCCTCGGCACTAGTAGACAATGCATACATTGCAGTGAGAATAGCATCATAGTCAAGAGCAAAGATATCTACCCTCTGCCTAAGCAAATCCACCCAGTCGGGGAGCTCAGCGTCGTCGCCAAACTCTGTACGCCAAGCGTCGCTCAGACGGGTGAAGCAGCGGGACTCTATGTGACCACGCGTCCCGCAAGGCTCACCAGTCCGAACACCCGTGCTAATAACGTACGGGCAGCGAGCAGTACTCAGCGACCCTCGACTCTGAGCGTACCACTCACGATGCTGCTGGGGCGAAAGAGTCTCGCGCGGACGACGCTGCTACTGCACCAGGCCACTACAAGAAGCTCCCGACCTACCCACTCCAGGACGACTCCCACTACGGCCACCCCGACAACCCCAACTGGCGTACCACTCACGAAGCTGCGGGGGCGTGAGGGACATACGCGGATGGCCCTGGAGCTGCATCAGGCCACGCCAGGAGCAGCAGTAGAAGCAGTAGCAGCAGGAGCAGCAGTAGCAGTAGCAGCAGCAGGAACAGCAATAGCAGCAGTGGTAGCGGTAGCAGCGCGGGCAGGGCAGTGCTCACCAGTGGTGGGAAGGGCAGGCGCACGACGGAGGCGACTGCGGGGCCGCTACAGCGGTAGGGAGCTCCGCAGCAGCTGCTGCAGGGCGGGGCGACGACTGCGGCTAGGGGCTCCGCGGCAGGTGCTGCAGGGCGGGACCGGGCCGCGACGGCAGCTGGTGCAGGGCAGGGACAGGGCCGCGACGGCCGCTGCTGCAGGGTGGGGCGGGGCCGTGACGGCAGCTGCTGCAGGGCGGGGCAGTCCGCGACGGCAGCTGCTGTAGGGCGGGGCAAACCGCGACGGCAGCTACGGCAGGGCGGGGCAGTCCGCGACGGCAGCTGCTGTAGGGTGGGGCAGGGCCGGGAAGGCAGCTGTTGCAGGGCGAGGCAGGGGCGGCCGTCCAAAGGGCGGGCGCGGGATAGGGCAGGGCGACGCGGCGGGCAGGGGCGACGCCGCGCGGGCCCCGCAGGGGCGTCGCGACGAGCGGGGGCGACGCCCGGGTCCCGCTGGGGCGGCGCGACGCGCAGGAGCCGCGCCTCGCGGGTCCTGCAGAGGCGTCGCGAAGAGGCAGGGGCGACGCGCGGGTCTCGCAGAGGCGTCGCGACGAGGCGAGGGGGGGACGTGCGGGTCCCGCAGAGGCGTCGCGAAGAGGCAGGGGGCGACTCGCGGGTCCCGTAAGGGCGTCGCGAAGAGGCGGGGGCGACGCGCGGGTCCCGCAGAGGCGTCGCGAAGAGACAGGAGGCGATGCGCGCGGGTCTTGGCGGGCTGCAGGCGCCGGCGTGCAGCAGCTGCGGCGCGGGGGTTACTGCCTGCGCGCGAGCGGCCTACGGGCGGCGTACGGGCTGCCTACGGGCTGCCTACGGGCGGCAGCGGCCTACGGGCGGCGTACGGGCTGCCTACGGGCGGCGGCCTACGTGCAGGCAGGTCGCGGGCGGCTCGAGGGGCCGCGCGAGGCCGGTACGAACTGCGTGGGCGGCTAGCGGGCTGCGTGCGCACGGGCAGAGGACGGCGCGCGGGCAGAACGAAGAGCGGGGCGCGCGAGGGCGCACTAGCAGAAAGAAGGCGCACGAGGGCGCACGAGAAGAGAAAGGCGCACGAGGGCGCACGAGGGCGCGTCTAGCGGAATAGTGGGCCTGTAGTAGTAAGCGGTCCTAGGTGGCTAACCTAGGCTCGTGATACCATGTCAGAATGAACAAAAGTGATTGAACTAGGAAAGAGTTGGGTACAAGTAGGAAACCCTAAACTTACTGTACCCCATAGTAACTACCCCTCTACAGACTAAACAAACTGTAGCAGATTTAACATTTGACATTGTAAGCATATTTTGTTTGCTGTAATATTCGTATAGATTGCCTAGTGTCTACTGGTTTTCATGCATGGACCATTCGTAACAAAAATAATGCTCAATATGAGGAATTATTATAGTTATGATTTCATGTGGGTGGAACCCCCTCTTACGCCATATCATCTCTATCACTCATATCATTTCATCTCAACAGCCGTGAACCCGCCAAAACCAGTGTCGAGGACAGAGCTTTCCACAAATGCCACAATTCGCGATACGCCAAATGCGGCAACTCATCAATTAGCCTCTCATGTTTCGTGAAAACACAGGTCGCTGAAAGCAAACTCATTCGTAAATGGCTTCGTCTCGACCGTTGGATCGCATCGGCCTTCCGCAGCCGCTGATCAACCGGTTCTTCGCGCGAGGCTTGACTACTGCCCAGGTGCGCCGGCAGGCGGGCTTGAAGGGGAGATACTGCAGGAAAGGGGGAGGGGGGAAGGATAATCGGGTGGGAATACCGGGGGATGAACAGGGGAACGAGCAGGTAAAGGCCGGTGCGATCCCTCCGCTCCTTTCGCTCCTCCCACCCTTCCCGCTCTTCCCGCGCATCCCGCGCATCCCGTACCTCCCCTCCTCCAGCAAGTCCTTTCGTTGACCGCCGTTGACCTCATGGAAGTGCTTGACTGCGACGGCGCGACCGTGCGCGTCGCCATGATAGCCGTCTCGCGCGCCGCCTGCCCGCCGTCCTGCACCGTCGCCGACATCGCCGCGGCCGGCGGAACTGGTCATCTGCGCCTCGACCTCCCTGCGCTCGACGCCGCGCTCGCCGGCGGGTTACCCTGCGGCGCAATCACGGAAATCGCGGGCCCGGCGGGCGCGGGGAAGACGCAGATGTGCATGCAGGCGGCGGTCATGGCGACGCTGCCCGCATCTGCCGGCGGGTTTAACGCGTCCGTGGTGTATTTCGACACTGAGAGGCGGTTCAGCCCGAAGCGCGTGGCGGAGATTGCGGTGAATCGGATCCCTGCCTTCTTCTCGTCCCACATGGCCATGGAACAGGTTCGAGCACATTTGGGAACCAGTTCCCTCTCTCTGTCGCTTCCTCCCTTCCTCTCCTCTTCTTTCCTCTCCTCTCCTCTCCCCTCACGCTCTTCCTCTTCTCCTCCTTTCCCTCTCCCCGTCGTTTTCTCCTCTCCTCTTTCCTTTCCTCCTCATTCCATTCCCTTCCCTCGTCTCTGTTCTGTTCGGCCCTCCCTATCTGCCCTGCCCAGCATATGTTCTCCACCCGATTCTTCCCTTCCCTTCCCCTTCCACCAGCTCCTATCGCGCATCCTTTTAGTGCAGCCCGTGTCCTCAGCAGAACTCTTGGATAGGTACGTTGACTTTCGAATCACTCACTTCACTTCCCCCAATTCTGTCTGTCTTTCTCATCGACCTTTGCCCCCTGTCCTCTGCCCTCCCCGCGAGCCCTTCCCCTGCCCCCTTCCCCTACCCCCTGCTCCCTACCCCCTACCCCCTGCCCCTGCACACGCCCATCTGTCCCCTTTTCTCAGAATAGCCAATCTGCACACGTCGCTGGCAGGCAACAGCACGCGGCTCATAATCATCGACAGCATTGCTGCGCTCGTGCGCATGTGAGCTTAGTTTCCAGACTTGTTCCTTATTCATGTTCATTTCGCGGGAAGGTGTGATTTGACGTCCTTGCTAGCAGAATCCTTTACCTGGTGAGGTGGCATGTGTGTGTATGCGTACATGTGCTTGTTTTCGTGTGTGTATGCGTACATGCGCTCTTGTGTGTGTGTGTGTGTGTGTGTGTGTGTGTGTGTGTGTGTGTGTGTGTGTGTGTGTGTGTGTGTGTGTGTGTATACGTAAATGTGTTTGTGTATATCGGGGATCTGCAGTGACTTTGGAGCGGATAATCTCATTCAGCGACAGCAGCTGCTTTCTCATCAAGCCTCAAAGCTCAAGTGAGACGCCATCACTCTAACACGCTCTTGCTCCCACATCTCCCTCTTCCCCTCCTACCCTTATACCTCGCTTTCCCTCGACGTCCACCCCACCAAAAGCCCTGGTGCATTCTCTCTTGTACTTTTCTCCTCCCGAATTCCCCCCCTCCTTCACTACACACCCTTCCGCTTCTCCATTACACTCCTTGCCCCCCCCTCTCGTCTGCATTCCTTTCCACTCTCCCTTGTGCTCCCAAGGTACCTGGCCGAGAGCTTCTGTCTGCCTGTGCTCGTCACGAATCACGTTGCTGCAGCGTCCTCCTCCTCTTCCTCGCGCTCTGCCGGCTTGCCCGCACCAAATGGTGAGTTTTTTTTTTATCACGTATATGTATTATGTATATGCAATATACATATATACATAACAATCAGAGCATACACAACAACAAGAAATAAATTACGTTATTTGTACTGCCCTCCATGCTAAGTTCCACTAAAAAAAGGCTAATGAGACTACATGAACTCCTTGCATTCTTGTGTGTAGAATCAAAGTCATGTCCCTGCTCAACACTAGAGCATCCAAGGGCTGTGCTGGCCCTTCCATTACGGGTCAGGGGTCAACATCATTCCACAAACCTTGCTCCTCCTTCACCATCTCTCCTCTCTCGTGACCCGTGTTCTACCTCCCGTTCTGTCCACCTCCACCTGCCCGTCATCCCCTCCTTTCCCTCCTCCTTTCCTCACCCTCTTGTCTCTTCTCCCTCAGAGATGGACGGCAGGAGAGCAGCGCTGGGTGCAAAGTGGTCTCACTGTGTCAACGTGCGCATGCTGCTTTTGAGTGGCCTAAAGAATCCCTCTCATTCCTTCCCTTTTTCCCCATCCTACCGTCTCTTCCCTCCCAGAGATGGACGGCAGGAGAGCAGCGCTGGGTGCCAAGTGGTCTCACTGTGTCAACGTGCGCCTGCTGCTCTCCACCGTCACCCATGCTTCTGGTACATGCATATACACATCATTGCATACATGCACACATAAGTTTGTATACATTCATGCATATGCATAATGCATGTGTGTACTTCCACCTGGTGGTACAAGGATTTGCAGACAAAGAGAGATGTGAAGTTGTGAAGATAGTGCACTAATCGTTGGACAAAGAGAGATTTTCTGGGGAAACCACTTTCCACCACTTGTTGCCTCTGCGTTGCCTCAATTCAAATCATTGGCAGGCTCCCATCGTGTCTTGCACATTGCGAAAGCACCCATGGCGCCTCAAATCTCGTTCCCGTTCACCATCACCAACAGTGGCCTCCAGGTATTTGTTATCAAGTTTCTTGCCCTTTCTTGCCTTTTGAAGTGTGGTGCGTATCTTATCGCCACTGTGATTGCTTCCTATCTTGTTTCCTTTGCAGCTTTTGTGATAGAGAGGATTTTGTTGCTCAATGGTGGCATGACGTTTCGACAGCTGATTTGCAAGTAGCTACGCAATGAGATTCATTCATGTATAGAATATTTTCATAGGTAAATAGTTCCACCCATTCTTTTGTTGATTAACCAATAATCTACACACTAGTTCCTCACCTTCTTCTAGAGGCTTCTGATGACACGGGTTGTACACGGACAGCTTTTGCCGAGCCCTCCTCTGCCCTAAACCCTGCTTGCGGCTAGATTTGACGGCGAACATTTGCGGTTGCTCCTTTCCACTACCTCCTAAAAACCCTTGTATTAATGCCACCCCTTCAACCTTCACTCACATCCTTTTCACCCTTACCAAACCAAACCCGGACCCGCCTTCTGGTGTGGGTGTGGCTGTTCTCTGCTGGGCAATAGAAGTTTGCTCAACCCGCGCCGTGCTCGCGTGCATTGTAACGGAGATCGCGATATTGCTGTCTAGTGTACCGAAGACTTATTAGGCTTTTTTCGACTGTCAAGAAGTAATCGCACGCAGGGTCTCGCGAGAACTCGCACAGCGGCCGCCATGGCGGAGGAGTGCGAACCTCCGAAGAAGATGCTTCTCGACGACGATTACGAAGATGAGGTGGCGGTCGCGAAGGGTTACGTTGGCGAAGAGTTCGAGCTTCGCATCAACGAGGAATACGCGAAGCGCCTCGAGTACAACAAGCGGCGCGAGGAGATGCACAAACTGGAGGAGAAGGTAAAGGCGGGCTACCTGCCCTCGGGGGAAAGAAGCGCGGGGTTCCGCGGAAGAGGCCGCGGCGCTGGCGGAAGATTCGGCGGAAGGGGTTGGGGCGAAGGCGGAAGGGGAGGCGGACGATGGGGCGGAAGGGGACGAAGTTTTGGCGGATCTTGGGGGCAAGACCGCCGGTTTGGGCGGAATGACGAGGCGCAGGGGGAGGGGGAGGGGGAAGCAGAGGCGGAGGCGGAAGAAGGAGAGGCGGAGGATAGCGAGGAGGAGGAGGACGAGCGGGACGAGCATCTCTTTCGCCTGGATCAGGATGTTAAATTCGTACAGGCCCTTACGAGGATCAAGAACAAAGATCCGGAGATCTTTAAACCCGGTAAACACCTCTTCGAATCGGACGGGGAGGAGGAGGAAGAGGACGAGGAGGAGGAGGAAGGGGAAGGGAAGGGGGACGCTGCGGGAGAGGAAGCGGGGAACGAAGAAGAGGACGAGGAGGAGGACGAGAAGGAGAAGAAGCAGAAGAAGAAGAAAAAGGCCAAGGCGGTTTATCTGAAGGACGTGTTGGCGCAGCAGGCGATCGACGGCGTCGGGCTCAGCGACGACGAGTCTGGCGGAGACGGTGACGGCGGCGGGGAGCGGGCGTCGCGGAAGGGCTACTTCGCGGAGCAGGAGGAGCTGAAGAAGGCGTTCCTCGACGGCGCGGAGGCAGGTGGGTGTGCGCGCGGGGATGGGAGGCGGGTGGGTGCGCGGGGAGGGGAGGCGGGTGGGTGCGCGGGGATGGGAGGCGGGTGGGTCGAGGGGTGGGGGGGTGGGGCGCGAGGCGAACGCAAGTCATTTCTATTGCGCGTAGCTAGTGCTAGCAGGCTTGATTTCCATCCTGCATTGCTTCGAGGCGAGGCCTTCCTTGCGTGAGCTAGTCTCGTGCACAAGGGCCGTAAAAGACAAGTGGACGTCAGGGTTCAGGGTTTTAGATGTTGTGCATGGTATTTGTCATTTTCTTAGCCAACCCAGTCCACGTGTATCAGCCAGGGGTTTATCCGTGGAGATTGGGCATTTCTAGTGGTTAATTCGCGTAGACGGCGAATTTAAGGGCCTTGTCCAGGTATTTGCGAGTCTCTTTTGGACAATCTCCCGTTGCACGTTCGAATCGAGTCCAGCTGTTCGAAATGATGAGGCGACTGCATATCGCGTCTTGTCCCAGTGGTGGCGAGGCGAGCGAGTCCCAGTCGCATGTCCTTCCTTACTCGCCTTACCTGTTGTAAGCTGTTGTTGTTCCGAGCATTTTCGAAGACGCCAACAACCAGGAGTCTCGCGGCGGTGATCCTGAGGTCTCAAATAGGCTGGCGTGATGGGATGGCGGCTTGTGAGGCCGCTTGTGAGGCGGCCGTGCCGTGTTCAAGGATTGTTGCGCTGGCGCGATTGCCTGCTCTCTGGAGTGCTGATGGTTTATTCATTGAGAGTAGAGAGAGAGACGTTTTTGATTTGTTGGGTTTTTTTTTTTTTTTTTTTTTTTTTGTTTCTCAATGTGCCACGTGGCGCAGCCGAGGAGGGCGAGGAGGGCGAGCTTCTGCGAGTCAAGAAGAAGAAGGGCAGCAAAAAGGCTAAGACAAAGGCGGAAGGCGAGGATGCGGAGGAGGAGGAGGACGAGGAGGACGAAGGGGAGGAGGAGGCGGGCGGGTGGGGCGATCCGGCGGTGAAGGGCGAGGTGCAGAAGCGGCTGGAGGAGTTCTTTGGTCGCGACGAGCAGCAGCTCTCGGAGGTGGACCAGTACCTCAAGTCGTACCTGCTGGAGCGGAAGTGGGTGCAGGACGACGAGGTGAGACGGGGAGAGGGTTATGAGATGCGAGTGGGAGGGGCGATGGGAGAAGCGGGGAAGGATCGGGGGGGCGCATGGCATGAGAGGAGGTCGACCAGTACCTCAAGTCGTACCCTCTGGAGCGGAAGTGGGTGCAGGACGATGAGGTGAGGACGGGGAGAGGAGATGTGTGAGCGCGTGCGTGAAGGTTGGGACTGGGTGTTGCTTGGTTTGGATTAAATGGGGGAGGAGGCGAGTAGACAAAGTGGGGTATGGGTGGGGTGGGGTTGACGCAGTGTGGAGAAGTGGCGCGGCGACGCAAGTTGTTTGTACCTGTTAGAACGCACGTAGGCTCGGGCGTTCCTTTTTCTTGTTGTTGTTGATTTGCTTTTCTTTCTCAAGTTGTTTTTTTTTCTTGCTCTCTTCCTCTTGTTGGATCTACTGCTCGCCCCTAGCCCATACCCTATCTCCCTCAACCTCAACCCCACTCCTCACCGCACGGCAGGACGCGGGGTTACGAGGAGCTCTCTCTTGTTCGTCTGTTTTCTACCCCACCCCCATCAATACACCCTTCCATTTTTCCCCATCCCAACCCCACCAAACTCCTTTTCACCACACGGCAGGACGCGGGGTACGAGGGGCTGCTGGGCGGGCCGGAGGTGGATGAGGAGGACGAGGAGGAGATTAAGGAGCAGGATGAGTTCGAGGAGCTCTTCAACTTCCGCTACGAGGAGCCGGGCGGCGCGTTCGTTGCTTCTTATCCCAGGTGGGTGGACGGGATATGAGGGGATGGGATGGGCGTTGAGAGGGTAGGTCAGGTCAAGGCATGAAGTACGGGAGGAGAAGAGCAGGATGAGTTCGAGGAGTTCTACAACTTCCGCTACGAGGAGCCCGGGGGGGGGGGGGGGGCGTTCGTCGCCTCCTACCCCAGGTGAGAAGGGGAAGGGACGGGAGGGGACGACATGAGAGGGGATGGGATGGGATGGGATGGTTTGGGATGGCATGGGATGGGATGGGATGGGATGGGATGGGACGAGAGGGGACGGGATGGAGAGGGTGTTGGGGGTTTTGATTGACAGGTCTGCCTGAACGAGGAGTTGGAGGAGCTCTATAACTTCTGCTACGAGGCTCGGAGCCAGGTGGAATCCGCGTGTAGTGAGGTGAGGTGAGGTGATGTTTGAAGCGCCAGAAAAATGAGTTGGAGGAGCTTTATGATTTCCGCTACGAGGAGCCGGGTGGGGCGTTCGTTGCCTCCTACCCCAGATGGGTGAGACGCTGCAAGGGGAAGGGTGGGGTGGGGTGGGGTGGGATGGGATGGGCTGGGATGGGATGCAAAGGCACACTACGCAGCTCTTCCGCTCTTCTTTTCTGCTCGCCTTTCCCCTCGCCTTTCCCCTCGCATTCCCTCCTCCTCCCTTTCTGCACTCTCCTCCCCCCTCACCTTTAACCCTGCCATTCCCTTGCTCGTCTGTCTCGTTGAGCGGGGAAGCGGGCGAGGAAGGGAACGGCAGGGATAAAGGTGAGAGAGCGGAGGGCAGCAAGAGAGCGGAGGGCAGCAATGGAGGCAGAGAGGCAGGCAGAGCTGCGACGGCTCTCAAGAACCTCAAGAAGCTACCTCTCACTCTCTCTCTCCCCTCAACTCCTTTCTTGCCCCCGCCCCTCCCTAACCCTCCTGCTCTCCTTTTTCCCATCCGCTTTCCCCCCCCCCCCTCTTCCCCATTCCGCTCGCCCTTTCCCCCGCTCCCGCTCCCCCTCTCCCCCTTGCCGCTCCCCCCCTCTCCTCCACCCCCCGTCCATTCAGGGAGATAGAGGGGTTGGTGCGGCGCAAGACGGATGCGAGGAAGAGACTTTTGAGTCACCTCTGCCCCTCCTGCTCCCATCTCTTCCCCCCTCCCGTTCCCCCCCCTCTCCACCCGCCGTCCATTCAGGGAGATTGAGGGGTCGGTGCAGCGCAAGATGGACCGCCTTGACTCATGTTCGAAGGGCAGCAGGTTTTTTTTTAAGGGCGCCTCAAAAGTCGCTCCTCCTGTTCCCCCCCTTCCACCCCCTCAATTCTTCAGAGAGATAGAGGGGTCGGTGCGGCGCAAGATGGAATCGAGGAAGCTGGCGAGGAAGGCGCGGGCGGAGCGGCGTGCAGCACTGGAGGCGGAGAGGCAGGCGGAGCTGCGACGGCTCAAGAACCTCAAGAAGCAAGACATTCTTGAGAAGCTTCAGAAGATTAAACTCGTTGCTGGGCTGGGCGGAGGGGACGGGGACGGTGGAGGGAAGGGAGGGAAGGGTGGGAAAGGAAGGAAAGGGAAGGGAGGAGGTGGGTGGGGAGGTGGGGAGGAGTGGGATGGGGAGGAGGCGGCTGGGCCGATGGTTGAGTTGCTGGAATCGGTTGAATTTGAGGACGATTTTGACCCTGTTCTGTTTGATGCTAAGATGAGAGCTGCTTTTGGGGAGGAGTATTATGGGAAGGAGGATAGGGAGTTGGCTGAGGCGAAGAAAGAGGAGGAGGGGGAGGAGGAGGAAGAGGAGGAGGGAAAGAAGGGGAAGAAGGGAAAGAAGGAAGCGACTGCCAAAGATGATAGTGTGGAGGAGGAAGAAGAGGAGGATGAAGAGGAAGATGAAAACGAAGAGGAGGAAGAGGAAGAGGAGGAAGAGGAAGAGGAGGAAGAAGAGGAGGAGGAGGAGGAAGAAGAAGAAGATGAGGAAGAAGAGGAGGGGAGGAAGGGAGAGAAGGAAGCGACTGCTAAGGATGATGGTGAGGAGGAGGAAGAGGAGGAAGAAGAAGAGGAAGAAAAGGAAGCGGAGGAAGAGGAAGAGGAGGAGGAGGAGGAAGAGGAAGAAGAAAAAGAAGAGGAGGAAGAGGAGGACGAGGAGGAAGAGGAGGATGAGCAAACGGTAAAGAAGGGGAAGAAGGCAGCTGCTGCTAAAAGCGATAGTGAGGAGGAAGAGGAAGAGGAGGAAAATGAAGAGGGGGAAGAGGAGGAAGAGGAGGAGAAAGAGGAGGTAGAAGAAGAGGAGGCAGAGGAGGAGGAGGAAGAGGAGGAAGAAGAAGAAGAGGAGGAAGAGGAGGAAGACGAGGAAGACGAGGAAGAGGAGGAAGAGGAGGAAGAGGAGGAAGAGGAGGTGGGAAAGCCTGATTTTGAGAAGGAGGACGAGCTGTTGGGGCTACCCAAGGGGTGGATGAACGTGGGTTCCAAGGGGTTCGGTGCGGTGCGCCAGAAGCTCATGAAGCAAGGCCTCATCCCCAGCGCTTCTGCTTCTTCGGGAAAGAAGAAAGGAGATGAGGAGGAGGAGGAGGAGGAGGACGAGGAAGAAGACGAAGAGAATGAAGAGGAGGGAGATGTGGAGATGGAGGAAAATGAAGATGATGACGAGGAGGAGGAGGAGGATGAGGAGGAGGAAGAGGGCGGAGAGGGGGGGAGGGGGAGTGCGAGGAAGAGGAGGAAGCAGCAGCAGATGTCAGTACGTGAGAAGGTGGCGTTTGACAAGCGCCTGGAGGAGTATTACAAGCTGGACTATGAGGACATGATTGGTGAGTGGGTGGTGGGCGGTGGTGGGTGGTGGGTCTGCTTTTGAGTCGACTCAGAAGGTGGCGTTTGACAAGCGCCTGGAGGAGTATTACATGCTGGACTATGAGGACATGATCGGTGAGTGGGTGGTGGTGATGGTTGGTGGTGGGTCTGCTTTTGAGTGGACTCAGAAGGTGCTTTTGAGTCAACTCAGGACATGATCGGTGAGTGGTGATGGGTGCTGGTGAGTTGTGGTGGGTGCTGGTGGGTGCTGGTGGGTGATTGGTGGGCTGTGGGTGAATGGTGGGTTTTTTTCATGTATGCGTCCTACGAGCACCCTGTTTGATCCACGTCCATCAACAACCCAGTGCTACAACCCCTTGAAGCCCACGTTCATCCACGTTCATTGGCAGGCTCTTTTTTCCGCTTCTGTGTTTGTACAGGTCTGCAGCATGAAGCCCTAGGCCTAGGGCCACCATCGGTCGTCTCTACCTCTCTCTCCCGTTCCAATTCTTTCCCATCTCTGCCTTCTCCTCGTCTTCTACGTACCCCCACTCTCCCTTCCTGTTCCCTCCCTCCAGGCGACCTCCCAACCCGTTTCAGGTACCAGCAGGTAAAGCCCAACAACTACGGCCTCAAAGTCGATCAGATCCTTCAGCTTCGAGACAAGGATCTGAACCAGATCGTGTCACTTAAAAAGCTAGCTCCTTACCAGCCCGAGGAGTGGGTCGTGCCTAAGTGGCGGCGGCGGCAGGTGCTAAGCGCGGCGCTTAGAGCGCAGCAGGATGAGGAAGGGCGGAGGAAGAGGGAGGCTAAGGGGAGGAAGAAGGTGAAGGGGAAGGATGGGAAGGGGAAGGGAAGGAGGGAGCCGTTTATCAGGTTGGCAGAGGAGGAGAAGGAGGAGGAGGAAGAGAGGGGTGGAGAGGATATGGATGGAGAAGAGGGGGACGAGGAGGCTGAGGAAGGGGGGATGATGGAGAGGGAGGGAGCGAGGAAGAGGAAGAGAGGGAAGGAAGGGAAGGAGAAGGGGAAGGAGGAGGATGAGGAAGGAGCGGGAGAGGGGGCGGAGGAAGGGAAGAAGGCAAGGAAGCGCAACAGAAGGAAGAAGCAGCAGGAGCAGGGAGAGGGGGGAGCAGAGAAGGCACATGGGCAGCAGGAGAAGAACAAGGAGAAGCAACAGAAGGACAAGAAGGAAAAGAAGGATAAGCAGGCACAGGGGGCAGGCGGTGGAGCAGAAGGGGAGGACGCGGGCCCGAAGGTGAGCAAGGCTGTGAAGAAGAACCTGGCGAGGAAGCAGAAGAGGCATGAGAAGATGCTTCTGGAAGGGAAGGACGGCAAGCAGGCTCTGTCGGTGTCCCGGCTGCAGTCGTACGGTGTGATTCCCGTTGAGAAGGAGAAGAAGGGGAAGTAGTGGGGTTGAGGCTTGGGGAACTCTGAGACGTCTCAGAACTCGCTGTCGGTGTCCCGGCTGCAGTCGTACTGTGTGATACCTGTTGAGAAGGAGAAGAAGGGCAAGGAGAAGGGGGGGAAGAAGGGGAAGGAGAAGGAGAAGTAATGATGTGGGTTGGAGAAGTGCTGCTGGCGGTGTCAGGGAGGCAGTGGTTGCGGCTTTTGAGGCAGGCTTTGATCTGGTGTGGTGTGCTTATGTGCTTTCGAGGCGCCTTATAAGAGCATGAGGGAAGCATCTTTGAGGAGGCGGCACCTGCATTTGTGGTGAGCCTAAGAGGGCTGACCTGTGGAAGAGGGGAAAGGGCTTGGAGGGGGGATTGTGAAGGGGGGGGAGGTCAAGAGGGGGGGGGGGGGGGCCTGGTGGAGGGAGCTCCTGTGGCTCGGTGGCATCTGTGAAGATGTGAAATGACTTAGGTATTATCTGATGAGCTGAGTTATGCATGATCTTCATCCGCTGGTAGCAGCTGTTTATGTGCTGTGCGATGGCAGTGGGGTTTGAGGCAAATGGAAGATGGGGGCAGTGGGGTTTGACGCAAATGGAAGATGGGTGGGGAAGTGTGTCGCGACGAGTGAGAGCAAGGGGGAAAAGTCAAATGAGGGGAGAGAGAGGGGGATTGTAAGGGCGGCTTGTTGGTTGATCGGGGAACATTTCTGGTTGTTAGATGTTTGACCAGTTGGAAGTTTTATTTCTGGGCCGGAATCATGTAGTCATTACGGTAGATGATTTTGCTCAAATCAAGGAATCGTCAGCAGGTTTCTAAGATTCACAGTAATAATTAGTTACTGTACAACTAGTAGGGTCTCGTTGAAGGATTCGTAAGTTTCGCATCGCGATGCACCCAAGAAATCCTCCTCTCCCAACCTGCTCGAGGGCAATTTCGGACGAAGCCATTGCCATGCACATGCACGATACGCATGGCGCCGCGGTTTTCCTCGACGGCGGCTGTCATTGCAGCAAGAGCGTTGCCGCCAGCGACCCTTGACAAACCTTTGACCTCGACTGGGCTGGGCTCGTGTTTGAGCAAGGCCTTCATTCCCACCACCCAAGTCCCGTCAAGTGTTTGTAGTTGTCGATCGTTGTCGCTCACATGCATTCCAGGTCGTCCCTGCTCACCGAGCAGGTTTAATTCTATCCAACCCTGTGCTCTGCGCTCTTCAAAGGATCCTTTGGGAACCTCATGAAAACTTTGGATTTTCTATCCCGTTTATCAAGTTACTTGGTAGTTACTGTGTGATGTGGTAGAATTCATGCGTATGTTCCGGAACGGCATCAGCGCGTGGGGGACTTGACAGAGGACTTCCATTGCACGAGCATCTTAGGAGAGCACGGACTGGATTGACAAAGATGACTCGGTCATGGGAGGAGCGACTTTTGAGACGTCTCAAAAGCACGAGCATCTTGGAGACGTGGGTGAGGATTGACAGAGGCGATTCGGTTCTGGGAGGAGCGAGCAAATGATTCAGAACCGGTTCCGCGCCTTCAGCGCCAAACGAAGTAACAATTACCAGGCACGTCTCTAATGGAGTTTCAAATTAACAAGCTTCTCCTGAAAGTGGCTGACTGGTGGTGTGAGCCGTTGCGTGGCAGTGGTGGCTGGCGCTCCCTTCTCTGAGGCTTGAAAAAAACTCCTCATTCTCGGTGATACCACCTCTGATTTGAGCACTGCATGGTGAGTTCAACGAAAGGTTTTGACTCTGTGTAGTGCCCCTTAGTTTCCAGCATAATTTCTGAAGGAACAAAACTGCCAGGAGGAACAGTTCTTGGATGTCCTGCTAGACAGCCGACGGGCAAAACTGCTAGTCCAAAAGGTGCATACAAATGCCCAGAGCTCCCGCCAAAAGGTATATGCGACAGTCGGGAATCGAAACTAGGTATGAACCGAGCTCACGATAGGTGGTAATCTAACTCTAGACCACTGACATGATCAGTCGTCATTAAATTCGAGGCTTAATTTTTTTCATCTGACATGCAATGGCATCGTAAGGTTTTTGAATTTTGAGAAGGTTCAAAGTGGTGAAGTCAAAAGCACATCTTCTTACTACTGTCAAATTGCAAGCCATAATCATGCATGTGATCCAATCGCAAATATAGCCAAGATGATCCTTCCTTGCCATTACCCCTCTCCCTTGCCAATTATCCAAAGTACCTGCTACGGAATCAGTCCAGTTCATACCGTACGTCCCACAGAGAGCCTCCTAAAAACAAATAACCAACCACCTACCTACCTCTCTTCAGGAACAGGCTCAGTCAACTTCACCCACTGCGGCTTCTCACACTCTTCCTTGTTGAGATGCTTCAGGCATTTGGCCTGCACGCCCTCCCCTCCGTCCACCAGCAGCGGCAGCTTCAGCAACGGGCCCCCATGCAGCCCCTGCACCTCCCACTCCTTATCCACACCACCCAACCCTGCCCCTCCCGGCCCTGGCAACCCAACAGACCCATCAGAAGACGAATCAGATGAGGATGAGGAGGATGAAGATACCGTTTGTGAAGGTGATCCCGTGTTTGTGGAATCTGAACCTTGATCGGCCGCCGTCACTGACGCAAACTCCCATGCTGCAGAGGAGGAAGACGACGACGACGACGACGACGGTGCTGGCACTTCCTGTCCCCGCCTGCTCCGCGGGAGCCCCCCTTCTGTCCCGTCACTCCCTGTCCCAACGGGTTTCTCCGTCTGCTCGTTCCACAGATCAGCCACTGTGATGATCTGGCACCCAGACCTCACCGCCTGGTCCCACATGAACACCGCCAGTTCCGACCGCATCGGCGCAACCGGACACACCACCAGATGCCCGGAGGCGATTTTATCCGCCGCAAGGGAGTCTAGCGTTTCTACGATGAGAACAGCTTGGTCCGGGGTGTTGTGGATGTCTCCTTCTCCTGCGGCTGTTTGTGCAGTGAACAGCACGCGCCCCTCGAGGGACGGCGACATTTGGCGGTATACTGGAAGGGCTTTGGAGTCGGAGAGGAGGAAGAGGAAGCGGCCGGCGGAGGCGGAGAGTGCGGGCCAGGCGGTGCGCGTTGCGATGGCGGAGGCGAGGGTTTCGTGGGAGGCGCGTACCTCGTCGGGTGTGATGATCTGCGAGCGCGGGATGACCGAGAGGATTTCGAGCTCGAGATCCAGGAGGCTCTGTAGTGCGGGAGAGGGAAGAGAGGGGGGAGTTCATTTTCAGGGAGTTTAAGGGGACGGGATGATGGAGAGGATTTCGAGCTCAAGGTCCAGGAGGCTCTGTGGTGCGGGGGTGTGGGGGAAGGGGCGATGAGGGAAGGAGAAGGTGAATGTTGAAGGAATTTGAAGGGGACGGAATGACGGAGAGGATTTTTTATACGAGGTCCAGGAGGCTCTGTGGTGTGTGTGGAGGAAGGGAGGGGAGAGGGGGATGA
This sequence comes from Closterium sp. NIES-65, assembly GCA_948144175.1. NCBI lineage: Eukaryota > Viridiplantae > Streptophyta > Zygnematophyceae > Desmidiales > Closteriaceae > Closterium > Closterium sp. NIES-65. The sequence goes on along the minus strand of CANXME010001052.1, from coordinate 3,041,412 downwards.
GGTGAAACCTGAGTCAACTGATTTATCGATGTGAGGATGAGGATGCTCTGTGGTGTTGGGGAGAAGGGGAGGGGGAGAAGGGGTGGGGCAGGGGGAGAGGGAGAAGGAGATAGATAGTAAATCACGTAAAATTTGAAGGGAAAGGTATAATGGAGAGGATTTCTGATTAAGACGTTTCAGAACCAATCCATTTTTACTGGTGTCCAGGAGGCTTTGGTGGGTGGGTTGGAGGAAGGGAACGGAAGAGGGTGAAATGGAAGGGAAATGGAAGACGCACTTTTGAAACAAGAATCTTACACAGCGGAAATCAGCGCACTACTGAACGTTTGATAAAACAGGGAAGGTCCTGGTCTGCTGTATGCATTCCTCACGCGCTATTCGGTATCCCCCACCACATGTCATACTCTGTTATCCCCACCTGTTCCGAGACGGGCAATGGCCGTGTGAGCATTTGAGTAAGATTGCGTAGCAGCAGAAAGCCATCGCTATGAACATCAGCTCTTCTACAGGCACTTTCTGCACAATGTTTCCCCCACCTGTTCCGTGACGGGTAGGGGCGGTGTGAGCAGTTTAGTGAGCTTGCGCAGCAGTGGGAAGCCGTCGCCAAAGTCGATGTTGACGGTGATGGGCAGGTGCCGCGGGTGCTGGTCGGAGAAGGCTTTTACTGCCGCCAGGCAGTCGCGCAGCGTGGCGCACGTGGAGAGGAAATCCACATCCTGCATGCGCATCACCTGTAGGGGTGGAGGAGGGGGGTGCGGGGGGGGAGGAGGGGGGTGGGGGTTGTGGATGGGGGTGGATGGGGGTGGATGGAAGGGAGGGGGAAGACCAGTGGGGAGAAGGGGTTGAGCAGCGGGGCGCACGTGGAGAGGAAGTCCACGGCCTGCATGCGCATCACCTGGTGTTGGGGAGGGAGAGAGGGGGAGAGGGGTTGGCGTGCATGGAGACAGGGAAGTGGTAAGTCGGTCCAGGGGTGAACAGGCACGGGGGTGCGTGGTGGTGCATTGTGGTGCGTGGTGGTGCATGGTAGTGCGTGGTGGTGCATGGTAGTGCGTGGTGGTGCATGGTGGTGTTGGTCAACAGAATGATATTGTTTTAAGGGAGGGAAGGAGAGAGAGGGAGGTGTGCATGTAGGGGGGGGGGGGAAGCAGTGTAAGTAGCCTTTAAGTGGGTAACTATGGCGAGTGACCAATCGGGGGACAAGGATAAAAGTTACGGGAATAAGTCAGGAAACGAATAAGTCAAGAGGAAGAGCAAAAGGGGTGCGGGAGGGAAGGGGAAGGTGGAGATGAATAACCCTGCCTTTAGGGAAGGAAGGAAGGGCAATTTACTCTTTCGGGTTAATTCTGCATTTCTTGGTGATCTGCTTTCGGTTATTTATAACATGACCAACAAGGCCAAGCCACTGCAAGCATCTTCAATCCAGTCCTCTCACACTCGGGGCACACACCTTTCTCTCTTGCTCACGTGTACACACTCACGCACCTTGTAGCCCGGCTGGTTGAGATTGAGTTGAGTGTTGTTCGATGGGTCTATGCGCTGATACACGTTAGGGGAGGAGTAGCGCCCCCCCTCGGGATCATACAGCACCTGGATTGGTGGGGGGAGAAAGGGCGGAGAAAGAAGGAGAGAAGGATGGGAGGAGGGAGGAGGAGGATTGGGAATTTCATGGCTGGGACAGAGGACAGAGAGGGCAAGGGCAGGGATAGGAGGGGAAAATTGGGTGGACCAATTTGAGCGTTTAAAATATACTCTGTGGAAACCTGAGTATTAGGTACGATTCTTGAACCATTCTTTTTTTTCGCAAATCAATTGACCTGTAGAGTTTTTTATCTGCCCCTGCGATTCTTGATCAGGCACCGAATCTTTACCACTCGAACAGACTTACATCGAGGTGTACATAACGGTAACCTGCCGAGAGCTGCTCCTGTAACGGCTTGTGCGTGAAATTCGTGGTGCGAGCAAACGACATCATTCCGTTGTCCTGCAGCCACCTAAACACCTCCGGTTCGGGCGCCACGTGGTAACTTCTGCGACTCCCCACAACTTGAACTTCGTTCATTCGCAACGAATGCGGTCCGAGGGGAATTAGGTAATCCTCTGGGTTACCACCATCGCCGTTTTTCGCTAGCACCACCAGCCACACACACACCATCACCCCAACCACCAATCCTACCGCGGCAATCAGCAGGACCAGCAACCAAACATGCGCCGAAACCTTTCCGCCAAACCCTCCCCCTCCGCCACCTCCCCCTCCCCGGTCCCCCGTCCCGGTAGCGGTTGGCGAACTCAACGGCGTTCCGCCAGCGGGGCGCGCGAACGCTGACGAAAACCAATCGCGAAGCGCATCCAGCGACGAGAGGTTGGATGACGACGGGTGCGACGACAAACCCCGCGGGAAGAGCCGCGGATGCGCCGCAAGCCTAGGAGACGGCCTAGGATTAGGGAGGTAGAGATTAGGGTGGTTAGAATGCAGCATCCCAGGAGAAAGCAGCGATTCCACGTCATCTCCGCCATCCGCCGCGCGAGCGCTTCCCGCGATCCCCGTGATACCCGCTATTCCAAGATTACCGCCAGAGCCGTGCGGGCTCGTGCCGGCGCGGCGGCCACGTGGCATCGCCCGAGGAATGGCTGCGCTGCTGCTTGTGTACTCCGCATTCGACGGTGATTTTTGCGCTCCAGGTGCAGTTCCCGATGGGTACTCGATGCTTAGCGGCCGCAGCGGTCGTGCGGGGGCGCGCTGACCCCCGTTGCTGCTGGCAGAGTCGCCGTTGGCGCTTGCGGAGGTTGCGCAGGGATCCGACGTGGAAGCGGTAGGAGCGGAAGGAGAGGATGTTGCGCCGTCGGGGTCAGCTGAAGGAACAGAAAAGGAGAAGTCCCCTTCGGAGTTGGAGCTCGCGTAAGGTGCGGCATTGGGCTGCGCTTCGGCGGCGCCGCTGACGGCGGAGGTCACGGCAGCTGCCTTGGACGACGCAGCCGCTGCTCGCGCCTTATCCTGCAGGGAATAATGCGGGCCGCGTTGTAAGAGTGGAGAAATCGGCGCACCGTTGGTAGATGTGGATGTAGGGGAGAGCTCGTCTTCCCATCGCGATTCCGCAACGGTTGGGAGAGCGGGAGGATGAGGCTGGTGATGCTGGTTCGGTGGTGGCACCATGGCTGCTGCGATGTGCTGCTGCTGCCGAATGTTTTGGTGCAATACACGAATAGTGGAGCAGATGCGATTACGAAGTTGACGCACAATGTAGGGGTCTAGGATGAAGTAATGCTGCTGCGAAGTACCGATCGAAGCAAGGATTGATTATACGAGCAGGGTGAGAGGGGGGAAAGGAGGGTGGATGGTGGAAATGGATGGTCGTGGAGTATGTAAGGAAATCACTTTCAACTGTCACTCCCATGAGGCGCGGAAGCAATTAAGGTATTGCGAGCGGGCTCCGATTGCTAATATCCGACAGCACCGGAATGAAGCTGATTTGAGTGGAGCATTTCGGCGACCAAACATCTCACCTCACCAAACCAATTCAGCTGAGGCGTGGTGCATCCAGTCCGGATGCTGCCAAAGACAGCACTTTGAGGGAGGTTCTTTACGGTATTTTTATGTTGTAGAACGGTGAAAATCCGTTCTGGATCAGGCCATGAATACACCACACCACACCGAGTTGAACAACACAGCTGACTCACTCCCACTGCACGGAAACCTGGGTACATCCTCACGCGCTACTAGTAGTTCTTATGCAATGTACTTCAAAAAAAAAATGCGAGAGGCCACTTTGTGTCCGCTGCTGTCGGCCATTAGGTAAATCAATAAGAACAGACACGCAATCCCGCCCAGAGGGCCATCTTCCCATTCTGAAATAACTGAAGTCATGGAGAAAAAACAAAAACTTGTAACAAGTCCCAGCTAATTGAGACAAACCTGACCACTAACACAGAACCCATATAGGCAAAACTGAACTCTTGTCGACGCCCAAATCGTAAGTGATGGGATTTGAATGGAAGAAGTCAACGCAAAAAGTCTGAAAATATTGCGAGATCTGTGAATTAATGGAGGCTCAACAGCACAGCTCAAATGCCTACCCAAACCGCCAACGTGACTTTGAGGGTCAGTTCAGGTCAGGTCAGGTGGTCTGGGGCTGCATTGTTTTGATTGGAGAGGAGTACCTAGTTATTCCTAGGAGAGTTTGTAAAGTGGCAAACCAGAGGGGCTTTCCCGGCCTCGGAATAGCTTGAAACTAGCTCATTGCAACAACATGTCCATCCCCATTCTCCAGCTCCCCCAAGGGGGTGTGGTTTAAAGCATTTGGATCACTTGGTTCTTCTAGGGTTTCTGATGACTGTAGACCCTCAAACTTGTGAGCACAACAACATAACGTGCTGGTCACCCTTGGTTGAACATGTCGGGATTCATGGTCTGGCACAACATACAGCTATTGGCAGGTATACACACTCATATCCTTAGTGCCAAGTATTGTAGAAGGCTGACACAATCGGTTCGGCAATGGTGCAGCGGTGCCATGATATGTGGACATGACTACTTAGACTGCGTGTGGAGACGAATACATATTTCGACCGTACAGCCTTTTCACACGCGTTCGCATTTGCTTACCTCTAGTGGCTCGAAGGAACGATATGAGACATCTGCTGTACCCAACTGTACGTGCTCAGCTGCCCGCACCAAACTTTCAACGAGCGACAAACAAACAGAAGCTTGTTGGGAAAACCGTCGCACCGGTGACGCGACAGCCTGGCATCCTTGCAGCGAAACCTGTCCGATTACACTCCAGGCGTACACTTCTGAAGGGTTTTAACTTCTGGTTCAAAGTACAACAAAAATATAGAAAAGTGTTGTTGGTCATTTCGACATGTAAGGAAATTCCCTTTTCCTTACTTCGCGTCCCTGCCCAGCGCGTACGTCACTGTAGCACCTCAGTCAGCACCGTTACCACTCGCGACCATCGCATCATTCATCATCCCGCCTTTTTCGCACATCGCATCCCGACCTCACGGCTCGACTGGTAACCCGCGCTCCGGGCCTACGCTTCGACACTTTCCCAACCTCAGTCCCAGGCTCGACGCGCGACAACCACAGTCCATTACCGTTACCACTATTGTTTCGCTATATAATCCTTCGCTCATGCCTTCGCTCATTGTACTTTTGCTTCGATAGTGCAATTCTCGTTCCTTCACTCAATTGCACACGTAACACTTGGTATTCAGAGCCTACGATCTCATCTTGGACCGCATCCACACCTTCGCTTCCCACTATCTCAATTTTTTGGGGGGGGTAGACGTCTCTCAGCGACACAGCACCGCCGCTCGAAGTGCTCTCTCGCAAGCACGCACGGCCACGACCGAGGCTCTCGCTGAGCTTGCCCGACACCCCCGCCATGGCCGACCTCAATCTCGCCACGTTGACGCAGGAGCAACTCGATCGTCTCGTGCGACAATTGGAGGATTCGGCGCTTGAAATCGCGACGCTCACGGCGGAACGTGACTCCGCCCGTCAACAGTCAACGGTGAATGCTCCGACAACATCCCACGCACCAACCAATGTCTCTGTACATTCGGAGGAGCCGATTATCATTTCATCCGGCACACCAACGCAACACAACAGTACGGGACAGCGCTCAGGCGCAGCCAGTGACGGCGCAGCCCAACCGATGCCCGGCATGGGAGGGAACAGGAGCACGCTAAGCCCACGGGAGCCCCGTGAAGCCCGTCGGCACGTGGAGTTTGCGACGACAAGTGGTGAAAACGCCATGATGGCCCCAATGCCACTCAAGCCGCAACGCCCGCCCTGCTTCGACCCAAGCCAACGCGGCGGCCCGACAGTTCAATCGTGGGTCTTCACGATGAATGTGTTTTTCGACGCCAACTACGTCGAGTCGGACGCCGCCAAGATTCGGTATGCGGTTTCACTACTCAGGGGCCCCGCCATGGACTGGTGGCGAGTCATCGTGACGTCGCCACGCGCCTACGAGCCACCGTCGCACGAGGAAGGGCCCTCGGGTCCAGCTGTCACCTGGAGTTCGTTCTGCGAAACAGCCCAATACAGCACGTGGGATGCGTGGTGCGCAGGGCTTCGGGCGCGTTTTGAGCCGATCGCGGCTTCGATTTCGGCGCGTCAGAAACTGCGCACTTGGCGCCAGCTCGGGTCGGTTCAAGACTACACCAGCGGTTTTCTCGCACTTTGCGAACAGGTCGGCTACATGCACGAGGCGGAGCGGGTGGACCGTTACGTCGGAGGGCTGAAGCCGGACATATCGCACGAGATAATGCTACGCGGGCTATCGAATTTCAACGAAATCCTCGCGCTCGCCGAGAAAATCGATATCCTACGCCGACCGAGACCGGGGTCCTATTTCGGACATCGCCCTCGGGGACCGATCGAGCACGCCACTGTACATGCCGTCGCAACGAATGCAGCTGCCACGCCATTTAGAGGGCGCTGCTTTGCTTGCAACCGGCCGGGCCATCGCAAGAGCGAATGTCCAGAGGAGCTGAGGCGTCGAGGAGCAGAGCAGGGGAAGGAGTCTCGGAGGCAGGGAAACGCCAGCAGTCAGTAGAAGTTGGGCCAACTACTGACGAGACTGCCTGCTCGCCCAACCACACCGACCCTCACCGAGTCACAGTACCGATTCACGCCATCGATCGGGCTCGGATGAATAAGGAGGGTACAGCGACGGATTGCCCGGTACTGATCTACGGGAAAATACAGGGAGCAGCAGTGAAAATCTTCATTGACGGAGGAGCAAGTCACAGCTTAGTTAATACTGCAACCGCACGGAAATTACAGTTAACACTTAACCGATGTTTACCTGAGATAGATGCACGCTTAGTCGACGGCACGCCTTTGGCCATACGAGAAAAAGTGGAGCGAGTAAAAGTCCGCTGCGGGGGAAACTTCGGGTTTACACAGGAAATGCTCGCAACGACGCTGGATGGGCACGACATTTTACTGGGACGTGATTGGCTGCGACGGTACAACCCACGGATCGACTGGACGACGGGGAGCTGCACAGTGCGAAGTAGCGGTAACTGGGTCGTCCTACCTCGCTGGCGGCCACCCGAATCTTCGACAGTCCAGGTCAACGCCATCGCGATGAAACGGGCTGTCGCTGCTGGAGCTGACGTGTACGCAGTGGATATCGCAGTGGTAGAAAAAGACGAGCAGCAGAACGATTTACAGAAACTGCTAGCAGCCGTACCGACCGAATTACAAGCACTACTGAAACGGTTCCCGGGGATATTTCCGGATGATTTACCACAGGGACTGCCACCTCAGCGAGCGCACGACCATAGGATCGAGCTAGAACCGGGGGCACAGCCAACAGTACAGCGGCAATTTCGACTGACACAGCCCGAGCTCGACGAGTTAAGGAAGCAGTTAGATTACCTGTTAGAGAAGCAGTTTATTCGACCGAGCTCGTCACCGTTCGCCGCACCCATACTGTTCACACCGAAAAAGGACGGAGGTTTTTGCATGTGCATCGACTACCGAGCACTTAACCGAGTAACAGTCAAATCGCGATACCCCATCCCCCGCGCCGACGAACTGATTGACCAACTGCGAACAGCACGTGTCTTTTCGAAAATAGATTTACGAGGAGGTTACCATCAGATTCGCGTCGAACCATCGGACTGCGCAAAAACAGCATTTAGGACTCGGTACGGGTCATTCGAGTATACAGTAATGCCCTTCGGGTTGACGAACGCGCCTGCGACTTTTCAGATGACCATGAACGAGGCATTTAGGCCACTTTTAGATAAATGCGTCATCGTTTACCTAGACGATATCCTCGTTTACAGTCGGGATAAGCAGCAACACTTAACAGATCTTGAAGCAGTTTTTAAGGTTTTAGAGGAACATCGGCTGCTCACCAAGGGCTCCAAGTGCGAGTTTTTTAGGGATAGGCTAGAGTTTTTAGGTCACGTCATTTCAGAGGCTGGGGTTGAGATTGACCCAAAGAAGCTGGACACGGTAAAAGCGTGGCGCCCCCCGACGAACATCACGGAACTGCAGAGTTTTTTAGGGTTTGTTAATTACGTTCGACGGTTCGTGCCCGACATGGCACGTTTGACCGCCCCGCTAACTAATTTACTGCGTAAGGGGGTCGCTTTTACGTGGGGGGAGAAAGAGCATGCTGCCTTCTCTGCCCTAAAAAACGTTCTCTGCTCACCACCCGTCCTACGCATCGCTGACCCCCACCGCCCTTTCGAAGTGGTTACCGACGCAAGTGACATCGCCATCGGAGCTGTACTGTTACAGGACTTTGGCAACGGCCTCCAACCCATCGCCTACGAATCACGAAAACTACATCCGCCTGAGCGAAATTATCCGATACACGACCGCGAAATGCTCGCGATCGTGCATGCATTCAAAGTTTGGCGCTGCTACTTGACTGGCGCAGACGTGACAGTACGGACAGACCACCGATCTCTACAGTACCTCCGCGCACAGCCCCACCTCAACCCACGACAGATTCGATGGCTCGATTTCCTCGAGTCGAATTTTCACTATACGGTCACATACAAAAAAGGAGCATCGAATATCGCCGACGCACTGACCCGCCCCACTGCCCAGATCCACGCGATACTACTCGCCCAGACCAGCCCACTGCTTACCGGCCTATTTACCCACGGATATCAAACAGACCCGTTCTTTACAGGAGGCAACTCACAGCAATTCGCAGCGGCAAAAGGAGTCTATTACGTAAAAACTGGAACCGACCGCATCTGGGTACCGGGATACACGTTACTTCGGGAACTACTGTTACAGGAAGCACACGACGGAGTTACCTCGCGACATTTCGGGGTAGAAAAAACACGGCAGCAGCTGCAGCGGTACTACTACTGGCCAGAAATGTTGACTGACGTGCAACGACACGTGGCATCGTGTCCCACTTGCCAGCTCATGAAGACAAGCAGGAAGCGACCAGCAGGGCAATTACAACCCATCCCGCCTCCAGAGCGTGCTTGGCAGCAGGTGACGATGGACTTCGTCACGGGGTTACCAGCTGGGGCGAGTGGGAATGACGCGATCCTGGTCGTCGTCGATCGACTAACGAAAATGGCTCATTTCGCAGCATGCAGGAAATCCATCACAGCCGAGGAAACCGCCCGACTATTCATCTCCACCATCGTACGCCTGCACGGGATACCCGCGTCGATCATCAGCGACAGGGACACGAAATTCACCAGCAACTTCTGGCGGAACCTGTGGCAGCAGTTCGGCACGCGCTTACAGTTCAGTTCATCCTATCACCCCGAAACCGACGGACAGACGGAACGGACAAATCAGACCATGGAGCAGCTGATTCGAGCCACGTGCGATGACCCGAATACGTGGGAACAGCAACTGCCACTCATTGAGTTCGCATACAATAACGCACCATCAGCCACGACGCAACAGTCGCCGTTTTATCTAAATTACGGACAGGACCCAACAGTACCCATGACACCGAATCCCGACAACCCCGTCCCACGAGCACAACAGTTCGCCGAGATCCTGCAAGCAGCACGGACCAGGGCAGCAGAAGCAATAAAAAAATCAAACATCATCACTAAACGCAACGCCGATCGACATCGCAGACCCGTTACTTATCAGCCCGACGACCTCGTTTTACTCGACACTCAGAACCTTCGCCTGCCCATCACTCCAAAACTTCGCCCCCGATATTGTGGGCCATTTCGCATCAGCCACATGATCACACCCGTCACCGCCCACCTCCTCCTCCCCGCTGACTGGTACGTCAGCCCGTCATTCCACGTCAGCCTGTTGAAATAACTGAACAGGAATGGATGAACAAGCAGTGAAATGAGTACAAGTAGGAAACCCTAGAATTGTGTACCACCTATAGGCTAACCCACTGTAGCCTACACAAGCAGAACATATATAATGTTTGACACACCCCCATAGGCAAAGTGGGGGAGTACAAGGGGTCACAAGACCAGTCAAGCAAAGCAAAGCAAGCTCAGGGTGGATCACAAAGTCACCACACAGTCCGAGCGCAAGAGCAGGGCCAGAGGCCAGTTCACATGCAGGAGTACAGACATATATATAAAACTAGACAAGCAAGAGCAGGTATATATATATATATCTGTCACAGTACAAGTGAAGTCAAGAGGAGAGCAAGTGAGGCAAGACAGGCACAAGACCCAGCTGGGTGCAAAAGCGCTGATGGTCACAAGGCGCGAGTGCCTTGGTGAACACATCAGCAGTGTTGGCCTCAGAGGCCACGTACGCAAGTCGCAACTGACCACGCTGCTGCAGCTCACGAGCAAGGAAGTAGCGGAGAGCAATGTGCTTCGTTCTGTGCTCCAAGCGCTGCTCTCGACACAAGGCCAGCATGGCCTTGTTGTCTACGTACAGCACTGGAGGAGAACGAGGTGGCTCTCCAAGGTCAGTCAGCAGGTAGGTGAGCCAGCAAAGCTCCTGTGCAGCCATGGCCCCGGCGTAGATCTCAGCCTCACAACTGGAGCCGAGAACCGAAGACGAGCGAGTAGACCGCCACGAGACAGAGCCGGAACCAAGGCTGAAGGTGTAACCCTGTGACGACCGCTGCGTAGCCTGGTCGTCAGCCCAAGAAGCGTCCGCGTGGCCGGTAAGGACCACTGGACTCCGCCCTCCAAGCACTAGCCCCATGCCCGACGTACTGCACACGTAGCGCAATACCCTCTTCGCTGCAGCCATGTGCTCTGGTCTGTGTCTCCCAGGAGCAACATAGCGTGCAAGAATGCTCAGAGGGTATGCAAGGTCAGGTCGTGTGCAGGTCATCAGGTACATGAGGCAGCCAACAAGCTCTGCATACGGACCACTCGACTCTACGGACTCATCCGAAGGCAGAGCTGAGAGTGAGTGGCGAGTAGGCAGAGGAGTGGCCTGAGGCGAGGAGTACGTGAAGCCAAAGCGCTGAAGGACCTGCTGCACCATGTGTGACTGAGTCAAGGTAATGGTGCGGCGTGCTCTGTCCCGAGTGATCTGCAAGCCAAGGTAGCTGCGCAGTTCACCCAGGTCTGTGCACGTGTGTCTCTTCAGCAGTTCGGACTTCACGTAGGCGAGTCCAGCAGTGTCCGCTGTGGCAAAGACCAAGTCGTCGACGTACACGAGGATGTAGAACGGCGGCAGTGAAGTGTCGGTGCGCAGAAACAGCGACGGGTCAGCAGTAGAAGGAGCAAACCCAAGAGCCGCAAGTGTAGTCCTCAGTGTGTTGTGCCACTCACGCGGTGCCTGGCGGAGACCGTAGACTGGCCGTCGGAGGCTCCACTGGGTGCCAGGAGGGAAAGTCCCAGTGAAGCCAGGTGGACGGCGCAGCCAGATCTCCTCGTGCAGGCTACCCTGCACGAACGCAGTGCTGAAGTCGAGAGAGTGAAGCTCGTAGTCGCGCTGAGCGGCTATGTGCAGCAGCACCCGAAGTGTGGTCATCTTTGGGGTGGGAGAGAAGGTCTGAAAGTAGTCAACTCCCTGCCGCTGACTGAAGCCACGAGCAACGTACCGTGCCTTGAAGACAGGTGGAGAGCCCGGCGGCCGCTTCACCCTGAAGATCCACATGCCACTGACGATGTTCGCCCCAGGAGGGGGAACCGCGTCAACGTAGGTGCCTGTGGACTTCCAGGAAGCCATCTCTGCATCCATAGCTGCCTGCCACTGAGAGGAGTAGGGACCCTCTACGGCCTCCGCGTAAGAACGCGGAGTCGGGATGTCTAGTGCATCCGGGTCTCCCTCAGGGGCAAGCAGTATAGACGCGAGATGAGGTGAAGCAGCCGCTAGACACTGTAACTCCTCCTGCCTGTCCTCTAGGACGTCCGTGCCAAGAGCACACTCACCCCCGACGGACGGAGGACACACAGACGCAGACTCAGCAACAAGACTAGCAGCGTAGTCGAGACGACAGCGAGCAGCAAAGTCAACGAGCTCAGCGACTAGAGCAGACGCAGGAGTTGACTCAAAAGAGGGGTCACTGACGACAGTAGCAAGCAGACGCGTGACAGTAGGACTGGCAGCGCGAAGAGAGTCCGACTCAGGGTCGGCAAGCGCAGGAAGAGAGGACTCAGGAGGAGAAGGCAAAGGGGCACGCAGAGGAGCAGTGGACGGACGCAAAGACATCCGGTGCGTGCCAGGGACAGGAGGAGGACGCTGACGCAAACCGCGACCAATAGCGCGAGCAGCACGAACCGGTGACGCGGGACGAGACGCAGGCTCACGACGCTCAGCAAGACCTCCAGTAGGACCAGTGTAAGGAGAGGGAGCAGGCAGAGGAGAGGAAGGCTCCAACAGTGACTGCGACTGGACAGGCTGTGGACACTCTACCGAAGGAGAAAGACCAAGAACCTGCTGTAGGAGCGGAACGAAGTACGGCCGAGGCCGCGCGGCAGCTCCAGACTCAGCAGGGATAGCACTAGCACCCTCAGCGACAGCACCAGCGCCACCAACACCTCCAGCGGCAGGACCTCCAGCAGCACCAGCAGCAGAACCACCGCCAGGACAGACAGCAGTAGTCTCAGCACCAACACCCTCAGCAGCTCCAGCTCCAGTAGGACCCGCAGGCCCAGCAGCTCCGGGACCGTCAGCACCAGCACCCTTGACGGTCGACGAAGCTCCAGCTCCAGCAGCACTCCTCCAACGGCGAGCAAACCACTCGCGCAGCTCCTGTGGAGAGAGGGGCTCCCGGCGAGACGCAGCAGCAGGAGAAACCCCAGGCTCAGCAGCTCCAGACTCAGCACCCCCAGGCACAGCAGCTCTAGACGTAGCACCCCCAGGCTCAGCAGCTCCAGACTCAGCACCTCCAGGCTCAGCAGCTCCAGACTCAGCACCCCCAGACTCAGTAGCTCTAGCTCCAGTAGGACTCGCAGGCCCAGCAGCTCCGGGACCGGCAGCACCCTCAGCAAGCGAAGAAGCTCCAGCTCCAGCAGCACGCCTCCAGCGGCGAGCAAACCACTCGCGCAGCTCCTGTGGAGAGAGCGGCTCCCGCCCAGCAGTCGCAGGCTCCGCACCTCCAGGCTCAGCACCCCCAGGCTCAGCAGCTCCTGACGTAGCACCCCCCGGCTCAGCACCCCCAGCAGCAGCACCCCCAAGCTCAGCACCCCCCGGCCTCGCACCCCCAGGCTCAGCACCCCCAGCAGCAGCACCCCCAAGCTCAGCACCCGCAGGCGTAGCACCCCCAGACTCTGCACCCGCAGCAGGACCAGACTCAGCAGCAACCTCGACTGGCTCGACTGTGTCTACCTGGGACACACCTGAAGGGGCAGGAACCTGAGGGGGGAGGGGGTCTACCGGGGGGGGAACTGGCACCAGGAAGTCCGGTGGGGGGGGGAGGGAAGGAGTACGGTAGGGGAAGAGGCGGTAGAAGGGGACTGACTCGTCGAACGTGACGTCCTGGGAGGACAGAACACGACGAGAGGAGGGGTGGTAGAACTGCCACCCTGGAGCGTCAAGGGGGAAGCCAAGGAAGACACAGGGAGTAGCACGGGGGGACAGCTTGTCCGCAGACAAGTCGCGGACAAACGCCCGAGATCCCCAGACACGGAACGCAGACGCATCGCCGACCTTCCCCGTCCACAGTAACACTGGGGACATCACGGGCCGAGAGACCCTGGGGTGAAGGTTGAGCTGATGCGCCGCGTACCGAACCGCAAACGGCCACAGAAAATGGGGGGCAGCCGCATGCATCATGGACGTACGAGCGACATCCATGACCATGCCAATGCGGCGCTCAGCAATCCCATTTTGCTGTGGAGAGTCCGGAAGCGTAAAGGTCTGGCGGATCCCCTGTGCACGACAGTAGTCTCGCAGAAGGCGAGAGGAGAACTCCCCACCTCGGTCAGAGTGCAGACGCAGAACAGGAAAGTCCGAGCCGAAGCTCCTCCTGAGCTGGAGACGAGCCTCGCGGATCCAGTCGATCAGCACCTCAGTGACAGCACCCTTGCTGCGCAAGGGGAAGACTGAGGTGTAACGCGAGTAGTCGTCAACCACCAACAGGAAGTAGCGCTCGTGACCCTGCCCACGGACGGGGGCCGGGCCCCACACGTCCATGTGAAGCGTCTGCAGAGGAGCCTCTGTCGGGGGAAACTAGGAGGAGTGAGGAGCAGCCCTGAGGCGCCTCTCGACACAGGGGACACAGGAAGGTCCTGGTCCCGAAGGAAGGGGAGGGAGAGACTGGGGAAGACCAGAGACAAGGACACGGGAAGCCATGCCCCGAAGACGGGGCAAGGAGGGGTGGCCTAGACGGTGGTGCCACAGAAGAGTCTCGTGAGACAGGAGGCGACACGAACAGGGGGCAGACTCAGGACCAGACCTAGACGCAGCAGCAAACACCTGACCCGACGCTGCTACCTGACCGGACGCGGGGACAAGAGGAGACTCAGTGGTCAGGGTGTAGAGGCTCGACCCCGGCCGACGCGAGAACGTGGCCAGGTGCCGGCCTGTGCGTGCGTCCGTGCAGTGGGTCACCCGCTGACTCGCAGGAGTGAACTGGTGAACCCCCGCATCCTGTAGGTCTGCACCACTCACCAAGTTCGTCGAGAACGAGGGGAGGTACAGGCCAGACAGGGTGCCCGAGGGGGCAGCCGGACACGGGAGGACAGTGGAGAAGTGAGCGAGGACAGGACCCCCAGAGGGGTCAGCCAGGGAGACAGCAACCGGCCGACCAAGCGGCGTGAGTGTGGTGCGGTCCCGAAAGAAGGAGCGAGAAGCCCCAGAGTCAAGTGTAAAGGTGAGGGAGGCCGAAGCCAACGCGGTACCTGAGAGCGCAGCCGCACCCGCACCGGAGGAAGAAGACTCACTAGCACCTAGAGCAGCAGCCGCACCTGTACCTGGAGCGAGAGACTCACTAGCACCCAGAGCAGCAGCCTCACCAGTAGCTAGAGCAGCAGGTCCTATACCTGGGTCAGGCGGGACGCACAGGTGACCGGCATGGTCAGCACTAGTAGGCAATGCATACATGGCAGTGAGAATAGCATCATAGTCAAGAGCATATATATCTACCCTCTGCCTAAGCAACTCCACCCAGTCGGGAAGCTCAGCCTCGTCGCCAAACACGATACGCCAGGCGTCGCTCAGACGGGCGAAGCAGCGGGACTGTGTATGACTACGTGTCCCACAAGGCTGACCAGTCCGAGTACCAGTGCGAATCACGTAAGAGCAGCGAACAGCACTGAGAGACCCTCCACTCTGAGCGTACCACTCACGAAGCTGGCGAGGCGTGAGAGACACGCGAGAGGGTCGCGGGAGCTGCATCTGGCCGCCACCACGAGTAGAAGCAGCAGGAGTGGAAGTAGGAGTAGCGTCGCCACCCCTACAGCCCCAACCAGCGTACCACTCACGCAGCTGCTGGGGCGTGAGGGACTCACGCAGGCGTCACTGGGGCTGCATCTGGCTCCGCAAGTAGAAGCAGGAGCAGGACTAGCAGCAGGAAGGCAGGCAGCCAGGCAAGCCAGAAGGCAGGCAGGCAGGCAAGCAGGCGACGCGCAGCGTGCTAGCAGGGCAAGAGCTCACCAGTGGTGGGAAGAGTAGGCTCGGCGACTCAGCGGCTCGGCAGCTCGGCGGCTCGGCGGCTCGGGCGACTCGGGCGGCTCGGCGGCAAGGCGGCTCGGCAGCAACTGCAGCTCAGCAGCTCGGTGACTCGGCGGCTCGGCGGCAGGGCGGCTCGGCAGCAACTGCAGCTCAGCAGCTCAGCGACCCGGTGGCTCGGCGGCAGGGCGGCTCGGCTGCAGGGCGGCTCGGGTGCAGGGCGGCTCGGCGGTGGGGCGGCTCGGCTGCTGCAGGTGAGCGATGAAGGAGGAGGAGAAGCAGGGGAGGCCACACACCTGCCACACACCGCAAGCGGCCCCCTCAGGTCGCCTCGACAGGCGACGGGAAAAGGGGGGGGTGGGTGGTGGGGGCCGGTAGGTGCAGCAGCGGGGCCAGCAGGTGCAGTTGCGGGGCCGGTAGAAGGGGACGGCAGCCTGGGCGGTCGTAGGCGGCTCACGCTGGGCGGGTGCACGGGCGGCTCGGCGGGCGGCGTACAGGCAGCTCACGGGCGGCGTACAGGCAGCTCACGGGCGGCTGCGACGGGCGGCTCGCAGGCGTCGGGCGCTAGGGCGCTGGGGCGACGACGGGCGGCGCTCAGGCGTCAGGGCGGGCGGTCGTCAGAGCGCTAGGGCGGGCGGCGCTCAGGCGTCAGGGCGGGCGGCCGTCAGGGCGCTAGGGCGGGCGGCGCTCAGGCGTCAGGGCGGGCGGCCGTCAGGGCGCAAGGGCGGGCGGCGCTCGGGCGCTAGGGCGAGCGGCGCACGGGCGCTAGGGCGGGCGGCGCTCGGGCGCTAGGGCGGGCGGCCGACAGGGCGCTAGGGCGGGCGGCCGTCAGGGCGCTAGGGCGAGCGGCGCACGGGCGCTAGGACGGGCGGCCGTCAGGTCGCTAGGGCGGGCGGCGCTCGGGCGCTAGGGCGGGCGGCGCTCGGGCGCTAGGGCGGGCGGCCGTCAGGGCGCTAGGGCGGGCGGCCGTCAGGGCGCTAGGGCGGGCGGCGTTCGGGCGCTAGAGCGGGCGGCCGTCAGGGCACTAGGGCGGGCGGCCGTCAGGGCGCAAGGGCGTGACACGCCGAGGCGCCCTAGGGCACTGGTAGGTAGGTAGGTAGGTAGTTACGTAGTGGTGGGCCCTTAGAAAATTTCGGTCCTAGGAAGGACCTGCTCTGATACCATGTTGAAATAACTGAACAGGAATGGATGAACTAGCAGTGAAATGAGTACAAGTAAGAAACCCTAGAATTGTGTACCCCCTATAGGCTAACCCACTGTAGCCTACACAAGCAGAACATATATAATGTTTGACACAGCCTACTTCGCCCTTACATCCCATCCAGGAGCCAACTGCCACGAAATCGCCCAGCCAGCATGACACGTCCCCCAACCGAACCACTCATCACCCCTGAAAAAATCCTCAGCCACCGCGTCCGCGACCCTCGGGGAGCCCGAAGGATCGAGTTCCTAATTCGCTGGAGGGACCGAACGCCCACAGAAGACAACTGGGTCCCCCTGGATAAAATTGAGAACCACCCTGTCTTCACCGAGTATCTGCGAAGCCGAAATTTCCGCGACGTCCATGCGCTCTCGTAAGAGGGGCCTCCTTGGGGAGGGGGGTAGTGTAAGGAAATTCCCTTTTCCTTACTTCGCGTCCCTGCCCAGCGCGTACGTCACTGTAGCACCTCAGTCAGCACCGTTACCACTCGCGACCATCGCATCATTCATCATCCCGCCTTTTTCGCACATCGCATCCCGACCTCACGGCTCGACTGGTAACCCGCGCTCCGGGCCTACGCTTCGACACTTTCCCAACCTCAGTCCCAGGCTCGACGCGCGACAACCACAGTCCATTACCGTTACCACTATTGTTTCGCTATATAATCCTTCGCTCATGCCTTCGCTCATTGTACTTTTGCTTCGATAGTGCAATTCTCGTTCCTTCACTCAATTGCACACGTAACACGACACCAAAGGTGTCGCTTGATCATGGCCCATAACTTAGAACCAGAGGTGCCCTTCAACATCGGTGCTGAAGTCAGCCCTACACATGCATGCGAAGTTTACCAGAAACCCATAACAAACCTACGTTAGAGGTTCATATGCACATACTAATTGCACTATACGACAGATTTATCGACCAATTTAGCCTATCTGGGAAAGGGGAGGGGGAGGGGGGGGGGGGGGAAGGGGGAGAGGGGGGGGGGGTGGTGGGGGTCTTAATAAGCAGGGCGGAAATGACAGACAAATCGTTAGGATGTGGAGGTAATGGGTTGCAAGTATATCAGGTTATAGGTAATTACCTAGACCATATTACATTTGATCGGCTCATATTGTGTCGGGTCAAATTCAATCAGGTCATAAGAAGTTGCAATGCGTGCGTTGTGTTGGAAATCCGAGTATAGTATAACGAATTATGTATACCACTGTGCTATTTGGTTTTAGTGTGGTCCCCTTTATAAGCCTTCAGGTCCTACAATAATTGTCTCAATTATTATAGGGCCAGAATTATTGGAGCCTAGCATTATTGGAGGGTAGGGGGTGTTACAAATAGTAATACTTGAATATTACTGTGCACTCCTCACCGCAGCAAAAGAGAAGAACGCAGTATCGCGAATGAACGCGAAGCGTCAGACGGTTGGAACTCATCTGAACCGTCGGAGCAGACAGCATCGGGCAGCTGCAGACAGGATGGTTTCGGCGGAAACAGTTTCATAACTGCTCGCGCCGCACAGTTCGGGATGTATTTGAATAAGGGAATGTACCCCTTAGAGTACATGGCTAGTCTAGGTCTTTTCGTATTCCCCTGTACTCTTATATAAACTCGATGTATGCATGTCTTAATAATCTCAAGCATTTACATTCACTCTGCTATTGAGGTCAAGGGCCCACCAACACCATTTATCTGCGTGCGAACCTTCCTAAGTAGATCCTAGGTCACGATCACCCTCTGATCGCAACATGGTATCAGAGCGGTCTCGGGTTCGAATCCCGGTGTATGCACGTGTTGGCCGTTGCCACTGTGCTTAGTCCTGGGCCTCTCGATATGGGGGGGTGTCAGTAGAGCTACACTGTGAGATCCCCGATCGATCCTAGGGGGGGTTACAGGCGCGTTTGCCTGGGGGGTTATGGGCGCACTGACCCGCTACTGAAACAAGCCCTTTTATCCCAATGGTCTAGTTGTTGGGATTCTGACATGGTATGAGAGCGACTCAGGAATCTTTCGCACCGCCATCTCCGTATTCTACGACATTCGGAAAGTGGCGTCCGGCACACGATCACGTGTAAGAATGGCCGGAGGATCCGGAGGTCAGACGAATCTGACGGCTGAAGCGCAGCCCAACCCGGCTGCAACAAACGAGGAAACGACGACAATTCCCTCCGCCGTCCTCGCACAACTGCTTCAGCGACTCACGAGCCTGGAGCAAGGGCTCCAAACATTGCGGAATGGCGATGCGGGAACTTCCTCCCAACCCACTCAACCGGCCCCAAACGGCCACAATTCCGCCCCGCAAGGCTTCTCCCTAGACACGAACGGCTCAACCCCCAAGACTCCCTGTCCCAGCGATGTAGCAATTCTCTCCGCGCAATCAAGGTTTATGAGCATATCAAAAGTAAAGACAAGTGTGTGCTTTGACGGCAGAGACTTTTACACCTGGAGCTTCGAGCTGGAACTGCTGCTGCAAAACGCACAGATTTATCATTACTTTGACGGGAGCTACTCGGGACCTGCTGAAGATACCGACAACGCAATGGCTCACTACTATAACGAGTCCCTGATGGCATACGGGATTCTTCTGCGCAACATGTCTCCGGCGGAACAACTGAACATCCGTTCATACAAGACATCAACCGCCCCAGCCCTCGACGCTTGGCGCCACCTGAACGGCGTGTATCAGCCCAAGGACTCCGTCTCCTCGAGCCGACTACTCCAGCAATTGCTGGAAACTAAGATTACCTCAGGGGAGAAGGTCAACAACTACATCAACCGCTGTCGGAGCCTTCACGATCAAATCGTGAAGTTAGGAAGCACGATTTGTGAGGAAATCTTCGTGAACATCGTACTTCAAGGGCTTGGCCCAGAGTGGTGACCCTGCAAGGCGCTCCTCTGACAGCAGGGGGTCATCTCGGAGGCCGCCCTTTGCGCCGCCCTTCTCGTCAAACAACGGGATATGGATCAGCAGCGACCAGCGCCTCGAGGAGAACGCGAACGGCTCGCCTTCTACGCCGACAACAACGAAGAGCGACGACCGCGTCGCCTCTACTGCAAAATCTGCAGAAATTTCGGGCATTTGGCGGATCGATGTAAGTTCCGATCTCGCCCTCGCCAGACCAATCCGAGCAACTGGTCCGGCTGACAAGACGCACGAGGCGACGTGCGTCCAGCCCAAGGGCATCAACCCCCGCTCATGCGCAATCTGAACTCAACCGTTCATCATCATCAGCAGCAGTCATCAACTGCCCCTACGCGCAACGTCATGAGCAACATGGCCATGACAGGCGAGTCACGTCGTCGCCGTGCTCGCTCACCCTCACCTGAGACAGCTCCGCACCCGATCGGCGCGTTCACCAACAACAACCCATTCAGCCCGCGCCACGACTACAACCACGACGACGACCAGGGCTGGAACCTCCCAGTCCCGGTGCTTGAAAGTCCCCCGCACACACCAGACATGCGGGTGGCGCCAACTGATTGGCCCTCGCGCGAACAATTTCTGAAGCTCGACACTCCGCACATCGTCACACTGCGATTGGCGCTGCTCGCACGTGACGACAACAAGCCCTACAACACCTGGTACCTGGACAGCTGCTGCGGCCAGCATATGGTGGGCTCCGAACGTTACATATCCAACGCCGTCCCCACCCCCACAGTCACTTACGTCACTGTGGCGAACAACACGCGCTTGCGCGCAAGCGCACAAGGCATCGTCGTGCTCAAAGCACGTGGAAGCCGCACGCACATCACGCTTAACGATGTGCTAATCGTCCAGAACCTGCGCTTCAACCTCCTGTCCGCCGCACAACTCATGGACTGCGGCGTCGACCTCAGCACAGATCACGAGACACGAGACATCCTGCTGCACTACGAATCAAGCACATTCCCCCGCAGGCAGATCGGACGAGCGCACTCAAAAAATGGAGTATATGTCCTAGATTTCGACATTCCCAACTGCAGCGGCGACTCGCACGAGTTGATTGATCTCGTGCCACTGCGCTTCGAGCACATCCACCGTAGGGATTGGAAGCACCCTGACGGCAGACCGTGGGTGCCACATCATTCCCACCCACGCGAAACGGCGTTACACAACCCCGTCCCAGACGGCATCTGCAAGGATGTCACACGCCGACAACATCAACAAGCACGATTGCCGACCGCGGACTTGCCGCCATCGCTGAAGCAAAGCACCACGCGCCCCCAGAGGAAGGGATGACGCAGCTTGAGCTTGAAGTTACCACCCGCGGCATCTTCGGCAAACCAGAGCATCCCCTGATCGGTCCCCCCTCACAGCACCTTCAAGGCATGTTGCGCGGAACCGGCGTCGGCACCTTTGATGCCCATGGCGAGCCGCGACCCTACACCTACGAGAAGTTCTTGGCCATCTACTCTCATCGACGCGACTCATCAACGATTCTCACCGCGGAGTAAGAGGAAAAATTGGCGCGCCGCGAAGCTGAGGAGCTTCATCAGCTAAGCCTCGCAGAAGCACGTGGAACCCTCGCCTGCGCCACCTGGGGAGCCGAGGCCGAAGAAAGTGCCTCCAATGAAGGGGGGTGGGGAAGCGCTGGAGGATGGGGAACAAGTGACACTGGCGGCTGGGGAGACACCGGCGGAACTTGGGCCAACGCGAGCGGCGGATGGGGCGCCGCAACTAGCGCCGACAACAGCGGCTGGGGTACTTTCCGCGAAGAACGAAAGGGGGGAGAGGACGAAACTGAGGAAACTGAGGCAACACCTGCAGTCGTTCCTCTTGGCCGTTCCCCGCAACACGTTCCACTCGCACCACCTCCTCCTGATAACCCCCTGCGGCGCGATCCATCGGACACCATCATATGGGGCAACGAGCCGTCAACCCCGCGTCGCACCACCTACGGACCTGCTCCTGAGCCACGCGAACCGACATTCGTGCTTGGCACGATCCCCGGGACCAACATTCCGCTCTCAGAGATCCGTGACAGAGAGTTTTTGGCGCTGATGCTCACCACCGCGCTGGAAGAAGAAGCAGAGGGAGTAGCAGCAGAACCAGCTCCTGTACCTGACGAAGACCTTGAGGAAGCACGCGCACGTTACATACGCACCTCTGGCTTTCGCGCTGACGACACTCTCTGGCACTAGCGCCTCGGACACCCTTCACGCGCGACACTAAAAAACTGCATCGACGCAGGCGTCTTCGCTCCCGGCGCACTCCTGCGCCCTGATGGCTCCAAAGTGAGAGGCGCAACACATCCGTGCAACTGAACCGTCTGCCCCGAAGCTGCGCTGAGCCACCAACCGTTCCCGTTACTCGAACCTGGAACGAACCGCTACCCCAATCTACACAAGGCGTACAGCGATTTCCTGAACGTAGGGCACTGCGGAACCGAGGACGAAATGTACACGCTCACCTTCATCGACGCTGGAACGCGCTACGTGTGGGTCGTGAACGTGGAGTCACGGGACAGAGCCTACGAGGTGTTTCACCTCTGGCTGGCTCACGCAGAGCGACAGTCCGGGAAGAAGCTGAAAATCTCGCAATCTGACGGCGCGGCAGAATTCAGGAGCAACCAGATGCAAACCTACCTCACGTAAAAGGGGATCGAGCACCATATTTCTCTCCCCTACGCGCACCAGCAGCAGGGCGTAGCTGAGCGGATGAACCGCACGCTAATGACGAAGGTGCGCGCACTGATGAGGCAGTCGAAATTGCCGCTGATCTACTGGACCTACGCAATGCACCACGTAGTACGGGTGCACAACCTACTCTCAACCACCGCCATTACCGGCAATCTGTCCCCGCACGTCAAATGGACCGGGACCAAAGGGGATACCTCCATGCTGCGCGTATGGGGGTGCATGGTTCAATACCGCCCGCCGACCTCAACCATCGGCAAGTTCGCCAGCCGCGCTCGCTGGGGGATCCACCTCGGTATCAGCCATGAGTACAATGCCTGGATCGTGCTGGACCTCCTCAGTCAGAAAATCGCCCACGCTCGCGACGTCATCTTCTACGAGCGCCTCTTCCTTGACCAGTTCCGCCGCGACGAACAATCGAACGCGAACCGCGTCTACGCTAACGACGGACACAGCTACGCAACGCCCGAAGACGAAGCCGCTGCAGCAATCTTGGAGCAAGACACGAGGGGCCAGTTCGTGTGGGAAGAACGACGCAGCGACAACGACGATGATGATCTCTCCGGAGGAGGAATGGGCGCAGCAGGCGGGAGCAGCAGAGGCACGGCACCACCAGCGCCTCCTGAACCAGAAAGCGACGACGACGAGGTACAGGAAGTAATCCCGCAACGTCGCCACAACAACACCATCTCGGGACTACAGCTGCTCGGGCTCCACACCGCAACTTCGAAGCCGCCATGTGACGTCGAGCCCCGAAATCCGCGCGAAGCTCTTTCTGGACCTTACAGCAAGGAGTGGCACGAAGCAATGGATGCGGAAATCCGGGCACTCGACTCACGCAACACCTGGGTGCTCGTCGACCGTGCAGCAGTAAAGGGGAGAAGGATTCTCTCCGGCAAATGGGTCTTCCGGGTGAAGACAGGAGCCGACGGAAGGATTGAGCGATTCAAGGCACGTTGGGTGGTGCGCGGCTACGATCAAAGGCATGGGATTGACTTTGACCAGACATTCGCGCCGGTCAGCCGTCACACGTCCGTCAGAATTCTCCTCGCCATCGCAGCTGCACGACACCTACCACTGCGGCAGATCGATATGAAGAATGCGTTCCTATACGCATTAGTGGACGCCGTGATCCACGTGGAACAGCCACACACTTACGGCAAAGGAGACCCACGTGTCTGTCAACTACGCAAGTCCCTCTATGGGATCAAACAGGCACCGAGACTCTGGCAGCAGTATCTGCACAATATACTGCTTGAAATCGGGTTCAAGCAGCTGCCTCACGATCCTGGAATGTATCGCCGCAATTTCCGTGGCGAATACATCCTCCTGACGGTCTATGTCGACGACCTCCTCTACACAGGCTCAAGCAACGAACTGCTCGAGCAGTTTGAGAAAAACCTCGCGGGGCGCGTCGACATCACCTGCAATCATGATGTGAAGCAGTTTCTCGGACTCAACATCACCTACACGCCGGAAGCCATTCATCTCTCAGCAGCGAAGTATGCGGAGGAGCTTAGCAATCGCTTCAACATTATAGCTCCACCACTCTCCACTCCCTACCGCACTCCAGGACCCAACCACAAGCCTGACAACAAAGCCCTGTCCCCTGCTGAACTTCACACTTACCAGCAGCAGCTGGGATGCCTGCTCTTCGCATCCGTTACCTGCAGGCCTGACCTCTCCAACATTGCGAGCCAGTTGGCTCAGAACTCACGCAAACCAACGGCTGAGAATCTTTCAGATCTTGAGCGAGCCCTTCAATTCTTCATCTCCACGCCCAATGTCGGGCTCAGTCACTCCACCATCCCAACCACATTCTTCAGTCTCGTCGGCTACGTGGATGTCGATCACGCCGCTGACCCTAACAATCGACGGTCCAGGACAGGGTTCCTTTTTCGCCTCGAGCCCAGCGCCCCCATCTCCTGGAACTCTCAGAAGCAGGAGCTGGTTGCCCTGTCATCGGCGGAAGCTGAATTCATCGCAGCAACAACAGCTGTTCGCGAAGGTCTCTACCTTCAGGAACTGCTGCAGGAAGCAAAAATCCCGGCCTCTACGAACTTTCGCCTGCACAGCGACAACCAGAGCGCGATTCGGATCGCGAACAAACCTGGTTTCGTCAACCGCACCAAGGACATCGCGCTGCAGTACTTCTTCGTGAAGGATGAAGTGGACAAGGGCAAGGTCAACTTGACCTACTGCCCGACCGGTGACATGGCAGCAAACTTCCTCACGAAGCGACTGCCACGCCAGCAGTATCAGCACTGCTCCAAACTCAGTGGCGTGGTCAACCAGGTCAAGCTGCTGCGGCCAGGAGCAAAGGGGGTTACGAATAGTAATACTTGAATATTGCTGTGCACTCCTCACCGCAGCAAAAGAGAAGCACGCAGTATCGCGAATGAACGCGAAGCGTCAGACGGTTGGAACTCATCTGAACCGTCGGAGCAGACAGCATCGGGCAGCTGCAGACAGGATGGTTTCGGCGGGAACAGTTTCATAACTGCTCGCGCCGCACAGTTGGGGATGTATTTGAATAAGGGAATGTACCCCTTGAGTACATGGCTAGTCTAGGTCTTTTCGTATTCCCCTGTACTCTTATATAAACTCGATGTATGCATGTCTTAATCATCTGAAGCTATTGAGGTCAAGGGCCCACCAACACCATTTCTCTGCGTGCGAACCTTCCTGAGTAGATCCTAGGTCACGATCACCCTCTGATCACAACAGGGGGGAGAATTATTGGTGCACCATTATTGGTGTGAATGGGGCGATCCTGTGAGAGTTAGGTGGGTCCATAAATACCCTGCTGTGTCACTTCTTAATCAATCAATTCTCAACCCATTTCCAATGCAAGATTTCTATCTTGTTCTTTCTACAAACACGTTTCCGCTACGCTGTCACTATGCCTTTCTAACATGGTATCAGAGCTACTCTAGGAGGCATGCTGCCAAATTTAGTTCAAGAATTTATTGGCATTCACTTCGGATAGGTACTTGCATACAGTCAGAGTACCGCACACCCGGTCTACGCTTTCGTACACCTGGTGTTCGCTGCTGAGTACAACCGCCCGTTTAGCGCACACTTGGTGGACGGTTTGTCAAGGTCATGGCGCACTTCGACGATGAAGAAGATGCTGGACACGCGGCTTTCGAGGAAGCCATATTGGCTCAGCACGAGCACCTGGAAAACATGATCGCAAGGGCACCACCCGCACTTCAGGCATCACTACGGGTCAAGTTCAACATGCCAACAACAACACACTCTGACGGGCTCAGCAATCCGTCCACTCATGGGCAATCTCATCTAAACACTCCTCGTACTAACCAAACCCGTGCATCCAATGTCAAAGCAGGAATTGATGGTGACGGAGAAATGGGCATACCTCAAGGAGGAGAGTCATCCCAAGGGAGGGATGCATCCGTCGAAGGAGATGAGAGCGCCAATCCCGCACCTCGATCATCCATGCAAAGGGAAACACGGGGGAGGAATGATGAGTATGGGAGTACAGTGCATGATGGAATGAGAAGTGGACAGATTGGGCAGCAGGGTGACGGAAATGGTCAAGTGGGCGTGGAAGGTGTGGGTTTTGCCTCCTACACTATTGGTGCTCCCCCACTACGACGACTTGCGACTAACTCCCATCCCATTGGAGTTCCACCCGTGGCCAGGTCTCACCTTCTTGGCGACAACATCATTCCTCCACGTGCACATCGTCCACCAATTGGCGCACACTCTGTGGACAACATGGGGTGGATGAGATACGGAATGCAGTCAAGTGGTGTCATGCGACGTGATCAAGTGGAAGTGATGGAACGTCAAATTGGTGGCCAGAATGGAGATATACACCGCACAGTGCAGCTACCTCGACCGTCAAACTTGCCTACTCTCTTCGACCCCGCTCCACGTGAATACACGGAGGAAGACAAGGAACAGCTGTCACGCAAAATGGTGGGAGAAACAGTGGACAAGGCATTCACCACCACTCCGTTTGACGGCTCGAATTTCCGCGAATGGGCACTGCGGTTCCGTATGAACGCTCGTGTCACGAATCTGTGGGAGTTCTTTGTGACTCTGCAGTATCCAGTTACCATGGGAAACGGTGACATTGACGACGCTATGGAGCGACTGGAAATGCTACAAGCGGATTACTCACAGCGTGCAACACTCGCTTTTTGGGTCCTACTACACAGTGTGAGCGCCACGATTCAGCTGCAACTGGACATGTTCCAGGAATCCTACAGCCCGGCATTCGAAGCGTGGGAGTACTTAATGGATACTTACCAAGCCTAAGATTCGGTGGAGAAGGTCTCCCTCTTGAAACAGTTGGACAACCTGAAAATGGGGAATCAAGAGAGGGTGGACGAGTATGTGAACCGCGCAACGGCGATTCGAGACAAGTTGGCACTGGCGGGAAAGATGGTGGATGAGGACACATTCACCTTAAATCTGCTCACCGGACTACCGGCACATTGGGAGGAGATGAGTCACTCGGCAATGCTACACAACGTGACGGACAGCTTCACCTTGCAGCGGATGATGATTCGGGAGCAAAGATATCATGACCTCATTACCAAGGCGAATTGTGACCGGCGTCCACCTCGCATGGCTGGATAAGCTCGTAGAGACCACTCACCTTCTCCACATGCTACGGGAAGCATCGAGAATGAGGAGATGAATTCGGCATGGTCACCAAAAGGACGGCATGGGTCAGTTGGGGAGAAAATGCAAGGCAAGAATGGAGGTGTGGGTTGCTCAACTCTCGTGTGTTGGTACTGTAAGGAGCCAGGCCACTCCTTCTACAAGTGCACCAAAGCACCTTTAGGTTGGTCACCACCAAGGTGGGAACCGCTTGCCAGAGGGAGAACAAACCAACGCAGCAACTACAATCGTTCGACCTCTCCACGAAGGAGTGGCAGTCCCAAGCGTGACCACAGTGCGTCACAACAGCAGGGGGCAGCCGAAGGAGACAACAAACGCACAATTAGCTGCATTGCAACGGTGCGATCATCACAAGCAGCCTTACCCTCGGCTAGAGGGTCCTTCTGGCTACTAGACAACAGATGCAGCCAGCACATGACTTTGGACAAGTGCTGGTTTGAAGAGCTAAATGAGCTAGTCGAACCTGTGAATGTGGAACTTGCTGATGGAAGCCAACTGCACAGCACGATGATGGGAATGATAAGGGCAACGTCACCTGATGGGATAACAGTTCGCTACACTGAAGTTCTCTAAGTCCCCGGCCTGAAATCCAACCTCCTCTCATACTGCCAACTGTACAAGAAAGGTGCACAGATTCGTACGCGTGCTGACGGGCACACAGAGATCACCATGGCGGATGGAGATGAGCATGTGTGCATTGGACTTGGGATCATCATGCATGGGGTGCTCATGGTGGAGTATGACCCTGCACTTACATCCGCCCATGGTCCTGGTCATTCTCATGATGATGCATCATTGAAAGAGCATGGTGGTGAAGGTGATGCACTTTTCTGCACACCTGGAGTGCACATGGATACGCACGGGGACACTGCTTTCTGCACACCGGGAGTGCACTTGGGCTCACATGGGAGCTCAGATTTCTGCATACCTGAAATGCACTTGAGTGGCCATTCTGCACACGCATCTGTCATATACCGCATGGCACACAAGCGTTTGGGGCATCCGTCATACGCGTCCATGGGCTAATTGCAAGTCATCAGGTACATGAGGCACCCCACAAGCTCTGCGTACGAAGCACTAACCCTTAAAATGACATGTGGATCAGCCCACTCGTCGGGAACAGGCGGCCCTTCAGCTTCCACACATCCCACTTCTTTTGTTGTTGGCCATAGGCTTACCTCTCGTATTCCAGCTTCACCATTGCTGTGATCAGAAATAGATCGTGACCAGGATCACCTCAGGAAGGTTTGCACACTTCTAGTCTAGTGGTGGTGGGCCCTTGACCTCAATAGCAGAGTGAGTGTAAAATGCTTGAGATGATGAAACATGCAAATACAGCGATATAAATAAGAGTACAGTGGAATTTGAATCGACCTAGCTAGCCATGTACTCTAAGGGGTACATTCCCTTATTCAAATTCATTCCCAACAGTGCGGTGCGTGCAGTTAAGAAACTGTTCCCGCCAGAATCCTTTTGCCTGTAGCTGCCCGATGCCATCTGCTCCGACGGTCCAGATGCATCCCAACTGTCTGACGGTTCGAGACGATTCTCGTCAAACTTATACTCTACAGTTTGTTTAGGCTGTAGTGGGGTAGTCACTATGGGGTACAGTAAGTTTAGGGTTTCCTACTTGTACCCACCACTTTTCTAGTGCACACACACTTGTTCATTGTGACATGGTAATACGAGCCTAGGTTAGGAACCTAGGACCGCTTAGTCCTAAGGGCCCACCGTTCCGCTAGAAGCGCCCTTGTGCGCCCCACCTTCTTCGCGCCCTCGTGCGCCTCTCTGGTAGTGCGCCCTCGCGCGCCCTCCTTCTCACGCTGCCCGTGTGCAGCCCACTAGCCGCCCGCACGCGGCCCGTTTTCTCGCGCACGCCCATAGGCCGACGCCCACCCGTAGGCCGCCGCCTCGCACAGCCGCAGCCCGCACGCAGGTCGCAGCCCGCGAGCCGCGGCTGTCGCATGCCGGCTGCTGCAGCCCGCGCTTAGCCGCCGCCTACACGCAGCCGCGGCCCGCGCGCAGCCGCACCCTAGACGCAGCCGCGCACCGCGCACAGGCCCGCCGTCGAACCGCCCTGCCTGCCCGAGCCGCGCCGCGCCGTCCTGCCCGAGTCGCGCCGCGCCGTCCTGCCCGAGTCGCGCCGCCCTTACCGAGCCGCGCTGCCCCACCTGCAGCAACTGCTGCTCCTGAACCTGCTGCTACTGTTGTTCTTACTGCTACTGCTGCTACTGCTACTGCTGCCACCATGGCTAGTCCCACCATTCTCTCTTTCGATGATGAGGGCCGCCCGGTTCAGTTTGATGCTTGGCTCGACGACCTGCACTTGTTCCTACAGATCACTGCAAAGGACGATATCTCGCTGTATGATCACGCGTCCGGAACCGCTCTCGCACCTGCTGAGACTTCTGACAGTACTGCTCGCTCCCAGTGGCAGACTCGTGACGCTCACGCTCGCCTAGCTATTCGCAGCCACCTGCCGCTAGATGAGCGCGCGCATTTTGGCTAGCACAAGACTGCTAAGGCACTGTACGATGCTGTAGTAGCGCGCTACTCCTCGCTTGCCTCTGCTACAATCGGCCGTCTCTCGCTGCCCTATCTTTTCCCCGATCTGGCCGCCTTTCCCACAGTCGCTGACCTCATTACTCACCTCCGCACTAGTAACACTCGCTACCGAGCCGCCCTTCCTGCTGCGTTTCTGGCCAAGAATCCTCCCCCGATGTACCTCGTTCTCTACCACCTAGTCACCCGTCTCCCTTACTCTCTTCGCGCAGTCAGGGACCACTTTCTCGCCCTCTGCCCCACCGAGCTCACCGTTGACCTTCTCGAGAAGCATCTGCTTGCAGCTGAGGCTAGCATAGTCACTGTAGGTATCTCTCGTGGCGACCCCCGCACGCCCTTCTTTGACGGGTGTTCCCCTCCCCCCCTTCTCCCCTAGGTCGCCTCTGCTACCGCTGTCGACTACCTTGGTGCTGAGGAAGTCGGGGTTGCGTCTGCTCCTAGTGGGAGGCGCAAGGGCGGCAGGGGTAAGGGGGGCAAGGATGGTGGCGGTGACAGCGGGGGAGGTGGAGGTGGAGGTGGAGGCAGTGGGGGCGGTGGGGGTGGTGGCGGTGGTGGGAGTGGTGGCGGGGTTGGGGGGGTCAGTGGCAGCGGCGGGGGTGGTGGCGGCAGTGGTGGTGGAGGAGGCAGGGGTGGAGGCGGTGGCGGTGGCGGCAGTGGGCGTGGTGGCGGCGGCAGGGGTAAGGTCGGGGTGGACCAGCGCAGCGTGGAGGTTCGGGTGGTGTCCAGAGCCAGCAGCAGCGTCTCGGAGAGACCCCGTCGCCCCAGCAGCTTCGTGAGTGGTACTCTCAGCATGGGGGGTCTGGGGGTGGAGGTACTTGCCCGTATGTGATCCGCACAGGTGACCGCGCTAGTCAGACGTGTGGGAGGCCCCACACGCAGCAGCGCTGCTTCTCCCGTCTCGACGGCACCTGGCGTGCACAGTTCCTTGATGCCTCTGAGCTGCCCCGCTGGGCTCATCTGTTTGAAAAGAACATTGATATCTTTGCTCTTGACTTTGATATTATCCTTGGTGCTATGTATGCATTGACTATTAGTGTTGAGGGTGACTGTTACCTGAGTGTCCCGCCCGACCCGGGCATTGCGACCAGTGAGGCTGCCGCTCTAGGTGCTAGTACGTCTGCTGCACCAGGTCCTAGTGAGGCTACTGCTCTACGTGCTGGTGAGTCTGCTGCTTCAGGTGCTCGTGAGTCTGCGCCTTCAGGTACTGCGTCTACTGAGGCACTGCACACCTTCACACTGGACTCAGGTGCTTCCCGTTGTTTCTTTCGAGACCGCACTGCCCTAGCGCAGCTCCCTAGTCCTGTTGCTGTCTCCCTGGCTGACCCCTCCGGGGGTCTGGTCCTTGCGACCTCCACCACTGCCATCCCTTGTCCTGCTGTCGCGTCCGGCACGCTGTCGGGTCTTTACCTCCCCTCGTTCTCTACGAACTTGGTGGCGGGTTCCGCGTCCAGGACGCGGGTGTTCACCAGTTCACCCCTACCTACAAGCGTGTGACACACTGCATGTGTGCTCAGACGGGTCCTCACCTGGCTACCCTCACTCGGCAGCCGGGGTCGGACCTGTACACACTGACCACTGAGTCCCCTTAGGTAGCTACGTCTGCGTCAGCGTAAGGTCAGTTGTCCGCCCCCTGCTCGTGTCGCACCTTGTCGCACCGGACGGTCCTCTGGCATCACCGCCTTCGTCACCCTTCGATGCAGCGCCTTCATGGCATGCACTCCCCGTACCTTGTCTCTGGTCTCCCCAGGTCACTGCCTCCCCTGCCACCGTCCCCTACCCCTCCTTGCCTTCCCTGTGTTGAGGGGCGGCAGCGCGCTGCCCCCCACTCCTCTGAGTTCCCCCCGACGGAGGCTCCTCTGCAGACCCTTCACATGGACGTGTGGGGCCCAGCCCGCGTCCGTGGACAGGGCGGAGAGCGCTACTTTCTGCTGGTAGTTGACGACTACACGCGTTACACCACGATCTTCCCCTTGTGCACGAAAGGTAAGGTCCCTGATGTCTTGATCCCTAGTTCCGCGCTTCCCGTCTCCAGCTGGAGAGGCGCTTTCGCACAGACCTTCCCGTCCTGCGACTGCACTCTGACATAGGTGGTGAGTTTTCCTCCGGCCTCTTGAGGGCCTTTTGTCAAGGGGAGGGCATTGAGCAGACGTTCACGCTTCCGGCCTCTCCGCAGCAAAATGGGGTTGCTGAGCGCCGCATTGGCTTGGTCATGGAGGTCGCTCGTACCTCCTTGATCCATGCGGCTGCCCCCCATTTTCTGTGGCCGTTTGCAGTCCGGTACGCCGCACATCAGCTCAACCTCTGGCCCCGTGTCTCCGTTCCGGAGACCTCATCGACACTGCGTTGGACGGGAGAGGTTGGGGATGTGTCCGTGTTCCGGGTCTGGGGATCTCGTGCCTTTGTCCGCGATACGTCCGCGGACAAGCTCTCCTCCCGCGCCGTACCATATGTCTTCCTTAACTCTGTCCCTGACGCACCTGGTTGGCAGTTTTACCACCCCACCTCGCGCCGTGTCTTCCCCTCTCAGGACGTCACGTTTGATGAGTCGGTCCTCTTTTACCATCTCTTCCCCTACCGCACTGCCCCGCTCCCCCCTCCGCCAGGTGCTGCTTTGGTAGACCCCCTACCTCCCCAAGGTCTTGCTCCCTCAGGAGTTTCCCAGGTAGACCCGGTCGAGCCTGTCGAGGTAGCTGTCGACTCTGGTCCTGCGCGAGGTACTGAGCCTGAGCGTGCTGAGCCTGGAGGTACTGAGACTGGGGTTGCTGAGACTGGGGGTGCTGAGACTGGGGGTGCCGAGCCAGGGGGTGCTGACACTTGGGGTGCTGAGCCTGGGGGTGCGGAGCCTGGGAGTGCTGAGCCTGGGGGTGCTAAGCCAGGAGGTCTTGAGCTTGGGGGTACTGCGCCTCGGGGCGCTCTCTCATGCCACCAGCTGCGTGAGTGGTACTCTCAGCACTGTCGCCGCCGACGTGGTGCTATGGGAGCTGGGGGTGCTACTGGAGCTGGAGTTTAGGGCGTTGGAGCTACTGGTGCTGGTGTGGCTGCCGACCCTGGGGTTGGCGCTGGAGGTGCTGGCGTCACTGGTCTTGGAGGTGCTCGTACTGGCGGTACTGGAGCTACTGGGACTGGAGGTGCTGCTGGAGCTGCTGGAGATGCTGGAGCTAGTGGTACTACAGGGGCTAGAGCTGGAGGTGCTGACGCTCGTCCTACTGGAGGTGCTGGAGCTAACGGTGCTGCTGGTATGGGTGCTCCTAGGGGTACAGGAGTTGGCGCACCTGGAGCTGCTGGAGGTGATGCAGGAGTTGGAGCCGCCGCTGGGGGTGCTGGTGCTATCTCTGCTAGTTCTGGGGGCGCTGCGCGACCACAGTCCTACTTCATTCCGCTCCTTCAGCAAGTTCTTGAAATCCCGCCTTCTACTGGTCCTGCCCCTTCCTTAGATTGTCCACCGCCTGTCCAGTCACAGTCACAGTTACAGCCTGCGTCCCCGCTGCCTGCTCCTTCTCCTTACACTGGTCCGACCAGAGGTCTTACTGAGCGTCGTGAGCCTGCGTCTCTTCCTGTGTCGCCTGTTCGTGCTCCTCGCACTAGTCGTCGTGTTCCACGTCAGCGCCCTCCTGCTGTCCCTGGCACGCACCAGATGGCGCTTCATCCTTCCATTGCTATACACCGTGTCCCTCTGCCGTCTCCTCTTGCGTCCTCTCTTCCTGACCTTGCTGACCCAGAGTCTGACACCCTTCGTGCTGCTAGTCCTACTCTCACGCGTCTCCTGGCCATTGTTGTCACTAACCCTTCCTTTGAGTCTGCTGCTGCGTCTGCCCTAGTTGCTGAGCTTGTCGACTTTGCTGCTCGCTGTCGTCTAGACTGCGCTACGAGGCTTGTTGCTGAGTCTGAGTCTGTTTGTCCTCCGTCCGTCGGGGGTGAGTGTGCTCTTGGCACGGACGTCCTTGAGGACAGACAGGAGGACTTGAAGTGCTTTGCAACCGCTGTACCTCATCTCGTGTCCATGCTGATTGCACCTAAGGGAAACCCAGATGCACTAGACATCCCGACCCCGCGCTCTTACGCAGAGGCGATAGAGGGTCCCTACTCCTCTCAGTGGCAGTCAGCCATGGACGCACAGATGGCATCGTGGAAGTCCACAGGCACCTACGTTGATGAGGTTCCCCCTCCTGCGGCAAACATCGTCAGTGGCATGTGGATTTTTAGGGTGAAGCGGCCGCCGGGTTCTCCGCCTGTCTTCAAGGCGCGTTACGTTGCTTGAGGCTTCAGTCAACGAGAGGGAGTTGACTTCTTCCAGACCTTCTTCTCGACCTCGAAGATGACCACTCTTCGGGTTCTGCTGCACGTCGCTGCTCAGCGTGACTACGAGCTTCACTCTCTTGACTTCAGCACTGCTTTCCTACAGGGCAGCCTGCACGAGGAGATCTGGCTGCGCCGCCCACCTGGGTTCAATGGGTCGTTTCCTGCTGGTACCCAGTGGAGCCTCCGGCAGCCACTCTACGGTCTCCGCCAGGCGCCCCGTGAATGGCACGATACACTGAGGACTACGCTTGCGGCTCTTGGGTTTGCTCCTTCTACTGCTGACCCGTCGCTGTTTCTGCGCACCGACACTTCGTTGCCGCGTTCTACATCCTCGTGTACGTCGACGACTTGGTCTTTGCCACTGCTGACATTGAGGGACTCGCCCACGTGAAGTCCGAGCTGTAGAAGAGACACACGTGCATAGACCTGGGTGAACTGCGCAGCTTTCTTGGCTTGCAGATCACCCGGGACAGAGCACATTGCACCATTAAGTTGACTCAGGCCACTCCTCTGTCTACTACCCACTCGCTCTCAACTCTGCCTTCGGATGAGTCCATAGATCTGAGTGGCCCATACCCAGAGCTTGTTGGCTGCCTCATGTACCTGATCACCTGCACTCGACCTGACTTGGCATACCCTCTTTGCATCTTGGCACGCTATGTTGCTTCTGAGAGACACCGACCAGAGCACATGGCTGTAGCGAAGAGGGTGTTGCGCTACTTGTGTAGTACGTCGGGCATGGGGCTAGTGCTTGGAGGACGGGCTCGAGTTGTCCTCACTGGTCACGCAGACGCTTCTTGGGTTGACGACTTGGCTACGCAGCGGTCGTCACAAGGCTACACCTTCAGCCTTGGCTCCGAATCTGTTTTGTGGCGGTCTACCCGCTCATCTTTTGTTCTCAGCTCCAGTTGTGAGGCTGAGATCTACGCAGGAGCCATGGCCGCACAGGAGTTACGCTGGCTCACCTACCTGCTGACCGACTTGGGAGAGGTGTCTCCAGTTCTGTACGTCGACAACAAGGACATGCTAGCCTTGTGTCAGGAGCACATACTGGAGCACAGAACGAAGCATGTTGCCCTTCGCTAATTTCTTGCTCGAGAGCTGCAGCAGCGCGGTCAGCTTCGTCTTGCTTAGGTGGCCTCTCGGGCCAACACTGCTGATATCTTCACCAAGGCACTTCCGCCTTGTGTTCATCAGCGTTTTTGTACTGTTCTAGGCCTTGTGCTTACCTTGCCTCACGTGCTCACTTCTTGAATCTGTTTGTACTGTGAACTATATATCTATACCTGCATGCTTTTACTTGCTAGGTTTTGATCAGTGTCCTGTTTGTTTTATGCTATATCACTGTGCATGTGAACTGGCCTTATGGCCGTCTGCTTGCGCTCATAATGTGTGGTGACGTTGTAATCCACCCTGAGCTTGCTTTGCTTCTCTTGACTGGTCTTATGACCCCCCTTTTTGGTCTCCCCCACTTTGCCAATGGGGGTGTGTCAAACCTATACTCTACAGTTTGTTTAGGCTGTAGTGGGGTAGTTACTATGGGGTACAGTAAGTTTAGGGTTTCCTACTTGTACCCACCACTTTTCTAGTGCACACACAGTTGTTCATTGTGATAATTCTGACTCTTCGCATTCGTTTTCGATACTGCATGTTTCCTTAGTTGCGGTCGGGAGCGAACAGTAATGTTCTTACACACTACTATTCGTAACAACCTTAGATCCACTAACCCTTAGAATGCAGTCTAAACATATAATCCAATCAAATTATCAAGATGTGACTAAATATGAACCGTTGAATGTCCTGGGTTGAGTGAAGCCATAGAATCGTTGTAGAGAATTGAGACGTATGAAAGATATTGCAGTTGAAGTAGGAATGTATCAGAACGTATCAAAACGGAGCTGTATGGGACCTATAAGGATTTAGAGAATCCTTAGTGGGGCACTCGTTAGCGAGGCCATCCCGAGGGTCATGCGACGAACCTGTCCTTCTTATTTCGTCGCACCGAACCACTCCCGAGTCGCCTCCGCACCAATCGCAACCTTCACCGAGCCATCCTCGCCCAACCTCTCCGCCTAGCTAGGACTTCCCCTATTTGGTCGTGCCTTTCTCATTGTATCGTCATTCAGTAATTCAGTAATCAGTTCATTCTCGTTATTCGTTATTCTGCGCACTCTGCAAGTTCATTCATAACAGGACCTCTCTTCTATGTAACAAAAGTCACTTTGTAACTACAAGTGTAGTGGGTAGAAACAAGTATGTATTGTTTGGCTTTCTACGGTAACACGACGAGCCATTTTTTCGCCAGATCGTCAGTCTTCTGAGAGGGCGTGCTGACGTGGCCACTGAAATATCTCCTTCAGTTTTGTGGGCTTGCCAGACGTTTCATTTCATCTTCCAGCAAGGCTCCTCGCTTGAGGATTTTGATTTGCTGGGTCCTTGTCACCGAACCGAGATACAGTAAGTAAAGTAGCAGTAACGTAAATCACCAGCTGGCTCTTTTTATTTGAACTCCAGAATTCCTTAGTCTCGAGATTGTTGGAGCAAGTACCTCAAGTCTCCAGAGGAGCCGCTCCTAACCTCAGATCAACCTCTCCGATTTATGTGGATACCGCGTCTGCGAAGCATTGCAGGCTGATCGGTGTCGATTCGGTAGCCGGCCTGTTTTTTCGCCAGAACAATGTCCCCATTCGCCATGCATTCCGGCTCTGTTCGCCCAGCGCTTTCCCTGCGGTCCCCATTTCTTCCCGCTTCCCTTCCGCGAAACCCGGGTTACCCCGCTAGTGTCGCATCCGCATCTTCGACTCTCTTAGTCAACACAACGTCTATACTAACCAAGGCCGTCCAGACTTCGCGTTGTCCTGCTCTAATTCCGCGTGACGCTTACTCCGCGGATTCGTCCCCCTCACCCTCTAGTCTCCGCCTCTCCCTTCCGCGGATCTCCTCTTTTCCGCGCAATTCTTCCGCGCGGATCCCCTCCGCTGCGCGCCATGGATCCGCTCGGATCGCCGCGGTCGCGGGAGCGGAGAGCGGACTAGCGGAAGGCGGAGCGGTGGAGCAAGATGAAGCGCTGGAGGGGGAGGTGGAGGGGGAGGGGGAAGCGGAAGTCTTGGCGCAGTGGGGAGCGGTGGGGGACGAGGAAGCGCTCGCGGCGGCTGCAGCTGCGGCGCTGATTGACGGTAGCGGGGACGCCATTGCAGGAATTCCGTTCTTCGAGTGGCTCAGGTTAGTCAACTCCCCATGTTCCCACTCCCTTCCATGACCTTCATGTCCGTTGCAGAAATGCCGTTGCAGCAGCGGCTACCTTTAGCGTTCGACAGCCCTTGGTTTCCTGAATGCGGATGTCGAATTGGTTGCTGTTCCATGTGTTCACCGCGTCTCCGTTCCCCCGCCTTCCATGCCCCGTTTCCCTTGCACCGTCTCCCATGTCCCCGCTTCCCTTGCGCGGTTTTCCCGTTCCGCGTTCCCCTTCCGCCGTCCCCCGATGCGCAGCTTGAAGAAGCCTGCGCGGTACCTGGGCAAGGAGCACGGCGCGATCCGCAAGGACTGGGACAGCGCGCGCGTACGCTTCTGTCTCACGTACCCCGAGGTCTACGAGGTGAGGCGAAGCCGCGAGATAGAGGGGCGAGACAGCATGTTCTGAAGCTCGTACAGACGATTTATTGTCTTTGAGACGGCCACGCACACACACAGAGTAACAGACAAAGCGCAAGTGCCTGGGTCACTCGGTCCCCCCCACTGCCTGGGCACTTTGAGTGTTTGAGTGTCCATTTTTCTCTCAGCGCCTCTCTTAATGCAATCCTTCTGAGCCATACCGAGACGTGCCGTGCCGTGCCGTGCCGTGCCGTGCCGTGCTGTGCCGTGCGATGCCATGCCTTCTTGTATCCATCCATATCCACGCCATACAACTCTTTGCAAAGTAAACGTGCCATGTTACATGAAGATACGTGTTGGCTGGTCCTGTCTGTCAACTCTCACCTCTTTCCATCCATCCCATCCTTGCCTTCCTCCCTTCCCTGCTCGCATGTGTGACTGTCTGTGCTCCCTTCCCTTCACTACAGGTGGGGGCGAGCAATCTAGGTCACATCATTCTGTATACAGTAAGGCACTGGTTGGGGGCAGAGGGGCGAAAATGTTTTTGTGGTGAATGAGAAGGGTGGGATAGCAGTGGGGAGTGTGGGGGGAGGGAAATATGACAACGTGGATCACATAAGAAACTATAATAGCAGCCGTGTACTTGCAGAGGAGGAGTCCTTCCCTTCACTTTGTTTATCTACCTCATCTCTCAGTGCTGTCTTTTCCTCTTATGGTCCCACCTCATACCACACGTGACCCATTCTCACCCCCCCCCTCCCTAGCTGTTGAATCAAGCACAAAGGGGAAGAATTTCGTCAAACGAATCCCTAGCGGCGTGCGACCGAGCCTACCTTTTCGACAACTCAAAGTGACTCACTCGCTCTCTCTTCCGCCCTCCCATCCCAGGTGCTGAACCAAGCGGAGGGCGTGATGTGCGATCGAGCTTACTTTGTGGACGAGGACATGAGCCAGTGCCTCAAGAAGTATAACAAGGTGCACACAATAGGGGGGGGGGAAGGGGGATTGCATTGTAACCCGAGTATTGAGTCGACTCAAAACTCTGCTTTGTGGACGAGGACATGAGCCAGTGCCTCAAGAAGTATAACAAGGTGCACACAATAGGGGGGGGGAAGGGGGATTGCATTGTAACCCGAGTATTGAGTCGACTCAAAACTCTGCTTTGTGGACGAGGACATGAGCCAGTGCCTCAAGAAGTATAACAAGGTGCACACAATAGGGGGGGGGAAGGGGGATTGCATTGTAACCCGAGTATTGAGTCGACTCAAAACTCTGCTTTGTGGACGAGGACATGAGCCAGTGCCTCAAGAAGTACAACAAGGTGCATGCACACACACAATAGGGAGTAGCCTTGAAGCGTTAAATATAGAGCTGGATTGGATTTGCACCCGCTGTCGCCTCTCGTGTTCTTTTGGATAAACTCCCTTCCCCTTTTTATCGTCCGCCCTGACCTCTTCTCACCTCGCCTCCCTTCCACTCCCCTCCTTTTTCATGCCCTCCCTTCCTTCCTCACCCTTCCCCACCCTCCACTTCCTTTCTCTCGCATCACAACTTAACGCAGCACTCATCCCTTGTTTATATCTTGATGCATCGAGCATAATCGTTTGCCCCACCTCCTTTCCCCTCTACTATTTACCCCCCTCCTTGTGCGTGTGCCCGTGCCTTGCCTGTGCCTTGCCTATGCCTCCATATTGCTATTGCATGCACATCTGCATGTGCCTTTGCCTTGCAGTCCCTTTTCGCTGTGGAGTCTCAACGCCCGCTCGCCCAATTCGACACCCTCGGATTCAGCCTCAGGTGACTCACACTTGCTTGTGCTTTTGGGTGAACGACTCGTCTAATTAAGTATAATGTAACGTAACCAGTGATTTGTCTTTCACCTCTGCTCACGAAAATGTTTTTGAACCTCAAGTGGTTGTTTTTTCTCCCTGCTTCCATCCATTTACCCTTCCTCTGGCCGTCCTTTCTTCTCCTCCCGCTTGTGCCTCCCTCCCATACGTCCTGTTTCTAAACTTCTTACCCACTCCCTCTTGCTGTTCCACAATACCGATCATTCCCACTTAACCCCCAAGCCTGAAACCGGGAACCCCCTATTTGTGTGTGTGTGTGTGTGTGTGTGTGTGTGTGTGTGTGTGTGTGTGTCTTGGCTTTCCCACCCCCCTGTCCTGTCCTCTTCTCCTGCTGCAGTTACGAGCTAGGCGCGACCAACATCCTTCAGATGCTGCACGAGTCGGGCATCCCCATCTCATGGCAGGAGCGCATGGACGCAGACACAGCTGCACATGAAGGAGATGCCACAGCGCCCTGGGATGTCTCCACTGGAAGCATGCCGCTTGCGTTTGCAGGTGGGTTTTGAGTCGACTGAAAGCTCGTTCTGCAGATGCTGCACGAGTCGGGCATCCCCATCTCGTGGCAGGAGCGCGTGGACGCAGACACAGCTGCACATGGGAGGGATGCCACAGCCTCTTGGGATGTCTCCACTGGGAGCATGCCGCTTGCTTTCGCAGGAGAGCTTGAGCATCCTCCCTCCACTCTACCTGCAGCAGCCAACAGAGGCTGCTCATGTAGGGAGGGGATACCATGCTACAGCGCCCACCCAGTGTCATGTACCCCCTGAGATTCCTCCACTCCAGTGGCAGCATGCCTCTTGCTTTCGCAGGTGGGTGAGTCCCAAAGCCAGTCATGTGACGCCTCAGACAAGGCCAGGTTTGCTTTTAAAACATCCCGTCCATGCACAGCCAATGGCGATGCACAGGGGGGGGGAGGAGAGGATGCGGCAGCGCCCTGGGATGTTGCCAGTGGAATGGAAGCATTCCGCTTGCTCATGGAGTCAATTCCCTTTCACCTTCAGCAGCCAGTTTACCCTTTAGGCTCTCCAATCACAGTTTACCCTCACCAGCTCGCCCCTCACTTTCTCCCTTCCCACATGCTTTCCTTCCATGTCTTTGGCTTCCTTGTCCCTTGTGTCACCGAATATGCACTTCGTGCATATGCGATAACAGTTGGTGCGCGGGTGTAGATGCAAGTGTAGGTTCAGGTGTAGTCTTTGTATGATTACAATTTGTGGGTGAGTTGCTGGGGAGTATGGGGGGTTGAGGCGAAGTTGTTGGGAAGGGTTAGAGGAAACATCGAGGGGTGGGAATCTAACGAGCCAATCTGAAGCAACTGGGCCTGGCTCGAGGCGCACATCGAGAAGTGTGCGACTGAGCCAGGTTCAGGTAAATTCAGTACCAAACACCCTCTCGTTGCTTTTCTCCTGTTATTCTCTCATATTAGTGGAAAGTTGTTACCTCAGATCTAGCATCCGGTGGCACTCTACTATGGGAGGACCTTCGGGGTGAGGGAGGAAACTCTTTCATAACAGGAGAAAAGCCGAGAGAACGTTTGGGCAGTATGGACTGCCACGAGCTGCGCTGGCAGCAGATGTACTCGCGTCGGGAAACGCCGCCGTCGCGGAGGACGCGCTCGCAGGAGCGAGGAAGATCGCGGGAGTGGTCGCCAAGGAGGGCGGCGGACCGCGCAGATCTGCACGTTGAAGGGCGTCGAGATGGAGGCGAGGACGATCTGCACGCGGGATCGGAGCCTAGGCCTCAACCGTCCAGCGGTGACCCTTGGAATCTGGCACGCGGCCAGCAAGGAGAGGGTGTAAGGCGTCGCGACGACGCGGACGTGGTG
Source organism: Closterium sp. NIES-65 (assembly GCA_948144175.1). Taxonomy (NCBI): domain Eukaryota; kingdom Viridiplantae; phylum Streptophyta; class Zygnematophyceae; order Desmidiales; family Closteriaceae; genus Closterium; species Closterium sp. NIES-65. The sequence continues at coordinate 3,000,313 of CANXME010001052.1, read as the reverse complement.
GACTCGTCGGATTCGGCAAACGAGGCCGACGGCGAGGAAGAAACACACGAGATCCCGATGGTGCGGGATGGTGAAGAGGAAAAAGGCGCGGAAGAAGAGCGTGATGATGGGAGCAAGGACGCGGGAGCAAGTGGCTCGCCGGAAGGGATGCGCGGAGGCAGCGCAAGGCGCCGCGGAAGCGCGGATGCAGGTCGCGCGGCGGACGAAATGGGTGACGGCAGCGTAAGGCGCCAGGGGAGTGCGGATTCAGGTCGCGCGGCGGACGAAATAGGTGACGGCAGCGTAAGGCGCCATGGAAGCGCGGATTCAGGTCGCGCGGCGGACGAAACGGGTGACGGTAGCGTAAGGCGCCAGGGAAGCGCGGATTCAGGTCGCGCGGCGGACGAAATGGGTGACGGCAGCGTAAGGCGCCAGGGAAGCGCGGATTCAGGTCGTGTGGCGGACGAAATGGGTGACGGCAGCGTAAGGCGCCATGGAAGCGCGGATTCAGGTCGCGCGGCGGACGAAATGGGTGACGGCAGCGTAAGGCGCCGCGGGAGCGCGGATTCGGACGATTCGACGGGCGAAATGCGCAGGGATGGCGCGAGGCGCCGCGGTAGCGCGGATGCAGACGGGTCGGTGGGCGAAATGCTTGAGAACGGCGCGGGGCGCCGGGGGAGCACGGATGCAAATCGCTCGCGAGGCAGGATGCGCGGAAGTAACGCAAGGCGCGGCGAAGACAAGGAGGCTGAGCGCGCGCCAGAAGCCAGCCGTGAGGAAATGAGGAGGCGAGACGCGCAGGCGGGTATGTATGGCTCGCCTGAACCAAGACGCGGACACGAGCGCAGGAGGCGCCTGGCGTTGGGTGGAGGGCGATCACCAGAGCTGCGGCGAGAGGAAAGGGGGAACGACCGCGGTAGGGGGCACGCGCAGCGCTCGCCCGCACGGCAGCGGCAGGAGGAGGGGGAAGCGCGTGTTAAGGGGAGTGAGTGTTTGTCGCAGTACATCGCGGGGGCGGATGCGAGAGCACGCCGTAAAGGAATGAAAGAGTACCCGTGCGCAGGAGCAGGGTTGGTGCTGGAGCCTGACGGAGAGGCAAGGGGGAGACAAGAGAGAGAGACACACAGGAGGAGGGATGAGGAAGAGCGCTGCCAGCGAGATGTGTCCCCAAGGAAGGACTTGGGAAGTGCCAAGGGAAGGGTAAGAGAATATCATGGGCGCCGAGGAGCAGGCGGACGAGGGAGGCGGTGTCAAGAAGATTCCCCTGAGGGTAAGGAAAGGAGGGAGAAGACGTAAAGGAGTGATGAGGAGCTGTGTGAAGCGAAGGAACATGAGTATAGTGAAGAGGAGGAATATGGGTATAATCTGGAGCGGCGCCGACGCAGGAAGCAGGAGAGGCGTGAGAAGGTGAATCACTCATCAGAACAGCAGCGGGGGCGGGCGGAGGAGCAACAGGAAGTGCGCGAGGACGAGTTCTCACCTGATCCGCGTTGGCAGCGCGGAGGAGGGCGGAACGGAGGGTCGCGCTCGCCTGAGGTGCGTCAGCACCATGATGGGAGGCAGGGGGGCGGGTCGCGCTCGCCTGATCGGCATGGGCAACATGATAGACGACAGACTGGCGGGTCTGGCTCACCTGATCCGTGGCGGCACTACGCGGGAAGGGCAAGGGGTGAGACACGTTCGCCAGGTCTGCAGCGCAAGCAGGGAGGGAGATGGGAGGAGGAGTGGCATCTGCAAGACAGTCGCCGCGGGCACACAGGGAGAAGGGACGAGAGATCCCCTTCGCCCGAGAGGCACTGACAGCGAGGAACGCATAGAGAAGGCTGGGCGAGGGCGCATTACTCGCCAGAGAGGCAGTCGGGGCGAGCAGGAGCACGGATGAGTGCAGAGGACATGCGAAGGGAGGTGGGACAGGACCAGCGCGGACGCGAAGGGGGAGGCGGCGGGCTGGCATACAGCACGGAGCGCGCTAGAGTGGCAAGGGAAAGAATCAAGAGGGCAAGGGAGAGGGAGTCATCAGGAAGGCAGGCGAGAGGACTGAGTAAATCATGGGGAGACGGTCGGGGGAGCACGGCGATGTTTGAGCAAGTGGAAGTGCCGGCGCGATTCGCGGGAGATCAGCGTACAGGGCCCTCACTCAAGAACTAGTTAATGCAAGTAGGGAATGTGAGATACAGGTGCGAGAGGAGTGGTATGGACTCGGTGGATTATTTTCTGAGTCTGCCGAACACACTGGAAGGGGAGGCGGAAACGCTGTACAGAATGAAGATGGATGAGTTGCTAGAGAGGGCAGGAAGGTACGGGGAAGACCCCACGGAAGCATTTCTGAAGCAGTTACAGCGGCAGTTTCCAGGGCACACCGCGGAGAAGATAAGAGAATTTCAGAATTTCAGGAAGGGGTGGAGCGAGTCGTTGCTTACCTACTACAACCGGCTGATCAACCTGGCGGAGGATGTAACATGTGCAGACATGGGCCTTCTTGTTAGCAAGTTCCTGGATGGACTCGACAGCACCATGGGAAGCGGATTGTGGATGAGGGTGTACGAAATGGGGGCAGACACAACGCTGGATGAAGTCTTCGAGCTGGCAGAGAAAATAGAGTTTGCGCAGAGGAAGTTTGAAGCGTACCGGCCACAAACGACAGAGAGGAGCCGTGGGCCGATAAGGGCAGCAGCAATGGTATCTGAAGATCAGGGAAGGTCAGAGGGACGAGGGGATGGTAGGGCAGACAACAGGACCTGCTACAGATGCGGACAGTCGGGGCACGTTAGGGGAGATTGCAAGAACTGTGATCGCTGTGGGAAGCCAGGATACTTGAGGAGAGAGTGCCCAGATGCATCGTGGTGTGAAATTTCCAGCAAGAAGGGACGTGAAGCGAAGGACTGCTACCAGCGGGAGGGGACAGCAAAGGGGAACCCGGAAGAGCTGGAACATGAGCTCAGCAGGCTACAAGCACAGCTGCAGGCACTCAGACAAAGGCGGGAAGCAGAGGCAGGAACGAGCGCCAGGGATGAGGATGACAGGGAAGTAGAGCAGGAGGTGCAGCGCGCGTACGTGGCATGGAAGGGAAGGGAAGAGATGGGACTACAGAGTGGAGGGAAGGACGACCTCCAGGAGCACCGACAAAAGGGAGGAGAGAAGGGGCAGCAGGCAGAGGAGACGACACCAAGGGACGTTGTAGCTCGCCACTCGCGGGACGGGCGGGTAAGCCAGACCTCAGAACTGATGGTGAGAAATGAGGCGACGGCAATGGAGGGGGAGAAGGTCAAGACGGTGATCACAGACACTGGAGCACGGAGCAGGATGTTAGGGAAGGTCATGGCAGAAGAACAGGGGCTGATGGCACCAGAGAAGCAGATAGCAAAGGGGATAGTTGTGATGACGGCAGGAACGGGGGAACTTGAGTGGATGGCAAGCACTCATGCTCCGACTGAACTAACTCTATCACCAGGGAAGAAACAAGGGGCACAGGCGTACACACCAGAAGTAGCAGAAGCGGAAGGGAGGTGTGAGAAGGTGAGAGCACAGGCGTGCGTACCAGCAGCAGCAGAAGCGGAAGGGGAGAACGAGAAGGTGGGGGCACAGGCGTGCACATCAGCAGTAGCAAAAGTTGAAGAGAAGGACGGGAAGGTGGGGGCACAGGTGTGCACATCAGCGGTAGCAAAAGTGGAAGAGAAGGACGGGAAGGTGGGGGCACAGGCGTGCACATCAGCAGTAGCAAAAGTTGAAGAGAAGGACGGGAAGGTGGGGGCACAGGCGTGCACATCAGCAGTAGCAAAAGTTGAAGAGAAGGACGGGAAGGTGGGGGCACAGGCGTGCACATCAGCAGTAGCAAAAGCGGAAGGGAAGGACGAGAAGGTGGGGGCACAGGCGTGCACATCAGCAGTAGCAAAAGCGGAAGAGAGGGACGAGCAGGTGGGGGCAGAAGCGGGTGTATCAGCAGCAACTGGCGTGGAGGAACGGGACGAGCAGGTGGGGGCAGAAGCGGGTGTATCAGCAGCAACTGGAGCGGAGGAACGGGACGAGCAGGTGGGGGTAGAAGCGGGTGTATCAGCAGCAACTGGAGCGGAGGAACGGGATGAGCAGGTGGGAGGAAAAGCAGAGGCAGCCGCAGTCCCACAAGGAGCCTGGGCCCGCATGGAAGGGGAGAATCCAGAGTGGAAGGGGGGAGAGACAGTGAGCGAAGAAGGGAAGAAGGTGATGTTGGCAATGCTAGCGAAACACTGGAGGCGCTTTGCCACACAGGAGGGGCGTAAGGGGCCGGTAAAGCAGTGGGAGCTAAAGCTGAGCAGCCGCAAACTGGTGTTACACGGGAGGAGGAAAAGGCCGCCAGAGGATAAGGAGATATGCAAGGGTAAATTTAGGGAGCTGCTGACTAAGCAGGTTGTGCTGAATGAGGTTAAGGGGAGTAGGAAATCAGCAAACATCTCGGAGAATGAGCGGGCCATGAAGTGGCTGATGGGGGAAACGGAAGAAGAGGAGGCAGTGACAGAGAGAGCGAGAGTGAGGGGGGGGCACCACTGCAGGTGGTATCAACAGGAGCTGCAGATGCAGCCGACGGAGAGATGGAGGGTGATACCCGCACCAGGCGAGAGGAAACCAGTCATCAAAGAAGTGCACACCAAGCAGGGGCAACTCGACCACGAGAGAATGGTGCAGCTGTTAAACAGGGAATGGTGGTGGGAGAGAATCCCCAGGCAAGTGAACGGGTGGGTGGAAAGTTGTGAAGCAGGGTAGTGGAGAGTAAAAGAGGTGCGTGAATCTGGGGTGCTGGTGCTGGAGAATGAGAAAGAAGTACCGATGAAGGCACATCAGAGCAACACGGCAGGAGTCAAAGGAACAAGGCCTCAGCAGCATGGTCCTGTGACCTGAGCTCAAGCAGCCCGAGCACGGGCACAGGAGGGGGCAGGTGGTGGCTGAGGCTGATCAACCACGTAAGGAGAAGGAAGGCAAGGGAGTGACAAGAGGAAGAGCAGGTTGCAAGGATGAGGTGGTTCTCCGACAGCTGTCACCGAATATGCACTTCGTGCATATGCGATAACAGTTGGTGCGCGGGTGTAGATGCAAGTGTAGGTTCAGGTGTAGTCTTTGTATGATTACAATTTGTGGGTGAGTTGCTGGGGAGTATGGGGGGTTGAGGCGAAGTTGTTGGGAAGGGTTAGAGGAAACATCGAGGGGTGGGAATCTAACGAGCCAATCTGAAGCAACTGGGCCTGGCTCGAGGCGCACATCGAGAAGTGTGCGACTGAGCCAGGTTCAGGTAAATTCAGTACCAAACACCCTCTCGTTGCTTTTCTCCTGTTATTCTCTCATATTAGTGGAAAGCTGTTACCTCAGATCTAGCATCCGGTGGCACTCCACTATGGGAGGACCTACGGGGTGAGGGAGAATGGTGGCTGAGGCTGATCAACCACGTAAGGAGAAGGAAGGCAAGGGAGTGACAAGAGGAAGAGCATGTTGCAAGGATGAGGTGGTTCTCCGACACTTGGCCTTCCCCTCCTTTCGCCTTCCCTTCCTGTATCCTCCCCGGCAGATCCATTCCCCAGGTGGCCCCACGGCTACATCGAACCCTGAGCCCTTTTCAAACTCTTTGAATTCTTCACTTTTGGCGATAGCGAGGGGATGGGTTGAGGAGCCCAGTCGTCCCTGTCCTCGCTCTCATCCTCGCCTCCCTCCCCTCCCCTCTCTCCATTCTCCAGGCGGCCCAACGGCCACGTCCAACCTCGAGCCCTTCAGACTTCTTTTACTTCTTCGCTATTGGCGATGGCGAGATGAGGGAAGAAAGAGGCCAATTGTCCCTGCACTCATTCTCTCTCACCCTCCCCTCCCTCCCCCCCGACCCTCCCTCCCTTCCCTCCCTCCCGTCACTTGCCTCCTTTCCTCCCCTCCCCAGGCGGCCCCACGGCAACGTCTAACCCCGAGCCCTTCTCAGACTTCTTTGACTTCTTCGCTATTGGCGATGGCGAGGTGAGGGGGGAGGCGAGGTGGACGGGAGGAGGGTGTGGCAAAGGGGGAAAGACATGCGTGAGTGGGACTGCAGTGTGAGTGGGAAGAAATTCGATCACATGCCATCTGTTTTTCTGTCGTTGAGCAAATGATTCAAATAGTGGAGGGGAGGGGAGGGGAAGAGGTTGGGTACGTGAGAAAGATATTCATTCCAAGGCTTTCTGTTTGGCGGGTTGAGCCCAGACACTATGTTACACTGATCGCCGCCTGTTGCTGGTGGTTTCTCTCTTTCAGCCATTTTGATCCATTGCGCCCGTTGCACTCTTTCTATCTTCACCTTTTCACATGCAGTCACTCATTCAGCAGAGCCTTGCTTGTTCCAGAAGTATAAAGGCTTCACGCATTCAGCTGAAAATGTGACGTGTTATCTGTTCCGTTGTGATGTCTGTCTGTCTGGTGGCTGGACTGGACAGACAGAGCAAGAACTGTCCGTGCTGACTGTTCTGTACCTGTTCTTCACGTCTCCTCTTCTCATCATCACCGTCCCCAGGAGTGTCTGGTGGAGATCGCGCAGTGCCTGGACACTCGTACACATGCTCTTCAATCTCCCGCCTCCACTCCCTCTCACTCTCTTCCCCTTTCTCATCACTGTCCCCAGGAGTGTCTGGTGGAGATCGCGCAGTGCCTAGACACATGCAAGCAGCGCCGTCTGTCCCGATACGACACGCTGCTGGAGCTGGCGCGATCGGTGAAGGGCGTGTATGTGCCTCAGCTCTACGAGACAGTGCCTGGGTAAGAGCGGGGAGAGAAGGGAGAGAGGGGGGAAGGGACTGGAGAAGGAAATAGTGTCTGTTCTGCTGGTTTCTGGAGCTGGCGCGATTGGTGAAGGGCGTGTATGTGCCTCAGCTCTACGAGACTGTGCCTGGGAAAGAATGAGGAGGGGTGAGCAGGGGGGTGCGGGGATGCGGGATGGGGATGGGATGTTTGAGACGGAATGGTGGTTGTTCTGCTGTTCTGCTGGAGCTGGCACGGCCGGTGAGGGGCGTGTACGTTGACTTTTAAGTTGACTCAAAAGTTCTGCTGGAGCTGGCACGGCCGGTGAGGGTCGTGTACTTGCATGCCTCAGCCCTATGAGACCGTGCCTGGGTAAGGAATGAAGATGGGTGGGGAAGGGGGAAGGGAGGATTGTCTTGTCAAGGGGGAAGGGGACAGGGCGAGGGAATAGTGGTTGTTCTTCTGTGCTGCTGGCAGTGGCACAGTGGAGAAGGGCGCGTATGGGCCTCAGCTCTGCGAGACCATGTCCGGGTAGGGATGAGGAGGGAAAGAGCAGGAGAGCGGATAGGGGGATAGCGGAAATGGGGATGGGTTACTCGGGAGGGAAGGGTGCTCGACTGTCCTGTTGGAGGTGGCGCAGTCAATGAAGGGCCTCAGCTCTACAGCACCTTGTCCGGGATATGATGGATGGGGAAAAGGGATGGGGAGCGGGAAGGGGTATGGAATGGGGAAGTTGGAAGGGGAAGCATGCCAGTATGTCAGGGGAAGGTTGTGCTCTGTTAAAGAAGTCTACATCCTGTCATGATGCATCTATCTTTCCTTGTCCCTTCTCCCCCATCCCGTCGCCCCCACCCCTTCGCCCCCATCCCTTCGCCCCCATCTTTTTGCTTCGCCCTCATCCCTTTGCTTTTCCCCCATCCTTTCGCCCCCCCACCCCTTTGCTTTGCCCCCATCCTGTCTTCCCCGACCTTTTGTACCTGTCTTCTTCTTGTCGCCATTCCGTTTGCGGAGTCAGGTGGGGCGCTGCGGTGCTGCCGAAGGTGGAAGGAGTGCCGTCTAAAGTGCTTCGACGAGTGGCCACTGTGATGCTTGCTCCATGCGTTGATGGGTGCTTGTGTGCATGTGCATGTTATGTGTGCATGTGTGATGAGTGCATGTGTGCATGTGTGCACGTGTGATGAGTGCATGTGTGCATGTGTGGGTGTGTGTGTGCATGTGTGGGTGTGTGTGTGCATGTGTGGGTGTGTGTGTGCATGTGGTGTGTGCATGTGTGGGTGTGTGTGTGCATGTGTGGGTGTGTGTGTGCATGTGTGGGTGTGTGTGTGCATGTGTGGGTGTGTGTGTGCATGTGTGGGTGTGTGTGTGCATGTGTGGGTGTGTGTGTGCATGTGTGGGTGTGTGTGTGCATGTGTGGGTGTGTGTGTGCATGTGTGGGTGTGTGTGTGCATGTGTGGGTGTGTGTGTGCATGTGTGGGTGTGTGTGTGTGCATGTGTGGGTGTGTGTGTGTGCATGTGTGGGTGTGTGTGTGCATGTGTGGGTGTGTGTGTGCATGTGTCCAGAGGTCCATGTGCGCATGAGCTGTGTCAATTCTGAAACCTTAATGTCTTGTCACAAACATCTTGCACTTCTTGGCTTCTCATCTTGCACTTCTTGGCTTCTCATCTTGCACTTCTTGGCTTCTTATCTTGTAATTCTTTCTTGCACGCATGTGTGGATGTGTGTGCGCTCGTGCTCCCTTCCACACATGCTTGTCTGTGTGCATGTATGCGGTGTGTGCATGTGCATGTGTCTGGTGTGTGCATGTGCACGTGTGCGGTGTGTGCTTCTGCATATGCATGTCACAATGTTTCTATTACCAGCCCAATCCATTGGACCACATTGGCCTTGTGCCGCTCACCTCCACAGGTATGAATCATGACACCTCTTCCTCTCACTCTCCTCATCCTCTCCTTCTTCAATCCTCACTCTCATTCGCGCCGCTTGCCAGCATAATCCGGCACCATGACCATTCCTTTTGAGGCGTCTCAAAAGCCAGCATAACCCGGCACCATGATCATTCCATGAAAACAAGCTGCAAGCAAGCGCCCATGGCTTTCTGCTCCACTTACTCAGCCACACCCTCCCATCTGCCCTCTCAGCCTTCTTCTTCCTTTCCCTCTCCTACCCTCTTACCAACCATTCCCCCTGAAGTACCATTTGCTGTCTTTTTCACAATCCATGCACCCTTTTTCGACTCCTCGCTTCCAAAACCCTCACTGACTAAACCCTCCTCTCCCCCCTTCCTCTTCCCCCGTTTATCCCCCTCTCGCCCGTCTCTGCTCTACTTTTCACCAACCACCAGTGCACGATCGTCTGACGGTGGAGATTCGTCGAGGCTGCACCCGAGGGTGTCGATTCTGCCAGCGTAAGTTTGGCATCAGGCAAGGCAAGGAATACCACTGCCTTGCTCATTCCTCGGAACTGAACCTCACACCCGTATGCCTATTGCGGAGACTGTTTTGTTGTTGTTGTTGTTGTTGTTTTTTTTTTTTTTTTTTTTTAACCACTTGCCCATGCATCCATCTCGTGTGCACGCTTGAGCTGGTGGGTCCTCTGCTGCTTTCCGAGGCATAAAAAAACTTGTTTCACTTCTTGCAGAGCCTGCTTCTTTTGTGTGTGCATGCTTGCGTGCTTGCATTGCATGTGTGCGTGGAGTGGATATTCAATCCTACATCCTGCCACCCAATCACGCCCCTGCATTCATCTATCTGTCGCGTGTGTGTGCATGCTTTCATGTTCGTGAGTGGGTGCGTGCCTGTGTATATGCGTGCATGTGTGCATACATGGAATACACATGTTACACACACCCATGTTTGTGCTGTGTCCAGCTGGCATGCTGACGAGGCCAGCTCGTGACGTGGATCCAGACAAAGTGGTGGAGGCGGTTGAAGCAGGCATGAGGTGAGAGAAGGGGTGAGGTGGGGGGAAGGGAGCGGAGGGGAGGGACAAGGGGGGATGAGGCGAGGGCGGGTTGAGATGAGGGGCAGGATGAGGTGAGGGGCGGGCTAGTGGTGGGTACAGATGGGTGATATGGAGATGGATGCGAAGGATGGTGAAGGGAGAGTGGGAAAGGGAAGGGAACGGAGTATAGGGGTGAGGTTATTAGTAGCGAAAGAAGGCCAGGGGCAATGAAAAATGTGCAAGGAGATTCGGAGAACAGAAATCAAGTGACCTGGGCCTCTTACCTCTTACTCGATGCCTGAAATGCTCATCTTTCCTCTCCCACCCACCCTGCACCCTAAAATCAATCAGCTCTGCCCTTTCCCAGTTCAGTTTCTACGTAATTCCTCAATGCTACCTCGTGACAGTGCCGTACATCACTTTGCCATGCTTCAATACCATGTCTCCCGCGCGTCTCCTCTCCCTTCCTCGTATCCAGGAAGACGGGCTATACAGAGTTCTCCCTCCTCTCCCTCAGCTGCTCTGACTACCTAGCGCTCCCATCCGTGGGCATCCAGGTTTGTGGGAGATCAGCCAATGAAACCAAGTGACCTCAGGTGCATTTTTTATCTGATGTATATAAATCGACTTGGTCTGATCTGGTGGTGTGGTCTGGTCAGACTTTATATGGCATGCCTCACTCACTCACTCTCATCTCAACATGGGCGTGCACGCACCTCCTCCCCAGCTGTGGCCTTAAATGCCCTCAGATCAAGCAGCAGCTCATCCCACTCTTCCATTCCACCACTTGGCCACTTACCCTCCTGCCTTGTTCTAATCGAATGCATCCCCCTCCTCCTTTTCACCCTTTTTGTGCACCTGTCTGTGTCTTTGCCGATTTGAATGTCTGTCTCTGTCCTTCTGTCCGTCTCCCTGGCCTCAGATCAAGAACCGGCTCAAGGAGCAGCCCATCTCGCTGTCGCTGCCCAGCCAGCGAGTGGATCGATTCAACGATGACATTGCCAACATCATTGGCGGCACACGCAAGGTGCCACGCTCACCCCCTTGCTTGCTCACTCACTCACTCCCTTGCTTGCTTGCTCACTCACTCGCTCGCTCAAACATGCACTCACTCAAAAACCGCTGCCCAGCCAGCGCGCGGACCGACGCAACGATGACATTGCCAACATCATTGGCGGCACACGCAAGGTGCCACACTCGCTCCATCGCCTGCTCGCTCACTCATGCGCTCACATGCCCGCTTACCACTCTCGCACCCACTCCCCCGCTCGCTCTCTTGCGCATGTAGAGGGTTGATTGCATTGCAAGAGATTGGTTCGGATAGATTGTTGCAGGAAAGAATCCCGTTGTAGGAATAAGTGATGTGATGTGAACGATGTGAGGTGAAGTCATGCTGTTGATGAAGCTAGCTGCAAGAGAGAGCCATGCCAAGAGATGCAACGCAACAGCTGCCTGCAAGCAACACAGCAGGACTCCACGCGGAGGTGGAGGAAGCTCGTTGAGAAGGTGGGACGGAGATGGATGGAGATGGATGGAGAAGGCAGGCCTATGTTGCTGATAGAGAATGGAGAGCATTTTGTGGTTTCTTTGCTTGTGATCTCGATACGAATGGAGGTCTTGCGACCTTTGTCTCTGCCTGCCTCCCTTCCTCACTGCCTTGCGACCTGTCTGTCTGTCCCTTGATCTTCTGGTCTGCTCTCTGCCTGCCTTCCTACTTCCCTGTCTGCGTGGGTGTTTGCAGGGTTCTATCACCTTTGCACCTGAAGCAGGCACACAGAGGATGAGGGATGTCATCAATAAGGTGCGACTCACTAGTTCACCATCCGGGCCTTGTCATGCTATGCCATGCCGTACCATGCCATGCCGTGCCGTGCCATGCCATGCCATGCCGTGCCGCGCTGTGCCATGCCGTGCCATCGCACCCTTGTGTTTCTCTTGGTACATTCAACTGATTCGCCACTTTCTGCAACCCCTGCTGCTTCAAATCACACCGTGGCTTGAGATGCTGCCCCGGAGGGTCTGGTCTGACTTCTGAGAATTCTCAAAAAACACGCTCTGACTTCTGACTTGCCTCTCGACTGGACTGCCTTCACAACAACCTCCCATCCTCACCACAACCTCACCTCACTCTTCCTCTTGCGTTGTTCAGCCCGTCACCTCCCCCAACGCCCACAAGGCGGCGTGGGACCTCACGAGTCAACTGACTCACACAAGACAGCCCCATCCCACCCCAACCCACCTCACTCTCGCTCTTGCCTTTCCAACGCGTCACCTCCCCTCCCCTGGCTCACCCCAGGGCTTGACGGACGAGGAGCTGCTGCGGGGAGTGAAGGCGGCGTGGGACAAGGGGTGGCGGCAGGTGAAGCTCTACTTCATGATTGGCCTGCCGGGGGAGACGGACGAGGACGTCCTGGGCATCGCCAAAACCATCAAGGTGTGGTTTTGCACATCAAGGTGAATGACTGGTTTGCTTTTGAGGCGCCTCAAAGACAAGGGTTGGCGGCAGGCGAAGTGAAGGTGAAGCTCTACTTCATGATCGGCCTGCCAGGGGAGACGGACGAGGACGTCCTGGGCATCGCCAAAACCATCAAGGTGACCACTGAGGACATCTGAGGACTTTTGAGGACAACAGCGCTTGCTGCTTTCTACCCGCTTTTTTGCTTGAGGCGCCTCAGAAGACGAGGACGAACAGCATGGGAAGTCGAGCGAGGGCTATCAGGGATTCTTTTGAACGTCATGCGTGCCCCCCTTCCCCGTTCCGCCTTGCCCTCTCACCCCACCTGCTCGACTTCCTGCTCGTTCGTCCACTAGTCCACTCACTCCCCGCCCTTCCCCACTTCCCCGCTCTCCCGCCTCTCATCTCCCACCACCTTCGTCCCTTTCGCAGTGGCTTCAGCAGAACTGTCGGCGCGGTCGCAACTTCCTGGGCGTGCGCCTGACCATCTCCAACTTCACTCCCAAGCCGCACACGCCCTTCCAGTGGTATGGCTATGGCTCAACCCGGCACAACCCGTCCTTCGCCCTCCCTTATTTAAGGCGTCCCAAGACTAGCCACACTCCCTTCCTGGGAGTGCAGGCAGCACATGCCACACGAGCTGCTGCCCTGCACTGTATGCTACATGCATCAGTTCATGCATGCAAGCATGCTTTTATGCATCCAGTTAGGTAGGCATATGTGTTCAAGAATGAGCATCTATCGCCAAGAATAAATGCCACTAGCACAACCAGCAAGACACGGGTTTACTTAGTCAACTCACTCCTGCCGCCCATTCCTGCCGCCCATTCCTGCCGCCCATTCCTGCCGCCCATTCCTGCCGACCATTCCTGCCGACCATTCCTGCCGACCATTTCTGCCGCCCACTTCTCCACACGCCCCACTCTCCCCTTTTCAAGTCCTGCCTCCCTCCCTCCACTCCCCTCGCCGTAAACCCTGCTTCTGTTCTTCAACCAACCCATATCTACCCCCCACACACCATGTCCCCGCCTCATTCACTGCCCCTCCCTTCTGCACCGTCTCTCCCCCCTTCCTCCCACCCCAAATTTCCCCTCCCTTCAGGCACACAGTGTCAACAGCAGAGTTCAGGCGCAAGCAGCGCTTGCTCAGAGACATGTTTTGAGTCGACTCAGAAACCCCCCTCCTTTCCCCCTCCCCCTCCTCTCCCCCCACCCCCCCCCTTTCCCCTCCCTGCAGGCACACGGTGTCAACAGCAGAGTTCACGCGCAAGCAGCGCTTGCTCAGAGACGCGTTTGTGCGCATGCCGGGAGTCAAATGGAACTTTGGGGACGTGCGGGTGAGTGAGCAAGAGCTGAGCCGTTCCCTGCCACGTGTACTTCTTTAGCCGTTTCGAGTGTGCTGTGCTGTTCTTTGTGGTGCTGTGCGGTTCTGTGTGGTGCTGTGCTGTGTACTGTGTGCATGTGAGAGGTAAAGTGGAACTTGGGGGACGTGTTGGTGTACTGGGTGATGTATGACATGACATGACATCACATCGCATCACACCTGCACGACTTGAATGCATGGCCCGCTCCTCACAGGCATGGCACACATCAGTCAGATTTTGGGATTTCTGGGAAATTACCTGCAACATTGCATGCGTGGCTGCAGCATGCATGGGCGAGGCGGACGAGGCTGGAACCATGCCATACCCCGTGAAGCGAGGTTGTTTTTGAGACGTCTCAAAAACATGCATAGGCGGACGAGGCCATACCCCTTTCTTTTAACCATCTTCGTCACTCTTCCCCCCTACCCACCTTCCCCTCCCTTCTCCTCCCCTCCCCTCTCCCGTCCGTTCCCCTCCCCTCCCCTCCCCTCCTCCTGGACCCTGGCAGCTGTCGGTCATGAAGGGTTTCATAGGGTGATAGGGTGGGTAAGGAACCATGCCGTACCCCATCCCATCCTTTACCCATCAACGTCTCTCTTCCCCTCACCTCCCGTCCTCCTGGTGCCTAACAGCTATCGGCCATGGAGGATTTCATAGGGCGGGGCGACCGCAGCATAGGCCGGGTGATCCGGCGTGCGTGGGAACTGGGGGCCAGCAACGATGCTTGGTAAGGCGGGGCGCAGGGGGGTGCATAGCTGGACAGGGCTGGGCGGGGCGGGGCGGGGCAGGGCAGGGCACGGTGGGGTGGGACGGGGTGGAGCGGGGCAGGGGGGGGGCAGAAGGGTGCAACCAACGTGTGCTGGTACGTGGGCAGCGCACGAGGTGATTGGTTGCTAGGTGAATTTTGAGTCGAGGTGAATTTTGAGTCGAGGTGAATTTTGAGTCGAGGTGAATTTTGAGTCGAGGTGAATTTTGAGTCGAGGTGAATTTTGAGTCGAGGTGAATCTTGAGTCGAGGTGAATCTTGAGTCGAGGTGAATCTTGAGTCGAGGTGAATCTTGAGTCGAGGTGAATCTTGAGTCGAGGTGAATCTTGAGTCGAGGTGACTTTTGAGTCGAGGTGACTTTTGAGTCGAGGTGACTTTTGAGTCGAGATGACTTTTGAGTCGAGGTGACTTTTGAGTCGAGATGACTTTTGAATCGATAAAAGAGTCAGGAGGGTGCAACCAACGTGTGCTGGTGCGTGGGCAGCACACAAGGTGGTTGGTTGCTGGTGCTGCATGCTGACTGGTGGACTGGTGACTGCTACAGCTGCTGCTACAGCTGCTACAGCTTGCTCCCGCTGATCCAGCTGCTCGCCACAGACGAGTTTGGGCAGGAGTGAGGGACCACAGGCACAAATCATTTACCCCAGTCCCCAACTTCCCCAGTCCCCTCACCTCCCCTCCTCGTCTCCCGTTCGGTACTCGTCCCCTTTTCCCTTCATCTCCCCCCTTTCCCCCTCTTTCCGCCCTCTACAGGTGGGTGAACCTGGATCGCTGCTACGGCTGCTGGTCGAATTTTGAGTCGACTCAAAAATCCTTTCCCCTCTATTTTTGAGTCTACTAAAAAATCCTTTCCCCTCTTTCCGCCCTCTACAGGTGGGTGAACCTGGATCGCTGCTACGGCTGCTGGTCACAGGCCATAGATGAGTGCGGGCTGGAGTGGAAGTACCGACGGGTGAGCCTGAGGGGAAGAGCAGGCGTGAGGGGGAGAGTTGGAGAGGAGGGGAACAGAGATTCAGAGTGATTGTGTTAGAGGTTTGAGAAAGGGAGCTGGGTAGGGGAAGAAGAGACAGGGAAAGAGCTGCTAGGATGATTCAGAAAAATGAAAGCGATGTTGGTTCAATCTGCAAGGCCTGAGATGTGCTGGTGGAGTGGGAGAGTAAGGAGCGAATGCGGTACTAGATATGAGAAACGTGTACCCCTTGTGTTGATCACAATTGCACTGCTCCTTGCGTGTTTGTGCCCCTCCCTGAATCAATACAAACGACCGCTTGAGAAACGTGCGTGTGTACTTATATGCCTGTAACGTCATTCCTGTTGCACAATCTTGCGCACATGCCCTCATACCCACATACCCATATGCTCTCCCTCCCTCCCTGCCGCATGTGTGTGCAATCTCCCATCCCACATGACAGGTGATGGACGGCGAGTGGGACGTCATGGAGAAAATCGGTGACGACCGCTTCCGAGGCCAGGGCGGCAAGTCTCGTCTCGATGTGGGGCCTCTTGCCGATGCCAGGCTGGACGCCCCCCTGCCTTGGGATATCATCAATGTGAGTGGCTTGGGGGGGGGGTTCATGTGCTGTCATTTTTTAGGCGCCTAAAAATCACCTCATTTCTTTAGGTGCCTCAAGTTTTGAGGCGAAGGCTGGACGCCCTCCCATCATGGGACAGCATCAATGTGAGTGCGCCAGGGTCACTCGTTGCTTGCCATGCCATGCCATCAGCTTACTGATGTGGGTTGCTTGTTTGCAGTGTGGCATGTTGCATCTGTGAGCTGCTGTCGTGATGATGCTCCCAATGCGCAGCTACTCTACTTCCTCGCAAACATCCCTCTTCATCCCTCCATGTCCCTCCCTTAATTCCTCCCTTTTTCTCCCCCTCCCCCTGTTTCCTTTCCCCGTGTGCCCCCTGCCTTCCACCCCCTGTCTCCCCTCTGCGTCCTCCCCACCCCCCCCCCCGACCCCCCATTTCCACCACCGGCGGGCCATGCGTGTCACAGACGGGCATAGAGCGCTGGTGGCTCAAGGCGGATCTGCAGAGGGCGTTGGAGGCCACCACTGTTCCCGACTGCTCGCACAGGTGCGTGTTTGCCAGAGGGGAGTGGCGTGGTGTGGTGGGAGAGCTTGTGTGTGCGGGAGTGTGTGCTTTGACAGGGGAGAAGGGCGTTTGCAGTGTGTTGTGGCAAGGCGGATCTGCAGAGGGCGTTGGAGGCCACCACTGTTCCCGACTGCTCGCACAGGTGCGCGCGTGCACGTGTGCGTGGCTGCAGGGGTGGCCCGGTGGGTGTGCAAAGAAGGGGGTGGGGGGGAATGGGGTTCACAGTGCATTGATTTGAGACAAGGCGGACCTGCACAGGGCGTTGGAGGCCACCACTGTGTGTTGTGGGGGTGTGGGGTTGTGGGGGTGTGGGGTTGTGGGGTGGGTACAGTGCAGCAGCACTCCTTTTCTGCTTCCACTCCTTTACTGCTTCCGCTCCGCCTTCTTTCCACTCCAACCTTCTTAATCCCCTGCTGTTCAAACCACGATTGCTGATTACTTTCCCCCTTTCCTTTCACCCCCCGCCCCCCTCCTCCTCTCCCTTTTCTTCTGCTCCCGTTGTCCCCATGCCTGTGCCATTACCCGGAGCAGTGGCGTGTGTTCCAAGTGTGGTGTGTGCGAGGAAGACTTCGGAGAGAATGGTGAGTCGGTCGGGGAAGGGAAGGGTGGGGGGAAAGGGGAGGGGTGTCCTGGGCTGGTTTCCTCCTCCTCGCTTAGTAGTCAGCTGTAAGAAGCTTGCTCGCTTTCCTCCTGTCTCAGCTGTTTTCTATTCCACTGCAAACCTGAGGGCTTCTGCTTGATATGCCCTTCTCCTTCACTTGCAAAGCCTATCTGCTTTCTCTTCATCTGCTCTTCCGTCTCTCTTTCCCTGTTTTTTGTTGCTCCTTGTTCTTCTCCTCCCCCTTTCCTCTCTCCTCCCTTCATCCCCTCCTTCCCTTCCCCTCATCTTCCACTCTCCCTATCAGTCGCATCGGCCTTTCACCCCATAACCCACCTGTCTCTCACTGCCTGCAGCCCTTTCTCCCCATCTGCCCCTCTCCCCATCTGCCCCTTTCGCTATCTGCCCTCTCGCCATCTGCCCTCTCCCATCTGCCCCTTTACCCATCTGCCCCTTTCCCCATCTGCCCCTCTCCCCATCTGCCCCTCTCCCCATCTGCCCCTCTCCCCATCTGCCACTCTCCCCATCTGCCCCTTTACCCATCTGCCCCTTTCCCCATCTGCCCCTCTCCCCATCTGCCCCTCTCCCCATCTGCGCCTCTCCCCCAACCACCAGTGGTGGCGGCCATACCCCCCGTGCCAGAGTACGATGGAGACTTCAAGCCCAACCGCAAGAGAGTGCAGGTACATCTTCACGCATTCCACTCAATGCCTTTCAGTGATGTTTGATTCAACTAAGAAGTCACCGCCTTTGAGTTGACTCGGCAAATCCCTTGTTTGTCCGTCTAGCTAGCAGCGTCTGAGGGTGCACCATGCGAAGCTGGTTGCCATGCCATGACGCTGCTAGGCCACCTCGATACATTGTTGGGGCGTCTCACAAGCTCACAAGCTCACCCGCCTGCCTCTCCCCCCTTGCTCGCCCTCCCCTTCCATTGCAGCATCTGCAGGTGCGCATTGCCAAGATGGGCGCCATGACGCTGCTGGGCCACCTGGATACTCTTTTTTTTTTTAGGCGCCGCAAAAGCAGACTCACCCGCCCCCCTCTCCTTCTGCTCGCTCCCCTCACCTCCCTCCATTGCAGCGTCTCCGGGTGCGCTTTGCCAAGATGGGCGCCATGACGCTGCTGGGTCACTTGGACACCGTCTCACTCCTCGATAGGGCTCTTCGACGCGCCGACCTCCCTGTCTGCTATGACAATGGGTGCGTGCTTTACTGTTGCTGCTGCCGCTGCCTTTCATGGTGGAATATGATGTAGCTTCTCTCTGCTGCAGTTGCTGCTGCTGCTGCTGCTTGATTGTGTGTTCATGCCAAGTCAGATCGCCGTGCATGTCATCCCAACCCACATCACAGCATTGTGTTGCCAACTATGTTTCAATTGTCGATTCACAACGATATCTTTTTTTTTTTTTTTTTTTTTTTTTCTTGTACTGCCAATCCCACTCCAACTATTCCCACTTCTATTTCCAATATTGTGGTGCTGAAGTTTCAAGTTGTTTTTATCATACAACCACGCCACACCCACCTCAACCAGCACTGCCACATCCACTCCATTTCCACTCTTCTTTTCCTTTCTTTTCCTGAACCTGTCTGCTCCTCCCTCTCCCTGCCCAGCTTCCACTCCCTCCCACGCATCTCCTGTGCTGCGCCTCTGCCTCTGGGCCACAGCAGCTCCTGTGAGGTACGCTCTTCCTCCCCCTTTTTAGCCACTAACTTGGTAAATTTTGTGTCGACTTTAAGGTCACCTTTCCAGATTCCACTCCCTCCCCCGCATTCCTTGTGCTGCGCCTCTGCCTCTGGGCTACAGCAGCTCCTGTGAGGTACGCTCTTCCTCCCCACCTTTAGCCATTGACTTGGTTGCATGGACGCACGCACTTGCCTCCATGTCCAGAAGCACGCGCTGATGTCCATGTTCATTATCTCATTGCCTCTCCTCTGTTCAAAACTCTTCCCACTCTCTTCAAAACTCTGACTTAACCAGCCAGTCCAAAACAGTCGAGCTTGTTCCGAAGTAGAATCCTTCAATTCCCTCGTCTGTGCTCTATTTCGTTGTCAATTTCTCCTCCGTTCAACTTCTTTTTAAGTTAACAAGCATCTATCTCCTCGCTCCTCGTACTGTGCGTGCGCCTCCCCTTCCATACGCCCCTGCCACGTTCCTCTCTCATTTACCCCTCCCACGCGCCCCTCCCACGCGCCCCTCCCACGAGCCCCTCCCACGCGCCCCTCCCACGCGCCCCTCCCATGCGCCCCTCCCATGCGCCCCTCCCATGCGCCCCTCCCATGCGCCCCTGCCATGCGCCCCTGCCATGGCGTCATCCCCACCCCATCAGCTGGTGGACTTGGAGTTCACGCAGAAGCTCTCAGTGGCTGATGTCAAGAAGAAGCTGCAGGAACAGGTGTGTCACCTACCATGCCATGCCATGCCATGTCATGCCGTGCCATGCCATGCCATGCCAGTTATTCTCCTTCCATCCATTCTTTTCCCTTGCATTCTCTTTCAAAAACCAGTAACCTCACACTTGAGGATTGCCTCTTCTCCTTCACTCTCCTCCCCCTTGCCTTTGTTAAACCCATCTCAACCTGCACTCTCCTTGTCCATCTTGCCTCTCTCAAACTCGTTTCACCCCTCACTGTTGGCTGTTGACTCATCTTAACATTCCTCGTCTTCATTTTGGTACTTGTATTCGGTTCCCACTCCTCAGCGCTCACCCTTCAACTACTTCTGCTCCCATTCCAGATTTGAGACGACTCAAAATATCCTCCCAATTTTACGTCTTGTTTGCCTCTCCTGCGCTCTGCTTGGTCCTTATCAAATCTTCCAGCTGCCCGACGAGGTGCCCGTGCTGGACGCATGGGAGGAACCGATTTTCCGGGCAGACAAGAAGAACACAGACACTCTCACAAAGGTGAGTGGCAGAAATCATCAGATCTTTTGCAGCTCGGATGGTGTGGGTGAGGTATACTGTATCAAGTGGAGTGGATGTTGAGAGTCTTAGAACAGGTGAAGCATGAAATGGCATCGACCTAGTTACGAATTGAAGTTCATGTTCGGTGATAGTCAGGGAGAAGACCTACATTTAATGAGATTCATATTGAAGTACTTACCTGTTTCTTGCTCACCCTCTCTTTGCTGCTCTCACGCCGTCTCCCGCTCTCCCACTCTCCCGCTCTCCCATTCTCCCTCTCTCTCCTCTCCTCCCTCATCTCCATCTCTCCCCTTGGCCCCAGCAACTCCATGCGATCGAGTACCTGCTCCTGCTCCGAGTGGAGGGTGACGCACAGGGAGCAGCGGGAGCAGTGGTAGCAGAGGGAGCAGTGGTAGCAGAGGGAGCAGAGGGAGCAGCAAGGAGCCTACAGGAGCAAGTGGAGGAGTGGGTACAGGGAGTGCTGGCGCTCCCATCCTTCACTGTCACTCTGCAGAAGAAGCAAGGCGCAAAGCCCAAGGCAAGTTACTTCTCGCTCCAGCTGTGTGCATGCTGTGTGCGCTTCATCGTCCTAAAACAACACGAGCTGATGGAAGTAAGGCCTCCGCAGCCCACGTGTCCGTTACTGACATCACCTCTCGCTTGAGCTGTGTGCGTGCATGCTGTGTGCGTGTTCCAGTTGAGCAGTTGTTGCTCCTTGTTGCGGGTGCTTCTCGGAGCAGTGGGCAACGCAACACCTTACCTTGCACGCCCTTTTCCTATCGTCCAGGCTCTCTCCGGTTGGCCGCTCGCTGCCTACCATATCTCCAACGATATGCTGCTCTGTCTGATGACGTGGACTACAGTCTACAAGCACATTATTTGAGTCGACTCGAAAATTGACTTCCTCCCCTTTACTCTTTTGAGTCGACTCGAAAGCCACCTTATACAGAATGGAGCCTTCCCTCTACTCTTTCTCATCCTTATGTCTCCCCCCACTTCCTGTCAACCTCCATCCTCTCATCCCCCCACCCTTCGACTAGTCTCCCTACCTCAGGAGACGGATCTACGTGCGCGGCTGCATGAGCTGCGAGCACTTCTGATTTGTGAAAATTCTTGAAAATTCCTCGATCCCTCATTTGACTCCTTACCTCAGGAGACGGATCTACGTGCGCGGCTTCACGAGCTGCATGCTGTGCTCTCCCCCAAGGCACCGCCCTTCTGCAGGCTCTGCTAAATTCTGAATTTTCTCAAAATCACTCCTTTGTCTCCCTTCCTACCTCAGGAGACGGATCTACGTGCGCGGCTTCATGAGCTGCGGGCTCTCCCCCAAGGCAGCGCTCTGCCATCCGCCATGCGCCTGAGCTGCAACGACGCGGCTGCCTTCGCTGCTGGCAGCAGCAGCAGCAGCAGCAGCAGCAGCAGTGTGGTGGTGTCGTATGTAGGGCAGCACACCACAGACGGAGGCACTTTGAGGCCAGAGGGAGTGCTCACCATGCTCTCGGAGGTAGTTGCCCTACGAGAAATTTCTACCTCTCCCACGCTCATCTCCTGTCCCCTCCCTGTCCGTGTGCTGAAAAAGAACCAACTTATCCAAGGATGCACAATGCCGCTCGTGGTATTCCTCTTCTTCTTCTGCTCCTCGAATGCTCCTTCTCTTTCTCGACTTGCCTCCGTCTATTGTCTGCCTCCGTCTATTGTCTGCCTCCGTGCCTGGTGGCTTCTGTAAGTATCATTTTTGTGTGCATTTGTCTGTTCATACTTGAAATTCCTCGATGCCCCCATACACACATGTGCCCGTGCTTGTGTGTCGATATGTGTCTGCTTGTCCGCCTGTTCTTGCATGTGCGTGCCCCACAGTTGTCGGGTCGTACTATCCATCTCGTACACGCGCACAGGGCCAAGCTCCACCTGTCACCGCCCTCTCAGCCAAAGGTGAGTGTTTTCCTTTTTAAGCCCTTTCAAAATGCTTCATCATTCACCATCACCCTTTCAGCCCCCCAAAGTGAGGGCCTTTTTTCTTTCAGAATGTTTTAAACCGCACGCCGCAGGTGAGTGGCATCCATTTCCATGCCTCACACTCCCATGCCTGACACTCCCATGCCTGACACTCCCATGCCTGACACTCCCATGCCTGACACTCCCATGCCTGACACTCCCATGCCTGACACTCCCATACCACTCACTCCCATACCACTCACTCCCATACCACTCACTCCCATACCACTCACTCCCATACCACTCACTCCCATACCACTCACTCCCATACCACTCACTCCCATATCGCTCACTCCCATACCACTCACTTCCATATCGCTCACTCCCATACCGCTCACCCCCATACCACTCACCCCCATACCACTCACTCCCATACCACTCACTCCCATACCACTCACTCCCATACCACTCACTCCCATATCGCTCACTCCCATACCACTCACTCCCATATCGCTCACTCCCATACCACTCACTCCCATAATACTCACTCCCATACCACTCACTCCCATGCTGCTTCCATCCTCACAGATCGACTATGCCAAGCTGAGGCCCATCGGCAATGACGAGGCGTGCCAATCGCAGTCAAATCAAAAGCCCTTCTCCCTGCCTCCCCCACCCCCTCCCGCATGCGTCTGGCCTCTCCATCTCTTTCCCACAGATTGACTATGCCAAGCTGAGGTCCATTGGCAACGACAAGGCATTCCGGTCGCTGTCAACTCTAAATCCTTTCTCCCCGCCCCCCCCCACCCGTGCCGCTTGCATCTGGCCTCTCCATCTCTTTCCTACAGATTGACTTTGCCAAGCTGAGGTCCATTGGCAACGACGAGGCATTCCAATCGCAGTCAACTCTAAACCCCTTCTCCCCGCCCCTCCCCCAACACGTGCCGCATGCATCTGGCCTCTCCGTCCTTTTCTTACAGATCGACTTTGCCAAGCTGAGGTCCATTGGCAACGACGAGGCGTTCCGGTCGCTGTACCGCCGCTTTGACGGCACCAGCCGATTGAACGACACACAGCCGCTCTCCACCAAAGATGCCATTGAGAGTGCGCGCCAGGCTGCTCTTGCTAAGGCTCTGTGACTGACCCAGCTGTACCAGCAACATCAGCAGCTGTAGCTGCATTTGTGGTTTTTAACTGCATATACGGTTACAATGCAATTTGGACAACCATACGTCCTGCCCTGAAAAAAGTAAAACGAATGTGCTTTTGCACAAGAATGATTATGGCCGAGTGGAAACGTCAAATTTAGTAATCGCACAATTTCTGATAAGATTTCGAGCTAGTTTTTGTGATGTTCCTTGAATACCGAAAATGTTCATAACGAGGGTAATCATCCTAATTTTAGCTGACTCTCCCGTCTGCCACGTCATCTAGCAGGATAACGTAATGCTCCACACCTCAATACCGAAGCCATGTAATGTGTACGCGCCATTGTCGGACGCGTTAAAACTGTTCGACACCAGCGTTCTGACCTTCACGCCTCCCTGTGTTCTGTTGACCTGCCCTGTCACGACCGCATTTCGACGCCATATCTTGCGACATTCCACTCGCACGCCGCCATTTTCCACCGCTAGTCCGCCATTCCCCCTCCCCCCCCCCAAAGTCCGCAAGTCCGCCATTTCCCCCTGCTAGTCTGCGATTTCCCCCCGCTAGTCCGCCATAACCCCAGCTAGTCCGTCCTCATGCCGCCCGGCGCAGGTCGCGCGCTTCGCCAGGTCATGAAGGACCTGCGCTCGCCCAATCGCAGCCCCGCGCGGCGGCGCGCCGAGCCGCCTGAGTACGACGACGAATGGGAGGACGATGAGGTGGCGGGGCCGGCGGGGACGGGCGGAGTCGCCGCTCCCGGGGTGTCCACCCGCCTTCCCGCGCAGCAGCAGCAACAACAGCGGGGTGGGCGGAACGGCGCGTACTCGGGCGCGGGAGGGGGGAACCCTCGCGCGTTTCCGCACGCGGTGAAGGTGGCGTGCTGGAACAAGGCGGAGACGGTTCCCGGGCGCGATCCGGACAGGTGGCGCAGAGACGCGGCGGGAAACGTGGTGTTTCGGCAGCTGGTGGCGTGTAAGGGGTGTCTCTGCTACGACTATGATCATGTCGTTCCGTACTCTAAGGTGTGTGCAGTGGAGGCGTTTATTCCAAGGTGGGTGGGTTGGGGCAGTTTTTTCAGTCAGATTGGGCACTTGCTGGCGTGTAAAGGGTGTCTGTGCTACGGCCCCGTTATGTGGTCCGGTACTAGAAAGTGTGGGGGGGTGGAGGCGCAGGTGGGCGGAGAGGGCGGAGATGGGGAAAGGCGGAGGGGCAGAGCCTTCCACTCTCCCATCTGCCCCCTACGTTGGTTCTTGCTACATTTCCCACTTCTCTCTCTTGGCCCTTCATTCTCTTTCCCTTCCCTTTCATATCCCTGGCTATCCCCGAAAACCCTTGTACCCTAAATCCGCTGCTTCCTGAATCCCCTTCTTCCCACCCCACACCTCCTTTCCTGTCGCAGGGAGGCAAGAGCACGTTGGACAACTGTCAGGTGCTGCAGGCAAGTGAATGGCCCCTCCTGTCTTCCGTTTTCTAGCCGCCTTAAAGATTGTGAGGTGCTGCACTGCAGGCACGTGACTGCCTTTGTGCTTTCAGGAGTGTGCGCACGCTATGCCATGAGATGACATGCAATCAGATTTTGGTGGCATGCACTGCACAATGTTGATCAAA
Source organism: Closterium sp. NIES-65 (assembly GCA_948144175.1). Lineage (NCBI taxonomy): Eukaryota > Viridiplantae > Streptophyta > Zygnematophyceae > Desmidiales > Closteriaceae > Closterium > Closterium sp. NIES-65. The sequence continues at coordinate 2,975,804 of CANXME010001052.1, read as the reverse complement.
TCAGCAGATACGCATGCCCACCGAAACCCGCGCCCCGCTGTTCTCAACTAAACCTGCTTGCCACCTTGTTCCATCTTTCTACTCATATTCTGCGCTTATTAGTCAAATGGCAAGCTATGCAAGCTGTACAGCAGAACAAGTTCAGAGTGTTGATTATATTTATGCCAGCGCGTACCGACTCACTCCTCCCCACCCATATGCACCGCACACCAACAGACGGCAGTGAACCGAGCCAAGGGGGCACGCACGGACATGACACGCACGGAGCTCATGCAGCGCAGCACCTACTGCAGCCTCTCCAGTACGTAATAGGCGCAGATACTCCAATCGTGGGGTTTATTTCTCGCAGCACCTTTCTCCAGATATTCCCATTCTTTTTCTTGTTGCATGCAAAGTGCGTTTGAAACATTTGTGCCTGTTCCAACGATGCACCCACTTGCATGCTCCATGAATCTTCTATATTATTACCACCTCAGAATCTCTCATGCCAGCCTTTGTTCCTCCTTCCCTCCCTTCGTCTCGCCAAACCCACTTCCCCACTCAACTCTTAATTTCAGAGCGTGATTTTGATGCAGTGGAAATAGGTGCGTATGGCCAGGTTGTGAGACATGGGGGGGAGTCCTCTTCTGGTTGTGCTCTTCAATAGTCAACCACCCCATCACATGTGTGCTGCTGCCCCACTCCACTGCCTTGACGCCTATTTGATTATTCTGTCTCCTGTCTACTGCATCGCATGACCTTGACAAGCTCTTGTTGCAAGTGCTTGTTATCCCCGATGTGGTTTCTCTGTTGCTTTGAATTGTGTGAAAGATATCAGGTCAATCGAGAGAAGTGAAATTTGCGTGCTCTGTTCAAACAAAAACATCATTCAGTACAAACATGAATCGCAATTGGAGCAAAATGTACCGTATTCTCCCGGACATAACACCCTAGGGTATAGCTAAAAATACAGGGAAAAAATGGGGGGGGTCTCCTCATAGGAAAAAAATACATAATACCCGGGTCTTTACATATGGCATATTTTAGTGTTAGTGTTTTTTTAATTAGTCAATGTGGGTGGTTTGCTGGTCGTTTTAGCATCACTGCCTGAGGCGCGAATGTCAGTTTCGGCCTCGAACTTCATCGCCCTCACGAAAATGCCATATGACACCTCTCTTGCCACTTGCAACGGAAGATTCACCTGCACGTGGCAACAGAGAAATAGTGGGAGGGGGCAAATCTCGGCAGATTGCCTATGAATGTACCGCGAAATTTCATTGAGGGAGAAATTCACACGATATTCTTCCGTATTGCAGCTACTCGTTAACGACTATAATAATGAATCCGTAAGAAAAGGGGGGTGTTATAGAAAATCAGCCAAAAAGGGGGGTATAGTAGAAACGAGGTCTATCATAACACCCACCCCGCACAAGCTACCCGGGGGTGTACAATTATGGGGGGGTGTTTTGTCCGGGAGTATACGGTATGTCGCTCAGCAAAAGGTGACTAGCAAGAATTGCACAAGCGATGCCAGATACCGTAAGAATTTGAGTGAATGGATGATTGACCATTGAATAGCGGGATATGGTAACTGTTGGGAACAAATAGTCTTAAGCGCCTCTGTCGTGTCGAAACTCAAGACACAAGCGAAGCAGCTCAAATCGAAGCACCGCGAGTCAACCCTCGGAGGTTAACGTAACCGCTGGAGGTTACGATAAAGTCAAATGTCAGCGACCTTTGACCTGACGCAGCGCGACAGCAAGGACACACAACTGACTCGACATTGAGCAGTTGCCCGAGTCGCACTGTATCGAACCGCAACAGTAAAACAGTTACAATTATGTCTCTTCATATTCTCTGTACTCATATATATATTCCTGTATCTCTTTGCTTTAATTAACTTACTTTGCCCTCACATACTAGCGCAAGGTGGTTCAAGGACTTTATTCAAACGCTTCCGCTACTACATCATTTACTCAGACTTTAACTCTACTAAAGATCCTAGGGCGTTCAGCCCAACATGGTATGAGAGCTGGTTAGAGTTAAAAATTTCTCTTCAACACTTAATACATCAAGAAGACATGTCTGCTAGAAAGGAGAGGAGCTCCTCCAACGGCTCTCCCGGTACTACCCCTACTCCACCTCCTGCCTCTGGCCTACTGACAGAGGAAGGGACAACAACTAGACCAGCAGCTGTGTCTACGGAAACACCCGCAAACCAAGGCGCGGGCTTCGATCCAAGTATGATGGAGAAATTCTTCTCCTTCATGTCCTTCTACGAGCAGCATCAGCAAGGAGTACCTGCGCAATTAAACAACAGCAACAACAACAACAACAACAACAACGTGACGCCCATGAGTCTCGATGGCTCATCCTACGCACGCGGGAATCAACATCATCAACCTACCTTCGCTCCGTACGAGCCCCAGCGCGGCTCCGTCAGCTTCATGCCGCAACCAGAACCTGCACCGGGACAAGAAAGAGCACTGGACGCACTACAAGTTCAGTCGCAATTCGCGCATGTTCTAAAACTACAAACGACAAAACCTTTCGACGGGAAGGATTTCTTTACCTGGTCGTTCGAATTCGAGCTGATGATGGAAGGAGCGCAGATCCTTGGCTTCTTCGACGGGTCCCTGCCATATCCAACAAACGGCACGCAGTATGAGAAGCAGCAGTACACCTATCAATCGATGATGGCGTACACAATACCACATCGACAACTTCGGCCTTCAAGCTCCCAAGTCACTTCAACGCAAGCAACTCCCACGACAAAGATTCAAACCTCAACGACTCCAACAGGACAACCTGCACAAGGAGCAAGAAACATCGTCAACTGCATGGCAAAGACAACAGAATCCTGCATCACCGAATCACAGAACGACTTGACGAAACCACACCTCGCCGCGAGTCACTTCAGCCGAACCCGACATACGCCGCCATCGCTCAAAGCGAGCCATCCGGAAGAGACACTTGGTTCTTGGACAGTTGCTGCGGACAACACATGTGTTCCTCATGACGTTTCGTTCAACGCGAGCACCGACTTCAACGAGAAGTCGTCATCACCGTCGCCAATAATCAGAACCTGCGAACAAGACGACAAGGCATAGTACAGCTTCAGTCACGGGAGACGAACGTCGTACTACAAATGTCGAAAGTCCTAATAGCAGAGGGACTCGGCTACAACTTACTGAGCGCCAGTCAGCTGATGGCGAAAGGCATACACCTGGAAGCCGACAGCACCACCCAGGAGTTCAAACTGTACCACGGGAAGGGCGGCCTCTACATCGGAAAGGCGGTTCTGAAGAATAACGTCTTTGTCCTTGACTTCGTCCCAGACCTGGGCAGCGCAGACAGCGACGCCATCGTGAACTTCGCCGACTGGACGCACCCTCCAGATCTTGATCCAGACTTCAGCCCGGAAGGCTTCTGGTACTCGCATACCATCCCTGAAGCAGAATGAACACGCGCGTTAGCAACAATTCAACATCCGGCAGCAGCAGAAACAACATCGGCAGTAGCAGAAACATCATCAGCAGCAGCAGAGACAACATCGGCAGCAGCAGAAGCAGCAGAGACAACATCGGCAGCAGCAGAAACATCATCGGCAGTAGCAGAACCATCGTCAGCGACACCAGTTCTCGTTGACGAAGCACCACCAACACTCGCACAGCAGCTGAACCCAACTCAACGAGAAGTCCACAGAAGCGCAAACTTCGTCGCCAGCTTCTACTCCAACTCCGATGCGTATCGACGCTCACCCGGACACCGCGCCTCCGAAGACATCTGGCACGCACGCATGGGACATCCAAGCAACACCGTGTTAAATAATACAATAAGAGCAGGAGTCCTAGACAAGGATTCATTACTACTACCCGACGGCAGAGAACTTCAACGGACACGAGGAACTTGCCTCACCTGTCCCGAAGCCGACTTACCACATCGACCGTTTACTCCTCACCACAACCCGAGCGCACCCGCGTACGCACCACTCGAGAAGGTGTACAGCGATATTCTCTTCAATCGAGAACCAGGACAAGTTACTCACAACTACACGATAACCTTCATCGACGCCGCCACTCGATACGTCTGGCACCTAAACCTACCCAGCCGCGACATGGCACTCGCAGCGTTCGCCGCCTGGCTACCAGTAGCAGAGAGAGAGTCGGGAGCACACCTGAAAAGCTTCCAGTCAGACGGAGGAGGGGAATACACCTCTCAGCGCTTCAAGCAGTACCTGGCGGAAAGAGGAATCAAGCAGCTCCTCTCCCTTCCCTACGCCCATCAGCAGCAAGGTGTCGCAGAAAGAATGAACAGGACTCTGCAGAGCAGCATGCGCAAACTGCTACGTGGCATGCGGCTACCCAACCACCAGTGGCTTGCAGCAATGGACCACGCTGTCATGCTGCACAACTTGATGTCGTCGTCCTCACTTCCGAACAACGCATCACCGCATCTGCTGTGGACAGGGAATCAGGGCAGCACAAAAATGTTACGAGTTTTCGGGTGCATGGTATAGTACCGACCCCCAGAAGCACGAGCGGGAAGATTTTTACAACGCGCACAATGGGGACTACACCTCGGCATCGAAAAGAATTACAACGCGTGGAAAATCTTCGACGTCCACTCCAAGGAAACAGTAGCAGCACGTGACGTGATCTTCTACGAACGACTCACGCTTCAGACGTACCTCGCCAACTTGCACGAAAATCAGGACCCCACAGGTGGCTTTCGTGGTGACCGAGCCTTCGCCTCAGCAGCGGACGAAGCAGACTGGGACGAGCAGAACGTCGACAACGCATCAGAAGAAGCCAAACCTCTACCGTTCTGCTCCGTCGACGTGCCCATGGACGAAGAAAATCCTCGCGAAAGCGCCAACGCCGAAGTCTTCTACCACTTCGCCGACAACGGTTACGTAACACCTGCGACAGTCAACACCAACGAAGCAGAACGGATAGGGCCGAATTTCATACCCGACCCAGAAGCGGGAGATGAAGCAGCTTATCCCGAGGACACAACTCTCCCCCGCTACTCACATACTGGACTGCAGATTCTCGGCCTCGTCACCGCAGTCCACGGCAATGCTCTTCCTAAAGAGCCTGCGACAGTTCAGCAGACTCTGGGGGGGGAACACAGGGAGAAATGGCGTGAAGCCATGGACAGAGAGTTAAAGGCGCTGGAGGAACTCAACACCTGGAAAGTCGTTCCCGTAAGCGTGGCAAGGAACAAGACCATCCTCACCGGGAAATGGGTCTTCCGCATTAAAACAAAGGCAGACGGTACAATCGAGAAATTCAAAGCACGCTGGGTCGTGCGTGGATTCGACCAGGAGCACGGACGGGACTTCACCGAGACATTCGCCCCGGTCAGCCGACATACCTCACTCCGAATTCTTCTCGCGATCGCCGCTATGAAGAAGAAGAAACTGCGACAAATCGATGTCGCCAACGCGTTCCTCTACGCACCCGTCGAGGCCGAAATCTTCGTCGAGCTCCCACACAGTACCCACGGGGAACCTAACCAAGTTTGCCAGCTACTGAAATCGCTCTACGGTATCAAACAAGCCCCGCGGCTGTGGCAACAGCACCTACACACTCGCCTCACTCGCATCGGATTCCGCCAACTACCTCACGACCAAGGAATGTATCGACTCACCAAAAACGCCGACTATATCCTGCTGATCGTCTACGTCGACGACCTACTCTACATTGGCTCCACCGACGACGTCACCACCTGGTTCGAAGGGGAGCTGCAGAGGGATCTTACACTCACGGTCTCCTCTACCGTCACTCAGTACCTCGGACTCAACATCCGCGAAGAAGAGAACGCGATCTATCTCAGCGCCGAAAAGTATGCCGACACTATCGCCAAACGCTTCTCGCTCACACCTACCACTATCTCCACGCCATACCGCTACACGGCAGGGAACGACAAAGGAGGTCCCGCTCTACTCAAAACCGCCGGAATACGCGACTGCCAGAGGAAGCTGGGCTGCCTTCTCTTCGCAGCCGTCACCTGCCGCCCAGATCTGTCCTACTCCGCAAGTCAACTTGCTACCTATCTCAAAAGGCCCGAAACAGAACACCTGGCGGAACTCGACCGCGCTCTCCACTACTTCGTGAGCACCTCGACGATCGGCCTGACATACTACAAGAGTAAAACTACACCGACGAAACTAATCGGCTACGTCGATGCCGATCACGCCGGCGATTCAGACAACAGACGCTCCCGCACTGGCTACATCTACCGCCTCGAACCTATCGGACCTATCTCCTTGCAATCGAGCAAGCAGGAACTAATCGCTCTCTCCTCAGCTGAAGCAGAATATATCGCACTCTGCTCAGCCACCAAGGAAGGACTCTATCTTCGCGAGCTGCTGAAAGAAGCGAAGTTAGCCGAGTTACCCAACTTCACTCTGTTCTGCGACAACCAATCTGCGATTCATGTCAGAGGTCCACTGGTGATCCCCGATTGATCCTAGGGAAGGGTTACAGGCATGTTGGCCTGGGGGGTTATGGGCGCACTGACCCGCTACTTAACAAGCCCTTTTATCCCAATGGTCTAGTGGTTGGGATTCTGACAATTCGCATCGCCAACAAGAGCGGATTCGCGAACAAAACGAAGGATTTCGCCCTGCGATATTTCTTCGTGAAAGACGAGATCGAGAAAGGGAAACTCAAACTATCCTACTGTCCCACGTCTGAGATGGCAGCTGACTACTTGACCAAGAAGCTCGGAAAACAGAAGTTCGAGTACTGCATGCTGCTGACTGGACAAAGCCACGTCACCATCAGCGACACTCCAGAAGCGAAGGGGAGTGTTGGGAACAAATAGTCTTAAGCGCCTCTGTCATGTCGAAACTCAAGACACAAGCGAAGCAGCTCAAATCGAAGCACCGCGAGTCAACCCTCGGAGGTTAACGTAACCGCTCGAGGTTACGAGAAAGTCAAAGGTCAGCGACCTTTGACCTGACGCAGCGCGACAGCAAGGACACACAACTGACTCGACATTGAGCAGTTGCCCGAGTCGCACTGTATCGAACCGCCACAGTAAAACAGTTACAATTATGTCTCTTCATATTCTCTGTACTCATATATATATTCCTGTATCTCTTTGCTTTAATTAACTTACTTTGCCCTCACATACTAGCGCAAGGTGGTTCAAGGACTTTATTCAAACGCTTCCGCTACTACATCATTTACTCAGACTTTAACTCTACTAAAGATCCTAGGGCGTTCAGCCCAACAGTAACGATAACGAGAGAACATTCAGCGGGATTCCACACGGGTTAGCACCAAGGTTTAGGGACTGGCCTAGGCGTAGGCCAGGCAGCAGGCTACCAGCCAAGCCGTGTGGCTCGGGGCGTGATGGTGTGTTCAGGTAGGCTGGCTGTTCGGTAACTTTACTGAATACAATAAATGTATACAGCTAGGCTGATTGTTTAGTATCGCGCCAAATATGTGCTAAGTTGTAGTCAACGAACGAACTCAACAATACAGTAAAAGCTGCATGGATAGCACAGGTTTATCAGCGAAGGTCCACCACGTCAAACTTGATCTTGGGGTTGAAAAACACATGCGAGCTGTGCGTGTAAATGGGGCTTCCATCCTCAGTAGGCTCGTGGGAGTGGAAACCCCGCAGAGGGCACTTCTGAATCACCTTCATTCCCCCCGGATCTGTCAGACGGAATATGCCAAACTTGCTGCACCGAGGAACATTGAAAGGTGGAGTGGGGAGCAAAGGGAGAAAGGGTCATCAGGGAAGTCGAGTTAGCTAAAGAAAGAAAACAACATCGGCTTCGTATTTTATGGTTAGGGACAACCAAGATCAGTGAGGGGTATGAGTCAATCTTGACAGAAGACAAATAAATGGCAACAGTAATGGAAGAAGAGCAAAGATTGACTCGTACCTCACCGAAGTGGTGTCAGGTTAAGGATCCAAGTTGAAGGGAGGGAAGGTGGGGAAGAGGGTCGAAAGAGGAACACAAGTCTGGCAGACGAGAATGGTGGAACAAGGCAATGAGAATAGGCAGCAGGCACAAGTTAGGAAAGGCGTACCGTCTAGGGTCCATGGGAGCCATGACAATGGCAATGGCCTCTGGCAGCATCACCTGGGGCAAAGGGACAATAATGCAGCACAACGATTCACACACAGAGAGACAGAGACACGGTTGGCGCATAGACAGTAATCAAGTTTTGAGATGACTGAAACCAAGACTGGATCTAGGAACAGAGAAGAGATGGGGACAGAAGCTTGGTTGCAGAAAGCTGAGGATAAGAAGCTTGGTTGCAGTTGATGGGAAGGGGAACGGTGGAGGATGAGTGGGGAAATATCTTGAACAGAGAGCGAGAATGAGAAGCACAGAAGAGTAATTGGGGAGGGCGAGATGAACGTGTCTACATTTATCTTGTTACAACGTCGTCGAGTTAATTCCAATGAAGAAAGAACAGACCTGATAGGAGTAGTGTGTGTGCACGTCTATGGACGACATAAAGCACGATTGAGTCGGGTGGGTCTGATGGGCAAACCAAGTCCACAGGAAACGCGAGGGCAGAGGGCAGAGGGCAGAAGGAACAGCAGATACGCTAAACGCAGGGAACTGACCGAGTAGAAGAAACCTCCCAAACAAGCAACCAATGAAACGGCCACAGAGTGGATACACCAAATGCAGAGAAATGAGCAAAAGGTGCGAGCCAACCAAAGAAAAGGAGGAGGAGGAGGAGGAGGAGGAGGAGGAGGAGGAGGAGGAGGAGGAGGAGGAGGAGGAGGAGGAGGAGGAGGAGGAGGAGGAGGAGGAGGAGGAGGTGGTGGTGGTGGTGGTGGTAGTACATGTATCCAGCCGAGTTGGAAGAGGCCCAGCTTGTCCTGTGCCTCAAAGATCTCCTCCTCGTTGGTCGTGGAACACTGTGCGTGCCATGGCATGGCATGGCATAGCGTCGTGGCGTGGCGTGGCGTGGCATGGGATGGGATGGAATGTTGAGATGGCATGGGATGGGTGGGATCGTAGAGGCAAAAAGACAGGCAGGAGCGAACGCGGGGCAGGAATGTGAAGGTGAGGTGAGCTTAGATGAAGACAAACAGCAGGTCGCATGGCTGATAGACGGCAAAGATGCGACACCAAGGGCTACAAGAAGCAGCCAAGAAGACGGCGAGGGTAGGGAAGTGGAGAGGGAAGAGGAAGGGAGGGACATACCGAATCAGAAGTAGAGTGCTGTTTAGGCAGGATAAGCGCTGTGACAAAGAACATCCCCTTCTTCTGCGCATTGCAACAACAGAGGATGCAGGAAGTCAAACCAGAAGAAGCAGGGGCAGACGAAAGAAAAAAAACGAAAAGCAGCTGATGATATCCTTGGGAAAGAATATCCACGGGGAAGAGAGAGAAAACAAAGAAGCAGGGACATGGGAAGTAGCAGCGTAGCAGGGCAGAGAGCCAAAGAGCACGCCACATATCTCTGGGTTGCAAGAGGTGTTGTCCAACACCACCGGGAAAACAAGGGATGATAGACATGCAGAATAGGAATGTCGGACCGTGCGATGTTTTGAGTGTTACCACATTGGGAACTCACCAGAGAGCCAGCGAGCAACTTTTGAGACGTCTCAAAAGTCGTCCACATTGGGAACTCACCAGAGAGCCAGCGAGCAACTTTTGAGACGTCTCAAAAGTCGTCCACATTGGGAACTCACCAGAGAGCCAGCGAGCAACTTTTGAGACGTCTCAAAAGTCGTCCACATTGGGAACTCACCAGAGAGCCAGCGAGCAACTTTTGAGACGTCTCAAAAGTCGTCCACATTGGGAACTCACCAGAGAGCCAGCGAGCAACTTTTGAGACGTCTCAAAAGTCGTCCACATTGGGAACTCACCAGAGAGCCAGCGAGCAACTTTTGAGACGTCTCAAAAGTCGTCCACATTGGGAACTCACCAGAGAGCCAGCGAGCACAGCACAAGTCTCTAGGTTGCGGGAGGTGTTGTCTATGACCACACGCATGAACTCGTCCATCATTCGCGTGGACTGGTGGGAGGGCAGGTGGATTGGCATGGCAGTGCGCATGCAGGAAAACATCAGATTTGATCTGTGTGAAGGGCAGGTGAGAGGTAAGCAACTGTGCAGCCGTTCAAGTTGACACTAGACTGGGCCCAAAAAGGAGGAAAGCCAAGGCAGCAAAGCGGAAAGGTGAAAGAAGGAGGCAGGGCGAAAGCAAGCCAAAGACACACACTGCATGCACAGTCCCCAATCCTTTGGCATGCAATATCATGAGTGACAAAGGGCGAGGGAAACAAACAGGCGAGCTGAACAGCGAGCGAATGCACACGCAATGCGCAAGCAAGCGAGCTACATCATGCAAAAGCTGGGGAGAATACATACGATGCGCACAGCCTTCACTCCCTCAGGCCCTGGTGAGTGCCCAGTAAGACAGTGCAGCAACTATTTGAGCTCAACGACAAGTGAATGCAAGTGACGACATGAGAGAGAGAAGGGTAAATGCGGGAGGGGCCTATGCCTGTCAGCCATACATACAATGTGCACGGCCTTCACTCCCTTGGGCCCTGACGTCTTCCTGACCTTGCCCCCACCACCACTCCTCTCCGGCAGTGCCCCTCCCACCACCAGCTGCTGCTCATGCTGCTGCTGCAACCGGTGATTCTGCTTCTTCTGCTCGTGCTGGTGCGTGTGGGAGTGCTCGGGCCGGCCCACACCAGGCAGAGAAACCTCCTGCAGGGGAGCGTTGGCAGGAGGAGGAGCCGGCTGAACCAGTGGCGATGGCAACCCAGTACCTCCATTTGACTGCGCTTCTCTCCCTCTTGCCCCTACTCCTCCCGCCGCGGCTGCCGCCGACGCCGCCGCTACACTAGATGTCACGGCTGCAGCAGCAGCAGCCGCAGCAGCAGCAGCAGAAGGTGGTTGAATAGCTGAAGGGTCGTTTCCAGCAGGATCTGGCGCTGCTGCTCCTCCTGCCCCTGAACCGGCACCTGAACCAGAACCTGACACAGCACCTGAAGCTGCTGCAGCTGGCTCTGTCGGTGCGGTTGTTGATGGTGCCGCTGATGCTTCTCCTGTGACTGTGGAGTCGGATCTAAGATCTCTCTCTGTTTCTACAGAGTCAGCAAAAGAATTGTCAAGGGTGTTTCGGTTGGCTGATGCTGTTGATGCTGCATCTCGCTGCTGTTGTTGCTGCTGCTGCTGAGGCTTTGGTTTCTCCGGCCATGATAGCAGACTGTGTTTGAGGGGAAGGCAGGAGGGGTGAACAGGAAGTGCAATTGAGGGTTGAATTGGGCAAAGAGAGGGAGTGCAGGGGATAGGCAACAGCAAAGTAGACAACAACAACAACAACAAAAAAAACAAAAAACAAAAACAAAAACAAAACTTCCATTTTTTCATAAACATTACATGATACTCAGGCAAGGCAACAAGATTCACGTGCAGGGGACCATAACAAGCTCAAACCAAGATGACTTTTGAGTCGACTCAAAAGTCAACTCGGGACCATAAGAAGCTCAAACCAAGAGAGGGGACTGAGAGAAGTGCGAGATGGAGAAAGAAGGTACGGTCAATGCAGTAGGGAGGAATGTAAAGTAGCAGGAGAAGAGACTGTATGAGATGAGAGGGAAAGGCAGAGCGGCAGAGAGCGAGACCTGGAGGAAGAAAGGCAGGGACGGAGAGGGGGAGCGAGGGAGGAAGGGAGGGAGGGAGGGAGGGAGGGAGGGAGGGAGGGAGGGAGGGAGGGAGGGAGGGAGGGAGGGAGGGAGGGAGGGAGGGAGGGAGGGAGGGAGGGAGGGAGTGAGGGAGGGAAGGAGGGAGGGAAGGAGAGAGGGAGGGAGGGAAGGAGAGAGGAGGAGACTGACGGAGGGAGAGACCACAGCACCGAGGAACCGAGGAACATACTCTGGAAGCTCTATAGGAGACGAGTCAATCTTGGTGGGATATGACACCTGCACACAGCACGGGCGACGAGACATGGGAAAGGCACCAAGGCAGGTTCAGGTTCGTACGAGCCATATTAGCAGCTGCCCCTCCTCACGTGCACAGGATCCACTACAGAGACGGTGCACGTGGCTGTGCAGGGTGCACAGGATCCTCCAAGGCAACGGAGTGTCATACGAGCTGTCACAAGTGAGTTGCGTGTGGCAGTCACAGGTAGCAGACACATGGACAGAAGCGAAGGTGGAGGCTACACAGCAGACCTGTCTTTTGGTAGTCATGCGGCAGTGACTGTCAGCCACCTGCATCGGAGCCAAGGCTACGTTGATTCCTAAAAGCTGCGACTATAGATTCTGTCACTCCTGAGTAGGCCACGCCACTATTACCTCTATCAGTACAGAGTCTGTCACTCGTGAGTCACATGCGGCATTCACCTGGACAGGAGCCAAGGCTCGTTGGCGAGGCGCGGAAGACGGGAAGGAAACGAGGGAGTGGCGAGACAGGGCCTCACTCCGCGGCTGGGGGAGAGAGAAGGAGCTGCTGGTGTGGGTGTGGATATGCAAGGTGGAACAGCAGGGTTGGGTGGGAGTTGAGAGTGGTGTGGGGTGGTGTGGGGGGTTGTTGAGGGTTGGGGGTGGGAGGAGGCGGGGAAATTGAGAGGTTAACGCTCAAAGCTGGGCAACAGGAAAAGTACAAAAAGGAAGTGAGTTGCACGAAGGAGAATACGTCCTTCGTAGAAAAAGAAAAGAAAAAACCGTTGATAATACGGCTGTGGGAGAAAATGAGAGTGAGAGAGAGGCAAGTGGGAGGGCGTGTGCGGGGTTGGGGGACTGACGGGAAAAAGGGAGGGACGCAGAGAAAAATAAAATTTACTCACTAAGATGATGTAAGAGGGCGAGCTATGGAGGTTGCGACAGTGGCAGCAGACGCTATGGCAGGCAGAGCAGCAGTGGTTAGAGAGAGAGAGCCTATTCCGGACAGCAGATCCATGCTGTTGCTGTTCTGGGGCTGATACCACTGCTGCTGTTGCTGCTGCTGCGGCTGCTGCTGATAATAAAACGGCTGCTGCTGCTGCTGTTGCTGCTGAGGGTGTTGTTGTTGCTCCAACAAGGTTGTTGAAGCAGCCGGGTTGGACCACGAGGAAGTGGTGCTGGGAATGGCGAGAGATAGGGCTGCTTCCTGCCCCTGCTGGGGCTGCGTCTGACGAGCGAGAGAAGCAGACCGAAGGCAAAACGCAGGAGACGTTAGGAGAGAGAGAGAGAGAGAAAAGAGAGGGGGGGGCGGAGACGAGAAGGGGGCGAGAGGGAAACGGAATGGATGCCAGGAGAAAGACGAAGGGAAGAGCAGCAGAATGGCCAAAAAGATGGTGTTGTGGTGCAGACGTCTAGAATGGCCAGGTGAGAGAACACGAGGAGGACCTACCAGAGACTGGGCCCAGACGTCTAGATCCATTCCCAAGCTAAGCGCCCCTGTCGCTCCAATCCCGGCCAACACAGCACTACCGTTGCTGCTGCTGCTGCTGCTGCTACTGCTGCTGCTACCACTGTAGCCACCACCGTTATAGCCACCACCAAGATCAGCACTATATCCGTTGCTCCCGTTGCTCCCATAGCTGTAGAAACCACTGTTACTGTCCACTGCGACCACACCACCAGAACCAGCACCGGTATCCATGCTGCTAGGTCCATATCCTGGCCAACTGGCACGAGACGTGAACAAGGATGGGGCAGTTGAAGAGGAGGAGGAGAAGGAATATGAGGAGGAGTCCGGAAAAGGGGAGAGGGACGAGATGAAAGTGGTGGAGGAGACGGGAGAGGCGGAGGAGGAGGAGGAGAAGGAGGCGAGGGAGGAGGCGCGGCGGGGCGGGGAGGTGGGGAAGTAGACGGGGACAACACCGTTCTCCTCTGGAGGGTAATCCTCTTCGAAGGAGAGCAGGCTCGTGCCGTTGAGGCGAGCCACTGCTGGTTTCAGCTGCTCGCACTCGTCCAGTGCTGCCAGGGCTTGCTGCGGTTGGAAGCAGGGGAGTTAAGGGGGCGGGTTTCAAAAGGGTAATTAGGGAAACGGGAGAAGACTCTGGTCCGCGTCTGGCTTCAGCTGCTCGCACTCGTCCAGTGCTGCCAGGGATTGCTGTCCCGGTGAGAGGAAGTGGGGGAAAGGAGGGAAGGAGAACGAGAGGCAAGAGAAAGGGACAGGAGAGAGGGAGGGGACGAGGAAGGGCGGACGTGAAGGGAAGGTGAGGTGGGGAAGGCAGGAGAGGGGGTTGTAAAGAGGGGAACAGGAGCAGAGGGAGCAGCAGCGGCAGAGACAGGGCCAGAGCAAGAGAATCGTCATAAGCATGACGGCAAAAGAGCAGCGACAGGAGCACGGGCGAGAGGGCGCGGAATGACTGACCCGTTTGAGGCTGGTGAGGGCGAGCAGGTGCGATTGGCTGCGGTACTCCTTGTGCTGCGGTATAGTGGTTGTCGCCAGGCTGTGCATGGGACAGGGGAGAACCGCAGCACGGGCGACAGGCGAACAAGCAAACAGGCGAACGAATGGGAAAAGCTTTGACATGTCACAGAACTCGTCAACAGGTTATACACGCCACGGCACAAGACGATAGCAATAAGGGTGAATGAGTTACCAGAAAAAATGATGGGTAATTGGTGAGGAGCAGGGAGGGGAAGTCATGGGGAGGGAAGGGGAGGAAAAGAAGGAAACGGTGACAAAAAACTGGATGACGGAGGGAGGGAGGGAAGGGGAAGAGGAGGGAGCAAGATGCAGAGGATCGGACAAGGAAAAGCAGGCCCGCTATGTCATTGGTGCAGGCAAGATGGGAGGGGTTGGGAAGGGGAAAGGGAGAGTCACTCTACCTGATGAATCGGATGAGGAGCACGTAGAGCTGTAGCTTGTTGCCCTCGCAGCGGTACACGTCAGCCTGTTAGTCGCCAACGCACGACGGTGGGGAAGGGAGAAGCGAGGAACCCGACTGACGTAACGAGGGAGTCCATTCCTCTTTTTGACTTGGCACACAACAGCGAAGGGAGAAGCGTCTGAGCAGAGCTTGGATGGACGTAACGAGGAGAGGCTTACAAGGGGAGAGAGCTTCGAACTCAGTGCATAGTACGTGCGCACAAAGCAGAAATCGGAAGAAAAAAAACGATGAAAAGCCCGATTTGAACGAGTAGAGCATGCTTCAGAATCTCCTCATCCCGCGTCCATCACCGCACGAGTGAGGTGTAAATATGTGCTTATGTGTAAGCCTAGCACTGACCAGGTGCTGCAGGTTCTTGGCCAGTCGCAGATGCACTCACAGCGACAGGTTGTTTTTTGTCGACTCAAAATTGCTCGAGTGAGGTATATGCATGTGCTTATGTGCTAACCTAGAACTGACCAGGTGTTGCAAGTTCTTGGCCAGTCGCAGGTACACTCGCAGCGACAGGTTGTTATCCACCTCCACAGGCCGCGTCACCGCCGCCATGTTTATCACCCCCGCCATGCTAGCTGCCGATGCTCCCGCCGAAGCTGCCGCCGGTCACAAAGAGCCACGTGCACCTGGAATCGTACCGTCACCGTGCTACTCGCGCTACAGGCATCGACACCCTCGGCACAACTAGCTATGGGACCTGCTGCTCGCGCGATTTTAAACGTCTTATAAGGAGTCGTCAATACAACGCGACTCCGGCTACAAGCACCCTCTGTATGCTACTATTTGAAATCTCTGAGTTGACTGACAAGTTGCTATAAAAACTCCGTCCGCAGCCGGTTCGAGGCAGCCAGGTGCATCGGAATTGCACTTTCAACGGAAAGCTAGGGTTCCAAGCACCCTCTACCTGTCACTTGCTACGGGATGCGCTGGCGGATCGGGGAAGAAAGGGGACGATAGGAGAGAATGGAATAGAAGAGACGTAGGTCGTTATCGGTGGAATTGGAAAGGAAAGCTGGAGAGAAAAGGGAAGAAGAGAAAAGGGAAGTAGGCACAATGACTGACGCGACTGGAGAGTGTTTAGGCTGGGAAATTCGTGCAGAGAAACAAAGAAAGCGGCGAGACACGGTGAGAGGACGAAGGGAGTGGAGAGACGAGCTATTCGGCGCGGAAACGGAACATGCGTAAAGGGAAGTATGAAAGAGCTAGAGCCAACTTAGGAGGGCTAAAAAGACCTACCATTTACCTACAGTACTCCTGAGTGAAATAGATGCCATGTAAAGTCACATCTGGCTGTCGTACCAACTTGAGAAGATCACGCAAGTATTGTTGAGATACCCTAACAAGTGGAAACGCAACGCGGCTGAATTAGAATGCCTACGACTCCATACCCCTCACTCCGCTGACTTATAATGCGGCAAACAAATATCGAGAAACTTAGGAACCAGTGGGAGTAGGTTATCGAGAAGAAGCACAACTGTGCAATGAACTGTCCTGTCCCATCCCGTCATATCAAGATGAGGAATTCGAGGGAGCAAATGGAGTGCTGTGTGGGAGACAACGGTTTCAGTTGGCGGGAAGTGCTCCACAAATGCGATGCCTCCGTCCGGCCTGACTTGGCCTGGCGAGAAAACCTGTTCTGGTTTGGTGGGTTGGTAACAGCGACTCGGTGCAGCGCACCTTCTGGCCAGGGGACAGCTGCGAAAACTGTTGCTCACACTTGTGCAACGTCAAGCCCAACAGCGAAGCACGTAGGGCTGGCCCCCGTGGCAGGTGGCGGTGGTGTAGGACAACTCGTTTGACATGGAAAGTTGTTACGGGTGCAATGAATCGAAGTAGCGAGAATTGCACTAAGGTGTCAAACGAGTACAAAATGTGAGCGAAGGCGTGAGCAAACATTTATACGTGAAGCATGCAAACAGTAACGCGGTGCGTGCGAGCTAGCTAGTGCTACGCTGGAAGCGAGGCTCGGGCTAGTCCCGAAGCGTAGGCCGACACAGCCAAGCCAGCAGTGCGAGATTTGGTGAAACAGTGCGCGCGAAGTCGGCGAAGCCCTGTTAGCAGTAACGGGCGAACAACGGCTGCTGCTGTACGCGATGTTGCAGGGTGCGCTAAGGAATATTGAGAAAATTCCTTACACTACCCCCCCCCCCCCCCCCCCCCCCCCCCTCAAGAAGCCCCCTCCGCTACGCGAGTGCGTGTATATCGCGGAAGCCCCGGCTCCTCAGGTACACTTGCAGGGCAGGGTGGTTTTCGATGTTGGCCAGGGGCACCCAGCTGTCCTCAGTTGGCGTGCGATCCTTCCAGCGAACGAGGAATTCAATCCTCCTGATTCCCGTGGGGTGTCGAATCCGATGGCTCATGATTTTTTCGGGCTCGATGACCGCCTCCGATGCAGGGCGAATCATGGATGGCGAGCGGTGGCGAGGCAGTTGACTTGTGGTTGGGATGTATGGGCGAAGCAAGCTGACGTGGAACGAAGGGCTGATGTACCAGTCTGTCGGCAATAGTAGGTGAGTTGTTACTGGGGTAATCATGTGGCTGATTTGGAATGGTCCACAGTAGCGAGGTCGTAATTTCAGTACGACGGGCAGTCTTAAGTTTTGCGTGTCGAGCAGTACGTAATCTCCTGACTGGTACGTGACTGGGCGACGGTGGCGGTCAGCGTTGCGCTTAGCGATGACGTTGGCTTTTTTAATTGCTTCTACGGCTCTGGTGCGGGCAGCTTGCAAAATTTCGGCGAATTGCTGTGCACGTGGCGTTGGGTTGTCCGGACTCGGCGTCATGGGCACTGTAGGGTTTTGCCCGTAGTTCAGATAGAAGGAGGACTGCTGCGTCGTCGCCGACGTGTCGTTGTACGCGAACTGTTTCACCAGCAGCTGCTGCTTCCAAGTGGTCGGGTGGTCGCACGTGGCACGAATAAACTGCTCCATCGTCTGATTCGTCCGCTCCGTTTGATGTGGAATTGAACGAGAATGAAATGACTAAGGGAAAGTTGGGTACAAGTACAAACCCTAGAAAACTGTACCCCATATGTGCTACCCCACTATAGCCTACAGTGGCTATGTCATATAAATCTGACACACCCCCATAGGCAAAGTGGGGGAGAACAAGGGGTCACAAGACCAGTCAAGCAAAGCAAAGCAAGCTCAGGGTGGATCACAAAATCACCACACATTCCGAGCACAAGTTCAAGGCCACAAGGCCAGTTCACATG
The DNA here is from genome assembly GCA_948144175.1 of Closterium sp. NIES-65. Classification (NCBI taxonomy): domain Eukaryota; kingdom Viridiplantae; phylum Streptophyta; class Zygnematophyceae; order Desmidiales; family Closteriaceae; genus Closterium; species Closterium sp. NIES-65. Next base: position 2,957,785 of record CANXME010001052.1, on the reverse strand, counting down.
CAGGATTACATATATATATAAGGCTAGACAAGTAAGAGCAGGTGTATATATATATGCAACAGTACAAACAAGGTCAAGGGGTGAGCAAGTGAGGCAAGGTAGGCACAAGACCCAGCTGAGTACAGAAGCGCTGATGATCACAAGGCGCAAGTGCCTTGGTGAAGATATCAGCAGTGTTGGCCTCAGAGGCCACGTACGCAAGGCGCAGCTGACCACGCTGCTGTAGCTCACGAGCAAGAAAGTAGCGAAGAGCAATGTGCTTCATTCTGTGCTCCAGTCTCTACTCTCGACACAAGGCCAGCATGGCCTTGTTGTCTACGTACAGGACTGGAGGAGAATGAGGCGGCTCTCCTAGGTCAGTCAGCAGGTAGGTGAGCCAACGAAGCTCCTGTGCAGCCATGGCCCCCGCGTAGATCTCAGCCTCACAACTGGAGCCGAGAGCAGAAGACGAGCGGGTAGCCCGCCACGAAACAGAGCCGGAACCAAGGCTGAAGGTGTAACCCTGTGACGACCGCTGCGTAGCCTGGTCGTCAGCCCAAGAAGCGTCTGCGTGCCCTGTGAGGACCACTGGACTCTGCCCTCCAAGCACAAGCCCCATGCCCGACGTACTGCACAAGTAGCGCAACACCCTCTTCGCTGCAGCCATGTGCTCCGGTCTGTGTCTCCAAGAAGCAACATAGCGTGCGAGAATGGTAAGAGGGTATGCAAGGTCAGGTCGTGTGTAGGTCATCAGGTACATGAGGCACCCAACAAGCTCTGGGTACGGGCCACTCGGCTCTACGGACTCATCCGAAGGCAGAGCTGAGAGCGAGTGGCGAGTAGGCAGAGGAGTGGCATGAGGCGACGAGTACGTGAAGCCGAAGCGCTGCGGCGTGCTCTGTCCCGGGTGATCTGCAAGCCAAGGTAGCTGCGCAGTTCACCCAGGTCTGTGCACGTGTGTCTCTTCTGCAGCTCGGACTTCACGTGGGCGAGTCCACCAGTGTCAGCTGTGGCAAAGACCAAGTCGTCGACGTACACGAGGATGTAGAACGGTGGCAAACAAGTGTCGGTGCGCAGAAACAGCGACGGGTCAGCAGTAGAGGGAGCAAACCCAAGAGCCGCAAGTGTAGTCCTCAGTGTGTCGTGCCACTCACGCGGTGCCTGGCGGAGACCGTAGACTGGACGCCGGAGACTCCACTGGGTGCCAGGAGGAAAAGACCCAGTGAAGCCAGGTGGGCGACGTAGCCAGATCTCCTCGTGCAGGCTGCCCTGCAAGAAAGCAGTGCTGAAGTCAAAAGAGTGCAGCTCGTAGTCGAGGTGAGCAGCTATGTGCAGCAGTACCCGAAGAGTGGTCATCTTCGGGGTGGGAGAGAAGGTATGAAAGTAGTCAACTCCCTGCCGCTGACTGAAGCCACGAGCCACGTAACGCGCCTTTAAGACAGGCGGAGAACCCGGCGGCCGCTTCACCCTGAAAATCCACATGCCACTGACGATGTTCGCCCCAGGCGGGGGAACCTCGTCAACGTAGGTGCATGTGTACTTCTAGGAAGCCATCTCTGTGTCCATAGCTGCCTGCCACTGAGAGGAGTAGGGACCCTCTATCGCCTCCGCGAAAGAGCGCGGAGTCGGGATGTCAAGTGCATCCGGGTCTCCCTCAGGGGTAAGCAGTACGGACACGAGATGAGGTGAAGCAGCAGCCAAACACTGGAACTCCTCCTTCCTGTCCTCAAGGACGTCCGTGCCAAGGGCATACTCACCCCCGACGGACGGAGGACAAACAGACTCAGACTCAGCGACAAGACTAGCAACGTAGTCTAGACAACAGCGAGCAGCAAAGTCGACGAGCTCAGCAACTAGGGCAGACGCAGCAGTGGACTCAAAGGAAGGGTCAGTGACGACAGTAGCAAGGAGACGCGTGACAGTAGGACTGGCAGCACGAAGAGAGTCCGACTCCGGGTCGGCAAGAGCAGGAAGCGAGGACGCAGGAGGAGAAGGCAAAGGGGCACGCAGAGGAGCAGTGGATGGACGCAGAGACATCCGGTGCGTGCCAGGGACAGGAGGAGGACGCTGACGCGAACCATGACCACTATTGCGAGCAGCACGGACAGGCGACGTAGGGCGAGACGCAGGCTCACGACGCTCAGCAAGACCTCCAGTAGGATCAGTGTAGGGAGAAGGAGCAGGCAGTGGGGAGGCCGGCTGTAAATGTGACTGTGAGGGGACAGGCTGTGGACACTCTAAGGGAGGAGGAGGACCAGTAGAGGGCGGGAGACCAAGAACCTGCTGAAGGAGCGGAACGAAGTACGGCCGCGGCCGCGCGGCGACTCCAGACACAATAGGGACGGCACCAGTACCCCCAGCGGCAGCACCAGCGCCAGCAACACCTCCAGCTCCAGTACCTCCAGCAGCACCAGTAGCACCCTCAGCAAGACCTCCTCCAGGACCGACAGCAGTAGCCTCAGCGCCAACACCCTCAGCAGCTCCAGCTCCAATCGTACCCGCAGGCCCAGTAGCTCCACTACTCCTAGTACGAGCACCTCCGAAACCCGCGGCACCAGCACCCTCAGCAGCCGAAGAACCTCCAGCTCCAGTAGCACGCCTCCAGCGCCGGGCAAACCACTCGCGCAGCTCTTGTGGAGAGAGTGGCTCCCGCCGAGACGAAGCACCCGGAGAACCTCCAGGCCCAGCACCGCCAGACGCCACACGAGCAGGCCCAGCTCCCTCAGGCTCCGCACCCCCAGGCTCAGCACCTCCAGGCGTAGCACCCCAAGGCTAAGCACCCCCAGGCGTAGCACCCCCACGCTCAGCACCCCCAGGCTCAGCACCCTCAGTGGTAGCACCCCCAGGCTCAGCACCCCCAAGCTCAGCACCCCCAAGCTCAGCACCCCCAGTAGTAGCACCCTCAGGCTCAGCACCCCCAGGCGTAGCACCCACACGCTCAGCACCCCCAGAGTCTGCACCCCCAGGCTCAGCACCCTCAGCAGCACCAGAGTCACCAGTAAGCTCCACAGGCTCGACTGCGTCTACCTGGGACACACCTGAAGGGGTAGGACCCTGAGAGGGAGGGGGTCTACCGGGGGGGGACCTCGCACAAGGAAGAGCGGTGGCGGGGGGAGGGACGGAGTGCGGTAGGGGAAGAGGCGGTAGTAGGGGACCGACTCCTCAAACGTGATGTCCTGAGAGGACAGAACACGGCGAGAGGTGGGGTGGTAGAACTGCCACCCTGGCGCGTCAGGGGGGAAGCCAAGGAAGACGCAAGGAGCAGCACGAGGGGACAACTTGTCCGCAGACAAGTCGCGGACAAACGCCCGAGATCCCCAGACACGGAACGCAGACGCATCGCCAACCTTCCCCGTCCACAGCAAAGCTGGGGAGGTCTCCGGCAAGGAGACCCGGGGATGGAGGTTGAGCTGAAGGTTGATCTGATGCGCCGCGTACCGAACCGCAAACGGCCACAGAAAATGGGGGGCAGCCGCATGCATCATGGACGTACGGGCGACGTCCATGACCATGCCAATGCGGCGCTCAGCAATCCCATTTTGCTGTGGAGAGTCCGGAAGCGTGAAGGTCTGGCGGATGCCTCGTGCATGACAATAGGCTCGCAGAAGGCCAGAGGAGAACTCTCCGCCTCTGTCAGAGTGCAGACGCAGAACAGGAAAGTCGATAAACACCTCAGTGACATCACCCTTACTGTGCAAGGGGAAGACTGTGGTGTAACGCGAGTAGTCGTCAACCACCAGCAAGAAGTAGCCCTCGTGACCCTGTCCACGGACGCGGGCCGGGCCCCACACGTCCATGTGAAGCGTCTGCAGCGGGGCCTCTGTCGGAGGAAACTGGGAGGAGTGAGGGGCAGCCCGCTGACGCCCCTCGACACAGGGGACGCAGGTAGGGCCAGGTCCCGGAGGAAGGGGAGGTAGGGACCGGGGAAGACCAGAGACAAGGACACGGGAGGCCATGCCTCGGAGACGAAGCAGGGAGGGGTGACCAAGGCGGTGGTGCCAGAGGAGAGTCTCGTAAGATAGGAGGCGACACGAGCAGGGGGCAGACTCAGGACCAGACCTGGACGCTGCAGCAAACACCTGACCCGACGCAGCTACCTGACCAGACGCAGTGACTGGAGGAGACGCAGTGGTCAGTGTGTACAGGCTCGACCCCGGCCGACGTGTAAATGTGGCCAGGTGTTGGCCTGTCCGAGCGTCTGTGCAGTGGGTCACCCGCTGACTCGCAGGAGTGAACTGGTGAACCCCCGCATCCTGTAGGTCAGCACCACTCACCAAGTTCGTAGAGAACGAGGGGAGGTAAAGACCAGATAGGGTGCCAGAGGGGGGCGCCGGACACGGGAGGACAGTGGAGAAGTGAGCAAGGACAGGACCCCTAGAGGGGTCTGCCAGAGAGACTGCAACTGGCCGGCCAAGCGGCGTGAGTGAGGTGCGGTCTCGAAAGAAGAAGCGAGAAGCCCCCGAGTCAAGGGTGAAGGTGTGGGAGGCCGAAGCCGGCGCAGTACCTGAGAGAGCAAACTCACCAGCACCTGAGGGAGGAGACGCACGAGCACCTAGAGCAGCAGTCTCGCTAGCACCTAGAGCAGCAGCCTCACCAGTACCTAGAGCAGCAGTCTCAATGCCCGGGTCGGGCGGAAAACACCGGTAACAGACACCCTCATCACTAATATCACAACATAGATGGCAGTAAGAATAGCATCAAAGTCAAGGTCAAAGACAGCTACCCCCGCCCTAGACAGCTCGCCCCAGCGGGGGATCTCAGCGGCCTCCGGGAACTGGTGACGCCAAGCGTCCTTCAGGCGGCCAAAGCAGCGCTGGGTGGAGTGCGCACCCCCGCACTGCTCACCCGCGCGGTCGCCGGTGCGTAGGACGTAGGTGCACGGATCAGTACCCCCACCCTGCTGGCGTGCAGCGTACCACTCACAGAGCTGCTGAGGGGGAGGGATGTCACGAGTGCGCTGCTGCTGCTGCTGCTGCTGCTGCTGCTGCTGCTGCTGCTGCTGGCGTGTACCACCACCGGAGTCGACCCTCTGCGCAGCGCCACCCCGACCAGCTCCACCTCCTCCGCCACCGCCTCCTCCACCGCCGCCACCTCCGCCACCTCCGCTCCCACCGCCACCACCGCCGCCGCCTCCTCCTCCACTGTCGCCACCGACACCTCCACCCCCGCCACCACCCCCACCGCCACTCCCACCCCCTCCGCCGCCTCCACCGCCGCCTCCACCGCCCCCGCTAGCTCCTCCAGCGCCCCTGCCCCCCTTGCCCTTGCCAGGGCGGCGTCTCCCGCTAGGGGTAGACGCCGCACCGACCGACTCGAAACCAACGAGGTCGGCCGCAGCAGCAGAAGCAATAGAGGGCAAGAGGGGGGAAGGGGAACACCCCTCAAAGATGGGGGTGCGAGGGTCACCACGAGAGGCTCCTACAGCTACTATGCTCTTCTCTGCTGCTAGGAGGGCCTTCTCGAGGAGGTCAACTGTGAGAGTGGTGGGGCAAACTGAGAGGAAGTGGTCCCTGACTACGCGAAGGGAGTCAGGGAGCCGGGTGACTATGTAGTAGAGGGTGATGTACATGGGGGGGGGGTTCTTGGGGAAGAATTAAGGAGGAAGCGCAGCGCGATAGGGAGTGTCACTAGTGCGGAGGTGCGTAATGAGGTCACCGACTGTGGGAAAGGCAGCAAGGTCGGGGAAGAGGTACGGTAGCATGAGGCGGCTCAGTGCAGCAGTGGCAGGGGAGGAGTAGCGTGCAACTACAGCGAGGTACAAGGTCTGAGCACTCTTGTACTGACTAAAGTGCGCACGCTCAGAGGTAGGCAGGTGGTGACGCACAGCAAGACGTGCAGCAGCATCGCGTGTGGCCCACTGTGAGCGAACAGTGGCGTCAGCATCAGCAGTAGGGGCAGGAGAGGCACCAGAAGTGAGGTCAAAGAGGGAGAGACCGTCTGCCCTATCGTACTGTAGGAAAAGCTGCAGGTTATCTACCTAGACGTCAAAGTCAATGGCCCGACCCTCAGCGTCAAAAGCGAGGACACTAGGGGTAGCCATGACAGCAGTAGACTAGCAGCGCGAACAGTAGGGTAAGGGCAGTGCAGTGACAGAGGCGCTGCTCTTACCGGACAGGGCAGCACGGGCAGCTCGGCGGTTCAGCGGCTCGGCGGCTCGGCGGCTCGGGCGGCTCGGCGGCTCGGCAGCAACTGCGGCTCGGCGACTCGGCGGCGCTGGCGGCTCGGCGGCTTGGCGGTACGGCGGCTCGGCAGCTCAGCAACCCAACTTTTCCTACAGTGCGATAGGGCAGACGGACTCTCCCTGTTCGATCTCACCTCTGGTGCCTCTCCTGCCCCGCCTGCTACTGCTGATAGCACTGTTCGCTCACAGTGGGCCACACGCGATGCTGCTGCCCGTCTTGCTGTGCGTCGCCACTTACCGACCACTGAGCGTGCGCACTTTAGCCAGTACAAGAGTGCTAAGACCTTGTACCACGCTGTAGTTGCACGCTACTCTTCCCCTGCCACTGCTGCGCTTAGCCGCCTCATGCTACCGTACCTCTTCCCTGACCTTGCTGCCTTTCCCACAGTCGCTGATCTCATTACGCACCTTCGCACTAGTGACATTCGCTACCGCGCTGCGCTTCCTACTGAATTCTGTGCCAAGAACCCCCCCCCCATGTACATCACCCTCTACTACATAGTCACCCGGCTCCCTGACTCCCTTCGCTTAGTCAGGGACCACTTCCTCTCAGTTTGCCCCACCACACTCACCGTTGACCTCCTCGAGGAGCGCCTCCTAGCAGCAGAGAAGAGCATGGTCGCTGTAGGAGCCTCTCGTGGTGACCCTCGCACCCCCGTTTCTGAGGGGTGTTCCCCTTCCCCCCTCTTGCCCTCTATTGCTTCTGCTGCTGCGGCCGACCTCGTTGGTTTCGAGTCGGTCGGCGCTGCGTCTACCCCTAGCGGGAGATGCCGCACCGGCAAGGGCAAGGGGGGCAAGGTCGCTGGAGGGGCTGG